>CM077674.1:40190729-42590729 GCA_039707655.1 Elymus sibiricus | reverse complement strand
ATCAAGATTGTGCCATCACAAGAACACGAGAGAGAGATCAAACACATAGCTACTGGTACAAACCCTCTGCCCCGAGGGTGAACTACTCCCTCCTCATCATGGAGACCGCCGGGATGATGAAGATGGCCTCCGGTGATGCCTTCCCCCCTCCGGCAGGGTGCCAGAAAAGGGCTGTAGATGGGATCTCTCTGGTACAGAGGTTTGCAGCGGCGTAAAAACTCATCTAGGTTAACTTTCGGGGGTTTCTGAATATATATGATTTTTCAGCGTTGGAATCACGCGAAACGGAGCCACGTGGGCCCCACAAGGTACCAGGGCGTGCCTGGGGGGGGCGCCCTGGTGCCTCGTGGGCACTGGGTGGCCCCCCTCCAGTGGGTCTTGGTGCCAATATTTTTATTTGTCCAATAAAAAATCTCCAAAAAGTTTCAGCTCATTTGGAAAACTTTCATTTCTGCACAAAAAACAACACCACGGTAGTTCTGCTGAAAACAGCGTCAGTCCGGGTTAGTTCTAATCAAATCATACCAAAACCATATAAAATTGTTATAAATATGGCATGAATACTTCATAAATTATAGATACGTTGGAGACGTATCAGCATCCCCAAGCTTAATTCCTACTCGTCCTCCAGTAGGTAAATGATAAAAGAAATAATTTATGAAGTGTGAATGCTAGCATAGTGCATAAGTTTGATCAATGATAATTTCAATCACTTTTTCTAGCATCATAACAACAACTTTCTCTCATAAAAGTCATCATGATAAAGTAGCAATTAAAAACAGAAATTTTGATGTGGAATGCTACCTATCATAATCATCATATAATCTTTTCTTTTATAGCATGGACATTGGACTTGAATGATTCAAAGCAAGATCATTATTATAACAGCAATATTTATTATCATAAAACTTCTCATGAGCAAGTAACAATTCATCACAACAATGAAGTATAAGGCATAAACTTTCTTGGAAACTAACAAACTATTCTAGTCAACAATGCAATTGCAATTCATCATATTTTTAGGAAGGGTCTGATGTAGGAGCTTTTTAGCAAGTCCACATACTCAACCATCATTTAGTCTTCTATGATTGCTAACACGCACGACATATATATGGAGCAAAAGTTTCAGCCAGACACATAGAAAGATAGGGGCTTGTGATTTCGCCTCCCAACTTATTCACCTCAAGGGTGATGTCAACAATAATAACTCATGATCACTCATATCCAACTGGATATATGTGCCTAGATCTTTCCCCACCACATGATGCTTGCAAAAGAGAAAAATAAAAAGGAAGTAGAGGAGAACACTATTGACTCTTCCATAAAAAGTAAATACATAAAAGTAAATGCATAAAAGTAAAAGATAGGCCCTTCGCAGAGGGAAGCAGAGATTGTCATGCGCTTTTTATTTTTGGATGCACAAGCCCTTAATGCAAAGGAACGTCACGTTATATTGCCCCTTGTGATAGCAACCTTTATTATGCAGTCCGTCGCTTTTATTTCTTTACCATCACAAGTTCGTACAACGCTTATTTCCCTTACAATAAAAGATCATACATATTTTAGGAGCAATTTTTATTGCTTTTTGCACCGATGACAACTTACTTGAAGGATCTTATTCAATCCATAGGTAGATATGGTGGACACTTGTGACATGAAACTGGGTTTAATGGTTTTGGATGCACAAGTAGTATCTCTACTTGGTGCGGATTTTTGGCTAGCAAAGATATTGGGAAAGCACCACATGTTGGAGGATCTATAACAATATAACTTCTATGTGAATATGAACAAACATAATTCATTACGTTGTCTTCCTTGTCCAACGTCAACACTTTGACATAAAATACTTAATGGGGGCTCACAATCATAAAAGATGTCCAAGATAGTATATTTGCATGTGAATCTTCTCTTCCCTTATTAACTTTTTCATGAATTGCAGCATTGACTAATGCTATGCTTGTTAACCTCCAATAAATTTTACCACTTATACTTTTCTTTATGTAATGTCATTACTTTCCATAAGATTAGCATATGATCTCTTTCATTATTTTCATTGCAAGGAATCACACTTATCATATCCAATGATCTATATGAAAGTTTTTATTATATCCCTCATGAATATTCATCACTTTGGGACCAAATTCATATCTTGTGCAAATTACCATTACTATTATTAACTCTCAAAAAGATATAAGTGAAGCATGAGAATTAATGACAAACTACTACAAAATATATAAGCGAAGATCAATGAGTAGTGAAACAATTAAGTAGCTATGTGAAAACTCTCTCTCATTTAAAAAAAAATTCAGATCTTGATATTTTATTCAAACAGCAAGAAAAACAAAATAAAATGGAATTCCAAGAATAACACATATCATGTGAAGAAGCAAAAACTTAAGCTCAACCAAAACTAACCGATAATGTTGATGAAGAAAGGTGGGATGCCTACCGGGGCATCCCCAAGCTTAGATGCTTGAGACTTCTTGAAATATTATATTGGGATGCCTTGGGCATCCCCAATCTTGAGCTTTTGTGTCTCCTTAATTCTTCTCATATCACGGTTTCTATAAATCTTAAAAACTTCATCCACACAAAACTCAACAAGAACTCGTGAGGTAAGTTAGTATAAATCAACTCAAAACCTTACATTCTATACTGTAGAAAATCACAAAAATTATAATTAAACATTGCATACTAAATTCCTCTGCATATTTAATACTCCTATCCTCAAATAGAAACATTAAACATGCAAACATATGCAAACAATGCAACTATAACAGCAATCTGCCAAAACAGAACAGTCTGTAAAAGGTGAATAAGAATCCATACTTCCCTAACTCCAATTTTTTTGAAAAATTACCACGTGACAGAGAACTCATTCATGCTTACTGTGTAAAAATTTCAGATTTTTATCATGTTTTGACTATTCAGGAATATTCTGGACATAACAGAAAACTTTCTGTTTTCAAACAGCAACACATGAACTTGCAAACCGAGCATGGTAAAGGCTATAATTGGCTTTTTATTGAACTAAAAGATACAAAACATGATTATTGATAGCAGAAAGCAAGTATCAACAGAATAAAATGATGCTCCAAGCAAAACTCATATTATGTGACGAATGAAAATATAGCTCCGAGTGAGGTTACCGATAGTGTTGAAGACGAAAGAGGGGATGCCTTCCGGGGCATCCCCAAGCTTAGTTGCTTGGGTGTTCCTTGAATTTTACCTTGGGATGCCTTGGGCATCCCCAAGCTTAGGGTCTTGCCACTCCTTATTCTCCTCATATAGATATCTCACCCAAAACTTGAAAACTTCAATCACACAAAACTTAACGGAACTTCGTGAGAACGGTTAGTATGATAAAGAATAAACCATCACTTAGGTACTGTCCAAGACAAGATTCACAATTGTTCCCATATAATTCCTACTGTATTCTATCATTTCCACACTTTATATCTCATAATATAAGCTATGGAAACATTAAAACAAGCAAACTATGCATTGAAAACAGAATCTGTCAATAACAGAACAGTCTGTAATGATCTGAGCAACTAGCATACTTCTGGAACTCTAAAAAATTCTGAAAAATTAGGAAAACGTCAAAAATTTGCATATCAATACTGTATAAAAATTTCATAATTTTTTGAGGCTCCAGTAAAATCTGGGAAATTAAACACTGGAGGCAAAAGTTTCTGTTTTTGCAAAGAATTGAATCAACAAGTATCCACACTATCCTAAAGGTTTTACTTGGCACTTTATTGAAAGAAAACATATAAAACATGATTAATATAGTAGATTAATCATATGAACATGCAAAAACAGTAGGTATAAATATTGGGTTGTCTCCCAACAAGCACTTTTCTTTAAAGCCTTTTAGCTAGGCATGATAATTTTGAATGATGCTCACATAGAAGTAAAGAATTGAAACGTAAAGGGAGCATCATGAGAAATACATCAAACACATTTAAGCCTAACCCACTTCCTATGCATAGGGATTTTGTGAGTAAATAGTTTATGGGAGCAAGAATCAACTAGCATAGGAAGGCAAAACAAGCATGACTTCAAAACTTTCAACACATAGGGAGGAAACTTGATATTATTAAAATATGTAGAAGCATATATTCCTCTCTCAAAATAATTTTCAGTAGCATCATGAAGAAATTCAACAATATATCCATCACACAAAGCATTCTTGTCATGATACATAAGCATAGAAATCTTACTACTCTCCACATAAGCAATTTTCTTCTCATTCATAATAGTGGGAGCAAACGCAACCAAAAAATTATCATGAGATACTTGATTGGCATAATCAAATTGAACATTAAAATCATGATGACAAGTTTCATGGTTATCATTATTCTTTATAGCATACAAGTCATCACAATAATCATCATGAATAGGAGGCATGTTATCATCATAATAGATTTTCTCATCAAAACTTGGGGGACTAAAAATATCACCTTCATCACACATAGCATCCCCAAGCTTGTAGCTTTGCATATCATTAGCATCATGGGTATTCAAAGAATTCATATTAACAACATTGCAATCATGCTCATCATTCAAAGATTTTATGCCAAACATTTCATTGAATTCTTCTTCTATCAATTGAGCACAATTATCGGAATCCTTATTTTCAAGAAAGACATGATAAAGACGAATAATATGAGGCAACCTCAATTCCATTTTTTTGTAGTTTTCTTTAATAAACCAAAATAGTGATAAAACAAGAAACTAAAAGATTCAATTGCAAGATCTAAAGATATACCTTCAAGCACTAACCTCCCCGGCAACGGCGCCAGAAAAGAGCTTGATGTCTACTACACAACTTATTCTTGTAGACTCGTGTTGGGCCTCCAAGCGCAGAGCTTTGTAGGACAGTAGCAATTTTCCCTCAAGTGGATGACCTAAGGTTTATCAATCCATGGGAGGCGTAGGTTGAAGATGGTATCTCTCAAACAACCCTGCAACCAAATACAAGAAATCTCTTGTGTCCCCAACACACCCAATACAATGGTAAATTGTATAGGTGCACTAGTTCGGCGAAGAGATGGTGATAAAAGTGTAGTATAAATGGTAGAAATATATTTTTATAATCTGAATAAATAAAAACAGCAAGGTAGCAAGTAACAAAAGTGAGCATAAACAGTATTGCAATGCTTAGAAACAAGGCCTAGGGTTCATACTTTCACTAGTGCGATCTCCCAACATTGTTGACATAGTTGAATCATATGTAAATCCCTCACGTGCGACAAAGAGTTCACTCCAAAGTCACAAATAGCGGAGAACAAACGAAGAAATTGTTGTAGGGTACGAAACCACCTCAAAGTTATCCTTCCCGATCAATCTTATGAGCCATCCCCATTAATTGTCACGAACAGCCCTAGAGTTCGTACTAGAATAACACCTTAAGATACACATCAACCAAAACCCTAATGTCACCTAGGCACTCAAATGTCACCACGAGTACCCGCGGGTTTGATTATACGATATGCATCACACAATCTCAGATTTATCTATTCAAACCAACACAAAGAACTTCAAAGAGTGCCCCAAAGTTTCTACCGGAAAGTCAAGACAAAAATGAGTGCCAACCCTTATGCATAAATCCCCAAGGTCACGGAACCCGCAAGTTGATCACCAAAACATACATCAAGTGACTCAAGTGAATATCCCATTGTCACCACAGATATCCATATACAAGACATACATCAAGTGTTCTCAAATCGTTAAAGACTCAATCCGATAAGAAAACTTCAAAGGGAAAACTCAATTCATCACAAGAAGATAGAGAGGAGAAAACTCCATATGATTCATCTATATCAACAAAGCTCGCGATACATCAAGATCGTGCCATCTCAACAACACGAGAGAGAGAGATCAAACACATAGCTACTGGTACAAACCCTCTGCCCCGAGGGTGAACTACTCCCTCCTCATCATGGAGACCGCCGGGATGATGAAGATGGCCTCCGGTGATGCCTTCCCCCCTACGGCAGGGTGCCGAAAAAGGGCTGTAGATGGGATCTCTCTGGTACAGAGGCTTGCGGCGGCGTAAAAACTCATCTAGGTTAACTTTCGGGGGTTTCTGAATATATATGATTTTTCAGCGTTGGAATCACGCGAAACGGAGCCACGTGGGCCCCACGAGGTACCAGGGCGCGCCTGGGGGGGTGGCGCGCCCTGGTGCCTCGTGGGCACTGGGTGGCCCCCCTCCAGTGGGTCTAGGTGCCAATATTTTTTATTTGTCCAATAAAAAATCTTCAGAAAGTTTCAGCTCATTTGGAAAACTTTCATTTTCTGCAGAAAAAACAACACCACGGTAGTTCTGCTGAAAACAGCGTCAGTCCGGGTTAGTTCTAATCAAATCATACCAAAACCATATATAATTGTTATAAATATGGCATGAATACTTTATAAATTATAGATATGTTGGAGACGTATCAGGGACCTTTTCCTAAATCCAATGGATATACTCATATTTTAGTTGCTGTTGATTACGTTACTAAGTGGGTAGAAGCTATTCCAACTAGTAGTGCTGATCATAACACTTCTATTAAAATGCTTAAAGAAATTATTTTCCCGAGGTTCGGAGTCCCTAGATATTTAATGACTGATGGTGGTTCACATTTTATTCATGGTGCATTCCGTAAACTGCTTGCTAAATATGATGTCAACCATAGAATTGCATCTCCCTATCACCCTTAATCTAGTGGTTGATAACCCACAAGTATAGGGGATCAATTGTAGCTTTTTTGATAAATAAGAGTGTCGAACCCAACGAGGAGCTAAAGGTAGAATTAATATTCCCTTCAAGTTCTATCGACCACCGATACAACTCTACGCGCACTTAACGTTCGCTTTACCTAGAACAAGTATGAAACTATTTTGTAGGTGATAGGATAGGTTTGAAAGAATAAAAATAGAAGTACTTTGCGAGAATAAAACTACGAGTAATTTGCAAGATAATAAAAGTTAGTTGTTTAGTAGAAAGCTTTTGTAACAAAAGAAAATGATTTGTCCCTAGGCAATCGATAACTAGACAGGTAATCATTGTTGCAATTTTATATGAGGGAGAGAAATGAGCTAACATACTTTCCGTACTTGGATCATATGCACTTATGATTGGAACTCTAGCAAGCATCCGCAAGTACCAAAGATCATTAAGGTAAAACCCAACCATAGCATTAAGTATCAAATCCCCTTTACTCCCATACGCAACAACCCCCTTACTCGGGTGTAAGCTTCTGTCACTCTAGCCGCCCACCATAAGAGAATTATGAACGTATTGCAAACCCTACAGCGGGAATCCCCCACGTGTGCGCGGCACGGAAGGCACCATAGGATAGCACCAAAATAAAACGTACAACTCAAACCAATCACGATCATCAATCAACCCATAGGACAAAACAAATCTACTCAAACATCATAGGATGGCCACAAATCATTGGATAATAATATATAGCATTGAGCACCATGTTTAAGTAGAGATTACAGCGGGGAGAAGAGGTGTTACACTGCTTCATAGAGGGGGAGAGAGTTGGTGTTGACGGTGTTAGGACCGAGAGTATATCGACCAGAGGGGGGGTGAATGGGAGATTCAAAAAATTCTTTCAAAAGTTTTGAACTGATCCCAAACACAGCAGCGGAAATATGGTTCGGTAGAGTAACGCTTGATTGAGCTCGCTATAGAAGAATATATCTATCGAAGTAGAAGTCAGTTATCATACGAACATGAGTTAGACAGATACGAAGGTAATGCAATATAGGAATAGATCCAGCAGTATGAGGAAAATCAATATATGGGCTACGATGGAAATGCTCGGAAAGTGGTAACAAGGTAAATAGATTCGGCACTGAATGTAATTACGAAGACATACAGAACTACGATGAGAAACAAGTTAACCTGAGACGATGGAAAAGAACGATGAGAATGCGACAGACAATTGATGAACTGTGATTGATCAGATACAACTTTCGACACTGAGCACGAATGTAAACTGCTGAAGGAAATGCAGTAATGTAAAGTGAACCAGTGGTGCTCGATGGCGACAGATGAATTTGGTAGACCAGTTCGCCCTTCTGCCAAAGGACTACGTCTGGTTGGAGGGGTTGTGATTTAACACAGAGGATAAACTCTCCTCGCCCTATTCTCCTTCAACTCAGAGGTGATCAGACTCCAGTTGATTTCACTCGTGGTAGATACTTGTCGGCGATCTCCAAACCTTCGACAGACTTCTTTGCGAAGCACAATGACTCTTGGTTGCTGAAGATCTTGCTCGGTGAAGACAATTACTCTTCGACACTCGAGCCGACACCTATCCGTCTAGAGAGTGTGCAACTCTCAAGAGTAATAGGTACAAGAACTCTAACTCAGAACTGCTGTGATGCTCTACCACTGTCTAAGTTTAGGCTCTTGATTTTTCTCTCGGTGGATCTTAAACTCAAATCACTCAGAGAGGGGATGCTCAATCAATCTTCTCAGAAATCTTAAGCGGAGCAGCCCACGGGCAACGTTGGAGCAGGGTGGCTATTTATAGCCGCAGCCTTCCCAGAAGGGAAAATACCAAATTGGACATGTGGAGCAGCCAACGGCCGAATGACACAAGTCCAACGGTCGGAATTGAGCACAGCGGTAACATTACGTGCGGAGCAAGTAATGCTAACTCCTCAGTTCGAAAGATATCTCCTACAGCAACGAAGAACAACGTCTTCTGCTGGCAGGTAATCATTCGAAGCATAAAGAGATTTCTCTCAGTCTCGCATAGGTTTGGGCTAAGCATCATAAAGGATCTAAGCTTCGAGAACCTATATCCCTCTTAATAGTACGGAGGTCCTATGACTCAAATAAATGTAAGAAGAATGACAAAAAGAATGCTACGTCTTCAGTTCGTCTTTGTCTTCCATCGCTGCAGTCAATTTTTCTTTGGACCTAATCACCGAACTAATTGCTTTGCGTCAGCAATAAAGTTTCGAGAGGTCAATTCCTTCACATCATTCTTCTCGTCTACCAGACCTCAGGATATAGCACAATCTTCTCTGCTGTGCAGTTGTTCTTCGGTAAGTTCCTCGAACTGGGCACCGGAGACTGCATTTTCATCGGTACTGCATGGACTATTTCTCTCTGTGTGCACTAGCAAACAAATCACTCCATGCCTGTTTCTATCAACAATCTCCAAAACACAAGAGGGCAAGAATTGCACCAACAATCTCCCCCTTTTTGGACGATTGTTGACAAAACAGGACACATAGAAAGATAGATAAAAGAATGAAATGGAGTGTGAAGCGAGGTAAACAGAGCGAGAGATAAATACGAAGATAAACACGCTCCCCCTGAAGGTGTGCATCATTCTGAATGGAGTGAGCATAGGAGATAATACGGAAGGTAGCGAGGTGAATCTTCGTATGAGTGACATTGGCAAATGATCTCGTACGTAGTTTCATCCAATGCACTCGACGGTGTCTGAGGTATTTCCTGCCACGCACAACCTTTGACTTAGATTAGATAGCGAAGATATATAGAAGTTAGTTGTGGCAAAGGATAAGCCATGAAGATTTTCTCAGAACACATTTTAATTCCACACGAGATATAGATTTCCTGCAAATTAGATGTTCGAGGAATAATCAGAGCAAAGGAGTCACAAGTATATTGCTCGGAGTGGATATGCTTCAGACGATGTTTTCTTGCAACAAAGATGATCCCATAGACATATGCGAGGGAAAACAGCTTGTCAGATAGACAGAAAGAATTCTCTTTTGGGGAAGATAAATATCGAGGATAATCATTGCAAGGAAGTAAGCATTCGATAGCACCTGCAAACAAATAACTGGAAGCAAATATAGCATTGCAGGGGTTATTAACGGTACATGACGACGCAGTATGCCATCACCACAGGCGGTGAGATTAAGTTCCACGACCAAGAGTTCCAAAAGCAAATTGTTCGAAAGAAGAGCAAATAGCGAATAGAAACACCCTGCAAATAACCCGCTTTTCTATCTGTCGATGTTCTTCTCCCCCTTTTTGTCAACAAGTGTCAAAAAAGGAAAGAGAATGCATGCGAGGAACTACTCGTCTGAAGAATCCCCAGAGCTCGAACTGTTTGGCGAAGCAGAGCGAGTGATGGTTGAGGCTGAAGCAGGAGTTGGAGACGCAACACGGACTTCGGGATCAGCTTCAGGAGTAGCAGTGCGAGGTGCATCTGGCTTGTATATGTATGTGTCTGCTGTGTCGTCAAGTTCATCATCAGGTTCAACAAACAGCAGGTCGGTGGAGGCAGAACGCTGAGGAAGCACTGGAGTTTGCCTTCGGATGTGAGGGACTTCAAACAGCTCCAGATGATCATAATCTTTCTCGATTCCCTTGGCAGACAGTTGTTTGCGAGAATAATGCTTGCGCAGAAGGGTCCACGAGCGCTTCTTCTGTTCTTTCTCATACAGCAGAGCTTGACGAGCATAATTGTGAAGCAGATTGATCTCAGTCATCATTTCCACTTTTTCTTTGCGGTCGAGCTTGATGTGACTTTCCAGGGCTTGCTGAGTGCGAAGACAAATCTCGTATAGTGAGGGATTTTCTTCACGAGGGATTTCTACTGTGACCGTCTTGACCTTCGGAGCTCTAGCAGAGGCAGAAGCAGTGGCATTAATGGGTGTCTTCCCCTTGCCATTGTATTTTACAAACTGAAGAGTGTCTCGAACTGGTGGCATGAACACTTTCGGGACAAATGGGCAGAAAAACTTTTTCTCGAGAAGCTGCTCAATGGCGAACATGACCCATGGTGCATATGGCTTCAGGACTTGAGGGCTATCAGCTGCATAGGCCAAGTTGCGAATGAGAAGATCTGGAATGTCAAACCGAATGCCATGAGCTGTAGCTTGAAGTGCATTTGCCACGATGCCATGAATGATTTCAGGCCTGTTTGTTGGCGTGAGAGAGTTGCACAGGATATAGAACAAAACTTTGTTCTCATAGGCCAGATTCTTAGGATTTGCCTCGGTACATTCATCACCAACCAGTTTGGGGTCCATCAGCATGTGAAGTTCAGCTTCGGATACTTCCCAGAAGTGCAGTCTGTGTTCTCGTGAGGCATCAAATTCGCACCGAGGTAGATTTAGCAGTGCCAAAAACTGGTCAGCTGAGCATTTGATCTTTTCTTCCTCGGTCATCCATTCGAGGATCCAAGTGCTGCTGTTTGACAGATCTCTTGAGATATAAAGAGTGGCGTAGAACTGAAGGATAACTTCACGATTCTAGCCATGATTAAAGTGAAGAAAACTCTTCAGGAAGACCTATTCAATCTGCTCGATGGTGGGATGGAAGCAAGGTAAACTTTCGAGCTCAGCGAAATCCAGAATCTTGTGCTTGAATATGCAATTTTTGCCATACAGAATGCGAGCATAATACATGGCATGTTCCTTTGTCCAGAATCTTGGTGATAAGGAAGATCTTTCACCATCATATGGGCTTGTCCCAAAGAATGCAAGTTTCGAATGATGAAACTGCTCATTGAAAGCTGGACCGTTCGGGCCATCATCGACAGGAAACAACGGGAAGGTTTCCAACGGATTTCTCAGCGGTTCTTCATCGGCTATAGACTGGGTCTGAACATCATCAGGCGTAGGCACATCTTCCTCAATAGGCCTGAGTGGAGCGTGAGGCTTCCTCGATTTTTCTCATGCTGATGGCTTTGAGGAACTTGTCTGACCACTGTTCTTGTTTGCCGGAACTCCTTCGGCATCTTTCTGACTTTCGGGGTCAAGGGCCTTTTCGTTCCTTGCGTTTTCTTCGGCGGGAGGCACGACAACTTCTTTCTCGGGTGCGTGAGACGCAGCTGGTGGGACAGTTTCTTCTCGAGCCATCGGCTCATTAGGTATCTTTTCTTCCTCTACCAACTGTGGTGCAGTGGTAAGAGGAGTAGGATCAATATCCATCCAGGCAGGGGCATCAGATGATGTGACCGGGGGTGTTTTCTCTCGGGAAGCATTTAGCTCCCCCTCAATCTTGTCATTTTCCTCCTTATTTTGTTCAGAGGGCTCTGCTTGCAACGTTCTCGGCAGCGATGGATCTGCCTTCTCAACTTCAATCTCCTCATCAACTTCGTCAACTGGGGATTGCTGCTTGGGGGGTGCATATTCCTCTTCAGTCCTTTCCAGGAATATATCAACAACTTCATGTTGCTCTTTGGCTTCTGGCCCAGGAATGATAACCTCTTCAGCACCAACCTGTTGCATGAGTTCATCCTCGAGAGGTGGAGATGGAGGAACTTGCAGCAAGGGTACATGGGAATCCAGTGTGGGATCAGCAGTGACATTCTGAAGGCGGCGGTCTTTGTTAGTTTTCGGCTTGCTTACTCTCGCCCTAGCCTTCTGACGTTTTTCTTCCTGAATTCTTCTTCGAGCGAGATTTGCCTTGCGGTCAATTTCCCCGTTTCTCCTGTCACACAGCTGAGATACATCCATGTGCAGACGTGAGTGCCACTCAATTTTCTCATTTCGCAGGACACTAAGAGCCTTCGTGAGTTCAACAATTTCTTTGTTCCTCTTTTTCTTTTCGGATTCAGTCTTGGCCTCATTTCTTATTTTCTCGACAGCTTGCTTGTCTTTGACAGCTTTGTTCAGCTTCTTGGAGATTTTCCTCAGCTCGATGAAATGCTTCTTTACCATTTCGGCAACATCATCAGGCAGTCCCAGACGGCATACTACATCAGCTTTTGCATCATATGCTGCACTGTCAATCACATCGATCATGAAGTTGAAATCATACTTCTGTTCCTCTGTGGGAACAGGAACAGTGAGTCTGGTCTTCTTAGAAGCCACATCAGCATTATCATCAGATTTCAGCTTTCTCTTCGCTGCAGTGCTGGTCAAGGTTCTCGGAGCAGCAGAACCCAAAGGTTTATCAGTGGACAGAATGGGTGCATGCCTGGGTGATTTCCTCGGAGAGGGTAAAGCTTTCACTGGAGAGGGGCTCTTGGATGGTTTGTTGAGAATGGCAGGTCGATCATACAGTGGAATTTCATCAGGGGTATCTTCTCTGGATGACTCATCAGACGAGTCAGGAGCTGCCTTCTTGATTCTCTTGGCAAGAGTTTTCTTTCGTGGTGCACGAGGGGAAACTGATTTCTCAGATTTGCTTTCCTTAGATGCTGATGCATGTTCCTTCTTCTCCTGTACGTCTTGCTAGGTCAGCTCGACGTTTTTCGCTTCAACTTGATTCTTCTTAGCTTCTCTAGCTTCACGCTTGGCTTTGGCCTTCGTCCTCTTAGCTACTTCCTCGGGAAAATCAGCGATAGTTTTGAGGGAGTCGGGATGAACATCTGCTGGCTGCGGTGGTCTGACTTTTTTATCATCTGGGCCAATGCAATTTTCAGCAATGCAGTCATTCCATGGTGGAGTGAAAGCAAAGAGAATCTGGTACTTTTCGCGAACATTTTCATATCGGTACCATTTTCCAGCCCAGTGGCGGCGAATCCTTTGGAGCCTGTTGTTGTGATCTGTTGTTGATTCTCCTTCAGGTGGAGTTCTGTAACTGTCAGGATCAGACATCTCTGCAGTGGTGTTCTTTTCTCTGCCACGACCGCCCTTTTTGGGATATCCATCGGAGAAGATGGTTAGAGCGTCAGTGACCAATTCATCCTCGGGCTGACTGTGAGCATAGGGAATTTCCTCAGTATCTTCTTCGGACACAGATTCTTGTCTCTTCTTCGGAGCCTTGGGTGGCTTCGAGGATTTTCCTCCTCCAGTCATTCTCATTCGTTCAGACCTTGGTGGAAGCTGAGGCAAATATCCTTCAGAATCTGAATGCTCTACTGAACTCTGTGACATGACCGACCTGTGAAATAGAATAGATGCGAGGGAAAAACAGAGGTAGGGTCATAAGCATGCACAGACAACTTTTGAACGAAAATGATTTTGAAGAAATCCGACAAGGAACTCATGGTAAACAGAAAGATATCATCGATAGATTTTTCAAGCTAGCCACAGACAAATTCTAGGTAGGTTGATAGCTATCTAATCTTTTGGATGATTACACATGAACCCTAAGTGAGCAGAGCCAGTACGAGGAAGATCTACAAACCGTACCAGTCAAATCCTAGTGATTCTTTAAGATCTACCGCAGAGAAATAAATCGAAGAAAATTGCATCGGTAAGAATTGCCCTAAGAACAGAGAGATGGAGAGGAGCAGTTCCGGATCTAAGCGCCCTAACTTGGCAACTTAGATCAACTACGGCAATGCGGGAAGATGGATTACCGCACCGGCGTGACCAGCTGCGACGAGACTTCACCGGAGTTGCACGGTGGAGCTTCTCGCCAGAGTTGCTTCGATCTCGGGCTCGGGTGAAGGTGAAATGAGGGTTTGTGCGGATGAAGAAGAAGACTCGAAGAGGGGTATTTATAGCAGAAGAGCAGAACCTCCTCTCCTAAATCTACGACCCACATTTGCGGGATGTTCCGCATTCGACGGACATGATAGTGGAGATCGTGGGCACGTGGCAACCGTTTTCTGCGAGAAACTCGGGAAGAGAGCGGGAGGACGAAAGGTTTGAAGGGCGGAACGCCAAAAGTGGATAAAAGTTCGAAGTAGATTCCTTTTGCGACCAAGGACGTCAGAGAGAGATCTTCTTCAGATCAAATTGCATGCTTACGACGGACAGCAAAGATTTGGAAGAGAAAGAGTAGAGGGATAAAAGGGTCCGAAACAAAACACTCAGCCAAACTAGAAGAACCACCAAATGAGGAGTTATGAGTGAGTTGTTTATCGGACGGAACACAAACACGGCAGCTTGAAGATAAACAATAAACAAAGAGCAAATAACACAAAGAACTAGCACCAACAATATAGATCTCAGGGCAAAGGATAAGCGAAAAGAATCCCTGAGAGAGTTCCTGCAGAATGGGTTAGTTCTTTCTCACAACCCACACTTGTGTGGGCAGCGCAGACCTCATTTGTCTTGACTAAGCAAGGACATTCCTTCGTTGATTTCTGTGGTTCACCTGTGCGTTCCGAGAATAATCATATGAATAAGCATTAAAATTGTTCCCAGAGACATGAGCATAATGATTCGAGGAGACACGCATGTACTCCTTTTGTCGAAAGTTTGACTCATAACTGTTCGAGGGAGTTGCACTGCCGTACTGCGAGGGATTATAATTTCCTCAAAGAGAATTACTCTGCATGTTCAGGTTAGCAGTGACAGATAAATTTTCAATGATGCACTTCTTCACCCAGATTTGCTTCTTGGGTGAGCTAGACCTGCAGTTTGTCCCAACATACCGAGCGAAAACCTTACCATTCTGTTGTTTGAAGAGTTTGTAATTTGAGTCATTTCACTCGTCAGAAATAACAGGAATGGGAGAGTCATATCCAGACAGGAGTGCAGGTTCGAGAGTTTTGCTCTCAGCAAGAACCCAACTCGTTCGAGGATACAGCTCGGGAGTCCAGTAGGTTCCATCAACGTTGAGTTTCCTTTCGAAACCCAATCCTTCCTTTCGGGGATTTCTGTGTACTATTGACTTTTTGAGCACATCACACAGTGTTTGATGTCCTCTGAGGCTTTTAAGCATTCCTGTCTCAAGCAAGTTCTTTAGCCTGCAATTTTCATCAGAGATAGTAGCAAATTCCTCGGAAGAGGGGTTAGAAATGTCATTCAAAGTAGTTGCAATATTCTCGATGGCAGCATTGGATGTTTCAGCATTCGAATCAGCATTGCTACGTTCTAGGCATTTTGAGCAAAGAGGCACAAAATCATCAGGAAGATTGTTAGATTTCTCGGCGAAGAGAGAAGCTTTTTCTTTCGCGAGTGCGTTATAAGACTCTTTCAGTGACTCGAGATCTTGATTCCTGCTAAGGAGTTCATCTGATAAATTCTCGTAGTCGGCTGTAAGAGAATCATATCGTTCGGAAAGATCATCAATCGTTGACGAAAAAGCATCGTGCTTTTCAGTCAACTCTTGATTCTTCTCCATCTCTTCGACCAGTAATCCTTCGGTTTTCCTGAGATTCGTCTCAAGTTTTCCAAGCTCATCTTGTTGAGATTTTGCAATCTTAACTAGTTTAGCATAGGCAATGTATTCAGAAGAATATTCAGTCATAGATTTTTGGTGCTTTGCTGATACCTGATCCTTTGAGGTTTTTGCCATGAGACAGAGAGCGATAGGTTCATCATCACTTGAAGCATTATCATCAGTGTCTGATTCGAGAGACTTCTCGGATGATTCATAGGCGACGAATGCATTTCCTCTTCCTAGGCTTCTGTAAAACTCTTCGTCTTCTGATTCGGATTCGGATGTTTCATCTTCAGATTTCATATTCATTTCTGCACACACTTTAGTCAGCTGCGATATATTCTTCAGATTAGATTCAATGGTCGCTCTCGTTTGCACGTCAGTGACTGGTCTCGTCGAAGAGGATGTGTCAGATTCATTTTTCTTCGAGAGCTTAGTGTGACGATCCACTCGAGTGAATCCAGAGCAGTGAAGATAAATCCATCTGCTGCTAGGTTTTTCATCTTGCTCCCAGTAAGGACAATGCGCGATGTAGTGACCGAGTTGTTTGCACTTGAAACACTTTATTTCTTTCGGAGGTAATCGTCTTGAAGATTCAGGAAAGTTAGCTTCGTCATCATTTGTGAGACATAGATTTTCTCTTCTTAGATCACTTAGTCTTTCTGTGAGTATTTCGAGTTCTCTTGTGATAGAGTGTTGATTCTCGACATCTTCTTCTAGTGAACTGCCATAGTGTGAAAGAATTTCCCCTTCGCTTTCTGAAGAAGATTCTTGATGCCCATTTTCAAGTTCCATCTTTTCTTCGTGAATAGACAACAGCGTCATGATCTCGACATAGTGAAGTTCTTCATAGTCTGGTCTTTGCTTGATTTCAGCCACGATTGGATCAAAGGTTGCATCAAGAGCACTCAGCAGCTTATTGACTACATCTCTATCGGTGATATCTGTTACTCCTCATTGATGAAGTCTTTCAACAATATTTGTCAACCGATCGGTGAGTTCCATAGCACTTTCCCTACGAAGACTCCTGAAACCAGCAAACACGGCACGAAGCATATTTGTGTGTTGATCTGTTCTGGCAATGGATTCTTCATGAACATCCTTGATGGCATCCCAGAGTTGCTTTGCAGAGTCAAGCTTTCGGAACCGAATGAAAATATCTTTTGAGATACTGTCACAGATGATATCTTTTGTTTGAGCATTCAATCGCATTCTAGCTTTGTCATCGGAAGTAGGAGCATCAGGGTGCAGAACAGTGTATCCATTTTCCATAATCTGCCAAAGTTCAATGTTGATGGCTTGAAGACTGATTTTCATTCGCTCTTTCCAGTAGACATAATCATTTCCATCGAAGATAGGAAATCTTTCAGAGTGCGAGGATCTACCTGCAAACGACATACTCAAAATTCCAAGGTTGTTAGACCTTTAATAAACATAGACAGGGAGCACCTGCTTTGATACCAATTGTTAGGACCGAGAGTATATCGACCAGAGGGGGGGGGGGGGTGAATGGGAGATTCAAAAAATTCTTTCAAAAGTTTTCAACTGATCCCAAACACAACAGCGGAAATATGGTTCAGTAGAGTAACGCTTGATTGAGCTCGCTACAGAAGAATATATCTATCGAAGTAGAAGTCAGTTATCATACGAACACGAGTTAGACAGATACGAAGGTAATGCAATATAGGAATAGATCCAGCAGTATGAGGAAAAACAATATATGGGCTACGATGGAAATGCTCGGAAAGTGGTAACAAGGTAAATAGATTCGGCACTGAATGTAATTACGAAGACATACAGAACTACGATGAGAAACAAGTTAACCTGAGACGATGGAAAAGAACGATGAGAATGCGACAGACAATTGATGAACTATGATTGATCAGATACAACTATCGGCACTGAGCACGAATGTAAACTGCTGAAGGAAATGCAGTAATGTAAAGCGAACCAGTGGTGCTCGATGGCGACAGATGAATTTGGTAGACCAGTTCGCCCTTCTGCCAAAGGACTACGTCTGGTTGGAGGGGTTGTGATTTAACACAGAGGATAAACTCTCCTCGCCCTATTCTCCTTCAACTCGAAGGTGATCAGACTCCAGTTGATTTCACTCGTGGTGGATACTTGTCGGCGATCTCCAAACCTTCAATAGACTTCTTCGCGAACCACAATGACTCTTGGTTGCTGAAGATCTTGCTAGGTGAAGACAATTACTCTTCGACACTCGAGCCGACACCTATCCGTCTAGAGAGTGTGCAGCTCTCGAGAGTAATAGGTACAAGAACTCTAACTCTGAACTGCTGTGATGCTCTACCACTGTCTAAGTTTAGGCTCTTGATTTTTCTCTCGGTGGATCTTAAACTCAAATCACTCGGAGAGGGGATGCTCAATCAATCTTCTCAGAAATCTTAAGCGGAGCAGCCCACGGGCAACGTTGGAGCGGGGTGGATATTTATAGCCGCAGCCTTCCCAGAAGGGAAAAGATCAAATTGGACATGTGGAGCAGCCAACGGCCGAATGACACGAGTCCAACGGTTGGAATTGAGCACAACGGTAACATGACATGCGGAGCAAGTAATGCTAACTCCTCAGTTCGAAAGATATCTCCTACAGCGACGAAGAACAACGTCTTCTGCTGGCAGGTAATCATTCGAAGCATAAAGAGATTTCTTTCAGTCTCGCATAGGTTTGGGCTAAGCATCACAGTGGATCTAAGCTTCGAGAACCTATACCCCTCTTAATAGTACGGAGGTCCTATGACTCAAATAAATGTAAGAAGAATGACAAAAAGAATGCTACGTCTTCAGTTCATCTTCGTCTTCCATCGCTGCAGTCAATTTTTCTTCGGACCGAATCACCAAACTAATTGCTTTGCGTCAGCAATAAAGTTTTGAGAGGTCAATTCCTTCACATCATTCTTCTCGTCTACCAGACCTCAGGATATAGCACAATCTTCTCTGCTGTGCAGTTGTTCTTCGGTGAAGTTCCTCGAACTGGGCACCGGAGACTGCATTTTCATCGGTACTGCATGGACTATTTCTCTTTGTGTGCACTAGCAAACAAATTAGTCGATGCCTGTTTCTGTCAACAATCTCCAAAAGACAAGAGGGCAAGAATTGCACCAACAAACGGCGGCAAAGTTGTTGGTGTAGATCGCCGTCACGATGTTTCCCCCGGCGGCGCTCCGACGCCACCGGAAGAGAGGGGGAGAGAGCCCCCCTCCTTCTTCTTCTTTCTTGGCCTCCCCCCTATATGGGAGGAGAGATTCCCCTCTGGTCCATGGCTGCCATGGCGGTGGAGGGGCAGGAGCCCCGCCAAGATTGGATCTCTCTCTCTGTTCTCTTCTGTTTCGCGCTCCTGTTTTCTGGCCCTTCACCGTTTCTTAAATTCCTGGAGATCTGTAACTCCGATTGCGCTGAAATTTTAACACGATTTTTTTCCGGATATTAGCTTCCTTGTGCCTGAAGAAGAGCCCCAACCGACTTACGGTGTGCCCACGAGGCACCACCGCGCGCCTGGGGGGGGCGCGCCCATGTGGCTTGTGGGGGCTGTGGGCCTCCTTTTGCGTTGATTCCACCTCTCAAAATTCACATATATTCCAAAATAAATCTCCGTAAAATTTTATTGCATTTGGACTTCATTTGATATGGATTTTCTGTGAAACAAAAAACAAGCAGAAAACAGGAACTGGCACTGGGCACTGGATCAATATGTTAGTCCAAGAAATCATATAAAATGTTGCCAAAAGTATGTGGAAATTGTAGGATATTGGCATGAAACAATCAAAAATTATAGATACGACGGAGACGTATCAGTGGTCAAGTTGAATTGAGCAATAGAGAAATAAAATTAATTTTGCAAAAAACCGTCAATAGATCTAGAAAGAATTGGTCTAAGAAACTTGACGATGCACTATGGGCTTATAGGACTGCTTATAAAAATCCTATGGGTATGTCTCCTTATAAAATGGTTTATGGAAAAGCATGTCATTTGCCTCTTGAGTTAGAACATAAAGCATATTGGGCAATTAAAGAACTCAATTATGATTTTAAACTTGCCGGTGAAAAGAGATTATTTGATATTAGCTCACTAGATGAATGGAGAACCCAAGCTTATGAAAATGCCAAACTATTTAAAGAAAAAGTTAAAAGACGGCATGATAAAAGAATTCAAAAACGGGAATTCAAAGTGGGTGAATATGTTTTATTGTACAATTCTCATTTTAGATTTTTTGCAGGAAATCTTCTCTCTAAATGGGAAGGACCGTATATCATCGAAGAAGTTTATCGCTCCGGAGCCATCAAAATAATCAACCCCCAGGGCACTAATCCGAGAGTGGTGAATGGGCAAAGAATTAAGCACTATATTTCAGGTACTCCCATTAATGTTGAAACTAATATTATTGAAACAATTACACCGGAAGAGCACATCAAAGAATCCTTTCGGAACACTCTAGAACCCTGAAAAGGGGTAGGTATGTGATACGGTAAGTAAACCGACTCCAAAAATTTCATAAAAATACTTTCTGTCAGTTTTGGAATATTAGAAAAAATATAAAAATAAGAAACAGCCGTGGGGACCCATGAGGTGCACACGAGGCATCAGGGCGCGCCACCCCCCAGGCGCACCCTGGCGGCTCGTGGGCCCCTCGTGAGCCTTCCCAACTCCGTTTTCTTCTGGAATACTTGTTTTGCAAGATAAAAATTCTTTATATATACTCCCGGACATTTTGACCACCGTATCGCAAGATTCTCCTCTGTTCTTGTTTCGTGCTATTTTTCTGACAGATCTAGATTGCCATGGCTCCCCAAAGGCTCCGTACCAAGCACCGTATCGTGCAACCATCGCCGGGCAAACGCCCCTACAGCGAGGTTTACTACGAGTGGTCATCGGGAGAGGAAGACAATGGCAAGGAGGACAAGATCAAGGAAGTTGCGGAAACCCAGGCTCTAGAAGGAGGGCAAGCCATTCCCATGGAGGAGACCGCAGAGAAGGGAGATATCCTTCAACCCCTCTATGATCATCTCTCCCCATCTGTAATTGAAGCCCTAAGAGTCTTTGAAACAGTTTGTGCTCAGAATACATCTCTCACTCGTGAAGTTATTTTGTTGGAAGAGCAAAACATCGCCCTTCGGAGCATCAACCGTAAATTGGAGTATCTGCTAAAGCTGAAGGACAAGCCCACCACTTCATCAACACCATCATCACCGAAGAAAGAAACTTGAGTACATGGGTATGGGAACTCCCCTTGGCTTGTGCCAAGCTTGGGGGAGGTGCCCCGGTATCGTATCACCATCACTTTTATTATCTTTACCTATTTTTAGTTCGATCCTTAGTTATTTCATGATTTAGTTGAATAAAAGTTTAGTATGATCTATTTTCGACTGCTAGTTTCGTGATCTATCTATCTATATAATTGAGTTGAGAGTTATATAATAAAGAGTAGTTTGAGTTTTTGCTTCTTTACTTTTATGTTTCAATCCTAGCAATAAAGATAATGAAAAAGATCATATGCTAAGCTTATGAAAAATAATGACATTACATAAAGAAAAGTATAAGTGGTAAAATTTATTGAAAGTTAACAAACATAGCATTGGTCAATGATGCAATTCATGAAAAAATTAATAAGGGAAGAGAAGATTCACATGCAAATACACTATCTTGGACATCTTTTATGATTGTGAGCCCCCATTGAGTATTTTATGTCAAATTGTTGACGTTGGACAAGGAAGACAACGTAATGAATTATGTTTGCTTATATTCACATAGAAGTTATATTGTCATAGATCCTCCAACATGTGGTGCTTGCCCAATATCTTTGCTAGCCAAAAATCCGCACCAAGTAGAGATACTACTTGTGCATCTAAAACTCTTAAACCCAGTTTCATGTCCTGAGAGTCCACTATATCTACCTATGGATTGAATAAGATCCTTCAAGTAAGTTGTCATCGGTGCAAAAAGCAATAAAAATTGCTCCTAAATATGTATGAACTTTTATTGTAAAGGAAAATAAGCTTTGTACAAACTTGTGATGGTAAAGAAATAAAAGCGACAGACTGCATAATAAATGTTGCTATCACAAGGGGCAATATAAAGTGACGTTCCTTTGCATTAAGGGCTTGTGCATCCAACAACAAAAAAGGCACATGACAACCTCTGCTTCCCTCTGCAAAGGGCCTATCTTTTACTTTTATGTATTTACTTTTTATGCAAGAGTCAATAGTGTTCTCCTTTATTCCTTTTTTATCTTTCTCTTTTGCAAGCATCATGTGGTGGGGAAAGATCTAGGCACATATATCCAGTTGGATATGAGTGATCATGAGTTATTATTGTTGACATTACCCTTGAGGTGAATAAGTTGGGAGGCGAAATTATAAGCCCCTATCTTTCTATGTGTCTGGCTGAAACTTTTTGCTCCATATATATATGTTGTGAGTGTTAACAATCATAGAAGACTAAATGATGGTTGAGTATGTGGACTTGCTAAAAGCTCCTACATGAGACCCTTCCTGAAAATATGATGAATTGCAATTGCATTATTGACTGAGAACATAGTTTGTTAGTTTTCAAGAAAGTTTATGCCTTATACTTCGTTGTTGTGATGAATTGTTACTTGCTCATGAGAAGTTCTATGATAATGAATATTCTGTTATAATAATGATCATGATGCTACTATGTCCGTATTTTGTTTTTATCGACACCTCTCTCTCTAAACATGTGGACATGATTATCGATATCGGCTTTCGCTTGAGGACAAGCGAGGTCTAAGCTTGGGGGAGTTGATACGTCCATTTTGCATCATGTTTTCCTACTGTTATTTATAGTGTTTTTAATCAATATAACACTTTGTAGAGCAATTCTAATGCCTTTTCTCTCTTAATATGCAAGATTTACATAAGGAGGGAGATTGCCGGCAGCTGGAATTCTGGACCTCAAAAAGCTATGTCAGAGATACCTATTTTGCACATCTCCAAATGAACTGAAATTTCACGGAGATTTATTTTGAAATAAATAAAAAATACTGGAGAAAAAAGTACCAAAGGGGGCCACCCAGGTGCCCACGAGGCACCAGGGCGCGCCACCCCCCCAGGCGCGCCCTGGTGGCTTGTGGGGCCCCTGGCCAGCCTCCGGTGCCCATTTTCTGGTATATAAGCCCATTTGCCCTAGAAAAAATAAGGAGAAGACTTTTGGGATGGAGCGTCGCCGTCTCGAGGCAGAACTTGGGCAGAAGCACTTTTGCTCTCCGGCAGAGCGATTCCGCCGGGGATACTTCCCTCCGGGAGGAGGAAATCGAAGCCATCGACATCACCAACGATCCTCTCATCGTGGGAGGACCAATCTTCATCAACATCTTCACCAGCACCATCTCATCTCAAACCCTAGTTCATCTCTTGTATTCAATCTTTGTCTCAAAACCTCAGATTGGTACCTGTGGGTTGCTAGTAGTGTTGATTACATCTTATAGTTGATGCTAGTTGGTTTATTTGGTGGAAGATTATATGTTCAGATCCATTATGCTATTCAATACCCCTCTGATCTTGAACATGAACATGATTTGTGAGTAGTTACTTTTGTTCTTGAGGACATGGGAGAAGTCTTGTCATAAGTAATCATGTGAATTTGGTATTCGTTCGATATTTTGATGATATGTATGTTGTTGATTCTCTTAGTGGTGTCATGTGAACGTCGAATACATGACACTTCACCATCTTTGGGCCTAAGGGAATGCATTGTGGAGTAATAATTAGATGATGGGTTGCTAGAGTGACAGAAGCTTAAACCCTAGTTTATGCGCTATTCCGTAAGGGGCTGATTTGGATCCATATGTTTAATGCTATGGTTAAATTTATCTTAATTCTTCTTTCGTAGTTGCGGATGCTTGCGAGAGGGGTTAATCATAAGTGGGAGGCTTGTTCAAGTAAGAACAACACCCAAGCACCGATCCACCCACATATCAAATTATCAAAGTAGCGAACGCGAATCAAACAAACATGATGAAAGTGACTAGATGAAATTCCCATGTGTCCTCGAGAACGTTTAGCTTATTATAAGAGATCATTCCGGCCTGTCCTTTGCTACAAAAGGATTGGGCTACCTTGCTGCACCTTAGTTACTATTGCTACTTGTCACTTGTTACAAATTATCTTGCTATCAAACTACTTGCTACCGATAATTTCAGTGCTTGCAGAAAATACCTTGCTGAAAACCGTTTATCATTTCCTTCTGCTCCTCGTTGGGTTCGACACTCTTACTTATCGAAAGGACTACGATTGATCCCCTATACTTGTGGGTCATCAGACGCTCTTTTCTATCGGATATATCAAAGCACCGGGTTCGGATGGGCTACACGCTATTTGTTTCAAGAAGTGTTGGCATATTTTGGGAAATTCTTTGAATTCATAAGTTCTTGAAGCAATTAATACCAAGGTAATTTCTGAAGGATGGAATGACATGGTAATTGTTCTTATACCAAGGTAGAAACCCCAGAGCTAACACGCTAATTACACACTATAGACCCATCCGCTTTGTGTGATGTCCTATACAAGGTAATCTCCAAAATGATAGCTTTTCGTTTGAAATCTGTCCTTGATGATATTATTTCTCCGATACAAAGTGCCTTTGCACCGAGTAGGCTCAATACAGATAATATTTTGTTGGCTTATGAGATCAAACATGCAATATAAAAAATAAAAAGTAAGACAAGTGGGGCTATTCCGCAGTGAAATTGGATATGCACAACGCTTATGATAGGGTTGAATGGAATTTCTTGTGCAGAATGATGACTCGTTTGGGATTTCATGCTAATTTTGTAAATCTTTTGATGGTCATATGAGGTCAAGTTTAATAATCAAGAGACAGACTCTTTTATTCCTTGAAGGGGTCTCCGACAGGGGGACCCCCAATCCCCATATTTGTTCTTGATTTGTGCAGAAGGGTTGTCTACTCTTCTAGCTCATAGAGAGGAGGTTCATGGCATTGAAGGTGCCAGGGTGTGCAGAAATGCACCATCAGTTTCGCATTTACTTTTTGCTAATGATTCCATTATCCTTACGAAAGCCAGTATGATTAATGCAACCGCCTTGAAACATGTTCTAGATCAATACTGCGCAAGCTCAGGTCAATCGGGCAGTGAAGCAAAGCGTAGCATTTATTTCAGTCCCAATGTAAGTGTGGAGACAAAGGCTAATATTTGTACATAGCTGAATATTACTACCTCCGTCCGGGTTTTAAGGCTGGTCATAGTGGGAGTATCATAGCTAGTTTCATGCATGCCAACTAGGCAATTTTGATGAGGTGACTTAAAATTAAATGAAGAAAGAGAGGTTTGAGTATCATATTATGATACCGTATCATAATAAATTCTATTGTACTATGTGCCATACATAGCAATAAATGAGACTATTTATGATACTAATCTAGGATACTATGCATTACGGATCTAGTATCATACACTAGTATCATATGATACTAGTATATGATACTTCCCACTACAACCAGCCTAAGTCCCCCTGACCGAAACACATGGACCAAAGCGCGATCTACTGTAAGGCTGGTCGTAGTGAGGAGTATCATATAGTAGTGTCATGCATATGATACTAGTGTATGATACTACCTCCGTAATGCATAGTATCATATACTAGTATTTTAGGTAGTCTTATTTATTGCCATGCATGACACATAGCAGCATAGAATTTATTATAATATGATACTCAACTTCCTCTTTCTTCATTTAATTCTACGCCACCTCATCAAAATTGCCTAATTGGCATGCATGATACTAGTCATGATACTCACATTACGACCAGGCTAAGTGCCCTGAGATACCCAAGCAGAGCGAGCGGCCAATGAGCTTCACGTGCAATTACTGCATGCATGTGAACTCTTTGGTTTTCCCTCGCACGCATGCATGTAGCGCAGAAGTAGTACTTTCTCTCTTCCTTGGTTACTCGCTCGCTCTCCCTTGCATGCATGCAGCGCATGATTACTCGCTCTCTCTTCCTTGCAAGCAGCGCAACGTTTTACTTTTTGCATGGCGCTCGAGGCAGCGGCCTTGTAAATATGGTACATGCGTTCGGTGCTGAGGGGACCTGAAAACCCGGACGGAGGTAGTATGTTTGAAGCTTTGTCAGACAAATATCTAGGATTACCAACCATGGTTGGGGTGGACAGATGTGACGGTTTTATTCACCTTCTTCGGATAATTTTAAAGTGTCTGAAAAGTTGGAAAGAAAATTTTCTGTCTATGGGAGGAAAGGAAATCTTATTGAAGGCAGTCATACAATCCATTCCTGTGTTTGCTATGTCTATTCTAATATCCTGAAGAAACTTTGCAAAGAAATGACTGATGGCAGTGTATGAGTTTTGGTGGGGTGATACAGAGGATCATAAACACATGTAGTGGATGGCATGGTGGAGAATGTGCATCCCTAAAAGATATGGGGGTATGGGATTTCGTGACCTACACTCATTCAATTTGGCTATGTTGGCAAAGCAATCATGTAGACTGATTTCAAATCCAGATTCTTCGTGTGTCCAAATTCTTAAAACAAAATATTACCCAAATTGTAACTTACCGAAGGCGGGTCTGAAAAAGGATTCATCTTTTACCTGGCAAAGCATTGTGGCAAGTCTTTGTACTTTCCGCGGACACATTTGGAGAGTGGGTTCAGGGGAAATGATAAATACCTGGGAGGACTATTGGATCCTAGGAAGTCCAAATCGCATTATACAAACTCCTAAGGGACAAGTTTTATTACAAACAGTAAATGAGCTTATTGATATGACTACCGGGAAATGGGATGAGTGGTCAGTTCGAGATATTTTTTATCCAGTTGATGTGAACAAAATTCTGCGGATTCCTCTAAGTGAACACCAAGAGGAAGATTTTGTGGCATGGCATTGTGCTAAATCATATTCTTTCTCCGCTTAGTCTGCATACTATATCGAATGGGATCACTCATCGTCATAGATTGACACGTGCGGATGATCAAGGGACTTCTAACCGGACCCTGTCTGTGAGATTCCATGGAAGCTTCTTGTTCCTAGCAAAGTCAAAAAATTCGCATGGAAGGCCTTGCATGGGATAATACCGGGCTTGGCAGTGTTGGCAAATAGACACAACCTACTACTGCTTAGTGCCCGGTTTGCTTGACGGGTCCGGACGACATCAAGCATTTGATGTTTACTTGTGCTCGTGCTAAGCAAGTCTGGCTTTCCTTGAGCATACTGGACATAGTTGAAGAAGCTGCTAGAATTGGTAGGTTGGGCTCTGTTGTGTTGAAATAAATTCAGGCCTTTTGGCGATGCGCTTTGGAAGGAGACGTTCCCATGTGTATGTATATGTATGAGCGTTTGCGTCTGTACTATGTTAAAAAAATACTTATTTTACAACAGGATATCAGGTAAAAGATTTCTTTAATGGCTAAATTTCTGCTTCGTTGTGTAAATAGAGAATGGTAAAACAGTTTTTAATGACTGAATTTCTCCATCGTGCAAGTAGAGAAATGGTAGATAACTGCTTGACTGCATGAATGTTAATTTCTAATTAAAAACAAAAGAAGCCAATGCCTGAATTAAATCTAGTGTGCGAGAATCCAGAGAAATCCTAGAAAACACATAACGGGTAAAATAACCGCTACTGTCCATCTAGATTTAAAATTTTCGATCGGCCTGCTTTGCAAACTCTTCCTCCTCTCTTCTCACCTCGTTTCACAAGTTACTGTCAGTACTCTCTCTACAGATATGTGGAATTAATCAAGTGCAACGTGCCAAACCAATTATCAAATAAGCAGCGAATAGAAGGGCAGTAAAAATGCATATAGAGAAGTGAAAAGGGAGAGGGCTATTATGCTGGGTAATAAGTTGCACTTTGACAAGAGTATACTTCTTGCACACCAAACATGTCCATAGGTCAGAGACAGAGAGAGGCACATGCACCAAGACAGTGATGAATGAATGAATCAATCAGTTCCAGACCACACATCTCAAATGCCCCAGTGTGGGAATGGATGAAGGGGCCCTGCTAATAATTTTGAAATACACTAATACCTGTCGGCGAACACCCCATTCGAGCGTCTCCCATTTCCTTCTGCATTCAACTCAACCTCTCTGCCTCTCGAGTCTCGACTGGTGCACCCTAGTGGTTGCATTGCTGCAGTTTTGCTTCGGTGGTGCACTCATTAACCCAATCCTTCATGTCTCTTACATCTCCTTCCAGTTGCAATATCCTGTCCCCACCAGCAGATTGCCCCTCAGGAATGGGACTGTACAAAGAAGAAAGTTATAAACACGAGGATATTGTGATCTTCTGAATGATTCGTTACGATGTAGGGGTCTCCCCTACAGTTTTCCAAAAAAATGGTTTGCTGGGAGATGTGTACACTGTTATCACATACCTACAGTATGGACGCTCTCCAGACAAGACAATGAAATGAAATGCTTCTCCACAAACCAACAGAATTCAAGATTCTGTTAATTACCAATGTGCAATGTGGCTACAAGGCACGACATCAGTTGTCCATCTTGTGGTGTGTAAAGTCACAGCTAAGTCAACTCACATGGTCCCAGTTCACATGAGGAGGGAGAGAGCTAAGAGCATGCTGCAATGCATAACAGACTGCACAAGATATTTCCTTTCCCCAACTAATAGGCAAATGCAGTATGCAGTTGCATATCGTCAAATTTTGATTTAAATGTTACATGGGTATTTATAGTACATTACAACAAGGTTTTGGTTACCGCTCGAAATTTCGAGATTTACCATGGTTACCACATATTTCGGTCCCCCTCGGTAAATGGGCATTTCGAGCAAAAAAAATCGAATTTTTTGAATTTGTTGAATTCAAACGCTCAATGTATAGTAAAGTATGGCAGCACCTCACAGCACTCGCGTAGACAACGTTCCACTGAGCTATAGCTCTTTTATGATAAATATAAGTTCAAGTGCTATCTATATCTGTTTTGAAAGAATTTGAATTCAAAATCCAATTATAAATTTTGTTCGAAATTCGTTCGAAATTCGTTCGAAATTTTCTCGAAATTTCGTGGTAACCACGTTTACCGGTCCCCCTCGGTAAAAATGCCCCATTCGGTAACCAAAACCTTGCATTACAAGGAAAAAAAACCTTTTGGGAGGACTGTCACCTGTCAATGCTTAGAGCCTTAAACAAAAGCAACACGTAATAGCATGTATGCACCATTTCTATGTATAGTGAAACCTCACAGAAAAAAACATTTAGGTTCAGACTTCAGAGTGCAAGGTATACCTCCTTCGTTGAGCTTTGTAAATCTTATTTTCTTCCAAAGCATCTGCAAGCATAGTTTCCATTAATCGAGTTTTTGACTGAATATCCATTTCCCTGTTAACTGTAGAATCTCCAACCTCCTGAAAATAATACATGGGATAGCCAGATATTAAGAACATCAATGCGGTCATTTTTTAATCATCACAGTAAGTACTGTATATAGCTAACCTGCTTTCCATTCAGTTGAGTTTGCCTAGTGAGATCCTCAATTTCCTACTCAAGGGATTGTATCTTCATCTGGTATTCACTATTTGATCTTCTAATCCTGCCAAGTTTGTTCTTTAACTCTGCTTCGTGCACATGTGATGCTTCTGATGCTGATAGATCACCCTCCAATCTCACAAGCTTTACTTGCATAGATCTTCTGCTTCGTTTCTCTTCTTCACCGCCGTCCAAAGTCTCTTGCATATCAGAAGCTTTATCTGTTACCGTAGTTTTTTGTGCCTTCAGTCCTTCAGATTCCTCGGTTAGAGACTTTAGTAACCATGGATCCCTCCAGATATTCAGGGAGGACCATCTTCCTACACGCCATATAAGGCCAGTACTTGTTGATGCGCAGAGCTCTCCAAGGTTTATCTCAATTCTCATAAAATGCCAGCTAGAAGTGGTAAGTGTGCATCATTCAAAAAATAAAATTCAGTTACAATATTCACAATTAAAACTCTAGTTGTTACCACAGAAACTACAAAGCTGATAAAGAAAAATATCAATCAGCTGAGTACTCCCAAAATGAGCTACAAAGGAAATTAGCATTGCATAAAAACAATTTGCGGGGAATATGATGGTTGCTGCAGCTTGCGAGCTTATAGGCGTAAAAAAAGCTGAGCCGAAAATGAGAACCTACTGAGCAAGTAATGTTTGCGAAACCGCCGAAGGACGCTCACACACATGTCTAATAATTCCATAGGAAAAAGGGAAATTTGTTCTAAGAAAACCAAACACTACAGAGGAGCCACCACAGTTAGATGAACATCATATAAAGAAAATATAAAGGAATACCTGAAGCACAATTACTTCAATATCCCAGCTTACAAAAGGTACCACATATGTTTCATATTTCCCTAGAACACATTTTGTCATATCTTGATCATCGCAACAAAAGAACTTTTCTCCCAAACTCCAGCAATCACTGATCTATTTTAATGTAAGTGATTTGTCAACAGAATTAGTTAAGCCCAGTCTCAATGTTCTGAAAACATAAGAACTCATGTCATATAGATGCTAGTGTGGTAAAGGAAAATATTTACAAAGTAGTTGTGGCTTGAAGAGTCTGAACTGAAGCATATAATAAAATGGCCGAGATTGCACCTTCTACGCATTGTGGCCTTAAATTCCAATGAAGCTTCAAAAGCCAAAGCACAAGAAAACTGCAGAACAACAATCTAGTTTGCAAATTGCAAATATAAAATATGGTTTGACAAAAGGCATGTTGCTTATTTCATGGGATCAAACAACTACGATTTTGCTGTCATACATGATACGTGTAGTTTTGTGAACAGATACGGCATTAGATATGCAAGCACTGAATAGTAGAGAGATATGATAAGGCTAATTCACGCCATCTTCATGGCATAGTTCTCAAGATTAATGATCCGATAAAAGTGATTTAGACTAATTCACTAGTTTATCATGATTTAGAGTAGGCAGGTTACAATTTCAAATAAAAAAGTTAGGTAGGTTACAATTTCAAATTTGAGAATTTTCCCTGTGAAATAAAGGTCAAACTACAGGATTTAGTAACAAAGATAATCAACCTTACAAGAATAAGGGCAAAGAAATCAAAAGAGAAAAAAAAAAACCATATACCCAATAAACATATACTCCCTCTGTCCCATATGAATTGATGCTCAGATAGATGTATCTAGCATTCAGTGCTAGATACATCTGTTTGAGCATCAATTAATATGGGACGGAGGAGTATTTTCTAAGCATAATCAAAATATTAAACAATGAACTACAAGTTTAGCACTAATTCACATATCATGGAACAAAAAAGACGGTGGAACAAAAACGACATATGGTAGATAATTTGACATGAAAACAGATCATACAGATCATGATTTTTCTCTACCAAATGATGACATCAACATGTCATGGTTCAGAAATCAAATTATCAGTTTGTTAGGCATTAGCCATGACAAAACCAGCCTATAAGGCTATAACAGATATAGTATAGCAGACAGCCACCATTCAGTCACGCAAAGAATGCCGAACCAGGAATTACTAGCTTAATACAGTGAGTGAAATCTGTGTTACATAGCAAGCTTTCAAGGTTCAAAACCACATTCTTGGTTCAATGTAAATCTGAAACTACTAGGCATTTCACCTTTGCAGGCGGTAGCATAGTCTTCAGCAAGGTGTGGTGCAGCTTCCTTGTGAGGGCATATGTACCTGTCCACGAATACCTTCTCAACCAGATTGAAAATTGTATTGAGGGCCACAGCATGCTTGAGCAATCCATTTTCTATCAGGAAGTTTACAACGTAGTACCGGGGCCTGAGCCGGCCCTCCAGGCTGTTAGTGATCATTATCGGCCGATGAGCAATGTACGCTGGTTCAGCCCCACCTCAGAGATGAAGAACTCAGACCTGCGCTGTAGCATGTCCTTTGACCTCCTCAGGAGAGACGGGGCTTTAGACACAGCAATGCCCACCTCGGCATGCGACCACTTGAACGTGCTCTTCAAGAACTCCACTTTGGCGGCAATCTGCTCCTCGCTTTGGAATGCAACAGCATTCAGCGCTTCTCTGAACATCCCGGAGCCACGGGGCACACCTATACCTTTGGCAGATGCCACCATTGCCTGGACGTGCTCTGGTGTTTCGCGAAGCATTGCTGACACAGTGAAGCACAGCTTGGTGATAGCGCAATTATCTAGCCCACACTCGTGCATGAGTGCAACGTTGGGCTTGACCGCCCTCTCGAGGTCAGCACCGAGAAGGTAGCAGCCTTGCTTGAGCACCCGGAAGAAGTTTTCGGAGGAGCCGAAGAGGGGCAGGTAGTAGTGCAGCTTGGAGACGATGGATCTACAGCGGAAATGGCAGCTTCCGGAGGCGAGCGAGATGAGGCGTGCGATCTCAGAACGCGAGAGACCGAGGCCGGCGAGGTCGTCAACAATGGGTGACAGGGTTCTCTCCACGCTGGCACAGAGGAACCTGGGGGTCCTTGGCGACGAGGGAGGCAACATCGGCACTGGAGAGGCCGATGCCGGCGAGGAAGGCGAGCACGGCATCGGGCTTGGAGGGGGACTTGAGGTGGGAGAGCTTCGCGGAGGCCTTGAGGGCCTGGGGCCGGGTGAGGCCGCAGGTGTCGACGAGGTAGTCCTCCACGGCGAAGCTAGGGTTTGGGGAGATGCGGGGGAAGGTGGAGGTGGCGGCGGCCGAGAGGAGGCGGTGGAGAGAGGAGGTGGGGGAGGTGTAGGAAGAAGAGAGGATACCGGATACGATGCAGCCTCGGAGGCGGAGCATGGCGCCGGCGGCGAAGCGGAGAGATCTCCGGTGGGTTTGGAACCGTCGGTGGCAATCTGAGAAAGAGGATCGAGCTGCACTGCGTGCAGATGCACGACGGCAAAATTACAGAAACAGGCAAACAGCCATGTGCTTAACCGAAATCCTGGTTGAGAAGTTTATGTCCATTCTTTGCATAATTTGACTAGAAATGTGAATACATCATTTTACAATTACATTCTTATTTTCTAGGGAAATATGATGGTTTTTAGTACTCCCTCCATTCCGAATTGTAATCGGTATAATTTTTTGGCTAGGATTCCGAATTGTAGTATGCATTTGCAGTCACATGCATGTTTGGGCGAAAGTGACCATGATATAGAATCTCATTTCCTTAGCAGTCTACGCATATGCTTAGGACTAAACCTGGGCATGGTTGGCCTGGCCCGGCCCCAAGCTTGACGTCCAGGCCGGGCTTGGACCTTACTTTCCAGCCCGCAACCCGGCCCAAAACCCGGGAAAATCTTGGCAAAACATGATTTTAGGTTTTTTGTATAAATATATGTATTCGTATTGTACTATAGTATTAATCCCTTAAAATAGCTATATTATTATTTTAAAACATGAAAATAGGCATTTTGTCGGGCTACGGGCCGGCCCAGGTCGGGCTCGGGCTTGTGATTTTGAGGTCGGGCTTTTTGAAACTCGGCCCGAAACTTGGCCCGGCCCGAAAATGCCCAGGTCTACTTAGGACTGGCTGTTGCAGCGAGGCTGTTTTAGTCCATAGTACAATATCCAAAATCTAAGCACATCATACAAAGGAATGGAGGGAGTGGTGCTGGAAATAATTTTTGAATGAAAAAAAAATGTACTCAAAATTTACTCATTGAGATATATAGAGTTTTGTATGTTATCCTCTTTACAAAAGTGTAACTTGTATAAATCGCATGTACCAATAGTTTGTGTCTTTGTGACACTACTAACAAAAATCCCTCAATTCAAAAGTCTACATAGAAAAATATTTGATATCCATGAGCATACGTGTTGTTGAACAGTAGAATTTGAATCCATTTGCATAAAATGATTTTCTAAACATGGGAAAGGAGAAGAAAGCAAAGCAAAGAAAAAAAAGAAGAAATAGGAAAAAGAGAAGAAAAGAAAAGAAAATAGAAGAAAACAAAGGAAAGAAAGGAAAGAAAAGATAAAGAACCTGGTTTGTCCAGTGCTCTGTTTTTTTGGAGGAATCTAGTGCTCTGTGTTGGGCACTCGTCAAACATTTTCAGCATCTAGAAAAGAAAATATAAGTCTTTGGTGAGTGTCTGTTAGTCGACACTTGCCAAATTACGGTTCATCACTACAGCGTTGTCACTTGCGGTGGTTAGGGACACATGTCCCTTGGTTTGCCGAGTGCCCTGTGCAGCTTTTCTACTACTTACTGATGCTTCAAGATATGCTGCTATTTGCAACCACATTACATGCATTTCAATCTCGACAATGTACTTGACACATGACAGTGCATTTTATTTGATGTATGCTTAGAAAATGAAAATCCTCTGAGCTGGATTTGATCTATAAGGGACTACATATAAAAAGACTAACTATAGTACACGATATTGTATTTTTTTGCATATTACATACACTTCTCCTTTCGTTTGCTAGTCATTCGAGAGTCCTGCAGATAGCAGAAGTTGGGATTGGCTGACTAGGAAAAAGTTACAATACTCTTTTCCTTAGTGTTGTGGAGGGAGTCCAAAGTTCAGCAGGTGCCCAACGTCGCCCATGTTTGTTGTTGCTGCTTCCAACCACCTCTCCAACAAGTATCATTGTGGAATAACTAGCACATTGATGAGGTGCAGTATCACGTGTGCACAAATCACACCATTCATTTTCAAAGTAGTGGCAACTGCATTCATATACCCCATCTTCCATCACAATATGCAGCCAATAGAGTTTGGGGTTCTCGTAGTAGTTTGAGTATAGCTCAAACACAATGCCCTCTCTGGGGTGGCCTAGGACTTGATTGATGATGAAACCGGTCGACACACAGTCACCCGCTTTGAAACTTGCCAAAGATGTTGCGGGTGTAGAAGCCACCATCCTGGCGCTTAATGGTATCCCTACATTTTCTCAAAATGAAATGTTGTAGCGCAAATGTTTTAGTACATAAGATTTTTGCGTCAAACAATATATGTGCTCCCGTTTTTATAGAAACTAGGATGTAACTCTTCATGATTGGATCGCTCTTGATGCAATGCTAGAGTCAATAAAAACTATTTTTATTAGAAAAAGTATGTTTGACAAAACATGTTGACATAAATAGCAGGTACAACCTAAAAGTTTCAACCAATTGATAAAAAAATAGAGCATGGAAGAGATCCATAATAACAATTTCAATGACAAAAATAAAATTGCCTTTGCTCAAAGAGAAAGACCGAGACCGAATGTCTCATCTTATTCATGATGCCATCCATGCATGAGTCTTATTAGCCATGGCAAAACTAAATAAAAGGAGACGAGGCACATGTAGATGGGCATGCCCTACATGTAGAGATCCTCTCCCTGCTTACATATTCGTATGACTGGGAAAGAAGCCGACGTTGGTGCCATCATGTCCACCAGTACTGTGGCCATTGTAGATTTGGGTGCCAAGGTCCCCTTCAGACCTCACCATCTCAAGCCACCCCTCTTCCTGCTGCGGCACCCGATACTTGGCTGGAGGCCCCATGTCCATCTCGTCGGTGACGTATGGTGCCTGGGTCTGGTAGACCGGTGGCTGCCCGCTCATTTTTGCGATGCGTTCGCCCAGGCTCTTGAGCATTAACTCCAACTTCCAACCCATGGTTGTGAGCTCCTCGATGTTGCCCGGGAGGTGGCCGCTGGTCATGGCCTCATGCAGGAGAAGCTTGGTCTCACGGTCTTGGAGCTCGCATCTAGTCTTCTGGACCTGGTCTCGGAGCTTTGCGACGCGCTGACTAAGGACGCTCTCCTGGTCCATCGTCTTCTTTAGCCGCGCCACCTCCGGCATGCTCTTGAACCTATTCAGGATAGCCACCGCCTCAGCATGGGATGGGACCACCTCCGGCACCGTTGCACCCTCGCCATACACCAGCACACAGGCCTTGGCGTTGCACAAGGTGGCCACCTCACCGGCCTTCTTCATCAGGTTCTTGCTGCGCTTCTTCAAGGTATTGTGCCGCACTGAGTCATTGCGGATGTACCGGAGGGCCACCTTCTTGCAAGCCATTGCCGACTAAGGAAAAAAAATCTGCAAAAGGAAGGAAAATTGCTAGTTTGGGTGAGTTGAAAGCAAGGGAGGCGGGGTAGATTTATAGTGGAGGATACGAGGAGGCTAGAACCATGCCAATGGATGATTTGACTGATATGGATGCCGATCTTAATTGTGCCCAGCTGTAAATTTGGTGTCTATTTAAAACTTTAAGATTTACTTTCCTACAGATTTTGTCAATCAATACAAAATTTCTCTCCGATTGAGCGATAAAAGATATGGAAGGTTTCTCCCTATAGGCGCATATCTTTATTACTAGGATATTTCTATTTTAGCAATATATTGCCAAATTAAATTTTTAGTTTAATTTTAGCAATATATTGCCAAAGTTGGATGTTTATTCCAAATATAGACCGCCCCGTCGACCATCCATTCTTTTGTAACCAAGTTAAGAAAGTATTAATGAGTAATGTATCTAAATTATCCCATAATGAAAAACCAATTGATCATGCATGTTGCGTGACTAATAGCCAATTTTCCTATATGTGAATTGAACGAGGTTCCATATATCCAGGGTTGACTATCATTGCTCGGTGATCGGGTGGTTCGTTGCTCGTATTCGTTAACACATTCAAACATAATATGCAAGCCCGCCCATACAATTACCTTGTTACATAATTAGAAAACAAAATTTAACACACAACTGGAAGGACATATATGTCCCCAAGTTGATTTTGATGTTAACGAGAACATGATTACTTATCTAACCATGTGCATGAGTTCTTCACAATGTTTAGCACATGTTCGCACACGAACACGTCACCGTGTACCCTCGACGCCGGGGGTGATGCACCGCAGCTCACGTCGAAGGAGACCCTGCCGGAAGCGCAGTACGCAAGCAGTCCGGCGGGTGCTTTTGAGGACCCGAAACCCCACACGCCCGGGAGGGACCCCGTCTGGGTGCGCGCCGGCTATGGGCTGCCCTAGGTCGACCTAATCGCCCTTAGAGCCTCGTGGATCGCCGCCCTCCAAGAAGAAGAACGAACGAAGAACGAGAAGAAAGATACAAGGGAGAGAGATAAAAAGTAGCTGAACACGAAAAAGTAGTAGATTGATTTGTTCGATTGTGTGTTGTTCAATCGGTCGTCACCTCTCATCTATTTATGAGGCGGCTGGACTTCCCGTACAAGAAAAGGACTAAAAATTCCGTCCAAAACATCAAAAACCCTAACCTAACTCGGACAGGAATCTTTGGCAATTTTCCGGATCAACTCGGAGCCACCGAATGGTTTGCTTCGGTCCCACCGAGTGAACGTGGCCAACTTTCTGTAATCTTCTGTATTCAACTCGGAATTTTCGAGTGGTTTCACTCGGAATTACCGATTTTTCTGACATCAACTCGGTCTCATCGAGTCAAATCAACTCGGTGGGTCCGAAGTGACTCTGCAGTTTCTGTCTCTGACCTTGTTTTGACTCCACAGGTTGCATACGACCTCGGATTAGCACGATTTTTATATCAAAATCAACCGTTTCGATGAGATGCACAACTTTGATGTTGAACACTTTTCCATCAGAGGCCATCTTAAGTATGTTTCATGCCATTTTATAATCTGAAGTCAACACAGGCATCTCTGAAATCGTCATAACTTTTGCATCCGAGCTCCGTTTTGGGCCATCTTTGCATCCATCTTGATCTTCTCAAAGAGAGCCATCCAAAGGTGACTTCCAATCATAATTTTGAATTAACGTTGACATAACTTTAAGCAACTTTTACTATTGTGCCACTTTTGAGCGTCAACACATGCCCCCCTGTTTTTCGGCAAAGCTAGCGTGCCGAAAAATAATTTGTAGCGTGTTTGCTATAAGGACGATGTCAACACTCCATCAGCCATCGATATACCTGCTCAAGACGATAAGTATATATCGGGCATTGCATGTGTGAACTTTTTGATGCAAACTTGGGTGAAACCTTCTCGACTTCATTAATCCGACGATAAACTTCCATAGATATGCATGTCAAAGCCATCCGCCAAACTATATTGTCCACCCTTCTGCTAGTATCTTGCAGATAATCAAAATGAACTTTCTCCAATCCTTGCTTTCGCCTGCATAAATTTTTTATTAGTGGCCGAAGCGGTGAGCTTTGGTTCGGCCTTACCTATGTCGGTGAGACCAAGCATCGGCTATTGATAGATATACAATACACTATGATCAACATGGTAGCCTGATGCTTGCTGTTCCAACTCTCTCCAATTGTCATGCCTAGATATATGAAAATTTGAAAGCAATCCAAGGAGAATATTACATGTAGACATGCCTCAAGATAAATTATAAGTGGTTCGTCAAAACATTGATAACTTTTCGATATTCATTGCACTACTAGTAACGAATCACCGAAAGCCTCAATCCGAATAACAATGTATATTCGGCTTTGATTATTTGTGCAAAAAATATTCTAAGTAGCATGAGGCTTCAAAAATAGTACCATAAGGAGATATATAAACAACACCAACACCTTGGCCATTGCTACGAATTGAACCATCAAAACATAATCTCCATAGTACTAGAGAGACAAGACTAATATCAATATTATGCATGATGTCAATATGATGCTCAATAATAAAATCAACAATGATTTGGCCTTACGTAAATTCTGAAAATTAATAAGCCAAAGCACACCCATTCAAAACATAATTCCACTTTGCAATTTTCATGAATTGGTCCATGCATAATATCTTCAATGGCATCAATTTGACAAGTTTCTATGCAAGCACTTGTCTCGATCTCTAATCAAACTAAGGACGATGTTAGAATACCACATCGGCCATTTTTAGATATATTCTTAGGGCGATAGATAAATATCGGCCACCTCCATAAGGTTCATGTAGACTTCATCCGCCAAAACATGTATAGCCGAAATAAACAAATGAAATAACAATCAAATATTTCGGCACTTTTGGATTAGCAAAAAAAAATGTAACTAACCAAATGTATAGTAATTTGGTAATACCCTCTCATGATGTAGAAAATTATGTTGCATCCATGGATCAAAATAAATCCATGGAGGGTAATTGATCATACCTGGGGATGAATTCCATGGCAAAGGCATCAATGGCATGGTTGAAGAATATGGATGATGTGCTAACCAAAGATTTTGATAGAGTGATGGAAACCTTCGGCTGAATTGTTTACTGCTTTCATTCTTCTCCTTCTTCACTTTTGTTGTACTTGTTGCAATAGAAGCTTGCACATCATTTTTGTTTTGATTGTCCCCCTTGGGAACCCATGCCATGTTCTTCTTTCTCAGCTCTTGTGCACTAAGCTTTTGTAATTCCTTCTTTTGCCAATATGATAAGCCGAGTGGGCACCTCAGCTGTGATTCTGTTTCGATCAACGGCAATTCTTTTTTGGCCTTGTACACTTTCAACTTCTTTTTTTCAGATTTGGCGCTTTGACTCTCAGCAATTGATTGCTTCATCTCATTGCCTTTAGTAGCCAATGCCAACACTTTAATTGGCTCTTTTTCATTTGAGATCAAATCCGAAGTAGCACTCTTATGACCATCTCTTTTAACGCGGTAAACTTTCTTGGCAACGTCCTTCTTCTTCCTTGAGCTCTGGACCGATTCCTTATGATTGAAACGGCCTTTGACACGCGATTGTTCATCAAATGTTGATCTTCTTGGAGCTGTATAATGTTGGTGAGATGGTCTAAAATAAGATGGAGAATGTGCCCTTGTATCATACCTTCCCCATGATGGATATGGATAAGAATTACTGTAGGGATGCATCCATGACATTGGCATTGGCGGCCCAAAAGGAGGATACGAATATGATGCATTAAAATTCTCCTTTTGCCAATACCGGTCCTCAGATTTGCGCCTAGGGGGTGATCTTGATGCTTTTGAATTACTTGGCCGATAAGCATTTTTCTCTTCACTCTTCTTTTGATATTTATCTAATAATTGTGCAAAAGTGACTTTGGATTTCTTATGCTTGTGCTTATTTCGGCCTTTGTTTTATTTGGGTTTGCTTGCATCGATCATTGGATTTTCTTGCTGCCCCCTGGTACTTGGCGTCTTCATTGTAGCTTCGATGGAATTTTCGCCCTCAAGAATATTATCATTGTGCTCTTGAACAACTTCCTTACTTGAAAGCTTGATCCCATTATCTGTAGTTTTTACCTTCTCATGTTTAAATGGATCGGCTTGAAGCAGCCGATGCAAAAACCATTTGTCATCAGGACCAATCGGAATAGATTGTTCATCCCTTGGTGTTTCAACAAATCTCAATCGTCCTTTATGAATGGCCGATTTAACTATTTTACGAAACATATTGCAATCCTCAAAATTATGTTTGAACGAATGATGCAACCTACAATACATTCGTCCTTGGATTGATGGCTTGACATGGTGATCAAGAATTCTAATGTAATTATTTTTCAGCAACAAATCAAATATTTGATCACACATGCTTGAATTGAAGGAATACTTTTTGTTTTCTAGCCGATCTTGGTGTGAGAACGGCTTGGAACTAAGCACATGAATGGTTCAGATTTGGAATCTCCCCATTCGGCTATGCATTGTGTTTTTCACCCTATCACCGATGTCTTTGGATAAGATATTATACTAGCATCAGTTTTCTCAATAGAATTTAACCTTGGCTTTAAATTTCTGAAATGAAAATAGTTAGAACACATATGTCTCAATTGAGACCAAGTGTAAGCCAAGTAAGAAACAAGCAAAGCTACCCACTTAGATATAAACTTCACATAAAACAATGGGAAAAGCTTTGGCTGCAATAATAAGTCACTATCAATCTCTTTGAATGGTACAATGTGTTGACCGATATGCTTTGTAATAATTTTATTGCTAACAAGTAAATTACCCTTCATCATTGGTCTTTCAAAATTACTTAGAAGATTTTTCCTAATAGATGCATCAACAATAAAGTTGTGATCAAATCTGAAAATAGGTAAATCACTTGCTAGACATACCTCTTCATACACGGTGGGAGAGCATGATGGTTGTATGACTTGAATAATACCATGCTCCACTATTGAATGGTTCTCCAATGCCTTGTACTCATCTTTTTCTTGATTCCGTCCATCATTACTTTGAAGATCTTTGTCAACCGAAATTTGTTCGGCTACTTGTTCTTGTCCTTGAGGCTCGTCAATTCTTATGGCACGGAACTCATAGGGCAGGAAGTAGGTTCCATTAACTTTAGAAAAATCAAGCACAACTGTTTTGCTATGCTTGTCATGCCCTTTCTTAACGATGCTTCCCTCTTTGGATTTCATGGATTCGGAACGTATAGTATTTGATTCAGCTTTTTCAACCGAAGCACTTTCATCACTCGAATCATCATTCTTTTCATTGGTTCTATCAATTGGCAAGACTTCTTTTTCTTTAGTTGATTCGGCACACGTACTATTTGATTCGGATTTTTTAATAACCGAATTGTCTTCGTTACCCGAATCAATACTTTTGTCTTTTTTAGTTTGCAAGGCTTCTCGTTCTTGTCTAAGTTTAGCCCACATTTCATCTTGGCGAGCTTTAAACTTTTTCATCTCAATTTCCATCCACTCTTGATCAGATTGCCCCCCTATGCTTTTAGACTCTTTCGGCAATGACTTCTTGCCGAAACTTTGCGATTGTTTAGGGGGTACACTGGACGCTACAGTACTGGGTGAATGCACCATTTGCACAACTCTAGCTTTTACAGCAGCAAAATCATGAGGCTTCCCGCCTTCTATCAGTTCCTGGCGAATAGTGTTGCACAAATCCCAAGAGTATGTAAGCTTGTTCTCATTTACCCAGTATGGATATGGTTGCCCCCAATGCTTTTAGACTCTTTCGGCAAGGAGATGTTGCTGAAATTCTGTAATTGTGTAAGGGCAAGATTATATGCTACGGTACTAGGTGAAGACACATGTGCTCCAGTAGAATTTTCACTTATTCGGCCATGAGCATGAAGGTGCGGAGCCGAATTATGAACATCTACAGTTGCGTATGGTGCCGCAAAATTAGTAGCATGAGGTGTAGCATATGATGCTTGAGGGTAATTGACCGAATAACTAGTGGTAGCATGGCCAATTCCCCTATCCACCGGCATGTTCGGATTAACATGTTGCAAGTTAGTTGCCAATGAATAAACAGGTGAAACACTTTGTTGCATGCTATTGAAAGTTCCTACATGGGGTGTTTCAACTTGATTAACCAAACTCATCATGTTGTTCATCGGCATATGGATTTGTGGGGTTGCCGATGCATGAGAGTTGGAATACATATGTTGCATGTTGCTAAAATTATATGAAGTTGAAGCATGGAGATTATTCTGAATCGGCTGTTGCACATAATTAGATGCATGATTGATAAAACTAGGGCTAGCCGATACATTATGCTCATTAAGCGATCTAGCAACAACATATGCAGTATTTGCATCTACATAAGTGAATTGGGTATTCATATTACCTTTGTAGATTGCAAACCCTAGATGACGATCTCTTCGTAGCAAGAACGGGCTGGAGACCATTCAAAGCTTGGTCCCCAGCGGAGTCGCCAAAAAGTGTGTTCGCACACGAACACGTCACCGTGTACCCTCGACGCCGGGGGTGATGCACCGTAGCTCACGTCGAAGGAGACCCTGCCGGAAGCGCGGTACGCAAGCAGTCCGGCGGGTGCTTTTGAGGACCCGAAACCCCACACGCCCGGGAGGGACCCCGTCTGGGCGCGCGGTGGCTATGGGCTGCCCTAGGTCGACCTGATCGCCCCTAGGGCCTCGTGGATCGCCGCCCTCCAAGAAGAAGAACGAACGAAGAACGAGAAGAAAGATACAAGGGAGAGAGATAAAAAATAGATGAACACGAAAAAGTAGTGATTGATTTGTTTGATTGTGTGTTATTCAATCGGCCGTCACCTCTCATCTATTTATAAGGCGGCTGGACTTCCCGTACAAGAAAAGGACTAAAAATTCCGTCCAAAACATCAAAAACCCTAACCTAACTCGGACAGGAATCTTTGGCAATTTTCCGGATCAACTCGGAGCCACCGAGTGGTTTGCTTCGGTCCCACCGAGTGAACGTGGCCAACTTTCTGTAATCTTCTGTATTCAACTCAGAATTTCCGAGTGGTTTCACTCGGAATTACCGATTTTTCTGACATCAACTCGGTCTCACTGAGTCAAATCAACTCAGTGGGTCCGAAGTGACTCTGCAGTTTCTGTCTCTGACCTTGTTTTGACTCCACAGGTTACATACGACCTCGGATTAAGACGATTTTTATATCAAAATCAACCGTTTCGACGAGACGCACAACTTTGATGTTGAACACTTTTCCATCAGAGGCCATCTTAAGTATGTTTCATGCCATTTTATAATCTGATGTCAACACAGGCATCTCTGAAATCATCATAACTTTTGCATCCGAGCTCCGTTTTGGACCATCTTTGCATCCATCTTGATCTTCTCGAAGAGAGCCATCCGAAGGTGACTTCCAATCATAAGTTTGAATTAACGTTGACATAACTTTAAGCAACTTTTACTATTGTGCCACTTTTGAGCGTCAACAGCACATTTTATGAAAAGCACTCATGGGCAGAGAAGGAGACAACTAAAGGTTGATTTACGTGATTTATCAAGTCCACAAGAACTCCATACTACAAAGAGGTGGGGGGGGGGGGGGGGTGAGATACATACTAAACGTACCTACAGTTTTTGTATCTTGCATGCTATATTCATGTCATTTATACATAGTTTTTTTTCTATCATTTTCTATACTAACCTATTAATTAAGTACCATAGTGATAGTTGTTGTTTTCTATTGTTTTTGGTCTAGCGGAAACATGCATTTTCCGCCGATCAGAAAAATAAAATTAAAATGTTGCAAAGGTTTTTTGACTAGAAGCCCACCTAGAGAGAGGGGGGGGGGGGGGGGGGGGGGGGGAGTCCACATGCTGACTAACTCGCCTAGATCTTGGGGCATGTATAGGGGGTGTGTGGGCACATGGTAGCTCCCCTAGAACCACCTTTTTGGCGCAAGCTTGTACTCCAATTTTTTGGAAGTGCCATATTTTTCTTTCAGATTTTCCGAAGTTACGAATCCCCTGGTAAAACGGTATCTAGACTCAGAAAACAGCATCCAGAAATGGCTCCACCGTGCATCCAGAAACAACATCCAAAAATCAATTGATTTCGATACGAGCATTTCAACTCATAGCCCCTAAAATTTTGATTCTAATATGTTTTCTTCCATGGCAGAAAAACCAGGTAGTACGTTGTGAACCCCACCGTGTCATTTTCTTAATCCTTTTTCTAACTTGCCGTACATTTTCTGTGACACAAAAAATCATCGTCGAATATGCACATGCCTAATGACGGCCAAATGCGTCGCCGAAATCAGGCCAGAACGTCACCAAAGTTGCCGAGGGAGCTGCCCCGGGAGAAAATCAGCTCATGACTGTTTTCCGTCACAGAAAATGATCTTAGGCGGCGTTTTCTGTTCAGTCATGAGGATTTTCGTCACAGAAGCACACATTTTGTAATGAGCACAGCAGTGATGGCCTCGCTAGCAAGTCGGCAATGGTTGTGGAGCAAGAGGAGAGGAATCAAGAGGGGTAGGGTGCAGCGATGAGTAGAAACGAAGGCTCTGGGGTCGTTTGGGATCCACCTGTAAATTGTAATAGTGCGTGTAGTTGGTTGAGGGTTCCTGTTTTTTTCTTTTTATTATTTTTATTTTTTGGCTTCCTTCTATTTTCTATTTTCATTTTATATTTTAATTCATGCACATTTATTAAAAATTGTGAAGATTTTTAGAAAATATGAATATTTTAAAATTCGTGAATATTTTTAAAGTTCACGGACATTATTAAAGTTTGTGAACATTTTTCAAATCTATGAACTTTAATTCAAATTTGTGATTTTTTTTTTGAAATCCATGAATATGCATGTAAGGGTGTGTGTCATTGGTTGATGGTTCCAGTTTTCTTCTCTTTTCAATTTTTATTTTCATTTTTATATTTCAATTCATGAAAATTTACTAAAAATTGTGTATATTTTTTTAAAAATATGAATAGTTTTGAAATCCGTGAATATTTTTAAAGTTCACTAACATTTTTAAAGTTTGTGAACTTTATTTCAAATTTTGGATAATTTTGAAATTCTCAAAAAAATATTATGTTTTTTAATTTGCAAGATTTTAAAAATCCAAGATTTTTTGGAAATCCATGAACAACTTTCACTTTATGAACTTTTTAAAATTAAAATGATAGTCATAGAGCGAGCCGAGCTGATCGAGCGCTAGCTTCATGGGGCGGCCCGTGCGAACATTATAGTAGCAATTTCATGAGCTCCCAAGGGGCTCACGCAACGAACACCGGTTTACACCGAGGCCATAATATGTAAAGACATCACAACCACATACCGAACAACTCCACTCTCCTCTTAGAACAAATATCGTCTCTAGCAGCACCCTAGCACGACATACAAACCAAAAAAACACCAGCAGAATGAAATTAAAACCCAAGCCAACGCAGATAAAACCAAAACAAAACAACTGAGCGCAACAACCAGCTTGAGAAAAAAAGACCAATTTCACGAGTGAAGAATGGTGGGGCGGAGCGTAGCGCGCATTAGTCTCTGGTAGATCCTAACTCCAGACTTTAGGCTTCGTAACTGATGGGGGAACACCTATGGGTAGGGCTGCAAACGAGTCGAGTTCGAGCGAGTTGGATTAGGCTTAGCTCAGCTTACACTAAAATTCGAGCGAGCTCAAACCGAGTGAAGCTCAAGGTCGAGCTGTAGAAAGTGGCTCGTGATCAGCTTGTAACGATCTCGAGTCGATCTCGAGCTAGTTTCGAGCTAAATAAGATGATATTTTTTTAATAATCGAAGACAATATTTTCAAACAAGGTAAGCAACACAACATAAGAAACCATTATATAATTTAACTTATTCTCTGTCAACTGAAGACTAGTACTTAAAAGCAAGAGATCATGAATGAACTAGGAAGAGAAGAAAACGAAGGTAAAATAACATGGTATTTAACACATGACTGATCACATACCATATTGGGGCTAAATTTTTACCGTAATTAATTAACCTTCCATGTTTGGTAGTAGGTAAAATGATGACAAATCGTACACAACATATATGATAATAATTATTTTAGACAAATTATATGGTAATAAATTATCGCATTTCTTTTTAATATATATCAAAATTATGATATCGAGCTAAAATCGAGCGAGCCAGTGTTGGCTTAAGATCAACTCGTTTCTCGATCGAGCTGCATAAAGTGTTCATACTCAACTTATCTCTTTTCAAGTCGATCTCGAGCCGAGCCAAAATACGAGTCGATCTCGAGCGCCTCACGAGCCTCGAGCTTTTCTTGCAGCTCTACTAAGGCCCATGCCCATGAAGATTACTGCCCAGGAAGATAGTCAAAGCAAGGTGTCTCATGAGCTGCTAAAGTGCCTACAGTCGGATCCAGTTCCCCAGTCGGGCAAGTGTCCTTAGTCGGTTATCCCGGACTTTATTTCTCATCTTATTGTAAACGACCTCGCTATTATCTGAGAAATAAAGTCTTACATTGTCAAAAAAAAAAGTGTCCTTAGTCGGTTATCCACTTGCCCAGAAACAGCTGATCCTCCATCGCCAGCTACTGGGGGCGTCGCCCAAGATCTGCACAACGCATTAATTATAGGCAACGACCAGTATTTAGCTAAATACGGCCTTTTGCTACTAGTTATGGTCATGAATCAGTCGGTCATGCACAACCGTTATCGATACCAGCCTGTTACGACACCCCTTTGTAGAGCCATGAGGCGCGCAGTCTTCCGTAGCACAAGTCTTCATGGCCGGAACGCAAGCCATCACGGAGATGCGGCAGTCAATTCATCAGTTCTGGCTAGTAACAATGCTACAGCTAGCACAGCGGGTGAAGGACAAGGTGGTGGAGCACAGCTCACTCGGGAGCAGCTGTGTGCCGCCGAGGATCTCCTTCAGGTGACACACCAGTTGAGCATGATCTGGCGGCTCGGCCACGGTCGGTCGACGGCCGTGAGGAAGAAAGTGGTGATAGCGATCGATCGAGCACCTTATTTTCCTTCCTTCCTTCCTAGAGCCATAGCCCGAGCCGTGCATGCAGCACCGCCTCCGGCCTCCCTATCCTAGCTTGCTATAATCCCACTAGGAGACGGACGGGAACCCCCATCGTTATCCGCGTATCTATCTCCAATCTCTCTCTCTCTAGTCTATATATATATATACTAGCAAAAGTGCCCGTTGCAACGGGTGAACAACAAAAATTATAATGTCCGACATAAAACAATTCAAGTTCATCAAATTGCATTAATCTGATGTAAATTCAACAAATCAAATCAATAATTAAAGAATAACTCATGCAAGAAAGAGGAACCTGAGCTTTTAAAAAAAGAGAAACTTGTGCACCATCCTGCTTGAATGCACGCTCCTTCTGGCGCTGCTAGTGGCCACCGTTGTGTCTCCTTGTTGTCCTCATGGAGTCATGGGCAGGCGTTGGGAGGAGCAGATCCTGAGATGAAGGAGACCGTGGACGGGAGCAGCCGCTCAAGAAAAAGAACCATCCAAAAACATTTAATATTGTTTTAAAGGATGCTACAATTTTCAGAATTTAGGCAGAGGCTGGAGCTACCATCCCGACATTCTATTGCTAGATAAGTCGACTACTAATAACAACACTTTAAGTGCTCGTGCCCCCGCGAAATGCAGATCATTTGCAGAAGGGACAGCCTTAGAGGTTCACTCTCAAGTAAAATTCAGAGTGTGTAAACAGACCTGTCAATACAACTCAATAGCCTCTGCTGTGTAAGCGTGGTTCTCATCCCATGGCAAATATGGAGTGGGAACATGTTTGTTAGTTAAGGCCAACATGAAAGAAAACCAAGTAAAATATCTATGTGTTTCTTTTTTCCTGATGAAAAGTATCTATTCATTCCTTTACATACTATCATCCGGGTAGAGCAGAGGAACTGGTCAGTGGAGCACACCCTGCAAATCCAGCTCGGCTCCTCAAGTTAGTTCATGATATGCTGCCTTCCCTGGCCTCAGCCTTCTATTCTCCTTCAAATCTTAAGCTCTTCATTCTTGAGGCCCCGTTGGCAGAAGGACGCCGTCGGCGGAAATAAGTCGAGAGCCAGCACGGCCTTCGATGCCTGGTAGTGCGCCTACCTATACAAATGTCACATATTACATGAAAGCTTCTTCACCAGATTCGACGAATCATAGAGGTGTAGTACCTTTCTAATATTTGCATACAACATTTTGGTTAAGGTAAAATTTCATTTGATAAAATTTGTGATGCTGGCTCAAGTGTGCATCAACCTCATCATGTATTCCGTCACAAGCTTTGAGAACAGAGAAATTCGTCAGTAAAAATGTTCATGATGGAATAAACCTGGCTTGCTTTAAGGCCTAAACCCATAAGGAAGTTGTCTGGCTTTATATCACAATGAAGAAAGCCCCTCGAGTGCATGTACTCTACAATGGTGATCTGTATAAAAATAATGGAATACATCAACTTGTCGGGATCAGCCAAATAAGGAATCAGAGATTTGAGTTTGCAGATAAAAAAATTCATTCTGTCAAACAGGTGGCCAATATTAACAGCCAAAATGAAATTATACAGTAAGCACTCACCATCTGATCAGCAAGCAGAAGTACTGTTTTAAGGGTAAATTTTCTATTGCAATAATTGAACAGGTCCTCCAGACTTGGACAAAGAAGATCAACGACCATGAAATGTTACTCCTCGTCCACTCCAAACCACTTCAGATGAGACCAGTATCTTGGTCCGCCTAGGAAACACCGTACCGAGACATAAGATTACACCGGCCCACGCTCCAGTTTTCTCTATTCTCTACCACTTTGAGGGTAATTTTTAATTCTAGAAATTTCGGAAGAAGCAAGACTACCAGAATATGAATTGTATGGTACAATATAGAGCAGCCCTGGCGAGTCAAGTTTTAGCTCCTTTCTCTGAACTTCATCTCGTAGCTTCCAGTAATCCAAGGCCTGAAATGTCAAATGATATTTTTCAGATAAGTTAAGAAGATCATAGGGCCAAGTAATGAGCATCTGAACATCGAGACTACCTCCCAGATATTATTGTCACCGTACTCTCCTAGAGGGTCAAGGTTTATCCGGACAGTAGGATCCATGATACGGAAAAGGGCATGCATGAGAGTTGATTTACCGGTGCCTGTTGTACCGACAATACCCGTCTTCATGCCTTGGAGTATATATCACCTCATCATTATTAAAAATTTAAGGATATGTGCTACTTAGAACGATTTTTTGATCTGGCAAAGCACTGAATCAAGCAATTCACCCATGAGTCTAGATTTCTGACAATTTACTGACAAGGGCAAAAAAAAAGTGCAACTTCTATAGAACATGCCAACACCGAGAAGTAAATATGAACAGAAGTGGGCAGGAGGGAACAGGGATGATGGTAATTACATTGAGGTTATGGAGCTGAATTTCTCCCTCTGACAGCCCGCTATACCACAACCAATCTTCAGACATTGAAAGAGGGGCCTAGGTTTCTGTTATTTTTTAATTCACCATGACCATTTTGCGCACACCCAGATGTAATCAACATGACATCATCTGTATTTATCAACCTCCGAGATGGATTTTTTTTTTGGTGAACTAAGCTGGTAATTGTGAACCATCTCTTAAGCTTGCCTGCTGAAGTAAGCCACTGTTTTCATGTTCCGAGAGGTCAAATTTTCATGCTGGTTCTAGTGATATTTTTAGCCTGAAATTATTTGTTAACATATAGATATAGTCATACTGATTGTGCAAGAGCTAAATATCTCAAGAATTTTTCACTGAAAATGATATGTGTATCATACTCGTGTATTCAGTGATAGCCTAGTGTTCCAGTTTTGGTCTCTGAACTATATGTGCAAGGTCAAAGCTAGAGCCATAGGGGAAAACGAAAAAGGATCAATGTAATGAGTTTGAGTGGTAAGGGCAACATTCTGGAACATCAAATTCACTACGCTGATACAACCACAAAGTACAGAACTTGCATATACTGACTTATTAAGCTCTACAGTGTGGTCACAAGAGAGCTGAAGCAATCTGTACACAAAATTCCTTACCTATGGAGGAGCACGTCTGGTTGTGGTGGTGGTCTGACTTGAGGCCAGAGGAGAGGAGGTCGGCGCAGCAATCCCCTGCTTGGTGGTGGTGGTCGTTGAGAACAGCCAGATCATTGTCCTCCTGTGGCCGGCAATGAGCACATCTGACCATGGGTGAAGGAGGCTGTCGACTGAGAGGAACAGATTGACAACGACCTAGCCCCTGCGAGCCATGGCCTCAATGGAGACACATCAGTAGCGCGAGCTGTGGTGGCCGGTGATCACCGGCGACGGCCGAGGGGGGTTGTGCGTCCGGGATTCGTGGTGATGGCAGGGAGCCGTGGCGGCTGAGCGGATCCACCACCGGGTTTGGGGAACCACCGGGTCACGGGAGATGAAGTGTTTGGGCGCTGGAAGGCATGCAGAGGGATAGGACGGCGGCTCGGCGGCGCGTGGAGGTGATGGGCGACGGGGGCGGCGGTGCGATGGGGCAGAGGGCGGCGGCGCGTGCGGGGGTTGGGGACGATGGGTGCGGTGGGGGTGTGTTTTCTTTTTCTTCTTTTTTCTTCTTTCTTTTTAACAGAGTAAGGGAGATGGTCAAACCGTTTTTTGCTTAGGGGTGGCAGTGGGAGTAATTTTTTTTAACTTTAGGGGTAATTTAAATGACGGTGAGCGGGCAGAAGCACTCCGTGCTTTATTATTAGGTATATATATATATATATATATATATATATATATATATATATATATATATATATATATATATATATACATAGGATTGCGCTATTCGTCACCCCCAACCCATCTCCCACGGCCAGATTTGAAAACGTGAGAAAGAAAAGCATGCGGGGTAAAATTACAGCCGAGCATCTCAGTTCCGTAAAGCAAAAAGGGAGCACCGTAATATTACCTCCTTCATTGCAATAATTTACTACATGCATGTGTGCAGACTATATGGCGCATCAAAGTGGCAGTATAGAAATCAAATGATGTTGTCGTAATCTTACGGAATGAGTTGTGAGGCGAGGAATTAATCTGGGGCATCTTGCTGTAATCTTACGACAATGATTTCCTGATTATTTTTTATACAAGGCCGCGTTCCTATATTCCTGGTATTTCACGTTAGATCTATTAGTATTTCTATTGGACTGAGTACACCGGGTCTAGCAATAATGAAAATTGGTAATTGATTTAACAAACATATGCCATCACTATCTCAGTTCTCTAGGAAGCATTTTCAGTAAACATAAGAAACACAGGCCACTAATTCATTCTGAACACAAGGCATTTTTGGTACCTACGGAATAACAGAGTTGTCTAATAAATACATCCAAGTAGTTGGTCCGGGAAATATATCGTAACAAAATCCATCCTTACAGTTACAAATAAAATTCGTCCGGACACAATTTAATACCACTTAGCACTAAGTAACCAACAGCATGAAACATTCAGAAATCAGTATTATAAAACTGAGTGCTGCCAAACTTGAAAACTGAGTACAACCAAACTTGAAAACTGAGTACGGCCGAACTTGATCTTCAATTAGCTTAATTTGCAGGTGACCGGAGATTTCCCATCAACTTCATTTGTTCACCAATCTCTCCAGGACCACAGACGAAAACATTCATATCCTTGGGCTGGAAGCAATTGTACTGTAGCCTTTAGATTCACTTTTCTTCTCACCAAAACCTGAGTTTTGCTACTGGTTATTTGTAAAAGAAGGTCTGAACTTTCAATTTAACAATACTTATACCCACCATAAATACAAAGATGCTACTCTCTATTCCTCATACATTAGTCGTTAGCCACTTGAAAAGATACCTGAAAAACATAATATTTTTCAGTTCTCAGAAGTACAACAAACGTGTAGAGGCAACCAATAGACAAGCACACATAACACATTTTTTGTTCTTTAGCAAGATCAGTCTGCTGAAAGGTTTAAATTTTGATCTATTCCGAGGTATGATCGGCCTCGATGGCAGTAGTTTTCCTAACACAAAAACTAACAAAACATTATACTCTTTATTACTGATTCAGTGGCATTGCACAATCAGATCATGGTTACTTAGGCTTGGATGATTCATGCTTCTTGGGGTGGGATTCTTCATTGCTCGCAGTGTGCAGCATATTTTTCACATTTTATTGTGTTTTACCCTTTCTGATTTCCTTCTTTCTACAAACGAGCAGATTCACAATGATGGGATGACCATCCTAATACAGTAGCAGCTTTCCAGCCCCATTCTAAGTAAAAATGGACGGATATGTTATTTTTAGTAAGCCGTAAAACAATAGAAATCATGTACCTCTAAAGACGTGCCATATGAGCAACCTCATTATCCCCACTGATAGGCATGACAGACTCAGATGGACTTCCCTGTGAAAAAAAAAGAATCAGATGGACTTGAAGTGTTCTCCTGAAACAAATATAACAAGTGTTTAGCGATAACTAGCACAAGAGAAGGAGGATCATACTGATAAAAATCGTAGAAGATAAACCTAACCTTTGGGGAATAAATGCAGCTTCTCTCAATGTTTTGTTTTCATTTGCTTTCTTCGATCGGTTGTCTGACTTCTCTCGTCATTTCTTTTCTGGCTTCTCTTATGAAAATTTGCCTTGCCGGCTGAAATCTGATGATATAATTTTTTTATTTCTGAAACAAATAACCCCAGATGAAAACTGTAACACAGCCTTAAGTAAAAAAACGTTCACCAGATTCAGACGGAATAAATTAGGTTTGAGCTCTCATGCCACACCAGGCTACAACATAAACAGAAACAACACTGAAAATCTGTAATTTATCAGCTCCTTCCAATGCATTAAAATAGATAGTAGGCAACGTACAAAATGGATTGAAGAACACAAAACTATTTTCCAACGAATATGTGTTGAAGTATTGCAGAAATTAAACTCCCAGGGCTCAAACAAAAAACTGGATTCTGCCTCACAGGTTTATTGTATCAGGTTAATAGTTGAGACAGACCCTTTCCATCCGGTGAAAATCAAATGGACACTATGATTTCGGAAACAATGATTCGCTTGAACCCAAAAGAAAACAAACTAACTACATAATAAAGTAGTAACCTACTCCAAAAGGAAACAAGACCAGTAGTAAACGAATTAAGTGCGTACTCTTCTTGCCATTTGCAATAACAGGCTGCATGTTGCTTTTCAGAATACTATCATGCAAATCAGATTCTGATTAACCTCCTTCAAATTTCTTTCAGTTAAGTTGGCTAATTTATTTACCTAAGACGAGTTCTTGCAACTAAGTTCAACTAAATTGGATCATTTCACAGTTCAACTAAATCGGACATTTGTGTTCTTTAGCAAGACTAGCTAATCGAAAGGTTTAAATTTTGATCTGTTCAGATTATGACCGGCCCCGATGGCAGTGGCTCGAGTAACTCAAAAACTAATAAAACATTATACTCCCTATCAGCAAGCCAGTGACATTGTGCATTAAGATCACAGCTACTTGGGCTTGACTGCTTTGTGCTTCTTTTTGGGGCATGATTCTTTGCGGCGAGGCTTGCTTTTTTTCACATTTTGTTGTACTTTACCCTTTCTGAGTTCCTTATGTGCCTTCTGCAATATATCATATTCACAATGAAGGGATAACCATTGTGATGCAGTAGCAGGCCAGCAGCATCCCAACTCCATCTAAAGTTAAAATGGCCAAGCATGGTATTTTTCAGTACTAGGTGACAGTCCAGTTCGTTCAAAATGGTGGAGCTCCAAGGAATAAAAGAAGGAACAGTTTATATATAACAGAGTAGGAACAGGGCCATCGCCTTTGGCTGAATCTAAGAAGATATTGTACCGTTTTTCCTCCTTCGCAGCCTTGAGCTCCTCCTCTTTCTCTCCACCATCCACATGGCCTTCTTCTCCTCCTACAGCATGATATGCACCTCCTTGAATTGATCCCACCGCCAAGCACCGGTCTCCACCATCAACCTATATCACCCCTTCAGTATGCAAGATCCTCTCTTCTGTTTCTTTACCTTTCTTTGTCTTCTTTCACTTCTTTTGCCTCGCTCCCAAAAACCAAGAACCCTAACCCTAGAAATTCAGAAATTCTTGCAGGAGGAGGAAGAGGAGGGAGATCTTATCGGCGAGAAGAAAACCAACGGTGGAGAGCGACACCAGAGGAGTCCATTGTCGCCGCCGAGCTCGCATCGGATCGTTGCACTGCCTACAGCGCCTCCTGGTCACTACTCACTACCGCATGAGAGAGGCAAAGGGGAGTACTTCACGCGCGATAGAGGGGAGTAGCCCTCACCTCCGGCTGGTCCCTCCGGTGCCGCCGCCGTCGCCGCCTCCGCAATCACCAGAGGAGAGGGGTCGGCAGAGAGGAACGCCTGTCCGAGCCCGTGAAAACCACTCGAACCTAATTGGAAAAGGTTCATGTACGGGGTGGGCTAGCTCCTAGCGACCAGCCAAAGCCCAACCGTTTCCATCGACGTAATTTTACAGTGGGCAAACGTAATCTTACATCGGTTATTAAGCCAGACCATCTCTCGGTCAATCGACTCGGGTGAGGAATTACTTATTCCTCACCCAGGGTTATTAATAGAGTTTCTATATATATATGTTGTCTCGCCTTGCTGTTGTATCCATCGATCAGGTAGGAAGAAGAACAAGGACGACGAGCGATCTCGACTGCGACGGCCTGGACTGCAACTGTGATTTTGGCGGCTGCCTCTCCATGTGCTTCTCCAGCTGCCTCGGCGAGTGCCTCTATGACTGCTTCTCGGCATGCTGCCAGGCTCCTCGCTGGCGTCGGGGTGCGGGGAAGATCGCGCGGGGATATCCGGCCGGAGGTGACCAACATCGTGGCGGCGGGCGGGGAGAGCGCCGCGCCGCTGGGGGGAGCCGGGGTGGTAGTGCTCGTGGAGAAGAGCGCAGCAGGGGGCGTGTTCCCGCTGGATCTCAACCTGGCGGCCGGGGTCAGGCACCAAACCCTCAGCGGCGCGCACAGGCTGGAGGCCACCTGCCCGCTGGAGCTGCCTCCGCCGTACTCAGCGGCGCTGGCGCCGGCAAGGTTCAAGAAGGTCAAGTGCGCCGTGTAACCAATCAGATAGCCAACGGCAACGCTGCAGGCCACCTGCCCGTTGGAGCTGCCTCTGTCATCGCTGGCGGCGGCGGCGGCGCTGACAAGGTGGAAGAAGGTCAAGTGCATCGTGGTGTTGAATGATTGAGGGCTGACAGTGCTCCACTCTCCCCATTCTTGTTGTTGACTGACGCCTGCAACATGTTGCACTAGCTAGGTTTATGAGAAGATATACATTTTTTTTCATGTTTAAAGCAGTTGATCTCAATAGCAAAAATATGTGTCGAAATGACCAACCGTTTGATGACAAGCAAAAGAGAGCTTGTCATGCAATCCTGCCACACATTTACTCCATGTTCAAATATGACGCATGAATGTTCGCGTCTCCAAAAGTTACTAGAATTTTTTTACGCATAAGTAAGAACATCGGACCTAGACAAATGAATGTTCAATCCAATTTACCAAACTCAAATTTTAGGTCTGTGTGTACATATTAACAATGGGGTCCAGCAGAGTCCCCACTAGAAACCTTTTTGTACAGCAGGGCGCTTGAGGAAATATTAATAGTGGCTGGGATTTGAACTACGCGATTTTTTTCGTGGTGGATACCCCTCAATTCCAGCGGGTTTCTGCAATGTTACATCAAAAACACAGTATGGGATGACTGCCCTCATAAGTTACCATACTTATACAAATAACAAAAGGATGAATGAATTATAGGTTCAAACTAACCATGAAGGAAAAACAAAACTACTGCTTACATCTTCAGCAAAAGTGATTTCCTTAAGATGGCGTGCGAGCTCGGTCAGGATCAGTAAAAGCATTCTGCACTTCCAATGCAAATGCTATGCGCGTTCGAAAATAATTGTATGGCCAAAACAGGTGACTCAGGGCACATACAGGGAATTGGATGATTATTAATCAATACTGCATAGGTCAGCCAACTAATAGGGCAGTAACTTGCAGAAAAATCGTACAAGGCCCCTGTCCTACTAAAATGTCCACACTCAGGCTCACATTTCCTATAGGTAAACGATATAAATCTGCCGGTCCACATACACGTTGCTTTGGCCTCCTCCCGCACTCGCCACGTGTCCGTGGTCCCCTGCGCGTCACTCGGGTTCCTTCGTCCTCAACCACGTGTTTCGCTCCCGAGCTTTAGTCCCTTCCTCATCTCCCTCCCATTGTCCACACCGTCACCAAATCCGGCAGCCACCTGATCCACCTCCCTCCTCCCGCTTCCATGCACCTGGTGCTATTTTGATGAATTGTTAGTGATAATATCATGGTGGAAAATAAGGTAAAGCAAAATATAGTTCAATTCAGAACCAAGAAAAAAAAATACTATACATCATTGCCATCTATAGGTGCTCAACTTTTTGGCATGCTGGCATGGTTGGAACAGCAAGTCTGATGAAACTCAATGGCAAAAATATGTGTAGAAAATGGGCAACAATTTGACCCAAAAAAAGAGCTTTTCATTCATTTACTTATCACTGCTTAACATTGTTGGCATGAATGTTTGCGTCCTTGAAAGTTATTATTGCCAGTGAGTTGACCCAGACGCAAATGAAAACCTCTCCAAACAGAATTGGACTATAAAGAGTTTATCTGCTACTGCAACAAGTGCTCACACTAGTAGAAAAAGGCCCATTTGTCCCGGTTCCAGAGGCCCATTTGTCTCGGTTCTGGAACCGGGACTAAAGGGTCGGGACTAAAGCCCAAAACCTTTAGTCCCGGTTCGCTTACGAACCGGGACCAAAGGGGCTCCACGTGGCCGCTGCGGGGAGCCCAGGCAGGAGGACCTTTAGTCCCGATTGGTAACACCAAAGAGTTTATCTGCTACTGCAACAAGTGCTCAGAATGTCAAAGGGGCTTGCAACCACAGCCTGACAATCACACAAGAAACACATAAACTTCACCGCATACTTACAACTACAGATAAGCAATAAGTATTAAGAAAATTGTCACCTAGCCTAATGAATGTTTACTTTTCATGAGCAAGCGCAGACCCCGCTTCCATTTTCCGTAGGCTTCAGAACTCAAAATTAAAAGAAAGCTAATATAGTAAGGGAGGATGATCTTGTAAGAACCCCACAGTGATCTGTGACAGCAAACATAAATGATAATTCCACTATATGCCTACAACGTATCTCTTGAAGTAGTTGCGCATATGCATATATTTTTTACAACACTGGAAAATAAATCCCATTTAGTGGAAGCTAGCTCTTGCATCTATTACTGCCTAACTCTTGTTTGCATAAAATAATAGCCAGGAAAATTTTACACCGCAGATCAATCGCAGATTGGATACCAAGCTAAACAGAGTATAAATGTTCTAAGCATTAGCTTGGCATAAATCATGATATAGTTATATAAAAAAGATTCTATCTGTAACACTATACTGCTGAACTTTTTTTCTACCTAACACACATGAGGCTGTCCTATGCTTGCTTCCATTCACCAAATACCTACACATGAAAAGAAGCTCTAGTAAGACCATTTCCGTAGAGCGAAGCACGGGTACGCTTCGCATGGAGCACAATTATTTCTTTCATTCCTATCGTCGGAGCATCGATCCCTCATTGTGCCATGGTGGCATCATCATCGTTATTTCAAAAGGCTCAATACCAATCATGCATAAGTATCCCAAAAAGCCAGAAAATCTAGAAACCCCACGAGTAATTTGCAGCATCTATCGAATCAGGATTTGTGTACACTAAATGCTTACACGTTTAACTATAATTGAACACAACTTATTTAATTTGGTGCTGATGTATGAATGAGCCCCCTCTCTTGTTCTAGAGTTTAAGATTTATTTTTATTTTCACTTCTTTCATATTTAGTTGGAACTTTCTGATTTTGTTTCCTCTGAATGGTTGCCACACGTGCGAAGCCACGGCAAATTAATCTGAAATATTCTTGCAATGGTTTGAGGGATGAGAGGCAACATATGCATGGTTTCCATCTAAAGGTCGACTAGTTTAATTTTGCAGTTCTAAGAACAAACTTGGACTAGACGTTAGTTGAATTATTAACATACTACTCTTTTCTACTTTGTCACGATGTCAATGTGATTCATGTGCACTCGTTTCATGAGAAGACATGAAAAGTAAATGAATGTTCCACCAACCTTCACTTGTTTGAATAATGTTATGGCCTTTATATATACTGCTATATGATCACATGAATGGGTAGCAAGCTCGGGCTTCTCACTTTACTTCTACATATTGGTAACATTAGCTTTAGTCTACCATCAAATAGGTGAAACTCATGTAAAAGAGAGAATGATGATAGAGGAACAAAAGAGACAAAACCCACGGGAACAGGAGACATCGGGAAGCATGGAAGATCCAACAATTGTAAAATAGCTATGATGGAACCAGTGGTGGCGCCAAGAACTGGCCAAGGCCCAGGCCGCCCCGGGGAACCCTTGTTTACTGTAGCATGTAGCTACATTAAATGCTACAGTCAAGGAAGGACTTGGGCCTCACGCCCCAGGCCACGGCCCGGGCTGTCTGGAGCCTGTCTCTGCTGTTGGATGGAACTGCCATTGTTTATGTTCTTCATGAAGACGATGTGCACCGTCTCTACTTTTTATTAGCACGGTTTCCTTCGTTTCACAATCTAATCGTGGGTGTTTAGTTCATCTCGATGCTGGTCGACATTATAATTATGAAGTTAGTTGTTTTTCTGGGTAATACTACTCCAAATGCAAGTGTTGGCGAGAAATAGACCAACAAATGTAGTAACAAGGAATAAATAACAGAGATGTATATAGCTGGCAAAGAATGGAATGTTTTTTTTTCACCACGCTATATGTTATTCATTGCTCGTGCGCAGTCACCAGTCTTATACTATATTGAGTACAAGACTTGGAGGGCAAGACGCCTTTCCTAGAGATAAGGTAGGAGATGGATTACAAATCCTAGACTACCAAATACATGTAACCCAAATATATCTCTAACATCCCCCCGCAGTCGTAGCGGTAGCGTTGCGAACAACATGAGCGTCGCGGACGGTCAGACTGGAGAGAATAGCAGCCGACGGGCTGACATCCCCCCGCAGTCGTAGCGGGAGCGTCGTGGGCGGTGTCGCGTCGCGGACGCGTTGACTGTAGAGGAAGCCGACGAGTTGCTCAAGCGAGGTGATAGCCCTTTGTGCCGATGTCGATGTAGCCGAGAGCGTAGGGTGGTGTAGCCGTGGTTGAGGTAGCTGTGCGAGGGATGCGGTGGTCGATGTCGAGTCGGGGTGGCCGGTGTCGAGGTAGTCGCTGTAGAGCCACGGAAGAAGAGCGGCGGCGGCGGCCTGAGGAGGCGGCGGCGGCTAGGTTAGGAGAACAGCGGCGGTGCTCGAAGTAGGCAGAAAGAACCCGACAGCATGACGAAGACCAGCGCGGACGGTGGCGTTCCCGCGCCTAGGAAGGTTGCGCGGCGCATACCACACAGAAGTCGGCGCGCGTGGACGGCGAAGTGGACCGCGTGCCGCGGCGCTACGGCCCGGAGGGGCGACGCAGCGGCAGCGCGCGGGTCGGGGCGACGGCGGGGAAGACCTCAAGGCGGCGGCAGGGACCGCGTGCCACGCTCGCTACGGCCCAATGGGGCGACGCGGCGGCAGCGCGAGGGTCGGTGCAGCCACGGGGACGGCCTGGAGCGGACGGCCTCGGGGCGGCGGTGGACCGCGGGCCGCGGCACTACGGCTCGAAGGGGCGTCGCAGTGGCAACGCGTGGGTCGGTGTAGCCGCGGGGAGAACCACGAAGCGACGGCAGGGACCGCGTGTCACGCTCGGTACGGCCCGATGGGACGACGCAGCAGCAGCGCGAGGGTCGGTGCAGTCATGAGGACGGTCTGGAGCGGACGGCCTCGGGGCGGCGGTGGACCGCGGGCCGCGGCACTACGGCCCAAAGGGCGACGCAGCGGCAGCGCGCGGGTCGATGCAGCCGCTGGAAGAACCATGGGGCGGCGACGCTGCGATCCGAAAGGACGACGCAGCTGGCAGCCGTTGCTCGATCGGCGGAGGGATGCATGTACTCAAGAACGATCTTCACGAATTCGGTGCGGATATGCCGTGCAGTTGATCAGACCTGACGGGCGGACGGCGTGCATCAGCAGGATTGTGCATCCGGCCGGTGACATAAGCTGTGCCGGAAGGCTGAGCTGGACGCGTAGGCACACGAACAGCCAACAAGGCCAATGCACAAGCAATCAACGTGCGCAGCCATGCACTTGACACAGCCACGTGGTGTGGATGGATGGGTCAGCGCGGATGCTCGAGCAAACCACGCCCGCGCGAGCGGCCGCCGTACCACGCATGGGACGCGCGTCATGCGTGAAGCCTGGGTGCCGTGTGGCAACCGAACGAAGATGTCGATGGAGTGGACGTGCGTTGTAGATGACGAAGGGTGGCGGGCGACGCAAACCGATCTATAGATCAGAAAACCAAAAAAGACATGCCGATCAAACGACCGGCGAGAAAGAAAAATCCCAATCAATGAATCGGGAAAAAGACTCTAGGGCAGCCGGTCAGCATGACCGGCGGACGAACCCTAGATACGGGCGGCGCGGCCCCCGGTGGCGGTCATGGAGACCGACCACCCGGGGGTGGCGCGGAGCGAAAGCGGTGGTGGGGGCTAGGGTTTGGATCGGTTAGGCTGATACCATGTTAAAAGGGATATAGAGAGAGGATTGATGGAATCGATGGATATATTATTGAGTCTCGACCGCGAGTATATATTGAGTACAAGACTTGAAGGGCAAGACGCCTCTCCTAAAGATAAGGTAGGAGATGACTATCAAATACATGTAACTCAAATATATCTCTAACACTTCGGAGCAGTCCGATTAAAACATATCCAACGGTCATGGAAGCGGTTGGACGCACACAGAAAGATCAGTCGGGTGAGCTATAACGAGTCCCTTGTTACCCTTGTATATACCACAAATCTTCGCCTGACTTGATAGCAAATGCCAGTGCATCATTCCACTTGTACCCTTCATTTATACCACTATATTCCAGTGTCCCACTTTACCTCTACCCTCTATATATACCACTATCTTCGCCCGACTAGATATCAAATTATAGTGCCCCACTTCACTTCTACATGTTAGCAGCACTAGCTTCTTAGTACGCCAAGTAGGTGAAACTCACGTACAAAGTAGATGAGGAGAGGATGAGAAATGAACAAAAAGATACACAAAGCCGTGGGAATAGGAGACAATGGGAAGAACAGAAGACCAAATGGTTGTGAAAATGTAGAAATGAACTATTATTATTGATCTTCAACCCTGTGATCCACTGATCCTGTACAGCTCCTCTGGTCTATACTAGTGTAGCTACGAGGTTTTGGGTGTTAACGTAACCAGTGTCAAGTGGCTCAATGCTATTTGGGCTGAATTAATTAGATCACATTGGGAGTACTAACTAGTGATTAACTTGCTGCTCTCATCATGTCACACTGGAAGGTTACTATCTTCCTGTTGTAACTAGTGTGTCGGAGAAATTATATATACTTATTACGAGGTCAGTTTTATGTCTGTTGTTTTACTGGATGACAGGACTACTTGGTCTATTCTGCATGTGAGTGCCGGCCTGGAAGAGCCGAATAAGTAAAGCTGCAGGATGGATGCTTATTTCCGGCACGGGCAGCAACAAAGATCGAGTGACCTTTTTTTTTATTGGCCCAGCTGCATGGGAAACAGAACAACGGGTTAGTTGCGTAACCCATTAAGAAAAGCTTGCATTATAAGAAAATGAGTTTAGTAAGAACGAAGGCCCAAAGAGTTAAACACAAAGCAATTGCAAAGATATCCATCGTCCAGACAAGAAAGCGAAACATGAAGTCTATCAAAAAATCAATGTTGTGAGTGTTGAGGTGTATATGTGGATTGTCTAGTCCTTTCCATCAGTTCGGACTTTTCACCTACTAGTGCATGAAGCTTTACATGGTATCGGAGCCTAAGGTCTTGAGTTCAAGTCCCTATGTGTCCACGTGGTGACTTGGCTAGTGCATGAAGCTTGACAGTGAGAAGTTCAGGCAAAATTCTAGTGACCATTCGAGCTACATGAAGCTAATATACATATATGAGACATATCCAAACCAGTTATCTGTCAACGGAGGTTTTCAACCGAGATTTCCAGTAGTCTTAGATACTACTCTAGACAACAAGTAGTACCTCTAAGTAAACTTTAGCACTGCAAATGCTACACCATAGAAAGAAACATGTCCCTGCTTATTTATCTTCCACACTTATTACTAGTTATTCAATGTCTGACATGCAGACTAGCTGCATTCATTTCATTAACAAGCTTTTCATTTGTTGTTATGCAGTAAACTAACTGAATCCATAGCATCATATCTTCTGTTTGGTTAAATGTTTTGCATATCAAGCAAACTTTAGGATAAAAAGTATTTCCTTCGTATTCCAGTTTTACTACTGTAATGCTACAAAGAGTTTAAGACGAGTTTTTAAAAAGTAGTACCTGAAGCATGTGGTTTGAACATGCTGCACAGATCATAGAAATCGTTCCTCACAGAATCCAGTGAGTTCAGGCACCTACAAGGAAAACAGTCCAGTAACTTGTGAAACTCCTTCCCATTTGCAGCTCACGAAAGAAACGTGTTAATAATTAGCAGCTCATGAAAGAAACATGTTAATAATTAATAACTACTAAAAATGTTCATGCCATTACAATTTGCCTCCATAGTTTTTTTTTCTCTGGTAGAATTATCTTACCAGTTTATCTAGAAGTCTTATGAATATCACCCTGGAGTCCTGGACATACTTGCTTAACAAGATATACACTTGCGTCCATAGACAAGGGGTAATTCTAACAAAAAATGACACCTTTATTTTGGAAATTACATGTAAAAAGGTGCTTGTAACATCAATTGGAAGATTAAAACATCAACAAGCACTACACCACGACACTACAACGGCGACATGCATCTGTTGGCAAAGTTGTGCATTTCCGACACATTATCTGTCCAAAACAACGCCGACACAAAAATCATTAGTATTGGTCAACATTTTCGATGTTCCATCTGTCGGTAATGTTTAACAGTTCATCAACGTACTATGTGTCGGCATATGTTTGACTGCAGTTGGATTATGTGTCGCCGAAGCTTAGCTACAAGAAAAGTGTCGGCGTAGTTTTAGCCTGGCCCACTTATTTTGACCCGCGCGGTATAGGCCCAAAGTATCGAGCGGCAAGCAGCACGCGAAAGTGCGAAAGCCCAAACATATTTCCGTAAGTCTCCTAGTTCCCCCCCATCCCACCTCTCGCACAACACACACATTCAACTTAACCCTAAACCTAAATCGCCGCCGCCGCCCCCGACCTGCCCGCGGATTTGCTCGCCTCGCCGCCTCTCCCACTCCGGCATCCCATCCCTTGGCCCGTCGTCTAGCCGAGGAGTTGTTGTCCCGTCTGCAGCCAAGGAGCCGCCGCCTAGTCCACTACCTAGGAGCCGGCGATGAGGCAACTGTAGTTCTGGAGCCGCCCCATCGTTCTTCTTCCTCCACCAGCGACCCCTGTCCAGATCGACACCCTTGTCCTGCCCCGACTCCAGGCCACTGCAGGTAAACTGCATAGGAATTTTGTCCTTGGCATCTCTGTGGATGTTAGTTCCCACAAGTTCCAGGCTTTGCTCTTGTTCTGTCTTCTTTAATCTTGTCTCCTCTTGCATCTTGTCTTTTCACTTATCCAATGTTGGGCATGCTCATGTGTGAATGTTTATCAGTAACTTCTGTACATATTAATATTCAGAGACCAGATTTTAACTACTCGAGGGTGCAGATTTAGAAAGAAAAATGTACAGAGTTGTGGCACACCTTTTGGGTTAACATTGCTGTTTGAGGATGCTCAAGTGGAGAGCTCCCTAAATTTCAAAGATCTAATTCACCAGATTCTGCAATTTGACACAGAACCTCAGTTACTGTCGATTTAAGAAGGATGACGTGCAAGCATGTGCTACTTTCTAGACAAAAAAAATGCATGTTTCACTTCATTTTCTACAAATGAAATGAACATAACACCAAAGATTCAGATTTCTTGTATGTTGGGTAGGATTGTAAATCTGCCTGTGATCCTTTTGTTTTATCTGTTTATGCCGCGAAAACAGGGACCAAGGGTTAGCCTTACAATTGTGTGTGATCCATATTAGTGCCTTCAATGTATCTCATGTCTCTGAATTTCCTTTTTGTTGTACTGGATATCTTCTTGTTCTTTCACTCCTAACCAGTAGACTTCTCATAATCTAGGTGCTCGCTATTTCTACTTGTTTGTTGTCTCACAGATCATTAGTTTAATGTTTACTGAATCAAGAAATCTTCTGAATCTGTTAACATAGCCTCCATTTACTGTCTGCTCAAGTCTGTTTGTGGCATATCATATTTTAACTTCTGTTTTAGTCTACTCAAGTGGAGAGCTCCGTAAACTTCAGAAATCATAGTCACAAAATTGTAGGGATAAAAGGGGTAATGGCAAATTGGGGATGGTCTAAATTAGAATAATTTATTTACAGCTGTTACTAAATATATGTCGCTGTGCCATGTGATTTATCAGGAGCATCTTGTGAGAATGAGATACAGATCTGTATCCGTCTCTGTGTACGGAGACAAAGAACCAGTGCTCATAACGTACCCGGATGTATCTCTAAATTGTAAGTGTTGTTGTTTTCTTTGTGGTTGCTGTCATAAATTTTGCTATAACAAGGTAGCTCATGTGTTGTATTCCTGTTTGGTAAACATGTCCTGCTTCCAAAGACTATTCTTCTGCCCAGAGGCTGCGGCCCTGTTGCTTCGCAATTTTTGTATTTACCATATTACTCCTCAAGGCCATGAGGTCAGTCATCATCATCTGTTCCTCCATATTTAACATGGTCATCTACTATTCTGCCCCTATTACCTCCGGTAAAGTATGCATCAAAATTATTTACCATTGTCAGTTTGTTTACCTTCTTTCACCTCTGGAATATACTTTGCCTGTCAATACTTTTGTTCAAGAAAGACACGCAAACTGTAAGTAATTAATTAATTAATAACGAAAAGAAGAAGAGACGTTTGATCTTATTTTCAGCAAATTGGGGAAATAAACCTGAAGTAGTATCCATTTGAATTTCAGTATTGATGTTGATTTTATTACTTAGACTTATATCATCCCCTTTTAGCTAAGAGTAACGAGAGATTTTTCACCTGTGGCTGGGATTCAACTAATAATAATGCAATATATGTTTCTGTCTAGCACAAGGATAAAGTCTTCACTGAACTGAAACTTTTACCTTATAAAATGTTATTTGAATCTTTCTGTTTGCTTCAAGGAAACTGCACCACATACATAGTGGAATAAGACTCTTTCCTTCCATGATGTACTTAGGTTAGAATTGGGGTCAGCCTCATTGTCTCGAAACTCGATAATTGGAGATGTCTAGAGAAAACAAAATGAAATGTTTGTAGTAATGTCACTGTTTTACATGTTCAGTAGAGTAGCAAGAGTTTGCATGAGTTCCTGTCAAAAGGAAAAGAGTTGCATGAATTTGTAACTTCGTATAACAAGTTCTGCACTCCTCAAATTGAGCGGAACATATACTGAAGGAAATAAAAAGACTTGGTTGAGTTATCGTACGACTTGTAAGAAATATATTCGAATGAAATAGAAAATGTATATATAAGTATTGATGCAGTTTTCTGTGTGTAGATTTTGAATGACACATGCCTCAAGTTTTACAGAACCAGGGCTGTACTTTGTATGAACAGGTGTAGTTTATTCATGTTTTATACTTTTAGTTCTTGGTAGTCTATCTGTCCATCCTACTGGTATAACCATTGTGGTACTTGGTGTGTTTGTTTGTGTCTCTCCATTAATATTTTGTTGGTCGGCCATATTTATTTGCATTAGACCTGAACCCAACCTTCCAGTTGGGTGCCGCTTGCTATTTAGTTGCTTCAGTTCACTTGCGAAAATGATTGTGATTCCATCCATTTCATTATTTTATAGAGAGCATTTATACTGGTGAGTTTGATTTGTTAATACAGTGGGGTACAGCCTGGTGGAACCGTGCACGCGGTGATCGTCGTTTCTCAGGTACAATCACTACAACATCTTAATCTGCTCTTCGTCCCTACTCTTTGTGTGCTCTGCTATGCCTCAATTCCTCACGTCACTGTATTTCATAGTCTGCGTGCTTTACATAGAGATTTAGTTTATCCTAATAAAATTGCACTATCAATGCTCTATTCTTCCTCTAATAGTCATGTCGGCGCTTCATGACTCTTACTGTTATTGTTTGTTTAATCAGTGTTGCCGATGTGTACATAAAGCTTCTATGTTGACGTACATGATCTGATGAGGTTATGCTCATGCTATTGTTAACAGCTTTGTAATTTTTTGTAGGTCCGTCATTAGTTGTATCTCTTTTCTTATTGCAACCATTTTCCTTTTACAGTAAGTTCAATATGTCTTATAAAAGAAACTCCCAAGGGTGCTCTGAAGCTTATGAAAGTGGAAGGCCTGACCATCTTTGTCCATTAGAAATAGTTAGGAAATAAGAAGATGTATCGTTCGTGTGATTTCAGGTTGGAAAGGGGCTTTCCAAGGATGAGAAGGGCCGAGATGCGAAAGCAGCGAGCCTTTCTTCTCGTGGTGAGTGTTACAACTGAACTGGTCAGGGTCTTATTAAAAGTATCTTAGACCTTCCTGTTAATAGACAGTCAAAGCTTTATTATTAAAAATCTTTGCATTTAAGTTTGAAATATTTATGTTGCACCAGCTCACACTATACTTTTTTTGTATAACATGACCCTTTGATTCAGTTATTTGGGTTCATTACTGAACTTTGTACTGCATCTTGTTCATTTCTATAGCTTATGACGAGGTACAGATTCTATTTAGCATTCATGTTTACCATTGGTTATGGGTTATATAAAGTCAGCAAAGATAGCATATTCACATGTTTTGCAAATCACTTTTGCTGTATATAAGTGCCATCAAGGATCAACCTATACCCGCGGAAGTGCGTAAGCTAGATAAGTGCGCACATGAACGCTCAGGAGGCGTGCCAATGGCACGCCCCAGCCACTAGTTATCATGCAAATAGTATAAGTTCAGAGACTTGATCATGGAAGCTGGTAGAAATGTGTGATTTAGTACACAAGCTAAACTGAATGTTTGCTTGCATATTTGTTCAAATACGGCCAGTGGTACAATTGTTCGTCAGTGTGCAATTCCTAGTAGCTAAACTGAAGCTTGCTCTCTTGTAAAGATCAGCCACAAAAAAAACTTGACCGTTATTTTTCTGGGAAGCATATTTAGTTCAGTCCACATATTAGGATTACACCTGGCTCCTTTTTTAGGTAAACATAGGTGTCTTAGCCTTTTGCAGCATCTGCTCAGCTTCGAGATTTTAACCATAGCAGAAAACAACATATGTGAACCCCTATTGTATACCACAAAATGTTTCATAGCATGCATGAACCGCAACACAAGCGGTGTCCTTTAAATTGACTTGTTTTCACCAAGTGCACTATTACATATATGACTGCTGGTAGATGTATATGTAATAATGCTTGTGATTGTTTGCTGATTGAGTAACTTCGAATGCAATCTCTGAAATTATAGTAAGGACCTTACTCCTGATGGCTTAGAACAACCTGATTGCTCATCAACAAGTTTAGACATTTTTATAGTAAGCCATTTGTGATATGCTAGGTGCTATGCTGACTTTGGTTTATATTCTAATAAGGTTATCTTTTGTAACTTCAATCTTTGCTTTATAACTATAGCATGCATGAACTGCAATGACATGCATAATTTTTATTAGAGAGGTCAGGCAATCAAGTATCAGTTTACTTTTCTTGTAAGCAAGTTGGTATGTTGTACATCTTCTGTTTCTTAGACCTTTGGACTCAAAGGCAACTCATGAATTTGAATACATTATATTATTTCAAAGATTGCTGAAACATATGAGTTCTTTTGTAGGGACAAATGGTAGAAAGTAGCAAGTCCACTAGCTGATCGGAGATGTTCTCGTGATTGCTTTTGTTGAGAACATGGATGGCACATTTTGTTCATATGGAAGTTGATTTGGTGTGGCGATTGAAGAGTTGGTCTTCCATAATATTCTGTAGCAGTAGCAGTCCAGTGAACAAGCACTTGGTCTCTTATGAACTTTGGCCATTATGTTCGTAACATGTCTCTCTTGTATATCTGACTTGTGTATTTCCATAATGGTTGTAGCTAACTTTGAGTGAAGGAAACTAATGAATCTTCTATATATATTGAATGAATGCATTGGTCAACGATATCTTGTGATGAATAGAAGAGTGCAATTGTTTGTATGTATTGCATATTGGACATGAATTTAATATTACGAATGTAATTTCATTCAAAATATTGTGCATTGGCATTTGTGCTGAAATGTAGAACACTGGTAGCAAATGTGTCGGTAGAAGTATTTGACGTCACACAAACTGTCGGCATAGCGCATTGATAGACAAACTGTCGGCGTAGCAATGCACATCGCACAATCTGTTGGCATAGCATACTGGCAGATGAACTGTCGGGATAGAGTTGTCTGTCGGTGTAGAAATGTCTGTCGGTGTAGATCTCACAAACGGTGTCATACTTTCTGTCGGCCTAGATTTATCTGTCGGCAAACACTACACCACAACACTTGATTGGGGGCAGTTAACTGCCGGGAGAAATACCTAACCAAGGGCAAAAGAACTGCCGGGACATTAGTTTCTGCCGGTATAAGTATCTCAGGGCAGAAAAACTGCCGGGAGAACTTGAACAACGACGTCATAAGCACTGCCGGTATAATTTAGGGCCCATTGTCTGCCGGAACAAGTAAACAGCGGCCCGTAATCTGCCGGGGCACCGTCTTCGGCGCGAGACCAAAATTGTATCGGGCCTTAGCGCGGGCTAGCGAGGAAAAGCGCGCGAATGACGAAAATTTTGGCCCAAAAATAAGAGCGGATGCGCCGGCCCTCCACGACTCCAATAGACCGCAGCGCCTCCCCCAAATCTGGATGCCTTATCCACCCATGCCCTCCACAGGCCGCCGCCACCCGTGCCCTCCCAGCGCCGGCGGCCGCCCTCCACCCAGACCACCACTGCCGCAGTCTCCCACCACCGCCGCAGTCCCTCCGCCGCCCCCAATCACCACCGCAGCCCCTGCGCCGCCCCCAACCACAACACTGCTGCCGACCGCCCTCTGTCCCCGACCACGCTGTCGTCGCCCCCATCCACTACAGAGCGGCGCCGCCGAGCACCCGATTGACACGGGGCACCACTAGTGTTGCCGAGCCGCTCCACCGGCGACAACCATCCTCCGCGGGATGCCTTCCCTCGCCACCACCCTGAGAGCTTCCTCCCCCGAGCAGGCTGCTTCCTCTTCACCCGAGCACTAAGCGGATCCGCCTCCTCTCCCGTAAGCAGCTCTACACCAAGCAGCGGAGCGTCGACCTCAATAGGCCACGAGCGGGAGCCCTCCTTCCACCTTCCCGTGAGCATCCCCTTCCGTCCTTCCTTCTCTCTGTATGTTTCCCTTTGACATAAATCCGAATCAAATGTTCGTCTTCATTTCTGCGCATTTGTAATCCCCTCGACCGGCCAACTCCTAGGATTTAAGGATTGCGGCTGCAGAATATATCTGCATGTTTTTGGACTACAGGGTGCACAATTATAGGGGCTTGTGATATCCTTTGCTGTTAATGGCTGACCCTGTACTAGGATGATTATTGATATTGGAATGTTTTAAGGCTACTATCTGTCAAAAATAAACTGTGGGAGCATGGAGATCAGTTTGGACTTTGGAAAATATCATTATACTGTGCAGACCTTATAGTGTTGTGGTTTAGCTTTTGCTTGTGGATCCGTAGGATTGTAGATTTTCTTCTGTAAAAACTGTATAATGTGCAAAATTCTAGTCTCTCTGTTCTACTTTTCTTCTGCAGTTTAGTTACATTTTTTGGAATCTACAAGTGCAATAAATTTGCTCTGCACTAAGACTATTTTTTTGTTGCTTATAATTAGAACTTTTTGGATGCTCAGTTTTTAGGTTCTGCATCCAGGTTTGGTAGTAGTGCTGGTGTGTGTGGTGTAGTTTCTGATGTTTTGAGGGTACCCCTGGAGGGGGACGAACCTGAGACATGTGGTTGTGTTTTATCAGTTTTCAGTAATGGAAATTGGGAGCTATGCTACTAAGTAGGAAAAATGGAAGAAATGGGTCATGAGGCTAGCTGAGTACCTTGCTCTTTTTTCCTATATGTAATTCTTACAAACTGTTCTCTAATTTTCACTTGGTGCTTTCACTGAAATAAACTTTTTCGATTGCTTGTTCTATGATCAGCGTGCATCTTCTGGTAGGCATGCCCTGTGTATTCAGAACTGAGCTTTTGCATCCCCTGTGTATTCTGAAGCTTAGTCTTGTGTTATTGGGCAGTACTTGACACAGAGTTGTTGGTCTGCCTGCCATAGAACCATTTATGAAGAGGATAGGTGTTGCCTTCTCTTGTATTCCTACGCATAGTCTAGTACTTCTTTTTCATGTGTAAAAAGTGGTTGACCTAGCATTACATTGTTTAGTATTTTGTACAATATAAATAGGTATTCTGTAAGCTATTGTTTGCTGTTCTTTGCTTAACTAGATATCAAAGTATAAACAACAAGCTCACGTACAAGATGTCAAAGTATAATTAAATAACAAGCTCTTGTTCTTTGCTTAATAATATAACAACTTTGCCAATAACAAGCTTTAGTACAAAGTGTCAAAGTTTTGATATAAATTGTACTAACTTATAATTGTGGATTCTAATTATAGTGAACTAGATAGGCGCTCACATGCTAGTGGTCTTCGGTGACATTTTAAGCTCTTGTCTGTTGTCTTTAATGCCGGTGTGTAGCAGCCAACAAAATTAGCTCTACTTCTTGTTCTTGTTGTGAATTTATGATGGCTATTTAGTTTATTTCATTGTACACTGCATCGTGCTATGTTTCAGAAGTATAAACATGCTATGCTTGGCATGCAGTTTTGGGCTTTTGTGTCCATCAGCCATGAATTTGTAGAGAGGTCAGTTGAATAAATTTGGTTACTCTGATCTCGCAGGGATAATGATTAACTATTATATATATATAGATACTCCTACAGAAGGTATAAAAAAAGATACTCCTACAGTACTTATTTTCGTCCATTACAAATATAATCTGCAATTGGATCATCTTTCTTTCATGTGCACGATAGACTCTGCCATGTAGAGAAATGAGTTTCATTGGATTCCATGCTCACAACTTCAATTTGATTCATTTCTCATAATTGGATCCTCTTTCTTTCATGTACATAAAGTATTTCAGCTTGTTTGTCTGTAGAAAGCCTTGGTTTAATTTTCTAGGCTCATTCAACTTGTTGTGCGAGATGTAGGAAAGTGTTACAATAAAAACTCTTTATTATCGAACCAAATGTTCGTAGTGTTTCACTGGATTTGTAAATCTGTGGGCTTGTCCACTAATCTACCATTTTAGGGGGCCTTCATTTGTAACTTGTCCAACAAAAGCATGGAACCAGGAAACTAAACAACTACCCATTAAAAGATCCCGAAATATACGCTCCAGCTAGTTCCCCTCTTATTCTGTGTAGTAGATGCAGAGAGCTTAGAAGGAAAAGCAAGCCCAAATACAAGCTAACTTAATGCGCTGGCTACTACAGTAACTTTGTGCATGTAACATGCTAATACCACTTTGCTTGTTGCAGTAACTTATATCACTGAATTCCTGATCCTGCTTGAAGCTGCATCTGTAACTTTGCATATGTGCTTGTTTAGTACAATAGCTTCAAAATGCGCTTGTGTAATGTTCAGTGTGTGATCGTGGCCTCGTGCTTGTGTTTCAAAATGCAGAAAACAATCAAAATGGTCATCAATTCTGTTCGCTTTACTTTGGTACAGGAATAGCCTCACTTCTGCTGTACAAGATAGGTACACCTACTAGTTACTGTTAATATTTGTGCAGACTTTGCATACTATATTTGAATGAGAAGTAAGATAAGCTTGCTACTCTCAAGATGATAAAAAATGGACATGTTCTCTACTAAAGTAGAGATTACTCTAGAGATGTTACTAGTTGCTCCATGTTTCAGAACATATGCGGCTGTTGTAACATCTTCATGTTAATATGTATACCGACTTTGCACACTACATTTTGATGAGAAGATCAGTTTGCTACTGTTAACATGATAAAAAATGGAAATGTTGATGTCCAGGACATGTTCTCTACTATAGTAGTGGTTACTCTAGAGATGTTACTGGTTGCTCTATATTTCAGAACATCTGCGGCTATTATATGTGATTGTTGTAACATCTTCCATAAGTTCTAAATGCAACTGTTGTATGTAACATTTTCTGATCTATTGCAGGTTTCCCAAAGGTGCACAAGTTCACTAAGGTTTGGAAGATCTTCAAGCTGCTGAAGATTTGGAAGACCTACAATTAAGTTGGCGGAGTGATAATGTCCAGTGTCTTGTTTGTTAAACCTAGAGATTTTCTGTGTCCATTTTGGTGGTTGTTAAGCTCATTTTGGTGGTGTGGCACACATCTAGAAGCATATGTACATCTCTTGTGGCACTACTTTACTTTGGTTGTGTGGCAAACATATATATGAACTCCTTTTGTGGCACAACCTCCTTATATATGGTTGTTATGTTTATCGAATGAAGTTTAAGGTTTTCGATGACGCATATATGTTACTTTGATTGAAGTGCATCTATAAATTGTGTGATATGTCCTGATTGCCTAGACATATATAGTGGATGGATATTACATAATAGGGATGCCCAGAACATTTCGCTAGCGAAATCAACATGCGGGCATAATAACTGCCGGGTAAACATGCTTGTGCAGGCAGTTTAACTGCCGGTAATTGCAGTTTCACATGCCTCGACTAATCTGCCGGGAGAAAATGAACTGCCGGCAAATACATGGGTCGGGGCAGAGAAACTGCCGGGAGAAGTTTATCTGCCGGGAGAAGTAATCCCCGGCAGCCGTTCTCGTGGCAGTTCTATCTGCCGGGAGAACCATTGTCCCGGCAGTTTGTCTGCCCTTTAAAGAGCCTTCTCCCGGCAGTTTTTCTGTCCTGACATCAGTGTTGTGGTGTAGTGAAAGGCCTTTCCCGGCAGGACTATAGGCGACAGCTCCTTTCTGTCGGGAGAGGTCTTTGCCGACACTAAATGTGTCGCCTTAGGTGACCTATGCCGACAGATTGTTTGACGCTGCTTTGAGTGTCATGGTGTAGTGAAGTTATATGTTTATTTATTGTATAGATGTGCAATATTCAGAGAAGAAGACAAAACTTAGTTTCCCTTTTATAGATCTAAACGCTATGATAATTGAGGCATTGCCGTCAATGTTGTAAAGAGAACCCAGCTTTTCGTTTCAATTTGTATTTCTAAACATTCATGGAACAGTGTTCCAAAATCTGTCTCTATAAAGGCTGAATAAAATGAGTAGTTTACAAAGGCAATGAACATGCAATTGCATCAAAATATACTAACACTAATAATATGGAAAAATGTTACAGTAGATGAGTAGAACACACTAGGCTATCTCATTCAGTATGGAGATTTCAATAACACAATGATCGAAAATACAATAGTGTGACATAATGATACAAGGTACTAACCCATCTCTGCTCTTCTCCTGACAACGCTGATGGAACTGAATGCAACTGTTCTTCACTCTCTGAGCACCAAGACTGCAACATGCAATAACATACAATCAGGAAAGACCCACAAAATCGCTTTAATGAATGAAAATGAACATTGCAGTTCTTTCTCTTCACTTCAGAATCCCAAGCGAATAGATGTAGCACTATGATTATCTATATCTGAGTTAAGAAGTCAACTAAATACAACTATGAAAGCCCGGTGTAAGCAAAGTGATTTATTTCACCAGAGCATATGCAATATGAAACATTAATCCAATAGGAAATATGTATAGTTTCTGTAATGAAAGTGCTAATTCACGATAAATGACTTTGAATAAGTTAGATATTTGACATGTAAAGCGGTATAGTGACTCATTGGCTTACATCCTCTGATTCCATAAGAATTACATGTATATACCAAAGACATACATGTATATACCAAAGACATACATGGAACAGTTTGGGCATAATAATATTAGTTTCTAAGGATAATACTATTAACGTATATTAATAATCACACAAAGGCTAACCTTGCAAAACTATCAACTAGTTTGAAGGGGAAAAATTGACCTGAATATGTAAGATAACTCGAGTGTACAGAACCATCCAAGTAATATGAATGCAGCGGAACATGTTCTCCGATCTATGTCACAGAATGTTGTGACGATAAAGAGAGTATGATAATCCTCTCCAATATAACAAAGGATTAAAGTGGCTAAGCTATAGCCCATGCCATAAGTTTTCAGTGTTAGCTGTGAGCCCTCTCATGGGTTGCCACGTGTTTTGCTAATCTGGGGGTAGAATTTTACCGTGTGTCTTGCAATTGCCATCGAAGGCGTTTTCTAGACCCCACCGCTTTGACCAGTGAGAAGACCTCCACCGATCCCTTTTCCTTCTCGAGTCCTCCTCCTCCTCCCACTTCAGACTTCCACCGCAAAATCAGACAAGCCCTGGCTACCTGTCCCCAATCCCCGCCGGAGCGCCCTCACCGGTCTGCCTCTCCCGGCGACGCTGCGAGGGCTGGGAGGAGAATAGAGAACACCCCGATGGGCCCGATTGCACTCTCGCGGTTGGCGGCGTAAGAGGAGGTGCACGGAGGAAGCTGAGCGGAGGCCATGCACACGAGTCGACGGTGGAGGGCGGGCACATGCAGCTGCTGCTAGCGCACACCTCCGGGACGAATTTGCAGCCAGTCGTGTTCTCCTTCGCCTTCCACCGCGCCTCCTAGGGCGACGCAGCCACGCGGGCTCCGCCTGAGTTCTTCCTTTGCCTCGCTTCAGCCTCCCCTCTCAGCCGCATCTCCAACGACCTCCCCAGTCGGCCACGCCCACGTTTGCCGCTGGCTGCTCGCCTCCTCCCTCCACAACCACCACTTTCACCCCCCCTCGGCCGCGGGAGGCCTGCAACCACAAATCCTAGCCACAAGCTACTGCAGGACGACGGTGAATAGCTGATGCTGACGACGCGCCGCACACGATGACGATGCAGGTTGAGTTTCTGCCATTACACGGGCTTCTCTGAGTAGGTGAGGCCACCCTATTTGTTCCCCCCAACCACCCCCGTTGCAATGCACTTCTTCTGTTCTTTCTCCATTACTTCATCCATCAGATTTGTCTCTCCTTTTCTTCCTCCATTAGAATGAGCGAACAAATAGATTGACATGCTGCCGCCGGAATTCTTTCTTTTAAAATTGGGAACCATAGAATCAGCGAACAAATTGGTTGAACGCTGCCATTCTGTTAGTTCTTTTTGTTTCTATCAACTAGCCTTTAACTGTCAAAAAAAGGTTATACTGATTTACTTTTGATAGCATATATGTAACCATTTCTTTCATAATCCAGCGTACCATCATCAGGTCGCCTCTGATGGAGGGCCCCCTGTTGAGAAATCTGGAAAGACACATGTTCGATTTCAATTCACTGGTTGAATTGGGAGAATATGGGAACACTAGAGCGCTCTTTCCACTATGATGTATGGTCTGAACTTCTTCATGGTCGATTGCAAAGTAAGAACCGCACTGATTTTTCTGTCGCATGATTTGCTCTATCCGTCAGTACACTTCAGATTTCCTTTATTTGCAGAGAGGATACAGCAGAAGGATCAATACCAAAGATAAAATGGCTAAGTTTTAAAGATACATTCTATGAAGGGGTCGTCTAAACAATTGTACGCTATCAATATTTAGGGCCAGAGACAAATACAGAACGGTTGATCATCCGTTTAGAATTAGCTTCGTTCATAAGACAATGGCCGAACCAGTTGTTCCTGAGCCGCCGAATATCCCTATGTTCGGATCAGTTGTGCTTATGTCAGGTCAATACACAAATCTTGGTCTTTATTTTCTATTTGCCTCGCTATTCCTGACGGTTCTGAACATTTTGTGTGTCTTTATCTTTTCAGAAGTGGTTGCACTAATCACTGGGGTAATAGATGTGTTACCTCCTGTTGGCGATGCTCACAAGGAAAGGCGTCAAATTACATTACGGATGGACAGTATGTGATTTTTTCATAGTTTTGTATTTGTTTCTTCTATGAAACATAATGTATTCTCAAATGAATACTTCTTTTTTGCAGAAAGCCCGCGACTCGCTTTTGGGGAAATTTGCGGAATCATTTGATGGCGATACATTGCATGAATGGAACTATGTGCATGTACTGACCTTTATCATGTGATTCTTTGCTCATTTCAGGTTGACATGATAGTTGTGACTGACGGGAGCCATATTCTAGGTTTATGTGATCTTGGAGTTCAGAGCATTGGCGTACCTATGATAAACTTGATATTTATGTTGCTACTGGTATCAACCAACAGAAGGTATGTAATGTGCTACTTTTTTGGAGCATAGAAAAGAATATACTTATTTCTAATTTGCTATATCCACTGATTGATTATTGACACCTACATACAGAACAAGCAACATACTTTACCAAATTGAGCAGCGAAATAGGGGACAAACTTGACGACAGGCATCTGAATCAACTATTGCGGCTAACTCAGTGGTTACCACGGTATAAATGCTCAATTGCTGATATTGCAGACTCAGTTTGCATTTGTGTCTTTAACCCATAATTTTATTTTGTCACAGGCTCGGTAATATAGGTTCAAGATAAAAATCACCCCAAGTTACTACGTGGAAGTGTGATGGAGAAAAATACAAAAGGAATGAAACGTATACAGATGCTCTGCATGCACTGATCCCAGTCTGCTCCCAAAGTATTTTTCCTATATGATGTGTCTTGATTAATTGATATGCTAACATAGCTAACTGAATACATATGCATCTGTGTATATAAGTACTTACAAAATATCTGTGTGTGTAATACCACCGATGAGGGAGCAAACCCAGTGTTTGCAGAATTCATTTTCCTTGGAGCAAAAGGGCATTATCGATAAAAAAAAGTAGATTGCGCAGGTTTTTTTTTTGCGAGTAAGTAGATTATGCAGTTGCTTATGCAAAAGGACGGACTGGTTATCTGCCGATCCGCTTATGACTCCGGCTTCTATTGATCACACCCAGCATGAGGATGCAGTACTAGGAGCAGAGAAAAACAAGGTAAACAACAACAGACCATGTTTCTGAAGCTTTTAGCGAAAGTATACTATATCGGTTTAAACTCAATACAGTTTTGTGAATCATTTCGAGCCATTAGATGCTACCGGCACTTCACAAGGACCCATAGACACAGTAGAAGATGCACCTTAGGATAAGAAGTCAAAGAAAAGGTGAGTACAACCAGATTGAAATGATTAATACAATAATCAGTTGTACATAATGTTGATGTAATAATAGTGTACCATGCGCCACATTGCGAATGAGTTATTTCCTTCTAAAAATCACAAAGAAAACAGAGGTGATCTTGGAGAAGAGTAGGCTATACCGACAATCAGCTGCTCCGTGATAAAGGAAGACTAAGTTGCAATTTGCTTTATCGATGTATCGACCCTTTAGTGTACTTTCTTTCTGAACCGCGCCTCTCTTTATGTAATCTTTTTTAACCAATGCCTTCTGAGGTGTAATAATATCTCAGTTAGTTATTTTCTTTCCTTTTCATCCAACAGTGTAACAGAAAAACAGTTTTTTCAAGAAAACAAAAAACGACGCACCGATACCTGTTATTTTTCCGCGAACACATATTCTACTCTCAGATATATGAACAGGGTTGTTTCTCAATCATAGTAGTTTCCCAATGTTATCATCTGTTAGACAAGTGTGTGCATCTTAGCTAAATTGCAGATAAAATTATAAAAAATCTGAACAGACTGACCTGAAAAGAAAGATCTCATTATATATTACACAAAGAGCAGCCTTACTAACTGAGATACAGATCACATATCAGCTAGCACCACTGCAATTATGTTGTTTGTCTGCCACTATTACCATGTAGGACATCAACAACTGATCACATGAGCTCTCCCACGGGCGCGGCGTGCCGCCGCGCCTCTGCCCACTAGTTAATTGTAAGAGCCCCGCGATTTGAAGTGCTACTCTTTGAGCCGCTTGATGTGTGCGGAACATATGATATTTGACAGATCTAAATCATTCAACATGACAATGGCTGAACAGACAAGTTTCTCCGATCTATGTCATGGAATGTTGTGACGATAAAATACAGTATGATAATCCTACCCAAATTAATTATAAGAGCCCCCACTTTAAAAAGGAGATGTGAAGTGCTATCTTTGAGCCGTTTGATGTGCATGGAACATATGACATATTTTTGTAGGATGTCGAATCTAACTATTAAACATGACAATGACCGAATGGATTTTCTAATCGGCTGGACCACTTAACACAGTACTCATTGAGCTGTCTGGTTTATGGGAAGCAGATCATATTTGTCAGATCCAAATCATCAAACGGTAACAATGGCCAAACAATTTGTCGGATCTAAATAATATAGTAGTATAATGGCCAAACAGTTTGTCGGATGTATATCACACAACAGTACAATGGCCTAACTGTTTGTCTGACCTAAATCACAAAACAATATAACAGACAAACTGTTTGTCAAATGCAGATCATAGAACAATACAACGGCCAATCGGTTTGTCGTATCTAAGTCATAAAACAGTACAATGGCAAAATTGTTCATCGTATCTAAACCTAAACGAGTATAACGGCCAAACTGATGTCACCTCTCCCCAAATTAATGGGAAGATGTGACGTGCTACTTGTTGAGCTGCCCAATGTATACGGACGGATAATTTTTGTCGGATCTACATGGTAAATCACTGCAACATGCCCAACAGATGTCAGCCCTCCGCATATCGACCAGAAGTGGCACTAATACGAAATAACATCAATCTATACTTGTTGAGTCATCCAACCAACGCAGGAAATGGACCATCCTTGTCAGATCTACGGCATAAAACACTATAATGATGAAACAAACCATAATTCTCCCCCAAGATGATTGGACACCTTACCATGTATCGAGCAGGGAGCTAAACACCTAATTTGCACGCCAAGAACCGAAACAATCATAGTTCCTATACTATTGCACAATCACATACGAAGAGGACATGAAAGAAGAAAAGAGCTCACCATGCACTGCTTCCCTTGAGCTGATGCACAAAACCGCTCACCTTGTCATAGTCCACACATGGCTTGTCCCTGCAAAAACAGCAACCATATCCCCAAGCTAAAAATCAAACCAACCACTCTACACTAATGGTTGGATCACACAACAATACAACATGGGCGGGAGAACAAAGGAAAGGAAGCTTGTGTACAGCAGTTTGGCGATCTCGCCGATGATACGCTCGCCGTCCTCGCAGAAGAGCGTGACAACCTTGACGATGAAGTCTGGGGCGCTCCCTTCCTGGAGCATCTGCAGCTCCTGGAACTGATCGTCCAGCAAACCCTAGCCCACCAAATAAACACAAAAAAAAACATCAAATTCCCCGACAAATATCGCGTTACCTATCCACCTCAATAAATTTCCGCATATGGCACCAAAATAGTAAATAGCTTACCGTGGCGAACATGTTGGCTACGAGGGTGTTGAGCTGGTTCAACATCGGGGCCGCCATGGCTACCCACAGCAAGGAGGCTAGAGCTACCAAGGAGGAAGAAAGCAAAGCGAGGAGAGGACAGAGGAGCGCGAAGATGGAATGGGAGTGAATGGATAGAGATTGGGGTTGGTAGGTGCCGTATATATAGGGGAGTTGGATTGCAAGTCCGCGGCTGTAGATGGCAATGGACGGCTACCCTTCCTTCTCTTTATAGCTGTCATTTATTTCCTCTTTCGTCCTTTCTCATCTGAAAACTGCAACTTTTGATTATTTTCTAGATTGGATTTTCTTATCATTTGAATGCCTTACTTGCTTTGACTGGTTAGACATACTTTCTTTGGATACCTTTTATTTTCAGAAAAAAATTCGCTAGATACCTCTTATGTTCCAGCTTTTACCCATCTGTTTACAGCTAAGCGGCGTTTTTTAGTAATGTAATTATTACATTACATTACTAGAGACCGAAAACGACAGAAGTACTCAACAAAGCCGAAAACGACAGCAGTACTCAACAAAGCTATAGAGGTTGGCAAACACTGGCAGAGTGGCAGATAGTTAATAATACTCTGGTCCAACTGTTGGATGTTGGAGCAAAGACCAGAGAGCCTTGTTGGTTTTGTCTGGATGCAACGACCGAATAGCAGAGCTTTGGCTTTCGTATCGGGATCATCTGGCTGGTCTTCACATTGCCAACAAAGACACAAAATCTTAATGAAACCTAGAAGGAAAAATCACTGCAAGACTTCAACAGGGTTGTGTCTTGCTGAAAACAACAAATACTTGGCAGTTGAACAATGATGCATCTTTAAGGTCCTCCAACAAAATCAATTTTTACCCCCGGGAGCCTTTCCATAACCCTGCATCGACAAGTAAAATAAGTACAGCATTAACAACATGGCAAAATGACACGTAGCAAACATTGATGTATGATAGGTTTAAGTACGGCCAGCTCTGAAATGCTTACTTTGTTACAAAAAATAGACCATGACAACTACAACCTATCTGCTTGACAATTAGAAATTAAACTAATTCTAGCCCGCTTCGGCAGTTACTTTGGAGGTTAAAGAAAGTACTGGAATTCCTTGTGTTTTTAGATCAAACATGGTTCAAATCCTTAATTTTCCCTTGCGAAAATCATACAGACACAGATAACAAATTTTACTATCCGTCACTGAACTTCAATGATATCTTCCTCCAGAAGAACACCCAAGATGGCAAAAACTAATTCAAGTACAAATTATGTGGCCAGTTGGAAGTAACCTGCCCCAGAAGGCTAGCAGATTATGCGCAGCATTTCAAATAAACAAGATACTAGGGGGAAGTAATTAAGAACCTGCAGTCTCTGCAGATATTCAGACCATGTATTCAGAGTATGGATATACTACCTCCATTTTAACCTACCAAAACGTCATATATTTTGGAATGGAGGTAGTACATGATACCAACTGTTTGGTGCCTATATTCACAATCACACCGACCAAAGCAATAAATTAATCACCGAGTTTTAGCAAAACTAAAGAAGATGTACACAGAAGAAAGAAACACCAACTAGCTGCTAGTGAACCTCCTGGTGGTTCTTGGCACAAAGAATTAACCACGGGACTAAAACACAATAATAAACTAAAAAACTAAAGCTATCCCCAATAAACACATAATTTATGGCCATGGTGCAGTGCATGAAAATCCACAAACACACAATACAAAATTAGTGGAGAACTCACTTCCAGACACTTTCCATAGTTGAATGAATACATATCTATTTTGTTAGTTAAAGCAAAGACGGATCACTATGGATCTGCATATGAGCAAACCAAAATGATTTTCATTTTAAACCATAACTGAAAAATAGATTAAGCTAAAGCTAGGTGAATTGACCCTGGGCCCTACATAGGAAACACTAACACAAGGAGGCAAATCCCCTCCGGCTGCTTCCATAAAGACTATTTACCTAAATTTGGGACGGGCGTCAGATTGATCCTCCAATTATCCACTATGAATAGCAAAATGAGTAGTAGAACATTAGGAGTGCATAAACCACATGAAGGAAACCTTACCTTGGCTCATTGTCTCAATGCACCAGCAACTAACTTGAAAATTGAAATTCTAATGCGTTGCAGAATGGCCTGATCTCACACTTACTTAGTTCCAATACGAGTGTTTAAAATATTCATAATCAATCCATGGGTTCTTCTCTGCTGAATGATGGCATTATATAACAATATTCAGGAACCAAATTATCAGTTTCATCACACATTAGCAACAACCAACCCAGCATCTAAGAGAGATACAGTAGCGGACAAGCAGCACATAGTTATATCATAGCCTGTTCTTGGCTCATGTGAATCTGAAATTAGTCGGCACTTCCCCTTTACAAGCGGCAGCATAGTCTTCTTCGAGGTGTGGTGCAGCTTCCTTGTGAGGGCATATGAACTTCTCCCTGAATACCTTCTCGCTCACCTTGAAAACGGTACAGTAGCTTGGGTCGCGCTTGAGCAATCCATTTTCCTTGAGAAACTTCACAGCGTAGTACCGGGGCCTGAGCCGGCCCTCTAGGCTGTGACCGATTATTACCGACCGTTGAGCAATGTAAGCCGGTTGCAAGCCCACCTCGGAGATGAGGAACTCGGACCTGCGCAGCAGCGATTCCTTGGACCTATTCAACATCGATGGAGCCTTAGAAAGAGCAATGCCCACCTCAACATCCGTCCACGAGAACGTGCTCCTCAAGTACTCCACTCTGGCTGCGATCTCCTCCTCACTGAAAAATGCAACGGCATGCAGCGCGTGCCTGAACATCCCAGAACGACAGGGCACACCTATGTTTCCGGCACATGCCACCATGGCCTGGACGCGCTCCGGGTTGGAGCTGAGCAGCCATGGCACAGAGGTGCTCAGCTTGGCGATGTCGCAAACACCTAGCCCGCACTCACGCAGGAAGGCGACATTGGGCTTGACCACCCGCTCGAGGTCGGCCGATAGAAGGCGCGAGCCACGCTTGAGTAGCCGAAGTAGGTCCTCGGGGGAGTCGAAGAGGGTCAGGAAGAAGTGCACATTGGGGACGATGGTTCTACAGCGGAATTTTGCATCGGCAACCGAGACAAGGCGCGCTATGTCAGAACGCGTGAGGCCGAGGCCGGTGATCCCTGTTGGCGCCGCCTCCTCGCAGCGCCCTTCTTCTTCCTCTCAGCGCTGCCTCTCGCAGCTCTCTTATCTCATGAACACACACACTAGGAGGAACTCTACACACGCCAAGGAAGAAACCAGCCGCTAGCTTTGCCGGGAGTCTCTCTCCTTGGTTAACACAATGGCGACATTTTCCTTTAGCCCTCACGGCTTCCTTTCATTAACTGAATGCAACACATAAGTAACAATACTAAAGCGGAAGCTTTCCCTTTTTCTGGTTTTTTTGACTTTTTTCTTACTACTACTGTTCAATTACGTGTCTAACTACGAATAGTAAATATGAAAAGTGTCCAGCTGCAAACAGTACTGTATGTGAACAGTATTCATCGGTGAACAGTACCCCCTGCATGAACAGTGTTTCGGAGAAAAAAATACACTAGCTAAAAAAAAGTTGTGATTTTGTTACAAGTTAAGATTTAGCATTTTTCTACACATTATTCCTCTTCACCAGCGTACCGATGCAGAGCCGCCTCGATCGTCTCCCGCTCCTTTCCGATGATGGTGCTGTCAAGCCACAAAAACAGTAAACCGGAACAGTGTATTTGCGTGAAAAGTAATCCATAGGGAAAATAAGTTATTCATTGATTATTGTCTACTTTACACCATGGCAGCAGTGAACAATGCACCAACAATTACCCGATATTCGAATAAATCCAGAACTACTAACTGAAATAATAGCCGAAATAAACCGAAACAGCAAACCCGAATAAACCAAAAAAGCAAAAACAATAAACCGGAGCAGAAACCCAAATAAACCAATAACAGTAACCCCAAACAATAAAACAGAACACTAAACGCGAATAAACGGGAACAATAACCGACATACTACGCGAAATATCAAAGCTTATGGACAAAATGCATCGTCACGGTGACACCAAGTAGCAAATCACTGGATAATAATTATTGATATTTCCAAGTGCAAGTCACGGAGCATACTGCGAACATAGACCTTCTACCTCCACTGCCATTAGGAAGCGATATGCATTCAGACCCAACTAAACAGTCTTCTTTGTCCTCTTTACTACCAACTGATGCATCACCAAATAATCTGCTTGCAACCCCACCATAAGCGAATTCTACTTTGTAGAAAAATAAAATGCCTCAATCAAAAGAAAACGAAGTATAAACAATTAGAGTATATTTTACAATACAATTAAGAAACAATGTAGCACTGATTCTGCTTCCCTTGTTGAATGTCGCCCGGCCTCACATGCATGTTGAAGAAATTTCACAAGGACAAAAAGGCAAAACACTAATGATTTACCCACACGCAGCAAACAAAAAAAAGATTTTCAATTTGTTGCACCGTATTACTCAAAAAAAAAAATTGCAACGTACTTAGAATAATTTGTTCTACACCGCACATGTATTATTTAACTCTTTGCCATAAATAAATCACGGTTCGTTCAAAACTTCAATCTCATGATCCTTAAAACACTTCCGTTCTATACAAAACAACACGGAATGGACGGGACCGGTAACAGTCTTTTCCGTTCTATACAAAAAACAAGACAAGCATTTCTACACGCAAGGACAAAAATAGCAATTACAACATATGTAAACATGTTATAAATAAACCTATTGCACCAAAGAACCTTGCTAAAATGAACCTACACCTCCTTTGTCCTTTCCTTCCTATAAAACCCAAATAAAACAAAACAAGTCCAACCGACTAAACATGAAAAAAGACATGCATTCAATAAAAATAAAAATAAAAATAAAAGTATTTATCCAAAATATAAACGAGGCTTGCCACGGGCGCGGCGTGCGCCGTGCATCTTCGGCGCTAGTATATACAAAGGACCCGGACACTTGTGTCATGCACTCACGCCACTAACCAGGCACCATTCGCGGCCACTAACACCACGTAACTTGCTCCACTAATCAACTACATGCACTAACTACCACGCCTAAACTCTCTAAGGCCTTGTACAATGCTAGGTGCCAAGGGAGGTGCTTAGAAAAATAAACCGGGTTTTTTCTAAAGCACCGGTGCCTATTTCTACATGAGAGACGCCTAATTAAGCGTCTACCATGTACAAATAAGCACCGGTGCTTAAGAAAAGCCTGATTTATTTCTCTAAGCACCTCCCCTAAGTATCTTGCATTGTATACAAGGCCTAAGGCACTAACTAATTCCAGGAATCGTTCCACCATGTACATGACGCGGCTGTCTAACAAACCCATGCATGCAGGAACTACCCACGACTCTCTTGGCTCATCCATCCGGTTTGGCTGCAGCTCCCCCTCCCCATGTGCCTCGCCGCATCACACAGACGCTGCCGTATCGCACGATCACGCCTAGCACACCGTATCGCACGGTTGCCGAGCACCTCGCTTCTTTGCGCGCTACAGTCAAGACCTTGCCGGACAAGTCCCTAAACTAGGCTACATGCAGATACATGAACATGACAAGATTAAAACCAACAATCCCGACGACGATGGGGGCCAGGGTTTTGTCGACGCTGGCGCAGAGGAACTGCAGGTCCTTGGCGACGAGGGCGGCGACGTCGGCGCCGGGGAGGCCGAGGCCGGCGAGCACGGCGTCGGTCTTGGTGGGGGACTTGAGGTGGGAGAGCTTGGCGGAGGCCTTGAGCGCCTGAGGTTGGGTGAGTCCGCACGTCCGGATGAGGTAGTCGTCGACGGCGAAGGCGGGGCTTGGGGAAACGGTCGCGGAGAGGAGACGGTGGAGAGGGGATAGGGGAGAGGTGGCCCTGGAAGAGAGGAGCTGGTTGAGGATGGAGCACCGGAGGTGGGGCATGGCGCCGCGGCGGAGATTCGACGGGCGCGGACGGAGGCGCGAGGATGCAGCGGCGGCGGCGGCGGCGAGGGAATGGGGAAAACGGATGGCTGCTTGATCAGGAATGGAATGGGATGATTTCCATGGGTGGTTTGGTGGTCTGGTCCAAGCCCAGCCCAGCCCAGCCCAGCCCAAGTGGCTCCCATTCTTGCATAAAATTGACAAGATTAGAGTGGCATGTTCAGTTGAGTTTTTACTTTTTTCATTTGGTAATTGCATATATGTTCTTAATGACATATCAAAATTAATGAACATCAAGCATATCCATGAATTTCATATCATATCGCTTTTGCTACTGCATTGCAGCATGGATTTTCTTAAATTACAGTCGTCTTGATTCATTTGCGCCCCCCCCCCCCCCCCCCTTCCCGGTAAGGCATGCCATAGCTTGTCCACTATCGAAAGGGATGAGAAGACGGTGGGGAAATGTTAGCGTCATCAGGCAGAGCTTGCCTGGGATGAACATCGACATTGGTGACGATGCTGATGAAGTAGATGGGGCGGTGCTTGACATCCAAGTCGATGGAATGACATGGAAATAAAACATCACATCATCTTCAGTGGACGCTCTTAAAACATAATAAAAAAACCACACAATGGGCGCTCTTAAAACATAATTAAACATCACACAGTTGACACTCTTAAAAGTCTTGATTTCCCACTGATGGTAAAGTACATTACTAGCAAAATCACATCATCCGAATTCGCGTTTCATGTTCAAGGATTGATGATGAGTTCGGATCATGTCTCACCCACCTCAGTCAGTTACACATTATATATATCTCAACAAACGTAGCCCCATGAGGCCTCTCCATTCCCACCGAGCATAGTCAGGAAGAAGATGGTTTTCTATGTTGCCCTACCATCTCCTACTTGTTGTGATAAATTATATCACCCTACCCAGCCAACGTCTGCAACTTCATACATATTGCTAGTTGGGTGTGGTTCTTATCTGATGCATGTTGTATATCACGGATGCACGTTCGCACACATGTGTTAACCAGGATTGAGAGGTGCCAGAAATATTTCTACCACAGGAGCCCTTGTTGTTTTATGCCATTTGACTATGCAGGGGGGCAGTCCTCATCGGCCATCATGCAAAATAAGCAGACCAAGTAGGTTGCATCAGCTTGGCAACACCAGAAATATGTTGTAGATACATCCATGTTCACGTTCGCTGGACGATCCACAGGTACAAAGAGCGATGAAAGGATCAACCACGTACATCCCGATGGATAAGTAGCTAGCTCCATTTAGCTCGTCATTTTTATGTTGCTGGTCAAGTCAAAGATTAGATTTAAAGAACCGATGCAGTAACAACTCTTTATATGTTGGCGAATATGTAAATCCGAGAATAAATACGAGCTCAAGATTTTCTATTCTCTTTTATTCTATAATCCTTATCATTATGTTCTAGTCTAAGAATAAATACGAGCTGGGTCCATCTTTTGCCTTTTTCAGATATTTATCATGTGGTGGACGATTTTATCTAAAGCAAAAAAGTTTTAAGTTTTTCTTTCCTCGTTGCGGAGTAGGGGATAGGCTTTTACACATGGGTTGATGGGCTGAATTCTAATGAGTTAGAAATCCATAGTGGCCCAACCTCTGTATTTACTTTGCACAATTGTAGACATCCCAATTCACTTGCCTAAAAAAATAGGCATCCCAATCCATACGGAATCTCTTATTCCTCGCAAGTATTCTGTAGGAACCGCATATGGGCAAAGACACAACTTTAACATTTATAAAAAATGCTCATGAATTTTTAGGTGGATTTTCTATAGACATTGCTCTACCATCTCCCAGTAATTATGATAAATATATCATCCTACCTGTCCAACATTTGCAGCTCCATATCTATTGCCAGTTGGGGATGGGTCCTTATATGTTGCATGATAGCTATATACCATGGATGCACATGCATGCGTACGCACATGTTAGCTAGGATTGAGAGGGGCCAGAAATATTTCTACCACTGGAGTCCCTATTGAACTATGCCATTTGACGATGCAGGGGTCATACCTCACCGGTCATCATGCGAGCAGTTATTTTGGGTCCGCTTGACAGCAACAGTACCGAGTGGACAGAGGAACCACATACTGCAGATACATCCATGTTCGTGTTAGCTGGTGTGTTACAAACAAAAGAATCTGAGTGTATATGTGCCGGTGGATAAATCTGAGAACAAATACGAACTCATGATCTTCTTCAGGGTCCAGATTTCTACATACCTTTCTCTATTGCTAATGTTCACGCAACTTTCTTCCTCCAATGTCCATGCAGAGGCTGTCAAGATTCATGTCAGGAGTGCATCTTTGCCAGCACTTAAAACACTTTGGCTTGTCACTGGACTTTGCAACCAGTTTACCATGTTGCCGATCAAGATCAACTAGTTTTTCCATTGGCTTCGGGCCTATGTTCCAAGAGAATGAAACACCATTGCAGATGCTCTAGCCAAGGTTGTGTCCATTCAGAACCGATCTGTACTACTAGAGTCCTAACTTTTGCGCAAGGCGTCGCACCAGGGCGCTAGGTAGGGTTCAAGTGGCATATAAACAGATCCAACAACTCACATGATATTGAAAGGTGATAAGATGACGAAGAGCCATAAACAATTAATACATCATTAATCTATAGCATCCTACCATTATATTTCTATATTATAATAATATAAAAAACATTTCCTATTTATCTTCTCTCAAAGGTACTATGTTGCACTAAAATCCTCAAGGGTTATGATTTAGATGCAACACACATGTATTCTTCTCCACTTCGAAGGGGATTGGGGCTCAGCTTTTAAGTGAGTCTAGATGAGTTGCTACAGCTAGATTGGGACCCTATATGAGCAAAGGTCCACTCCTAGCAGAACTTTTAGGCGAGACTACTTGGACATACTGCTTTAAAGATATTTCATGACAATAACTAAAAGCATGAATGCGTCCTACTTCATTACAACTATCATTCAATCCGTATTTACTTCAATTCATGCATCAAAGCTTACAAATGAGATAACATAATTCATTGTTGCTTGGAGATGTTGCATATGTGCAATCTGTAGTGGCATCCTCTAAACTAAGGTTTTCTTTTCCTCCTTCTAACACAACAAAACAGCATAGTGGGCGCTCTTAAGAGTCTCGATTGTCCACCGGTGGTAGACTAAAGTACTAGCAACATCACATCATCGGAATTCTCATTTCATGTTCAAGGTTTAATGATGAGTTTGGACCATATCACACCCACCATTGTCAGTTCCAAATTATATGTCTTAATAAAAGTGCTCCCCTCAAGCCTCTTTGTTCCTACCCACCATATACTCAGGTATAGTTAGGAAGGAGGTGGTTTTATATGTTGTGCTACCATCCACTACTTGCTACTACAATAAACTATATCACCCTACCTGGCCAACCTCAGCAACTCCATGCATATTGCTAGTTGGGGATGGGTTCTTATCTGTTGCATGCTATAAATTACGGATGCACCCACAACACACACATGCTAAGATAGGATTGAGAGGTGCCGGAAATATTTCTACCACTGTAAACCCTGTTGAACTATGTCACTTGACGATGTAGAGGGCAGATCTCGCCAGTCATCATGCGAACAATTAAGTTGTGTCCACTTGGCCGCACCAGAAATAGCTGGCGGTTGCGTGAGTGGGCAGCAGAACTGCATGTTGTACATACATCCATGTTTACGCATGCTGGATGATCCGCCAGTGTTAGCGATGAAAAGATGGAGTGCATACGTGCCGATGGATAGGAAACTGGCTTCAACTAACTCGTTACTTATACGTCGCTCGTCAAGTCAAAGTTTAGCTTGAGAGAGCCGTGTGCTGTGGCAGTTCTGCATATGTTGGTGAATAAATCCGAGAACATATACGAGCTGAAGATCTCCTATTGTCCTCTAGTTTAGAGCAACATAGCAGTAGCATAATCTTCTGAAGAGCTGCAAGCTATGTTGCTATTACCTCTAAGATAAATCCCGGGCACAACTTATAGTTAATCAAGAAGACTAGTAGTCAACACGAGGCATTCTTGCAGGCTAGTTAGTGATAATTGTCTTAATTTGATTCTTTATCATAGACATCATAGAATAATACATGTTGCTTGCCTGCCTCGTAGACAATAGGCAACTTCATGTTTAGTATTAGTTCTCGATCCAATAATAAACATATATACTTTTTGTTTGGAGGTACTTCCATGCAGGCTAAAAACATAGGAATAACTTTGTGGAAGAGTTAGAAATAAGTCGGTGGGATGAAATCATTGTCCAAAAATACTTTAGAATAACATGTACAGTAATTCAATTTTTCAAAACGTAATAAGATGTGGAAGAGCCGAAGCTGACAAAGAATTGATATGTCATTATTCTAAAGGATTTTAGCGTTATATTTTCCATACTCTAAAAGTATCAAAAACAGTTCATACTTATTTCCTAGATGGGTTTAAAACGGGAGAATGCGTATTTTAATGAGCATAAACTTTTCCAGTAATAATCACTAGAGAAGAATTAATAGAAGTGGTCCACAAGTAATGGACTGGGCCGGTAAACAGAGGCGGATCCAGGCCCAGGCAGGCAGGGCCTTGGCCTGGGGCGTGCTGAAGTTTTGCTTCGTTGACTGTAGCAGAAATAGCACTGTAGTATACTATAGCTTACTGTAGCAACACGGCTTGCCTGGGACGTTCTCTTATGCTGGCTCCGCTAGTGCCGGTAAGTATGGCCCAGTATAGATAGTATTCCATGGAACGCCTGGTCCAACAGATTTCTGAAGTAAGAAATTACATTTTTCTTTCAACTGACTGAGACCGGTACAAGTCTCGATAAGCAATCTCCAAGATGGGATGACAGCCAGCAGGTCCTTTCTCCTGCATGCGCTCTAATGTACATAATTAAATATTACTTCCGTCCCAAAATTCTTGTCTTAAATTTATCTAGATATGGATGTATCTAACACTAAAACGTGACTAGATACATCCGTATTTAGACAAATTTAAGACCTAGATACATCCATATCTAGATAAATTTAAGACAAGAATTTTGGGAAGGAGGGAGTAATTAATATCCAGCATATTTTTTTGAGTCTAAACACACTTTATTTATTGATCATAGTCCAAATACATTGGGATACAATTTAGGCCTGGAGTATCCAGGAGCCATACATGGCGTCAAAAAGAAGTCCTAAAGTATGCTTAGCGAGGCTATGTGCCTCAATATTAGAATCACGTCCCTCGAAGATAAAGGAGCAAACTGTGAACTGATTAGCAGTTGCTTTGATCTCTCTAACAATGCCAGCATATAATCCTCCCGAGCCTTTGTTAATGTTCGTGACAACTTCTTGGCAATCCGACGCTATTATCACATGTGTTAGATTCAGGTCCAGAGCGAGAGAAAGAGCCTCTCGACATGATAGTTGAAGCCCCCAAGTATTTGCCTGTATCATCTCTACACACGGCGCTATACGAGCCACCGTCCAAACCACGTGAAGTTGCACCGTCAACTCTGATTTTTGCATGTCCAGCGGCCGGGGGTACTGCACGGCCACGCACGCGTGCTGGTCTGGTCACTGGTGCTAGATGTGGCTTCTTAGGCATGCACTCACCCAGCTCCCTTATATAGTTGGTCACAAAGCGGTGCGTTGAATGGGGCGACTGAAAGATATGCTCATGAAGTGCTTTCCTGCGTGCGTGCCACACAGTGACCACAACCTTGATCAATCAATTCAACTAATGTGGGCCTTCGGTTGGACTAATCACGTTACAAAGTCTGCTGCATGCATATGACAGCAAGCCAGCCAGCCAGAGTGCAGCTGCAACGAGGCAAGCGCCTGTGGCATGCGTGACATGCAGTCATGCACTCTTCGGCCTCCAGGAGTCCGAAGACCTCTTTTCGGCCCACTGCAAGCCGAAGACAGGCCAGGTCATCTCGTCGTCGGCCCAAAGATAACCGAAAGGGGCTCTTCGGCCTAAGCGAGACCGAAGAATCCCTCTTCGGCCTAAGCGAGGCCGACGGGGTCATATAGTTGTAATTTACGAATTAGGCCATATATTATCGAAATTTGTTATAAAAAAGATAATATTTTCAAAAAAAGCCACCTTTTGGCATCCGGTTCTTTGCTGCTCTCCATGGCCTCCACCCAGGTTCAGATCTTCGAGGGGCCCAAACACACCTCGCCATATGACAGTGGAGGAGGGAATGTTGCCAAAAATCTTCTGAACCGCAGATTCCACAGGTTGACGTAGTCGACATATTTCGGTGACGCAATAAATCAGCAGATGGGAGAGATTGCTGTGCTAACCTCCATAAAAATATCTTGATTTTAGATGGCACTTGGGTCTTCCACGGGCTAGTCCACGCCTTCTTTTCTGCATCTGAATTTGACGAATCAGCGCGTCCATCTAGCCACGCTTCACGCCTTAGCTTTGTAGACACACACTGCTGGAATGGCATCCTATGCCGACGGCCCACAGCCGTCGGCATAGGACCAAACCCCGTCGGGATAGGCCTATGCCGACGGCCGCCTTCGGCGTATCTGGCCCGGCCGTCGGCATAGCGACCTATACCGACGGCTTCCGTATAGCCGTCGGCATAGATTCATCGTCGGCAAACTTTTACGTATGGCGGCGGCTGACGTCGCCGTCGTCAAGTATTGACCAACCAAAGGGCGCCATGTGGCACCTACATGCCGACGGCCTGGCCGTCGACATAGATAAAAAACTATGCCGACGGCCTGGCCGTCGGCATATAGGTGCCACGTGGCAGCAGCTGGTGCGTCCTGGCGCACGGTTATGCCGACGGCCCGGCCGTCGGCATAGTTTTATATCTATGCCGACGGCCTACCTGTGTGCCAGGACGCCCCAGTTCGCGCCACGTGTCCACTATGCCGACGGCCAGGCCGTCGGCATAGATATAAAACTATGCCGACGGCCAGGCCGTCGGCATAGTGGACACGTGGCGCCCACTGGTAGCACGACCCGCCCCTATGCCGACGGCCTAACCGTCGGCATAGTTTCTGTCTGATTTTTTTTCTATTTTCTGTTTGAATTCAATTCAAATACACAGCACATATATATAATCAAATAGACATACACAGCACATATAAGTATCATCATCACAACCAACACCACCACCATCACAACAACATAAGTATCATCACAAACATAATTATCATCACAAACAACATAAGCATCTAAAGAAGCACACAAGTCATCTAAAGGAGTATAAAAGACCACAAGTCATCTAAAGCACACAAGTTTATCATCACCACCACCACCACCTAGAGGCTTAAGCGCCAGGACGTCCACCACCACTGCCAAGTTCGTCACCGCCAAGACCGCCAAAGCCTAGGTCGTCACTGCTACCGCCACCGCTACCACCAAGACCGCCACCGCCACCTCCTCGGTGGATCGGAGTGACCGGGCTCTGTGACTCGGGAGTGATGCCATCATTGGCACCACCACCAACGGATGATCCACCGGTTCCCTGGATGTTTGAAAAGAGATGTTAAGGGGATATATGATTGTGTTGAATAAACAATAAGTAGTGGTTGAATAGTTTGGGGATGTACTAACCGGAGTCCAACTGTGCTGTGCCAGAAATTCTTCAAACGTAGACAGCACTGGTTGTGGTCCAGCAGGTGGTGGTGGTGGTTCCATCACAGGAACCGTGTCGGCCGCCATGGAGTAAAAAATGAGCTGCATGTTAGTTGACCAAGCAAACACGAAAGTCAGAAGAAATGAAAGTGCAAATATGAAAGTGAAATGAAAGGGGCTAAACTAACCTTCATCATGTGACTGCTGTGGTCCGTGACTGCTGCAACTCTCGCGTTCCACGCCATGACCTCCTGACGTGTGTACTCCATGTAGGCCTACAATATGACATGATGAAACTCATAAAACATCTCAATGCGGAAAATAAAGTGAGAAAAAAGGAAGATAAGAGGGAAAATACTTACAGAGTGCTGCTGGGCTAGGAGGGACTGTGAGTTTGCACTGGTCGTGCTCGGCGCGGGCTCGGCCTTGGGTTGGTAGCTCGGAGCCGCGTGTAGGAGACAGAAGGAGTGACCACAGGATCCAGAACCGCCTGCCGACCATGACTCTTCGGTCCTATGCCGACCACCGCCCTGTCGTCCGTAGCCTCTTTTAAGGGGTCAGGTGTGTCAGGATGTAACCTCAGATACTCCTCCGTGTAGGCCTCCAGGTTCTTCTCGGTCTTGCCGTAGTACTTGCCCTTGCCATCCTTGGACTTCCGCACATGGGCGAGCTCCCACGCCTCCATGTCTGAGAGCGGCCGCTTCAATTTATCCTCCTGCACCACCAAACAGAGGTTAGTCATACATAAGAAAGTGACGGTAAATAGAAGAAAAAGAATGTTTCATGTACATAGATATACCTGAACTTTCTTGTGGCTCCAGTGGTTCCGGTTTCCCTAACCATGTGTTCCGTCGGTCCCTCGATTAGCCCGGTTTTTTATGCTCTTAGCAGCCCACTCTTCATCCCGACCGAGCCACAGATCCACCAATGCCTCCCATCCATCAGTTTTTCCATAACACCAAGCAGGACACACCTACATAATGAAAGCATAATGGCATGTCAACACGAAACAATGAAATTTACCACAAACGTCGGAATGAAAAGTCTGTTATACTTACCATCAAGTACTCCTCCCTCCTCAAGGTAAGCTTCTCCCTCCGCGCGACTTCCTTGGTCATCTTCTGGCCAAGAGCGTCGTGAAAATATTGCGAGATGGCCACCCAGCGCACCTCGTACTGCATCTGGCGGGCCTTCTTCCTCGCAGCTCGCACCAAGAACTCGTCGGCAGTGGACTTGTGCTCCTCAAGAACTCGATAGTATTTCTACAGTCATTCATAAAACCAGAATGGAAGAAGCAATGAGTTAAACCATTCGATGATAAACTACGAACGAAACTCAAGACTCGTGCTTCTGAAGAGAACTTACCCAAAAATTTGTTATCACGGCCTCAGCATGTGTATCATGGTCCGGGTGGGGGGGCGCTTCGTAGTGGTCCCAGCTCGTGGCCAAAACCAAGCGCTCCGGGTGCCTGACTGGCTCCGGAGCGAACAGTGATGATGCCGTTTGAAAGACGGGCCCCTTGAGGAACTATCCAGTTGCTGCAAAAGATAGAAAATATTAGCATGTTTACAATCAAAAGAATGAAAATATGAGCTTGTTTACAATCAGAAGAATGAAAATATGAGCATGTGTACAATCAAAAGAATGAAAATATGAGCATGTGTACAAGCAAAAGAATTAAAATATGATTAAGGGGCACTTACTCTTTCCCCGTTGGCTCAATGAGCCACTTCTGCTCCTCGGTAGCAGGAAGGCGGGGGAGTTTTGCAGTACCACGCAGCCACCCCTTCTTGTTGCCAACCCCCTCCCCGCCACCACCATCCTCCTCGCCTGCCTCCTCCTCCTCCTCCTCCCCCTCCCCAACCTCCTCCTCCTCCTCCTCAACCTCCTCGCGAACCTCCTCCTCCTCCTCCTCCTCCTCCTCGGTAGAGGGTACCTCACTAGAGGAGGGTGCCTCACTAGAGGAGGGCCTCGAAGACGACACCCCTAAGTCGGTGAGGGAGCGCTGTTTCTGGCCCCGACCCCGTGCTCCTCTAGGGGCTCTCCCCCCACCCCCTCCTCCTCTAGGGGCACCTCTCCCTCGACCTCCCTGTGAGGAGTCATCCTCAAGTAGTCGGGGGGAGGGGGGAACAGTACGGGGTCGACCACTCTGACTAGCCATCGTGCTGAGTTTGGTTAGGAAACCCGTGCCATCGGCCTTCCCCTTGCCCATGCTTAGCAAACCTGCGTTGAAAAGAGAATAAACAATTAGTATATTAATAATGAAGAAAAAAGCATAATAATAAGGAATAAAAAAGCAGATTAATAAATAAGTATAAAAAGGCATATTAATAAACCATAGAAAAAAAAGACATGAAACATACATCTGCTAGAACCCATACGAATCATCATTGTTGTAACCGATTCCTCGACCGGTCTCATCATCACTATCACGCATATCATCTTCGTTGTCTGATGGAGGTGGAGGCTCTTCCTCGTCGTCAGCGTCTTCATTTAACTTTTCTAGCATAAGTATGTCTTTTTCATTAACAATGGTCTCACCATCATTCCGTGCATCGTCATCATTTGGATCCACATCATCATCACCCAAGGCGACAGCGTCGTCGTTTCTGACCACATCATCATCAGGTTGCTCTTGATAGAACACTCCCTCGTATGTCATGGGGTTAATGTTGTAGTAATCATCATCGTTCGGGTCCGGTAGCTTATCATGTGGCGACACCTTGAACACAACTTCCCAACCCTTTAGGTACTCTTTCTGGCATGGGTAAGGCAGATAATAAACTTGTGTGGCTTGGGTAGCCGCAATAAAGAGATCGGCTCTGGCATAGACGGTTGATGGTTTAACTTCGACGAAACCAACGGAAGGCGTATGTCTCAGCCCCTCTACTGGGTCGAACCATCGACATTTGAACACAGGGAGACTTAGGGTTTCGCGCCCACGGCTGAATGTAAGCTCGTATATTTTTTCTACCCTTCCGTAGTAGTCAACTGCATTTTGACCTGGGGTGTACACTCCAGTATTTATAGTTTTGGGATCAGGCCGGCTGTTCTGGTGCTCCTCTGTATGGAAGCGATACCCATTCACATCATACTTTTCACATGTCATGACCCGAGGGTTAAAACCCATGTAAACCCATCTCAATTCGTCATCCATAGATATGCTTCAATCTTTTCCCTATAAGTTTAATTGAAATTGTTGGGTGCATTAGTTCGGTTAACTAATAAATGTTGAACTAGGTATTTAATAGGGGAATGTGAAAAATTACTTTCGCCATGAACCAAGCAACAAAAATTTTCCTTCCAGGGTTTCCATGCCGGAGAAGAGTAAGTGCCTCCGCCTCAGTAGGAGGAATCATTCCCGTCCACTCCTCATCAACGAATTGACTAAAAGAAGAAAAGCGGTGTTAGACCGAGACTAAGTGAACATAGAACATGATGTTGTGCAAGACATAAAGGAATGGTGTAGTGGTATTACCTCATCCACTCATCCTCAACTTCCTTGATGTTGTGCAAGACATAGAACATGATGTCCTCCCACTCTTGTTCTGGAATGTTATAAGATTTCGAGCCCCCAGCCCTGCCACCTTGCCCGCTGAATAGATGGAGCTTGGGTTTATACTTGGGCTCTTCTATATTGTATCGAGGCACCTTATTATGCAGAGTGGGAATGTGGTCTGGATAGTACGATGTCCTGAGTTCTGACACCTCCTCTAGGATAACTGCCTCAGCTATGGAAGCTTCAATCTTAGCTTTGTTTCCACATTTGTGTCGGAGATGCTTGTTCTGTCTCTCAGGGCCGTACTGCCAACGATTCTGCACAGGGCCCCCCAACAATACCTCGTTCGCGAGGTGCAAAATGAGATGTGTCATCGGAGTAAAGAAGCCTGGCGGAAAGATCTTCTCTAGCTTGCATATCAACTCCGGTGCCTTCTTATGCAATTGTTTAATCACCTCGGGACATACTTCTTTAGCACAGAGCATGCGGAAGAAATGGCTTAGCTCCGCAAGAACTCGCCAGACACGCTCGGGGACATAGCCTTGAACCATCACCGGCATTATCCGCTCAATCCATACATGATAGTCATGACTCTTGAGCCCGGTCACTTTGCCCGTTGAAAGATTGACTCCCTTACTTATATTCGATGCATAACCATCAGTGAACTTCACGATGTGTTTGAGCCACTTCAATACCTCCATCTTTTCTGGCTTTTTAAGGACGAAGTCAGCATCTGGCTTGAACCAGTTTCTACGACCGCCTATGGGAGGCCGCATGTTTAGACATGGTCTATCACAAATTTTCTGTTGATCGGCTCTAGCATTAACGTTATCCTTCGTCTTATCAGGAATGTTGAGGATCGTGCGGAAAAGGGACTCTGCGACATTCTTTTCGGTGTGCATCACATCAATGTTGTAAGGAAGTTTGAGGTCCTTGAAATAGGGATGCTTCGTGAAGGGGGTAATGTGAGTCCAGTTGTGCGTCTCACCATATCCCTCGAAGCCTTTGACTTTGCCTTTGCCTTTGCCTTGGCCTTCGCCTTCGCCTTCTCCTTTGGCTTTGGCTTTGTCTTTGGCTTTGCCTTTGCCTTTGCCTTCGCCTTTAGGCTTGAGAGCTTTTAGCTGAGCAAGAACATCTGCCCCTGAAAACGTTGGAATCTTGCTTACTTCATGGACAACCCGGCCTTTCATGAAGTTCTTCTTGTCTTCCCTGTCTGGATGGTCTGGAGGGAGGAACTGTCGATGCAGGTCAAAGGCTACATACTTGCCACCCTTCTTCAGCCAAATGAAACGTAGAGCCTGCATGCACACTGGGCATGGCATCTTCCTACTTGTACACCATCCGCAGAATAGGGCATAGCCGGGAAAGTCATGCATGCAATACTGCAACCAAACTTTCATCAAGAAATTTCTCTGCAGATCTCGGTCGTATGTCAACCTCGGGAAGTACCAAGAATGGTGCAAATCATCCACCAGTGGCTGCATAAACACACCCAAATTCTTCCCCGGGTATTCAGGCCCCGGAATGATGAGCGACAAGAACATGGTCTTGCGTTGCATCAGGGCACCGGGAGGGAGATTGAGCGGAATAACAAACATGGGCGCAGCAGCTGTATGGATTGGACGACATACCATATGGATTGAACCCATCACCTCATATGGCAATTCTGACATTCCCAGCCTCGGCTGCCTCCTCGGGGTATTCTTCATCGAACGACTTCCATGCTTCGCCTTCCGATGGATGTATGATTTTATTTGGATGGTACCTTCTACCTTCCTTGTGCCACTTCATCATTTTGGCAGACTCCTCCGTGATGAAAAGGCGCTGCAGTCTTTCTATGAAATGGAGATACCGAAGAACCTTTGCGGGGATGCCTAGCTGCCTCTTCTCACCATCCTCACCGACCACTTCAAGGTACCGAGAGGAACCGCACTCCCTACAGTACTTGTCATCCGCATACTCGTGCCTAAACAAAAGGCAATTCTTCAGACAAACATGTATTTTCTCATAATCCATAGAGAGTGCCTTCATGAGTTTCTTCGTGGCGTACATGCTTGTCGGCAGTTCATGACCCTCGGGGAGGCTGTTAGCCCATACTCCCAGAAATGCTTCGAAGCATTTCTAGCTACAGCCGTACTCAGCCTTGACTGCCATCAGTTGCGAGATGGCATCCAGCTGAGAGAGTTTGGCACCCGCATAAAGAGGTTTCTTTGACGAGGCCAAGATCTCCAAGAAGGCCTTTGCGGTTGCCTCCGGCTCCTCCGGTTCATTCTCTGAAGGTGTCGCATGTGCCGTCTCTGCAGCAATGACATCATCTAGCATGTCTCTGACCCCGTCGTCCGCACAACCACCGATGCGTTGTCGCATCACCTCCTCTCTACCACGGTCCCGCTCGGCAAAGTTTATCGGCATGTTAAAGTTTGGCATATATCCGTGCGTGCGAAGGTGCTCAGTCATTTGCTCCTTATCTCTACGGAGATGTCTGCCACATTTTGCACAGGGGCATTGTGGGATAATTCTCAGTGGACGATGGAATATCTCCTTCAAAAACACATCGGTTTTCGCAACCCACTCTGTTATTACTCGATTCCGACGGATAAAACCACTGTACATCCACTGATTATCTGCCATCCTCTGCTTTATTGGGAGCCACACAACAAAATTAAGGATTCATTTAAATTAATCACATCAAATTTTTATTTTCTACCGCGTTGACGGCATTGAATCCACCTACATCTCTAATAGGTAAAGATGGGTCCTACTTCATTACAACTATCATTCAATCCGTATTTACTTCAATTCATGTATCAAAGCTTACAAATGAGATAACATAATTCATTGTTGCTTGGAGATGTTGCATATGTGCAATCTGTAGTGGCATCCTCTAAACTAAGGTTTTCTTTTCCTCCTTCTAACACAACAAAACAGCATAGTGGGCGCTCTTAAGAGTCTCGATTGTCCACCGGTGGTAGACTAAAGTACTAGCAACATCACATCATCGGAATTCTCATTTCATGTTCAAGGTTTAATGATGAGTTTGGACCATATCACACCCACCATTGTCAGTTCCAAATTATATGTCTTAATAAAAGTGCTCCCCTCAAGCCTCTTTGTTCCTACCCACCATATACTCAGGTATAGTTAGGAAGGAGGTGGTTTTATATGTTGTGCTACCATCCACTACTTGCTACTACAATAAACTATATCACCCTACCTGGCCAACCTCAGCAACTCCATGCATATTGCTAGTTGGGGATGGGTTCTTATCTGTTGCATGCTATAAATTACGGATGCACCCACAACACACACATGCTAAGATAGGATTGAGAGGTGCCGGAAATATTTCTACCACTGTAAACCCTGTTGAACTATGTCACTTGACGATGTAGAGGGCAGATCTCGCCAGTCATCATGCGAACAATTAAGTTGTGTCCACTTGGCCGCACCAGAAATAGCTGGCGGTTGCGTGAGTGGGCAGCAGAACTGCATGTTGTACATACATCCATGTTTACGCATGCTGGATGATCCGCCAGTGTTAGCGATGAAAAGATGGAGTGCATACGTGCCGATGGATAGGAAACTGGCTTCAACTAACTCGTTACTTATACGTCGCTCGTCAAGTCAAAGTTTAGCTTGAGAGAGCCGTGTGCTGTGGCAGTTCTGCATATGTTGGTGAATAAATCCGAGAACATATACGAGCTGAAGATCTCCTATTGTCCTCTAGTTTAGAGCAACATAGCAGTAGCATAATCTTCTGAAGAGCTGCAAGCTATGTTGCTATTACCTCTAAGATAAATCCCGGGCACAACTTATAGTTAATCAAGAAGACTAGTAGTCAACACGAGGCATTCTTGCAGGCTAGTTAGTGATAATTGTCTTAATTTGATTCTTTATCATAGACATCATAGAATAATACATGTTGCTTGCCTGCCTCGTAGACAATAGGCAACTTCATGTTTAGTATTAGTTCTCGATCCAATAATAAACATATATACTTTTTGTTTGGAGGTACTTCCATGCAGGCTAAAAACATAGGAATAACTTTGTGGAAGAGTTAGAAATAAGTCGGTGGGATGAAATCATTGTCCAAAAATACTTTAGAATAACATGTACAGTAATTCAATTTTTCAAAACGTAATAAGATGTGGAAGAGCCGAAGCTGACAAAGAATTGATATGTCATTATTCTAAAGGATTTTAGCGTTATATTTTCCATACTCTAAAAGTATCAAAAACAGTTCATACTTATTTCCTAGATGGGTTTAAAACGGGAGAATGCGTATTTTAATGAGCATAAACTTTTCCAGTAATAATCACTAGAGAAGAATTAATAGAAGTGGTCCACAAGTAATGGACTGGGCCGGTAAACAGAGGCGGATCCAGGCCCAGGCAGGCAGGGCCTTGGCCTGGGGCGTGCTGAAGTTTTGCTTCGTTGACTGTAGCAGAAATAGCACTGTAGTATACTATAGCTTACTGTAGCAACACGGCTTGCCTGGGACGTTCTCTTATGCTGGCTCCGCTAGTGCCGGTAAGTATGGCCCAGTATAGATAGTATTCCATGGAACGCCTGGTCCAACAGATTTCTGAAGTAAGAAATTACATTTTTCTTTCAACTGACTGAGACCGGTACAAGTCTCGATAAGCAATCTCCAAGATGGGATGACAGCCAGCAGGTCCTTTCTCCTGCATGCGCTCTAATGTACATAATTAAATATTACTTCCGTCCCAAAATTCTTGTCTTAAATTTATCTAGATATGGATGTATCTAACACTAAAACGTGACTAGATACATCCGTATTTAGACAAATTTAAGACAAGAATTTTGGGAAGGAGGGAGTAATTAATATCCAGCATATTTTTTTGAGTCTAAACACACTTTATTTATTGATCATAGTCCAAATACATTGGGATACAATTTAGGCCTGGAGTATCCAGGAGCCATACATGGCGTCAAAAAGAAGTCCTAAAGTATGCTTAGCGAGGCTATGTGCCTCAATATTAGAATCACGTCCCTCGAAGATAAAGGAGCAAACTGTGAACTGATTAGCAGTTGCTTTGATCTCTCTAACAATGCCAGCATATAATCCTCCCGAGCCTTTGTTAATGTTCGTGACAACTTCTTGGCAATCCGACGCTATTATCACATGTGTTAGATTCAGGTCCAGAGCGAGAGAAAGAGCCTCTCGACATGATAGTTGAAGCCCCCAAGTATTTGCCTGTATCATCTCTACACACGGCGCTATACGAGCCACCGTCCAAACCACGTGAAGTTGCACCGTCAACTCTGATTTTTGCATGTCCAGCGGCCGGGGGTACTGCACGGCCACGCACGCGTGCTGGTCTGGTCACTGGTGCTAGATGTGGCTTCTTAGGCATGCACTCACCCAGCTCCCTTATATAGTTGGTCACAAAGCGGTGCGTTGAATGGGGCGACTGAAAGATATGCTCATGAAGTGCTTTCCTGCGTGCGTGCCACACAGTGACCACAACCTTGATCAATCAATTCAACTAATGTGGGCCTTCGGTTGGACTAATCACGTTACAAAGTCTGCTGCATGCATATGACAGCAAGCCAGCCAGCCAGAGTGCAGCTGCAACGAGGCAAGCGCCTGTGGCATGCGTGACATGCAGTCATGCACTCTTCGGCCTCCAGGAGTCCGAAGACCTCTTTTCGGCCCACTGCAAGCCGAAGACAGGCCAGGTCATCTCGTCGTCGGCCCAAAGATAACCGAAAGGGGCTCTTCGGCCTAAGCGAGACCGAAGAGTCCCTCTTCGGCCTAAGCGAGGCCGACGGGGTCATATAGTTGTAATTTACGAATTAGGCCATATATTATCGAAATTTGTTATAAAAAAGATAATATTTTCAAAAAAAGCCACCTTTTGGCATCCGGTTCTTTGCTGCTCTCCATGGCCTCCACCCAGGTTCAGATCTTCGAGGGGCCCAAACACACCTCGCCATATGACAGTGGAGGAGGGAATGTTGCCAAAAATCTTCTGAACCGCAGATTCCACAGGTTGACGTAGTCGACATATTTCGGTGACGCAATAAATCAGCAGATGGGAGAGATTGCTGTGCTAACCTCCATAAAAATATCTTGATTTTAGATGGCACTTGGGTCTTCCACGGGCTAGTCCACGCCTTCTTTTCTGCATCTGAATTTGACGAATCAGCGCGTCCATCTAGCCACGCTTCACGCCTTAGCTTTGTAGACACACACTGCTGGAATGGCATCCTATGCCGATGGCCCACAGCCGTCGGCATAGGACCAAACCCCGTCGGGATAGGCCTATGCCGACGGCCGCCTTCGGCGTATCTGGTCCGGCCGTCGGCATAGCGACCTATACCGACGGCTTCCGTATAGCCGTCGGCATAGATTCATCGTCGGCAAACTTTTACGTATGGCGGCGGCTGACGTCGCCGTCGTCAAGTATTGACCAACCAAAGGGCGCCATGTGGCACCTACATGCCGACGGCCTGGCCGTCGGCATAGATAAAAAACTATGCCGACGGCCTGGCCGTCGGCATATAGGTGCCACGTGGCAGCAGCTGGTGCGTCCTGGCGCACGGTTATGCCGACGGCCCGGCCGTCGGCATAGTTTTATATCTATGCCGACGGCCTACCTGTGTGCCAGGACGCCCCAGTTCGCGCCACGTGTCCACTATGCCGACGGCCAGGCCGTCGGCATAGATATAAAACTATGCCGACGGCCAGGCCGTCGGCATAGTGGACACGTGGCGCCCACTGGTAGCACGACCCGCCCCTATGCCGACGGCCTAACCGTCGGCATAGTTTCTGTCTGATTTTTTTTCTATTTTCTGTTTGAATTCAATTCAAATACACAGCACATATATATAATCAAATAGACATACACAGCACATATAAGTATCATCATCACAACCAACACCACCACCATCACAACAACATAAGTATCATCACAAACATAATTATCATCACAAACAACATAAGCATCTAAAGAAGCACACAAGTCATCTAAAGGAGTATAAAAGACCACAAGTCATCTAAAGCACACAAGTTTATCATCACCACCACCACCACCTAGAGGCTTAAGCGCCAGGACGTCCACCACCACTGCCAAGTTCGTCACCGCCAAGACCGCCAAAGCCTAGGTCGTCACTGCTACCGCCACCGCTACCACCAAGACCGCCACCGCCACCTCCTCGGTGGATCGGAGTGACCGGGCTCTGTGACTCGGGAGTGATGCCATCATTGGCACCACCACCAACGGATGATCCACCGGTTCCCTGGATGTTTGAAAAGAGATGTTAAGGGGATATATGATTGTGTTGAATAAACGATAAGTAGTGGTTGAATAGTTTGGGGATGTACTAACCGGAGTCCAACTGTGCTGTGCCAGAAATTCTTCAAACGTAGACAGCACTGGTTGTGGTCCAGCAGGTGGTGGTGGTGGTTCCATTACAGGAACCGTGTCGGCCGCCATGGAGTAAAAAATGAGCTGCATGTTAGTTGACCAAGCAAACACGAAAGTCAGAAGAAATGAAAGTGCAAATATGAAAGTGAAATGAAAGGGGCTAAACTAACCTTCATCATGTGACTGCTGTGGTCCGTGACTGCTGCAACTCTCGCGTTCCACGCCATGACCTCCTGACGTGTGTACTCCATGTAGGCCTACAATATGACATGATGAAACTCATAAAACATCTCAATGCGGAAAATAAAGTGAGAAAAAAGGAAGATAAGAGGGAAAATACTTACAGAGTGCTGCTGGGCTAGGAGGGACTGTGAGTTTGCACTGGTCGTGCTCGGCGCGGGCTCGGCCTTGGGTTGGTAGCTCGGAGCCGCGTGTAGGAGACAGAAGGAGTGACCACAGGATCCAGAACCGCCTGCCGACCATGACTCTTCGGTCCTATGCCGACCACCACCCTGTCGTCCGTAGCCTCTTTTAAGGGGTCAGGTGTGTCAGGATGTAACCTCAGATACTCCTCCGTGTAGGCCTCCAGGTTCTTCTCGGTCTTGCCGTAGTACTTGCCCTTGCCATCCTTGGACTTCCGCACATGGGCGAGCTCCCACGCCTCCATGTCTGAGAGCGGCCGCTTCAATTTATCCTCCTGCACCACCAAACAGAGGTTAGTCATACATAAGAAAGTGACGGTAAATAGAAGAAAAAGAATGTTTCATGTACATAGATATACCTGAACTTTCTTGTGGCTCCAGTGGTTCCGGTTTCCCTAACCATGTGTTCCGTCGGTCCCTCGATTAGCCCGGTTTTTTATGCTCTTAGCAGCCCACTCTTCATCCCGACCGAGCCACAGATCCACCAATGCCTCCCATCCATCAGTTTTTCCATAACACCAAGCAGGACACACCTACATAATGAAAGCATAATGGCATGTCAACACGAAACAATGAAATTTACCACAAACGTCGGAATGAAAAGTCTGTTATACTTACCATCAAGTACTCCTCCCTCCTCAAGGTAAGCTTCTCCCTCCGCGCGACTTCCTTGGTCATCTTCTGGCCAAGAGCGTCGTGAAAATATTGCGAGATGGCCACCCAGCGCACCTCGTACTGCATCTGGCGGGCCTTCTTCCTCGCAGCCCGCACCAAGAACTCGTCGGCAGTGGACTTGTGCTCCTCAAGAACTCGATAGTATTTCTACAGTCATTCATAAAACCAGAATGGAAGAAGCAATGAGTTAAACCATTCGATGATAAACTACGAACGAAACTCAAGACTCGTGCTTCTGAAGAGAACTTACCCAAAAATTTGTTATCACGGCCTCAGCATGTGTATCATGGTCCGGGTGGGGGGGCGCTTCGTAGTGGTCCCAGCTCGTGGCCAAAACCATGCGCTCCGGGTGCCTGACTGGCTCCGGAGCGAACAGTGATGATGCCGTTTGGAAGACGGGCCCCTCGAGGAACTATCCAGTTGCTGCAAAAGATAGAAAATATTAGCATGTTTACAATCAAAAGAATGAAAATATGAGCTTGTTTACAATCAGAAGAATGAAAATATGAGCATGTGTACAATCAAAAGAATGAAAATATGAGCATGTGTACAAGCAAAAGAATTAAAATATGATTAAGGGGCACTTACTCTTTCCCCGTTGGCTCAATGAGCCACTTCTGCTCCTCGGTAGCAGGAAGGCGGGGGAGTTTTGCAGTACCACGCAGCCACCCCTTCTTGTTGCCAACCCCCTCCCCGCCACCACCATCCTCCTCGCCTGCCTCCTCCTCCTCCTCCCCCTCCCCAACCTCCTCCTCCTCCTCCTCAACCTCCTCGCGAACCTCCTCCTCCTCCTCCTCCTCCTCCTCCTCGGTAGAGGGTACCTTACTAGAGGAGGGTGCCTCACTAGAGGAGGGCCTCGAAGACGACACCCCTAAGTCGGTGAGGGAGCGCTGTTTCTGGCCCCGACCCTGTGCTCCTCTAGGGGCTCTCCCCCCACCCCCTCCTCCTCTAGGGGCACCTCTCCCTCGACCTCCCTGTGAGGAGTCATCCTCAAGTAGTCGGGGGGAGGGGGGAACAGTACGAGGTCGACCACTCTGACTAGCCATCGTGCTGAGTTTGGTTAGGAAACCCGTGCCATCGGCCTTCCCCTTGCCCATGCTTAGCAAACCTGCGTTGAAAAGAGAATAAACAATTAGTATATTAATAATGAAGAAAAAAACATAATAATAAGGAATAAAAAAGCAGATTAATAAATAAGTATAAAAAGGCATATTAATAAACCATAGAAAAAAAAGACATGAAACATACATCTGCTAGAACCCATACAAATCATCATTGTTGTAACCGATTCCTCGACCGGTCTCATCATCACTATCACGCATATCATCTTCGTTGTCTGATGGAGGTGGAGGCTCTTCCTCGTCGTCAGCGTCTTCATTTAACTTTTCTAGCATAAGTATGTCTTTTTCATTAACAATGGTCTCACCATCATTCCGTGCATCGTCATCATTTGGATCCACATCATCATCACCCAAGGCGTCAGCGTCATCGTTTCTGACCACATCATCATCAGGTTGCTCTTGATAGAACACTCCCTCGTATGTCATGGGGTTAATGTTGTAGTAATCATCATCGTTCGGGTCCGGTAGCTTATCATGTGGCGACAGCTTGAACACAACTTCCCAACCCTTTAGGTACTCTTTCTGGCATGGGTAAGGCAGATAATAAACTTGTGTGGCTTGGGTAGCCGCAATAAAGAGATCGGCTCCGGCATAGACGGTTGATGGTTTAACTTCGACGAAACCAACGGAAGGCGTATGTCTCAGCCCCTCTACTGGGTCGAACCATCGACATTTTAACACAGGGAGACTTAGGGTTTCGCGCCCACGGCTGAATGTAAGCTCGTATATTTTTTCTACCCTTCCGTAGTAGTCAACTGCATTTTGACCTGGGGTGTACACTCCAGTATTTATAGTTTTGGGATCAGGCCGGCTGTTCTGGTGCTCCTCTGTATGGAAGCGATACCCATTCACATCATACTTTTCACATGTCATGACCCGAGGGTTAAAACCCATGGAAACCCATCTCAATTCGTCATCCATAGATATGCTTCAATCTTTTCCCGACAAGTTTAATTGAAATTGTTGGGTGCATTAGTTCGGTTAACTAATAAATGTTGAACTAGGTATTTAATAGGGGAATGTGAAAAATTACTTTCGCCATGAACCAAGCAACAAAATTTTTCCTTCCAGGGTTTCCATGCCGAAGAAGAGTAAGTGCCTCCGCCTCAGTAGGAGGAATCATTCCCGTCCACTCCTCATCAACGAATTGACTAAAAGAAGAAAAGCGGTGTTAGACCGAGACTAAGTGAACATAGAACATGATGTTGTGGAAGACATAAAGGAATGGTGTAGTGGTATTACCTCATCCACTCATCCTCAACTTCCTTGATGTTGTGCAAGACATAGAACATGATGTCCTCCCACTCTTGTTCTGGAATGTTATAAGATTTCGAGCCCCCAGCCCTGCCACCTTGCCCGCTGAATAGATGGAGCTTGGGTTTATACTTGGGCTCTTCTATATTGTATCGAGGCACCTTATTATGCAGAGTGGGAATGTGGTCTGGATAGTACGATGTAATGAATTCTGGCACCTCCTCTAGGATAACTGCCTCAGCTATGGAAGCTTCAATCTTAGCTTTGTTTCCACATTTGTGTCGGAGATGCTTGTTCTGTCTCTCAGGGCCGTACTGCCAACGATTCTGCACAGGGCCCCCCAACAATACCTCGTTCGCGAGGTGCAAAATGAGATGTGTCATCGGAGTAAAGAAGCCTGGCGAAAAGATCTTCTCTAGCTTGCATATCAACTCCGGTGCCTTCTTATGCAATTGTCTAATCACCTCGGGACATACTTCTTTAGCACAGAGCATGCGGAAGAAATGGCTTAGCTCCGCAAGAACTCGCCAGACACGCTCGGGGACATAGCCTCGAACCATCACCGGCATTATCCGCTCAATCCATACATGATAGTCATGACTCTTGAGCCCGGTCACTTTGCCCGTTGAAAGATTGACTACCTTATTTATATTCGATGCATAACCATCAGTGAACTTCACGATGTGTTTGAGCCACTTCAATACCTCCATCTTTTCTGGCTTTTTAAGGACGAAGTCAGCATCTGGCTTGAACCAGTTTCTACGACCGCCTATGGGAGGCCGCATGTTTAGACATGGTCTATCACAAATTTTCTGTTGATCGGCTCTAGCATTAACGTTATCCTTCGTCTTATCAGGAATGTTGAGGATCGTGCGGAAAAGGGACTCTGCGACATTCTTTTCGGTGTGCATCACATCAATGTTGTAAGGAAGTTTGAGGTCCTTGAAATAGGGAAGCTTCGTGAAGGGGGTAATGTGAGTCCAGTTGTGCGTCTCACCATATCCCTCGAAGCCTTTGACTTTGCCTTAGCCTTTGCCTTGGCCTTCGCCTTCGCCTTCTCCTTTGGCTTTAGCTTTGGCTTTGGCTTTGCCTTTGCATTTGCCTTCGCCTTTAGGCTTGAGAGCTTTTAGCTGAGCAAGAACATCTGCCCCTGAAAACGTTGGAATCTTGCTTACTTCATGGACAACCCGGCCTTTCATGAAGTTCTTCTTGTCTTCCCTGTCTGGATGGTCTGGAGGGACGAACTGTCGATGCAGGTCAAAGGCTACATACTTGCCACCCTTCTTCAGCCAAATGAAACGTAGGGCCTGCATGCACACTGGGCATGGCATCTTCCTACTTGTACACCATCCGTAGAATAGGGCATAGCCAGGAAAGTCATGCATGCAATACTGCAACCAAACTTTCATCAAGAAATTTCTCTGCAGATCTCGGTCGTATGTCAACCTCGGGAAGTACCAAGAATGGTGCAAATCATCCACCAGCGGCTGCATAAACACACCCAAATTCTTCCCCGGGTATTCAGGACCCGGAATGATGAGCGACAAGAACATGGTCTTGCGTTGCATTAGGGCACCGGGAGGGAGATTTAGCGGAATAACAAACATGGGCGCAGCAGCTGTATGGATTGGACGACATACCATATGGATTGAACCCATCACCTCATATGGCAATTCTGACATTCCCAGCCTCGGCTGCTTCCTCGGGGTATTCTTCATCGAACGACTTCAATGCTTCGCCTTCCGATGGATGTATGATTTTATTTGGAAGGTACCTTCTACCTTCCTTGTGCCACTTCATCATTTTGGCAGACTCCTCCGTGATGAAAAGGCGCTGCAGTCTTTCTATGAAATGGAGATACCGAAGAACCTTTGCGGGGATGCCTAGCTGCCTCTTCTCACCATCCTCACCGACCACCTCAAGGTACCGAGAGGAACCACACTCCCTACAGTACTTGTCATCCGCATACTCGTGCCTAAACAAAAGGCAATTCTTCAGACAAACATGTATTTTCTCATAATCCATAGAGAGTGCCTTCATGAGTTTCTTCGTGGCGTACATGCTTGTCGGCAGTTCATGACCCTCAGGGAGGCTGTTAGCCCATACTCCCAGAAATGCTTCGAAGCATTTCTAGCTACAGCCGTACTCAGCCTTGACTGCCATCAGTTGCGAGATGGCATCTAGCTGAGAGAGTTTGGCACCCGCATAAAGAGGTTTCTTTGACGAGGCCAAGATCTCCAAGAAGGCATTTGCGGTTGCCTCCGGCTCCTCCGGTTCATTCTCTGAAGGTGTCGCATGTGCCGTCTCTGCAGCAATGACATCATCTAGCATGTCTCTGACCCCATCGTCCGCACAACCACCGATGCGTTGTCGCATCACCTCCTCTCTACCACGGTCCCGCTCGGCAAAGTTTATCGGCATGTTAAAGTTTGGCATATATCCGTGTGTGCGAAGGTGCTCAGTCATTTGCTCCTTATCTCTACGGAGATGTCTGCCACATTTCGCACAGGGGCATTGTGGGATAATTCTCAGTGGACGATGGAATATCTCCTTCAAAAACACATCGGTTTTCGCAACCCACTCTGTTGTTATTCGATTCCGACGGATAAAACCACTGTACATCCACTGATTATCTGCCATCATCTGCTTTATTGGGAGCCACACAACAAAATTAAGGATTCATTTAAATTAATCACATCAAATTTTTATTTTCTACCGCGTTGACGGCATTGAATCCACCTACATCTCTAATAGGTAAAGATGGGTCCTAATCCCACCCGAGGATGTGTAGATTGAGTACGTTCTCCATGCTCTACCCCGTTCCGAGACAAAATTTCGGCATCACCTCCCCGCTGTTCTCCAGATACACGTCTCGGCAAATCGCCGAGAGAATGTGCTCCGGAGAACAACAGGGAGGCACCGCCGAAATCCTGTCTCGGAACGGGGTAGAGCATGGAAAACGTACCCAATCTACACATCCTCGGGCTGTCCGTGGAAAACGCTGGACAATCCGAAAGAGTTGCGGTGATAAATATGCAATTGAATGCATATTTATCGATGCAACCCTTTCGGACGGAGACGCCTAGGTTACGCGACTTGACGAGATAATGAAATCTAGTGACATGATTAAAAGAGCGTAGGAGGTGAAGGTGACTTCGTAGCTCACCCTCGGCTGTAGAGAAAGTAGTCGAACAGCGGCGGGATCACCGACCAAGAACTTCGACGACGATGACTCCAAAGAGATGCAACACCACAAAGCCTGTAAAGTTTACCGACAAAACAACTTAGATCATCACATCAAATTGCAAGATATGCTTCATAGAATTATTTACTAGATGAGCAATACAAAATAAATTCATCCACTTAAAGTTCCACATTCAAAGTATTAGAAATGTTAAATCCTAATGAACAAGTTTACCATTTTTTCTCAAATATCTATTTTTTCACCACTTTTTTGTGTCACTTTTTTCTCGAGAAAAAAAATCACAGTGATAAACTCCTCCATCTATCTATCTCAAGTGTCAAAAATAACAAGTGAACAAGTGTCAAATTTTTCTAATTTTCCTGAAGCGTCAAAAAATATTTCATCATTATTTTGTAGCAAGACCACCATGAACAAAAAACCACTCATCATGATCTTAATTTGACACTATTTTCATCTCATCAAGTTGACACTATGAAATCATCAACAAGACAATCTATCTAACTATCATCTATCTATCAATCATCTATCTAACTACCATCTATCTATCTAACTATCAAATTAAGCACTATTATCCTCTGCAAAATCATGAACAAAAAAACAGAAAAAAAACATGCCCAAGGGAGGGGAGGGAGGGAGGAGCCCGGACCGAACGGGGAGGAGGGGCTACTGCCGCCGGACTTGGAGCAGGAGGGGGGAGGCAGAGCGCGGCGGCGTAGCAGAGCGCGGCGGCGTAGCTCCGGGCCGGTGGTGGCTGCTCTAGGGAGGGAGGAGAGGAGGTCGGGGCGGCGGCTGCTCCGGGCGGGAGGGAGCGCGACGGCGGCTCTGGGCAGGAGGTCCTCCCCCACCACCACCGAGTGGCGGAGGCGACCGGTGCACGGGCCGGGTGGTGTTGGCGCGGCGGAGGCGACCGGCGCACGGGGCGGAGGCGTGCACGGTGTGGGTGCGGCGCACGGAGGGTGGTGCGAGCGGCGGAGATCTCTGGCTGGAGGCCGGAGACGGCAGCGGCCCCGTACCCTAGCACGGAAGGCAGCAGAGGCGGCCCCGAACACTAGCGCGGGCGGCGGCGGAAACGGCGCTAGTGGGGATCGAAGGGAGGGAGGAGACGGCGCGGGTCAGACAGAGAATGAGTGGAGGGGAGTGGTGCCCGACTGGATAAGGTCGATCTATGCCGACGGCATAGCCGTCGGCATAGATCTGACAGCCACGTGTCCATCTATGCCGACGGCTAAGCCGTCGACACACATATTTCATTCTTTTATTCCATTATTTTATTAAACATCAACCTTAATTTTTTTTTTAAATCTCCTAGCAATTTGTTAAATATCCATTAGCCTTCCTACCCTCCGAAGACCACCGACCCGGTGTGACGCTCTGGTGGCATTGCTACCCCCTTTGACTTTCGTCGGACGGGGTTTGACCGATGGACCTTTTCAACTGGTTGTGATAGGTCAGCCCATAGGGACACTTCGGATCAAGGTTCGGGCCCAACCCACCGCAAGATTCCCTCCGTGTCGACCCGACGTGGCCGTTTCCCTCCTCCAGGTGTCGGCGGCAGCGCCGTCCGTGAGGAGGGTCACACTCCGGAGCCGCGTGCCAGGTGTTTGCACCTGCCACCACACTTCCAGACGTGTTAGAGGGCCCAGCGCAAGATTTGGCGGCATAGCTAGCCCCCGAAGGCCCCCGTCCCGCCTAACCCTGGCCCCGTTGACCCGCAGATCTACCCCTTTGACTTTCGCCGGACGGGCTTTGACCAATCGACCTTGGACCTTTTCACCTGGTTGTGATAGGTCAGCCCATGAGAACACTTCAGAACAAGGGCCGGGCCCAACCCGTCGCAAGATTCCCTCCGTGTCGACCCGACGTGGCCGTTTCCCCCCTCCAAGTGCCGGCGGCAGGGCCGTCCGTGAGGGGGGTCATACTTCGGAGCCGCGTGCCGGGTGTTTGCACCTTCCACCACACTTCCAGACATGTTAGAGGGCCCAACGCAAGATTTGGCGGCATAGCTAGCCCCTGAAGGCCCCCGTCCCGCCTAACCCTGGCCCAGTTGACCCGCGGATCTACCCCTTTGACTTTCGCCGGACGGGGTTTGACCGATGGACCTTTTCACCTGGTTGTGATAGGTCAGCCCATAGGGACACTTCGGATCAAGGTCCGGGCCCAACCCACCGCAAGATTCCCTCCGTGTCGACCCGACGTGTACGTTTCCCCCCTTCGTGTGACGGCGGCAGCGACGTCCGTGAGGGGGGTCACACTCCGTAGCCGCGTGCCGGGTGCTTGCACCTGCCACCACACTTCCATACACAATCTGATGGATGTAGATATAGAATTTGTCTCATTCGGCAAAGGAATGAAAAAAATACAAAAAAGTCAAAAGAAGAGGGTGTTTTGTGTAAATCTGAAGCAAACATGATTTAAGTTTGTTCAAATTAGAGAACATATTATAGCAATAGAATCCTTTCAAGATTCTTATAAAAAACATATAAAACTTGTCAAAATAGATGCAATTATCAATTGTTTGTGATTTTAATAAAGTATAGGGACCTATATGCAAAAGAACATGAGGTCAAATTACTAACATACTCGAAAACAAATACAAACTACATATTCATAATCTATGGAAAATTCTACCCCAAATCGATATATAATTTATGTATGTTTATGTTTAGATAAGTCACATTTAAGTTAATCAAATTTTAATTTCAAAAAAATAAAAATGATAAAAAATATAAAAAACAGATAATACTTATGCCGACATGTGGCCAAGCTAGCCGTCGGCACATCTATGCTGCGGATCGATGAGGTGGATCCAATCGACACGCCATGGATCGATGAGGTGGCACGTGCCGCGGATCGATGAGGTGGACCCAAGCTATGCCGACGGCCGCTGTCTGTGCCGTCGGCATACATTTGACGGCATCAACCCGCCGTCTAACGCCGGGCCACCGGGCCCACTTGTGTGCCGACGGCGATTCTATGCCGACGGCCACCGTCGACATAACTAGACCTATGCCGACGACTATTCTATGCCGACGAGGGCTGTAGGCATAGATCGACCTATGCCGACGGTGTTTCTACCCCGACGGTTTCCCATAGGCCGTCGGCATAGCTCCATATATGCCGACGGGTGCCGTCGGCATAGATTAGGCCGTCGGGACTACGGTTCATTCCGGTAGTGACAAGCATTTTGTACGCCGACCGGACACTGAAAATACCGTTCTTCTCGTGAATCCAAGACCAAAAATCGTCCACCTGCCTAGTACACAATGGTATTGTCGCGATCGCTTGGGCATCAGTGGGCAAGAAAATTTCAGCTAGCTTGTCCGTGTCCCATGATGCATTTGGTGTGAGTAGCTCGGCCACTAGACTTGGTGGATGTGGGACTTTGCTGACTATCGGTCGCATATTAAAGTCTCTTGGGATCCAGTTTTGCTGCCATATGTGTGTTGACATCCCGTCACCAACTCGCCTAATGAGCCCATGTGCCATGGTGTCGCGACCCTCGAGAATTGATCGCCAAATGTGTGATGGCGCAGCTCCAAGATCAGCATTCAGGAAGTCACATGCTGGGAAATATTTGGCTTTAAGGGTTCTGGCACTCAACAAGTTTGGATCCATTAGTACAGGCCAAGCTTGCCTCACTAACAATGCCAGGTTAAAGAGTTCTATGTCTCGAAAGCCAAGCCCCCCACAAGATTTGGGTCTTGTCATCACACTCCAAGAAACCCAGCTAGGTTTCCTTTTGCCCTCCTTGTTGCCCCACCAGAATTTGCGAATCAGTGAGTTGATATGCTCGCAGAGACCACGTGGTAGTTTGAAGCATGCCATAGAATAAACCGGTACCGCCTGGGCTATGGATTTTATGGGAACCTCATTCCCACCAACAGACAAGATTTTCTCCAACCAGCCTTTAACCTTATTCCGAACTCTTATCTTTCAAGAACTTGAAAGCACCATTCTTGGAGTACCCGACATCGGAAGGCATCCCCAAGTATATCCAGCATATGAATGTACTAATGTAGCACACCTCCGCAAGGGCGGAGCCCAATGGGCTAACCCTGGGGCACATGCTACAGGGTCCGTATTTTTTAGTGCTAAATATCAGGTATTTGGCCCAGTGCAACAGGGTGGGCTAGAAAGAGTGCTACAGGGCCTTCTGAACTAGCCGCACCAGGCTCCAGTTTTAAATGATTGTAGAGAGTATTTCTCAAAAAAAAAAATTGTAAAGAGTTATTACGAGAGTTCGGAAAGGTTACTATTGAGCACTGTAATAGAGAATCAAATGTAGTTGCTCATGAGCTAGCTGAGTGGGAGCGTGCAAACACCCCTTCCTTATGGGTGGATGCAGGGCTAGTCTTGACTTTTCTGAGGCCCGGGGCGAACTTAAAAAGTGGGCCCACTAGTGGGGAAAAATAATTATATATATTGATATAAATCACAAAGTTTCTTTTGGATTAAAAGTTCTAGGAAATTTCGTTACCAAATAACGTCTCATAATACACTATGGACAAACATGAATGCACATGCATGTCTTGGCAACAACCAAGAAAGTCTTAACTCTTATATAACCAGTGAAGATAGGGTTTCTAACACCGGAGACAAATGCTTTTTAGGCAACATTTTTATAGGAAAGCAGCAGGAACACCTGAATTTGTTGGAGGTAAAATGGAAGAAATCCAGCTATCCAATCCCATGCATATCGGATCTTGCTATGGTCCTCGTATCCTCGAATGAGCGGCATGTACAGTGAGAGAAGATCGGTCAGGGAATTGCTAGAAAACCAAAAAAACAGTACAAAGATGAAGTGGAAAAGTACTCAGAAATTACAAGAACTTATAGGAAACAAGTTGACCCAAGAAAATTGCAATTTGCAAAGAGACTGGGCCGATGAAGTGTTGGTGTTGCCTGATGCCGCCCGCTCGATGGGAATACTAATAGGGAAATCCATAGGAAGGTGAGACGGAGAAATTAATAGTGGGTCAAAGAAATCAGCTACAACAAAAATATCCATTAATTTGCTAGCCATGATGTGTGCTTTGGGAGTAGGAGCGCTGGAGCGGCATGAGGAACGAGAAGACAGAGGAAGAAGGGTGTGTAGAGAGAAGAAACGGCGGCAGCGGCGGCTGGATCGAAGAGAAGCTGGCTGCCTCCTCAGGATTCACGTAGGGACCTCCTATTGGGCGCCTTTAGCTCCGCGGGAGCAGAACGGCGCTCACTGCAGCGCCCAGTTGGGCCGGCCCACAAACGCAAGGAGCAGCTAACTCATAGCGTTGAAAAAACGCAAAAAAAGGTACTTTCCTCCAGGTTTCCAACTCCCGCCGGTCCGTTCACGTACGACTTCCGCTAACCACTGGAGCTTCATGCCTGTAGTGAGTATTAACTACGCCAACAACATAATAAAACTGTCGCAGCGCTATTTATAGCACAGAATCATTTACTGTATCACTTGCATCTTCGAAATATTTGAAGAAAAAATTGGGAATTTGAAAAAGTTCATCGTTTTTGAAGAAAAGTTCACAAACTTGAAAAAAGTTCATCGATTTTCAAAAAAAAAGTTCATCAAATTTGAAAAAGTGTTCATTCATTTGAAAAAAGTTCATGAAAAAAAAGTTCATCGAAATTGTAAAGAAGTTCATCGATTTTCAAAAAAAGTTCATCAAATCTGAAAAAGTGTTCATCAATTTGAAAAATGTTCATCCATTTTCAAAAAAAGTTCATCAAATCTGAAAAAGCGTTCATCAATTTGAAAAAAGTTCATCGATTTAAAAAAATCATCAATTTTGAAAAGAGTTGATCAAATTTGAAAAAAGTTCACGGAATTGAACAAAAAGTTCATTGATTTTGAAAAGAAGTTCATCGATTTTTTTTTAAATCTCGAATTCAAAAAAAGTTCACCAGATTTAAAAAAAAATGTTCGCGGATTTGAGAAAGAGTTCATCGACTTGATAAAAAAGTTCACAATTTTTTAAAAAAGTTCATCAATGTGAAAAATGTTCATGAAAATGAAAACAAATTCACATATTTCAGAAAAACATTCACGAATTTGAGGAAAGTTCACTATTTGAATAATGTTTTCGTATTTGAAAAAGTCATGTACTTTAAAAAAAACTAAAATAAAACATAACAGAAAAAATAAACAGGAAATAAGAACCCGACTTAAAAACCGGCCAAGCAAAATACTGAAAAAACAGAGTGCCGGAAAAGCAGAATAAGTAAGGAAAGAAGTATTTATGGGCATTACAGTCGAGCTGGTCGAGTTGGTTACTGCATTCGAGCGAAACAAAGAGGTACCATGTTCGAATCTCACCAATGGCCAACATTTTTTGAAGGTTGGAAAAAAGAAAATGGGCCGGCCCAGGATGGACGGGGGGTGTGCGCTCGTTTGTTTACTTGCCTTTAACCGGCACTAAAGGCGCCATATAGGAAATGCCATTCACGTACGTGTTTTTGTTTGAGAATACGATTCACGTACGTAACCTAGCAAGTTAGATTAGGCTATGGGCTTTAGGAATTATGGCCTCGGTCCACTTGATTAATAAATGTTGGGCTTATAGTATGTATATAGATGCCCAGGATCGGGGCCCCCATCAGGATGGGCCCTAGGGCGTCGCCCTTCTTGCCCCTACCCAGGGCCGGCCCTGGGTGGATGCACCTCTGGGTACTATCCCTAATTTTTTAGCAGATGATGTAAGCATTATTTGAGTTTAATAAAGCTAGCCATGAAGGCCTTCAACTTGTTTTGAGCACGCGAGGAAAATATGTATGCTTTCAACTTGTTTGATTTTGGAGTTGTAAGAACAAACTTAGGCTCGACATTGGTTCAATTGTTAAGACACTACACTTTTCTACTTCCACATGCTAATGCGACTCATGTTCTCTCATTAAGTGAAAAGAAAAATGAATGCTCCAGCAACCTTCACTAGTTTGAATAATGTTTTGCGCTTTATATATACTACTCTATGTTCACATGAATGGGTAGCAAGCCCGGGTGCCTCACTTTACTCTTACATATTGGCAAAATTAGCTTAGTGCATCATCAAATAGGTGAAACTCATGTAAAGAAGATCCGGAGAGAATGAGAGAGGAATAAAGGAGACACAACAAACCACTGGGAAAAGGAGGCAACTAGAAGAATGGAAGATCCAAGGGAGGCATTATAGTTACGAGGCTAGTTTTTGTCCGCTGTTTTTCTGGGTAATACCACTCTTGATGTGAGTGTCGGCCTAAAAGAGTCCAACAAAAGTACCAATAAGGCCGAAAGTGATCTTCTGCTCCCGGGCTCACATGAGCCCGGATGAACAGTAAAATCGAAAAAAATTCAAAACAAATTCAAAAAAATCTGAATTTTTTTTGTGTGAAACATTGATGTTTTCCCCACATGCCTGCAAAATTTCATCACCAGATGACATCCGAGGAAAATGTGGCAAAAAAAACAAAATCGATGCTGCAAAAAGACTTTTTGGAGCATCGATTTTGTTTTTTTTGCCACATTTTCCTCGGATGTCATCTGGTGATGAAATTTTTCAGGCATGTGGGAAAAACCTCAATGTTTCACACAAAAAAAATTCAGATGTTTTTGAATTTTTTTTCTATCTTTTTCGATTTTACTGTTCATCCGGGCTCATGTGAGCCCGGGAGCAGAAGAGCTGCGTCCCAATAAGGCGCCCTTCGTCCTTAAATAAGTGGACGTCTAGCATTCGAAATTTGTCCACAAAAGAGCATACTTCTATCTTCTCAATGCACTTTAAAGTAAAAAAAAAAAGTTTTTTCTCATCACACGGGAATCAAGCCCAATAACATTCAACACATGGTCTCATTATTTTCTACGTGCACTTAGCTCATTGAAGGTGGGGGAATTAAAGAGAAGAGAGATAATGGCATTGCACCTTCACAATGCATTTTCTACTCCACTTCATAATCTATCTTAAAATTTCTATATGTCCACTTATTTGAGGACGGAGGGAGTAGCTGTCAAAGAATGAAATGGTTTTTTTCTTCATCACGCCATACAATATTCTTTGCTCGTGCGCAAAGTCGCCGGTCTCATACTTAACCTCTTATTTTTCCACATGCTAATCGTGCTTACTTATTGATGGTGCAGTTACCTTTTCTCACCGTGACCATCAATGATTCCAGTGTCACGTTTTTCTTTTTCTTTTTCTCCTAGCTAAATTGCCACTTTGTAGTATTAGTAAGAGGATGAAGGATTAGGGATCCACGTAGTGTGAGCAGGGCCGGGCCAGCAAAATCCGGGGCCCTGTGCGAAACTCTAAAATGTGGCCTATCTTCCAATGGCCGAGCTACATACAAAAAATGGGCGGAGTAATCTGAAGGAGAGCATAGAAAGGGTTTAAATTCCAAACCATATATAGCAGTATTTCAGTAGAAATAATAAATACTCAATACCTTTTGTTCCCATTGATTATCTCAATATCGGCAGATTCATCCTTGAAGCAACAAGGCTAGCTCGTAGGTGCCCAGGAAGACAGAAGAAAACAGAGGGTTAAAGCCAACTCTGTTACACTAGATAAAAGCCAGCAAACCACTTGATAAATGGCAGTAAAATAGCAGGGCAAGTTCACTGAAATTTGGACAGCATATAAACAAAACCTTAGACAGCCTCTGCACTGAAAATTGGACAACATCAACACTGAGTTTTTGTACAACAAAAAACTGAAATTAGGACAACACATACTGACATACACTGAAATTTGCATAACAACTAGCAAGACGGATGAAATTCTGACGGAAAATACAATGAATTATGGACATTAACAAGACTGAATCAGTGGTACTCGTACGTCATCAACAAGGCTGAATCAGTGTCATGGATGACTGAACGGGAGGAGGGGATCCAAGTGGCCCATCGTGTTGGCTTCCAGGGCATAAGGTGCGCCAGGATGTAGAGATTGATGATGTCATGGGCAGCGCCATCATCCTCCTCCGGAGGAGAGACAACCTGACGAACTGCGCCAGCTCCCTGACGTTCTCGGCGGGGTCGCGCAGCAGGTCCTCGTACCGAAGGATGGAGCGGCGCGCGGCGGCGGTTGCGTGTGTGTCGGCGCCAATTTGCTCTAGATGTGAGAGCATCTACGGCCGGACCCCTCAAATTGACCGGGCGGACACAGGACCACTGACCGGACAGGAGAGAGAAGCAAAAAGTTGACCCAACCGGACCCCTCAAAACCTCCTTAAATGCCCGGGCTGTCCGGCACCCTTCATATTCATCTCATACATGGGATGAGTATGAGGAGTGTCCGGGCGTGTCCGGTCAGTGGTCCTGCGTCCGCCACATAGGATTGGGCCCACCACAGAGCATCTGTTTTCTTTCTTTATTATTTCTTTTCTTTCTCTCTCTCCTTCTCCACCAATCACATACATGTGACCGGACATATAAGGAAAAAAGTGAGGGCCATGGCTGCGTGGAAGGACAAATGAGGAGTCAAAACGGACATGCCCGGATGCTGACCGGGTGCGTCCGCAGACGTTTGAGAGGCCAAATTTGCTCAGTCCGGCTGTAGATGCCCTGATCGATCATGTTCGGTTTCTGATCGAGGCATCGAGCAGGTGGCATGGGACGCTCGACTCACGCGGAGTCGCGGACGCGCCAGCGGCCCAGTGCCATGCGCGGCCCAGCACCCAGGAAGAAATATACGTAGGCCTATATAAAAATTTGGGGCCCCCAAAATTTATGAGCCCTGTGCGGGCCGCAGTCTACACACCTATGGGCCCGGCCCTGAGTGTGAGATATTGAATTATTCGAGGAGCCATAGATGCTATCGCAGAACCGTCGGCAAGGGAGTTCTAGTGTGTTGTACATTCTTATCCAATACTCGTATCATTTGATGATGCCATGTGAATTGCTAGAAACATGTAAACCTAATGACGGAAGTTTCATAGGGGGTATGGTCCGATCGATTTGTGATGTTGCATCTCATTTTCCAGTTCTCTCACGAAGTTGCCATAGAGTGTAACAAATACACTAGATTTATCGGTCATGTATGATCTATACTAGAAGGGTTGGACGCGCTTTGCTGCGTCGCTGATGTTGTTGGGTTTTCATAATTTTTTTACACCATCTGTTTTAAAATATAAGGTGTATTAGTTTTTTGAAAAGTCAAATCTCTAAGTTTGACCAAATTAGTAGAGAAATATATAAATATTTATAATATCAAATCAGTATAATTAGATTCATCATGGAATTGAATATTCATTACCCGCAAAAAAAAAGAATATTCATATTTTATTTATTTAGTATTGTGGATGTCGATATTTTGGCTCTAAACATGGTCAAAGTTAAAGGAATTTGACTTTAAAAACTAATACACTTTATATTTTAACAGGGAGTATTTGGTTTGGCGAGTAGGGGACATGATGGAGTGTGTTTTCTTTTTATTTATAATGTGGTATTTTGGTGGGCCTCTCATGGTGTGATTATGTGTTATCCATTAATCAACCATACTTATGTGGGGACATTTTCTGTGTCGGTGGCTGCATGTACTATATTGGTGCTACAGTATCACATGTTGGCGCTTCTTTTTTCTAGGCGGTGAGAGGGTGTGCGGGATTCTTATGTTTTTATAGACCAGTTGCTGCCGATTTCATTTGAAAAAACATTGGCCCGGTAAAAATTATGAACCAAATCCAAAATTGAATACGTCAATGGAACGAAAAACATCCAAAATAGGGAGCATAGTGAATTAAAAGCATTGAATGAGAGAGATCCTTGAGAAATTGTTGACCTAGTCAAAATCGAATGAGCCAATTCCAAATTGGAACTCAATTGATTGTGAGGCCTCTAAAATTAGGGAGTATGAACCGAATCCAAAATTGAATACGTCAATGGAACGAAAAACGTCCAAAATAGGGAGCATAGTGAATTAAAAGCATTGAATGAGAGAGATCCTTGAGAAATTGTTGACCTAGTCAAAATCGGATGAGCCAATTCCAAATTGGAACTCAATTGATTGTGAGGCCTCTAAAATTAGGGAGCATAGTGTATTTATTAGAAGGGTTGGGCGCGCTTTGCTGCACCGTTGGTGTTGTTGGGTTTCTTCAAAAAATAATCACTCTGTTTCAAAATATAAGATGTATTACTTTTTAAAAAAGTCAAAACTTTTAAGTTTGATTAAATTTGTAGAGAAATATATCAAAATCCATAATATCAAATCGGTATTTTTAAATTCATCATGAAATGAATTTTCATACTTTTTTTGTTTAATATTGCGGATGTCGATATTTTTGCTCTGAACTTGGTCAAAATTAAAGAAATTTAACTTTCTACAAACTAATACCCCTTATATTTTTGACTCATGAAATATTTAGTTTGGCGAGTGGGGAGATGATAGAGTGTGTTTTATTTTTATTTATAATGCGGTTATTTGGTGGGCCTTTCGTGGTGTGATTTTGTGTTATCCGCTAACCAATCTATATATACGTGGGGAAATTTCTGTGTGGGTGGTCGCATGTACTACTATATTGGTGCTACAATATCACATGGTGGCGCACCTTTTTTCCAGGTGGTGTGAGGGTCAGGATTGATATGTTTTTGTAGGCCGGTTCCTGCTGATTGATTTGAAAACTCGTTGGCCCGGTTAAAATCGTAAAATAAATTCAAAATTGAATACCTCAATTGAATGAAAAAGTTTCAAAATTAAGGAATATAGTGACTTAAAAGAATTGAATGGGAGAGCTTGAGAACATGTTGACCCGGTCAAAATCGGTTGACCCAATTCTAAATTAAATACCTCAATTAATTGTGAGGCCTTAAAAATTAGAAAGCATAATGTATAGTATAAAAGAATGGGAAACGTTGCACACCGGCGGACCGGCCTAACCGCGCGCCGGTCGCGTGCGTAGTGTACGATCTGTATTGATCGACTGGCTCCTGTTGCAACGCACATGCTGGTGGGTCTCGGCCGCTTTTTTTTAGCTCCCCGACCGCTTTTCTTCCCACACTTATCTCTATCGTGTCCACTCGTTTTTTTCTTTCCTTTTTTTCGTTGCAATTGCCATGGACAGCCCGGCGGAGCTCCAACCGGTTGATATTGAGCTACAACCGGCGAGTCATTTTGATGGACCGGCGTGATTTTTTGCTGTGACCGGCTTCGATGAGGCATTTTTTGCTACAACCGACGAGTCGTTCTGATGGGACCGGTGAGACCTTTTCCGACGACCAGCGACAGCGAATTTTTTTTTGCTACAAACGACGAGTTATTTTGTTGGGACGGTGTTTTTTTTCGTGGTGACCAGCGACGGCGAACATTTTTTTGCTACAAACGACGAGTTGTTTTGCTTGGATAGGCGAGAATTTTTGCTGCGTCCTAGCGATGGCAAAGCCTTTTTTTTCCGCAACCGGTTATCATTTTTGCTGGGACCGGCAAGACTTTTTGTTGCGACCGGTGAGAATTTTGTGTTGCGGCCCACAAATGGCAAGTTACTTTTTTTGCTGTAACCGGCGAGAATTTTTGCTATGACCCGACGATTGCGAGTAAATTTTTTTTATGGCGATCATTTGTGCTGGGACTGGTGAATTTTTTTGTTGCGACCAGCGACCGGTGAGAATTTTTGCTACGACCCAGTGATGGCAAGCCTTCTTTTTTGCTGGAACCGTCGATCATTTTGCTAGGACCGGTGAGAATTTTTGTTGCGACCGGCGAGATTTTTTTGTTGCTGAGAATTTATGGAGTTTTTTTTTTGTTGGCATAGGAGGAGATTATTTGCTGGGACTGGCGAGACAAAAAGCTGCAACCGGCAAGATGATTTGCGTAGGTGACGCAGAGCGGCGGCAGCGAGATGCGACGGTGGACACGACATTCATGGCCGCCTCCTAGCTTCCACGTCTTTGCTTGAAGCTTTTTCAGAGGCCGGGTGTAGCTTTTTCGGCCGACGGTCATAGCATTTTTCAGTGCTGGTCGTAGCATTTTTCGGTGCTGGCTACAGCCCCTCCACGCGCCGGTCACAGCCTCAACTTTCACTGGTTGCAGCAAAAAGCGACGCCGGCTGTAGCAATTGGCACACTGGTTGCAGCTTCACCGTGTACCGAGCCCAGCTCTGTCGTAGCCGGTTGCAGCTGGGAGCATCCGGCCGGGATGCTACGACCGACGATGTGCGTTGCCAAGATGCTGCAACCGGCATGGCGCGCGACTGGGAGCAGCCGATCAGTATGCTGCAACTGGCATGGTGCGCAGCATCTGACATGATGGCTTCCTCTGCAACCGGGCGCCTGCTTTTGCTTGAACCAGCGACAACGAATGCTACACCAGCAATGGTGTGTGCTGAAACGAGCGACGATGGATACTACCACCGGCGAGCGACGCTACTGCCGGCGATGGCGAGCGCTGCTTCTACGACCACACAATGGTGGCGCTGTGAGTCGCGGCCGACGGCGAGGGAGATGAGTCACGATCGGCGGAGACGGTGGCGGCCGTCGTCTACGACTGGCAAGGGGACGGCGGCGTGCTGTACGAGTACACGTACGCGTACACGGGGCGAGTGTTGAGCGGGCGATGGTCTGGAAACACGTAAATCAAGTACATGTACAAACAGATGCAAAGGGCTGGGAAAGAAAGAGACGAGTGCATCGAGTGGTTGCGCACGCCCGATCGTGCGGCTGGCGAGCGACCGGCCTGGCGCTTGCGCCGGTCCGCCGGCGCCTATCAGCCCCCTAAAAGAATTGAATGAGAGAGCTTTAAGAAATTGTTGACCCGGTCAAAATTGTTAGGAAAAAGCAACTAGTATTCACTGTGGGCCAAAGGCCAGTACATATACATGTGAGGTATTACAAGCGGTAGTACCGCACACAGAGCGGTAGTACCGCCTCGGGCGGTAGTACCGCACAGAACACACCAAACACACATCTAACACCCCCCTCAAACTCATGGTGGATCAACAACACTGAGTTTGGAGAGAAAAAAGCCATGATGCGCTCGAGTCTGTGCCTTCGTGAAGAAGTCCGCCAACTGTAACTCAGAGGGCACATAGTGAAGAGCCAGTGTCTGATCCTGCACAGCAGCACGTATAAAGTGGGCATCCACACCGATGTGCTTGGTGAGCTCATGCTTCACCGGGTCACGCGCAATACTGATAGCACCGGTACTGTCTGACAGTAAGGGAGTCGATGTAGTAGCAGACACACCAAAGTCCTCAAGTAACCATCGTAACCAGATCACCTTAGCCGTCAGCATAGCCATCGCTCGCAACTCAGCCTCTGTACTCGAGCGAGAAACCGCAGTCTGTTTCTTTGTCTTCCAGGCAATAAGAGAGCCACCAAGGAAGACACAGTAAGCAGACAACGAGCGTCGATCAGAGGGATCACTAGCCCACGTAGCATCAGAGTAGGCCTGAAGCTCGAGAGAACTGGAGCGGGGAAAGAAAAGGCGATGAGAGATCGTGCCACGAAGATATCGTAGAACACGGAGGAGGTGACTATAGTGGACAGAGGTGGGGGCTGAAACAAACTGACTGAGAATGTGGACAGGATAGGAGATGTCAGGACGCGTAACAGCAAGATAGACAAGGCTCCCAACAAGGTGGCGATAGCGAGTGGGATTAGGAAGAGGGTCACCGTCAGAAGCACGAAGCTGAACGTTGAGCTCCATAGGAGTCACAACAGTGCGCTCATCACCGAGAGCGGCACGAGTAAGAAGATCCTGAATATATTTTTCCTCGGAGATGAAGAAGCCTGCAGAGGTCTCAGAAATCTCGATCCCAAGAAAGTAGCGAAGAGGACCAAGATCAGACATCAGAAACTGTTCCCGGAGGCGGGCCTTAACAAAGGCAATATACTCAGAATCGTCACCAGTGATGATCATGTCATCCACATATAGATGGAGAAGAGTCCGACCACGAGAAGAGGTGTGGACAAACAGTGCTGGATCATGATCACTCGGCAAGAAGCCAGCGGCAGTAACGACAGAGGCGAACCGCGAGAACCAGGCGCGAGGGGCCTGTTTAAGACCATAGAGGGAGCGGCGAAGTCGGCAGACCATACCATCAGGAGCATAGTACCCCGGTGGTGGCTGCATATAAACCTCCTCGCGCAACTCACCATTGAGAAAAGCGTTCTGGACATCAAGCTGAGATACAGACCAATGACGAACAGAAGCCACAGCAAGGAGAGTGCGGACAGTGGTCATGTGGGCCACAGGAGCGAATGTCTCATCATAATCGCGTTCCTGCTCCTGCTGAAAGCCACGAGCCACAAGACGAGCTTTGTATCGCTCAAGGGAACCATCGGAGCGAGTCTTAATCTTATAGACCCACTTGCAGGTGATGGGACGAACACCGGAGGGAAGAGAAACCAGATCCCACGTGCCATTGCGCTCAAGCGCCGCAAGCTCCTCGGCCATCGCAAGCTGCCATTCAGGCTGAGTCATGGCAGCCCGATAGGTGGTGGGCTCAGCAATGGCAGAAAGACCATACCGGTCAGGAGAATAGCGATCAGGAGGGGGACAAGGCCTAACACGGAGGTTATGGACCGGCGGAGGCGTGAGAGGAGGTGCACTGGAAGTAGAGGGCACATTAGTAGGATCATCCACAGTACGAGGACGACGAGTGTAGTGGAGAGGAAACGGGGAGTGAGGTCGAAAGACTGGGGAGGAGGGTGGGGAGGGAGGGGATGGTGGAGACGAGGGAGAGGAGGAGGAGGGAGGGGATGGTGGAACCGGTGGTGTAGGGGGACGCACCGGGGGAGAGGGAAGAACAGGAGGCACAGTGGGAGATGTGTCAGGAAGGAGAAGGAAGGAAATATCTTCCGCGGAAAAGCTCGAGGAGGAGGGACGCGGATAGTAAGAACGAGACTCATCGAACGTCACATCACGAGAAATGCGCAGACGGCGACCAACAGAATCCCAACAGCGATAGCCCTTGTGCTCATCACTGTAGCCAAGGAAAACACACTCAACTGATTGAGCAGTCAACTTGGTTCGTTCTTGCGGAGCAAGAAGAACATAGCATACGCATCCAAACATACGAAGAGCAGAGTAGTCAGGAGAGCGAACAGAGAGACGCTCCATAGGAATACCACCCTTCAAGGCAGCCGAAGGCTGAATGTTGATGAGGTGGGTGGATGCGGAAACGGCCTCAGCCCAAAAATGGGGAGGAAGAGAGGCGGCGATCATCATCGCCCGAGCCGTCTCAAGCAAATGGCGATGTTTGCGTTCAGCAACTCCATTCTGAGCATGGGCACCAGGGCAAGAGAATTGGGCAAGAGTGCCCTGCTCCGCAAGAAAACCACGCAACATGTGAGAGATATACTCTCCAGCTGAGTCAGCACGGAAGATACGGACAGGCGTGGAAAATGGAGTGCGAACCATGGCAGCAAAACGTTTGTATATGGGGAGAACCTCGCTGCGAGATTTCATACAATAAAGCCAAGTGTAGCGAGAGAAATCATCAATAAACAGAACATAGTAGCGATGACCCCCTTTCGAGTCAAAAGGAGCAGGGCCCCATACATCAGAATGAACTAAGTCAAAAGGACGCTGAGATACAGACTCACTGGTAGGATACGGTAACTGAGTCTGTTTGCCAAGCCTACAACCTTCACAATGCAACGAAACATCACCAGAGACAGACCCTAAGACGCCTTGGTGTACTAATGAGGACAAGCAAGAGCCACAGATGTGACCAAGTCAATGATGCCACTGCTGGAAGGACGCAGAAGAGGAGGCAGCAAGAGCATGAGAACTGGCGTATGTGGTAGCAGCGGAAGGAACACGAAGCCAGTCAACCTCCCAAAGGCCCTCAGACTCACGGCGCCGAGGGCCACCGCCAACCGGAGCCTGAGTGCGACGATCCTGAATAGAGCAAGAGTCGGCATCAAGAATGACACTACAACCAGAATCAGTAAGTTGGGCAGCGGAAAAGAGATTCATGGTAAGACGAGGAACATGAGAAACACTAGGAACCGAAAAAGACGGAGTGGAAAGGATGCCACGACTAGCAACAGGAAGAGGTGTGCCATCGGCAGTGAGAACATTAAGAGGAGAATCAAGAGGTCGAAGAGAAGATAAAGCAGAAGAATCAGGAGACATATGGAAAGAAGCTCCAAAATCCAGAACCCACGAGGATGTACCTGACTGAGTAGGCTCCGGCGGGGGCGGAGTGGTTGTGGCAGTCACAGCGGCAACAGAACCCGTCGAGGAAGAACCAGAGGAAGCCAACATGCGCTTGAGCCGCACAATATCCTGGTCAGTGAGCGACAAAGTCGAGGAGGACGCACGAGTCCCACTAGAAGAAGAGCGCTTCAGGTCTTTCCGCTTCTTGTGACAATCAGACTCTGGGTGACCTGGCCTGTTGAAGTAGCCACAGAAGGTGTGCGAGCGCAGCCGACCCTCTCCTGAAAAAGGAGGGTGACCCGCCCCCCCTGGAGGTGTAGGCAGGAGCGGTGGAGTGGTGAGGCGAGCAGACGACACAGGAGCTCGGGCAGCAAGAACAGTGGGAACCACAAGCAGACCAGCAGAACGGAGGCGTGTCTCCTCAGCACGAAGCTCTGCAAGCACCTCCGAAATAGGAACACAACCACGAGCAAGCAGGTGAGCACGCCGAGGCTCAAACTCTGGACGAAGGCGAGATAAGAACTCATGGAGGCGATGAAAATCCAAGTCAGACCGCACAGTCTGGCAACACCGGCAAGTACCACAAACAACTGTCCTGAGAGAGTCAAGCTGGCGCCAGATGGCAGAGCTCTGTGAGTAGAACTCATCAACAGAAGAGTCACCCTGATGAAGAGCGTGCTCCTGACGCACCACAGATAAGTAGAGAGCATCACCAGATGGTTGATATCGCTGACAAAGATAGGACCACATCGCAGCAACAGGACCGAGACCCATGAACTCAGACGCAAACTGAGGTAAGACACTCGCAGTAAGAACAGCAGCAGCTCGAGCATCATCGTTGCACCACTGAGTGTAAGCAGACAGATCATCTCGGTAAGCAGAAAGAGCATCTGAGTAGGCAGATACCTGCTGATCATAAGCATCAACCGCAGCATCGTCAAGGGCCTTGGCTGTATCCCGATCAGCCTGAGAAGCATCAGCAGCAAGAACAGGCGGCACCGGCGGGGTAGGAGCCACAGGTGCAACAGGGCAAGGCGGACAGGGAACCTCGCCAGAGAGAACGCCCCACAGGAGAAGACCGCGAATGTGGATGCGCATGAAACCCACAAACTCAGCATAGTTGGTGCCATCGAAGATCACGGAGCACCGAGGAACAGCCACATAGCCCGACGAAGACATGACGCCTGAGTGCGCGGTAGTACCGCTCTTCTCAGCGGTAGTACCGCTTCGGGCGGTAGTACCGCCCTTGCCAGCGGTAGTACCGCGCTGCACAGGGCGGTAGTACCGCTATGCTACGCGGTAGTACCGCTTGTGCGGTACTTCCGCGGTCCAGTGCCGTGGGCACTTCCGCTTATTTTATGTCTTCTGGTATGCCTGGCCTTCAAGCGGAAGTAGAGCGGTAGTAACGGGCGGTAGTACCGCTTCAGGCGGTAGTACCGCTCTTCCCAGCGGTAGTACCGCTCTTCCAGCGGTAGTACCGCTTGCGCGGTACTCGCTGCGGGCGGCGGCGGCCGGGCCGAGCCAGGCAGTGGGCGGGACGGGGCGGCCGGATCCGCGACGGGGGCGACCGGATCCGCGGCGAGGAGGGCCGGGCGGAGCAAGGGGCGGCGGCGGCGGCGGCCGGGTGGCTCGCGGAAGAGGCCGGCAGCACGCGGGGGCGGCGAGGCCGGACGGCGCGCGGAGGCGGACTCTGGTGGCGCGGCAGAGGCGGCGAGCCCAGGGGGCAGCCAGACGAGGGGAGGGGCGGCCGGAGCAGCTAGCTCGCAGCTAGCAGCGGCGGCGGCGGTGGAGGAGGAGAGCACGGAGCTGCGGCGTGCGGGGTGGGAGGTAACCTAAGCATCTGATACCATGTTAGGAAAGAGCAACTAGTATTCACTGTGGGCCAAAGGCCAGTACATATACATGTGAGGTATTACAAGCGGTAGTACCGCACACAGAGCGGTAGTACCGCCTCGGGCGATAGTACCGCACTCGGAGCGGTAGTACCGCCTCGGGCGGTAGTACCGCACAGAACACACCAAACACACATCTAACAAAAATCAGGTGACCCAATTCTAATTGGAGACCTCAATTAAATGTGGACTTTTTAAAACTAGGGAGCTTAGTGTTATAGAGGATAGATGATGTCTTAACGCCGGGTTTTATAGTTGTGAGCATTAGAGCAAACGTAATCAGATTTGTTGTATGGCGTGACTTGTTACTGGCTGTGTTAGAATAATGGACTTGGCCCATGTATTTTTCTGAACCTAAAGCAAATCCCAAAAGCCCATGTATAAAATGGCAAGTGGGGGCTCAAAAGTTTAGTCCCACCCTTGAAAGTGGAGATGTGTGAGATCTCTTTATATAGTGGGTTCTCCCTACTCCACATGTGTGCTCGTCTCGTCGGGGCGAAGGGCGCGGGCGTGACATGCGTGTGAATGGTCTGCCAAAATCAGGAGCGTGGCCTCCTTTTGCCATTTTATTTTTTGGGTGTCTTGAGAGACAAATTGATTATTTTCTTGTCCGGTAAGTTCACGACTTAGAAACCAAGTCAATTATAGATCGTGATCGCAACACGATTACCACCTTTGGTTCTCCTATATATGTGACTTACCGGCCACGACCAAAGATACACCGAAACAAGCTAGGGTTTTGCCTCATCTCGCAACTTAAGCCGTAATAGTAGTCTACTCCATCCCAAACGATGGTGTGCACTGGCGAGCAGGAGAGCAGGTCTCCGAAACTCTTTGTCATTGTGATCCTGTACCGGGAGAGGATGAATTAGGGTTTTGGGAAGCGCTTCGCACGACTGCTCAACTTTGTCACCAGGGGTCGTCTTACACCAAGATCATGCGCTATTGTGTGCCGTCGTCACCAACATCTGTTGTGACCGGCCTTCACCAACTTCATCGTCAACAACATCACATCTACAACAGCCACGACTACTTCATCTACGAACAATAAATATGTGCACCGTGATCTGATCATGTCTCTAATTATGATAGCTGTTGCATGTGCGATGTTGTTGTTTTGATCATCTAGTATGCTAGAGCTATGCATGCTAATTACTGTTTTAGTCATGAATTATTTACCGGAATTAATCACGAATTTACCTAATTCTCCAACAGTAAGATCCGGTGTGTAAGATTTTTCATGGATAGGCTAGGAGATTGCATGAAAAAGTAAAAAAAGGAACTTTATCACCATGCAACAAGTAAATCGCTAGGTACACACAAGAAATTATTTTTTTTGCGGGAAGGTACACACAAGAATAGAAATAAGAAATACAGACTGCACAAATGAAGAGACAAACAAGATTACTAGTGCACTAAAAACCAATTTTGAAGATAAAAAAGTTTTCTAGCTCGAACCACACGTCTGATTTATAATCCGGTTTCACTGTTGGCTTTGTATCGATGATAGTTTCAACACTAGATCCTACATGAGTATGTTTCAACAAGAAAAATATTCCAAATAGGTAACTAGATAGCAAATGCTAGTGCCTCATTTCACTTCTACCCTTTATATATACCACAAATCTTTGCCTGACTAGATAGCAAATGCCAGTACATCATTCCACTTCTACCCTTCATTTATACCACTATATTCCAGTGCCCCACTTCACCTCTGCCCTTTATATATACCACTATCTTCGCCCGACTAGATATCAAATTATAGTGCCCCACTTCACTCTATATGTTAGCAGCACTAGCTTCTTAGGACGCCAAGTAGGTGAAACTCACGTACAAAGTAGATGAGGAGATGATGAGAAATAAAAAAAAAAAGATACACAAAGCCGTGGGAATAGGAGACAAGGGGAAGAGCAGAAGACCAAATGGTTGTGAAAATGTAGAAATGGACTATTATTATTGATCTTCAACCGAGTGATTCTGTACAGCTGCCCTTCTTTACGCTAGTCATAGTGGAAGTAACTTAGCTACTCCCTCCATCCATATATATAGGCTCTAGTGTGTTTTTCGAGACTGCCTTTGACTATTGGTAAGATTAATAGTATATGAGATGTATAATGAGAAAATTATATCATTGGAAGCTCCTTTCATGTACGAATTTGATGATATGCTTTGTGTAAGTTGCATGTCATATATTATTGCTCTAACATGCACTAGTGCAGAATCAGCCTTTAGTCCCGGTTCAACAACCGGCACTAAAGGGCTGGGACAAAAGCCCCCCCCCCCCTTAGTCCCGGTTCGTCACGGCCCGGGACCAAAGGCCCACAACGTGGCACGAGCCCGCGCCGGGGGCTGGGGGGCCTTTAGTCCCGGTTGGTAACACCAACCGGGACTAAAAGGTATAGGGGTTTATGTTTTATTTTTCCTTTTAATTTTGTGTTTTCCATTTAATTCTTTTTTTGCGAGAAATTCTTTTTCATTTCAAACATATTTTATGCTACTACATACATACTGTACACGTCATGCATATATAAATAGAATTTCTCGTAGCCAATCATATATATATCATAGAATTTCTCGTACGACCATATGCGCATACACATATATATATACAATTTGGTATATACAATTTCTCCTACAATTTGCAGATAATTACATGCATGCAAAAGCAGGATTTTTGGGATGTATGACCTGGTCAACCAAAAATCCCGCAATTTGTAGACCAAAAATCCCGCAATTTATTCAGCCGTGTAATGGTATGCTCCTTTGGGATGTATGACCTGGTCAACCAAAAATCCCGCAATTTCCTCTTGAAGTGCTCGTATGCGGTCCGTTGGTAGGAGCTTTTCCCGCATCTCCCTCAGCTTTAAATTAGGAGATCAAGATGAATATATTAGTTATGTGTATATATATTAGATCATGATAAAAAAATTGTGGATAGTGTTCTGGCAAACGTACCCAAAGTTGTCTTTCAGATCTGCTCCTTTCGGACGTCATAATGCGAATGTTCTCGCAAACGTAGTATGCACATAAATTATTCCCCGGCGCCTGACTCATGCACTTTACGAGAATAGAATTCAATCAGATAATAATTAATCAAGCATGATAATGGTATTGAAACTAGAATTAAAGAGATGCGCGGACACGTAGCTAGTACTACTTAATTACGTACCCTGGGTCGCACCCATTTCAGCTCTTGTTTCCATGCGCCTGGGACCTGTTTGATGAAGCTTTGCCAAACCCTGCCCGGCAAAGAAAATGAATAAATGAGTTATTAATTAGTTGATATCAGGAAATGAAATAAAGAGCTGGCTGACATAGTGCGATAATGATTGAAATTACCTGTCGACCATCCCCTTCATGATTAAGTACTCTTTAGGTTCTTTAAGTAGTGAGTCCAGTACTTTAACTTTTCCCTCGTCAACTTCAATGATTAGCAGGATCCAGTGGAAACTGCATGCGCACACGTTTGTATAATTAAGCGGGCATGTGCATAACTCATCAACTACACTTATTAACATCTAGTAAGCAAAATAGAATTTGTAGTACAAGACAGTAACACTCACCCGAAGTTGTAAGGAAATACTATTTCTGTTGGGTATTTAGTTGCTTCAAAAACTCTAGCAAGTACTTCTCTGTCTCTTTTGGGTGACGTGACCATACCTCTTCATTAATGGTATTTGGGTCAATGAACCCAATGCCATAGCGTCCATCTCTTTTCATTTCATAAATCTTCATTCTGCATAATACCACAGAAAAGAATATAGTGAGGATAATTACAGGCAACGAACGAGCACACCTAGAGACTTAAATTATAGAAAGAAATCACTTACAGACAATAGCAACTGACGAGAGATTTGTCGAGTGCGTCTTGATTGAATAACTGAAACAATTCTTGAAACTCAACCCACAAATCTTTTGCATGGAAGTAATGCTCTTCCTTGACTTTCACCATGAGGGAATCTCGCCCCTTCTTGACTTCTCTCAGGTACCAGTCATGCAAATTGCGCATTCTCATTGATAGATTCTCGACCTCCCTGACCAGATCTTGGTCGGGGACATATTTCAATGCTACTTCGTGATCTTGAATCTTGGGGAGTTCCTCGATGCCTAGGAGTTGTTCAACAGTGACACCGGCCTCTCTAGCCATCTGTCTATGAGCGTCGGTTATTACCGGCTGATCGGCGATACTCACACCATGTGATTGTACAATGAGCGGGGGGGGGGTCGATTGCACTGCCTGTTCTCCCAGCTGGGGAACAGTTTTCCCGCATTTACTACTCCTTGCTTGGCTCGAGCTCGACTCCTTATCTTTTTGTGCCACATATAACTTCTTAATAGAACGCTCATAGTCTGAGTTCGTCCTCTTCACAGCCGGTTGAGCATTATCAATAAAGTGTTGTATGACTTCATCAGGTATTTTCTCCTTCGGCGGGGGCTGTTTCCGTGCAAAATGGGCATTCACTTGGGCAGCCACTTCGGCCTTGTTTTCCTCGATAGTCATCTCGTAAGCCAACTTCTTTTTGGCAGGAGGAGAGGCTTTCTTGCTTGGTGCTCTCTTCCGCTTTGGAGAAGGCTGACGCGCCCGAGATCGATATGGCGGACTCGCGCTGATGGGCTCCGTCTCGGGGTGGGGTGGTGGAGATGGCTGACGCGGTGGCGGACTAGCGCCGCGCTGTGTCTCGGGCAGGGTTGGAGTCGGCTGACGCGGTGGCGGACTTGGAGGAGGAGTCGGTGGCCTTGGAAAGACGATGCAATCCTTTCTCCATAGAATGATACGATGTATGGCCTCTCCAAGTGTGCGCTCCTCGTCACCTCTAGGAATGTCAAGCAGTAGCTCGTAATATCCTGACATCACTTCATCAACCCCGACACGAGCATAGCCAGCTGGAATCGGATTGCAATGGAAGTTTGCTTCAGGGGGATTTGTTAAAGCATAGCCATCCGCCACCTTCATGGATATGTTCTTCACTTTCATGTGTAGCTCACAAGGTGTCGTATCTTTGATATCATCCACAGGGTATCTATCCAGCAGTGCATCATCGGCCGGGGTGGAACCCACGCTGCTTTTCGGCATAGATGGGACGGTTGTATCCAATGCTGGATCTGCTTGCTGCTGCCGCTGAGACGCCCTTTCCTGGCTAAGTGAGTCGATCTGCTCCTGCTGCCTTAGGTAAGCGCGTTCCAACTCCGCGTGCTTTGATTCTACCAGTTGAAGGCGGTCTGCTGCCTGCTTCATCTGCTCCTCCTCCTGCTTCCTCTGCTCCTCCTCCTGCTGCTTCTTTCTCGCACGGCTTCTGTAAGTGGCGTTCCAATCCGCAAACCCCTCAAACCATGGAACACCGCCTTTGCCTCGTGTTCGTCCCGGGTGTTCAGGATTGTTCAGGGCGCGCGTAAGCTCGTCATTCTCTCTGTCGGGCTTGTACTTTCCCGTTCGAGCATCTTGTATTGCAACAAGTAAAGCATCGGAGGCTTCTTTAAGACTTGCCCGCTCCATAACCAGCCCTGTCTCTGGGTCCAACTTCCCCCCATGCGCATAAAACCAAGTCCTGCACCTGGGGGGCCAACTCAATGTAACTGGAGTGACCCCTGCAGCAATCATCTGTTCCTCAGCGAGATCCCACTTAGGCCGGCCGACCTGGTAGCCACCTGGCCCCAGAGTATGGTGACACTTTTTTTTCGCAGCATTAATCTTGTTTATTCTCGACCGTTTCTTAGATTCTTCCCATTCCTTGAACTGCACGAAAGCGTCCCAGTGATCTTTTGCCTTCTCCAGTGTTCCCTTGAATGCTGGAGTCTTCTTTCCGTCTGCTTGGTACTTGGCCCATATTCTTTTCTTGTGGTTGTTGAATGCTATCGCCATCTCCTTAAGAGCACTCTTCTTGACTTTCTCCCGTTCTTCATCTGTCAAATGATCTGGTAGGGTGAAATGTGCCATGAGCGATTCCCAAAGCAGATCTTTTGCTCTTCCGTTGACAAAAGTAACTCCTTGATCTCCCTTTGCTGGCTTATTCCATTCTTGAACGGAGATCGGGATTTGGTCCCTGACAATAACTCCGCATTGACGAGTAAATTTGTCCGCATTCTTTTTAGGAGCAAGCGGTTCGCCATTTTCTTTGATGGCATCGATATTGTACTTTATGCCAGCCTGCAACCTTCTGGCCGGGCCTCGTACTGCCCTGTTTGTAGAAGATTTGCTCGATCCGGAGGGCTAAAAGAAGAAAGATCGATTCGTTAATATATATAAATCAATTAATACATGTAATGATCACCAGAGGCCTTATATATATATACCTCGCCGGTCTTTGTTATTTGAAGAACATTTCCTTCGTCATCATTGTTGTGGACTTCATCTCTTCGTTCGTCTTCATCAAATATTAATACTCCCTCACCGGAATTATTAATGTTCAGATATTGCGAGCCGTCATCTTCGGGTTCATTCTCATCTGGGCTCGGGGAGCGTATGATGTCGAACATGGTCTCTTCTCCGTCTCTGCCGGTATTGTCCATAGCTTATATTAACTAATCCAGAAGAAAGACAAAACAATTTAGTATTCAAATTAGAATGGAATCAATAAGGAAAAACTGAATCATAGTAGATAATATGCATCTCGAATAATATCACTAATACATCTCGAATAATCCAGATAATATGCATCATCGAATATAATCTCGAATACATCGTCTCGAATATTATCGAATATAATCTCGAATACATCTCGAGTATTAATTATCACTAATACATCTCGAATATTATCATATAACATCACTAGCTAATACAGATCGAATATTATCGAAGAATCTAGTTCACTTGCGGTTCCTGAGGCGCGGGCGGTGGACACCCAAAGAGAAGGAACCATCACAGGATCATAGCTCGGGTGAGATCCCTGAAGAACCTGCCAGGTATTGGAGAACCTGACGTCCAACGCAACCATGTAGCGACGGACGTGCTCGTCCTCCTCCCTGACACGGCGACGTACCACCTCCGCGGGGGCCGGCTGCCTCCGCACCGAAAGTGGCCCACGCGACCGCCACCAAAGAAGCTCTGGGTCGACGACGGGAGCCCGGTTCCTCACCAAGCTGCGCGCCCCAGAAGGTAGCACCTCCCAGTGCCAGCCCGGCGGAGCCCAGTCCCAGACATGGCGCCTCTCAAGCAGGTTCTCGCAACCGAGTCGATGACGAGGATGCGGGCCGGGCATCGTAGACGTCGAGAACAAATTCTATGCAAATTTAACATTTTTCAAATGCTTGATTGTGATTTTTGTAATTCTTTTTCACTTGATTTTGCAAATACATGACAAACTTTTGCAAATACAACATTAAGATATATATTAACATTAAAATATTATTAATACATGGTCAACTTTTTTCTATGCAACTTTTTCCTATGCAACTTTTTTCTATAAGTATAAAAAACTAAAAACAGAAAATCTATGCAAATTCCACCGTTCATCTACATATACATATATACATACATTGTATAAAAAAAACTAGTGAAAAAAAAACTAAAACATACATACATATAGTGAAAAAAATAATCATCTAAAACATCAAAACATACATACATATATACATATATACATACATTGTATACTAGTTAATAATAATCTAAAACATATCTAGTGAAAAAAAAAATCGCCGGAGGGGGCGGCGCGAGCTCACAGCGGGCGAGGTCGAGGACGGCGACGGCGAGGTCGAGGCCGGCGGGCGCGGGCGGCGTCGGAGAGGAGAGGCGTGGGTGGCATCGATCGGGGAAGAGGCGCGGGCGGCGTCAGGGAGGAGGCGCGGGCGGCCGGCGTCAGGGGCGGCGTCGGAGAGGAGAGGCGCGGGCGGCGTCGGGGAGGAGGCGCGGGCGGCTGGCGTCGGGGCAGGCGGCGGCGCAGCAGCCTGGCGGCGTCTCTGTGTTTGGCGTCGAGAGAATGGAGAGGATGGATTCGTAAGTGCCGCTAATATATGAAAGCCTTTAGTCCCGGTTGGTGGCTCCAACCGCGACTAAAGGCCCCCCTTTAGTCGCGGTTGGAGCCACCAACCGGGACTAAAGGTGAAATTCACCCAGGCCAAGCGGCGGGAAGCCAGGCCTTTAGTCCCGGTTGGTGGCTCCAACCGGGACTAAAGGGGGCCTTTAGTCGCGGTTGGAGCCACCAACCGGGACTAAAGGCCTGGCTTCCCGTGTCGAATGTTTAGTCCCACCTCGCTAGTTGAGAGGAGCTCGCAGCGGTTTATAAGCCCCGCCGCGGCTACCGTGTCGAGCTCCTCTCTAAGCAGGCCTTTGTGGGCCTACCGAACTTGTGCTGCCCTGTGGGGCCTATTGGGCCCTGCGGGCCTGCATCCTGGCCCAACTAGAGGTTGGGTTTCTAGTCGTATGCAGGCCGTGGCGGCCCGGTAGGCGGGCTTTTTTTTCCAATTTTTTTTTGCTTTATTTATTTTCTTTTGTTTCTACTTACAGCCAAATATTTAGAGTTTCTGAGTGAATCTTTTTGCTTTAGGTCACAAAAATTTTAAACTTTCTGTTAGTGCCAGTACTTTTCAAATTTGAATAGTTTAAATTTGAATTATTTGAAATTTGTGTGAATCACTAGTTTGTGAATAACTTTACTTTAAAAATAGATTTATCAGTGATTCTTTTTTCTGCTGTTTAATATTAGTGTGTTTTATCATTATATTCAATTTGGTAATTCTTAGGTTATTTTAAAAAATGAAAATGCCTTTGTAACAGATGAGTTTTCGTCCGAAACCCTGATACTTCGAAAGATATTGTCCATTTTGTACACGAAGTGCATCCAGTTTTTGCCGTAACCCTCTCAACTTTTTAGCACATGCTATATGGGTGAAATGATGATACCATGCCAACTTTCAACCTTTTCAGAGTTCATTTGTAGTGCTTTTCAATTTCAGGGTCATTTAGCTCAAAAAATTCATTAAATGCATGAAAAATAGCAAATGAAGTCAGAACGGGTTGAAAAATGATGATGTGGCTTTGAATGGTGCATGTTGAACTCACAAAATGTCTAGAGTTGAAATAAGTTAAAAAAAATGAAATGCCTTTGTAACAGATGAGTTTTCGTCCGAAACCCTGATACTTCGAAAGAGATTGTCCATTTTGTACACGAAGTGCATCCAGTTTTTGCCGTAACCCTCTCAACTTTTTAGCACATGCTATGTGGGTGAAATGATGATACCATGCCAACTTTAAACCTTTTCAGAGTTCATTTGTAGTGTTTTTCAATTTCAGGGTCATTTAGCTCCAAAAATTCATTAAATGCATGAAAAATAGCGAATGAAGTCAGAAAGGGTTGAAAATTGCATCCAGTCCTTAAAGATATATTTCTTCGCCTTTCAAATGCCAAAACACATATATACCCTAACTATTACAAAGATTCCATCCGGTTTGTCCGAAGTGGGACTTTCGAGATAAGTCCGGAAACTCACTAGAGAAGAAAGTGATGACGGTGAAGCCGGTCACATCCCAGAGTGGGATCTTTGGGTATAAAACTTTTTCTTCGCGTGTGTCCCTTTGCGCCGTAACCATGGACAATCTTCATCATTTAACATGATGCTTGGGTCAATCTTCACTGTGAAGGGAGCAATTTCATGAAACTTTTCATAATCTTCTGACATGTCTGTCTTGTCCTCCACTCCCACGATATTTCTGTTCCCTGAAAGAACTATGTGGCACTTTGGCTCATCGTATAATGTATTCGCTTCCTTATCTTTTCTTTTTCTCGGCTTGGTAGACATGTCCTTCACATAGAAAACCTGCGCCACATCATTGGCTAGGACGAATGGTTCGTCTGCGTACCCAAGATTGTTGAGATCCACTGTTGTCATTCCGTACCGCGGGTCTTCCTTTACGCCGCCTCCTGACAGATTGACCCATTTGCAGCGAAACAAAGGGACCTTCAATTCACGTCCATAGTCAAGTTCCCATATCTCCTCTATGTAACCATAATATATGTCCTTTGGCCTATTGGTGTTTGCAGCATCAAAGCGGACACCACTGTTTTGGTTGGTGCTCTTTTTATCTTGGGCGATCGTGTAAAATGTATTCCCATTTATCTCGTACCCTTTGAAAGTCAATATAGTCGAAGATGGTAACTTGGACAGCAAGTACAGCTCATCTCCAACACTGTCGTCATGCAAGAGACGTGTCTGCAACCAACCGCCGAAAGTCCCCATGTGTTCACATGTAATCCAGTCGTCATACTGCTCCGGGTGTTTGGAGCGTAGAATATTCTTGCGTTCGTCGATATACGGACCCACCAAGCTGGAATTTTGTAGAACTGTGTAGTGTGCTTGCGCCCAAGAATGCCCGTCCATATATATTACTTGGTCCTTTCCTAGCGTGCCTTTTCCACCAAGTCTGCCCTCATGCCGCGATTCGGGAACGCCAATCGGCTTAAGGTCAGGAATAAAGTCAACACAAAACTCAATGACCTCCTCTGTTTCATGGCCCTTGGAGATGCTTCCTTCTGGCCTAGCACGGTTATGAACATATTTCTTTAAGACTCCCATGAACCTCTCAAAGGGGAACATATTGTGTAGAAATACAGGACCCAGAATGGCAATCTCTTCGACTAGGTGAACTAGGACGTGCGTCATGATATTGAAGAAGGATGGTGGGAACACCAACTTGAAACTGACAAGACATTGCACCAAATCATTCTGTAATCTTGGTAGGATTTCTGGATCGATTACCTTCTGAGAGATTGCATTGAGGAATGCACATAGCTTCACAATGGCTAATCGAACGTTGTCCGGTAGAAGCCCCCTCAATGCAACTGGAAGCAGTTGCGTCATAATCACGTGGCAGTCGTGGGACTTTAGGTTCTGGAACTTTTTCTCTGCCATATTTATTATTCCCTTTATATTCGACGAGAAGCCAGACGGGACCTTCATACCGAGCAGGCATTCAAAGAAGATTTCCTTCTCTTCTTTGGTAAGAGCGTAGCTGGCAGGACCCTGATGCTGCTTTGGATGCATGCCGTCTTTTTCGTGCATACGTTGCTGGTCCTCCCGTGCCTCCGGTGTATCTTTTGTCTTCCCATACATGCCCAAGAAGCCTAGCAGGTTCACGCAAAGATTCTTCGTCACATGCATCACGTCGATTGCAGAGCGGACCTCTAGTTCTTTCCAATATGGTAGGTCCCAAAATATAGATTTCTTCTTCCACATGGGTGCGTGTCCGTCAGCGTCATTCGGAACAGATTGTCCGCCAGGACCCATTCCAAAGATTACTTTTAAATCCTTGACCATATCAAGTATATCATGACCAGTACGGTGGCGAGGCTTCTTCCGGTGATCTGCCTCACCTTTGAAATGCTTGCCTTTCTTTCTTAAGACATGATTGATCTGAAGAAATCGACGATGTCCCAGGTACACATTTTTCTTACATTTATCCAAATATATACTGTCGGTATCATCTAAACAGTGCGTGCATGCGTGGTATCCCTTGTTTGTCTATCCTGAAAGGTTACTAAGAGCAGGCCAATCATTGATGGTTACAAACAGCAACGCTCGCAGGTCAAATTCCTGCTGTTTGTGCTCATCCCACACACGTACACCTTCTATACTCCACAGCTGTAAAAGTTCTTCAACCAATGGCCTTAGGTACACATCAATGTCGTTGCCGGGTTGCTTGGGGCCTTGGATGAGCACTGGCATCATAATGAACTTCCGCTTCATGCACAACCAAGGAGGAAGGTTATAGATACATAGAGTCACAGGCCAGGTGCTATGATTGCTGCTCTGCTCCCCGAAAGGATTAATGCCATCTGCACTTAAACCAAACCATACGTTCCTTGCGTCATCTGCAAAGTCCTTCCACTTTCTCTCGATTTTTCTCCACTGCGATCCGTCAGCGGGTACTCTCAACTTCCCATCTTTCTTACGGTCTTCTTTGTGCCATCGCATCAACTTGGCATGCTCTTTGTTTTGGAACAAACGTTTCAACCGTGGTATTATAGGAGCATACCACATCACCTTGGCAGGAATCTTCTTTCTGGGGCGCTCGCCCTCAACATCACCAGGGTCATCGCGGCTGATCTTATAGCGCAATGCACCGCATACCGGGCATGCATTCAAATCCTCGTACTCACCGCGGTAGAGGATGCAGTCATTAGGGCATGCATGTATCTTCTGCACCTCTAATCCTAGAGGGCAGACAGCCTTCTTTGCTTCGTACGTACTGTCGGGCAATTCGTTGTCCTTTGGAAGCATCTTCTTTAACATTATCAGCAACTTTTCAAATCCCTTGTCAGATACACCATTCTCTGCCTTCCATTGCAGCAATTCCAGTGTGGTACCCAGCTTTTTCTTGTCATCTTCGCAATTTGGGTACAACAATTTCTTGTGATCCTCTAACATGCGCTGCAACTTCAGCTTCTCCTTTTCACTTGCGCAGTTTCTCTTTGCATCGGCAATGGCCCAACCAAGATCATCAGCGGGCTCGTCTGATGCTTCTTCTTCAGCTTCTTCCCCCATTGCCGGCTCAGCTTCTTCCCCCATTGTTGTACCATCGTATTCAGGGAACCCATGGCCAGGATAGCTGTCATCATCCTCTTCTTCTTCATTCTCTTCCATTAGGACCCCTCTTTCTCCGTGCTTGGTCCAACAGTTATAGCCGGACATGAAACCAGACATAAACAGGTGGACGTGAATGGTTCTTGAGTTAGAGTAATTGCGATCATTCTTATAGACAGCACATGGACAACACATAAAACCATCCGCCCGCTTGTTTGCCTCAGCCGCAACCAAAAAAGTACGCACGCCATTAATGAACTGGGGAGATCATCGGTCATCGTACATCCATTGCCGGCTCATCTTCATTACACAACACCGAAAAGACCAAATTAATACAAGTTCATACATATAGTTCATACACACTTATTCTCATAAAACAACATACAAACTCTCTAGCTAAAGCATTTAAATGCAACAACAAATGCGATCAAGATCGCAACTAAGGTAACAATTGATCCAACAGCATAGTGATACCAAGCCTCTTGATTAACGGCATATTTTTTAAATTTTCTAATCTTCAAGCGCATTGCATCCATCTTGATCTTGTGATCATCGACGACATCGGCAACATACAACTCCAGTTTCATCTTCTCTTCTTCAATTCTTTTCAATTTTTCTTTCAAATACTCGTTTTCTTTTTCAACTAAATTTAACTTCTTGACAAGAGGGTCGGTTGCAATTTCCGGTTCACATACCTCCTAGATAAAAATATCTATGTCAACTTGATGGGCATAATTTTCATAAACGCGAAATGCAACAAATAGTTATAAAAGAGAATATATATATACCACATCCGAATCATAAACCGGACGAGGGGCGACAGGGACGGATATCAAAGTCATGGCACTATGTATAACAAACAATCATACATGTAAGAAAATTATACAATTAACTATCTAAATCATACAAATAAGATTTTTTTTATAAAAAGGATAAGAACAAGAGGCTCACCAAGGTGTGGTGCCGGCGACGGGACGGTGCAGGCGATCGACGGTGGTTAGGACGGGGACGGGAAGGCACTAAGTAAACCACACCTACACATATGCAAACTAAGAAGTTAATTTGAGCTCAAATTGCATATAAATCAAATAAACTCCCACATAATTACTCCCAAACTAGAACCCACAAATCACTATACTTATAGAGCATTGCACGAGCTAATCTAGCAATGAGAGATGAAAGGACAAAGTTGCTAACCTTTGTGAACACTTGGATTGATGGGGTGCCTTCAAATCTTGACAAATTTTTGCAAAAATGGAGGATGAGCTCGAGCAATAGGGGAAGAACAGAGAGGAGAGGAAAGGGGGGAAACAGAGAGCTTCGGCTCGGGCTGGACGAAGGGTTTATATAGTGACACCTTTAGTCCCGGTTCATGTAACAAACCGGGACTAAATGTTAACCTCTAGTCCCGGTTTGTGACACGAACCGGGACTAAAGGGGATCGTGGGGCCCCAGCCTGACACCAGCCTGCCACCAGACCTTTAGTCCCGGTTTGTGTCACAAACCGGGACTAAAGGCTAACCTCTAGTCCCGGTTTGTGACACGAACCGGGACTAAAGGTGATCGTGGGGCCCCAGCCTGACACCAGCCTGCCACCACACCTTTAGTCCCGGTTTGTGTCACAAACCGGGACTAAAGGTTCAACACGAACCGGGACTAATGATTCCCCTGCCCCTAGCCGTTGGAACCGGGACTAATGGTCACATTAGTCCCGGGCCGTAGTCAAACCGGGACTAATGATGCGAACGTAAAGTCGTTTTTCTACTAGTGATGTGGTCAAAGTTAGCCTCGAAAAACGCATTAGGCTCTATATATATGGATAGAGGGAGTAGTAACATGGCGCATTCCAAGACAAGTTTGCTTATGTGGCATGTAGTTAATGAGGGAGAGGTGTTTGGAGTAACATATTATGTTACTGTAACATAACACAACCCAAAGCAAAATGAGTCTACAATCTAATAAATGCAATCATCTATGATACTACTTCTATGTTACTTTGCACTATAAAGGTAATAACATAAACTAGTGTCATATGCATGACACTAATCTAAGTTACTCCCCACTATGACTAGCCTTATACTCCCTCCGTTCCTAAATATAAGTCTTTGTAGAGATTTCACTATGGACCACATATGGATGTATATAGATGCATTTTAGAGTGTAGATTCACTCATTTTGCTCCGTATGTACTCCATAATGAAATCTCTACGAAGACTTTGCATTTGCAACTCTGAATAGTAGGAACACAAAGTTATGTACACTTAGGGGCTTAAGGGCATCTCCAAGGCTGACCCGCAAACCGCCCGCATCCGTCCGTACCGCGTTGTCCGGACCGCGTGAGCCATCCAACGCCGACCTATATTGGTCCGCGGGGCGGTCCGGACGCAATTTCTCCCGCAAAACGGAGACAAACGTGGGGGGGTTTTGCGGGAGTCCGGACCGATCCCAAGCCCGCTTCTGGCCGCCCTGGCCCACCAAAACCCCTCCTCCCTCTCCCGCGCGCATTCCCGCCCGGCGCCACCTGCCCGCTTTCATGCCGTTGTAGAGCGCGCCGCTCAACATTGAAGACGGCTCAGGGCGGACGGGACCTCTCACTGCCTCCGCCATTGAAGCGGCGCGCCGGCCGAGGGCACCGCCCGCGACGTGTCTCCGGTGTCCGCGCCTGTTCAATGCCGGAGACGCGTGACTGGACGGGACGGGACGGATATCTACCATGCCCGTTCAATGCCGTTGTCCGTCCGTATGCCGCCATTAAGCAGGCTCGCCGGCCGAGAAACCCACTCCGGCGTCCCGCATTGACGCCTGGTTTCACCGGAATCCGCAATTTAAGGGTGGCCACAACCGGCTATCTCCACAGCACAACACATCCGCTCCACATCCTCCTCCTTTCCTCCACATCCACCATGACCGCCAGCGGGAAAGCACTGTGGGACAGTCTGTCGCCGGAGATGAAGCATGAGGTGGCCGCCCATGCCGCCGCCTGGCGGAGCCGCCGTCCCAGGCGGATCGAGGCCGGCTTGCCGGCCAGCTCGCCCGAGGTCTCCGACGACAAGGACGACACCACGATGGACACGAGCTCTGACGACTCCGCCCTGGCTCCCGCGCCTCCTGTGCACGCCGGCTTCACCATGGAGCAGGCGCAGACACACTTCAACGCCGCCATGGCGGAGGTGCAGCCTATGCCGGCGCCTCTGTCGGTGTTCCAGCAGGCACAGGAGGAACAACGGTACAACCTGTTCCTCCTGGAGCAGCACCGGCTGGTGGAGGGCCAGATCTACGGCGAGCGCGCGAGCGAGGAGGCCGTGGCGGCCATGGTCGCCGCGAACCCCAACTTCGTCGCCGAGCAGCGTGCCATCTACGATGCCGTCCGCACTCAAGCTGCCGCTTGCCAGGAAGCGGCCGCCGCGGTGGCGCGGCTGCAGGCGATCGCGGAGGAGAACAACACCAGCTGCGCCTCCTACGCGTCGCCGCCGACCCATCAGCTGGCCCGTTGGGACGAAGGCAGCACCGGCGCCACCATTTCCATCGTGGACCTCACGTCCACCGGCGACAGACAGGTCGCGGACTCCTCCGAGGATGTGTAGGCCACAGGAGGCGGCGGTGCCTTTTGTCCCATGTGGCCCGGTCCGTCTCCCATGTTCTACTCTTCCTCGCCAGAGACCGCACCTTCACTTCATCGGTCTTATCGCCGGTGCTCATGGAGACGGCGGATGGAGGATGACACGGGCTTGGACGCCGGGCGCCACCGCCGTAGGATAGGTTTAGGGGCGGGTCTTTTTTTTTGTTCTAGATGTTCAAAATCTAATCAAAACCCGCCATGTTTGTATGAAATCCGTCATGTTTGTATGAAATCCAGACGTGTTTATATGAAATCCGGTCTTGTTTGCACGAATTTCATCCAGTTTGCTGAAATGGCGTTTGAAATGTATGCGGCAACGGTTGGATGGCGTCCTCCCGCATCTGTGTCCGCGGACTGGTCCCCCCCCCCCCTGTCCACGGACGGATGCGGGAGGAAATTTGCGGGTTGCCGTTGGACATGCCCTAAGTAAGGGCAACTCTAACCGATCCCAATAACCGGTTGGAGGAGTAAAAATCTGGTTTTACTCCTCTAACCGACACCTAGCCGATCCCCAATCGGCGTCAGACGAGTAAAAATATCATTAGCCGCCTCCGATTCCTCTATGTTTACTCCACCGCTCGGCGGCCGAGTAAAATTCCACGCCTCTATAGCCGCCTCCTCTGCCTCTCCACCTCCCCATCCCCGCCGCCAGCGCACGCCCCCGCCGTTCCCCGACCACCCCCTCCTCCCAATGGTCGGACCGCATGGCCGCCGCTCCCCGCCACCGATCCGCGTCGCCACGCGCGCCGCACCGCATCCTTGAGCCGCCGCGCCCCCCGCCCGCACCTTCGGCTTCCCGGACCTCCCTCCGCTGTGGCAGCCGCAGAGGAAATACCTCAGCGTCCGCCAGAAAGCGTGGGGGGACTTGGGTGGCGGAGATCATCGACTGGGAGACCTGCTACTTGTAGCTTGCGTTGGTATTTTCCCCAAAGAGGAAGGGATGATGCAGCAGACTAGAGGTAAGTATTTCCCTCAGTTATGAAAACCAAGCTTATCAATCCAGAAGGAGAACCACGCAACACCTCGTTAGCAGTACCTGCACACAAACAACAAATCCTTGCACCCAACGCAAATGAGGGGTTGTCAATCCCTCGGCGGTCAATTGCAAGATTAAATTGTATGTGATAGATAGATTGATTGAAACAAAAATAAAAAATAAAATAAAGAAAAGAAAAGTGCAGCAAGGTTTTTTTAGGGTTTTTAATATATGATTTAGATAGACCCGGGGGCCATAGTTTTCACTAGAGGCATCTCTCAAGAAAATAGCATACGGTGGGTAGACAAATTACTGTTGGGCAATTGATAGAAAAGCAAGATCATGATGATATCCAAGGCAATGATCATGTATATAGGCATCACGTCCGAGACAAGTAGACCGACTCCTGCCTGCATCTACTACTATTACTCCACACATCGATCGCTATCCAGCATGCATCTAGTGTATTAAGTCCATAAAGAACGGAGTAACGCCTTAAGCAAGATGACATGATGTAGACAAAGTAAACTCACGCATGAATAAACCCCATCTTTTTACCCTTAATAGCAACGATACATACGTGCCATGTCCCTTTCTGTCACTGGGATTGAGCACCGCAAGATCGAACCCATTACAAAGCACCTCTTCCCATGGCAAGATAAATTAATCTAGTTGGCCAAACCAAATCAATAGATCGGAGAAGAAATACGAAGCTATAATAATCATGCATAAAAAAGATCAGAGAAGACTCAAATAATATTCATGGATAATCTGATCATAAACTCACAATTCATCGGATCCCAACAAACACACCGCAAAAAGTGATTACATCGGATAGAACTCCAAGAACATCGAGGAGAACATTGTATTGAAGATCAAAAAGAGAGAAGAAGCCATCTAGCTACTAACTATGGACCCGAAGGTCTGTGGTAAACTACTCACGCATCATCGGAAGGGCAGCAAGGTTGATGTAGAGCCCCTCCGTGATCAATTCCCCCTCCGGTGGAGTGCCGGAAAAGGCCTCAAGATGGGATCTCTCGAGAACAGAAACTTGCGGCCGCGGAAAAAGTATTTCGTGAACTCCCCTATTGGTTTCCCAATTTTTGGGAATTTATAGTGGTGGAATTAGGTCAAAAGAAGCAGAGGTGGGCCCATGAGGCACCAGGGCGCGCCTGCCCCCCCCCCCCTCAGGCGCGCCCTGGTGGCTCGTGGCCACCTCCTGGGGCTTCTGGCCTTCTCCCGAAGCTTCTAGTGTTGGTTATGTCCAGAAAAAAATCTCTAAAAAGTTTCGTGGCATTTCGACTTCGTTTGGTATTGATATTTTGTAAACCAAAAATAGGCAGAAAACAGCAACTGGCACTGAGCACTAAGTTAATAGGTTAGTCCCAAAAAATGATATATAATTGCTGTAAATGTATATAAAAACATCCAAGATTGATAATATAACAGCATGGAACAATCAAAAATTATAGATACGTTGGAGACGTATCAGCATCCCCAAGCTTAATTCCTGCTCGTCCTCGAGTAGGTAAATGATAAAAACAGAATTTTTGATGTGGAATGCTGCCTATCATATTCATCATATATTCTTTTCTTTTGTAGCATGGACATATGGACTTGAATGATTCAAAGCAATAGTCTATAATTTTGCATGAAGATATAAATACTCAAGCATACTAACAAGCAACCATGCCTTTCAAAATATCAACGCTAAAGAAAGTTATCCCTAGCCCATTATGCTCAATCATTGATCCATTCATGAAACACACTCCATATTAGCTACATCCAATGCACAAGTATGACAATAGTGCTCTCTAGTTGGTGCTTTATAAGAGAAGATGGAGACTCAAGAAAATAAAAATTGCATAAAAGTAAATAGATAGGCCCTTCGCAGAGGGAAGCACAGATTTGCTAATGTGCCAGAGCTCAAAGCTTAAATTAGAGAGATAAAAAATTTGGGAGGCATGCTTTTCCTGTCAATGGAAACGAACGAGAATTCCCAATATCTTCCATGCTTGATACATTATAGGCGGTTCCCAAACAGAAAGTAAATTTTCAAAATTTCAATCTTGTCAACTCTCAAAATAATATAAGTGAAGCATGAGAGTTTATTTCTTCAAAATTTTAATCTTGTCAACTCTCAAAATAATATAAGTGAAGCATGAGAGTTTATTTCTTCAAAATTTTAATCTTGTCAACTCTCAAAATAATATAAGTGAAGCATGAGAGTTCATTTCTTCAAAATATAGCCACCGCCGTGCTCAAAAAGATTTAAGTGAAGCACTAGAGCAACTGCCTAGCTCAAAAAATTTAAGTGAAGCACATAGAGTATTTTAGCAAATTATGATGAACGTGTGGCTCTCTCAAAATAGGCGTGTTCAGCAAGGATGATTGTGACACACTAAAAAGCAAACAAAGCAAAGACTCATATAATATAAGACGCTCCAAGTAAAACACATATCATGTGACGAATAAAAATATAGCTCCAAGTAAAATTACCGATGGTTGGTAGAAGAAAGAGGGGATGCCTTCCGGGGCATCCCCAAGCTTAGACGCTTGAGTCTTCCTTGAATATTACCTTGGGGTGCCATGGGCATCCCCAAGCTTAGGCTCTTGCCACTCCTTATTCATTCATCCATCGTGATCTCACCCAAAACTTGAAAACTTCAATCACACAAAACTCAACAAAACCTTCATGAGATCCGTTAGTATAACAAATAAATCACTACTTTAAGTACTGTTGCAGACCCATTCGTATTTTATATTTGCATTATACCTACTGTATTCTAACTTCTCCATGGCTTATACCCCCCGATAAAATCCATAGTTTCATCAAAACAAGCAAGCAACACATCAAAAACAGAATCTGTCAAAAACAGAACAGTCTGTAGCAATCTATTTAAAAGACATACTTATGTAACTCCACAAATTCTGAAAAATTAGTACAACGTGGGAAATTCATATACCAATACTGTGTAAAAATTTCAGATTTTTCTGACGCTCCAGTACAGAACTAAAACTCCAGCACTGGACGCAAAACTTTATGTTTTCCAAACAGCATCAATTATACTATCTTCCAAATCATCCTAAAGGCTTTACTTGGCACAAACACTAATTAAAAACACAAAAACTCAATCTTAACAGTAGCATAATTGTGAAAACACACAATAACAGAAACAAAAGGATAAAAATTTATTTTATTCATTGGGTTGCCTCCCAACAAGCGCTATTGTTTTATGCCCCTAGCTAGGCATAATGCATAGTTTCAAGTATTATCATCTTTCAAGTTGATTCCATAAGTGGCCCTCATAATTGATTCAGATGGTGCTTTAATTATTTTCCTAGGGAAATGCTCCATACCCTTTTTTAATGGAAACTGAAATTTTATATTCCCTTCTTTCATGTCAATAACGGCACCTATGGTTCGTAAGAACGGTCTACAAGTATTATGGGGCAAGAAGAATTCCACTCAATGTCAAGTACAATAAAATCAACGGGCACATAGTTCCTATTTGCAAGAATAAGAACATCATTAATTCTACCCAAAGGCTTTTTAATAGTAGAATCCGCAAGATACAAATTAAGAGAACATTCATCGATATTGATAAAGCCTAGTACATCACATAAAGATTTTGAAATTGTGGAAACGCTAGCACCCAAATCACATAAAGCATTGCACTCATAATTTTTAATTTTAACTTTAATGGTGGATTCCCATTCATCATATAATTTTCTAGGAATTGAAATCTCTAGTTCTAGCTTTTCTTCTAACGCTTTCATCATTGCTTCTACGATATGTTTAGTAAAAGCATTGTTTTGCTCATAAGCGTTGGGTGAATTTAACATGGATTGTAACAAAGAAATGCACTCAATCAAAGAACAAATATCATAATTAAAATTTTTGTAATCCAAGAGAGTGGGCACATCGCTATTTAAAGTTTTTACCTCTCCAAACCCACTTTTAGCAATTTTCTTATCAAGATTTTCACCCTCCAAATTATGGAGACGCCTTCTAGCTAAAGTTGACTCTTCTTCAGTCCCCTTTTCATCAAGTTTTATATTGCTAAACAAAGAATCAATAGATGAAACACCAATCATTTTAATATCCTCATCATTACTATCATAGAAACCAGGAGGAATCGCTTTTTTTTAAAATTCTCGTTTAGCTTTTAGCATGGCGGTTCTTTTCTTATTCTCATCCATGGAGACATATAAAGATTTAATTGATTCATTAATATCAATTTTGGGTGGCAGAATTTTAGTATTAAGATTTTCCACATCATGAATAATTCTATCAATGCTCCTAGACATATCATCAAGTTTACTCAATTTTTCTTCTATCGTAATGTTGAAAACTTTTTGAGCATTAATAAATTCTTTAATATTACTTTCAAGATCAGAGGGCATCCTATTATTATTATTATAAGGATTACCATAGGAATTGCTATAATTATTAGAGGAATTTCCAGGGAACGGCCTAGCGTTGAAATTACCTCTATAAGCATTATTATTAAAATTGTTTCGCGAGACAAAATTCACATCTACGGGATCATTATTTTGCTCAATCAAAGTGGATAAAGGCATATCATTAGGATCAATAGGATCACTTTTGCTAGCAACCAATTTCATAAGCTCATGAACTTTATCACTCAAAGTATTAATTTCTTCAACATAATTCACTTTTTTACTAGTAGGAACTCTTTCAGTATGCCATTGTGAATAATTTGCCATAATATTATCAAGCAATTTAGTAGCTTCTCCCAATGTAATTTCCATAAAAGTACCACCCACAGCGGAATCTAAAAGATTTCTAGAAACGAAGTTTAATCCCACATAAATTTTTTGTATGATCATCCACAAATTTAAACCATGAGTAGGGCAATTTCTTATCATTAATTTCATCCTTTCCCAAGATTGGGAAACATGTTCATGATCAAGTTGCTTAAAATTAATAATTTGATTTCTAAGAGAAATAATTTTCGCGGGAGGAAAATACTTAGTAATAAAAGCATCTTTACACCTATCCCAAGAATCGATACTATTTCGTGGTAAAGATGAAAACCAAATTTTTGCACGATCCCGCAATGAGAATGGGAATAATTTTAATTTCACAATATCATTATCCACATCTTTTTTCTTTTTCATATCACACAATTTTACGAAAGTGTTTAGATGGGATGCAGCATCTTCATTAGGACTACCAGAAAATTGTTCTTTCATAACAAGATTTAGCAAAGCGGCATTAATATCACAAGTCTCCGCACTAGCGGCGGGAGGAGCAATTGGAGTACTAATAAAATCATTATTATTAGTATTAGAGAAATCACATAATTTTGTATTTTCTTGAGATATCGTGACTACGCAAACAAGATAACAAGCAAACAAGAAAAAGACAAACGGAAAATATTTTTGTATTTTTATAAAAACTTTTTAGAAGTGAGGGAGATGAAAACGAGAGGCAAATAAAATAAATGCAAGGAGATGAGAGTTTATGCAAAGGTACTTGATAGATGTTGATGATGTCTCCCCGGCAACAGCGCAGAAATTCTTCCTGCTACTTGTAGCTTGCGTTGGTATTTTCCCCGAAGAGGAAGGGATGATGCAGCACAGTAGAGGTAAGTATTTTCCTCAGTTATGAAACCAAGGTTATCAATCCAGTAGAAGAACCATGCAACACCTCGTTAGCAGTACCTGCACACAAACAACAAATCCTTGCACCCAACGCAAACGAGGGGTTGTCAATCCCTCGGCGGTCAATTGCAAGATTAAATTGTATGTGATAGATAGATAGATTGAAACAAAAAATACAAAATAAAATAAATAAAATAAAAGTGCAGCAAGGTTTTTTTAGGGTTTTTAATATATGATTTAGATAGACCCGGGGGCCATAGTTTTCACTAGAGCCTTCTCTCAAGAAAATAGCATACGGTGGGTAGACAAATTACTGTTGGACAATTGATAGAAAAGCAAATAATCATGACGATATCCAAGGCAATGATCATGTATATAGGCATCACGTCCGAGACAAGTAGACCGACTCCTGCCTGCATCTACTACTATTACTCCACACATCGACCGCTATCCAGCATGCATCTAGTGTATTAAGTCCATAAAGAACGTAGTAACGCCTTAAGCAAGATGACATGATGTAGACAAAGTAAACTCACGCATGAATAAACCTCATCTTTTTACCCTTAATAGCAACGATACATACGTGTCATGTCCCTTTCTGTCACTGGGATTGAGCACCGCAAGATCGAACCCATTACAAAGCACCTCTTCCCATGGCAAGATAAATCAATCTAGTTGGCCAAACCAAATCAATAGATCGGAGAAGAAATACGAAGCTATAATAATCATGCATAAAAGAGATCAGAGAAGACTCAAATAATATTCATGGATAATCTGATCATAAACTCACAATTCATCGGATCCCAACAAACACACCGCAAAAAGTGATTACATCGGATAGAACTCCAAGAACATCGAGGAGAACATTGTATTGAAGATCAAAAAGAGAGAAGAAGCCATCTAGCTACTATGGACCCGAAGGTTTGTGGTAAACTACTCACACATCATCGGAAGGGCAGCAAGGTTGATGTAGAGCCCCTCCGTGATCGATTCCCCCTCCGGCGGAGTGCCGGAAAAGGCCTCCAGATGGGATCTCTCGAGAACAGAAACTTGCGACGGCGGAAAAAGTATTTCGTGGACTCCCCTATTGGTTTCCCGATTTTTGGGAATTTATAGCGGTGGAATTAGGTCAAAAGAGGCAGAGGTGGAATTTATAGTGGTGGAACAGAAACCAGGGCGCGCCTGCCCCCCCCCCCCCCCCAGGCGCGCCCTGGTGGCTCGTGGCCACCTCTTGGGGCTTCTGGCCTTCTCCCGAAGCTTCTAGTGTTGGTTATGTCCAGAAAAAAATCTCCAAAATGTTTCGTGGCATTTGGACTTCGTTTGGTATTGATATTCTGTAAAACCAAAAACAGGCAGAAAACAGCAACTGGCACTGGGCACTAAGTTAATAAGTTAGTCCCAAAAAATGATATATAATTGCTGTAAATGTATATAAAAACATCCAAGATTGATAATATAATAGCATGGAACAATCAAAAATTATAGATACGTTGGAGACGTATCAAGACCCATACCAAGAAGTGGATCGGCTCGTTCCACACGACGGAGCTCGCCGCCCTGGAATACGACCGGTGGCAGGTCTGGTTCCACGGCGTGGCGGCGTGCCTAAATTTCCCGTTTGGCATGCCCCCCGCCCACCTCGTCCCGCCGCCATGCGGGGGTGGGGGGTGGATGCAGCGACGGCTCGGGAGGGCCGGGAGGCGAGGGAGCGCCTCGTGGCTGAGGCCGCCGCCGAGGAATACATGGCAGAGCTCCGCCGGCAGGACCCCAAGCTCGTGGAGGCCGAGCGGGCCATCTTCGTGGAGCGAGCGGTCAACGGCGAGGGTCATTGTCATCTCCGACGACGAGGATCAAGGCGGCGGCGGCGACGGCTGCGTGGATGAGGAGTTCAACGCCGAGGAGTGGCGGCACATCTTCCCCGACTCCGGCGACGACGGCACCGACCCGGACCCAATGGGCAGTGGCATGTCGAGGCAAGATTGGCTCGACCTCTACCATGGCAAGATTGGCTCGACCTCTAATGAGGATGAAGATTAGTTTAGTTTATGTTTAAGTTTAAATTTATGTTTAAATTTCAGTTGTCAAGATTAGGTTGAAGCTATGTTGAAACTAGGTTGAACTTATGTTTAAATTTATGCAAATTTCGGTTGAAGCTATGTTGAAACTAGGTTGAGTTTATGCAAATTTATTTTTACTCCGTTATATATAGGGGATCGGCTAGGTCTGGCCAAATCTTAGTGGAGTAAAAAATACTCCACTAAGGGTTTACTCCGCCGGATCCTGCTATTTTTAGGGGGTCGGTTAGAGCTGCCCTAAGTAGGTTTGTTGGTAAAGATGGATGTGATAAAACACAAAGAAATAAAACTTGTGGGGTAACAAAACCAAATGCAGGAACATAATTCATACCAAGTTACTTAATACACTGGTAGCCCTTTAAATATGCTTGTATGCGGACTTAGTTCATTTTTTTACTCTTTCAGTTAGTGTGCTCAGTTGTTAGTGCCATCGATCATCGTGTTAATTTAGTGCTAGTTGCTAATCTACTTTGTACCCGTATCTGAAATTCTGAATGCGGAGAACATCCTAATAACGCATTTGTTTGTGATTAGAGTGATAAGATAAGCATATAGTTGTCTGTGTCTTGTTTTCCACATGGATTATGGACTACAGGATGCCGAAAAGAAGTGGTGCAAGAGTGAGGACTTGAGGAAGCAGAGCAGCTGAGATAGAAATGCATAGGTTTCAGTTTTGTTTTTCCATCATTGGTAACTTGTGCCTATAGTGAAGTAGAAATTGCTAAGCATAACTTTTTCGTGCTAGGTCAAGCTTATAAGGCAAACTAGTGCCTATAGTGAAGCAGAGCAGCTTATTCTAGAAGCCCAACCAAATTTATATTTTTAGAAGCCTACTAATTAAGACTTGACTAATAGGCTTTTAAAAAAATATTTTTGGTTAAGCTTCTAAAATAAGCTGGGTAGGGGGGCAGCTTATTCTGGAAGCCAAAACAGCCACCAAAAGAACTGGCCCTAGATAGCACATACAACCCATATTGATTTACGAATGAAAATAAATACATAATCCACCGACTTTCACTTGCGTTGAAAATACTTTTCCCTTAATGTAGACAGCTCCATCTTCACCGAGTAGATATCATCGCTGCATCAGTTCTCTTTGTTTTAACTTGTTGGCAGCTTACTTATGTCATGTAAGGGCAATCACATAAAGAAAGAAAAATGATTTGAGAGAAAAGAACCCAAGAGTTGAAAAAACATGTGGGAATAGGAGGCGTCAGGAACATAGGCAGATCAACAGGTTCATCTGTTGTTGAATGAAGTTGACCTAGAATTTTTGGCTTCATTTAAGAGATAGATATATACCGAATCTGCTTTGCTCCCTAGATTTTTTTTTTTAGTTGGCTTTGGTCCCTACTCCCTAGAATTGATCGACCCATCTTGGTCTATTTTCTTTTTTTCTTTTTTTTTGTGCAGCAAGTTCTACGCGTCTCAGTCTTTCTTCCCATGAGGTCGGACGCAGTTGTTGGCTTTGCCCCAGAAAAGTCACACATGTTCAAGAGATAGGAGATGAACACACAGAGAACTTTTTGTGGCACAAAAAGCTAGCTAGTGGGTTAGTGGGTTAAGTGGCACAAAAAGTTCTCTTTTTGTGGCACACACAAACGGCTTGATCCTATTATATATCACTCTACCGGCTAGCTAGCTTTACACGTAAACGTTTTGAGTCACTTCCAAGTCTGATAACTAACTAGGAGATCACTGCGCATGCCATAACTACTACGCCCGCTTCTTTCTCCGTGTCTATCTACATCACGACTTGGCCGTTCGGACTCTACGAAACGTTATACTATCCATGCTGCTAACTAACACTACTGATCACCAGCTTTGTACTGTGTATGTGATCACATCTGCCCTTTATATAAAAAAAAGGGCAGCCCGGTGCATGTAGCTCCCGCTTGCGCAGGGTCAGCAGCTTTACCACTGTGCCAAGGCTCCCCTTCTGCCCTTTATATATACCACAAATTTTCGCTTGGCTAGATAGCAAATCCCAGTGTGTAATTCGACTTCTACCCTTTATTTATACCACTATATTCCAGTGCCCCACTTCACCTCTGCCCTTTATATATACCACTATCTTCTCCCGACTAGATATCAAATTCTAATGCCCCCCTTCACTTCTACATGTTAACAGCATTAGCTTCTTAGTACGTCAAGTAGGTGAAACTCACGTACAAAGTAGATGAGGAGAAGATGAGAAATTAAAAAAGATACACAAAACCGTGGGAATAGGAGACAACGGGAAGAACAGAAGACCAAATGGTTGTGACAATGCAGAAATGAACTATTACCATTGATCTTCAACCGAGTGATTCTGTACAATTTCTCTGGTTTAAACTAGTGTAGCCATGAGCAGTGGTGAGTGTTGCAAGTTGTAACCAGTGCCATGTGGCCCAATATTTGTGCTGAATTAATTAGATCACATTGGGAGTACTAACTACAGTAGTGATTAACTTCCTGTACTCATCATGTCACACTGGGAGGTTCCTGCTGTAACTAGTGTGTCGGAGAAATTATATGCACTTACGAGATCAGTTTTATATCTTTTGTTTTACTGGATGACATGGCTACTTGGTCTATTCTGGATGTGAGTGCCGTCCAACTTAAGCAGTCATAGAATCAGCAGAGGAGATTATTTAGTTTATGAAACATGGTGACTTGTTTGCCTCGTCTTAATAATATAAAATAAAATAGATAGATAAAATATGTTCTCCACAATATACGACCACAGTCGATACACCGATCGATAAGGCACAACATTGTAAAGATTACACTGCGGCTGCATTTCTACAAACCGACTAGAACTAAGACACCATATTAACCACCAATAATCCGCTAAACAACCACAGCTGAATTTTTTTATTTGACCACTGAGAATTCCAAACGAAACTACGGACAATAACAAAGACATCGATACTAGATGATTTGCTTGCCACTAGGCAGCTACAGACCCCACATAAGCAAATGACTCCAAGCTATAAGCTAGGTTGAGCATGTTCTACGACTTCAAAGGTGTTGTACAATCATATCAGAACATGCAGCTCCAGCTTTATCACTCAAGTCTACAGTTAAGGATTAAGGCCTGGACCTGCTGGCTCAACTGCATCGGAAACAGAACAACAGGTTAGTTGCGTAACCCATTAAGAAAAGCTTGCAACATAAGAAAATGAGCTTAGTAAGAACGAAGGCCCAAAGAGTTAAACACAAAGCAATTGCAAAGATATCCATCGCCCGACAAGAAAGCCAAACATGAAGTCTATCAAAAAATCAATATTGTGACTGTTGAAGTGTATATGTGGATTGCCTAGTCCTTTCCTTCAGTTCGTACTTTTGGTTGTGTTGACTAGTGCATGAAGCTTTACATGGTATCGGAGCCTAAGGTCTTGAGTTCAAGTCCTGGCTACATGAAGCTAATATACATATACGAGACATATCTAAACCGAGATTTTCAACCGAGATTTTGGTTATCTGTCAAGGGAGGTTTTCAACCGAGATTTCCAGTAGCCTTAGATACTACTATAAACAACAAATAGTACCTCTAAGTAAACTTTAGCACTGCAAATGCTACACCATAGAAAGAAACATGTCCTTGCTTATTTATCTTCCACACTTATTACTAGTTATCAATGTCTGACATGCAGACTAGCTGCATTCATTTCATCAACAAGCTTTTCATTTCTTGTTATGCAGTAAACTAACTGAATCCATAGCATCATATCTTCTGTTTGGTTAAATGTTTTGCATATCAAGCAAACTTTAGGATAAAAAGTATTTCCTTCATATTCCAGTTTTACAACTGTAATGCTACAAAGAGTTTAAGACGAGTTTTCAAAAAGTAGTACCTGATCAAGCATGTGGTTTGAACATGCTGCACAGATCATAGAAATCGTTCCTCACAGAATCCAGTGAGTTCAGGCACCTACAAGGAAAACAGTCCTGTAACTTGTGAAACTCCTTCCCATTGCAGCTCTCAAATAAAACATGTTAATAAGTAGCAGCTCATGAAAGAAACATGTTAATAATTAACAACTACTAAAAATGCTCATCCCATTACAATTTCAACTACTAAAAATGCTCATCAAAATTTGCCTCCAGAGTTTTTTTTTCTCTGGTAGAATTATCTTAACAGTTTATCTAGAAGCCTTATGAATATCACCCTGGAGTCCTGGACAAACTTGCTTAACAAGATATACACTTGCGTCCATACACAATAATCTAACAGAGACAAGTGGTAATTCTAGCAAAAAATGACACCTTTATTTTGGAAATTACATGTAAAAAGGTGCTCGTAACATCAATTGGAAGATTGAAACATCAACAAGTTATATGTTTATTTATCGTATAGATGTGCAATTTTCAGAGAAGACAAAACTTAGTTTCCCTTTTATAGATCTAAACATTATGATAATTGGGGCATTGCCGTCATTGTTGTAAAGAGAACCCAGCTTTTTGTTTCAATTTTTATTTCTAAACATTCATGGAATAATCTTCCTACATTTAATATAACATTATTAAAGGATATGATCAACTAGAAAATTTTACTAGAGCAGTTATTTTCCTAACCCAGCAAGCTCAGTGGAGTCACCCAAATCTGTTTCTCTATAAAGGCTGAATAAAATGAGTAGTTTACAAAGGCAATGAACATGCAATTGCATCAAAATATACTAACACTAATAATATGGAAATATGTTACAGTAGATGAGTAGAGCACACTAGGCCATCACATTCAGTATGGAGATTTCAATAACACAACGACCGAAAATACAATAGTGTGACATAATGATACAAGGTACTAACCCATCTCTGCTCTTCTCCTGACAACACTGATGGAACTGAGCGCAACTGGTCCTCACTCTCTGAGCACCAAGACTGCAACATGCAATAGCATACAATCAGGAAAGACCCACAAAATCGCTTTAATGAATGAAAGTGAACATTGCAGTTATTTCTCTTCACTTCAGAATCCCAAGCGAATAGATGTAGCACTATGATTATCTGTATCTGAGTTAAGAAGTCAACTAAATACAACTATGAAAGCCCGATGTAAGCAAAGTGATTTATTTCACCAGAGCATATGCAATATGAAACATTAATCCAATAGAAAATATGTATAGTTTCTGTAATGGAAGTGCTAATTCACAATAAATGACTTAAGTTAGATATTTGACATGTAAAGCGGTAGTGACTCATTGGCTTACATCCTCTGATTCCATAAGAATTACATGTATATACCAAAAACATACATGGACCTAAATTGATTAGGCAAGGGAACAGTTTGGGCATAATAATATTAGTTTCTAAGGATAATACTATTAATGTATATTAATAATCACACAAAGGCTAACCTTGCAAAACTATCAACTAGTTTGAATGAGATCAATTGACCTGAATATGTAAGATAACTCAGTGTACAGAACCACCCAAGTAATGTGAATGCAGAGGAACATGTTTCTCCGATCTATGACACGGAATGTTGTGACGATAAAAGAGAGTGTGATAATCCTCACCAAATTAATTGTAAGAGCCCCACGAATGTGAAGTGCTACTCTTTGAGCCGCTTGATGTGTGCGGAACATATGATATTTGACAGATCTAAATCATTAAACATGACAATGGCTGAACAGACATGTTTCTCCGATCTATGTCATGGAATGTTGTGACGATAAAATACAGTATGATAATCCTACCCAAATTAATTATAAGAGCCCCCACTTTAAAAAGGAGATGTGAAGTGCTATCTATCTATGAGCCGTTTGATGTGCGTGGAACATATGATATTTTTTTGTCGGATGCCGGATCTAATTAGTAAGCATGACAATGACTGAATGGATTTTTTTAATCGGCTGGACCACTTAACACAGTACTCATTGAGCTGTCCGGTTTATGGGAAGCAGATCATATTTGTCAGATCCAAATCATCAAACGGTAACAACGGCCAAACAATTTGTTGGATCTAAATAATATAGTAGTATACTGGCCAAACAGTTTGTCGGATGTATACCACACGACAGTACAATGGCCTAACTGTCTGACCTAAATCATAAAACAATATAACAGACAAACTGTTTGTCGAATGCAGATCATAGAACAATACAACGGCCAATCGGTTTGTCGTATCTAAATCACAAAACAGTACAACGACGAAATTGTTCGTCGTATCTAAATCTAAACGAGTATAACTGCCAAACGGATGTCACCTCTCCCCACATTAATGGGAAGATGTGACGTGCTACTTGTTGAGCTGCCCGATGTGTACGGAAAATTTTTTGTCGGATCTACATGATAAATCACTGCAACATGCCCAACAGATCTCAGCCCTCCGCATATCGACCAGAAGTGGCACTAATACAAAAGAACATCAATCTATACTCGTTGAGTCGTCCAACCAATGCAGGAAATGGACCATCCTTGTCAGATCTACGACATAAAACACTATAATGATGAAACAGACCATAATTCTCCCCCAAGATGATTGGACACCTTACCATGTATCGAGCAGGGAGCTAAATACCTAATTTGCACGCCAAGAACCGAAAACAATCATAGTTCCTATACTATTGCACAAACACATACGAAGAGGACATGAAAGAAGAAGAAAAGAGCTCACCTTGCACTGCTTCCCTTGAGCTGATGCACAAAACTGCTCACCTTGTCATAGTCCACACATGGCTTGTCCCTGCAAAAACAGCAACCATATCCCCAAGCAAAAAATCAAACCAACCACTCTACACTAATGGTCAGATCACACAACATGGGCGGGCGAGCAAAGGAAAGGAAGCTTGTGTACAGCAGCTTGGCGATCTCGCCGATGATACGCTCGCCGTCCTCGCAGAAGAGCGTGACAACCTTGACAATGAAGTCTGGGGCGCTCCCTTCCTGGAGCATCTGCAGCTCCTGGAACTGATCGTCCAGCAAACCCTAGCCCACCAAATAAACACACAAAAAAATCAAATTCCCCGACAAATATCGCATTACCTACCCACCTCAATAAATTCTGCATAATTGGCACCAAAATAGTAAAATAGTTTACCGCAGCGAACATGTTGGCAAGGGGGGTGTTGGGCTGGTTCAACATTGGGGCTGCCATGGCTACCCACAACAAGGACACCAGATCTACCAGGGAGGGAGGAAGAAAGCAAAGCGAGGAGAGGACAGTGGAGGGTGAAGATGGAATGGGAGTGAATGGATGGAGATTGGTGTCGGTGGGTGCAGTATATATAGGGGAGTTGGATTGCAAGTCCGCGGCCATAGATGGTAATGGACGGCTACCCTTCGTTCTCTTTATACATCTCATTTATTTCCTCTTTTGTCCTTTCTCATCTGAAAAATGCAACTTCTTTTATTTTCTAAATTGATTTCTCATATCATTTAAATGCCTTACTTGATTTGACTGGTTACGCATGGTTTCATTGGATACCTTTTATTTTCAAAATGTTTTAGCTGGATACCTCTGATGTTTCAGCTTTTACCAACCTGTTTACAGCTATGTGACGTTTTCTAGTAACGTAATAATTACATTACTAGAGACAAAAAATGACAGCAGTACTCAACAAAGCTTTAGAGGTTGGCAAACACTGGCAGATACTTAATACTGCCAGTTGGATGTTGGAGCAAAGGCCAGGGACCCTAGTTGGTTTTGTCTAGATGCAACGACCGGACAGCTAAGCTCTGGCTCTTCACATAATTGCATCTTTTGTTTCTGACCTGTGTTCATCATTGTTCATACAACAACACCACTCTTTTGATTCTAGTCCATTATCTTGTCAGCTGGCATGAAAATGAACAATATTTTCTGAGAGGCATGATTAGTGGATTTAGGAGTTGCTACAACGCGCGGGAGTAATGGCAGCATATAAGAATAAGAGCAATGGCAAAATTCCTACTATATTGATGGTGCTCCCTTTAAAATTAGCTTCCTTTGCCTATTATTTTGGCCATGATGTGTCAGCTATTATTTGTTAACCTACAGATTTGCTAAGATTGAAAACTGAAATATCATGGTTCTACTGACTCTTCTTGTCACAACATTTAGACCAGCTAGGCATGCAATACATGAAAGAAGAAACTATGAGGTGTTAAAATCTCTTAAATGGAAAAAAACATGTGTAGCAACTAGCAACAGGGAACTGTTTGACAAAATAAAAAGAGAGTTTATACTATGATCGCATCCATTGTCATCAACGATATATACGGGTGAAGAGTCAACTAAATGCCTCTACTAACATGAGGGAGCTCATCAGCAGATATTCTAATTAGTACTACCTCCGTGTCATCAAATTATAACACGTTTTGCTAGGCTATTTTAGCCTACCAAAACATCTTAAATTTTGGAACAGAGGAAGTAGTAATAACCAATAGACAGCCCAGATGCAATCTTATCATGTAATCATTGATTTGAACAATGTTTGTCAAATGCCATAAATGATGTCCACGTCTCCAAAAAAAATTGTTCTTATATGTGATCTGAGTCAGAAGAAAAAAAAACTATCCACATAGAAGTTTATTTTGTGCTCACGATTTTGAAAGGTATACAGCCAAAGTATAACAATAGCACAAAAAGGGCATAAACTCCAATGCATAATGATACATAAGAGAACCAGTACCTAGTCAAAGGGATGATTACTTGTCATGAAGAGTTCCAGGTGCATGCCTGCAGATTCCAAAAATCCTGCAGATTTAAGGGAATGCGAATACAGCAGGGAGGATGATCTTGCGAGACAACCATTTACAATTTTTTAGAACAATCTGACAACTGACAATTCACACCGTCCAGTATCACATCTGGCTTTAACAAATTTTAGAACAAAAGACCGCAGCACAAGCTCGATATAGTTGTGAAGATATATTTTTACAACACTGAAGATATATTAGATGCCATCTGGAAGAGCCAGCTTGCATCTGCTAATGGCTAAAACTGTTTGCATGACGCATCGCCTGTTAATGTAACACATTATATCAATCTAGGCAGATTGCATGCCAGGCTAAAACGAGGGTTAATATTCTAACCATTTGGTGAGCTTAAATCACGATATAACCATTTGATACAGCTTCTTTCATATCTGCTACCTTGCTGGGCATAGAAAAAACACATGTAACCCTTGATTGGTGCAAACCAGAGGAGGCTTGATCTTTACCGGACATTAATCTCTTCAAACAAAGATGTTGCAGAAAGAACAAAGATTTTCAGCTTGCAAGAACTAGAGCAAGGACCTCGGCAGCGATCAACATATTGTGGCCATCATCAAGTCCAAAATTGTTCCTCCAAAAAAAGGTCCAGAATTTTCATTTGAAGGGAAATTTTATGAGTTCATTTCAAATTAGATTATCTCATATCATCGCCAGGGCCAAATTGAGGACCTTCCTTCAAGGAAAGATATCACGAGTGCAGATATACTACTCACCGATATTTCAATGCATCTGCAGAATGACCTGACCTCACACTCTCTTAGTTTCAATATGAGTGTCAATACAATATAAGGATGAACAAGTTCATAGACATGCCATGCTTTCTTCTCTACTGAATGATGACATGGATATGCCACGTACCAGGACTCATGACTCCCCACTGGTAAGTGTAACAACTCTTGGCTGACATGATATGTCAGCTCTCCACTGTTTTTGTGAAAAAGGAGCACATGTTGTACCTTGTCTTCAGAAAAAACCAGCCACCAGCTCAAACAATAGCAAGTGTATAACCGATGGTCGACTGTGATTTCAACTATGCCTAGACAGCACCATATGCACTGTGAAACCAACATGTAATGTTATTTCCATGTTGATAGAATATGCAGATCAAACCAAATTAAATGTTTGTCATCCCTCAGTAATTAGAGGGCATATGTAATTTTTTTTTAAAAAAACTTATCTGTGATGTGAGAAATAAAAAAATGGAAATCACTCCGAATAGAATTGGAGTATTAAGAACATATCTCGTCTGAACCACGTGCCCCCGATTTCAAAAGGTATACAGCCAAGCCGACTACACAAAAAAAAAAGCAAAACCTTCAATAAACACCTGGAATTATACACAAGTAAGAAAACAAGTGCCTAGTCAAAAGGGTGATTGCTTGTCACGAGGAATTGCAGGTCCAAAAATTCCACAGATTAAGATAGGCAGGATGATTTTGCAAGACAACCACGGTGACCTACCAATAGAAAATATAAATAATAATTCTAATTTAAATATGCCTATAAGTTATCTCTTGAAGTAGGACTCCCAAATTCTTAATAGCTCAACTGAATGAGTACCTATTGAATCAATGGACCACTAGGATCAATCAAAAACCATATATGATCGATGACAGACAGTAGATTTTGCAGAGAACAAGAAGTATGATATAATCTTGTTGTCATCTCATAAGCTAACAAATAGCATCAGAAAGTATTGAGTTGTGAAGCACATTCATGCCTAAATGAAAATAGGAGTTCAGAAGCCTACAAACCATGGAAGCATAGCATAATGTACACAAAAATGTTAAATATGAAGATAGATTTAGTGATATGTTCTCTGGCAGTAATATTCTTGATAGCAGGTAATTTATGCCGGCGAGTATCACATCTGGCATTAATAAGTCCGGCGCAAAGATCAGCAGCACAAGCTCGATATAGTTGTGAAGATATCATTTTTACAACACTCAAAAATACTCCCTACGTAACTTAATATAAGACATTTTTTGACAGAGTCATAGTGTCAAAAAACGCCTTGTATTAAGTTACAGAGGTAGTAGATGCCATCTAGTGGAAGCCAGCTTGAATCAAGTTTCTGGCGCCAAATATAAAACATCGCGTTGTTGGGGAAAAAACAATTGTTGTTAAATTTCCGATCTGATTCAAATTAACCCTGCCCCTGTAAGATTTTTAAACCCTTACAAATATAGCTTCGTACTTGACTTGGGTGTAAGGATAGAGTTCGCCCATGAAGTCTGAAAGATTCAGAGTTCCAGATTTAAGTTTCAACTCTCATTCAGATTCAGAGTACAAAATTTATAGCACATCAGTTGATTGTTTACATGCTCTCTGAGACTCTTGACTCATTTAGTTGCTTACGGCCAAGTGAAGATCCAAGACGCCATAAGCAAAAAAAACATGTAGATCATCAATGTACAAATTAATTAGAGCACCAGATGTATCTACTTTATTCAACTTTTTATTTGTCGAGGAGGTTCCCTCGCTCAGTTGAGCTGATGAATCCAGCAGGCAGGCGAAAGCAACACACGTGGGTCTCACCTTGTGTATTACAACATCTAGGATAATACATACCTTCCAAAATTCAAAAGGAAAAAAACGTAGGATAAAACTCCTGCGAGCGTATCATACGTGTTACTGAAGCTGCTTCACGGCAGGGCATCATCAACTAACAGAGCCTTCAGAATCGCAAAACCCCAGCCTCCATGCTTCGTCGATCACCCGGAAGAAGAGGAAATCACAATGCATCCAAATCCAGTTTCCGAACATCTTCTCCTGGAAGAAAGAATGCACCATCGATCTACGTTAAGTAAATCAGTCAATATGTTCATGTTTATCGTCTGGACACTTTTCGCTTGAGTAAAATTTCCCCATCATCTCACCTGGTATGTCACTTCATTCATCAATCGACACATTCCCTACCCGTATCTTGTTTGTACAATTCCCTCAAGCTAGCTAGGCACCAGAGAAGACACACACAACAGACCATCGAGTCAGAGCTCTTCGCCAGTATAGCATGGGCCCTTCTCCTTTGTGTTACTGCAAGCACACAGCTGATATTCCATTGCTTTCATTTCCAACTTCTACAGCCTCACATCAGCAACAAATGTCTACCATCATGACATGGCTTGGTTATTAATTTGAGGCGGAACATGCCTACTATTCATACGTTTGAAATTCTGCAAGATTCTATAACTACACACTATCTGACAGTTAGTACATGCATGCTTAGACTGAAATTTAACTAAATAGGCGACAAGAGATGGAAATTCAGTACAACTGAGAAAAATACTAGTAGGGTAATCTCTTAGCTGAGGAAACAGAAACCACTCAAAATATAATTGGATTATGAAGAGTTTATTTGTAATGCACAAAGTGCTCAGGAGGTATGCGGCCACAGCCTGACAATCACATAAGAAGGGATTATACATAACTAAGGAAATCAACACCTAGTCAACGAAATGTTCACTTGTCTGTAACGCCCAGGGGATCTCGATCCAGAATTGGGGAGGAAGAGAGAACAGAGTAGGTGAGGAGGAGCTTGGGGAAGGGGAAAGGAAGATCGTTCAATCACTCGCTGCTGTTTCCTTCTGCGATACGTACATAAGTAGCTGCCCCCACGGGCCACCCTTACATGGCCTACGGCCCACAACACCCGCACTCGGCCTCAGGCCCAACTCACGCCAGGTTGCATGTTCAGTTAAGCGGTTAACTGAACTGCACTTGATCAGTCCGCTGCTGATGCAGTAGCAGCATCTGCAGGCGCGACATTGTCATGAGGAACTGCACATGCATGCCCCAGATCCCAAAGATCCCGCCCATTCAAAGAATGCTAATATAGCATGAGAGGATGATCTTCCAAGACAACCACATTGACATATGAAAGCAAATGTAAATGATAATTCAATTATGCCTGGTGCAACCTGAGGGGGTTTGGTTTGTAACAGCCATAATATACATCGTCTGTAATACAGATATTGTAGAACTGCATTATTGAGTTTTGAGATCAGTTGTCCCTAGAACTGAATGTATCAGCCAGCAAGCCATTCAGAAATAGAGGAGCAAAATAAAGGAAAAACCTGATACAAATTAGTAAACCATGAATTACTTTGATGATAGTTAATCTCTTCAAACAATGATGAAGCAGAAAGAGAGAAGATTAATTTTCAACAGAGACCAACCGACAAACTAGACCAAAATGGCATCCTCCGCAGTGATCAACATATTGTGGTAACGGGTAACCAGTAAGTAAAAAAATTGTGTCCCCAAACACAGGTCCTAAATTTTCTGATGTGTTCATTTCAAATATAACTCTTTCATATATATCTTCTCTATGGCAAAACTAAGGACCTTTTTTCATGGAAAGATAGCTTACAGAATTACACCGAAAACTGCAGGGGGCATTTGAGAACACTCTTCTGCTTCCATATCAGTATTCCAAAATGATCTCGAGAGTGTAGATATACAACTCGCTGATATGCCAATGCATCTTCAGAATTGCCTGATCTCACACCCTCTCAGTTCCAATATGTGTGTCAATATGAAAAGAGGATGGACAAGTTCATACCATACCCTGCTTTCTTCCCTACAGAATGATAACATGGTCATACCAGGTCCCATGAATCTAATCACTAACTTCATCAAGTGTTAACAGCAACAAATCCAGCAAGTTAAAGGCATACTATAAAGACATTAAGACAACCATCTATTTAGACACGAACACTGAAATAAAGCCTATCAGCTTACTGAACAAAGCTAAATCTTCAGGGACCAGTAAGCTTTTTTCAAATTTTAATACCATATTCTTGGTTCATGCAAACCTGAGTCTAGTCGGCACTTCCCCTCTGCAAGCAGTTGCATAGTCTTCAGCGAGGTGTTGTGCAACTTCCTTGTAAGGGCATATGAATTTCTCCACAAATGCCTTCTCAACCAGACTGAAAATTGTATTGTAGCTCGGGTCGCGCTTGAGCAATCCATTTGCCTTGAGAAACTTTATAATGTAGTGTCAGGGTCTCAGCCGGCCCACTAGGCTGTAAGTGAGAACTACCGGTCTTTGAGCAATGGATACCGGTTCCAGCCCCACCTCGGAGATGAGGAACTCGGACCTGCGCTGCAACGATTCCTTATTCCTCGTCAGCAACGTTGGAACCTTAGAAATAGCAATGAACACCTCAGCATCCGACCATCTGAACGTGTTCTTCAAGTAGTCCACTTTGGTGGTGATCTTCTCCTGGCTGAGGAATGCGACAGCATGCAAGGCCTGTCTGAACATCCCAGAGCCACGTGGCACACCTATACCTTCGGCGCATGCCACCATTGCCCGGAGGCGTTCCAGGTTGGTGGCGAGCAGCCATCGCGAAGAGATGCACAGCTTGGCAATATCGCAAGCACCTAGCCCGCACTCCCGGAGGAAGGCGACGTTGGGCTTGACAACCTTGTCGAGGTCGCATCCGAGGAGATTGGGGCTGTGCTTGAGCACCCGGAAGAGGTCGCCGTTGGAACCGAAGACTGACAGGAAGTACGATAGTCTCGAGGCGACAGATCTATGGCGGAAGAACACACCGGCGAGCGAGACGAGGCGTGCGATCTCAGAACGCGAGAGGCCGAGGCCGGTGAGCCCGATGACGACGGGGGCCAGGGTTCTCTCCACGCCGGCGCAGAGGAACTTGGATGGGGTCCTTGGCAACGAGAGCTGCGACATCGGCGGTGGAGAGGCCGAGACCGGCGAGGAAGGAGAGGACGGCGTCGGGCTTGGCGGGGGATTTGAGGTGGGAGAGCCTGGCGGAGGCCTTGGCGGCCTGTGGTCGGGTGAGGCCGCAGGAGGAGACAAGGTAGTCCTCGACGGCGAAGCTAGGGTTGGGGGAAACGGCGGGCGCGGCGGCGGACATGAGGCGGTGGAGAGGGGAGATGGTGGAGGCGGAGGAAGAAGGGAGCAGTTGTGGAGGCGGAGCATGGTGTACTGCTGTAGGCGGCGGCGCTGGTGCGAGAGAGAGAGGGGGGTGAGGATTTGCGTGGTGTGATCTGGTCGGACCTTGCTGAAGCTGAGCAAGTGGCCCCACTCGTCAGACAGTGTCTCTCACATCTGATAATGGGTTGGGCTGGGCTGGGCTGGGCTGGAGCGACCCATACACGAATTTCCCTCGTACACTCGTAAATACGAGTTTTTTTGTTGTTGTTGTCGTCGTCGTCGTAAAAAATAATTGAGCTTTTTTTCCTTTCTCTTTCGATCTAAATAGGATAGGAAGGTACCCCTGGTAATATGTTGTACTCCCTTGTCAGTGACTTATAAAATGTCTCACATTTGTTTACAGAGAATGAGCATTGATCCGGCCAACGATTACAAGCGATGTAATCACACTGAAATTGTTCTGACCGCAGCCACATCGTGCATCCTAGTTAAGCAGAATGAGTAGGAAACATGGTGGCACCTAGTTGATTACTCCACATGTCTGTAGAATGGCACGCATCAGTTTGAAGCGGCACTCTTCCATTAACAGGGGCTCTTTTTTGTTTGTGTTTTCAAAGTTCGGTTGGTGAATAACATTGCCCGTATTTCTGTAGAGAAAGAACAATACTAGTACATCATTACTGGTGAAATTTGCTTGTCAAATTTCCTTTTTGTTTGTCTTTTGTGAAGTTCAGTTGGTAAATAACATTGCCCGTATTGCTATAGAGAAAGAAGAGTCCTAGTACATCATTACTGACGAAATTTGGCCATTAGAGGAGAATATAAAATTCAGACTTCACCAATTAAGGCCAGATAGACTCGGAATTTTTTTTCCGCTAACTATAGATAATTTGTTCACTTGGGTGTAAGTCAGGGAGGAAGATTCAGAGTTTCAGAGTAACCTGAATTGCCATGGTTGCAGAAATTTTGCAATTATTAAGCCTATTCTGCAATTCTGGCAGCAAAGTTGTTCATTATGTTATTTTTCAGGTTTTCATTGTAACGGAGTACTGCATGCACATCAGTAACAGAAAATTAACCGGCGATGAACCAGGCGGTACAAAAGAGAAGAGCAATACCAATACAGCCACCCAGAAAAGCTCCTGCCTCCATGGATTGGAGCGCTTCAGACGCCATGAGCTTTGCACCCTATTGCGGCGCCTCCCTTTTTTCCCTCCGTCACCTCGCCTGTACCAAGCTCCAACGGTTGCTAATCCGGTAGCAAACATGAAAGACGGGTTGCAACTCGAAACAGGCCATATTTTTTGGCCTTCCAGATTCCCAGCAACCCCAACAGTGGCCATCTTCCTTTCCCAAGTAGGAAGGAAGAGATGTAAGCCAGTCACTGAAACAACAATCAGCCGAGGTCAACTGGCAACAGAAGCCGATTGCGCAACATATATTGAGCTGGCAAACACTCTACTTGCCCTACAATACAAGTCCACATACACGCTCAAAACCCACCTTCTCGACTCAAACTTTGCTGACCCTCCTTCAGAATCACGTACGTACGCCGGCGCCATGCTTCATCTCCTCTTGTTAGTAATAATCTTGAGTTTATAGTGCATGTGTTAGTGGAGTACTAGCACGTGCATGTACAAGTTAGCTGGCTGCCGTGTAGTAGTATTAGTTGGTTTGCATGTCGTGGTGTTGGTCTTAGTCAGGCTGGAAAACGTAGCCGTGTCCTAATAGGATTTATTAGGAGAGTCCGGTTAGGAATTGTATCCTGATGCGTGTCTTCGTGTACGAGTAGGTCTAGGTGGTTTTTGGTCGGCTGCTCTTATATATAGGACAGCCAGGAACGTGAAGTTGTAACAATCGTGGAGTTGAGAAAAGGAGAAAATAAAAAGGGAAAAAAAGGCACGACAAGGGCCCTTGGCTACAAGTTTTTGTGTGTGCGTGTTCATCTAGTTTGATGTGATCGATTCTGAGGGCGGAATTCCAACAATTGGTATCTGAGCAAGGTTCGAAGATTTGAAGCCGCGCTTGCCCCGGGGTGACGACCTACTAGCGCCTCGGGGCGGGCATGAAGTCGCTGGGTGGTGCAGCGACGATGAGGATCAGGCGATCGTCGTTCTGTGGAGCGACAAGGAGGGAGACGACAGGTGGTCGTCGGCAAGACGGTGGATGAAGATCGCTGACAGGAGCGGTGGTGCCGAGGTGCGGTGCCAGGAAGTCGTCAAGATCATCGTCCAAGGGAGTCAAATGAGTCAAGGAGTCGTGTGGGTTAGCACTGTCGATCGGTCGGTCGGTCGTCGTCGTGTCCAAGTGCTCGTCACTGTGAAGATCTGTTAAAGATGAAGCGCATCCAGGTCGTCTATATGTCTCGACGAGAGGGTCAACTTCAACTATGTGGGGGCGGTAAACCAGTGAAGGTGAGTCTCTTCAATGAGGCCATGTCTCTACATGAGGCTGGAGTGCATGGTGTAGTGCACGGGGTGGTGTGATCCACAAGGAGCCGGCATGTATCTCGCTAGGGTGGATGGTGTAGTCCACCGGGTGGTGTATTCCACAGGTTACTAGCGAGGCTGGGTAGTCCAAGGCATATTTGGGTTGGTCCGTAAATTCGCCAAGCCAAAATTGGAGGGGAGATTGTTGCGATCAATGAAGCCTATCAATTTTACTTGTCGTGGTGCGAGCATGAGAGTCGACAAGGGGTCAATCGTCAACAAGCCAAGACCAGAGAAGCATGGAAGACAAAGCGTCAAGATTAGGGAGAGATCAGTTTTCAGTAACAGCTGATAGGCCATCCAAAAATACAAGAGAAAAATAAACAAAAAACTGATACAAGCTACTAGTAAAAATTGACCAGCCTTTACAACAATTAATATCTTATAAACAAAGCTACTGCAGGAAGAACAAAGATTTTCAGCTTAGAAGAGCTAGAGCAGCAACCGACATACTAGATCCAAACTACATCCTTGGCAGTGATCAACACATTGCGGTCATAACAAATCCGAAATTGTGCTCCAAGAAAAAAGAAGTCCAAAATTTTCATCCAAAGAGAAATTTTGAGACTTGATGCCATTGGCCAAAATGAGAACCTTCCTTCATAAATAGCACTGAAAACTGCAATGGCCATTTGAGAACACAAATATGGAGTGCGCAGATACACTACTCACTGATACTTGATAGCATTTGCAGAATGCCCTAATCTGTGATCTCACACACTCTTAGTTCCGATATGTGTGTCAATATGACATGAGGATGGACAAGATAGCAGTGCAATTTTCTTCTCTACTAAATAATTTAATGAACATACAAGGATTCACAAATCAATTATCAGTTTCATCCTGGATTAGCAATAAAAGATCAGCATGTCTAACAGACATACTATAGCAGAGAACCATCACTCAGTTAGGCCAAGACCACCGACTTAGGAATTAACAGCCTTTGTGTGCGATACCCAGTTACCAATTTTCATATCCGTTCTTTACTCATGCAAATCTGAATCTAGTGGGCACTTCCCCTCTGCAAGCATCGGCATAATCTTGAGCAAGGTGTGGTGCAGCTTCCTTGTGAGGGCATATGAATTTCTCCATGAATACCTTCTCGCTGATATTGAGTGTATTATAGTAGCCCTGGTCATGATCTAGAAATCCATTTTCCTTGAGATACTTTATGACATAGTACCGGGGTCTGATCCGGCCCTCCAGGCTATAATTGAGTATTGCCGGCCGATGAGCAATGTATGCTGGTTCCAACCCTGCCTTGGAGATGAGGAACTCTGAGGTGCGCTGTAGCCTGTCATTGGAAAAACTCAGCAACCCTGGAGACCTGGACAAAGCAATGCTCACCTCGGCATCCGACCACCTTAACGTCTTCTTCAAGTAATCCACTTTGGCGGCGATCTTCTCCTCGCTAAGGCGTGCAACAGCATGCAACGCGTATCTGAACATCCTACAGCCACGAGGCACACCTAGACGTTCGGCGCGTGCCACCATTGCCTGAAAACGCTCTACGTTGGAGGTGAGCAGCCATGGCTGAGAGATGGTCAGCTTGGCAATGTCGCAGTCACCTAGCCCGCACTCCTGCAGGAACGAGATATTAGGCTTGACCACCGTCTCGAGGTCGGACTTGAGAAGGCATAATCCGCACTTAAGAACCCGGAGGAGGTCCTCAAATGAGCCGAACAAGTGCAGGTAGTACTGCAGCTTGGAGACGATGGATATACAACGGAATTTGTCAGGGGAGAACGAGACAAGGCGCGCGATGTCAGAACGCGAGAGGCCGAGGCGAGTGAGCCCGACGACGACGGGGGCCAGGGTTTTCTCCACGCCGGCGCAGAGGAACAGCGGGTCCTTGGCGACGAGGGCGGCGACATGGGCGCCGGAGAGGCCGAGGCCGGCGAGGAAGGCAAGGACGGCGTCGGGCTTGGAAGGGGACTCGAGGCGGGAGAGCTTGGCGGAGGCCTTGAGGGCCTGGGCTCGGGTGAGGCCGCAGGTGGCGACGAGGTAGTCCTCCACGGCGAAGCTAGGGTTCGGGGAGATGGCGGGCGCGGCGGCGGAGATGAGGCGGCTCAGGTGGGAGATGGGAGAGGCGGAGGGAGACGAGAGGAGCTGGGAGAGGATCTTGTGGCGGGGCCGGAGCATGACGCTGCGGTGGATAGGGAAGATGGCGAGCGCGGCGGCGGCGGCGGCGGCGGCGGCGAGGGAAAGGGGAAAGCGCGATGGCCGGTGGTGGAGTGAAAAGATGAATTGCCATGGTCTGGTTTCAACCCAACCCAAGTGGCCCCACTCGTCAGTCGCCAGTCTCATGCGGCCAAAATCACTGTTCTGACCTTATACGCAAAGAATTGCACAAAATGAACTCCACATGAAAGTATTTCACGATCTGACCCTTTTAGAAACGCCACAGCCCGCGCCGTTGCTGATTGACCTAGAAACGCCGAGGCAAGCTGCGTTGCTGACCTGCTGACGTGGCAGGCCAGAAACGCCGAGGCAGACAGCGTTGCTGGAAACGCCATGGTCCCTTGGCGTTTCTGCCCGCCATGGAAACGCCAATGACTGTGGCGTTGCTGGCCTGAATTAAGTAACAGCCACGGGGCCGCGGGTGGGACCCAGCCCACTCGCAGCCCCGTCTTCCTCCAGCCGCCAGGACGAACAGAGGCGTTTCGCCCCTCTCTCCTCTCCTCCAAATGCTTGTGACTTTAGATAGAATTTCAAATGTGTATTATATATGTATGATTGTGTATGTATGTATATGAATATGGTGAAAAGTTTTAAGCATTGTGTAAAATGCAAGTGGATTTAGAGAATATTTTATAACGTGGAAAGGGTGGAATCTAGACGCCCATGTTAACTTATGAGGGATTTGGAGGAGAGGAGAGAGGGGCGAAACGCCTCTGTTCGTCCCGGCGGCTGGAGGAAGACGGGGCTGCGAGTGGGCTGGGTCCTACCCGCAGCCCCGTGGCTGTTACTTAATTCAGGCCAGCAACGCCACAGTCATTGGCGTTTCCATGGTGGGCAGAAACGCCAAGGGACCATGGTGTTTCCAGCAACGCTGGCTGCCTCGGCGTTTCTGGCCTGCCACGTCAGCAGGTCAGCAACGCAGCTTGCCTCGGCGTTTCTAGGTCAATCAGCAATGCCGCGGGCTGTGGCGTTTCTAAAAGGGTCAGATCGTGAAATACTTTCCTGGGGAGTTCATTTTGTGCAATTCTTTGCGTATAAGGTCAGAACAGTGATTTTGGCCGTCTCATGCTGCCATCTAGTCCCTCCGTTCCTAAATATAAGTCTTTTTAGAGATTCTAATATGGACTACATACGAAACAAAATGAGTGAATCTACACTCTAAAATACATTTATATTCATCCGTATGTAATCCATATTTAAATCTCTAAAAAGATTTATATTTAGGAACGGAGGGAGTAGTAGTAAACAGGACCACTCCAATAGACTCGCTAGTAATCAGGCACGCTTCCACGCAATTCCCAAAGTAAAGATATACTCTATTACTCAAAATATTTTGCTTGAGTAGTATATAAAATCACAAAAGGAAGCTAGCAAAATATTTAACGTGCGAAAGTTCGCTCTCGCATTTCTCCAGGTGATGCACTGGTGGCCATCTGATGCAGTTGCTACAGCCGACCAGTTTGATGCGTTGTCTTCGCACCAAAGCATCATCTATCGTCATGGATGATGCGACAACGGCATGGTTGCACCTTGGCTGGCCGACGTCGCAATGAGTGTCAACTCTTCCTAGCAACACTAGTCTCTCCTCCAGATCGCACCTGCTGATTCAGTCCTTTATCCTCTCGAACCCTGATTCAGCCGCAGATGCGGCGACGATCTCTGCTCCCTGTTCACGACCTATGGCCCGCTCAAAGAGTGAGCCAGCAGCCACAACCTTAACCCACCTCTTCCTCTTAGTCCACCTATTAACGTGGTCACCATCCTTTGTTATCCTTGTGCGTTTTTATGCATGTTTGTGTTTTTGTGTGCTCCTGCATGGGTTCAGCCCGAGCTCATCCCGGCTCTGCAGCTTGGGCGGGCTCTAGAATCAAGCAAGCCAAGCCGAGCCAGTGTTTTGGGATCATTTCAACACCGGGCCGAGCCTAGCTTGGCTCGACGAGCCCACGAGCTTATGTGCTTGTAGCCCAGTAGAATGTTTCGCATGACAACTGCATCTAATCCGACAGACGAAATCATTCCCACATCAAACAAAGTGCAGCCAAACCCTGGCCTTCATTCTCCATGTCCTCTGTTTCGTACCACTCCTGCAGCCTCTCAAAGCTCGATCTGGTTCCCACGCTAACGCCCCCACACCTACGGCGCCCTTCTCTCCTAATCTCTTCATCCCGCTGAAGCAAAAAAGCGCCGCCGCCATCCTGGGCCCACATGGCAGTGACCTACGCCACCAAGCTTGTTGAGCCTGCCAAGCTGCACCGAGATGGGGCAAAGCTCAGGTCGACCTAGGTTTTGGGAGGCTCGCTAGAGTTGCGAGCTTGGCTCTGCGAGTAGCGCTTTTCATAAGCTAGTAGTACTGCAAGATCAGATCATGGTCCATGATTAGTATATACATCATGTTTTTTTTTCTCCCAACAGAGCATACATTGTTTGTAAAACTTATGTAAGAGTGTGCGTATATGTTATTTGAAATCTACTCACACTTTGTCATGGCTTATTTGGGATTTAATTTGCTTCCAACATTTATGTAGGAAGTGTGCCACGGAAGCATCAAAGCATGTAGAGCCTCTGACCCAATAGTACCAACTATTTAATTCCAATTGATTGTGAAAGAGATGCACCATGTTTTTCGTACCGAATGATTGGTGAACTCACATTCCAACAACCGGTGGTATGCAAGGAAATAAATCAAACTAATCGTGAAGCGTCAAAATCACATTGGCATAGGAACATGTTAACAATTTACAAAGTAATGACATCAAATCGATGCAAAAAAGAGTATAACCCAATCATCAAGACAACCATGTGGATGGGCATATGCATATATAGCATGCCATCTAGACAACAGGGGCAGTAGCCGAGAGAGATGAGATGGGAAGATGAAGAGGATGTGAAAGAAAAAGCAGTAGAGAATAGGAGACGCTGGGAAAGAGGGCATCGGTGCTCGATGGAGAACACGATGAGCCATTGTACTTGCAAGTAGCATGACGGCAAAGGGCATCATTACATCAAAAAGATCACAACGGTGCTCATCAGATAGCACAATGACTCAATACAGATGTGAATAGCATGAGTGTCCCCGCCTGCTAGGTGGAGAACACAATCATTCAATGCAGTTGCAGGTAGTATGAGAGCAAACAAGAGAAACAATATAAAACTGACGCATGTAACGGAATCATCCAACTCTTCGGCAAAGTTGCATATGTAATATTCTATCTGCGAGCATTAGCCCACAAAGAACCAAAGCTGATTAAAAGCTATTGCTTGTATTTTGAAGTAAATGTTCACGGTTCAACTACCAAGAATTTATTAAGTACACATATGGGCACGTTGCATCAATCACAGTTAGAAAGAATAAGGAGACTAGAACTGCAAGCCATCAGTGGATCTTTCGCTGCATATTTGTTTGCATGATACTACTAGCACATGCGGGTGAATTATTTGCATGTTAGATGAAATTTCTGACCAATACCATCTCGTTGCTACTTGCAAGTACAATGGCTCATCAAATTGTGAAGCAGTTGATGCAAATTGTAAACATCAAATTGTCATTAGATTTTATGCATATTTTTATATGAATGATTAAGTATGTCAATACCTTTCCCTAAAAAAAGTGTGTCAATACCTGGTCTCACAAACTTTTTACAGTGTACAGAACATCCAAAACTACCAAGACACAAGCGAACTGAGCCTGACTCGGATGTTTAAATTATTTGTGGTGGAACCAACCAACCACAGTGACTTGGCACTGGGCTTGCATCATTCTGGTCCTGAATTTATTTCAGGTTTTCCGATTCAAGCTTTCTGATTCTGTATTTATTTCAGGTTTTCTGATGATGTTTGTTCAGTGGGAGGAGATTCCCATCGACTACGGACACGCCTATTATGACTTCGTGAATCCCAAGATGATATGCCGGCTCAGTCTCTCGGAGGTGCTCATAGGAATAGGGTGTGGGTGCATGCATTCATAGGGTTGAGTATGTGTGTATGTATGAGCGTCTACGTCTATATTGTGTTAAAAAAACTACCAAGACACAAACATACGTCAAAAGGCATACTTCACATAGTACACACTTACGATACAAATCCGTAGGCATACTTCACATAGTACACACTTACGACATAAATCCATATAAATGTAATGTGTTGTAGCAGCTGAACCAATGATTTGAATGAGCACTGAGCACAATATGTTGCAGTTCCCTCTTGCTTGGTATGCATCACTCCACAAAATACCCAATAGCACAATCAGATAAACAATGAATCTAATGATGTTCCCAACCGATTATAAAAGTCAAAAATATGAGCAAGAGCAACTGAATTTGTGAGGCTTTGGTTCAATATGTGAACATCCTAGTGTTCTTGTCTCCATAGGGGCCAGGGGTAACCAGATGAACCAAGTGTACTCTCTATATCAGATGGCCCGCTCCGGTGGTATCTGCAAACTTACTGTGAACAAGCATGAACAATCAACGAAATGAAGCTCATTAGTTCAGGTTCTTCTCACATTACCTGCAATCCGGCCTCGATGCTGTTGATATTGACGTGAAATGATCCCTCCAAGATCCATAGTTGGGATAGACTGAGCTACTTAGGCTGCCACACATTAATGGTGGCCTTCGCACCATAGTACTTCCGCCTGGATGTACGCTATTGCGTGTTGAATTTCACAATAACAGTTCAGTAAGTACTACATGTCAATTGCTATTTTTATGATCTTCGATCTCAAACAGGATAAGCGGGAGTACTTGGTCGCCGCCCTTGTTGGATATGTTAGGATCAATGGACAATCAGGTTCAGGGCAGTGTGTTGTTTCCTACCGTAGCACCGCATGGAGCTCGCTCAGAAGTCGGAACAGGTCGTCCTTCTTAGTTCGCCTGACAGTACCCTCCTGACATCCCCATCATTGTCAGAGTCCAGGCTTCTTTTAGCATCATCATACAAGCCTCCCGGGTGGAAACCATGCAACTCTTGAATGAGTACTTGAGTATTTGCGACAAACTGGGACAGAAAACAAATACTGATTATATGAAGTGTGTTCTGTAGCAACTATAACTTATTGAGTGATCATGTTGGGGTTGATCTACAAAACTTAAAATTTGCTTGTGCCTCTTTGCTTTGCCTATTCCCGCAATGCATATGCATCATAGTACATGTCAGTATGTCACAATGTCTAGGCCAACGGATCGAGAGTTTCACTAGACCTCCGTGTCTAAAAGGGGGTCATACTCATACATAAAGCCTTGAGCAAACAAAGTGGAGTACAGCAGCAGAGCAGCAGGTCCGTGGAGTCGTTCTATCTAGAGAAGCCACCAGAAAGGTCAAACTCAAACAGGGTGACCTCTAAACATCAAGGGCCGAAGGCACAACAGAGAAAGCAATGTTCCATGTGAATGTATAGGAAACAAGGAGACTTAGGTTAGGTGACATTGATGGACAATGGCCATGGCGGGCTCCACTCCATAGTTAACTGGAAGACACCCTCGCGTTGCTGCGGAGACTTGTAGGAGTATTTTTTTTTTTTGGAAAATTGCGATAAAATTGCAAATGGGTAGACATAAAAAGGCCCAGGCATGCAAAAATATGTGGCATGGTAAATGGACCAGATGTAATGAAATAAAAGCATCCAGAATATTTTTACCTTGCGTGCCACAATGTACAGTGCATGGCGCTGGCATGATACTGAGTATCACACATCTTAATGTTAGAATACAATTTGCATCAGAATATAACCCAAAGATCATGGAGCTAGTCAATTGACACTCCATAAATGGAATCTTCAAAACTGTACACAACCAGTAATTTGCTAGAATAGGGTGATAATGACTATCTTGGAGTTTACAACAAACTAGGAAGAGATCATTCATGAAGACTACTACTGTATGGAAAGCCAGGGAAGCTACAAATTTCAATCTTTCAAGCTAAAAGAGCTTATGAAGGATTAACTGAGAAGTGTTGAAAACATTTTAACGGTTCCATAGTGAAGGACCCCAATTAGAAATTTTCACTACTACATAAAACTATCAACTTTTGATTCCACTCTTCCAAAAGCACAAAGCTTAGACCAACAAAATAACATGGCTAAATATGAAAGGCCGGATGATTAACAGTTGTCAGGCAATGAAAATCGTTTACAAAATGGGGAATCAGTAGACCTCTAAAATGGAACTCTAATCAACAGACAAAGTTGTCAACCTACAACCTGATGAAGAGGCGAAGTGTCCCAGACACTGGGAGTCTGGGTCGTCCCCCGCTCCTGCACCTTTCCACAGAATTCAAATGTAAGCATTTCAAAGATGATATTCGTCAACTGACAGGTAAAGCCCTGCCAACGTAAGGGTGGCGATGCTCACATGATAAGTTGATTTGCCAGACCTGATGGTGGAGTCCTTGGGGAAGTCTTCTTTGTTGAACGAGCTAGGCTTCTCGCCGCCGACAGCGGTGACAAAGGCCGTGGAGCAGAGCAACGACACGCTAAAGCCTCATTGGTTGAGCCTTTCTTGATGTTTTATCCACTGAAATGCCAAAAAATCCAGTTGTCCAAAGAATAGCAAATGCGAAAAGGACAAATGTTTTTGATCCTTCAACTGTTACTGAGCCCTTTAGGTGCCTTCTCTTCAAAATAAAAACTGTTAAAATCTGAAATTACTTCAAAATTCAGTTGTTGCAGATAAACGTTTTGGCTGAATGTCACAAAAGAAAGTTTTGGCTAATCAATAAGCTAGACAGCCCGTTCCTCACCACGCTGCAAGCAACCATCGGAAGTAAGGCTTTGAAAGCTCCAATGGAGTTTGGAACGAGGCGTCGCCGGCGTTCCTCCGAGTGGTGGCCTGCTCCCGCATTCAGTTGCAAGCAACCGCTCCCGCATGCTCGCCGTGGTGGCTCGCCGGGTGCCAAGGACCGGCCTTTGCCGCGCTCGGGCCGCCGTCGCCAGCTCCAGGGCTGGGGTGTCCTGGGGCGGGCTGACATGCCGGTGCCGGCGGCCCCGTGCGCAGCCTCGCCGGCTGCCCGCCACCCTGAACCCGCCGCCCGCCGCCGCCTGGTCACCCCACCTTCCGGCCCCGATGACCCGTCGCACCGCCTTCCGCCCCTTCAAGGTCGCGCCCCCCTGGCCTCGCGTCAGTCCCCGCTGCCTGCGTCCGGCAGCTCCGCCTCGCGTGTCCCCGCCGGCGAGCCTGCGCCGCCACCGCTGCGCCCGACGGCGCTCGTCCGGGACGGGGTGTCCTGGGCAGCCGTCGTGGCCAGCGCGGGCCCTAGGGTTTCCGCGGCCCAGCCTGAGACGGCCCGGCCCGTGGCGGCCCAGGTCCCCCCTCCGGCCCTCCCCTCCCAGCAGGCCGTGGGCCGTGCCCCCCAGGCCGCGGCCCAGCCGCCTCGGGCGGCCCAAAGAGGCTGGGTGTGGTTGCCTGTAGGGTTTCCCCTACAGCCGACCGCTTCCCAGGTGCTCGACTCGCTCCTCCCTCACTTCCTCGCCCCCGCCCCAACGCCGCCACCCTCTCCCGACGCGACCCGCCCGACGCCAGCCCCGACCGGAGCCCCTCCTCCCCCTCCCGCTCCCATCCCGCCTCCCGCGCCCGCCCCCGCGGCTTCGCCGGCCGGCGCCATGGCGCGCGAGCGCGACGACGACTGGCAGCGCCCGAAGCGCAGGCTTGACAACCGGGACGGCCGCACCTCTTCCTGGCCTTCCCCGGACGGGGCTCGCCGCGAGGCGGAGCTTCGGCGCCAACTGCAGCAACCGTCGGCCCCCTCACGTGCCGATCGCAGGTCTCCCCCGCGCAACGACGACCGGCGCTCACCTCCGCGGGACGGCCGGCGCTCGCCCGGCCGCGGCCGCTCCCCGGTGCGGGCTGGGTACCGCTCCCCGGCTCGGGAGTCCCGTCGGTCCCCCACCCGTGATGACCGGACTGCTCGCCGCTCACCATCCCCCGACCGGCGCCGCGGGCGGTCAGTTTCGCCCGCTCGGCCTCGCCCCGCGGCCGAAGCCTCTCCCACGCGACGCTACATTCCCCCGCGTTCCCAGCCGCAGCTCCCGGCCCACCGTCGAAGGGCCCCAACAACGGCCGTGGTCGGCAAGGGGCCAAAAAGAAGAAGCGCAAGGGCCCCCTCCGCAACACCGCTACTGCCGCCACGGTGGCTGAAAGGACGGCTGAGGCCTCGGGGGATGGTCCTCCGTGCTTCAACTGCGGCATCCCCGGGCACTTCCAGGTGGTATGCCCCAACCCGCCGAGGTGCTACCTCTGCAAGGATTCCGGCCACCCCGGCGTCCTCTGTCCAGACCGGCCGGTGTTCGAGGAGCTGATGGTTTATGGCCATGGCATCGAGGGGTTGGCGTTCTTCCACATGGAGATCCCCGACGTGCCACCCCCGGAGCCTTCCCTCTCGGCCATCGTCATGGTGCTAGGCGATGGGGTGGCTTCCCCTGAGATGTTCGAGGCGGAGCTCAACCATCTCTGCCGTTGCCAGTGGGATTGGCAGGTCACCCCGACTGCCGGCCACTAGTTCTCCGTGATCTTCCCCGACATCGCCAGCCACGGCCTCTGCACCCGGAGTGACGAGATCACTCTGGCCCTCAACAAGCTCGTGGTCGACATCTCTGAGCCGAAGATGGACCCGAAGGCGGTCGCAGTCCTCGACACGGCTTGGATCCTGATCGCGGGCCTCCCCGACATCGCCCGATCCGAGCGGGTCATCCGCAACATGTCGCGGATCCTGGGCAAGGTGGTGGTGGTCGACGAGCTCTCCCTCCGCAAGGAGGAGGAGGTCCGTGTCAAGACGAAGTGCATTGACTCCAGCAAGCTCCGGGCCACAGTCCGCGTCTTCTTCAACGACCAAGGTTACGCCCTCAAGATTCGGCCGGAGCCCCCCAACCACATCGGGCGCCCTCGGTTCCTGGACGGTGGGAACGACGGTGGGGGCGGCGCTGGTGGTGGGGGCCGGGAGGACCACTCCGGTCGCCGTCGACACCACCGCTCCGACGATGAGGAGGACTCCACCGACCGCAGCCGCTCACCCTCTCAGGACCCTCCGCTCCCCGCCAGCCTCGGGGATCCTCTGGAGGGGGCGTCACCCACACGGTGGCTCCCCTCCTGCTGCCTGCCGGACCCCCTTCTCCGGGCGGCAGTGACCTCTCGGGCGCCAGCATGCTAGTGGCTCCCGCTGCGTCGCCCCGCTCCCCGGCCCCGCCCTCGCTCTTCGGGGCTCCTGCAGTCGTCTCCTCCGGTCCTCCCTCTCCTGCTCCGGCTTCGAGTGCTGGGCCAGATCCGACCCTGTCCATACCAGTGATGACAGCCGAGCAGGCTGTACACGTGGGGATTGGACCGGTCGGGCAGGCTCGGCCCATGCAGAGCGCCCTCGCCTCCACCGACCCGTCCTCGTGCCTCTTGAAGACCGCTCCTGGACCCGGATGTGCCTTCCCCGGTCCAGGGGTATCTTCTGGCTCCGCTGCAGGTCCCTGCGCTGCCCAGCCCTCTGCTTACCTCGCCGCCTGACCCGGCCCCTCCCTCACCGCTGGCCGGGTCCGCGGTGGGTGCTGCGGAGGTGACCACCCCGGTGGCCGCCCACCCCGACCCCCCTCGGACTGCTGCGTACTCTAGGCGGGGGCGGTCGGCGTCGACTCCGGTGACCTCCTCCAGGCGCAGCGGCAGGATCGACGTTGCCCGCCCAGCGGGCCGCCCGGCCCCGTCCATCCCCGAGTGGGCGGAGCTCCGGGCTACGGCCCGGCCCGGAACTAGCGAAATCACGAGCCCGCCTCCTCCGGGCTCTAGTTCTGGAGCCCTCCTCCTCCCGCCCCCCTGCCGCTGACGTAGCTGGGACGGAAATCCGTGGCCGCACGCGTTCCCGCACTGCGGGACTCCGTGCCCAAAGTGCCTCCCTTGTCCTGGGGTCAAGCAGCCCCTCCATGGTTGCTTGATGCGGGTCCTCTTCTGGAACATGCGCGGTTTCGGCCAAGATGGCCGGCGCCGCCAACTCATCGAGTACATGCGCGACGAGCGAATTGACATTGTTGCCGTCCAGGAGACTATGCGGACGGACTTCTCCCTCCAAGAGTTGGAACACTTGAGTCCTCACCTCTTTGCTGGGCACTGGCTCCCTTCTAGTGGGACGACAGGCCATTCTGGTGGCATCCTTCTAGGAGTGAAGGATGCCACCTTTGAGATAGGTAGCATGGACCGGGGTGAGTTCTATGTCCGTATGGAGATCTACGAGCAGGCCATCAACTTCAAGTGGGAGATTGTTGTTGTCTATGGCCCGACTGATCACCGCCGCTCCGAGTCCTTCCTAGCTGAGCTCTGCAGGAAGATCTCCTCTGCCCCTCTTCCGGTGGTGGTGGGCGGTGATTTCAACCTCATCCGTTGTGCAGAAGACAAGAGTAATAATCGGGTGAACTTCCCTCGCATGCAGCTCTTCAATGACTGCATCGCGGATCTTGGCCTGCGAGAGCTAGATAGGGTTGGCGCCAGGTTCACCTGGACCAACCGCCAGGCCAACCCGACGATGTCTGTTCTTGACCGGGTCTTTGTGGCTCCGGAATGGGAGCTCAAATGCCCCCTTGCCTCCCTTCGGGCCATTACCCGCGTTGGCTCGGATCATGTTCCCCTCTTGCTCTCTTCGGAGAATGATAGACCGCCTTCTCCGCCACTGTTTCGGTTCGAGACCTTTTGGCTTAATCAGGCCGGTTTTGTTGATGCGGTGCGCGCTCGCTGGGCGTCCGCGCGTGATTCCCCTCACCGCACAGTCTCTGCCGTCGACTCCTGGCAGTTATGTGCTAAGCTTGGCCGCCAGTTTATGAAGGGTTGGGGTGCCAACTTGGGTCGTAATCTCCGTGAGCGGAAGAGGGGGCTCCTCGAATCCATCCAGGCCCTAGACCTTCGGGCAGACTCTTCAGGCCTTTCCCCTGACGAGTGGCTCCTTCGATATGATCTAGAGGACTAGCTGACGGTGATCTACACAGATGAGGAGGCTTTCTGGCGTCAGCGAGGCACCCAGCGCTGGGTCTTGCGTGGTGATGCCAACACAGCATACTTCCAGGCCATTGCTAACGGCCGACGTCGCCGCAACACCATCCCCCTCTTATGGGATGGGGAGACCCTCCTCCAGCGCCCTGCTGAGATTCGTGCCCACGTTGACGGCTTTTTCAAAGCCCTATTCTCGCCCTCCCCTCGGGGAGGGTTGTCCTTGGCCCCGTCCTTCTGGGATACCCACCAGCGCGTCTCCGACGCAGAGAACGCGGCGCTCACTGCCCCGTTCTCTGAGGACGAGGTTTGGGCGTCCATCAAGGGGATGAATCTTGCTTCCACCCCCGGCCCTGATGGCCTCCCCGTGAAGTTATTCCAGACCTTCTGGGATGTGATTAAGCCGGAGGTGATGGCCCTGTTCGAAGAATTCTATGTGGGAACCATTGACCTCTCCCGCCTCAACTATGGGATCATTACCCTCATCCCCAAGGTGGCGGGGGCCTCCGACATCCGCCAGTTCCGGCCGATCACGGTGATCAACGTGATCTTCCGTATCCTGGCTAAGGGGTATGCCAATAGGGTGACCCTGTTAGCTGACCGCATCACTTATCCTAACCAATCGGCCTTCATTCACGGCCGATTTATCTTGGATGGAGTCTTGGTCTTCCATGAGGTCCTGCACGAGGTGCGCACTAGGCGGCAGCATGCGGTCTTCTTGAAGATCGACTTCCACAAGGCCTATGACACCGTCTCCTGGGCCTTCCTCCGGGAAGTGCTCCTCCGGAAGGGCTTTGATGACCGATGGGTTACCCGGGTTATGCAGATGGTCTCGTCTGGTCGGACCGCAATTAACATCAATGGGGAGGCTGGTCCGTACTTCCCCACACTATGTGGGGTTAGACAAGGGGACCCCTTTTCCCCCTTCTTGTTCAACATGGTGGTCGACGCCCTTGCTACCATCCTCGATAAGGCCAAGGCGGCCGGCCATATTCATGGGGTTGTTCCTCATCTGGTGGGAGGGGGAGGGGTCTCCCTCCTGCAATATGCTGATGATACTATTATCATGGTGGAAGGCTCTGACGATGACATAGTCAACCTCAAGTTTCTCCTCCTGTGCTTTCAGCAGATGTCTGGGCTTAAGATCAACTTCGACAAGAGCGAAGTGATGATCCTTGGCTACTCTCCTGACGAGGCCCAGCTCATTGCCGACCGTCTTAACTGCCAGCTTGGGTCCTTCCCCACCTCCTACCTGGGGGTACCCATTAGTGACTCGCGCCTCTCCGTCGCGGACTTGCGGCCTACGGTGACTAAGCTCCAACACCGGATCGAGCCGTGGCAAGGCAGGTGGATGTCCAAGGCGGCCAGGACCGTGCTCATCAACTCCTCCCTGTCCAGCCTCCTCCTGTTCCTGATGAGCTTTTATAGTCTCCATGAAACCCTGCACCACGAGATTGCCCAGTACCAGTCTAGATTTTACTGGGCTGGCGAGGGCGATAAGCAGAAATACCACATGGTCAGCTGGCCCGACATCTGCAAGCCTCGAGACCAGGGAGGTCTGGGGATCATGTCGTCCAAGCGTATGAACATCGCTTTGCTGACTAGATGGCTGTGGAGGATCGCCAATGGTGACGGCGGTCTTTGGCTTGACATCATTAGGAATAAGTACCTTCGGGGCCAGCCGCTGGCCTTCTGCCAACGCTCCGGAGGTTCTCAGTTCTGGCAATCAGTCATCCAGTTGCTTCCTGTCCTCCGCATCGGATCTTCCATCTCGATTGGGTCCGGGTCCGCTACGCTGTTTTGGTATGATAGATGGGCTGGAGACTTGCCGTTTGCTGTCCGCTTCCCGGACTTATTCTCCATTGCGGTGGAGCCTAGGACTTCGGTCGAGGTCGCCCTTTCGGACTTAGGGCGCCTCGCGTTCCGCCGACCGTTTGGTCCCCCAGATCTCGCTGCTTGGGATGAGATGCTGGAATGCATCGCCCTCCACACTCCCGACGTCGACATTGACACGGATCGCATGTCTTGGCGCCTGGAACCCTCTGGACGCTTTTCCACTAGATCTCTGTACCAGGCCATCGCCCCGTCGACGGCTCCCGATGCCCTCACTGCCGTGTGGGCCATTAGGTTGCCGCTCAAGATCAGAATCTTCTTGTGGCAATGGATTAGGGGTCGGGTACCTTCAGGGGTGGAGGTGCTCAAACGCAATGGCCCTGGAGATGGGATTTGCCCCCTGTGCGGCATGATGGAAGACTCGAATCACATCTTTTTCGCGTGTGTTACTGCTCAATTCCTCTGGAGTTGCTTTCGCGAAGCCGTCGGTGGTCATTGGTGCCATACCAACGTCCCCGACCTCTTCGCGGAGATCCAACCCGTCCCTTCGTCGGCCCGCCACTTTAGGTGGCTGACCATCGGGGTGCTCGCGTGGACTCTCTGGACTGTCCGCAATAAGCTTTTGATTCAGCGTGTTCCTCTCCGACGTGCCACTGACGCAGTTTTTAAAATGTGTGGTTTCCTGCAGCTTTGGCGGCCGCTTAGCTGCTCCTCCGACCGAGATGCCATCAACACCATCATCGCCGACCTTCGCTCGATGGCTCTCCGCCTGGCGCCCCCGCTTCCGCCTCCACCTCCCGAGCCTGATTAGTCTGTTGTGGCTGTGTCACCCGCTGTTGGGTCTGGGTGTGTGTGTTTCTTAGGGCTTGTTGAGTTGTGCCCTCAGCAGAACCCTTTGGTGTTGTCTTGTGCTACTTTTGTGTGTGCGTGTGTGTGCTGAACCTGTGTCGGATATTGTGCTCTGGCGGTTTGCTTTATATATAAAGCGGGGCGAAAACCTTTTTTGGTAAAACCGAACACCTGTAACCTTGGAGTGTTGTACACCTCTACCCTGTCCTAGATTTGGAGCAAGTAAAATTGCAGAGCCACTGCCGACAAAACACAAACTCCGCCCACGTCATATCACAGCCGTCATGACACGGAAAACCCAAGCCCAATCCAATGGTGCGAAACCACGAAACACTTCAGCAGAGCAGCTACAATGAACCACGTGCGTCCCAATCCGCTACTGTCGACGACAAACCGGCAAGAACCGACCCACACAGCAACGCGACAACGGCGAACCAAACAACCCAGCACAAAACACAATGGTGAATGCCAAAGGAGAAAAAGCACCCTCACAAAATGCCCACATACAGAAACCGATTCGTAAACGCACCACAGGCAAACCACATCAATCACCGAACAATATGCACGCGCACAGAGGCTCGAAGAGGGAACAACACAAGGAACGCTTACCAGGCTGTCCGGCCACCGATCAGAGCAAGAAGCAGGCACACCTGAGATGCAGATGTTGCCTCGGCACTCCTCAGGAAGCAGCCGCGCAGGCTAGCCGTAGACAGAACCAATTCGTATACGCAGACATCAATCGCTGAACAATATTTGTACATCTGTACAAAATCTTCACGTCAGTGTATACATGTCAACATCAATACGAAATTTTTGCAACGACTAAGCAGAGTATTGATGAACAGAGACAGACTCCAGCCCTCCACGCACACGACCACTACGGCTTGATGCCATAGTCGACACAACCGCGAAGAGCAGTTTGACGACGTCCTCGGCGGTGCCACCTAAAAGGCACGAAGATGAAGGCGTCGGCGCCGCCGCGCACGGGAGATAGGTGATGGAGCAAGACGACGACCTGGGTCTGGGGACGCCACGCAGGTGAGGAAGATGGCATCCTCATGAGGTCCGCGGCGGCGCTGCAACCCCGGATCGACGGAGGTCGCGGGAGTCCGTCCTCGCTGGATCTCGTGCTGGAGGGGCATCCTCATGGCCAGATCTTGTGCGGGAGATTGATGCCACACCGGCTGCCGTAGCCACAAGCCGACCCAGCACAGCACAGCGAGTAGACGCGTGGCCAGCGAAGAGCCCGCAGCCGCCACGCCGCCGCCCCCTGATTTTGACCCAGCGAAGAAAGAAACCAACATCTCCACTGACTCCCGCGGCCCACAACACATAGCCAGCCATACAAAGGGAGCCCACCGACCAGTAATACTATCGACACGACCCAGGCGTTGACCGAGTCAAAATCGATCGACACAATCCAAATCGCCAGCCTCAATCGACTCCCAGGGCTCCCAGCCTAGGGAGCTTAGTGATTTAAGGGATAAGGAGACTAGAACTGCAAGCTGTTAGACGTATCAGATTAGGTCTTGATCGATGTCTTCCGCGCCGATCGCCTCTGCCCCGTCCGCTGCCGTCCCGGCCGCCGCCGCCGCTCAGGCCGCCGCCGCCCAGGCCGCCGCTGCCTCCCCGTTTCTGTTGTCCCGACCACTTGTCTCGATGGCTGGAGCATCTGCGGCCGCCGCCGCTGTCACGCAGGCCGTCGCTCCTACGCCTTCTGGCTCCCAAGATGCATCTGCGTTTACGTACGTCCCCAACTCCAACCAGCCATTGTTGCATGGCTTTGCCCAGGATGCATCTGCGTCTACGTACGTCCCCAACTCCAACCAGCCATCGTTGCATCGCTTTGCCCCGCTGCAGTTCTACGGGGCTGTTGCCCAGCAACCGATCCATGGGACGGTTGCCTCGCCACCGATCCACGGGGCGGGCGCGCCCTACGACACTTCCCCTGCCGCTGGCCCGTGGTGGGGGCCTCCTGCGCCATACGGCGCCCAGCCGCTACCGGCCCACGGCGCTCAGCAGTCCCCGACGGCCTACGGCGCCCAGCAGCCCCTGTCGGCTCACGGCGTCCAGCCGCCGCCGGCGGCCCACGGCGTCTCTGCACCGGCACCGAACTACGGCGCTGGCCCCTACGCTGCTGTCACACCGCCGCTGCACCCTGGCACCGCACAGGCCAACCCGTGGCTGCCTCATGCTGCGCTACCGGTGCCGTACGCGTCCGCAACCGTGCCTCCTGATGGCGCGTCTACTTTGTACGGGGCGCCCTATAGCGAGTCATCTACGGCGTTGGTCCCGAGTGCTACTCCGGGCTTTTATGCGCCGCCGCCATCTTCGGATCATGCCGTGGCTACTGCGCCGTTCTACTTTGCACACCTCATCCCGGTGAAACTGACGACGGATAACTACCTGCCGTGGCGTGTACAGGTGTTGCCGCTTCTCCGCATTCGCTACTTGGAGGGGTTTGTTGATGGCACTCTGCCGTGCCCACCGCCGTATCATCCGGGGCATCATGCATGGGTGGCTCAAGATCAAGCCATCCTCTCTGCCATCCAGTCCTCTCTCACTGAGGGGGTCTCGTCACTGGTCATCTTCGCCGCTACGTCTCGGGACGCGTGGACGGCTCTTCATACCAGTTTTGCTTCGCAGTCTCAGGCGCGGGCTCATGCTATTCGCACTGCGCTTGGGGAGGTGAAGCTTCATGATCTCACCGTCACCGACTACTTCAACAAGGTGACGGGTATGGCTGACACACTTGCCTCAATTGGCAAGGCTCTTGGTCCGGAGGAGTTCACCTCTTATGTGCTCAATGGACTGAGTGACGACTATGATAATTTAGTGGAGAATATCAATGGTCGTGACACTCCCATCCAGCCGCGTGAGTTGTATGCGCGCCTTCTTGCCACGGAACAGCGCATCCAGGCTCGTCGCTCTACGCCGAGCTTCCCTTCCGCCAACGCTGCAACGCGTGGGAAGGGCAAGCCCTACAAGCCACCAACTGGTGGCAAACCTCCGCCGAACGCGCCTAATTCGCGGAACACCACTACCTCCACGGGAGGTCGAGTCCGTGCCTGCTGCCCTTCATGTGGTGCTCAGGTCCCCTGCCAGCTGTGTGGACTTGATGGTCACCTTGCCTCCCGTTGTCATCGCCGCTTCAAGCAGGATTTATTTGGGATCGGGAACAATGGCAAGGGCAATGAGAAGCAGGCTGCCCTGGCGAGTCATGAGCAGGGGCATACTCCTTTCTATCCAGTTGATGCATCTTGGTACATGGATACGGGAGCTACCAATCACCTGACGAGTGAGATGGGCAAGCTCTCTACACAGGAGCCGTACCGTCACTACTAGAAAAAGGGCTATAGCTAATATAGACATTAGTGGCGCACTATGTATGTGGTGCGCCACTGCTAAATAGTAGTGGCGCACCACACATGGGTGCATCACTAATGTTTATATTACTAATGGCGCACCTGGTGTGTGGTGCGCCACTGCTAAGTTTCTCCTGGGCACACCCCCTCCCCAGATTTACCAGTGGCGCACCGGGGTGTGGTGCGCCATTACTAGTTAAACTAGTAATGGCGCACCTCACCCACGGTGCGCCACTACTAACAATTTTTTTTTCAATTTTTTTTTCAAAACTAGTAATGGCGCACCACACACCAGGTGCGCCATTAGTAACCCTGGTTACTAGTGGCGCATTCTTAGGAGGTGCGCCATTGGTAACCTGAGAGCAGCTAGATATTTTTGACAACCACCTACCACACTCACTTTCCCCACTTCATTCTCTCCACCTCTACCAAGCTTGGTCTCGACTACCTCCTCCTCCTCACCTCATTTGCACCATAGATTCACCCAAATTAAGTGGTTAAATTTCCTTTTTTTTATAGGTAAGTAAGGGGAAAGCTTTCTTTATGTTCTAGATCTACTTTTTTCTCCCTCCAACGTACACACTTTTTATGGCCTAGATCTACACTTTTCTCATTGAGCTAGATCTACGTATGTTTGTGGTGTTGCATATGTTTGTGTTTGCAGGTACCGGTATTTGAAATGCGATAGTTGCCAATATTTTGCCGGAATGTTGATTCATTTCCGTTTCGGCGAGAATTTGGCACTATGCATTCTTTTTGGTCCTATTTTTAGGCAAAGTCATGCCAATTTTTTTTTTGGTTCTAAAATATCGTTTTGCTCTACCCCGCAGGCGACCATGGTCCGCACGATGACCGAAGGCATCGTGAATAGGTTTTTGAGCTCCGCGAAGGCCGAGATGCTTCAAAAGAATGAGACGGAGATAAGATGTCCGTGTCGAAGATGCAAGCTGAAGAGCCTTATGGACCCGGATTCCAGACTGGTGCGGGAGCACCTGCTCGTGCGTGGTTTCATGGATGGCTATCGGTGGCAAGGTGATGAAGATGATTATGAAGTCGTCCATGGGGCCCGGGCAAGAAATAAGGAAGGGCAGCAAGACAATAGCGGCGAGGGCGGGCGAGAAGACGAAGAATCTCCAGGACATGATCATGAAGTAGATGCAGGACACAGTCATCATGTAGAAGATGCCGGACATGATGATGAGAAAGATCAAGACGAAGGGCATGATCATGAAGATGAAGATGCCGGAGCAGACGACGATGGACCATCGATGGGCTGAGTGCAGGACCCTCATATTCAAGAGCTGCTTCTCAAGCAGACGGGTAACGCAAGAGCTGCCGCCCGAGAGAAAGCCAAGCTGGATCAACTGGAGATAGACGCGGTTACTCCATTGTATGAAGGATGCAGGCCCGAGGATACCCGCCTGAAAGTAACGCTCATGGCTCTGGAGATGAAGGTAAAACACAAAATGACCGACGCATGCTTCGACGAGAACATGTCATTCTGGCACGAACGTCTTCCCAAGGGGAACAAGTGCCCGACCAGTTTCGAGGAGGCGAAGAAAATCGTGTGTCCTCTGGATTTACCGCACGTGAAATACCATGTGTGCATGAACGATTGCATCATTTATCGGGACGAGCACGCGGAGTCTACCATATGTTCGGTGTGCGGCGTCACTCGATACAAGAAGAGGAAGAAAGCTCCTCGAAAAGTGGTGTGGTACTTTCCGATCACTCCTCGTCTGTAGCGGTATTTCGCGGACCCTAAGCAAGCAGAGCTCCTGCGTTGGCACGCGGATAGGAAGGAGAAGAAGCGAGAAGATGACGGAAATGATCCGGAGATAAATAAAAAAGACAAGATGCTGAGTCACCCTAAGGATGCGAGCCAGTGGCAAGCGTTGAACTTCGAACACCCAGAATTTGGGGACGATCCAAGGAACATCATGCTGGGCGCGAGCACCGATGGAGTCAATCCGTTTGGCAGCCAGAGAAGCACACATAGCTGATGACGCAGATACTTCCAGTTGCAATCCGTGGGATCATGGACGTGCACGTCCGTGAAACGCTATTTGGCGAAAAATGAGCCATGGGTACTGGCTTGCCAAGTGGACCAATGCTTCTTCATTACTGACCCGTCAAAGCCCAGTCGTGTTGTCGTGAGGACAGGCAAAAGGAACATCATCGGAATGGATGGAGTCGCCAATGAGCAAGACTTCGACAAGTACGGCGACCCGAAGATGGAAGATGACGACGACGATGAAGTACCATACACCACAAGAAGAAGCAGGACCACCCTACCTAAAGGACGTCCGTTCAAGAGAAGAATTCAAGGGGTTCCGGGGCTAAATTATTCAACCGCGAGAAAGAAGGGCAAGAAGATTGTGAAAAGATAGCTAAGATCGAATCACGACGTGTCGGCCGCGTGTGTGTGTCAGTGGCAAGCTCAATCTTTGATGACTGTTATTTCATGTCACTTGATTTCAACCATGTCATCTAATTCTAAATCTTTGCACAATGGTTTTATCACTCCATTTGCATTTTCCTTTTCTTTTATCTCAAATCTTAAATTATTACATGCAACTAAAAATTCAAAAAAAAAAAGAGTTAGTAATGGCGCACTAGGAGAAGGTGCGCCATTGCTATCACGGTGTTTATGGCGCACCCCTAAAAGGTGTGCCATTGCTATCCTTGTTTATGGCGCACCTCGCAATAGTGCGCCATTGCTATCCTTGTTTATGGCGCACCCCGCCTAGTGCGCCATTGCTAACTCTTCCTCTCGATCTATACACAGGAAACGCACGCAAACACCTCATCCTCTCTCTGCTCGCTCACGCATCAGGAGGAGAGCCGCCGCATCAGCTAGGGTTGGCAGCCGCCGCAGCCCGCCACCGGCGCCCGCTCCGGCGACCCCGCCCCGCCCCGCCTCGCCGCAGGACGGCGACCCCCTCGCCATCCGACCCCGCTCCGTCGCCGGTCGCCGCTCGACCCCGCCCGGACACCCCCTCCCGGCTGCGTCGCCAGACGACGCAGCATCGCCGCCGCACGCCACCCGACCCCGCCCTGCCTCGCCGCAGGACGGCGGCCACCTCGCCGCCCGACCTTGCTCTGTCGCCGCCCCGACCCCGCCCGTCCCCCGGACGGCCCCTCCTGGTCGCCGGTGAGCTCTCTGTCTCCTCTCTTTCCCTCTCTGTATCCTCTGCCGTATGTGAATGGATGGATGGATTGCTGGATAATTTTTTTGCTAGTGTGGATGGATGGATGTTGGATAGATGGATGAGCACTCTAGATGGATGGATGGATTAATGGATAAATACTGCTCACCTTATAGGTGTATGTATACTTCGCAACAAAGCTAGCTGGTATTTGCCTCAAATCTTATAGTTGCAACAAAACTGATTGATATGAAGATGCATATGAACTGTTGCTGGCAGATTATTCATGTTTATAGTTGCTGGCAGTTGCTATTTGAGCAGGGATGTGTGCCCGTTATCGCCGAAATGTTGATTCATTTCCGTTTCGGCGAAAAACGGGCACTTCTAGGTCAAGAAAATAGCAAAGGTCATGCCGAATTTTTCCTAGAATTTATGTTGCCAGCTAATTATTAGCCATGTGCTTAAGATAGATAGTACGAGGAGCAATGTGCTTAAGATCACCATGGCACTAATTTCTGAATGTATTGCGGAAATGATGTTGTATTTCCTCCTGCCTCTTTCAGTCCTAAACTACAAGGGAAATTCTGACTAAATAAAAACCCAAATGTGGCATTCAGTAATCCTTCTTCTGTTTTGCCTGGGAAGTTGGTTTTGCTTCAAATCTTACCAACAACCCCTGCAGTATCTGCCTGGTCTACCCGCAGCCTAGCAGATAAGCGTCTTGGACGTCTCTGTTATACAATCCCATGAAGCAGACTGCACGCGTATGCTTGAAAAATAGTGTGCTTCTCTTTATCAAAACTAGTAGCTATGGGTGAAAGCCTGACAACCTTGACTACTAGTATTCATCCCCTGAAAGTATCATCTCAGGCTTCCAGCTACTAGTATTAATTGTAGATCACCATGGCACTAATTATTAGCCATTTTTTCCTATTTAGAGCGAACATGGCCGACAACGATGAGGCCGGCGGTTCGGGCAAGTCATTCTGGGAGCTGTCCCAGGAGATGGAGGAAAAAACTCACCGCTACGAGGACGCCGCGGAAGACACCGATCCCGACTACACAACCCCTAGTGGCATCGGGGATGACACCACTGATGGTGCCGCCGGGGATGCCACCACTGATGATGGCAGCGAACGCACAGATGGCAGCCAACCGAAGAGGCAACGGAAGGACCGGCGCCCGAACGTGCTCGGCACCGTCAAGGAGGAATTTACTGAAGTCAGTGGGGGAAAGATATGCGGAACTTGAACTTAGGGGTCCACAAACTCGGTCCCGGCGGTTACAGAGTGGCGGAACCTAAATGGGACAAGGAGGGCGCAGAGCGTGCCGAGCAAGGCCTACCGCCCCTCTTCGATAAATACCATGAAAAGCAGACCAGGAACTATGTCAGGGCCCGGTACAAGGTGGACCCGGTAACAAAGGAGCTTACCACGGATCCGAAGATGAAGGATCTTGAGCGTGTTCTGGTAAGGAATACACCCCCGCGTAATTAGCTCCATATGGTTGCATTCTAATTAATGTAGCCAAATTTCTAAATGGTTCACGTTCCTTCCGCAGGAAACTGAAAGCAGTAGCGCGGGGTCTCAGAGCTCCCCGTCTGCCCCTTGGGATACCACTTTAAATAGGGCGTTGAACGTAATGAAACACAAGGATAAGTTCAGTAAGCCGTCGTCAGCTGGTCGTGTGGCCGGCGAAGGCTTGTCCACGAAATGGTCGGAATACTATAAGGCTGGGCGAAAGGAGAGAAAGACCAGCTTGGAAAGCCAGGAGCGCGAGGTTAAAGAACTCAAGGCAAAAGTGGCGCGGATTCCGGAGAGAGTCCAAGAGCAAGTGCGAGACCAACTGGGAGCGACGATCACCGCCATTATGCCTTCCTTGCTTGAGGGGCTGCGGGGGTGGATTGCGGGCGGCCAACAGGGGCCGCCCCCGATTCCCAGCTTCACGGGCAGCAACTCGCACAACGTGCCGGCATTGGTGTCTCCGGCGGAGGCGGCATTGGTGTCTCCGGCGCCGGCGCCAGTATTGGAGCTTAATGCACCCGGGTGTGGGAAGAATACGCCGGCCGGCACCTCGGCAGCAAGCCACCCCTCCGTCACTTGCACGCCCGCCGTTGGCGGTGCCTCGACATTAGCCGAGCTCGACGCCATCATGGTAACTAAGCCTCGACCGATGACTTCATCTCCTTGCCTTTGACTGGGCATCCCTGACGCCCTACATGTTTTCGCAGGGCGCCGCCAACGTTCCATGCACTCTCCTGCACTTCGTGGACGGCGAGTTGATCGATGTCGCCAAGGCCAAAATCGTTGAACCGGGCAACCGCGTGTTCCACGGTAATCCGATGCCACCCACCGTGTATAGGGTTCAACTGGTTCGGGTGCTGCGGGGCTGTGACGACGTGTTACCTCCGTATCGACCCCCTGGGGCCGACGACGATGATGTGATGACCCTCAGCGGCTGCTTAAACTGGTCCATGCTTTGGCCGAAGAGCCAGATTCGTTTGGGGGCGGGGGACACCACCCCACAGACAACACCGCCAGTCGTGCCGGCGCCAAGCCATGGCAAGACCGCCGCAACGCTACCGCCGTCAGCTGATCCGGACATGCATATGGCACAGGATCCAGACGACGACGACGATACATTTTCCAACGTCGATAAGTACATCAACGAACATGGGTACGATGATGAATTCTTGGGGCCTCCTTCTCAAGAACCCAACCCTGCAAAAGACGATCGCGATCTAGCTGGTACCGCGGAGAAACCCAATTGCAACAGGCGTCGTCTGTTCAGTTCTCAGGAGACGCCTCCAGCTGCCGCCTTCACCGAGACTCAAATAGCCGAGGTGCGAAATATTATCAGCCCCAACACACTCAAGAAGGTGGTCTCTGAGCAGAACTCAATCCCATTACAGCAGCAGAAGCCGAAGGGACGGAAAAGAAAAACTAACAAGGGTGCGAGCCAGCCGGCACCGAGTACGATCCGTGCTCAGGACGGGCCACCAATACCTAAGGATATCATGAGGAGGTTGCATGTGGCGGGTAGGCCGATGCTACCGACTAATCTGCTCAATGCTGCAACCGGTGCTATGCGGAGTCTGCATGACGGTGTTCTTTGTATGGAGAAGCGGCGTCTCTCCGAGAATGATGTGGCATACCCGGTTTTCGTGGCCAAGGTGCCAGAGGGCAAGGGCTTTGTCGATAGCCCCATCGGGCGTATGATCGTCCTGCGGTTTGATGACATCTTCGCTATGTTTAACCTTTATCCGCTGCACTACACCTTCATTCGGCTATTTTCGCTCAGTATGGAGATGCGGATCATTAGAGACAAGACCCCGGACATCGTGATAGTCGACCCCTTCTACATGCGTGCCAAGATCTTGGGCAGCGCTAGGGACCGGCAAGTCGCGAGTTCATACCTCGAAGGCGTCATTCTGGCGCACAAGGATAAGGATAACTTCCTCGTGCCTTACTTTTCCGAGTAAGTCATCCCCTCACCGCCCCATAACATATGATTTCTTAGATTTCGATCGTTCTTTTTTTTTCTAACATTCCGTGTTTTGTGCAGTGACACACAGTGCACACTCATCTCCTTAAGCCCAAAATATTCCATGGCCACGTATTTCGACTCGGACCGTCAGTCGAACAAAGACTACACAAATATCAAGAAAGTTCTTGATGATGCTCTCCCCGGCTACGCCAAATCTGGAGGCACCTTCAGGAGGCCAATTTGTATGTACGGCAAGCACGTGTTCACCCACGTAACGACGTTCCCCTGCGTCAAGCAGCCGCCTGGCAGTCAGAAGGATGCCTACTACGCCCTCCATCACATGCGGGCGTTCGTACGGGACCAGCATCAGCTTATGCTACCAAATAATCTCAAAGAATGGGCCGCACGCTTGTCGGCAATCCAGGACACCGACATCAGACAAGAATTCTTTCGCATCCAGTCGGAGTTTGCGGAAATCATCTATCAAGATGTCCTTCGTACCTCGGGGCAGTTCTACCTCAACTATCAACCGTCCAACAGTGAAATAGAAACAACGCTAAAAATGCAGGCTGACAACGACCGCACATTCATGACCATCACGAAAGACGGCGGCTTCATCCACGCTCCGGTCCCTAAGTCGAGTCGAAAGTATTGATGCTATGTAGTTCTGAAATATCGATTAGCTCATGTTGTAATTAAACTTTAATGAACTTGTATGTCTCTTTAGTTTGGACAGTCGTTCAACTTATATGTAATCAATGCTATTTATTAGTAGGACCATGAATCGTGCTATTAATGTGTTGCTTTTCTCTTCCGATCCTTTTGTTGCATACTTATATATTGCTTATATATTATCTATGAATTGCTACTAACGTTTTGTTTGTCTAGTGCATAGAGATGCTGTCGTATGTCGTGTACAAGGGTAAAGTTCCCGGAGTCTACGACGACTGGGAGGAGTGTCGGAGACAGGTTCACCGTTTCAGCGGTAACAGTTACAAAGGGTACACCACTAGGGCGGAGGCGGAAGCTAGATACGCGCGCTATCTAGCGGGAGAGAGGAGGGAGCGGAGGAGGAACCGGATGAAGACCAGTTTCATCGCGATGATGCTCATCGTGACCGCAGCTCTCTTCTATGTGATGGTAGTTTAGATGATCGATATCGACTTTGTAATGTGACGACAAACTCGGCTAATATGATGAACTTTGCTAATGTCTCGAGACCTAAACTTGGCTAATGTTTGAACTTTGTTCGCTATTTCGAATTTGGAGACTAATATGATGAATTCTATTGTGTGATGTTTATATTCTGTGCTGTAACGTATTTTGTAACCTGTGCAAATACCAGAAAAGCAAAAAATAATAATTCCTAATATTCATAGTAGTGGCGCACCATATTGAGCATTAGTGGCGCACCAAGATAAATACCAGTGGCGCATTATCGGGCATAGTAATGGCGCACTTGGGGCATAGGTGAAGGCAAATATGGCCCCCAGTAATGGCGCACCATATTTAGCATTAGTGGCGCACCAAGGCTAAATACCAGTGGCGCATTATGGGGCATAGTAATGGCGCACTTGGGGGCATAGGTGAAGGTAAATATGGCCCCCTAGGAGGCATAGTAATGGCGCACTGTTGGACATAGTAATGGCACACTATGTGGTGCGCCACTATTATCTGGGATACTAATGGCGCACCAGAGGTGCGCCATTACTATTTCTTACTAGTGGCGTGTTAATAGTGGCGCACCTATAGTGCGCCATTAATAGCAAAAACTGGTGCGCAACTAACATCCTTTTTTCTAGTAGTGCGTGGCCACGATCAGGTTCGCACCGCTAATGGGGAAGGTATGCACATCTCACATATTGGTCAGGCATCACTTCTTACCCGTCGATCCACACAATTACGTCTTCTAAGTGTCCTTCGTGTTCCCTCTGTTTCACGTAGTTTGCTTTCAGTTCCTAAACTTACTCGTGATAATAATGTTCTTGCTGAATTTCATCCTTTTCATTTTTTTGTTAAGGACCGGGACACGAGGGACGTACTCCTTAGAGGTCGACTACGCAATAATGGTCTCTATGCACTTGATGTGCCACCAGCTCCTAGTGCTTTCAGCGGTGTTCGTGTGTCTCCATCACATTGGCATGCACGCCTTGGTCATCCTGCCACTCCCATCGTTCGCCATGTACTTCATCGTCATGAGCTTCCAGTCGTGTCCAATAAACATGTTGATGCAGTTTGTGATGCCTGTCAGCAACGCAAGAGTCATCAGCTTCCTTTTTCTGAGTCGAGTCGTGTAGTCAATAAACCGCTTGAACTTGTGTTTTCGGATGTATGGGGCCATGCCCAAACCTCGGTTAGTGGTCATAATTACTATGTCAGTTTTATTGATGCTTACAGTCGGTTCACTTGGCTTTATCTTCTTAAACGCAAGTCTGATGTGTTTAATGTTTTCTTGCAATTCCAAGCGCATGTTGAGCGTCTGCTCAGTCACAAAATCATTCATGTGCAATCCGATTGGGGTGGTGAGTATCACAACCTCAATGCATTCTTTAATAAGCTTGGAATTACACATCGTGTGTCTTGTCCTCATACACATCAGCAAAACGGTGTAGCTGAGCGTAAGCATCGCCATATAGTTGAGACTGGTCTTGCTTTGCTTGCCCATGCCTCCGTTCCTTTCCGGTTTTGGAGTGATGCATTTTCCAGCGCATGTTTTCTCATTAACAGACTCCCTACACGACTCCGTCAAATGAAAACACCACTTGAACTCTTGCTGAATGAAATTCCTGATTACACGTTTCTCAAGGTCTTTGGGTGTGCGTGTTGGCCACATCTTCGTCCATATAACTAACGCAAGTTGGAGTTTCGGTCTAAACAGTGCGTGTTTCTTGGTTATAGTTCTCTTCATAAAGGGTACAAGTGTCTTCATGTTCCCTCTAACCGCGTCTACATCTCTCGTGATGTGGTGTTTGATGAGAATGTTTTTCCTTTTTCCGCACTTCCAGTCACCTCCACCACTCCCACTGCACCTGAGAAATCTGTTTTACCTTTGCCTGGTCAATTTGTTGATGCTGCATATACCCCCTTGTTGCTACCTAACCATGGTGCAGGTACTGGGCGAGGAGCACGTCTCGAGCTTCTGGATGAGCAGCCGCCCGCGTCCTCTCAGACCTCCGCCGAGCCCGCTCGCGACGCCCCTCCGTCACCTGGCTCGCCGACGGAGCTGGCCGAGCCGGGCCCTGCCACCTCGGTCCAGCATGGGGCTGGCCACGCGTTGGCCGAGCCGACCTAGCCGGTCGAACTGGCCGAGCCAGCTACGCCCGCGCCAGCCTCTACCGCGGGGGCCGAGCCGGCATCCACGCCCGCGTTGGTCGAGCCGGTGTCCACGCCTTCCTCGCCAGGCCGGTCGCCTGACACGACTGGCTCTGCATCTGGGGAGCGGTCTGCGTCGTCATCGCCATCTTCATCGACTCCGTCTCCGTTGCCACCTCCGTCGCCTACCACTATTCTGCGTCCTCGTACGCGCAGTCAGAGTGGTATTGTTCGGCCGAAGGAGCGCACTGACGGCACGGTTGCGTGGAATGTGGCGTGTATGGCACAGACAGATGCTGACCCCACTGCTGAGCCTCGGCATTTTCAGGCGGCTCTTCGGATTCCTCATTGGCGCAGTGCCATGGAGCAGGAGTTTCAGGCACTACAGAGGAACGATACTTGGCGCTTGGTTCCTCCTGTGTCTGGTGTCAACATCATTGACTCCAAGTGGGTGTTTAAGGTAAAAAAGCATGCTGATGGTTCTATTGTGCGATACAAGGCACGGTTGGTGGCCAAAGGTTTTAAACAACGGTATGGTCTTGATTATGAGGATACCTTCAGTCCAGTTGTCAAACCGACCACCATTCGTCTGCTTCTGTCCTTGGCTGTTGCCAAAGGGTGGTCTCTGTGTCAGCTTGATGTTCAGAATGCTTTTCTCCATGGGGTCTTGGAGGAAGAGGTTTACATGCGGCAACCTCCAGGTTTTGTTGATCCTGCTCGTCCACATCATTTGTGTCGTCTTGTTAAGGCGCTTTATGGACTTAAGCAGGCTCCTCGTGCATGGCATGCCCGACTTGGCTCGGTTCTTCGACGTCTTGGATTTGCTCCGTCCACTGCTGACACGTCTCTGTTCCTGTTCCATCGTCCTGAGGTTACTATGTACCTGCTGGTTTATGTTGATGACATTATTCTTATCAGCTCCTCAGTGACTGCCGCTGATCGTCTGTTGTCTGCTCTGGGTGGTCAGTTTGCTGTCAAGGATCTGGGTGCTCTCCATTACTTCCTTGGTCTGGAGGTTTCACGGTCTACTGCTGGCCTGACTCTCACTCAGCATAAGTATTCCTTGGACTTGCTGCGACGTGCTGGTATGTTGCAATGCAAGCATGCTACCACCCCTATGTCTGCAACTGATCGGTTATCGGCCTTGGATGGTGCCTTGCTCCCTTCAGATGATGCTACAGAGTACCGCAGTTTTGTTGGTGGCCTGCAGTACTTGACTATCACACGGCCGGATATCTCCTATGCGGTCAACCGTGTGTGCCAGTATCTTCATGCTCCTCGGACTTCACACTGGTCAGCTGTGAAGCGTATACTGCGCTATCTCTCTCATACTGTCTCATATGGCTTGCATCTTCGGTCTACCTCCTCGAGTGCTCTCTCGGCGTTCTCTGATGCAGATTGGGCTGGGAGCCTGGATGACCGGCGATCAACGGGGGGCTATGCTGTCTTCTTTGGTCGCAACTTGATCGCCTGGAGTGCGCGCAAGCAGGCTACAGTGTCTCGGAGTAGCACTGAAGCAGAGTACAAGGCAGTTGCCAATGCCACAGCTGAGCTCATTTGGGTACAGTCTCTGTTGAGAGAGTTGGGAGTCTCTCAAGAGCAGCCACTGGTTCTTTGGTGTGATAATATTGGTGCGACGTATCTTTCATCTAATCCAGTTTTCCATGCTCGTACCAAGCACATCGAAGTTGACTATCACTTTGTGAGGGAACGTGTTGCACAGAAGCTTCTTCATATCAAGTTTATCTCCTCCAAAGATCAACTTGCTGACATCTTCACGAAGCCACTTCCACAACCTCAGTTTGAAGGTTGTAGGCGCAATCTTAACTTGCTTTGTACTTCAGGCCACAGTTAAGATTGAGGGAGGGTGTTAGACTGTATATTGTATAGGCTTCTGTACGTAATCGTATTTTGTATCTGTGTACATGTTGTACCCTTATATATATAAAGAGCCACACCCGTATTAGGGTGTCGAGCATTATTCCCTAATTATAACACAAGCCATCAGTGGATCTTTCGCTGCATATTTGTTTGCATGATACTACTAGCACATGCGGGTGAATTATTTGCATGTTAGATGAAATTTCTGACCAATACCATCTCATGGTTCCTTGCAGAAATATCTCCAATTACAAATTTTTATTTAGGACCAATAGCAATGCTACAGAAAGATGTTTGTTTTGCCACAGCCCGCTTCATTTTCCAGGCTTCAACTTTGCCTCAGCAAAACATATCATACCGCACCAAATCCTATCTGCCGCCTTAAGCGGCAACTCGGGGAGCTATGCCACGTCTTACCACGGTGGATCATTCCCAATGAGACCGGGGATCTTTTTTCGGTTTTGGTTTTTGGTTTCCATTTTTTTTTCCGTTTCTTTTCCCTTTTGTATTTCACTATTATTCCTTCCAATTTATAATGTATTTACTTTTTTGCCTCCTTGGTTTCTTTTTTCCTATTTCTTTACCTTTTTCATTTTTGTGTCAATACATAAATATTTTATGAAATGTAAGAACATTTATTTTGATGCACCTGAACAACTTTTCATATACATGAACATTGCTTTACGTTTACTTTCTCATACCATGAGCATAATTGACATTCACATTCCAACAACCGGTGTTATACAATACGATATCAATATATCAAACCATTCATGAAGTGTCAAAAGTCACTTTGACATAGGTACCAAGTAGTGGCATCAAAACAAAGCCGGAAAAGAGTACATACCCACCAACTAACATGACGGTGTGTGAATGGGCATATGACATGCATATATAAAGTGTGTATCTGGACAAAGAATGAATGGAGGTAGTAGCCCAAAGATAAGACCAGAAGATGTGATGGATGTGAAAACTAAAAGCATTAGGGAATAGGAGATGTCGGGAAAGAATTAAGAAGGCACCAGTGCTCAGTGGAGAACATGGTGATCATGCGCATCTGCATGGAGCATGGCAGCAACATAGGGCACCAGTTCTTAGAGGAGAACACAAAATTTCAATACAGTTGTGAGTGGTGCCAGTGATAAAAGCACATGTTAGAATTAGCTAGAATCTTCGAGGTGTTTCCCATGTACTTGGTTGATTGAGCTATAAAACCAAACCCCTACTTACCTTTGACTTGAAGATCAAGTTGATATTGTAATCCCTTGTATACGGGCCACCCCAGGTTTTCGGTTCAATCAATAAAACCATGCCGCGGGTTCTCTATGGAGGTTGAGACCAAATCTTGATAACACGGAGGCTTCGCTCCATTCCGATGGAATCGGCTCACAAGTGTCGCTTCGTGGGACCTTGAGGCGATGACTAAGCTAGCCACTGTTGTTGAGCTCTTGTCAGGCAGATTCGCGCCATGCATATTTTCTGAAACAGAGACGGTGATACTTACTACTCCCTCTATTCACAAATATAATATGGTTTGGATATTTTAATATAGGCTCATACGGACTAAAATGAGTGAACAAACACACTAAAATGCGTCTACATACATCCAAATCAGAAAAAAATTACTCCCACCAATCCATATTAATTGTTGTACTAAATCAACGACAATTAATATGGATCGAAAGGAGTAGAACATCTTATATTTGTAAATGGATGGAGTATTATATATGGTTGGTGTGTTCCCGCAGATGTAGCGTTCAACACCCTCCCTTAATCACAACTTTGTCAAGTTGAGATTACGCTTGAATTCCTCAAAATTTCTTGTGGGCAATGCTTTTGTAAATTCATCTGCAACCTGATCTCGTGAATGCACAAAACGAATTTCCAATTGCCTATTAGCAACTCTTTCTCTGACAAAGTGGAAATCAATTTCAATGTGTTTTGTCCTGGCATGAAAAACTGGGTTGACAGATAGATAGGTAGCACCAAGGTTATCACACCATAAACATGGGGCATGAGTGTGCTTCACACCAAGCTCTCTTAACATGGACTGAACCCAAATAATCTCTGATGTGGCATTTGCTAGTGCCTTGTACTCAGCTTCTGTACTTGACCTGGATACAGTGGCTTGTTTCTTTGCACACCATGATATCAAATTTGGTCCAAAGAACACTGCAAAGCCACCAGTGGAGCGTCTGTCATCTAGACATCCTGCCCAGTCAGAGTTAGAAAAAACACTAACAAGAGTAGATGAATATTTGCTGAAAGTAAGACCAAGGTTCATAGTATCTTTCACATATCTCGCTATGCGTTTAGCAGCAGTCCATGAGTTTTGGTGGGTGCATGAAGAAACTGACATACTTTGTTCACAGCAAAGGAAATATCAGGTCTTGTTAGAGTTAAGTACTGAAGTGCTCCCACTAAGCTTCTGTATCTGGTGCCGTCTTCTTGACTCAAAGGTTCACCTTCTGCAAGTGACAGCTTTTCTGTACTAAACAGAGGAGTTGGTGAGGACTTACACCCCTGCAAACCAACTCTTCTTACCAGATCAGTGGCATATTTTTCCTGAGAGAGATGAAGACTGTCTCCATGTTTCTTGACTTCAATCCCTAGGAAGAAATGCAAGTCTCCCAAATCCTTGAGAGCAAACTCAGCACTCAAGTCCTTCAACAGTTCTGTCACTGCCTCATCAGATGAACTTGTGACAATAATATCATCAACATAAATAAGAACAAATATGGATGTATTTAACTTGTTGTAAATAAACAAGGACGTGTCAGACTTAGAAGGAACAAAGCCAAGTGCCTGTAATTTTTGACTGAGTCTTGAGTACCATGCCCTGGGAGCTTGCTTCAGTCCATATAGGGCTTTATCAAGCTTGCACACATGAAATGGTTTATTTTTTGTTCACAAACCCAGGAGGTTGTTTCATGTATACTTCCTCTTCCAGAACACCATGAAGAAACGTGTTCTGCACATCTAGCTGTCTAAGGCTTCATCCCCTGGAAACATCAATAGATAATACAAGATGGATAGTGGTAGCTTTCACAATAGGACTAAAAGTGTCCTCCTAGTCTATGCCATACCGCTATTTAAAACCTTTTGCAACAAGTCTGGCCTTGTAGCGATCTATGGTTCCATCAGACTTTCTTTTGATTCTGAAAACCCACTTGCAGTCAATTAAATTTTTACCTTGCTGTGGGGGAACTAGATGCCATGTTTTATTTTTCCGAAGTGCCATGTGGTGTTCTTCCATGGCCTTTTTCCACTGTGTATCACTAAGTGCCTCCTCAAGAGTACTTGGTTCACATGTCAAACATGCAAGACCAAACTTTGTTATTTGCTTGTAATTAACAGGTTTTGTTACCCCTTTTTGTAGGCGTGTACATGCAGGAATAGGAGCTGCAGTAGTGTTGCTTGGCGCAGAAGATGCATCCGCTGCACCAGTTGATCCCGAGGCAGATCCTCCTGACGCGCCTGTCGCGCTAGTGGATGGATCGGTGGGATTTTCTGCAGCTGTAGACGGTGGCTGCTGCGTTTCAGGCAGCGCAGAAAATCCCACGCTGTGTTGCTGGTCCGCCGAAGGCCCATCATGGCGTAATGATGGCGTGGGCGTGGGCCTGGGCGAATCCATGCCGGATCGCATGCCGGGTGACTGGACAGGATCGGCGCTGGGCTCCGCGCCTGTCTCCTGCCGACTGAGCGGGGTGCCCGTCGGTTTCCGCCGCACATAGTGGCGGGGCCCATCTGCGGGCCAGTGAGCCCCTGTGGGCCGCGTGTCAGCACCAGATTGGTGCGGACCAAAGGCTGCGCCCGAGCCGATGGAGAGGCGCTCCATGCCTGGTGCTGGATCGCCGCTGGCATGCCTGGCAGGTGACACGGGGTCTGGTGCGCTGCCGCCCTACTGCTGCATCGATCCCGAGGAGGATCCGTTCCTGTACTGCTGCAACTCCAATCCCAAGGAGGATCTGCGCCCCAAACCTGGACACATAATAATGTGACATATTGGAGCTGATTTCTTCACCGTTTTTGGTGATTTTTGCACCGTTTTCTTCACAACTTTCATCTGCATCATCACAAAGCTCATGTGCATGGTTATGATAATTAGTCAACAATTGATCATCACAATTATTTCCCCCTTGATCAAGACCGGTAAGACTAGATGGTAAGTGTAGAATTTCTTGACGAAGAAGTGCATCGGCATTAGGATGAAGATCAGAAAAAGGGAATTTCGTTTCATCAAAGACGACATCACGAGAGATGTAGACACGACCAGTAGGAATATCAAGGCACTTGACACCTTTATGTTGAGCACTATAACCAATAAAAACACATTGCTTGGATCGAAACATGAGTTTGCGATTGTTGTAGGGGCAAAGATTTGGCCAACAAGCACACCCAAAACACACGAAGAGATGTGTAGTCTGGTTTAGTGTGAAGAAGTCTTTCAATGGGAGTTTCATTGTTGATGACACGACTAGGTAGCATGTTGATGATATGAACGGCAGTGAGAAAGGCCTCATCCCAAAATTTGAGAGGCATGGAGGCACCAGCTAAAAGAGCTAAGCCAACTTCTACAATGTGTCTGTGTTTGCGTTCAGCAGACCCATTTTGTTGGTGAGCATGTGGGCAAGATACATGATGAGAAATTCCAAGTTTCTGGAAGAAAGAGTTTAACTTCTCATATTCACCTCCCCAATCAGACTGGAGAACGATAATTTTGCTATCAAATTTCCGTTCAACAAGAGCTTGAAAATTGAGAAAAACTTAGAACACATCCGATCGTTTCTGAAGGAGATGGATCCAAATAAATTTGCTATAGTCATCAATGAAACTCACATAGTATGTATGTCTACCAACAGAAGAGGGGGCAGGCCCCCAAACATTAGAAAAAATGAGTTGCGAGTTTGATTATGCGGGTGAGGCGGTTCTTGAATTTTTACTTTCTATGCCTAAACAGGAGCTGACTATCTTGGGTATTCCGAATGTTTGAGAGATGATTGCAATTACAACTTGGTATTTATGGTGGGAGAGGCGAAAATTGGTCCATAAAGATAAAACCCAAGATGCTAACCAGATCTTTATGGGGATTCGTGCTATTACGTTAAACTATGTTATGGCTATATCACCGAAGGCTGCTATGAAAAGAGAGGGTTGGATTCAACCTCCAAAGGGGTTTGTAAAACTTAATGTGGATGCCTCTTTTGATCATGACCTGCTTAGGGGCACGGCTGGTGCTATTTTGAGGAATGATAAAGGAAAATTCATTGCAGGGGGGAATTGGAGAATTGATTGGTGCACGGATGTCCTGATAACTGAAGCTTTGGCACTTAGATATGGTCTATCAATTGCTCAAAGGGCGGGTTGCAATCGCCTCATTATTAACTCAGATAACTTGGAGGTCATTGAAACCATGAATAACGGAGGACTGACGGCGAGTACATCGGCGGCAGTGTTTGACGATTGTTATTTTTTGGCTTGTGATTTTCCCATTACTAGATTCGAGCACTGTAATAGGGAAGCCAATAAGGTTGCCCATGAACTTGCTAAGTTAGCTAGAGTTTCTTCAACTTTTGCCTGGTTTGAGGAGCCTTTGAGTGAAATTGTACCCCTCCTCATAACAATGTACTTGTTATTGCAAATGAATAAAGATCTGTGTTTTTTTCAAAAAAAAATAGATAAGGTAATTGATGACTTTTGGCCTTTTGGCATGAATCACAAATTGTTTCGACATCACGCTCTCCAACATATGGGAGCTTATTTTTCCTAAGCAATCGCTCAACTAAGGAAAAAGATGCATGTCCTAGTCGATCGTGTCACTGTGTTAAAGACACTTTGGTGGCACTAAGCACTTGTTTATTCAATCTTCTAATCTTCGGAATCAAGGGGTAAAGCCCGCGAACACATCTACCTTGATACATCACCTTCTTCGTTGCCTGATCCTTGATCAAAAAGAAGAAAGGGTGAAACTCAAGAAAGACGTGATTGTCAATAGCAATGCGATGAACGGAAAGAAGACTTTTTGAAGCACTAGGAACATGCAAAAAAAATCGGAGGTGAATTTTTTTACGAGGGGTCTTAATAATTGAATGACCAACATGACCAATTTTCATACCTTCTCCACTGGCGGTGTGGATGTGATCCTTGCCACGGTAGTTCTCTCACATGGTCACTTTTTTAAGCTCGCCAGTGATGTGATTCGTGGCGCCGCTGTCGACATACCAGTTGGTGTCAGCGCCATAGGAAGCTTGTGCTGCTCCGGCCACCTTCTCATCTTGAGATGAGTCATCATCATCTTCTTCAAAGCGATACAAGCAATCTTTTGCTGAGTGCCCCGACTTGCTGCAGATTTGGCACCTGATCGTGTCAGGGCGTGAACGGCTGTTCAAGGAGCTGTTGTTGCGCTGGCCTTTGTTGTTGGTGTAGGAAAGCCCGCCGCCGCCGCTGCTGTGTGCATTGTTGCTGCCGCTGTTGCGGCCACTAGTGCCCTTGCCCTTGCTGTTCCGGGGAGGGCTGCGATAGCGTGAGCCTCCACCTCGGCCGCGAGTGGCGGCGTTAGCAGAGGACTTGAAGCCGCCTCCTGTGCCTGCTCCTTGGAAGAGGGCCACCCGCTGATCGAAGTTGCTCATCTGAGCAAACAATTCGTTAAGGGTGACTGGGGTGGTGCGGGCATCAAGGGCAGACACAAATGGCTGATACTCCATGTCGAGGGCATTGAGGATGTAGGAGATCAACTCCTCATCTTGCAGCGGCTTGCCTGCCGTGGCAAGCGCATCGGCGAGGCCACGCATGTGAGCGAAGAAGGAGGCCACCGACTGCATCCTTTTCTGCGCGTTCGTGAGAGCTGCGCGGATGTTGTTGACGCGGGACAGCGAGGTCGACGAGAACATGCTCGCCAACGCTGTCCAGAGCTTATGTGCGTGGGCGATCGAGGTCACCTGCACAAGAACTTATTTGGAGAGATTGTTCAGAAGGTAGCCGAGTACCTGCTGATCTTCTCTGATCCAGATCAGATGAAGTGGATTCGAGATGGTTTCCTCCTTTCCATCCTTCCTGGTAAGGGCGTATGTACTTCTTCATGAAATCGTTATCGCTCACTACGAGTGCGGCATAGTAGCTCCGATCGTGCTCCAGTAATCCATTTTCCTTAAGAAACTTCATAACGTAGTGACGGGGCATGAGCCGGCCCTCTAGGCTAAGAGTGAGAATTACCGGCCTTTGAGCAATGTAGGCCGGCTCCAGTCCCACCTCGGAGATGAGAAACTCTGACCTGCTCTGCAGAAAGTCCTTGGACATGATCAGCACCCTTGGAGCCCTAGAAACAACAATTGCCCACCTCAGAATCCGACCACTTGAACATGCTCTTCAAGTACTCTACTCTAGCGGCTATCTTCTCCACGCTGAGGAATGCGACGGCCTGCAACGCTTGTGAAAGATCGTGGATGTCGCCTAGAGGGGGGTGAATAAGCACTTTAAAATAATTATGGTTTAGGATTGAACAAATGCGGAATAAAACTAGCGTTTAATTTGTCAAGCACAAAACTTAAAACAACTAGGATCACCTATGTGCACCAACAACTTATGCTAAGCTAGATAAACAACTATGTGATAGCAAGATATATAACATGAAACACTATGGCCATCACAAAGTAAAGTGCAAAAGTAAAGGGCTCGGGTAAGAGATAACCGAGGCACGCGGAGACGACGATGTATCCCGAAGTTCACACCCTTGCGGATGCTAATGTCCGTTTGGAGCGGTGTGGAGGCACAATGCTCCCCAAAGTGCCACTAGGGCCACCGTAATCTCCTCACGCCCTCGCACAATGCAAGATGCCGTGATTCCACTAAGGGACCTTTGTAGGGGAACGCGACAGAAAACAAAAAAATTCCACACTACGAACACGCCCAGGACCACTATGAAGAGCATACAAGGTTTTGGTCTGATCATTACCGACTCGTAGCGTAGCGGAAGTAGAGTCGATGAAGATCGGCGGTGCAGATCCCCACAGCTAGGATTTACAACCTCCCAACCGCGAGTATGTTCTGCCTCGTCTACTCCTCGGACAGTCCCTCGAACAACCCTTCGGGAGGCTGTCGGACAGTCCCTCGGACGGTGTCACGGACAGCCCTTCGGGAGGACCCTCGAATAGCCCCTCGGGCAAAAGATCGAACCTACGACCTCTCTACGGGGTTGCACACATATGGTGTCCGCTATCCGGCAGGGCTTCGCCGTCTAGAACTAGTTCCTACCGGAACCCAGACAGCCTTTCGGCTCTACGAAACTATTTCGTGGGAGGGAGAGAGAAAGCCAGATAATGCATGGCATGTATATGAGAGACTTGGGATGAGAATGGAGAGCCCTATCCACCTCTATTTATAGGCCAAGTCCAAGGGGTAGAGGGGACTTGGAAATACCAAAAAAATCCATGAAATGTGTCCTTCACAAGGGCAAAAGGGAGAGGCAAGTGGAGCTCCATGGAGGAGCCCTCCTTGGCCGGCCACCCCATGTGGGGCCCCCTCAAAAGGGGTTCCCACCATTCCATGTCATCCCCTCTAGATCTTTCGGGAAAAGCCCTAAAAGGTGGTTTTCCAAAAAGCAACCAAATAGTGTTTCCACTATTCATGAAAATATTTTTCCGCGTCCGTTTAATCCGAAAATATTTCTGAAGGTCCAGAACATTTCCGGTACCCCGTAAAATAATTCTGGACGTGTTCCGAAACATTTCTGGTAGGATGATTTTCATCTCCGAAACATTTCCGGTTTTCTCTCCGGAACTTTTCCGTTGTCTCCGAAACTTTTCCGGTGACTTTCTCTCAGACTCCCTATCTAGTATTCAGTAGATAGATGACCCTTAAGCGTGTGACTCTATAGGTTTGGTGAAGTATAGACATGACCGGAACACTTTCCGATCAATGATCAATAGCGGAACCGTGGACATCCATATTGATCCCTATACCCACACGAATGAATATTCGAGTGAACCTGTAGTTTGCCGTGTGCTATTCCTATTGCTTCGTGATATGTTACAAACACCCGAGGTGAGACTTATCGGCATCCCCATGAATCAACAACTTGTCCACTATGCCAGTTACCTCGTTACCGATTTTGTTCTCTTTTCTCATTTCCGCGTTCCAGCATCCCTGTGATCAAATCACATTGTGTCTGGCCAGATGATGATGGATACCATAACACCGAGAGGGCCCTAAGAATATCTCTCCATCGTCGGAGGAGCAAACCCCAATCTTGAGCTATCAAGTTCCTTGTCATACTTTTCCATGAACCCGTAAGCCGCCGTAATAGCCACCATGTTACAGATGACGTTTAACAAACCCCAAAGTTCACGAAGCAAGCACGAAGGAGCTTGATACTCTCATGGTCTAAGGAATTATGCAAACGTTAACTCTCCCTGTGTTATTAACCATTTACTTGTGACGAATGTATCTCATAGCATAACATCAATTCGGGTCAATTCAACACAAGTGTTCTCCTAACATTGTGCCCTCAAAATTGCCGGCATAGTCAAGCCCATGATCAGGAAAACAGGACCATCATGCAACACTTGAGCTAGTCTTAGAGGCATGAATACGAATACATTTTACCATTTATCATACCACACGTGCACATGAGTTTCCCTCCGAGCCTCATGGTTATTGCAGACTCGAGAATCATTGCAGTTATAGCATGGAACATAAACATTAATTACAAACTTGGAGATACAAAATAACTATATCATTGCCTCTAGGGCATATCTCCTACAGACTCCCACTTGCACTAGAGTCAATAATCTAGTTACATGGCTTCCCTAACACCAATGGCTATCCGGTGCTGCTCATGCTTTGCTCGTGGTAGAGGCTTTGTCATCGGGTCTGACACGTTTAGATCCGTGTGAACTTTGCATACTTTCACTAAACCCACTTCAACATGATGTTAAATGAGTTTATATTTGCATTCAATATGTCTTGTCTTATGGTGGGAACATGGCTCTCTTGCCTGAGCCACGGCGCCACTATTATCACAATAGATCTCCACTGGGTCCAGCGCACTTGGAACCACACCAAGGTCTTCAAGAAACTGCTTGATCCAGACCACCTCCTTGGAGGCTTCTGAAACCGCAACATATTCCGCCTCCGTCGTAGAATCCACCATAGTTTTTTGTTTGGAACTTTTCCAGTCAACTGCGCCACCGTTCAAAATGAAAATGTAGCCTGATTGAGATTTGAAGTCATCTGGGTCAGTCATGAAGCCTGCATCAGTGTAACCACTTACAATGAGCTCTTCATCACCTCCGTACACAAGGAGCAAATCCTTGGTCCTTCTGGGGTACTTAAGAATATTTTTGACTGCAGCCCAGTGTTCCAATCCTGTATCACTTTGGTACCTGCTGCTAGCACTTAGCGCATAGGAAACATCTGGTCTTGTACATAGCATGGCATACATAATTGAACCAATTGCCGAAGCATATGGAACATCATTCATTTGTACTCGCTCATCAAGAGTCCGAGGACACTGATTCTTGCTCAGTACTGTGCCAGGTGACATTGGGAGTAGGCCCTTCTTGGCGTTCTCCATATTAAACCTTTTTAATACCTTGTCAATGTACGTGCTTTGGCTAAGCGCTATCAGGCGTCTTGATCTCTCTCTATAGATTCTGATGCCCAATACGTATGCCGCTTCACCTAAGTCCTTCATTGAAAAACTCTTCTTCAATGAGTCTTTTATTTCGCTAAGAAAATTCATGTCATTTCCGATCAACAATATGTCATCCACATATAAGATTAGAAATGCTTTTGCGCTCCCACTAAACTTCTTGTAAACACAAGATTCTTCATCATTCCTGATGAAGCCAAACTCTTTGACTACTTCATCAAAACGAATGTTCCAGCTCTTTGATGCTTGCTTCAGACCATAAATGGCCTTCTGAAGTTTGGATACCTTTTCAGCATCCTTAGGAATGACAAAACCTTCAGGCTGTATCATGTATACATCCTCTTTGAGATTTCCATTTAGGAAAGCCGTTTTGACATCCATCTGTCATATTTCGTAATCGAAATAAGAAGCAATTGCTAGCAGTATCCGCACAGACTTAAGCATAGCTACGGGCGAGAAAGTCTCGTCGTAGTCCACTCCTGGAACTTGCGTGAACCCTTTCGTGACAAGTCTAGCTTTATGGATAGTAATATGTTACCATCCGCATCTGTCTTTCTTTTGAAAATCCATTTACAACCAATGGGTTTTACGCCTTCTGGAAGTTCTACCAAGTTCCAAACTTGGTTTTCGTACATGGATTCCATTTCGGATTTCATGGCTTTATGCCATTCCCTTGAGCTGGGCCCCGCCATCGCTTCCTTGTAGTGCGCAGGTTCATCATCTTCAAGGATGAAGATTTCATTATGAAACCACTCAAGTGGCACGATGGCCCTACCTGATCTGCGCGGTTCAGTCACATACTTGTCTGAAGTTTCCGCATCACATGCGACATATTCCGGCTTGATACGTCTCCAACATATCTACTTTTCCAAACACTTTTGCTCTTGTTTTGGACTCTAATTTGCATGATTTGAATTAAACTAACCGGGACTGACGCTGTTTTCAGCAGAACTACCATGGTGTTGTTTTTGTGCAGAAATAAAAGTTCTCGGAATTGGACGAAACTTTCTGGAGATTTTTATTGAATAAATGAAAAATATCGGCGCAAGAATCAACTGGAGGGGACCCACCTGCTGCCCACAAGGCAACAGGGCGCGCCTATCCCCCCAGGGTGCGCCCTGATGTCTTGTGGGTCCCACAGGCGGCCGTCTGACCTAATTCCAACACTATATATTCACTTTCCCCAAGAAAAAAATAGAAGAAGAAGTTTCATCATGTTTTACGATACGGAGCCGCTGCCACCTCCTGTTCTTCCTCGGGAGGGCTGATCTGGAGTCCGTTCGGGGCTCCGGAGAGGGGGAATCGTCGTCGTCGTCACCAACAACCATCCTTCATCAACAATTCCATGATGCTCACCACCGGAGTGAGTAATTTCTTCGTAGGCTTGCTGGACGGTGATGGAGTTGGATGAGATTTATCATGTAATCGAGTCAATTTGTTAGGGCTTGATCCCTAGTATCCACTATGTTCTGAGATTGATGTTGCTATGTTTAATGCTTGTCACTAGGGCCCGAGTGCCATGATTTCAGATCTGAACCTATTATGTTTTCATGAATATAAGTGTGTTTTGGATCCTATCTTGCAAGTTGTATGCACCTATTATGTGTTATGATCCGTAGTCCCCAAGGTGACAATAATTGGGATCCACTCCGGTGATGACCGTAGTATGAGGAGTTCATGTATTCACTATGTGTTAATGCTTTGTTCCGGTTCTCTATTAAAAGGAGGCCTTAATATCCCTTAGATTTCCTTATGGACCCTGCTGCCACGGGAGGGTAGGACAAAAGATGTTATGCAAGTTCTTATTATAAGCACGTATGACTATATACGGAATACATGCCTACATTGAATTGATGAATTGGAGCTATTGTGTATCGCTCTAGGTTGTGACTGTTACATGATGAATGTCATCCACACAAATATCCATCGCTGATCCAATGCCTATGCTTTGCTCATATTGATCTTTGCTAAGTTACTACTGTTGCTGCTGCTATTACAATCACTACAAAACTGCTACTGTTACTATCATTATTACTGTTGCTACTGTTACCGCTACTATCAAAACTATCAAACTACTGTGCTACTAAACACTTTGCTGCAGAGATATTATTTTCCAGGTGTGGTTGAATTGACAACTCCGCTGCTAAGGCTCATAAATATTCTTTGGCTCCCCTTGTGTCGAATCAACAAATTGGGTGAAATACTACCCTCGAAGACTGTCGCAATCCCCTATACTTGTGGGTTATCACGGCTCGGTTGTAGGGATAATTTGCGGAATTTCTTCCGGTTCCTTAGCCATATCAACGGTTGCCAAAGATTCACTAATCTCATCGAGTTGTACTGTCCTCCCACTCACTACTTTGGCGAGAAACTCTTTCTTGAGAAAGTGTCCGACCTTTGCAACAAACACTTTGTTCTCGGACTGGTGGTAGAAAGAATACCCAACAGTTTCCTTGGGATAACCAACAAAGTAACATTTGTCTGATCTGGGATCGAGTTTGCTTGGCTGTAAATGCTTTACGCATGCCTCACAACCCCAAATTTTGAGATGCGACACACTAGGTTTCTTCCCATGCCACATCTCATGTGGTGTCGTCTCAACAGACTTAGACGGTGCCCTGTTTAATGTGTAAGCAGCAGTTTCTAGTGCGTGACCCCAAAAGGATATTGGTAGATCTGTAAGAGACATCATCGACCTTACCATGTCTAACAGGGTTCGGTTTCGTCGCTCGGACACTCCGTTTCGCTGTGGAGTTCCGGGAGGCGTAAGCTGTGAAACGATTCCACGGTCACTCAGATGTTGGCTAAACTCATGACTAAGATATTCGCCCCTGCGATCTGATCGCAGAAACTTAATCTTTTTGTTACGATGATTTTCTACCTCATTCTGAAATTCTTTGAACTTTTCAAAGGTTTCCGACTTATGCTTCATCAAGTAGATATATCCATACCTATTTAAATCGTCAGTAAAAGTCACGAAGTAGAAATACCCACCACGTGCGATTGTGCTCATTGGACCACATACATCACTGTGTATTATTTCCACCAATTCACTCGCCCGTTCAGGATGATCCGTGAATGGCGTCTTGGTCATTTTCCCCATCAAACAAGCCTCACATGTGTCAAATGATTCGAAATCAAAAGACGATAAAACTCCATCTTTATGGAGTCTTTTCATGCGTTTCTTTCCGATGTGGCCAAGACAACAATGCCACAAGAAAGTGGTGGTGGTATCAGCCTTCTTAAGGCGTTTAGCATTTACGTTAAAGACATCATTTCAGCATTCAAGATTTAGTATGAAAAGGCCCCCAACAATGGGTGCAAATCCATAAAACATATCCTTACAATAAAGCGAACAACCATTGTTCTCAGATTTGTAGGAATACCCATCGTGTACCAAACATGATCCAGAGATAATGTTTCTACACAATGCCGGAACAAAATAATAGTTACTTAGTTCTAAGATAAATCCTGAAGGGAGACGTAGAGGCATAATGCCGACGTCTTGAGCGGTGATTCTAGCACCATTCCCAACGCGCATCACGACTTCATTCTTTGCCAGCTTGTGCACCTTCTGAAGCCCCTGTATTGAGTTGCAAATGTGAGCAACCGATCTGGTATCAAATACCCAAGACTTAGAATTTTCGCTAGCAAGCAAAACGTCAATGACATTAACATGTATAACAGTTATACCTTTCTTCTTATCTGCCAGGTACTTCTTGCAGTTCCTCTTCCAGTGTCCGGTGCCCTTGCAGTAGAAGCACTCAGTTTCAGTCTTGGCTCCGCCCTTAGAGTTGCTTTGGGAGCCGGTCTTACCGGTGCCCTTGCCCTTCTTGGACTTGCCTTTCTTTTTGAAACTGGCGGTTTTATTCACAAGCAACACTTGCTTGCGATTTTTCTGCAGTCCTCCTTCCGCAGTTTTCAGCATGGCAAGCACCTCATTCGGTGTCTTCTCCATCCCATTCATGTTGTAGTTCATGATAAAACCGTTGTAAGATGGGGGGAGTGAAGCAAGCAACATGTCCACCGCGAGCGCTGGTGGAATTGGAAATTCCAGGGTTTTAAGCCTTTCAGTGTAGCCAATCAATTTGACCACGTGTTCACCAACTGAACTTCCCTCAGCCATCTTGCACTCCATCATGGTCTTTGTTACATCGTAACGTTCAGACCGTGCATTTTTCTTGTACAGAGCATCCATTTCCCGGATCATATCTCGGGCGTTGTGGAATTCAAAACGTTTTTGAAGCTCTGGACTCATGTAAGCTAGCATGAGGCACTGCACTACATTGCAGTCATCATCCTTAGTGGCCCAGATATTTCTATTATCTTCCGGGGCAGTTGCCACCGGTTTAGCTGGAAGAAGCGTGTCAAGCACATAGTCTTTCTTAGCACTCCTGAGGACAATCCTCAGGGTACGGACCCAGTCCGCATAGTTGTTTCCAGTTGCAGCTAACTTCTCTCTTTCTCTAACATCGGGCCTAAGTTGAACATGGCGTTGCGAGCCATGTGGTCTACAATGGTAAACACAAGTTTCACTTAGACTTTTGTTCATAATTAATTTGCACTAGTGAATAAACAATTGTATTCTAAAGTGCGCTCCCACTCAAATCAATATCTCTCATAATTGATTGTGAGTGATGCAAGACCCATATTTCAATTCAACTCCAAGGATGTATCCATCTCAAGTGACGAGAATTTCAATTGGTAGGCCAACTTGCCAATCACATCTCTATGTGACTCTTGTTCATCTTTCGATGGGCGTGTTCCGAGCTCAGGACGATCCTCCGGAACGTCAAGACAACCAAGTGATCTCGCTGCGAGGTCTCAACTCACCCGCCTCACACTTCTCTAATCGTTCGTACCCATGTATCCATGTGATACCCCGAAGAGATAGGTGCCGTGACGGTGCTACACTTGGGAGAACACTAACTACTTGATATTTTTAGTGAGAGATCACCCTAATAAAAAGTGACTACCGCGTAATCAAAAGGGTGCATCATAAGGGATAAACATCTCAGGCAATTCATAATAGCATGATATGGTATAGCCCTTTCTGACAGAGAAGTCTTTAATTTCTTCGTCGTCGGCATTTGCGTCGGTGTTCACCTTCGCGAAGATTGCCACAACCTTGTCGATGCACCAGATAATATTACTATCTCTATAGCTAATAAATTTAGTGCATTACATAAGATTGACACGCAGGTCATTTAAACTGACAATCATATGGCTCTAGCCATCATGCCAAATCATGACACGCAGGTCATGTTAATTAATTTACATCATATAGTCATCTCATACATAATCAAATTAATATGAGAATTGCTATACCACATCACATGCCATCCTGCAAAACCAAGTTAGACGCCTCTAATCGGTTTATGCAAAAATTTATTTTACGTGGCTTCTAAGGTTTTGACTTAAACCGCAGCTACCAACGTTTATCATCAAGTATGATTATTCAAGTCACCAGATTAACTTTGCGGGGCGTATGAAACACGAGATAATAAAATCTCGAGCCCCATACTGAACTTCGTCATACTCAAGAACCCGGTGCAGATCATATCTGCATTACCCTTTAGTCTGCGAAATTTCATCTTTCTCTAACTATGGTGGAACCCAAAGAACTATTAGCACTTCGTTGATCAATCAGGATCGCGGATTGCCAGAACTTTGTAAAATTCCACCATGCCGTTTCAAGATCAGAAATACGCAAATTCAAGGGAAGCAACAAGAACATCGGGTAATAGATTTCATCTGCTACCCGCATAAATAATTTTCAGCAATAGATCTCATCTACTACAAAATTATATTATGCAATACCCATACATCTCATGTATTCTAGATCGTAACCTGCATCTATGCATACCACGGCTCATGATGCCACTGTAGGGGAACGCGACAGAAAACAAAAAATTTAAGCACTACGAACACGCCCAGGACCGCTATGAAGAGCATACAAGGTTTTGATCTGATCATTACCGACTCGTAGCGCAGCGGAAGTAGAGTCGATGAAGATCGGCAGTGCAGATCCCCGCAGCTAGGATTTACAACCTCCCAACCGCGAGGATGTTCTCCCTCATCTGCTCCTCGGACAGTCCCTCGGACAGCCCTTCAGGAAGTGGTCGGACAGTCCCTCGGACAGCCCTTCAGGAGGATCCTCGAATAGCCCCTCGGGCAGAAGATCGAACCTACGACCTCTCTACGGGGTTGCACACATACGGTGTCAGCTATCCGGCAGGGCTTCGCCATCCAAAACTAGTTTCTACCGGAACCCTGACAGCCTTTCGGCTCTACGAAACTATTTCGTGGGAGGGAGAGAGAAAGCCAGATAATGCATGGCATGTGTATGAGAGACTTGGGATGAGAATTGAGAGCCCTATCCACCTCTATTTATAGGCCAAGTCCAAGGGGTAGAGGGGACTTGGAAATACCAAAAAACCCATGAAATGTGTCCTTCACAAGGGCAAAAGGGGGAGGCAAGTGGAGCTCCATGGAGGAGGCCTCCTTGGCCGGTACCCCATGTGGGGCCCCCTCAAAAGGGGTTCCCACCATTCCATGTCATCCCCTCTAGATCTCTTGGGAAAAGCCCTAAAAGGTGGCTTTTCAAAAAGCAACCAAGTAGTGTTTCCACTATTCATGAAAATATTTTTCCGTGACCGTTTAATCCGAAAATATTTTTGAAGGTCCAGAACATTTCCGGTACCCCCTAAAATAATTCTGGACGCGTTCCGAAACATTTCTGGTAGGATGATTTTCATCTCCGAAACATTTTCGGTAACTCTGAAACATTTCTGGTTTTCTCTTCGGAACTTTTCCGTTGTCTTTGAAACTTTTCCGGTGACTTTCTCTCAGACTCCCTGTCTAGTATTCAGCAGATAGATGACCCTTAAGCATGTGACCCTGTAGGTTCGGTGAAGTATAGACATGACCGAAACACTTTCCGATCAATGATCAATAGCAGAACCATGGACATCCATATTGATCCTATACCCACACGAATGAATATTCGAGAGAACCTATAGTTTGCCGTGTGCTATTCCTGTTGCTTCACGATATGTTACAAACACCCGAGGTGAGACTTATCGGCATCCCCGTGAATCAACAACTTGTCCACTATGCCAGTTACCTCGTTACCGGTTTTATTCTCTTTTCTCGTTTCCGCGTTCCGGCATCAAGAAGTGGCAGTATTATTTGAATAAATTGTAATGAGGTTGTACTTAAGCTCATGGAGCTTCAAAACATTCGTGTTGGTTTGTTCCAACACTTTGCTTTTTATTTGCTTTCGTTTTTCTTTTTGCCTTGCGATTTTTCGTTTGCAAGTTTGTTTTCAAAAAACCCAAAAACTAAAAATATAGAATAAGCTTTGTTTTGTTCTTGTTCTTTTTGCCCCTCGGAGTTCGTTTGCATTTTGTTTTCAGAGGAGTTGATCTACGCCGGACAACGAGGAATGCAAGAATAAGGAAGAGAAGTGTGTAAATTCGCAACCGTGAAGGTGTGTCCTACGACTCCCATCTTTTGCACTTGAAATACTTAGAGTAGATGTAGAAGTAGTATGTGTGAAATGTGCAGGAGGGAGTGAGTCTTGATAATTAAGACAAAGGTTTTTTTCTAGTAGCTGAAATAATTTTGTAGCCTTTGTTTTGTTTAGTCTAGATAACCAAGACTTGCCATGGGACTGTTTTTAAATGAAATGATCTTAACTAAAAATAACCATGCACAAGAGAAAGTCTTCAAAGACTTGGGAGTTGAGAAAATTGTAGAGAAGATGATGTTTGAAATGCTCAACCCCATGCTGTTAATTTTAATAGACTTGATAGCACTTGTGGATTAAATTGTCTAGAGGAACTTAGTTGAAGGGTGAACGAGATTATGCCAAAAATCTGTGTTGTACTGAAAGTCCTGCTATACGCTATTTCTATTACGTGCATATAGTTGCAGGGCCATAGTACCAGCGAGAAGCTGAAGCACCATGGAGCTTCAAAACACCACCCGAGGCAATCTTTTTACCAGATGAGTCACCATGGTTCTAAGCAAAGAGCTAGTTGTATTGAAAGTCCTGCTATACGCTATTTATATTATGTTATCACTAACTCGTTGCAGGCACGAGGAGAAGTTTCTAAGGTGAATGATGAGAACATGCTAGTTCTCGAGAAAGCAGCAAACCTTGACGTCAGTTATTCACCCAACTTAGGGGCAATGCTTTTGCTACACCTCGCGCATCAAGCAAATCATGCACAAGGAGATATCGTGTGTGGAGGAGTGATCACCATGTTGGCGAACTCCCTTGGTCTTAACTACAATCACCTTCGCCCCATTGTCGGTAACAACCTTGTTAACATTCATGTTCTTACTAGCGCTTGTATGGTAGTAGTTCGTAATGGTCGTCATTGCATCAAAATTCCTGGAGTGGCATACTTGTTGCCCACTCCAATGCCTAACCGTTTCTCCATAGAACATGGACAATTGCATTATGTTGTGCAGGAAGGAGATGCAGCTTTTGACCAAGAAGGCCCAGAGCCTGAACAAGTTGATGAAGAAGAACTCGCCACCGACGAAGAAGAGGAGTAGCCCCAAGAGCAGCCACAACAAGAAGCCTACACCACCTATGCGGATCTCTACAGCCTTCAGGGCTCTATCAATGATATGAGCAACCTCGCCTTGTCCCTTCGAGACACGTCCGCCTACATGAACGCAAGCTTCTCCAACTGGAGCCAAGAATGGGCTCCTGACCAGCCGCCACAATGATTCCGCCGGTTTGAGCTTGCAAAAGCTTAAGCTTGGGGGAGATCATCTCCACGTGTACATCAAGATGTGGCGGTATTATTTGAATAAATTGCAATGAGGTTGTACTTAAGCTCATGGAGCTTCAAAACACTCGGGTTGGTTTGTTCCAACACTTTGCTTTTTATTTGCTTTCATTTTTTGTTTTTGCCTTGCGATTTTTCGTTTGCAAGTTAGTTTTCAAAAAAACCCAAAAACCAAAAATATCGAATAAGCTTTGCTTTGTTCTTGTTCTTTTTGCCCCTCGGAGTTCGTTTGCATTTTGTTTTCAGAGGAGTTGATCTACGCCAGACAACGAGGAATGCAAGAATAAGGAAGAGAAGTGTGTAAATTCGCAACCGTGAAGGTATGTCCTACGACTCCCATCTTTTGCACTTGGAATACTTAGAGTAGATGTAGAAGTAGTATGTGTGAAATGTGCAGGAGGGAGTGAGTCTTGATAATTAAGACAAAGGTTTTGTTCTAGTAGCTGAAATAATTTTGTAGCCTTTGTTTTGTTTAGTCTAGATAACCAAGACTTGTCGTGGGACTATTTTTAAATGAAATGATCTTAACTAAAAATAACCATGCACAAAAGAAAGTCTTCAAAGACTTGGGAGTTGAGAAAATTGTAGAGAAGATGATGTTTGAAATGCTCAACCCCATGCTGTTAATTTTAATAGACTTGATAGTACTTGTGGATTAAATTGTCTAGAGGAACTTAGTTGAAGGGTGAACGAGATTATGCCAAAATCTGTGTTGTATCTCTTACATGGTGCTTCAGCTTCTCGCTGGTACTATGGCCCTGCTACTATATGCACGTGTACGTGTGTAAATGCGGCTTCGTCACCTTTCTTGATGTTATGCTGAGGACTCCGCTAGCCAAGGAACGATCCACCAAGAGCGAAAGCTTGGATTTCGTCTATGAGTTTGTTACCGTACGTAGTGGCAACACTACAAACGCATATTATTCAGCTTTCTCTTGAAATGGTGTGTATGTGGTAAATAAAGGGGACTGATCAAAAGAGCTCGAAAGAGACATATATCAAAGGTCCATAGTTCCCAAAACATTAAGCCACGGCGAAACTCCATACATGATCATTTGGTTGGCATAATCCCTTCACGTGACAACAAAAGTTTCAGCAAACAATGATTGAAATGAAGTGCTTGAGAGCCTTGAGGATGAAATAATTATGGGCATGTCTATGAGCACTATAGCATCATGCTTTTCTACATGCCTTTTACTCCCTAACTTATGTTTTTATGGCTCCATCAAAGAAAAACTCTTCCGTGCTTTCCCGGCAAGCAAGTGTTGTCTAGAATAAATAGAATAGAGTGTTGCAAAGTTGTTTTATCAAGTAGATCAAAAACATTGTGCTGATTATCTTTGCTTCACTAACACTTGCACAATAACCATGCCACCGCTACAGCTATGCTAAGTTTTCAGGTCAAGAAGCGGAGGGCTATCTAGGCGTACTGATCATAAGTGAACCAAAACCTTCTCGTTATTTCGGTTTAAACAACTGAGTTCCTTATGATTCGGATTTCTCTCTATGTTGCTCGAGGACGATCAAGTTTAAGCTTGGGGGAGTTGATGAGTGATATTCTTACACTCATTCACCCTCTGTTTAAACCGAGATATTTCATTTTAATTGAGATATTCGCTCTGATATTGCCACTAATGACTAATGAATGCAAAGGATTCGACATATCCTCTCTTTGATGTGTTTCCACAGGAAATGGGCTAAAATGGGAAGGAATCACGTGGGAATAAGGAAAGGAATGGAAATGAAGAAAGAAGGAGCCACCAGGAGGCGCACCAGGAGCCACAGAGCAAAAGACGGCATTCCATAAGGGCGCAAGCGCCCGTATGGCGTGGATTCCGAGGCGTCTCGTCCACCTGAACAACTTTCATAAAGGGGACCCCCGTCGAAATGTCAACAGAACATCGTCAAGTGAAGCCAGAACAGAACCACCTTCATCTTCATCCACAAACCCTAGCCGTCGCCATTTTCATCTCCATAGCCACCATCACCACCACCATAGTGCTTCCTCATCTAGTTCATACTTGTAATCGTGCATCGCACAAGGCAACCATTGTAAGACATATTTGCAATCAATCAATCTTCCAGATGTGTTCTCCAATGTTTTCTTCTTGCGGTCTGATCTCCATGTGTGAGTAGTTCGGTAAGGTATGGGTTGAGGCATAGGCCTTGCAACCCGCTGTCTTTGTTGTGCGGATCAATGGAATTGACTTTGAATTAACATCTTGTATGTGTGAAATAAAATTGTTCCGTAGATGTCTCTTGTCTTGTCCGCGATCTTCATCCCTGCAAGTACCCAGGATCATGGAGATCGAGCCACGGTGAGGCTAGGAGCAAGGAGACCGTGAAGTGTTATACAGAACACCGGTGACAGTAAGGTTTAGTAGGGTAACACGGATCCTATCCTTGGGGATACATGAGGTGTAGTCATTAAACGCCCAAAGCATTTGTCTGATTTCATTATCTTAATTATCGAGGCAACCCCGCGCGATGGAGAGGGCCTTTGGTAGGACAACTGGTTCTTGATGCAGGACGCGTGCCGGTCAAGATGTTATTTGGACACATCCCCCACTTTGGTTCATAACAAGCACATCTCGATGGGTGTCTTCCAGCACACAAATTAAGATCATATCTGATCCCAACACGAATACATGGTTGTAAGCATTAAGTCCTCATACCCGTACCTCTTTTTATTATAAGTGTTTGAATCACTATTTGCTTGATTGATCCGGTCAAAAGCTGGAATTGACCCTTTGACAAAAGCTTGCTAGAGACCATCGCTTCAAGGGAATCTTCCTCTCGTGGGTTCGATAACCCAGGCTCACCTCTGGGGAAATAGGTGCGGGATACACTTTATTGTTCCATTACCGGATCACTAAAAGGAGGTATCAATGCCCATGATCAGGAAAACAGGACCATCATGCAACACTTGAGCTAGTCTTAGAGGCATGACTAGGACTACATTTTACCGTTTATCATACCACACATGCACATGAGTTTCCCTCCGAGCCTTGTGGTTATTGTAGACTCGAGAATCGTTGCAGTTATATCATGGAACATAAACATTAATTACAAACTTGGAGATTCAAAATAACTATTATCATTGCCTCTAGGGCATATCTCCTACACCCTTGAGGGCGGTCACCGAACCCGTACAATTGGCAACCCTTGGGGGCGGTCACCGAACCCATACAAATTGCTCGGGGCACTCTCCAAAACTTAATTGGAGTCTCCCGAAGCTTGTCCGAAGCTTTACACCACAATGATTGAGCTTCGACAACACCAACTGTCTAGGGCACCAAAGCACCCAAGAGGAACAAGCTCTAGGGTGCCCAAACACCCAAGAGTAATAAGCTTCTCAACTTTCACTTTCATGTATCACCATGGAGAACTCAAACCGATGCACCAAATGCAATGGCAAGGGCACACGGAGTGCCCAAGTCCCTCACTCTCAAATCCCACCAAACCAACGAAAGCTATGGAGGAATATGAGAGGAAGAACAAGAAAGAGAACACAAAGAACTCCAACATCTAGATCCAAAGGGTTCCCCTCACTTAGGGGAGAGATGGATTGGTGGAAATGTAGATCTAGATCTCCTCTCTCTTTTCCCTCAAAAACTAGCAAGAATCATTGGAGGGATTGAGAGATAGCAAGCTCAAAGAAGGTCAACAATGGAGGGCAAACACGAGCTTAAGAGATAAGAACCATTGGGGAAGAAGACCCCCTTAAATAGGTCCTCCCGAATCCAACCGTTATGCCCACTGGTCGTGCTCAAGCGGTACTACCGCTTGGGGGAGCGGTACTACCGCTTAGCACGGTCAACTCAACCCAACGAGACAGAAATACAAGAGCGGTAGTTCTGCCGGAGCAGTACTACCGCTCTACTACCGCTTAACGAGGTACTACCGCTCTACTACCGCTTAAGCAGACTGGGCAACAGAAGCCCAAAAATAAGCGGAAGTGGTAGCGGCACTGGTCTGCGGAAGAACCGCCTAAGCGGTACTACCGCTCCGGGGAGCGGTACTACCGCCAGGAAGCAGCAAAACTGCACAAGTAAAACAGATGGATGCAAGTAAGACCAAAACTGCCAAAACTCGTGCAAAAGAACTCTGATTTTGACGAACTCAAGCTTGATAGAAAGCTAACGACACGAGCTGTCAAATCATGACTGGAAATCTTCAGAAGTGGCATGGGAAATATGCCTATGATATGGAGGTGTGAAACCTCCATCAGTGAAGAACCGGCATAAACTCCAACATCGAAAACAAACTAGAAGATGCATACGAAATCCGTTCTCGATGAACTTGAGCTTGTCATGAGGATGATCACAAGCTCCAACACTCACAAAGAGAAAAACCAAACAAGAACCAAGAAAGATGATGCCAAGGATGCAATGGTTTGAGCTCTCTACGAACGATACGATCAAGCTACTCACTCGAGAGCCCCCCTTGATAGTACGGCAATCAATCCTATAACCCGGTCTCCCCACTAACACCATGAGACCGGTAAAATAGAAAACCTATCAAGGTCAAACCTTTGCTTTGCGCATAGTTCACTTGAGCTCGATGATGACGATCTTGTCCTCCTCAAGTTGGACCGCCTTTCTTGATTGCGCTGGCTCGATGAAGACTAGTATATTGCTACCCCATACTCCACTATGGGTGAGCCTCTCTTCGGCACATCTTCACATGTCTATTGTCACCACAATGGATGGCAAGCTTCAAGCATGTGATCTTTTCGTGATGCTCCACTTGAACTTGCCCAACACAACCTTGATGATGATCACCACTTGATGTCATCCTCCATGGGTTATATGATATCTTACTTTTAATGCACGCCCATGGAAACATACCTAACCCCACAGAGAAACCTTCATAGATCATGGGTTAGTACACAAAAGCGTAATGGACATGCTTACCATACCATGGGATCACATGATCCCACTCGGTACATCTTCTATGCTTTGTGTGTTGATCAACTTGAATCACTCTTTGTACTTAGTCTTGATCAACCTTGTATCTTATCTTCTCTCTTCATAAAGATGATGTCTTGAAGGTAAACATGAATGTTCACACAATCTTCTTCCTCAAGACATGCTTGCAATAGGCTCAACTATCACATGACCAATATTTGGATAACTCCTTGAATAGCACCTTGGTCAACACAAAATCTTCTTCTAATAACCTTGAAACCAACAAATGGTCTTCAAGCGATGCCTATGGACAAACTCTTCAAATATTACTCAAGGCAACCATTAGTCCATAGGGATTGTCCTCAATTACCAAAACCAAACATAGGGGCACCATGCTCTTTCAATCTCACCCATTTTGGTAATTGATGACAATCTCTTTCAAGAGGGTTTATATAAGGAATTAAACACAACCATGCAAAGCAACAACCAATAATGCATGAGCATGAGATGCAAATGCTTGGAAACCAAACCAAAGCATTAAACCAAAGCCCTCTAAACTTCTCCCCCATTGGCATCTATTTCCAAAATGGGCGAAAAACTTAGAAGGCCAATATAATATGTGTTCCTCCAAAAAGTGTGTATTTCTCAAAAAAAAATGAGTGCAGTGAAATACATATCCAATGATAATTAGTTAGAGGAAGACAAACTATATTGAGGATCGAAAGATTGCTAAAGGATGATATGCCACAGAGGCATAACAAAAGGTGAAGCAAGCAATCAAAAGATCCGACGAGCCAAACAGACAGGAGGATATTATGATTTGAGCCACGGACCGTTCTAAAGAAAATAGAGAAGCTCCCCAAGATTTATGCACTATTTAGAATTTTTTGTATTTGGGAACAAGGTGCACGAAAGTTGGATCATCACTCCCCCAAAATCAATAAAAACACAAAATAAGTGCAAGCGAGCATAGATAATAAATTAAGCATAGCACTTGCAACAAACATGGTTGAGCAACATGTAAAAGAGGCAATTTAAGAATAGACTCAACCAAAAAGATGTGTGTGATTCATGGCAAAGCACTTGAGAAGACTAATATAAGGATGAGCATTAAGCATCAACATAGTCTTGAATAAATGAGATACAAGGTGCAAGACATGTCCTTCCCACACACACACACACACATGAAGTTAAGGTCACACACACATCAAGCAAATGGGTTCACAAGCTCACTAATATGCAAATTACAAATCAAAGCTTGTGACAACCCATGGTGAAGATAGGAAATAATAGGCTTGTCAAGACAAGCATGAGGACAATAATCTTCACCACAAATGAGTGCATCAAGATGCAAGGATATAAAACCCGCACTCAAGACAAATCCTTTCACGGAACCACCAAAGAAATAAATAGAGAATGAAAAGGTAGATGTGAAAGAATAAGGATATCAACTAGAGATGTAACTTCTCTCAAGTGTATAAGATTCTAGGTAGATGACAATCATGATGATATACATCCACAAAGAAGGATGTGCACACAAAATAGTTACAAGAAAGAACAAGATATCCAAAAGGAAGTAATAAAATATACAAATAAGATCTTTGCTTGAAAGCATAGCACATGGCTTAATATTATCTTATTGTATATTAATGAACTCCAAACACACAAACATCAAAGACATCGCAACTAGCAACAAGAGATCATTGTTGGGATGCTTTGAGAAAGGAAACAAGTATCGCAAGAAAGAGTGGATATCATGCCATGATGCAACCTACACAAGGTTGAATGCAAGAAATGCATGCATGAAGTAGATACTTGTTACCGAGATAGCATTGGAATGATGTAGTAGATAGTAGTTCACTGATCATCCTAGCTTGACTCCAATAAGCACATGGTGACAACACCTTCCTTGTGAGTGAGCCGAGCATCCAATGCATCTCCAATTGTTCCTAGAACAACATCACAAACAAAATGGTACCCAAACTTCTTGGGACCAAAGAGTTAAAGAACCACCAATACATATGAAAAACTCCACATAAATATGTGCATATAGATATGAAACTGAATTTCATGCACATCTTAGCCAATATGTGACGTGGTGGAGTTTCCCCTATATATTGGGTCAAAAAAAGAAGGGACAATTCCATTTCTCCCCCTAACTTGAGCCACCACCTGGCATTTGCCCCTAAAATTCAGGTATGCTCAAAAATACCCCTCCCCTGTCTGTGGCCCTTACAGAAATCCCCCTCCGGCCCGTTTCCGTCGGGTCAATGGTCTTTGACTGGTAACTGGGCGTCTGTTGGACATTGTTGCCCCTGGTTCTTACATGTGGGCCCGCATCAAAATGTTATCCCCTTGCTCACTCTGTTTCTTCTACCTCGCGACGATGCACGACTGGAGCGAGGTGATTCACCGGCGGCGCATGAACGGCAGCTTTTTGGAGCTCGGGGAGTAAGGCCACGTGGATGTGCACCTCAGGCATGTCGTCCGCGAGCTCTTGTGTCGCCGTCGAGGTAAGTTTTTCTTCTCTGATTTGTGGATTTCTCGTTAGGGTTTGAGCTCAAATTGGGGATTTGCTCGCTCGTAAGTCGATGGGGTCGGCATAGTGCAGTTCCCGTCCGAGTTCTACATGCCGGATCTGAGTTATTGCGGCCTTGAGAAGCTTTCCAACCATCGATGCCCGGGGCACGGGCTCGTTCCCGCTCGCCGTGTCGCCTGGGGAGGAGCAAGAACGGGGAGACATTTTCTTGGATGCCCACTTGATGTAATTTGGTACATTGTATCTGTTTTGCTACAAATTGGTGCAAAGATTGCATTTTGATGATATTTTTGATGTTGCAGCTTCCTGATGAATGTGAATGGGCTGTTTGGGTTGACCCTCCCCCTCCAGATCTTGTTGGGCGTGCATTTGAGACACTACATGATGGGCTAGAAGCAAGTTGGCTCAAAGCTCATCATTTAGAGAAGAGGGTGACACATCTAAGAGAGAAAAAGAAGAAGTTAAAGTTAGAGTTGCAGAAGATGCATGATCAGATGGAAACATGGGCATTTCTGATGATAATTGTTGGCATATGCATTCTATCCTACTTGTTTGGTTCAAAGAATGCATATTAGTCAGTGAGATTGTAATGAATTAGCTTGTTTGGCACTGAGTAGAAATTAGCTTGATGTTGTGAACTTTTTAATGATGTGAGTTGTTCCTGGTTGTGTAACTTTGATGTTGTGCATCTTTTGCAAAGACAAAGTAATTGAGAAGCATCAATTAGATCTTGTGATCTCTATGTCTTATTATTTTTGTTTGTGAATTTTCTACACATCTCCGATCCATATTACTTGTCGATCAAACGGTTGTATGCAGATGTAATATGGGTCATGGTCATTAACATGGTCTCGATGAAACATGGTTGACATCCATTTGAACGACAAGTAATATGTGTCGGAGGAAGTGATCGACAACATCAATGATCAATGATAATGCATCATTGTGATCACTTAAGATACCAACAATGTATAACAGGATCAACATCAATGATCAACAAGGTATCACTTAAAATGCCAGGATCAACAGCAAGGTATGACCAACAGCAACATCACTTAAGATACTTGTACATAAGTTCAATAGTAACATCATAAACAGGATCCAGTACATAGTTCACACAGCAACATCAACTAAATTATTCAAACAAAGGGAAACATGGTTCAAAGCTTCTGCTACATAGTTCAAACATGATTCAAATGACATGATCACACAGTGTTCACAGCAAGTTTCCCCTCTTGCTCCTAGTGTTGCATGCAAGATTAGAAGAGAGCCTGGACTTGCTCCTGGTGCTCCTAGCATCAGCTGCCACCTTCTTAGGAGAGGAAGACCTGCTAAATTGGTTGCTTCTAGTTACAGAACCACAAGTCGAGAGCGTATCACCTTTCGCCTTCTTCTTTGGTGAAAGAGGGTTGTCACCTCTGTCTGCTGGCCTTTTGTAATTTTTCCTTGGGCTGAAAAGTAACAACACAAGCTTTATTAGTTAGTAATGAAATAATTTGACAGATAAATCAATTAGTTGTAGTTCAAATAGTAGTTTACCTCACAGTACTTGCTGCAACACTTGCTTCTGTTTCTTCTGCTGCTGCAGGTTCATCTGTTTCAACTGCAGGTGCATCTGTTTCTGCTGGTGCATCATTGTTTTTAGGTGCATTGTTAGCACCCCAGTGCTCATCCTCTTATCCAAAAGCTGGGTCAATTGACTCTTTGCACTTATTGCCATGGTGACCAAGTCTGCCACATCTAGGACATTTCTTTCTCCTGCCCCCAAGTCCTTTTCCTTCTGACTTTGCTCTAATCCTGGTCTTTCTAGGTCTACTAGGGGGCCTGTTTTGAACTGGAGCACTCAGTTTGAACCCAGGGTCAACTACATCCCACTGTTGCTTCCCCTCTATTGCAGGCAAGTTGTCAGCATATGTTGCATTAAACATTTCCACTGAGTAATATGGGTGCACATACTGGTCAATCTCACTGGCTGGGCCTCTCATTGATGTAATGAAGTATAGTGCATGTATGCAAGGTTGGCCTCTAATTTTCGACTTTCTGCAGCTACAAGTCCTAGCTTTCAAGTCTACAGGATATCTCCACTCCCTCTTTTCTTTGTCAACTGCAGTGACCTCAGCCTCATGTGTACTTCTTTTCACTACAGTCATGTCCAACCCCTTTGATTTTGCAAGCAACATTTTCATAACTTTTGGAATTATTACATGCCCAACATATGTTGCTGCAGCAATGCTCTGCCTAATGTCAAATTTCTCCATTATGTATTGTCTTATTTTGTCAAGCAGATCAACAATGTGTAGCCCTTTCCACTTTCTAATCTTGGAATTAAAAGACTCTGCAAGATTATTGTTAACATAATCCAGCTTGCAAATTTCATTAAAAAGAGCCCTTGCCCATAACTTAGTGTGGTGCTCCTCTATGTACTCTTGCACACCTGGCTTGCTGTACAACTGAGTGAGATGGTACTTGTGCTTTTTCAAGCTGTATGTCAAAGAACAGGGCCACAAGTTGTCATCAAAGAATTTTCCTCTAAACTTTTTACTGAAATTAGCTGCAAGATGCCTCATGCATTCCCTATGCTCTACACCTGGGAACACAGCTTCTACAGCTGACTCAAGTCCCTTGCAGGCATCAGTGTGAATAACCAATCCCTCTGGGTGCCCTATTAGGTCTTTCAAGTTCTGGAAAAACCAAGTCCAACTCTCAATATTCTCTGTCTCTAGCACTCCATATGCAACTGGAAAGATCCAGTTGCATGCATCTACAGCACAAGCACTAACAAGCTGACCTCTAAACCTTACATTTAATGTTGTTGCATCTAATGCTAGATATGGCCTACAACCAGCCAGAAAACCTTGCCAAGAGGCCTTAAATGATACAAAAACTCTCTTAAAGCACTCTTTGTACCTTTTTTGTCCATTGAGTTTAAACTCTACTGTGTGTCTATCAATATTAACCACACTACCAGGAGATGCCTTTTCTACTTCAGCTTTGAAAGTATACAGTAGTTGGAATGAATCAGTCCATTTACCATAGATATTGTCCAGAGTCATTTGCTTACCATAAAATACTCTCATGTAAGGCAGCTGCACCCCATACTTTTTCTTCAAATCTGTTTGCAGAGTTGGCACTGAAATATTTGAATTCTCCCTCACCCAGTTCTTCACAGCATCTGCCACCCACCTACTCTTTGCAGACCTGAGCCTTTGCCTCCTGGTAACACTTGGGCATGTGTGAGTTGTCTTATTCACTTTAACCTGCACCAAATAAGAGTCAACAACAGTTTAGACAATTATGAATGCACAGCTATTATTAAAAGTTACTATCTACACTAACTATATTAGTCCTATAGTATAATACCTAAAAAAGTGTGCTATTTCTCATTCTAGAGGCATGCATCCTCCACTTACACCTTTTATAAGCACAGTGAACAATTAGTCTACTAGGCTCACTCTTGTCAATTATAAATTCACTCTGGGTCTTGATTGAAAAGGTAGCAAGTGCATTCCTACAATCTATGACATCTGAAAATATAGTTCCTTCTGCTAAAGAAGGATCATCTCTGTTATACTGCACATCAGGCCTACCCTCATCCTCTGTCTCAGAATATCCCATGTCCATGTCCTCCTCTCTCTCATCAGAGTCTGTCTACTCAAATTGTGGGGGTGGAATGTAATCTTCACCATCATCCTCATTGGGTGGTTTCCTAACAACAAACTCTGGGTGAATTCTTTCATCCTCATCATCTGTGGGCACTTCATCAGGAAGTTCCTCTTCTATGATTGGATCTGTTGTTTCTTTGCTATACTCAGGACATGGTTGACTAGGCAAGTTGGCACTTGGGGTTCCTGGTTGTTCTACTGTGCTGTGAATTCCTTTTCCTCTTCTAGACTGACTGCTTTCAGGCTCTGAAGTTGCAGCTGCTGATTTCCTTCCTCTAGACTGACAGCTTTGAGTCTGTGAACTACTAGCTGCTGCTTTCCTTCCACTGGTTTGACTGCTTCTAGGTTGTGAAGGAGTGGCTGCAGATCTTGCTACTCTGCTCTCTGTTTCTCCTCTTTTCCTTTGTATGCCAGTAATTTCCAACTGCACTGAATTGCTCTTAGCATTTGTGGCAAACATAACTCCTAACTCATCATCATTTTGAACTGGCACCCATACAGTATTCTGCATGCACTACTGGAATCAGGATCTTTGCCGTCTGCCAGCTCTTTGCCGTCTTCTGGCAGACGGCAAAGAGGCTCTTTGCCGTCTGCTTTGGTAAAACAGACGGCAAAGAACTGACAGACGGCAAAGAACCTGGTTGCCATCAGCCAATTCTTTGCCGTCTGCCAGCAGATGGCAAAGAATCTTTGCCATCTGCTGGCAGACGGCAAAGAGGTGGGCCATTTTTTTTTGCGGGTATAAAAAATAGCCCACCTCTTTGACGTCTGCTGGCAGACGGCAAAGATTCTTTGCCGTCTGCTGGCAGACGGCAAAGAGGTGGGCTATTTTTTTCTGGGTAAAAAAAAGCCGTACAGTTACGCTGGCTGGGCTAGACCAGAACCAACGCACGCGCCCATCTCTCTCACTCGCTTAGCTCTCTTCCTGTCTGGTCCTCTCGATCCCCTTGCGCCGCCGCCACGGACGCCGGCCGATTCCGGCCGCTCCGGTGAGATCTGGCGCTGCCCAGCACACCTACGGCTGCTCCTCGATGAGCTCTGTCGATTCCTCCGCATCGATTTGTTTTCCTCTGCTCCCTGTGGTCGCCCCCTTCGGTTATGCCCTGCTAGGGTTTCGGTGTTGGTGGTGATCCTTGTCTCCGGCGGCTACCTGCTCGTTGCTCCGGTCGTCCCTGCTCCTGGTGGCGCTCCTGGATGTACTCTACGCCACCGCCGGCCTCCTTGGTCGCGTTTGTGCCCGTGGTGTTCGTGCTCGTCGGCGGGACGGCGCTTTGGCGCAACTCCGACATGGCGTCGTCGGCTTGCGGTGCAGGAGGGCTCCTCGCCGGTTGGACGGCGTCCAACGCAACCCCGGCGCCTCCCCGAGTGCTGCTCCGTCAACAGCCCCTCGGTGAGCTCCATCTCCCCCTGCTCCTACTCTTCTGCTACTCTGTGGAACATCGGATTACTTGAATCAATTAGATGGTGGTTTTATGTCGTGGTCTGGTCCAAGTAGAGGAAGGGGCGAGTTTGTGCATTGATTCAAGTGTCTGGCTTTGCTGGTTATGCCACTCTGGCCTCCTGGATGCCGCTGTAATTGTATCAGATGTGTTCTTTTGTTGCTGATATATAGTGTATTGGATTATCAACGTGTGTTAACCTGCATTCTTATCGCACAAACCAAAATTATCATCCTTGCTGTACACTTTCCTGAATCTTAGTCATGTGGTTGTAGACCTGCTCTTAATTTGTTCATCCTCTGTTATTCTTCAGAAACTAAGCATATAAGAGAATTTATTGCTGGGTAGTTCTTATGCCCATACCCAGAATTTATTGCTTTCATTTTCATCTTCCATTTGCACATATATTTAAGGAGAAAGATGACTGTGACCATAAGATGGAGAGAGCTTGTGAAATTTTATTTACTGCTTGTGATTGGCCCTAATCGTACCCATAGGACATCCATTTCTGATTTTTCTTTGTGAGGATTCAGTTTTTTATTGTAGTTGTGGGCTTAATGTTATTGTTGCGCGGGACTGATATTCTTGTGCGCTGGATATATAGTTCTTGACTAGCATCTATTAAGTTTTATGTACTTCTGCTCCTAGAAGCCGCATCTGAATGATGATAAAGTGGCCAGTAATAACTTCGAAAGCTGAGTTGGGTAAATTTTTTGCTTACATCGGGCTTGCTTGATTTCTATGGAGATACAGGGTTAATGCTCTGCTAAAGTATATGCATGCAAGGCACTGTTTTGGATTGATTGGCATTTTATGGCAACCTTCAGATGTTGATGCAAAAGACAAGCGACATGTTACTGTTTTCATATGGTCTATTTAATTAGCTTTTGTCCGATATGGTCATGGTACAAGGCATAATTCTGCCAAATGTATTGCTTGATACAGGTAGGGAACATAAACACATCTACATGAGCTATTTCATGCTTTGCTTTGCTATTTTAATGCTTTGCTTTGCTAACTATTGCTATGTTAGTAACTTCCAATAGCATATGACATGAAATATTCATTGCATTTTATTTTGCACCCTGATCCACTTACCCAAAAAGGGGCAGCTAACCGTGAGTGGAATCTTGGATTAACTTGTATCAATATTTTTTTTGTAATGATCGCAATGAAGCAAAGTAGAATCGCAAGAAGACACAAAAGTTGTGTTTTAGTAGAACATGTCATAGTCTCTTCTTCGATAGTAATATGCAATAGATTTTTTAATGTTTAATATTAGTAGCACATTTCTTGTATACTGAATGTATCAAAAGATTGTTGTGGTTACACAAAGTCATGGTAGCACAAGTTGTATCTATAGCTGTTGTTAACTAATGCTGCTACTGTTTAGTTATAGCTGTTGTTAACTAATGTTGTTGCTGTTTAGTTGTAGTAGCTGTTAAGTGATACTAGCCCCCTGTGCTTGTGGGTGCAGTGCCCTATTTGCAGAAATTACCAGGTGCATGTGTGTGATGTGTTCTGCAGAAGCAGATAATCAGTGGGGTGCTACCCTGCTATTTCTTCTATGCTATTTCTATTGATCTTATGAACAGATGCTCACTTGATCTTAGTTGCTTTATTTCTAATACTGACATGAACAGATACCACTTGGTTTGGCTATTCCTATTGGTCTCTTTCTAATAGCATATGAATAGATGCTATACTTGGTTTTGGCTGTTACTTTCCTAGTTTTCTACTGATAAGATAGATACTACATCTGATTTGGGCAGTGATGTTGGTCTGAGCCCCCCCCCCTCTCTTAGGCTTAATTTACATGTGGCTATCCCTGTGCTGTGATGAACTAGCCCTGGCACTTCCAGGCTGTCTGAGCACATAATCCCTCAAGTATACCTTGAGGTCTTCTGTAGCTTGGTCTTGTGGATTCTGGTAAACCTGCTTCTTGTGGACAGCCTGCTCCTCCTAGCTGCTTCACTGGACAAAACTGATTGTGGTGATGAAGTCTAATCCTTGGCTTTAATCACTAGTTTTTAGTTGGCTTAATTCCTGGAGCTAGTACTGATAGTGGTCTTTGTGTTGGCATTTAACTTACTACTAATTGTGGTGGCTTCTTGATTGGGTCCTTGGCTGGTTCTCTCCTTTGGCTCTTTGGTATTGGTTTACTCTATTTGGCTTTCTAATTAAGATCACTTTGAAAATCAGGATCTTAACTAAGATTGTCTTGATCTCAAGTGCTGGCTCCTACAGCATTGCATTTCACCAAGTGAAATGCTACATTTCTACTCCTAACCCATTCTCTCTTTCTTAGTGTTTTTGTTATGCAGGTTGGAAGAAAAGAAGAAGATCCAGAGAAGATCTTAGTAATAAGATAGTTTTTAGGAAAATAGATATTTAGTTTTAGGTCATTTCTTGTAATTTCCGAAATGTAAATTTAATTACTTAATCATTTCTGATTCTTTATAATATGACTTTGTATTACCTATTCCAATTATTAATAAAGTTTTTAATTTACATGTGTTCATGACTATTGGTAATATGTGTTGGATATGCTATATTGGTCATATATATAATTTTCTGTGAAAATGAATTGATATAAGAAAAAACAGGGGCTATATAGCCACTTTGGCCTATTTGGCCTCTTTGCCGTCTGCTGGCAGACGACAAAGAGCTTGCTTTCTTTGCCGTCTGTCAGCAGACGGCAAAGAGCTTGCTTCTTTGCTGTATGTCAGCAGACGGCAAAGAGCTTGCTTCTTTGCCATCCGCCAGCAGACGGCAAAGAGCTTGCTTCTTTGCCGTCCGCCAGCAGACGGCAAAGTGGCCTTTGCCGGCAGCCGTTCAGCCGGACTGTTGGCCGTCTGCTGGCAGACGGCAAAGGCTTTGCCGTCCGCCAAGCATGCCTTTGCCGTCTGCTATGGCAGACGGCAAAGCAGCTGATTCCTGTAGTGATGTCCCAATATCTAAATTCTACAGCATAAAAAATACCCCATGGATATTTATCACTTATAGCACCTCTAAATTGGACAAATGTTGATGTTTTGTCCACCACAAAGGGAAATGTGAAGCTTGTACCGGCTCCTTTGGTGCCACCATTGCCTATGACAGTGGTCTCCATTCTACAATTGAGACCAAAAGCTCTCTCTGGTTTCATCCTATGATAATTGCAATAGAAATGCCATTACAGGCACGCAGTAACCACTAAGAGCGCATTCAATCGGGGGAAAATCTACCTACAGTAACAGAACAAAGATATAGGTCAAGATTCACAGAAACTTACCCTGCTGGAATCTGCATTCGTGGCGTCTGCGTCGTCTGCGAGGATGCTTCTTTGCCACCACCACAACCACCGGCGGCCGCCATCTCTTGTCGACACCGCCTCCTCTAGCGCTGTAGCAGAGGGAAAAGATACGGTGGATAATCACCTCCACTCCCACCGCATCTCGACGCCCACACTCCTACAGATCCGCCGCAGCTAATGGACCGCCGGTGAAGAGATTTGGGGCGAGCTAGGTTTAGGGTTTTGGTCGCCAAGAGGGGAACGAGAGAAGAGATGCGTCGCGAGCTACCAAGAGAGTGAGCAAGGGGATAACGTTTTGATGCGGGCCCACATGTAAGAACCAGGGGCAACAATGTCCAACAGACGCCCAGTTACCGGTCAAAAACCATTGACCCGACAGAAACGGGCCGGAGGGGGATTTCTGTAAGGGCCACAGACGGGGGAGGGGTATTTTTGAGCATACCTGAATTTTAGGGGCAAATGCCAGGTGGTGGCTCAAGTTAGGGGGAGAAGTGTAATTGTCCCAAAAAAAAAAGCATGCCAAAGAATGTAATATGCATGCTCTAGACTTTCAAGAAGCAAAACAACACACGATTGATAAGATACCAAATGAAAAGGTACCAAGTGAAAAACTTATCACTTGAAGGATACTAATTAAAAGATACATCAAGGAATGAGATATCCATTGATACACACTAATGAAAGAAAACAAAGAAAGAGATATCAAACTCCCAAAAGGGAGCAAGGTTCCAAACAAACCAAACCCTATATAAATTTTCATGATGGCACAAAGTACCAAAGCCTTCCACCAACACACACTTGATACGGATCATAAGGTGAGTGTTCTAGAGAAAATAGGATAGTTCACCCAAGAGTTGTGCATTATAAAGAATTTGCATTTGAATACAAAATGCACAAGATGGGATCACCACTTTCACTATATCTAGAGAAACACTAGACATGTTCAAGAAATCAACAAGATTCACAAGAGGCAAGGAAGACAACGGGAGTTGAAACAATTTCTTGGCAAGGAATATAATGCAATTATAAACAAAAGCCAAAGTAAAGATGATTAGCAATTTCTACCACAAAAAAGAATACCAATTGTCAAAGGATAAGAAGTATTTGGAAATAATTCCCGATGGTAGGTTGCAAAGATATCCAACATCATCTTCACACCAAACAACATAAGCAAATTGGAACTTGTAGAGCTAACATGCCACCTAGGAACAAGATAATTTACAATATCAACTCTAAGTGGCAATACCTCAAATTTACACATTTTCTAGGCTTGTAATATACACATAGCATATTACTCCCCCATAATGTGATAACCCAAAATTCTTAATAAGAGGCAAATAAAATTCAACAAGAGATAATTAATGGACCATTTAGAATTTGAATTTCTCATGAGTAAGACATACCACATAGAGACTAGATAATTTTGCAATATCAATACTAGGTGGTATTCCTCATGTACACACATTTGTAGGATCGTGAAGTGCACAAAGCACATCACTCCCCCAAAATGGGATGTTCCATTAATCTCTCACAAGAGCCAACTAAGATACAAACAAGATGCAAAAAAGGCTCAACACAAGACTCACACGTACATGGTGTGCAAACCAACATACACATACTTGATTACTCAAGATAAGCAAATTGGAGGCACAACATATACAAACACATGCAAGGTACAAAACCAAAACATGCAAAGGGGCAAGTAACTTTCAATGTAAACGATTTAAGTACAAGTTACCACAAGGAGACACATTGGATATAAGATAGACACTTGATAATCCAAATGACTTGGCTTGAGAAAATATAATTGATGAAGATCCCTTAATTCTTCATGAGGTAGCCAAGTCTCCAATGCCCTCCAGCAACACCTATTGATTAAGTTTGAGCTTGTTGGTCCCCAACCAAGTTGGGTCCTAAGAGGTTAGTCACAATAGGCTTGGCCACCCAAATGGTTCTTTTCTTGACACCACTTTGAGTACCAACAAACTTAGCAACCACATTTCCAACCTTATCCTTTCGAAGAGAATAAATATCATCAATCATAATAGGGTTGGATATGGTACCATTAGTGCATGAAGAAGCAAGGTGACCCTTCTCACGACATAAGTAGAAACATCTACTCTTCGCTTTCTTCTCACTTGATTTCTCAACTTGAGAAGCATTAACTTGAGTCTTCTTGGGAAGTGGCCGTTCTTCAACTTGAGATTGGACTTGAGGCCTCTTCCCTTGTTGCTTGTCACTAATGGGCTTCTTCTTCAATGGGCAAGATCTAACATGATGCTCTTCAATTTTGCACTTGATGCAAATAATCTTGGCCAAATTCTTGACTTGTTCTTGGCCCTTCTTCTTGTTGATCTTGGACTTCTTCTTCTTATTGGAGTTGAATCCAAGTCCACCCTTGTCATTGGGGGATTTTTGTCCACTCAAAATAATGTCAACTGCGGACTTCCCATCATGACCATTTTCCAACTCTTTCTTCAAAGAAGCGACTTGGGCCTTGAGCTCTTTGATTTCCTCTACATGGTTAGTATCAACACAAGTACTAGAGGAAGTATAAGCTTCATCGTTAGAGCAACAAAGCAAGGAAAGTAATTCATCACAAGATGTACCAATGTTATGGGTAGATGAATTACAAGGACTAGCACATGGCAATATAGCATTTTGACTAGAAGAAGTGCTAATGTCCACATGAGGCTCACTAGATGTTACCTTAGTAATTATAGCCTCATGAGCTAACTTTAGTACATTATGGGATACTAGAAGATCACCATGAGAGCTAGAGAGCTTTTCATGACTTTCTTCCAATTTCCCATAATTGCTAGATAGCAACTCAAGTTGAGCTCTTAGCTCAACATTCTCCTTCAATATGGATGCTTCACAAGAAATAGAATTAATAGCACAAGCATCATCATTAACAACAAGAGGAGTAGGCAACTTGGCACGCTCTTTTAAATATGAAGCTTTAAGTTGAGCATGAGACTCAGTGAGTTCGATGAGGTCACTCTTAATGACCCTTGAGCCATTTTCGAGGTGCTCAAAGTCCTCAAGGAGTTTAACATGTGCAACTTCAAGCTTATCATTTTTAGTTTTGAAATCATTGGCCACCTCAAGAGCTCTATCACGGGATTCCTTCACTTTAGATAATTCTAGAGCAAAAGTCTCCTCAAGAGATTCCTTGGTGGTTTGTTCATGTTCAAGAGCTTGAGATAGCTCCGCGATCTCATTTGCGTAATCACACTCATGACCTTCCATTTTCTCAATGGTTTCTTCATGCTCCTCGAGACGAGCTTCCAACTCCTCAATGTATTTCTTGCCCTCAATGGCAATAGACATGATTTCCATGAAGTTGGAACGAGCAATTTTATTCTTATGAAGAGCTTTAAAAATCATTTCCCCCCTAATTTTTAAGGAAGCAACATTATCATTCTCTTCATCATTATCCTCATTCTCATCAGCATCAACATCATCATCACGAGATATATTGGGTTTCAAAGTAGGAGATACCTTTGAAGCCTTGGCCATAAGGCAAAAGTGAGAAGTAAGAGAAGATGATGTAGGATCCCTTGAAGCACCATTCAAGACCACATCTTGTTCCATGGAGTGTTGGGTTTCCGCTACATTGTTAGCACAATAACTCGAGGAAATAGATGCATTTTTATCATGGCAACCAGACATAGCAAGCATATCATCATGAGATTTAGTCAAGCAATTTTTACATGATATGCAAGGACTATCAACACAAGCATGTGAAACATCTAGAGTGCTCGAAGTGTTAAAGTCCAAAGATGAAGCATTGCAATAAGATAGTGATGAAGGATCATCAACAATAAGCCCACTATCATCATTGCAATGACCAACACTACTCACCATATCATTACCTTGTGGAAATCCACATGTAGGTGAAGTAGAAGAAGTTGAGAACACAACACGGCCGGAGGTGGAGGGAGAACAATCATCCCCGCAAATCATGGACACACCATATTTATCTTGAAGCTTTGTCCACAACTCATGAGCATCCCGGAACGACATGAGTTGAAATATAACTACATTGCTCAAAGCATCGAAAAGCACATTAGAAGCTTGAGCATTGAGATAAGAGTTTTTCTCATCCTCTAAAGATAGGTTTTGAGGATCCTTTGGAGGAGAAAAACCCATATCTACAATTCGCTTTAAATTTGGGTCCATGATCCGAAAGAGATTAAGCATGCGAATTACCCAAATATCAAAATTTGTGCCATCGAAGATAAGAGTGTCAATGAATCCTAATCCCCTAGTCGACATCTTTACTCTCTAGGCGGTGAAGCCTAATAATGAGAGACGAGGCTCTGATACCAATTGAAAGATCGTGGATGTCGCCTAGGGGGGGTGAATAGGCGCTTTAAAATAATTACGGTTTAGGCTTGAACAAATGCGGAATAAAACTAGCGTTTAATTTGTCAAGCACAAAACCTAAAAAAACTAGGATCACCTATGTGCACCAACAACTTATGCTAAGCAAGATAAACAACTAAGTGATATCAAGATATATAACATGAAACACTATGGCTATCACAAAGTAAAGTGCATAAGTAAAGAGCTCGGGTAAGAGATAACCGAGGCACGCGGAGATGACGATGTATCCCGAAGTTCACACCCTTGCGGATGCTAATCTCCGTTTGGAGCGGTGTGGAGGCACAATGCTCCCCAAAGTGCCAGTAGGGCCATCGTAATCTCCTCACGCCCTCGCACAATGCAAGATGTCGTGATTCCACTAAGGGGCCCTTGAGGGCGGTCACCGAACCCGTACAATTGGCAACCCTTGGGGACGGTCACCGAACCCGTACAAATTGCTCGGGGCACTCTGCACAACTTAATTGGAGTCTCCTGAAGCTTGTCCGAAGCTTTACACCACAATGATTGAGCTTCGACAACACCAACCGTCTAGGACACCAAAGCACCCAAGAGGAACAAGCTCTAGGGTGCCCAAACACCCAAGAGTAATAAGCTTCTCAATTTTCACTTCCACGTATCACCGTGGAGAACTCAAACCGATGCACCAAATGCAATGGCAAGGGCACATGGAGTGCCCAACTCCCTCACTCTCAAATCCCACCAAAGCAACGAAAGCTATGGAGGAATATTAGAGGAAGAACAAGAAAGAGAACACAAAGAACTCCAAGATCTAGATCCAAAAGGTTCCCCTCACTTAGAGGAGAGATGAATTGGTGGAAATGTAGATCTAGATCTCCTCTCTCTCTTTTCCCTCAAAAACTAGTAAGAATCATTGGGGGGATTGAGAGATAGCAAGCTCAAAGAAAGTCAACAATGGAGGGCAAACACGAGCTTAAGAGATAAGAACCATTGGGGAAGAAGACCCCCTTAAATAGGTCCCCCCGAATCCAACCGTTATGCCCACTGGTCGTGCTCAAGCGGTACTACCGCTTGGGGGAGCGGTACTACCGCTTAGCACGGTCAACTCAACCCAGCGAGACAGAAATACAAGAGCGGTAGTTCTGCCGGAGCAGTACTACCGCTCTACTACCGCTTAACGAGGTACTACCGCTCGGGGAGTAGTACTACCGCTCTACTACCGCTTAAGCAGACTGGGCAACAGAAACCCAAAAATAAGCGGAAGTGGTAGCGGCACTGGTCTGCGGAAGAACCGCCTAAGCGGTACTACCGCTAGGAAGCAGCAAAACTGCCCAAGTAAAACAGATGATTGCAAGTAAGACCAAAACTGCCAAAACTCGTGCAAAAGAACTCTGATTTTGACGAACTCAAGCTTGATAGAAAGCTAACGACACGAGCTGTCAAATCATGACTGGAAATCTTCAGAAGTGGCATGGAAAATATGCCTATGATATAAAGGTGTGAAACCTCCATCAGTGAAGAACCGACATAAACTCTAACATCGAAAACAAACTAGAAGATGCATATGAAATCCGTTCTCGATGAACTTGAGCTTGTCATGAGGATGACCACAAGCTCCAACACTCACAAAGAGAAAACCAAACAAGAACCAAGAAAGATGATGCCAAGGATGAAATGGTTTGAGCTCTCTACGAACGATACGATCAAACTACTCACTCGAGAGCCCCCCTTGATAGTACGGCAATCAATCCTATAACTCGGTCTCCCCACTAACACCATGAGACCGGTAAAATAGAAAACTTATCAAGGTCAAACCTTTGCCTTGCGCATAGTTCACTTGAGCTCGATGATGACAATCTTGTCCTCCTCAAGTTGGACCACCTTTCTTGATTGTGCTGGCTCGATGAAGACTAGTAGATTGCTCCCCCATACTCCACTATGAGTGAGCCTCTCTTCGGTACATCTTCACATGTCCATTGTCACCACAATGGCCGGCAAGCTTCAAGCATGTGATCTTTTCATGATGCTCCACTTGAACTTGTCCAACACAACCTTGATGACGATCACCACTTGATGTCATCCTCCATGGGTTATATGATATCTTCCTTTTGATACACGCCCATGGAAACATACCTAACCCCACAGAGAAACCTCACATAGATCATGGGTTAGTACACAAAAGCATAATGGACAATGCTTACCATACCATGGGATCACATGATCCCACTCGGTACATCTTCCATGCTTTGTGTGTTGATCAACTTGAATCACTCTTTGTACTTAGTCTTGATCAAACTTGTATCTTATCTTCTCTCTTCATAAAGATGATGACTTGAAGGTAAATATGAATGTTCACACAATCTTCTTCTTTAAGACATGCTTGCAATAGGCTTAACTCTCACATGACCAATATTTGGATAACTCCTTGAATAACACATTGGTCAACACATAATCTTCTTCTAATAACCTTAAAACCAACAAATGATCTTCAAGCAATGCATATGGACAAACCCTTCAAATATAACTCAAGACAACCATTAATGCATAGGGATTGTCATCAATTACCAAAACCAAACATGGGGGCACCATGCTCTTTCAGCTTGACTGAACATCTCCATCTCCTTGAAGAAGGAGGAGAAGGAGAATCATGTACCTCTTCTTTAGCACATAGGTAAATCATATTTACAAGTAAAAAACAGCTACAAATGCTTTGCTGTGCCATCTCTCGTACAAACTAATGGCTTCACAGACTGAATTTTAGGCGCACGATAACGGCTTGGATCAGAAACTGAACACTACTACCAGTACCAAATACATAGCTCACTCTATCTACTCTTCGGTTAAATGTGGAGCACGTCGATGTTTTCTTCACGGGCTAACTCCTATTATTGCTCATGTTCAGCCAACTCCTTTCAGGAGTGCATGCCTCTTAGCTAGCACAAAACTCTAGTGCTCCTCACTGGACTCAGGAACCAGTTACCATGCTGCTCTGATCAGGTTACTATTTCATAAGCCTCAGGCCTATGTTCCAAGAGAACAAACTACGATTGCAGATGCTCTATCCAAGGCTGCGTCCATCCAGTTAAACAAACTCGGTATTCTTTCAAGATTTAACACCTCAGCTCTGAATCGATCTGTACTGCACTCCCAACTTTTGCGCAAGGCGCCACAGAGCAGTAGGTAAGGTTCAGGTGACATACAAAAGATTCAGCAGCTCACATGATCTTGAGTACCTAGAAAAAGAATTTAGCAAGTGTTTATTCTCTGAATCACATGTAACAGTGCATCTTCTTTAACAAGAACAGACTGGTATAGATATTTTCACACCTAGGAAACTGTGATTAAGGAAAATAAGAAGAGCAGTTCGTATAGAACAGTAATTTGTCCAATGATATTTTTAAGGGCCAAGAAGGTAATCGTCTAATCATGGAGGCTGGAGCACAAGGAAAGTTATTTCAATTAGTACCTAACTGCTATGTAAAACAGCATCCATGCACAACCATCACTTTGCTTTGACTACAAAAGTTGTACATGGTTGGCTGGTGTTGCCATTGGACAACATGTCCATCAGTCCGAAGTTTTCAAGTAAAATTAACCAACTACTCTGGATTCTATCTGGAGTAACAGTGCAGAATATATATGACTTAGCCAAGTCAGAGAACGCTTTAAAGTTCCAAATTTCAAGATAATCTCTAGAGTATATAAGCCATCACAGAAAGCAAACATGTGGAGGTGTAGCCCAGATAGCATAACTATAAGGTTGAATATTTTAGCAAGAGGACGTAAAAAAGGAAAACCATGAACAAAAAATTAGAGAGCATATGCAATGAAGATCTCAGAAAGGGTAGTTCCTTCATGAGTGGTATGTTATCAAGATTAACATGCATAGACCTTTATAAACTCTCTAGGAAATCATACATGGATACAAATCTCCCTTGATGTCAAGAGGAAGGGATGAGAGCTATGGGAGGCAGCATAGTAATAGGCTATTGTTAGATCCTGCAAGCATTAACCAAACAGTAGGTAAATAGATGTTTTAATGAACTACACAAACAACACAATGTACACATTTCTATACTTGCACACCCCTGTCTTAAGAGGATGGGGAGATTACTTTCCGATTATGTGAAGTATAGAATTCACATTCTTGCGCCTACTCTCCCACCTGCCCTAGTCTTCCTGTCTGCCACTTTGCTTTTCAGCTTCACTTACCTATCTATCTCCATCAAGGCACCACCAGGCTGCAAACCTTCAAGCACGCGGCCTCGTAGAACTACCTGTTGTGTTCCCTCTGCAAGGAACACAACTGCAAACAAATAGACCAACTCGTCTCGCTCACAATTAGGATGGGGGAACTGTAGCAAAATAGCTCGATTTTGGTTATTTGCTAATCTTCTGTATGTGACATGGCATTTGACTAGGTGCAAAATATATCAGCCCCAACCAGTGGCGGTTCTGTGTGCAACCTGTGGAGTCACTTGACCCTGCAGGTTTTTTTAATCACTACTAATTTCGTTCTTGATATTGCATCAAAATAATCATAATTCAGAAAATTTATGGCTCTAGCACCGCCACTGGCTTTTAACTCTTGCGAGAAGTCAGGATTAAAGCACACGCGAGTTCTATCAGCAGACCTCGTGTATGAAAAAAAAACTTATGCATGCATATGACAAGCATAAATGCATTCTGGAAAATGAACATAATACTTGACCAACTGAATCATCATTTGCAGGAATAGTACTTGATGAACAGCCAGCTCTTTGCACACCCATGCCATCAGAACTACAGTGGATGCTGTTTTCTGGTAAATCAACAGTTTCTGATGCTGGTCCTTCATCGGAGTCCACAGAAGTTGCAACTAGCTCATTTTCCATTGCCTGTGTAAGATGGCCCCTGACAGAACTTCATTTCGTACTAATTTAATTTCCACTGAAAATCCATCATCTAATGGCTGTTGGTTATCTGAAACAGACCTTTCAACAATATGATACTCATCATTCTGCTCCTTAAAATGGATGAATTCTTCCATAACAAGGTTTGAATCTCGTAGAGCAATATGCCGAACAAAGTCTTGATCTAATTGGCCTGATTTTGCTACCCGGTGGAGATTCTCCTTCAGATGTTGCTCTACGAGCCATGTATCAGATTGCCGTGCCTCGAGTTTGTTATGCTGGAGCCTCATGTGCTCCAAAAATGGATACATAAGCATAGTGAACCACTGAACAGTAAGCTTCATTTTGTCACTCCTGGTCATTTCATCAATATGACTTCTACAAATATGTTCCAAAATTAAATTGCATACTTCTTTCAGTCTCATAACATTGTTCTGTGTGTATGTGTCTAATGCTGATATCTCAAGCTGTTGTTTACAAAGGATATTCTTTTCTCTCAAGGAGAAAACATTGTCAACTAACTCCATTCTTTTCTCCACGATCATGTTAGGAAGGTCATCGTTTGACAAATGACATTCTCTTTGAGTTTCTTGAGCAGGTTCCTGCTCTGAGATCATATGCTCAGCATCAGATCGTTGTCAAGTGACTCTGTTCTTTTCTCCACAATCATGTTAGGAAGCTCATCATTTGACAAATGACATTCTCCATGAGTTTCTTGAACAGGTTCCTGCACCTCTGAGATCATATGCTCAGCACTAGATGAGACCTCTTGTAGTGCACCATTTGTGAAATTGCCATCATCATTGTCAATTAACTCTGTTCTTTTCTCCACAATCTTGGTAGGAAGCTCATCATTTTTCATCATTTCAAAAATGACATTCCCTGTGAGTTTCTTGAGCAGGTTCCTGCACCTCTGAAATCATCTGCTCAGCACCAGATGAGACCTCTTGTAGTGCACCATTTGTGAAATTGCCATGATCATTGTCTGTTCTTTTCTCCACAATCATGTTAGGGAGCTTATCATTTGATAAATGACATTCTCTGTGAGATTCTTGAACAGGTTCCTACTCCTCTGAGATCATACGCTCAGCACCAGAGGATACCTCTTGTAGGGCACCATTTGTGCATCATCATTGTCAACTAACTCTGTTCTTTTCTCCCCAATCATTTTAGGGAGCTCATCATTTGACAAATGACATTCTCTGTGACTTTCTTGAACAGGTTCCTGCTCCTCTGAGATCATACGCTCAGCACTAGATGAAACCTCTTGTGGTCCACCACTCAAGTTGTTTATATGTTCAAGCTACCTCACTCAGCCGAGCTGATGAAATCCGGCATGCATGCAGGTAACATGGACGCATGCACGCCATCTTGCATATTACAATCTCTAACACAGTACTACAAGGAAGGATTGCACAGCCAGCGGAATCTAGAAAGAGAAACGCAGGAGCTTCTTCTCTGAACACAAAACTCAGGCCGGCGTCGGGTCATACCTGTTACTGAAGGAAGCTTCAGGGCATCATCAACTAGAGTAGCATCGATTGATATCCGCCTCTGCTTGCGCTGCGATATGATTCGAACCTGGATCTGAACCGAAGCTGATCCATAGCCACCAGGCTTCATCGATATCCTGGAAGAAGGAAGCTCCCTCTATATCCAGTTTCAGTAGTCAGCAGTCAGCACATCTTCTCCTGGAAGAAACACAGCACCATCAGCAGTATGCTCATATTGCCCGGACACTTTTGCTTGACGAAAATGTACTGTTTTTTTTCCATGCCACACACATCTTCTTCTCACCTGGTACGTCACTTCACCGGCCCCCTCACATGTATCACATTAATGGGCATCACATTAATCTTTGTTCTACAATTACACAAGCACCAAAGAAGAGGGGCACAAGTGACCTTCAAACCAGAGCTCTTCGCCACCATCTCCTTCGCGATACTGCAACTGCAAGCGCACACATGATTACCCCCTTTCCAACATCTACAGCCTCACATCAGGAACACATGTGCACCATCATTACATAGCTTGGTTCTTATATTTTAGTTTCATCAGCATGTCTACTATTCCTGTGTTTGAAATTCCGCAAGATTCTACAACTACGCTATATGTGACAGTTAGTACTTGCATGCCTAGACTGAGATTTGGCTAAATAGGTGACGTGACATGCAGTACAACTAAGAAAATTCTTCATTCCCTTAAATGTTGAGACCAAGCTTGGTTAAGACAACATATCTGGGATCATCTCTTGGCTAAGGTAACAGTCTTCGACATCTTGTCATCTTCATTCTCTTTTCTCAAGTACCAGCATACATTTCTTCTGAAGAGATTGTAGCCAACACAGCTGAAGCAAATATAAGAAAGCATCTAAAAAGCAAATAGCATAAAACAGAGGATGGTACATAAGACCCACCTTACTATCCTAAAAAAATATGCCAAGGGATAAAGATGTCCTGACCTTCTGAATAGAACTATAGATAGTGCTAATATGGAATAAACTCAGCTAAAAGGTATGACAGAGGTTAACAGGGTAATGCCATAACCCTTTTTAAGATTACCTTAATTAACATAAGTTCATTGTATGAAATGCCCTATGCTTTTCAGCGCCGTACCATACAAGCATCAATTCGTCTCTCCTGTACAAATTCCAGGGCCTTTGAAATGTTCATTAGATAGTTCCTACATTACTACTGTACTATTCAGCCGATAGACCATCCAAAAATACAGGAGAAAAATAAACAAAAAAACTGGTCCAAACTACTAGAAAAAACAACCAGCTTTCACAACAATTAATATCTTAAACAAAGCTACTGCAGGAAGAACGGATATTTTCAGCTTAGAAGAGAGCAGCAACCAACATACTAGATCCAAACTGCATCCTTGGCAGTAATCAACACATTGCGGTCATGACTGTCAACACACACACACACACACGCACACACGCACCCGCACGCGCCCCCGCGCGCACACGCCCACGCCCGCGCCGGCGCCCGCGCGCGCGCGCACACACACACACACACATAACAAATCCAAATTTTTCTCCACGGAAAGAAGTCCAAAATTCTCCTCCAAAGGGAAAATTTGAGGCTTCGTGTCATCTTCATGACCAAAATGAGAACCTTCTTTCATGGATAGAACTGAAAACTGCAATGGCCATTTGAGAACACAAAAATAGAGTTTGCAGATACACTACTCACTGATACTTGAAAGCATTTGCAGAATGCCCTAATCTGTGATCTCACACTCTCTTAGTTCCAATATGTGTGTCGGTATGACATGAGGATGGACAAGATAGCAGTGCGATGCTCTTCTCTACTGAATGATGTAATGAACATACAAGGACTCACAGCTCAAAGTATCAGTTTCATCCTGGATTACAATTAAAGATCAGCATATCTAACAGACATACCATAGCAGACAACCATCACTCAGTTAGGCCAGGATCACCGACTTAGGAATTAACAGCCTAACATGCAGAGTGAATTTTTATGTGTGCAATGCCCAGTTAACAATTTTCATACCCGTTCTTTGCTCATGCAAATCTGAATCTAGTGGGTACTTGCCCTCTGCAAGCATCGACATAGTCATCAGCGAGGTGGGGTGCAGCTTCCTTGTGAGGGCATATGAACTTCTCCATGAATACCTTCTCGCTCTTCTGCACTATACTAAAGTAGCTAAAGTCGCGCTCTAGGAATCCATTTGCCTTAAGAAACTTTACAAGGTAGTACCGGGCTCTGAGCCGGCCCTCCAGGCTATAAGTGAGCAATGCCGGGCGATGGGCAATGTATGCCGGTTCCAACCCCACCTCGGAGATGAGGAACTCTGAGGTGCGCCGCAGCCTTTCATTAGAAAGCCTCAGCACCGCTGGCGACTTGGTCAAAGCAATGCCCACCTCAGCATCCGACCACCTGAACATGGTCTTCAAGTACTCTACTCTGGCGGCAATCTTCTGAACGCTGAGGAATGCGACAGCCTGCAACGCCTGTCTGAACATCCGAGACCCACGGGGCACACCTAGACCTTCAGCGCATACCACCATTGCCTGAAGGCGTTCCGGGTTGGTGGTGAGAAGCCATCGCGAATGGAGGCACAGCTTGGCAATGTCGCAAGTGCCTAGCCCACACTCCTGCAGGACCGCCACATTAGGCTTGACCACCCGCTCTAGGTCGGACGAGAGAAGGGAGCCATACTTGAGCGCCCAGAGGAGGTTCTCAGAGGAGCCGACGAGGTGCAGGTAGTACTGTAGAGTGGAGACGATTGCTCTGCAACGGAATTGGGGGTTGCCGAGCGAGAGGAGGCGCGCGATGTCAGAACGCGATAACCCGACGCCGGTGAGCCCGACGACGTTGGGGGCCAGAGTTCTCTCCACGCTGGCGCAGAGTAACCTGGGGTCCTTGGCGACGGCAGCGGCGACGTCGGCGCCGGAGAGGCCGAGGCTGGAGAGGAAGGCGAGGACAACGTCGGGATTGGCAGGGGATTTGAGGTGGGAGAGCTTGGGGGAGGCCTTGAGGGCCTGCGGTCGGGTGAGGCCGCAGGTGGAGACGAGGTACTCCTCCACGGCGAAGCTAGGGTTCGGGGAAATGGCGGGTGCGGCGGCGGAGAGGAGGCGGTGGAGATGGGATACGGAAGATTCGAAGGGAGATGAGAGGAGCTGGGCGAGGACGCCGCGACGGAGGCGGAGCATGGCGGCGCCGGCGGCGAGGGAATGGTGCGAGACGGAGGAGAGAGTGGCGAGGGTTTGCGTTGGTGCGGTGTCTGGTCCAACCTTGAGGATGACCAACTGACCCCACGTGTAGAGATGGGCTGGGCTGGGCTGGTTTTTTTTTTTTTTTGACGGGTGGGCTGGGCTGGGTTAGACTAGAGAGACCCATTTAGATCCGCTCAAATGCCCTAAAAAGAAGGGCCGCGCTACGCGTCGGCCGGCGGATCTATTTAAAAGATCCGCCGCCTCCTGCATCGTTGGATTAAGGCACAAATAGCCGCCTGATCTCCCAAATGAGGTGCGTCTGAAATTGCAACAAGGTAGAGGTTGCACAACTCGCTCTGCAACAATTGCTTTGTTGCAAAACCACTGAAGCGTTACTTTTGCCCTATATTTTTTTTCTTCAACTTTTTTTGCAACATAGATGATGTTGCAGGAGGACTTTTGCAATAGTGGTGGTGTTGCAGAATTATTGTTTTAGTCTTCACTTTTTTTGCAACATAGATGATGCTGCGGGAGGACTTTTGCAACATGAATAATGTTGCAGAAAAAAAAATCACTGAAAAGATGATGTCGTCTGCGGTGCGAATCAAGAAATTTATACAACAGAGATGATGTTGCGGGACAACTTCTGCAACAAAGCCTTTGTTGTGAAAAGTATAAAATAGTATCGTTGGTCAGAGCGATGACGGATGGCGAGAGGGGAGTCTGAAGCGGCGCAACTAGGCTGATGGTGGCCGGAGCGGAGCTCGGGCATGCACGCTCGAGCAGCAGCCATGGTTGCGAGTGTGAGGCGGAGAGTACATAAGGACACGTGTTGGATGTAGGAGGCGGCGGACGCATTACGTATGATGCGCCGGCTGAATCATAGTGTTTTCCTAAAAAGAACCATCCAAGGAAAAAAAAAAGTGACTCGTCTACATGATCTTGTGAGCATAGTTTTGGAAACCGGACCGGACTGGCGGTCCGACCAGAAAAAACGGGAACCGGCGCCTTGCCCGGTTTTTAAGGTGTACCAGTCTTTTAGTAAAAAAAAAATTTAAAAAAGTTACATCAACAAGGAATCAAATACCTAACAAGACATGCTAAAAACACAATAACTTTTTTTAGATAAACAGGGAGTGGTGCTCCCCGGCTCCATTACTCAGAAAGAAAAACACAATAACCAACTAGGCTAATAACGCTTTGTGATTTATTAATGGTTTACATCCAATATTATGTGTATTCATTTAATGTGAGGTCAAATTTTGATAAATCACCTTAAATATTCTGGCTTTTTCTCGCAAATGGACCGATGAATCGGCGGTCCGACCAGTAAAAACCTGAACCGAAAGCCTGACCGGTTCGGTTGCCAGTTCAGTTTTTAAAATTATGCTTGTGAGACCTCGAAAAAAAAATCAAGATGATCTCGCGTTTCTAAAAAGAGCCTTGGATGATATTAAGAAAAAACCTATGATCTTGTGTTTCTAAAGAAGAACTTTACATGTTTTTTTTCTCCTAAAAATGTACTCCCTCCGTCCCATAATGTAAGACGTTTTTTTATTATGGGACGGAGGGAGTATGTATTTTCTTTCTTTCTTTCTCGTTGTGATTTCAAGAACATACGAAAGGATATCCCCTAATCACATGTCGTACCCGACAGAGAATGAGCGCTCATCTGGCCAAGAAGTGCTAGCAATGCAAGCATCAAAACCATATTTGAAACATGGTTTATACCTACGTACTTTATATGTATGGCGTGCGACATTTTTTTAGGGTCACTCTTCCAACGGCCATATCAAGATTTTGGAATGTGTTTTCCTCGGCAAAGTCGACCCAATTGTGAATTTCGCGCAATCAATGTCCAATAGTAGTTCCACCCTGTCATGTTTAGTCTCTGATTACCATTTTTTAGAAGTTCAAACTTGAGTACTTTCAGTTGTTTATTCTTTTCCCTAACTGATCGATCGTCACGAAACCAATATCTAATGTACACAGAGAACGCAGATGGTGTCACAATGCCAGAGCAGGAACAAAGGAAGCAACCAACCAAAATATCTTTTGCAGGGAAATGTAGGAAGAACACAATCAGGTGTTACAGGATATGAGGTGTGCAAGCTCCTTATCTAGAGCAACAGCTAAAGCAGGGATTGGAATCTTCATCCAACCAGCAAGAGAAACATCAAAAAGGAGGAATTTACATGTCAGCAGCAAGTGAGAGGCCCTTGCGCTCCAGGTTGCTGTGCACAGATGGCCACAGCTTTGACAGACAAACACATCACCTTCCCGGTGGTGGTGGACAACCAGATCTTAGCTCGAGCAGCAGCTTCAAAGAATCTCCGACATGAACCTGGTCATCGAGATATTAGGCATCAACTAGCTGCTTTCTTTGATGCTCCAAGCCACATTCAGATTCAGGTTTTCCATATTCCTAGGGTCCACAACTTTAGGGATCATGAGTGTGCAGCCAATGTTAATCTCGTCGACTCTCAAGATAGCCCAAAACTAGCTTTCTGTAATAGCGCTCTGTTGATCTGATCTACGCTCATGAAGCTAGGCAATCTTCAGATGAAAGATTGTAAAACAGCTGTCATATCTTCTAGAAGCAATTAAACCATGGAGGTCCACTTGGCTGGAAAAATGGAAAAATAACCCGTGCATATGCGACCAAGACCAACAGAATGTTCTCTAGTTACATACCATCGTACAACAATTTTCATAATGTGCAAAGGACGAACAGTTCGCGGAAATCACGATACATCTATCTATCTAGTACTATGTACTTACTACAATGAAGGCAAGGTGCCGACAGTAGATAGAGCACCACTCTGAATTAAGCCCAGAAATTATAACAGTTATCTCTATGGAGTACAGATAAATAAATTACGGAAGAGAGATTGCTTGCTTAAGATCCATTCTATTGCCTCGTATATCTGAGGGTAGTTTTGTTTGTAAAGAGCACGGTTAAGAGTGACACATGCCACTTGCTAGTAATGATACCAAGAAGCAACAGGGCCACACTCTAATACAATCCTGATAAAGAAAGCTAAGTAATTCTGGTGTAGACATAACCCATCTAATACTAACCTCTGAAATAGATCACAACACTGGCTCGTTGGATACAAATGCTAACAGTACTGTGAATCGATTATCAGCAACTTATCTCATGAACAAAAATACTGAGATAGTGCTTTACCTTTTCGAGAAACCCATTAACTTTTGTCAGCTGTTATGGCCATCCAGATAGAAAACAAAATGAAACAGTTCATAAGAAATTGACAATATCTGAAAAAGAGGTAGACCAATTGCTTGGCCAATTGCAAAATGTCAACTTGTGTATCCTAGTATATTTTTAGTTACAGAACTAGATACCCACATGGGAATTATAAGATATATGAAAACAGTAAAAGAGGCATCTGCTATCAATCAGAATCACAACTTATACGGGATATCATACTTATGAGAGGAACAATATTATCGTTTACGCTGGGCAGAGCAAGTCAAGGTCAAGGTGAATGTCCAGTTGGACTTCAATATCATCATAGGCCAGACAAACTTGATGAAACATGTAAACACTCAAGTGTATGCTGCATGATATAGATTTACTGCATGGACTGCCACAAAATATCCTTTATCATCGCCAACAAGGCAACAAAATCTTAATGAAACCTAGGAAGAAAAATCACTGCAAAAACATCAACAGGTTAGTGTCTTACTGAAACAACAGGTCATTGACAGTTGAGCAATCACACACCTTTAAGGTCCATCTCCAATAAAAGCAATTCTTATGCCCAGGAGCCTTTCCATAGCCCTGCATTGGCAAGTAAAATAACTAGAGCATTGACAACACGGCAAAATGACACGTAGCAAACACTTAATCTACAGATAAGTGGATGTATGAATGGTTTAAGTACGGTCAGCTTGAAATGCTTACTTTGTTTCAGAAAAAACAGACCATGACAACTACAACCAATCTTCTTGAAAAATAGAAGTTAAACTACAAACATGGTTCAAATCCTTAATTTTCCCTTGGTGAAAATCAGACAGACACAGGTATCAAATTTTACTCTGTGTCACTGAACTTCAATGATATCTTTCTCCAGATGAACACCAGAGATGGTGGAAACCAATTCAAGTACAGATTATGTGGCCAGTTGGAAGTAATCTGCCCCAAAAAGCTAGCAGATTTTGTGCAGCAGCATTTCGAGCAAACAAAAATACTAGGGGGAAGTAATTAACAACCTGCAGTCTCTGCCGACATTCAGACCATGTATTCAGAGTATGGATGTATATGACACCAACTATTTGGTGACTATTTCACAATCACACCGACCAAAGCAATAAATTAAGCACTCAGTTTTAGCCAAACTAAAGAAGAGCTAGCTCAAACATAGAAGGAAGAAATAACAACTAGCTGCTAGTGAAACTCCTGGTGGTGCTTGGCACAAAGAATTATCCATAGGACCAAAACAGAATAATGAACTAAAAATCTTAAGCTGACATGCACACTAACACATAATTTATGGCCATGGCGCAGAGCATGAAAATCCACAATAAACACAGTACAAAATTAGTGCTTCTTTGTCTTGATAACATCACTAGCAGCAAGTGCTTCTCCATTGTCTCAATAACATTACTATTTACTAGCATAAAAATGAACAGAGGCACCTAAGTTTACTTACTTAAACTTAAATGATGCCAACCCTCCTCCATGTGAGAGTTCAATGTTTTCTTTAGATAAAGTGTACAGATGTGAGCCCTGCACATTTTATCATGCAGCCCAGTAGGTATTTCCAGTATGACCAATTGCTCCAAATCGATACAACTAAAGGAGAACTCACTTCCAGACACTTTCCATAGTTGAATGAATACATATATATTTGGTTGGTTAGTTAAAGCAAAAAAAAAAGGTTGCTATGAATCTTTGTATGAGCAAACCAAAATGATTTTTTTATATCAAATCATAATTGAAAAAAATATATTAAACTAAAGCCAGGTGAATTAACCTTGGGCCCTAAATAGGAAATGCTAACACACGAGGCAACATCCCCTCCAGCTGCTTCCAAAAAGACTATTACCTAAATTTGGGACATGCATCAGATTGCTCCTCCAATGATCCACTATGAATTGCAAAAACATTAGGAGTGCATTAACGACATGAAGGAAACCTTACCTTGGCTCATTGTCTCAATGCACCAGCAACTAACTTGAAAATTGAAATTCTAATGCGTTGTTTCGTTCCAATACGACTGTTTAAAAACATGAACGGGGACAAAAATGTTCATAATCAATCCATGGTTTCTTCTCTGCTGAATGATGGCATTATATAACAATATTCAGGAACCAAATTATCAGTTTCATCACACATTAGCAACAACAACCCAGCATCTAAGAGACATACAGCAGCGGACAAGCAACACACAGTTATATCATAGCCTGTTCTTGGCTCATGTGAATCTGAAATTAGTCGGCACTTCCCCTTTACAAGCGGCATCATAGTCCTCTTCGAGGTGTGGTGCAGCTTCCTTGTGAGGGCATATGAACTTCTCCCTGAATAACTTGTCGGTCAGCTTGACAAATGTATCGTAGCTTGGGTCACGCCTGAGCAATCCATTTTCCTTGAGAAACTTTACAGCGTAGTACCGGGGCCTGAGCCGACCCTCTAGGCTGTGACCGAGTATTACCGACCGTTGAGCAATGTAAGCCGGTTGCAAGCCCACCTCAGAGATGAGGAACTCGGACCTGCGCTGCAGCGATTCCTTGGACCTCGCCAGCACCGTTGGAGCCTTCGAAACAGCAATGCCCACCTCAGCATCCGTCCACCTGAACGTGTTCTTTAAGTAGTCCACTCTGGCTGTGATCTCCTCCTTAGAGAGAAAGGCAACAACATTAAGAGCCCGCCTGAACATCCCAGAGCCACAGGGCACACCTATGTCTTCAGCGCGTGTCACCATCGCCTGGACACGCATCGGGTCGGTGGTGAGCAGCCTCGGTGTTGAGATGCACAACTGGGCAATATCACAATCACCTAGCCCGCACTCTTTCAAGAAAGCCACATTGGGCTTGACCACCCTCTCAAGGCTGTATGAGAAGACATTGCAGAACTTCATCACCCGGAGGAAGGTGTCGGAGGAGCCGACGAGGCGCAGGTAGTACCGCAGTTTGGAGACGATGGATCTACAACGGAATTGGCGGCCGCTGAGTGAGGCTAGGCGCGCGATCTCAGAATGTGACAGACCGAGAGCGGTGAGCTCGACGACGACGGGCGCCAGGGTTCTCTCAACGCTGGCGCAGAGGAACTGCGGGTCCTTGGCGACGAGGGCGGCGGCGTCGGTGGTGGAGAGACCCAGGCCGGCGAGGAATGAGAGGACGGCATCGGGATTAGCTGGGGACTTGAGGTGGGAGATCTTGGCGGAGACCTTGAGGGCCTGTTCTCGCGTGAGGCCGCAGGTGGAGAAGAGGTACTCCTCCACTGCGAATCCGGCGCTTGGGGAGATGGCGGGCGCTACGGCAGAGAGGAGGCGGCGGAGAGGGGATGCAGGAGCGGTGGCTGAAGAAGAAGAGAGGAGATGGGCGAGGATGGAGCTTCGCAGCCGGAGCATGGCGCCGCGGCGGAGAGGGGTGAGGATGCGACGGCGGCTACTTGGTGGGAGAAGAGAAGAGAAGAGATCGAAAGTGCTACTACTTGCGTTTTTTTTTTTTTTGCGTGCGCGCTGCTAGAGTTAACAAGATTAGACGATTTTTTTTATTCTTTTTTGCAATTAGAAGATCTCCTCCCTAGCAAAGATAGCTAGAGCTAGTTACAGAAGGCAGTGTTCTGAGATTTGGCGTGATAAACCTCCTGATTTTCTTATAGGCAGTGATCTGCGCTGGTCGACCGGCGCAGGCTTCCGCCGGTCGCAAGGGCATCGTCCGATTGGAGAACTCGCAGCCGTCAGATTAAAACCTCTCCTCCCGCGAGTCAACTCACTTCTTCCCCTTGTAGATCTCGTTCTCCTATGGCGCTGCACGCCCACACCACCAGCCCCCGCCCCGCACCACCAGCACGCACGTCTCCGGCCACGAGCGCGGCATCCTCTGCCATGTGCACGCCCATCGCCTCCATTCGCAGCTCCCGTTCATCTCCCGTTGGAAGCAACTTCTGTTCTGACGGTTGAAGCTTTTTCCCTCTGAGATTGAAGCTTTTTCCCCGACGGATGAAGCTTTTTTCATCGAGGTTGGAGCTTTCCCCCCGACGGATGAAGCTCTTTTCATCAAGGTTGGAGCTTTTCCCCCGACAGTTGCAGCATCCGCGCGATGGATCACGCCGGTTCCAGCATCCGTCGTCGAGGTCGCAGCTCCCCGTCGCAGCACTGCTTGCAGCATGCGGTCACCGCGGTGGTAGCGAAAACAACACCGGTTGCAGCAAAATCCTGGTCGCCGTGGTCACTCATGTCGTCGCTCGTCGCACCATTGCTCGCCGGTTGCAACAATTTTGCAGCCCGTCGTCCCCGGCCACACTTCATCGTCTTCCTAGTTGTAGCAAATCCAGGAGCCGGTGGTAGCTTTCCCCGTTGCCCGTTGCAGCAAAAAACGTGGAGTTGTCATCACCGGCCACGCTCGCCGTTGCCTGGTTGTAGCAAAAATCCAGGCCGGTTCCAGCTTCCCCGACGCTGGTTGTAGCTTCCAGCGGTGCCTATTGCAGCAAAAATGAAAAGAGATGTGGCTGAGTATGTCGCCGTCGTATAGAGAAACCATGTGCTCAGACAGCGGTAGCATCGACGGTGGCGGCAGCCTTGGCCTCGGAGTGCAGCGACACTAGAACGGCTAGAGCCATGGGGTCTGGTGCGAGTGGATGGGGGCGTCCGTGAATAGATAAGGTAAAGCTGCAGTGTGTGGGTCCTGTCCAGCGCGGGCCTGTGAAGCACACGATCTAAACCGATCAGATGGTTCGCACAGGACCGGCGCAATACTCGGCCGGCGCGCCGACTCCAAATGTTTTCTTTTCTTATTCCTTCTATTGTAACAGACTTGATCTTAGTTTAATAAACGTTGCTGAAGTTAAAAAAAAAAACATAAATCAACCCGTCAAAAAAAAGATCAAACATAAATCAATAGTGACATCGTTTTTTCTAGCGGGGGCGGCTTTGATTCTTCTTATATATCCCACTCGTCTTGCCACTCTATAATGTTATTGAGACATACAATAACTTGTGGACAATGCAGAGGAAGAAGATGGCGTGGGAAGACATCATGAGCTGAAGATAGTTGAGAGCAGGACATTAACATCGGCACGATGCCATTCTCCATTCCAGCTGGCTGGAATGGGGATAGCATGGGCTGATTGGTTGGTAGAAGATGATGGTAGAGTGACGCTAACGTTAGAAGGTGAGATTGCAAGCGATGCGATGACACCGAGGAAGGATATTCCAGTTGAGAGAGATTAAGGTTGGGGGTACACCAGTGTTCGAAGAGGACGTTGCCCCTCAAGCCTAGAGGGATGGCTCGGGCCGATGGCGGGCAGCGCGATGAGGCAAGGTGAACAACGAGTGTGCGTCATCGTAAGGGGGGCAAACTAGCCAGACAAGGTGGTAGGAGGGGAGAGCTTGAGAATGAGAAAGTGGCGATGAAACTAGTCTTTAAACGGTTGGATATATAGATCTAACTTCTCAAAGTTAAGTGAGAGAAATTGGATATAGGTCTAACTCCTCCAAAATTAAGTGAGTGTGATCAAAAGATCACACACTTGTGTACTTGCTAGCTCGTCATAATCACACTGAGATCTATTTGAACACACATAATACCCCCCATGTAAATATGTGAGCTTCAATGCCCTAAACTAGTGGATGGAGTCATGCCAAACAACACTCCATGAAGACTGTTGGACTAGAGTAATTCTAGGTTTTGCTTCGGTACACCCAGCCTAGAAAAGTTTACAGATTTCAATGCAGATTAAAGGTAGAGATTAGAGGTTACCCACGCACGAGGGCTTAGATTAGGGTTTCTGCTGCCTCCCGTCGTGCAGCCGCCGGCCTGCCTCATCTATTGTGGCCTTAGGGCCATGGAGATGCGGTGGATCCTAGTCTTTGCCGGCGGGGGGCCTCCGTTTTTAGGTGTTTCTTCGAGTTTTGGTAGGGTTTGTGTCCTGCTCAGGAAGGCGAGGCGACGACGGCTTTCTGAAGGTGGAATAAGGTTCTCCATGTCTACCCCCCGTCTCGGTGGTGCTTCTAGCATTGTCGGTAAGCATGTGGAGATTTTTCTCCGGCGAATCTCGTGGGATTCGGTCGACGTTTGTCTTCGGTGGATGTGCTTGGATCCAGTCTTTGTTCGTCTACGTTCGTGTGTTTACAGGTTGGACCCTTCCGATTTACACGTCTCTTCATCGGCGGTGGTTGATGTTTTGGTGCGCTGGTCCTCTGGGCCTTAGCACAACGACTTCCCGACTGTCTACTATAAAGGTTTGCCCGGCTCCGGTGATGGAGGGGCGATGACGGCGGCGCCTTCGACTCGCTCCAGTGCTTGTACTCGTCGCTAGGTGGTCTACGAACCTAGATGTAATTTTTTATTTTTGGTGTTCTTTATACTACTTTAACAATTGATGAATAGATTGGAAGTTTTCTCGTAAAAAAGAGATCAGAAGTTACCCCTTCAATAAAAGATACTCCCTCCGTCCCAAAATAAGTGTCTCAACCTTACTACAACTTTGTACTAAAGTTAGTAAAAAGTTGAGACACTTATTTTGGGACGGAAGGAGTATTAGTTTGTTCTGATCTATTGTTTGATCCATTGTGAGAATAGGGATTAGGATTAGTTGATCGTGAACGTACGAGAATATCCTTTTAAGTAATTTTAAGATTTATGCAAACCTTTAGGGGGTGTACCAAAGCAAAACTCTATTTTTTCTGATGATGGCCAGCGAAACAATGAGTGAGTTATAACAAACCGAGCTGGAAGTATTTGTAGACTGATGTAGAAGAACATATGTAATCAATCAGATTGTAGTTCCCCTTTGGCATTTTTAACAGAGCAAACACAAACATAGGCGGCCATACTATACAAAATTATACTTGTCCTTTACTCATCCCTAGTAGAGCCGGAAATTCGCAGGGGCACGCATCTGCCAAGCCTTGCCCGGCCTTTCGATTGCCTCGCGATTTGTGACGTAGTTGAATCCTGCACGAGTGCATAGTAAATTTTAAGTTTCAACGTTGAAACTTACGATTTTTGCATCTAAAAATTCCGATTTTCTCGCTCGCTTGTACCAAGTTTCAGAGATAAAACTTTAAACGATTTTTTTTTCTGTCGGTCGTAAGCACAAAATACATGATTTAATCGGTCGCTCGTACTAAGTTTCAAATGTTGAAACTTAACATATTTTTTTAGAAGTCGCCAAAATATATTCAAAATGGATCTTATTTGAAAGCGCTAGTCACAAGAAACATGAATATGAAAACATAACTTAATTTGGACTTTCGTTCAAAAGATATAGAAGTTTGAAAATCGGAAGCCAAACTAAAAAGCCCGTGTGAGGGATTCGGTGCCCTGGAACTCAGTAGAGCTACATAAAATTGGTAAGGAATATAATGGTACTTAGTCACTTGTTGTTATGTGTTTGATTCCCTTCAAAAATACCATTATGTGTCCGAGATATGTCCATGCGCGCACAATGACGCGCGATGGTTTTGAATAGTCACTCTCCCGCCAGGCAGACCAACATTTTTTAAGTGTTTTTCCACGGGAAATTGAATTCAACCTGGTTGTGAGCCTGGCGCAAGCAATGTAGTGCATGTCTTTTCATGTGCCTTCAATGACGGTTGTAACCGGTAGTCGTGTTGGGTGCTGCAACACGGAGAGGGTGTCGGGGCAGAATGTGGCCTTGGGGTGAGGCCTCAATGGCCGCTTTGGGTGTCGGCATGGTCTGTCGGCCGTGGTGGTGGTTGTTGTCACCCGTGAGATGTTTGGATCACATAACTACTGCTGCTTGGGGCAGATGTCAGGCATGATTCAATGACGACATGCTTGGTGAACTCCAGGTGAAATCCTAGCACCAACTTCAGATGATGCCGACAATGGTGCCCTCTTTGGAGGTGTCGTTGTGGAGCCCCTTCACCTCCCTCATCTTCTGGATGCCTAGTTCTCCGGGTGAAACCCAAGTTCTGACCTAGTTGGAGCAGGCGTGGGCGTCACTCTTGCCGCCTCCCCCTTGGGGGCGTCACCTTGGAGGTCCGCTCTTTTGTTGGATGCAGCGGCATGTGTGGCCCTTCAATTTGGTCGCAGGCTAGGTAGGTTTGCAGCCTCAGGGTGGGCGTCAAAGCCAGAGCGGCGGCTCCAAAGTTTCTCCTTTGGTGCTGCAGGGTGTCTCTGGCTGCTTTGGTGGCAAAGTCGTCGGCTCGTCGTGTGTGTTTGTGTGTGTGACTATGTATCAGTTTTTGGCCAGTTCTCCTTTGGTCCAAGTTAAAAAATATTGTCTGAAAGATATAGACTCATTTTGCTGTTAATTTTCAGCTCTGATTTAGCATTGAGAGTAGAAAACTTATGGCGCAACAATTGATTGTTAATAGACATATAGTATATACACTCCTTTTGATAGCTGAAGGTTTCAGAGTTGACCCATCAAGTCTGGAAGATTCACAGAGGTAGCAACTTTCAGTTCTCATTCAAATCGAAAATTTAATACCACATCAAAGATTCACAGAGGTAACAACTTTCAACTCTGGTTCTAATCGAAAATTTACATACTACATTGCATGCATGACAATTCAGAGTTCAAATTGCCTACATCCAAGCTAGATCAAAGCGTGTGTTGAGGAGGAAGAAGCAGGGAACTCATCAATGCACGAAGTGATTAAAGCAAAACAGATGAAGCGTGTGTTGAGGTGGACTAATAAACTCAACGGTTTGCTTGGCCAATTGCAAAATGTCAAATTATGCATCCTAGCATTTTAGTTTCAGAGTTAAATACCCACACAGGAATGATGAGATATTTGAAAATGGTAAAAGAGGCATCTACTAGCATTCATAACAATCACTACTTATAAGGGGAACGGTTTTATCATATACGCTGGGCAGAACAAGTCAAGGTCAATGTACAGTTGAGCTTCAATATCATCATAGTTCAGAAAAACCTGATGAAACATATAAACACTCCAGTGTATGATGCATCATATAGATTTACAGCATGGACTCGACAAAATATTCTTTACTGTTGCCAACAAAGCGACGAAATCTTAATGAAACACTGTAAGACTTCAACAGGGTTGTGTCTTACTGAAATCAACAAATAGTTGGCAGTTGAACAATGGTGCATCTTTAAGGTCCATCTCCAACAAAATCAATTCTTACCCCCGCGGAGCCTTTCCATAACCCTGCATTGACAAGTAAAATAAGTAGAGCATTGACAACACGTCAAAATGACAGTATGACACGTAGCAAAAATTGATGTATGATAGGTTGAAGTATGGCCAGCTCTGAAATGCTTACTTTGTTACAAAAAACAGACCATGACAACTACAACCTATCTGCTTGGCAATTGAAAGTTAAACTAATTTTAGAACGCTTTGGCAGTTAATTTGGAGGTTAAAGAAAGTACTGGAGTTCTTTGTGTTTTTAGATCAAACATGGTTCAAATCCTTGATTTTCCCTTGTGAAAATCATACATACACAGATATCAAATTTTACTAACCGTCACTGAACTTCAATGATATCTTCCTCCAGATGAACACCCAAGATGGCAAAAACTAATTCAAGTGCAGATTATGTGGCCAGTTGGAAGTATCTGCCCCAGAAGGCTAGCAGATTATGGCACAGCATTTCAAATAAACAACATACTATGGGGAAGTAATTAAGAACCTGCAGTCTCTGCAGCAGATATTCAAACCATGTATTCAGAGCATGGATGTACATGATACCAACTGTTTGGTGCCTATATTCAGACCATGTATAGGCCTGGGGAAGTAATTAAGAACCTGCAGTTTCTGCTGATATTCAGACCATGAATTCAGAGCATGGATGTACATGATACCAACTGTTTGATGCCTATATTCACAATCGCACCGACCAAAGCAATAAACTAACCACTGAGTTTTAGCAAAACTAAAGAAGATGTACACAGAAGGAAGAAACACCAACTAGCTGCTAGTGAACCTCCTGGTGGTGCTTGGCACCAAAGAATTAACCACGGGACCAAAACACAATAATAAACTAAAAAAACTAAAGCTATCCACAATAAACACATAATTTATGGCCATGGTGCAGAGCATGAAAATCCACAAACACACAATACAAAATTAGTGCTTCTTTGTGTCAATAAAGTTACTAGTGGCAAGTGCTTCTCCATTGTATCAATAACATTACCAGCATAAAAATGAACAGAGAAACCTAAGTTTACTTGCTTAAACTTAATTGATGCCAAGTTGCCAACCCTCCTCCAAGTGAGAGCTCGATGTTTAGTTATGTTATCTCTCTTTAGCAGATAATCTGTACATATATGAGCCATCCTGCAGCCCAGTAGGTATTTCCAATATGACCAATGGCTCCAAATGGTTACCTCTGATCCAACTAGAGGAGAACTCACTTCCAAACACTTTCCATAGTTGAATGAATACATATCTAGTTCGTTAGTAGAAACAAAGACGGATCACTATGAATCTGCATATGAGCAAACCAAAATGATTTGTATATCAAACCATAACTGATAAACAGATTAAGCTAAAGCCAGGTGAATTGACCGTACCAAGAAGACTATTTACATAAATTTGGGACGGACATCAGATTGATCCTCCAATTATCCACTATGAATTGCAAAATCAGAAGTAGAATATTAGGAATGCACCACCCACATGAAGCAAACCTTATTGTGGCTCATTGTCTCAATGCACCAGCAACTAACTTGAAAACTGAAATTTTAATGCACTGCAGAATGGCCTGATCTCACACTTACTTTGTTCCAATAAGTGTGTTTAAAACATGAATGAGGATGAGAAGTTCATAACCAATCAATGGTTTCTTCTCTGCTGAGTGATAGCATTGCATACCAGTATTCAGGGATCAAATTATCAATTCCATCACACGTTAGCAACGGCCAACCCAGCATCTAACAGTCATACAACAGCGGACAACCAGCACACAATTACATCATAGTCCGTTCTTGGCTCATGTGAATCTGAAATTAGTCAGCAGTTCCCCTTTACAAGCAGCATCATAGTCTTCTTCGAGGTGTGGTGCAGCTTCCTTATGAGGGCATATGAACTTCTCCCTGAATGCCTTTTCGGTCTCCCCAAAAACAGTGCTGTAGCTCGGGTTGAGCTTGAGCAATCCGTTTTCCTTGAGAAACTCTACAGCATAGTACCGGGGCCTGACGCGGCCCTCCAAGCTGTACGTGAGTATTGCCGGCTGTTGAGCAATGTAAGCCGGTTGCAAGCCCACCTCAGAGATGAGGAACTCAGACCTGCGCTGCAGCGATTCCTTAGTCCTCGTTAGCAACGTTGGAGCCTTAGAAAAAGCAATGCCCACCTCGGCATCCGACCACCTGAACATTTTCTTCAAGTGCTCTACCTTGGTGGTGATTTTCTCCTCGTTGAGGAATGCAACAGCTTGTAGCGCATGTCTGAACATTGGAGATCCACGGGATACACCAAGACCTTCAACGCACGCCACTGCTGTCCGGATGCGTTCCGTGCTGATGTTGAGCGGCGATGGCGTACGTGCGTAGAGCTTGGCAATATCGCAAGCACCTAGCCCGCACTCCCGCAGGATGGCGACATTGGGCTTGACCACTCGCTCGAGGTCAGACCCGAGAACGGAGCCACTCTTGAGGGCTCGAAGGAGGCTCTCGGAGGAGCCGAAGAGGGGCAAGCAGTACTGCAGCCCGGCGACGATGGATCTACAGCGGAAAGTGACACCGGTGAGCGAGACGAGGCGCGCGATCTCAGAACGCGAGAGGCCGAGGCCGATGAGCCCAGCGACGACGGGGGCGAGGGTTTTCTCCACTTTGGCGCAGAGGAACAGCGGGTCTTTGGCGACGACGGAGGCGACGTCGGCGGCGGAGAGGCCGAGGCCGGCGAGGAAGGCGAGCACGGCGTCGGGCTTGGCGGGGGACTTGAGGTGGGAGAGCTTGGCGGAGGCCTTGAGCGCCTGAGGTCGGGTGAGGCCGCAGGTGGCGATGAGGTAGTCCTCCACGGCGAAGGCAGGGTTGGGGGAGACGGCCGCGGAGAGGAGGCGATGGAGAGGGCATACGGGAGAGGTGGCTGGAGATGAGAGGAGCTGGGTGAAGATGGAGCACCGGAGGCGGAGCATGGCGCCGCGGCGGAGAGGGGAGATTGGGGGGCGCGGAGGGAGATGCGAGGATGCGGCGCGGCGGCGGCGGCGGCGAGGAATGGGTAAAGCGGATGGCTGCTTGTTGCTGAATGGGATGATTCCCGTGGGTCTGCTCAGCCCAGCCAAGTGGGTCCCACCCGTCAGTCCATGCTGCCATATAATGGACCCTGGAATGGGATTAGACAACTAGGTGATCCCTCTGGCAAATATTGTTGCATAAAATTGACAAGATTAGTGACAGGTTGAGGAGAGTCTTTCTTCTTCTTCTCTTTGGGTGATTGTGAGATGTCTTTATTTTTAACACAATATAAACATAGATGTTCACATATGAAAACATTTCCTCCCATTAAACAAACATCACAAAGTCTGAAATAAATCTAGAAAAATGGAAGCATCTGTTGAGTATATTGATTATTAAAAAAGATAGGATAGCGTAGGATATTATTCTACCTTGTCTTGTACTCCAAGTTGGTCATTGCACTCCTATATATATATATGCCCATGAGGCTCAAGCAATAAACATCGATTCCACCAATTCCCTCTCTATCCCTTCTAACATGGTATCAGCCTAACCGATCTAAACCCTAACCGCCGCCCGCCGCTTCCGCTCCGCGTCGCCCCTGGGGCGGTCGGTCTCCATGACCGCCACCGGGGGCCGCGCCGCCCGTACCTAGGGTACGTCCGCCGGTCGTGTTGACCAGCTGCCCTAGAGAGTCTTTTTTCCGAGCCCTTGCTCTAGGTTTTTTTCTCTCTCGCCGGTCGTCTTGATCAGCGTTTTCTTTTTGGTTTTCCGATCTAAGATCGGTTTGCGTTGCCCGCCGTCGCAGTCGACCCCGCGCCTCTACTCCGACACCGGCGGGACCACCCGGCCTCTACTCCGACCTGGCGGCCTTGCGCGACGAGGCGGCCCGTCACGGCCGTCGTCCACGCATTTGCCTGCCCGTCGCCGCCCTGCTCCGACGGGGACCTCTCCATCACCACCCGCCTCCGCCGCGTCTGTACGGCCGCCCTACCGTTTGCCTCACCAGCCCCGTCGCCGGCTGCCGGCTGCGTCGGGCTTGCCGGCTGCCTCGAGCCGCTTCGCCGGCCCCGTCGCCGGTTGCCGGCTGCGTCTGGCTCGCCGGCTGCCTCGGGCCGGTTGCGCTCGTCCGCACGTCGTCCCACGCCGACCGTCCTCGTCGGCTTCATCTCGGACTCCGCCGCCACCCCGCCTCCACCGAGCGGCATCCCCGACCTCGTGCGTGATCGGATTGATCACCCGCCTGCCCGTGATCCACCTCATCTACGCCGTGCGACTAATCTGGCCCGTCGGTTGCGCGCGCCTCTACAGGTCCCATGAAGACCGTCCCGAGTAGAGCGCGCCCCCTCACCGATCGAGCATCGGGCTGCCGCTGCGTCGCCCCATCGGGCCGCAGCGCCGCCGCCACGTGGTTCTCTTCGTGGCTGCACCGACCAACGCGCCGTCGTTGCGTCGCCCCTTCGGGCCGTAGCGCCGCGACACGCGGTCCATGCTGCCGCCCCTTTGGGCCGTAGTGCCGCGGCACGCGGTCCACGCCGTCGCCCTGCTACTTGTAGACTGCGTTGGTATTTCCCCGAAGAGGAGAGCATGATGCAGTATGGTAGAGATAAGTATTTCCCTCAGTTAAGAACCAAGGTTATCAATCCAGTAGGAGAACCAAGCAAAATCTCGTTAAGCGCACCTGCACACACAAAAGCAAACACTTGCACCCAACGCAAGTAAGAGGGTTGTCAATCCTCTTAGCGGTTATTTGCAAGGATTAAATCTGATAGGGATAAATAGATAAACTAAAATACTAAATAAAATAAAAGTAAATAAATTGCAGCAAGGTATTTTTAGGTTTTTTTATATATGATAAAGTAGACCCGGCGGCCATAGTTTTCACTAGAGGCTTCTCTCTCGAACACATAGCATACGGTGGGTAAACAAATTACTGTTGGACAATTGATAGAAAAGCAAATAATTATGACGGATTCATGGCAATGATCATGTATATAGGCATCACGTCCGAGACAAGTAGACCGACTCCTGCCTGCATCTACTACTATTACTCCACCCATCGACCGCTATCCAGCATGCATCTAGGGTATTAAGTATAAAACAGAGTAACGCCTTAAGCAAGATGACATGATGTAGACAAAGTAAACTCAAGCAATGTGATTAAACCCCATCTTTTTATCCTTAATGGCAACAATACAAATACGTGTCATGTCCCCTACTGTCACTGGGATTGAGCACCGCAAGATTGAACCCATCACAAAACACCTCTCCCATTGCAAGATAAATCAATCTAGTAGGCCAAACCAAATCGATAGATCGGAGAGAAATACAAAGCTATAATAATCATGCATAAAAGAGTTCAGAGAAGACTCAAATATTTCTCATGAATAATCTGATCATAAACTCACAATTCATCAGATCCCAACAAACACACCGCAAAAGAAGAATACATCGGATAGAACTCCAAGAACATCGAGGAGAACATGGTATTGAAGATCAAAGAGAGAGAAGAAGCCATCTAGCTACTAGCTATGGACCCGTAGGTCTGTGGTAAACTACTCACACATCATCGGAAGGGCAGCAAGGTTGATGTAGAAGCCCTTCGTGATCGATTTCCCCTCCGGCAGAGTACCGGAAAAGGCCTCCAGATGGGATCACGGAAAAACTGAGGGTTGCGGCGGCGGAAAGGTTTTCTCTTCTGTCTCTCTGGTATATTGAAAATATTTGGGAATTTATAGCGCTGAAATTAGGCCAGGAGGTGCTACGAGGGGCCCACAAGCCTAGGGGGCGCGCCTACCCCCCTGGGCGCGCCCTCCAGGCTTGTCGCCTCCTCGTGGATCTTCTGGTCTTCTCCCGAAGCTTCGTGGGTCTCTTCTGGTCCAGAAAAAATTAATCCAAAGTTTTTTTCTCGTTTGGACTCTTTTTCATAATGATTTTCTGAAAAGGCAAAAACAAGCAGAAAACAGCAACTGGGACTGGGCACTGGGTTAATTGGTTAGTCCCAAAAAATGATATATAATGGCATATAATTGCATATAAAACATCCAAGATTGATACTATAATAGCATGGAACAATAAAAAATTATAGATACGTTGGAGACGTATCAAGCATCCCCAAGCATAATTCCTGCTCGTCCTCGAGTAGGTAAATGATAAAAACAGAATTTTTGATGTGGAATGCTACCTATCATGTTTCATCATGTAATCTCTCTCTTACGGTATGAATAACAAGATCCGAATGATTCAAAGCAATAGTCTATAGTTTGATATAAAGACATCAATACTTAGGCATACTAATAAACAATCATGTCTTTCAAAATAAAAATGCTAAAGAACGTTATCCCTACAAAATCATATAATCCTGTCATGCTCCATCTTCTTAACACAAAATATTTATCATGCACTACCCCGATGACAAGCCGAGCAATTGGTTCATACTTTTTAACGCGCTTCAGCTTTTTCAACCCCCACGCAATACATGAGCGCAAGCCATGGATATAGCACTATGGGTGGAATAGAATAGGGTGGTAGAGATTAATAAGGAGAAGTCAAAAATAAGAAGATAGTCTCACATCGACGAGGCTAATCAACGGGCTATGGAGATGCCCATCAATTGATGTCAATGCGAGGAGTAGGGATTGCCATGCAATGGATGCACTAAGAGCTATAAGTGTATGAAAGCTCAACATGAAAACTAAGTGGGTGTGCATCCAACTTGCTTGCTCATGAAGACCTCGGGCATTTGAGGAAGCCCATCATCGGAATATACAAGCCAAGTTCTATAATGAAAAATTCCACTAGTATATGAAAGTGACAAAATAGGAGACTCTCTATATGAAAAACATGGTGCCACTCTGAAGCACAAGTGTGGAAAAAGGATAGTAACATTGCCCCTTCTCTCTTTTTCTCTCATTTTTTTCGTGGGCTCTTTTTGGCCTCTTTTTTTAGAACAGTCTCATGGACCTCATCCCCACTTTTTCGAGGACTCATTAGTATCCACCATTCTTTCCTCACTGGGACAATGCTCTAATAATGATGCTCATCACACTTTTATTTACTTACAACTCAATATTACAACTCGATACTAGAATAATATGACTCTATATGAATGCCTCTGGCAGTGTATCAGGATGTGCAATGATACTAGCGTAACATGTATAAAAATGATGAACGGTGGCTGAGCCACAAATACTATGTCAGCTATATGATCATGCAAAGCAATATGAAAATGACGATGTGTGTCATAAAAACGGATTGGTGGAAGTTGCATGGCAATATATCTCGGAATGGCTATGGAAATGCCATGATAGGTAGGTATGGTGGCTGTTTTGAGGAAGATATAAAGAGGCTTATGTGTGATAGAGCGTATCATATCACGGGATTTGGATGCACCGGCGAAGTTTGCACCAACTCTCGATGTGAGAAAGGGCAATGCACGGTACCGAAGAGGCTAGCAAATTGCGGAAAGGTGAGAGTGCGTATAATCCATGGACTCACATTAGTCATAAAGAACTCACATACTTATTGAGAAAGTTTATTAGCCCTCGAAGCAAAGTACTACTACGCAGGCCCCTAGGGGGATAGATTGGTAGGAAAAGACCATCGCTCGTCCCCGACCGCCACTCATAAGGTAGACAATCAAGAATAAATCATGCTCCAACTTCTTAGCATAACGACAGATCATACGTGCATGCTTTGGGAATCACAAACCTTAACACCAATATTCTTAATAAACCACAATTATCTACTAGCACCTCCCAAATATTACCATTTTAATATAGCAAAACTATTTCAAGGAATCAAACTTATCATATTCAGTGATCTACATGAAAGTTTTTATTATATCCCTCTTGAATACCTATCATAATAGGACCAAATTCATAACCCGTGCATATTACCATTGCTATTCATTAGACTCTCAAAAAGATATAAGTGAAGCATGAGAGTGCAACTATTTCTTTAAAATATAACCACCGCCGTGCTCTAAAAGATATAAGTAAAGCACTAGAGCAACTGCCTAGCTCAAAAGATATAAGTGAAGCACATAGAGTATTCTAACAAATCACGAATAATGTGTGTCCCTCTCAAAAAGGTGTGTTCAGCAAAGATGATTGTGACAAACTAAAAAGCAAACAAACTATATCACAAGACGCTCCAAGTAAAACACATATCATGTGATGAATAAAAATATAGCTCCAAGTGAGTTACTGATAGATTGTAGACGAAAGAGGGGATGCCTTCCGGGGCATCCCCAAGCTTAGACGCTTGAGTCTTCCTTGAATATTACCTTGGGGTGCCTTGGGCATCCCCAAGCTTAGGCTCTTGCCGCTCCTTATTCCTTTATCCATCGTAGTCTCACCCAAAACTTGAAAACTTCAGCACACAAAACTCAACAGAAACCTCGTGAGATCCGTTAGTATAACAAACAAATCTTAAACTTTAGGTACTATTATAAATTGATTCATATTTAATATTGGCATAATGCTACTTTACTTTAACTTCTCCATGACTCATACCCCTGATACGATCCATAAATTCATCAAAATAAGCAAACTATGCAACAAAAATAGAATCTGTCTAAAACAGAACAGTCTGTAAAGATCTATTTAGAATCTATACTTCTGTAACTCCAAAAATTCTGAACAATTAGGACAACGTAAACAATCATATACCAATATTGTGTAAAAATTTCAGATTTTTCTGACACTCCAGTACAGAATCAAAAATCCAGCACTGGACGCAAAACTTTCTGTTTTCCAAACATCATCAATTATACTATCATCAACGTCATCCCAAAGGCATTACTTGCCACAAACACTAATTAAAAGATAAAAACACAATCATAACAGAGGCTATAATTGTGTAAACACACAAGAACAGAAAGTAAAAACAAAAATTTATTTTATTCATTGGGTTGCCTCCCAACAAGCGCTATTGTTTTATGCCCCTAGCTAGGCATAATGCATAGTTTCAAGTGTTGTCATCCTTCATTTTGACATCCTTAGGTGTGTGATTTTCAGAAGGTTCTTCAAAAACAATGGGGAACACATCATCAATGAAAATTTTAGGGTCATTAAGGCTACTTTCTTCAAACCCTTGTTGGTTCCCTTTTACAATCCAATACTTTTGATTAATACCATTGAAAACTTGTTGGATGATATGTAGGGGAGGAACTTCTTTTTTAGTATTTTCATCAAAAGCATGGTGATCATGAAAAACATATCTCAACATGTATTCCTCATTATATGAAATTTCATCTATCACAGGATTTTCTTGGCTCATATTATAGAAATCAAAGATCTCTCTAGCTTCTCGTACTATGTAATCAAACTCGTTCATAAGGATAAGAGTAGCTATCTTTTTAGCCTTAGGGTTGTTTATAACAGGCAACTCATAAAACAATCTTTGCAAGGTGGGATGAGTACGAATAAATCTTCTTTCAAGTTTAAGAACGAGTGCGGAGATAGCCTCCCCATAACTATGGGTTCTTTTAAGAATTGGAGTATCATTGCAAACCAAAGTTCCCGTACAATTAAAGAATTCTTGAATAATATTTTTTCCTATGATATTTCCACTCCCTACTACAAAATTGTTTCAGTCTAAGTTTGAGAGAATTTCCATCTTATGGATTTTACCATCCTCACTCTTTTCAATAACAAACTCAGACATGATGACAACTTCAAGCAAAGCAAACTAACAAACAAGCAAAGAGAATATTTTTGTGTTTTTGTAAAAAAAAATTAGAAGTGGGTGAGATGAAAATGTGAGGCAAATGCAAATAAAATAAATACAAGTGGATGATAGTTTGTGCGAAGGTACTTGGTAATTTTGATGATGTCTCCCCGGCAACGGCGCCAGAAATTCTTCCTGCTACATGTAGACTACGTTGGTATTTCCCTGAAGAGGAGAGGATGATGCAGTATAGTAGAGATAAGTATTTCCCTCAGTTAAGAACCAAGGTTATCAATCCAGTAGGAGAACCAAGCAAAATCCCGTTAAGCGCACCTGCACACACAAAAGCAAACACTTGCACCTAACGCAAATAAGAGGGTTGTCAATCCTCTTAGCGGTTATTTGCAAGGATTAAATCTGATAGGGATAAATAGATAAACTAAAATACTAAATAAAATAAAAGTAAATAAATTGCAGGAAGGTATTTTTAGGTTTTTTATATATGATAAAGTAGACCCAGGGGCCATAGTTTTCACTAGAGGCTTCTCTCTCGAACACATAGCATACGGTGGGTAAATAAATTACTATTGGGCAATTGATAGAAAAACAAATAATTATGACGAATTCATGGCAATGATCATGTATATAGGCATCACGTCCGAGACAAGTAGACCGACTCCTGCCTGCATCTACTACTATTACTCCACCCATCGACCGCTATCCAGCATGCATCTAGGGTATTAAGTATAAAACAGAGTGAAAGGATCGATATGGTTGACTAGGGGGGGGGTGAATAGGCAATTACCAATTTTTAGCTTTTCTTAACAAATGAGGCATAGCAACAAATAGGTTGTCTAGATGTGCAACTAGGTGAACAACCTATATGATGCTAACAACAAGCAAGCAAATGATACAACACAACAATAGCTTGCACAAAGTAAAGGTAAGAAGTAACCACAAGTGGAGCCGGTGAAGACGAGGATGTGTTACCAAAGTTCCTTCCCTTTAGGGGGAAGTACGTCTCCGTTAGAGCTGTGTGGAGGCACAATGCTCCCCAAGAAGCCACTAGGGCCACCGTATTCTCCTCATGCCCTCGCACAATGCAAGATGCCGTGATTCCACTAGTGGTGCCCTTGAAGGCGGCAACCGGACCTTTGCAAACAAGGTTGAGGCTCTCTTCACAACTGAATTGGAGGCTCCCAACACCACCACGGAGCTTCACCACAATGGAATGTGGCTCTGAGGCGACCTCTTCCGTCTAGGGTGCCCAAACACCCAAGAGTAACAAAATCCACACAAGAAAGTATGGGGGAATCAAATTTCCTTTGGTGGAAGTGTAGATCTAGGTCTCCTCCTTCAATCCCTAGCAAATCAACAAGTTTGAGTGGCTAGAGAGAGAGAGATCGGGCAAGAAAGCTTGAAGGGCATCAATGGAGGAGAGAGAGAGGCAAGAGGTGGAAGGTAGGTGGAAGAACCACCCTCTTATATAGTGTCCCTCAAATCCAACTGTTACAACAATTTTTACACTGCAGCGGTACAACCGCTTGAGCCACCGGTACAACCGGAAAACACGGGGTATACTGCAGAATATGGGCTAGGCGGTACAACCGGGACCAGCACCGGTAGTACCGGTTGTCCGGAATCACCCGGGAACAACCGGTCTACAACCGCCCAACCACCGCTTCATTACAGAAGGGCATCACCCCCATAGCGGTGGTTGAGGCGGTAGTTGGGCCGGTGCAACCGCCCGACCAGGGCCCGGTGGTGGCAAAGTCATAGGCGGTACAACCGCCCCTGACGCCGGTAGTACCGGTTGGCTAAAACCAACCGGGAACAACCGGTCCTCCACCACCCACCAACCGCTCCACTACAGAACGATGTCCGGTAGTTGAGCGGTGCTGGGCCGGAACAACCGCCCTGCTCCACCTCCAGGGAGCTGCCAAGCACCAGGCGGTACAACCGCCCGGAGGCAGCGGTACAACCGCTTGACGACTGATGACCCACAAGTATAGGGGATCAATCGTAGTCCTTTCGATAAATAAGAGTGTCGAACCCAACGAGGAGCAGAAGGAAATGACAAGCGGTTTTCAGCAAGGTATTTTCTGCAAGCACTAAAATTATCGGTAACGAGTAGTTTGATAGCAAGATAATTTGTAACAAGTGACAAGTAGCAATAGTAACAAAGAGTGCAGCAAGGTGGCCCAATCCTTTTTGTAGCAAAGGACAAGCCGAAACGATCTCTTATAGTAAGCAAAGCGTTATCGAGGACACATGGGAATTTTATCTAGTCACTTTCATCATGTTGGTTTGATTCGCGTTTGCTACTTTGATAATTTGATATGTGGGTGGACCGGTGCTTGGGTGCTGTTCTTACTTGAACAAACCTCCCACTTATGATTACCCCCCTTCGCAAGCATCCGCAACTACGAAAGAAGAATTAAGATAAATCTAACCATAGCATTAAACATGTGGATCCAAATCAGCCCCTTACGGAATAGCGCATAAACTAGGGTTTAAGCTTCTATCACTCTAGCAACCCATCATCTAATTACTACTCCACAATGCATTCCCTTAGGCCCAAAGATGGTGAAGTGTCATGTAGTCGACGTTCACATGACACCACTATGAGAATCAACAACATACATATCATCAAAATATCGAACGAATACCAAATTCACACGATTACTTATGACAAGACTTCTCCCATGTCCTCAAGAACAAAAGTAACTACTCACAAATCATATTCATGTTCAAGATCAGAGGGGTATTGAATAGCATATTAGATCTGAACATATAATCTTCCACCAAATAAACCAACTAGCATCAACTACAAGATGTAATCAACACTACTAGCAACCCACAGGTACCAACTTGAGGTTTTGAGACAAAGATTGAATACAATAGATGAACTAGGGTTTGAGATGAGATGGTGCTGTTGAAGATGTTGATGAAGATTGGTCCTCCCACGATGAGAGGATCGTTGGTGATGTCGATGGCGACGATTTCCCCCTCCCGGAGGGAAGTATCCCCGGCAGAATCTCGCCGCTGGAGAGCAAAAGTGCTCCTGCCCAAGTTCCGCCTTGAGACGGCGGCGCTCCATCCCGGAAGTCTTCTCTATATTTTTCTAGGGCAAATGGACTTATATACCAGAAAATGGGGGCCAGAGGCTGGCCAAGGGCCCCACGAGCCACCAGGGCGCGCCTGGGGGGGGGGGGTGGCGCGCCCTGGTGCCTCGTGGGCTCCTGGGTGCCCCCTCCGGTATTTATTTCTTCCAGTATTTTTTATTTATTCTAAAATAAATCTCCATGAAATTTCAGCTCATTTGGAGATGTGCAGAATAGGTATCTCTGACATAGCTTTTTCAGGTCCAGAATTCCAGCTGCCGGCAATCTCCCTCCTTGTGTAAATCTTGCATATTAAGAGAGAAAAGGCATTAGAATTGTTCCACAAAGTGTTATATTGATTAAAAACACTATAAATAACAGTAGCAAAACATGATGCAAAATGGACGTATCAACGACTTCCTGGTGGTGGCTTGGTTTACACCCTTTGGAGCGGTGTTTGAGCCGGTACTGCCAGTCCAGCGGTACAACCGCTCGAATGAGCGGTAGAACCGCTGGCCCATAAAAACTACTGCCACAGCTAGATAAGAGAACCTCTCTCCTCAAATGGAATGATATATGGTGGGTGCAAATGAATGTGTACGTGCATTTGATTCACCCAGAACCTTCCGACACGGATTCCCTCTTAATAGTACGGGTTTCCTACGACCAAAGAAATAAAACATGTAGGAGACACCGTCTTCGATCTTTTCCGTCCGGAGGGAAGACCTAACCGTCTTGCACCACACAAGGTGTACCTGAGTAACTTGGCACATGATTAATCCGCAAAGTGGATTGTCATCATCACCAAAACTCCAAGGCGGGAAATGCCCTAACAATCTCCCCCTTTTTGGTGGATGATGACAACCACACGATTTGCACTAGAGGTCTAGAAAATATAGACGGGCTCCCCCTAGATGTGTGCACTATTCTGATTTACTTGAAATACAAGGTGCACACATTAGGATCAACGCTCCCCCTAGATTTTATAGACCAACCAATGAGTACAAAAGATAAGAATAGACAATACGCATGCATTTGTACGAGAAAAGAAGTAGAGCATAAAGACAAGGGCAACAAAGATAAGCAAGCTCTACTAACATAACGAGACATGATAAAGATAAACTAGGATAGATTTAGATTGCATGTCTCACACCATGCACAAAGTCTCCACACACGACAAGTTCACAAACCAACTCGAAGCAAATAAAAGGTTCAACACGAAGCAAATAACCACACCCATGCAAATCCCGAAACCTAATAGAACTCTCTCCCCCTTTGGCATCAAGACACCAAAAAGGAAAAGAGCGATGCTAACGCCCCAGAGCTCAGTAGTCCTCCTCTGACTCCTCGGTCTCCTCTAGATCACCATCATCAGACTCCTCGTCCTCATCCATGGCATCATGCACGGCAGCAGCAGAGGTGGAGGTAGCAGGACGGCCAGAGGTGTCATCGTCAGACCAGGTGCTGTGCTCAAAGATCCACTTGTCCTCTGGAGTGATGCTCTTCTCGGATCGACTAGTCACTGGGATGTTGAGGTGCTTCATCATCTGAATCTGTCGATGCCTGGCTTTCTTCTCATTGACATGTGCCTCATATAACTTCTTCTGCACGTGAGCCTGTAAGCAAAAGGTCTTATTCACCTTGTCAGTGAGCTTTGTCACCCAGGAGGGCTTGGCCCCGGACTCAAGCTCAAAGTCCTCATCACTAGAGGTAGCATAGACATCCTCGGGATCATCCGCAAGAAAGCGAGGCTCAGCATGTTTCTTCTTCTTGTGTTGCTTGACCTCATGCACAGTGAGGTTGTCTGGTGATGTGAGGGGCTCTCTAGGCCTGCGAACAGCCCATACCGCATTCAGAAAGCACATGACAAAAGGAGCATAGATTGGAACCTTCCTGAAGATAACCATGTTATACATCTCCTCCCATAACCACTTGGACACATCAAAAGTAGCACCGGAGCCCACTTGGGACTTCATAGCCACCAGCAGATCCACAAGATAGCCATAAATCTCATCCTGATTCCCAACCTTGGGCAGAAGCACATTGCAGAACACGCGATGCATAATATCATAAACCTTCTCCAGATGCTTGGACTCGCCAAGAATTCCACGCCCCCGAATGTACAAGGGGGCAAGCATCTCCTTACCCATGGAATTGGCACGGTCATGAGGACGGATGCCACCATTCCCGTTGAGACCGGTATCCTCATATCCGAGAGCATTGCAGAAGACTCTCCATGGAACCTGAAAGAGCTCATCACGGCACATGAAAGATAGAGTACGAGCCTCATCGGTGCTGAAATGAACGGTGGCATAAAACTGATGGATAAGCTGCACATCAATGTCACAGTTGATAGACATGAGCTTAACCAAGTCAAAATCCTCGCAAAGAGCCAACGCCTCCCCAAAGTACTCCATGTTGTTCCTCCAATGATCAAGGTCAATGGTCCATTGCTTGGCGAACCGGTTCTTGTGATGCTCAAAAAGCTCGTGCACAATCCTTACTTGCATCTCATTCCTGAACTGAGCAGCGGTCCACTGTCTGGCGATGGGGACCTCATAGGGATTCTGAATGCGGAACTTTTCCCAATCCGTTTGCTTCCATTTGCGCATTGGCATGGCCACACGCTGTTTGGCAGCAACGGACTTCTCATGACGGGTGGGCTTGGTTGGAACCACCACTTCCTGTTCTTCCTCAGGGTCATCAGGATGCTTGCTCCTACGGACTCTCTTCCTGGTCTTCTGGCGAGGAGCAGAGCGAGAACTAGAGCCACCTGCACACACACACACAGGAAGCACACAAGATAACCCAGAAAAGATGAGAGGATTGCACACAAGAAAGGAGGAATAAATGGCTTGTGAAACAGAGAGAAGTAGAATAGTTGCTATATGTTTCAGACAAGCCGGTTGTACCGGTTATTCAACCGGTGGTAGCACTGCGGCGGTTGTACCGCCCAAAACGAGCGGTTGTACCGCCGTCTGCGAGCGGTTCCACCCATGGGAGAACAGGCACAAGTGGGAATCAAAACAAATAGCCTCTAATCAACTTCTAGCGGTGCACAAGCAATAGATAGGAGTATAGAGATCATTCCACCCAATAGTTTAACTAGAAACGTGGGATATCAAGCAATGTCCTAACAATGGTGATTTCAAAGATTGAAACCAAGAGATAAGGAGAACGGGGCATTACCGGCATCCATGGGAAGAGATCGGGGAGGAGGCGGCCTCCACAGAGGGAATCCGAGGGAAGCCAACAGATCCGGGGCACCGGAGGGCACTCTGGGGCGAAGGTGACGGCGACCGGCGGCTAGGGTAGGAGAAGAGGGCGGGCATGAAGGGGAAAAAGAGATACCCCTTCGGCCCACGCTCTTAAATACCTGTCCAGACCGCGGGGCAGTTGTACCACTGCGAAGAGCGGTTGTACCGCCCCCTTGGTACCGCCATGGGCTACGAGCGGTACTTCCATTTCCAGGGAGGCAGCGGTAGTACTGCTTGAAGTCGCCCGGTAGTACCGCCAGCTGCACAGAACGGGAATTGGCGGTAGAACCGCCACCATATTCCCGGTTGAACCGCTGGGACGGCACAGTCGTATGGTAGAGCGGTAGAACCGCCTGACCACCGGTTGTACCGCCCGGTCATAGTCACCCACGCAAGATCAACTTGTGTGCAATTGGAACTAGATGGTTTACGGGGAAGGAGAAGGCTTGGGATGGAATCACGGCACTGAAATATGGTGAGGTACACTCCAAGATTGCAAGAAGCAAACAATAAAGGCCAATACTTGGAGAGTACGAACACCTAGGACCTAAAAGATCTAGCAAGAGCGAATAAGATCCAAACGACAAACCTCTTCAAAGAAGAGGAGAGGGGCGGTGGTCGGAGCCACCTATGTTTGAGTCAATTGGTATGGCACCGCGAAGATTTGAACCTTGGGCCCATGACCAAAACTCATCTTTGAAGCACAAGTACCATAAAAAATGGCTAATGTGAAAGACTTGATAGATTTATGCATAATGGGGGGAGGGAGAGTTCATTGAGAGAACAACACTCCCCCTATGTCCATGCCTACATCTAGAACAAGATAATCATGATGAATGCAGTGGGATGTGTCGAGATTCAAGCCACATTGCTCGAATCAATGATATTTAGCTCATGCCTTAACCCAAGAAATCTTGCTTCATCCAATGGCTTGGTGAAAATATCCGCTAATTACTCTTGAGTGTTGACGTGGATAAGATCAATCTCTCCACGCTTGATGTGATCCCGGATGAAATGATGACGAATCTCAATATGCTTCGTCTTACTATCTTGCACCGGATTGTAGGAGATCTTGATCGCACCTTCATTGTCACATAGAAGAGGCACTTTGTCACAAGTGACACCGTAATCCTTTAAAGTTTGCCTCATCCATAGCAACTGTGCATAACAACTTGCGGCGGCTTGATATGTCTCCAACGTATCTATAATTTATGAAGTATTCATGCCATGTTTATAACAATTTTATATGGTTTTGGCATGATTTGATTAGAACTAACCCGGACTGACGCTGTTTTCAGCAGAACTACCGTGGTGTTGTTTTTTGTGCAGAAATAAAAGTTCTCGGAATTGGATGAAACTTTTTGACGATTTTTTTGGACCAAAAGAGACCCCCGAAGCTTCGTGGAAGGACCAGAAGCCTCACGAGGTGCTCACAAGGCACCACGACGCGGCCTGGGGGGGGGTCGTGCTGTGCTGCCTTGTGGGGCCCTTGTAGCTCCTTTTCGCGTGATTCCAACGCTGAAAAATCCTATAAATAGAGAAACCGCCAGAAATAAACCTAGAACTTTGACGCCGCTGCCGCAAGCCTCTGTACCGAAGAAATACCATCTGGAGCCCTATTCCGGCACTCTGCCGGAGGGGGAAATCATCACCGGAGGCCATCTTCATCATCCCGGCGGTTTCCATGACGAGGAGGGAGTAGTTCACCCTCGGGGCTGAGGGTATGTACTAGTAGCTATGTGTTTGATCTCTCTCTCTCTCTCGTGTTCTTGATTTGGCATGATCTTGATGTATCGCGAGCTTTGTTAATATAGATGGATCATATGGTGTTTCTTCCCTCTCTATCTTGTGATGAATTGAGTCTTTCCCTTTGAGGTTTCGTTATTGTCGGATTGAATATTTCAGATTTGAGAACACTTGATGTATGTCTTGCATGTGGATACCCTATATGTTTTGGTAATTGATACGTCTCCGTCGTATCTACTTTTCCAAACACTTTTGCTCTTGTTTTGGACTCTAATTTGTATGATTTTAATGGAACTAACCCGGACTGACGCTGTTTTCAGCAGAACTACCATGGTGTTGTTTTTTGTGCAGAAATAAAAGTTCTTGAAATTGGACGAAACTTTTTGGAGATTTTTTATGGAATAAATAAAAAATACTGGAGCCAAGATCCACTGGAGGGGGGCCACCTGCTGCCCACGAGGCACCAGGGCGCGCCACCCCCCTGGCGCGCCCTGGTGGCTTGTGGGGGCCCACGTGGCTCCGCTGACCCTAATCTCAGGCCTATAAATTCACAATTCCAGAGAAAAAAAAAGAGAAGAAGTTTCATCACTGTCGTGGTTTTGACACGGTAGATGCCCTTGTGAAAGGACTTAGAGATGAGGCCATCGCACAAGTGTGGAAGCTTAGCGGGGTTGATCGGGAGCGAGAAGACGCTGCGTTACCCAGGTTCGGCCCCTCACGGTGGAGGTAAAAGCCTACGTCCTGCTTGATTATATTGCTGTGGTTCTCGATTACTAGGATGTGGATTCGCTAACCTAGCTTTCGATGAGATTGCAACTTAGTCTTTTTCGTACAGGTGCTCCCCTTTATATACATAGGTGGAACCCTAGATTACATGAGAGTCCGGGTCGTACTCTGACCCGTCTCCTACTCTTCTACTTATCCTCCAAGGGGGGCTCCGTGCCACTCATCATCTCCATGAGCCGGCCCATTGCCTAAGCCGGCCCGTCCTCGCCAAGCCTCGTTAAGCCGGCCCGTGACGATTCCTTCAGCCCTGCAGTAGGTTGACCCGCCGAGCCTGCTTCATTTCCGGCTTATCACTCTGCCGGGTCTATATGCTGGTAACCATCCCCAACATTAGCCCTCAGTTTGACTTGAATTTATTCATGTTAAACTTCATCCTAGAAAAACAAAACATTAGTAATATACTCTCCAAATGCTTCCCAAGCCGGTCCTTTAGAACACCGTCCTTGACCGGCTCAATGTTCCGGGTTAAGCAGATCGCCAGGTCATTCTTCCATTTTCAGACTTAGTAGTTTCAGCTCCTCTTTCCTCATGACATCACAATCCGCTTCCGCAAAATCTGGGATGACATCATACCGAATCTTTGAGTAGGTATGTATCATCTTATCTGGCATGAAAATCGAGGAGCCCGCAGCAGAAATTTGCTGCGCCGCCTGGGGCTCTGCCCCTACCGTTTCAATTTTTACCGTGCCTATAAATGGGCCAGCTCACCCCCACTGTTACTTTTTATCTCTTTCTCGTCTTCCTCCTCGCGTCCGTCGCTTCACGCACCAAAAGCGCCGCCACCTTCGAGCTCTCCGGCCGCTTCAACCGCGACCTCTTCGCCCCCACAGTCGCCACCGGAGCTCATCAAAGCACTCCAACCTCATCCGCCGCGCTCAGGTACACCCTATTCCTTCCCTTTTAGATCTGTACTGCTCCATCCTCTACGCAGTTCATCGTAGTTTATCGGTGTTCTTCTGCTCCTCTCATCAGTAGATTTAGATCCGTATGAATCACCTAAATGAGCATTTTTAGTATTGCGGTAATACCATTTTCCCTATCAAGACCCCTGCTCTGCTTTCAATAGACCTGCATTGACGAGCGGGCTCTCATGTTCATCCATATTTAGGTCTTTAAACTTTCTTTTTTGGAGCATTTTTAGATCTGTAACGGCAACCGCTCCGTCGGATTCTTGTTTATAGCTAGCTCGACACTTAGGAAAATTCCAGTGCACCACTGAAATGTTGGCGCCGGCTTATAAATTTCACCGGCTTATCACTGCTGTCCATAGCTTGCATAAATCCAGGTCATGAGTTTAACTATCATAGTCGTCTTATCATTTTGCAGGGTTATACCTCCTGAGCTTAACGCGCCGGCTTATCATTATTGCCTTTGCAGTTGGAATCTGAAATCGTCATGGCCCCCAAAACCGACAAGTCCTGCAACTGGGTCAGATCCCATGTCTCCACCCTCATGTTAACCGAGCTTGTGGGGCAAGGCCTCTTGCCGGCTCAAGAGACAATTAGCTGGCGGCCGCCTGATGAAGAGAGCACCCCCCAGCCTAAGCAAGACGAAGTGGTGGTCTTCGCAGATCATCTTCATAAGGGTTTTCGTCCGCCCGGGTCAAAATTCTTTCGTGACGTTCTCCAATTTTTCGACCTCCGACCGCAGGATCTTGGTCCAAATTCCATCACAAATCTCTGCCAGTTTCAAGTCTTTTGCGAAGTGTATCTCCAAACAGAGCCAACTGTCCTCCTCTTTAGAGAATTCTTCTACATCAACCATCAGACTGAGTTCACCGATGGCCCTAGCATAGAGCTTGGTGGCGTCTCTATTCAAAGGCGAAGAAACACTCCTTTTCCTGAGGCCAAGCTGGCAAGTCATCCCAAGGGTTGGAACAAGACCTGGTTTTACTGCAAAAGCACTGCCCCTCAAGATGAAAACCCCCTGCCAGGTTACAGATTGGACCGGCTCAACGCTACGGTTGCCTTTCCGGGCTGGCCATCAACAGAGGAGCGTAAGCAAATTGCCCCTATTTATTCCAAGATAAGGGCCTTGGTTGCTAACGGCCTTACCGGGGTTGATCTGACCCGATGCTGGATAAGCTGGCAAATCTAGCCCCTCAGCCACAGGGGCGACTTGATGTGCAACTACACTGGTGAGCCGGCTGACGTTCAACGCTTCAGCCAAGTCAATTTGTCTGTGAGCGACATCAACAAAGCCACCAAGAGATTATTAGGAGAGCCTCAAGAGAAATGCAACAAAACCGGGCTAGCACCCTTCTGTTTGACCAATCATGTGCCTTCAGTAAGTGCTTGCACCTTCTTACTCTGTTTTTGACTCGCCTTCTTCATCTCATTCTTAACTGCAGACTTGTCACAAATGCAGGCAGACGACAAGTTTTGGAAGAGGAAGAAGCCTCGACAACCCGCTCCCCGCTCTAGTGGAGCAACAGGATGAGCCGGCCGATGCTGATGAGCCGGCTGCAGAAAATGAGGCTGAGGTATAACTCGACTCGCTTGATCATCTTTTATTCAACTCGCTGACACTCCTTCTCTTCAGGATGAAGCCGAAATTAGCCACACCAACGAGCCAGAGGTAACGTTTATCTCTTCAGACTCTGACTCTCCAATACCTATTCGGAAGAAAACCCGGGCTGTGATCCGCAAGGTTCGAAGGAAGCCCCGGGTTGCCGTCCGTAAGGTCCCTTTTTCACACCAGGATGCTCATTTGGATCCCAAATTTATTTTGAAGAAAACTCGTCAAGCCGGGACCTCCAAAAGGAAGACCCGGAGCAGTGAAGGCGAGCTAAGTGGCGGCCTTCCATACGAGCTGCCATCCCGTAAAGTGCGAGCTGAGGTGCTTCTTAGTCCAACTTCCTCTTTTCCTCTAGCTGGCCGTTTTAAGGAGCCCTTACATTTAAATGACTCGGCATATCAGACATCCCACTCCTCAGGCGAGTCAAGCGCTACGCAGGCACCGGCTTTCAACATCAATCTTGGGTAAGCAATCACTCCTGTGACATAGCGGTTCCTTATCCTTCACCCTTTAAAATGAATAACTCCTTTGTTTCTTGTACAGTGCCAAGGCTATCAAGAAGAAAGCACCTGCCGGGTCATCTGACCCGGTCATTCAACCAGGCCCTCAAGGAGAGAGAGAGAGGCCACCTAGCACGAGCCGGCAGTCCAAAACAGCCCGCCACCTCAAGACACCGCCAGCCCGGCTCGTGTTCCCTCGGCTGTTATCCAGGAGAGATAAAATCCAGCGGAGGAGCAGCCTGAAGAGCCGCCCATGGCACCAGCTCAGGATGATGTGGTGGTGACCGGAGAACAGCAAACAACTCCGGAGGCTTCCACCGCTCTCACTACAAGAAATATGGCAACTTGCGACCATCAATATTGGTCACTGAATGGTCATTGTTTTTCATTTGCGACCTTTTTGTGACCAAAAACAGTTGGTCAAAAGCTGGCCGTCTTTAATGAAACTTAACGACCTTTGTTGTGAAATGGTCGTAGAAGGTAACGACCAAAATAAAAGGTCGTTGGTTCTACGACCAATTGTTTTGATCGCTAGCAACCTGCCCACACCACGTCAGATCCAACGTGGCAAGCTGACGTGGCAAAATAACGACCAAATGAATTGGTCGTTGATTGGAATCAGCCCGGTCCAGTCTAGTCGTCCCTATGGGCCGAGCCCAATAATTCAGCCCATTTAATTTATTTTTTTCTGTTAATTTTGGTAGCTACGTGGGCCAAGCCCAACAATTCGGCATTTTATTTTCTGAGTCCTGGCCTTTTACAGTCCATTTCTTTTTAGGGCCTCAAATATTTTTGCAGTGCAATTCCTTTTTTATTTTCAGGCTTCGTTCCTGCCAATATATTTTGGGCCATAGCCTTTTCAAAGCCCAAATACATTTGGTCCAATAGAGATTTCGGCTACTTATTGATTTGGGCCATGCCTCTTTATGTCAAACAATAATTACATCAGAAATACAATCAACCCAGATTCAATGCAATTATATTTTTCAGTCCAGAAATCCATTTCAAGTAAACATAGAATAGTATTATAAGAATATGTACATAACTCCCAGGATTTGAATAACAAATCAACCCAGATTCAATGCTATGTTAGCAAGCAAGTATACACCAAATTCTCAGCAAAATCAAGAGTACATCAAAAGTCCCAGAAATTCACATCTCCCTAGGGGCAGAAGCAGGGATACGAGAGCGTGCATGCATGCCTAGATCCTGCATGATTTGCTTCTTCCAACTTCGTCCTAGAGCTCACGTCTAAACATGAATGAAGGCCATCATCTGCATGTTATAAAACAAAATGGTTAGGAACAGAATAAAAGCACATCTAACAACATGTAACTTGTAGACAGTCTGTGCATAAATAATAGTAGAACAACCAAATCGAGACATAGTTATCAATGAATAACAGTAAATACTATATTAGTGAGAAACAACAGCATCATAAAGATAACGGTGGGGATGCCACAACTGAAAGGAGCAAGCTATTTTGTATTTGAGAAATTGAGAAATGCACCAACACTTTCTCAGAACGTAACTGAACTTCTGTGCACGCATTTAGACAGGAAAACAAGGGCTTGCAGTATATACATTAATTAGAACAGGATCGCAAGACACCAATATAAGCTAGAATTGACAAGTACACATTAATTTTATCATAGCATCACTAGCTCTGTTGTTGTTTGCATATTACACCAGTAGTTGTCCGTCTAAACAAACATAGAAGTACAATGCTTGAGATATAGGTATGCAGCAAGAACAGCAGGCAATGCGATGATAGTATGAGAGCACTGTAGCTCTGGAAGTAAAAAGAACATAAGGCAGTGATGTGCAAGTCACTGAACTTCATTGCAATAACCTACCACAGCTCAGCGCTGATGTACTTCAAGCTGTCAAAAGCACTAAGTTGGAAGCTTGAAGTACATTAGTGAAAATTCAAAGCTGATGCAGTTTTATCCCCTATTGTTGTAGAGTACAAGGATTAATCAAAAGTCCGGAAATCCATTAATCCTTGTACTCTGCAACAATAGGGGATAAAACTGCATTAGCTTTGAATTTTCACCGAATAAGATGGACAGAAAAGATAAATGGACATCAGTTTGCACGTGCGGAACGCTGAACGTATAGCAGTGGGTAAGCTCGGGTTACCTGGGTTGTCGACCAGAGGTGCCTTCCACTTTGCCCTTGCTGTTCAGGTTCTTGATTTTCTGAATACACAGAAGTCTCAGCTCAGAACTTGTAATACACATCGCTGCTTGTCTAAGCAAATTAACTACCTAGTCATATTGCCATGCGATAGTTCATGGTATACCTTTTGTTTCCATGGTCCCTTGAACTGGTTTGGAATGGTTGGAGTTGTCCATTTCCCATCTTATACAATCTGCACCTTTAAAGAGAACAAACGATATGTCAAACATAGATGAGCAGAAAATACCAACTACTCAACAAAAGAACTAATGTGCAGAATGCACACAATCATCCATTGCTGACAAACCTAGATAGAATGTAATAAACTTGTACATTCTGTTAAGTGGCTCATTCCAATCATAATCGTACCGTGGCATAGAAAACAATTCAGTGACCTCACTGCTACAAATTAACCTGATGTTGTTCTACTACTAGACCATTCAAGCTCATGGCCGGGATTGACCAGAATCAGAACATAATAAATCTGGTCAAATGCATGACCTTTGTTCACCTCACATACAAGCGCGGCCACGGACATAGGCATTAGCCGCACCCACGACCCCTGGACGCTCTCACAACCGAAGAGGAGGTGCCTTGCATACGGTCTCCTTCGGGTCTGCGAGAGAAAGAGCGAGGTGAGGGTCAGTACGCATCAAGGATGCTGCAGTTCTGGGTCAAGCTAAGTCAAGGGCATAACAGATTCAAGTCAGCAAAAGTTAACATGTGCACATCTTGCGCAAACTATCATCATCCATAAAAAATACAAAACAAATATGCAAACAGCTGTACAATGGTTGAGTGGTGATACTTATATTATATCAAGCAATAGCATTTAGCAACAGTGATGACTACGCCATTCGGATATCATGAATAATTAATCCTCAAGATGCAGAAAGCTTATTTACAATAGTTTGGGTTTTTAAATTTGTCATCTTAAAGCATCACACTAGCAAATGATAGGAAAGATCACAGGAATTAGCACTGCCCTGATCAAGTATACTATAAGCATAAAAAAAGTCAAACAAGCTCATTGTGCATTTTCTTTTTCAGCACGAGACACAATAAGCATAAGTAACCACTAGGAAAATAACTTGCTATCTACAGGTCCAATTATCGGCAACAAGAACATTAGGTAATGAAAACAACATATTTCCAATGCAATCCGGTAGCCAACCACAACTTATTTAAACAGTACCACATTTTATTTAAATGAAGGTGTGAACACATCAACAATGGCTATAAGGGTGCAAAATGCATCATAAGGATATAACAATCAATCAATCATGCTACTTTGCAGTTCTCAAAGAATCAGTAAACATATCACCAGACAGATTATTCTGGAACCGATACCAATAACTACCCCTTGTAACTAGAAAAGGACGGCAGTTCAAAACAATTGCAGATATACACTATGATGGTCATCATGTACAACTAACTACAAGTGAGATGCACACATAGACAACCATATAAATTAGCAGTGCATAGTAGAGAGCAAAACAGGGATAGCTCATCGCCAACAACATGTATAATTCAGAGCGTACTATGCAACACAAGGGCATTTCCAAGACACATAAGAAGCTGAACCTAAAACAACGCATGGTAAATGTTAGAGAGCTCATATGCTGAACTCAAATCATTTTGCTGTATTAATACCTGCACATCAAAACATGGGACAAATATTGATAGCAACAAAACATGTTGAGGAAGGCCATCCAATGGTTTCAGCCACATCCTAATAAACATGCAGCATTATAATACTAACTCTGTCATTGTGTTGCAAATTCAACATACATAACAGAAACTTCATGACCAACATCAGCAAGACTAGAACGTATGTGATCATCAACCACAGAAGCACAAGCATGCAAACACACATCTCATCCCAACCTAAAACTAGAAATAGTAGCAGCCATTCATTTTTACAAATGAAAATTGTCAAATTCTTGGGTGGATTCTTCATTTGGTCAACAAGGAGGCCATGTTCACAAATACTAGTAACTAGTCTACTGAACAACGAGCGGATTGCAGAAACAGAGCAGCGGTAACTTGGAAAAAGGCTTATTGTGTGGGAGCGACCTTGTGCGGGGTGGACGACGTCGCCGTTGAGGTCTAGGTCGATGTCCTCCTCGGCCATGGAGGGATGGCACCTGCTGCATCCAAACCGAACAAAAAAAATAAATAAGCAAGGGTTGACAAACAGAGCAAGCAAAAATTTTTAACTTATAATGCTATGTGCTGCCCTGCTGCATATACATATCAATTGTGTCATGTTGGGGGGTTCAGAATGTACACAACATATTTATGTCAAATGGTTGATTATTCAGAGAAGTTAAACTAAGTGTAGGTCACCGAAAATTGAATTTCTTGCAATCCAGACAATACAAACAACATGAAGATGGTTGCATATATACAAATCCATGTGGTGGCAGCAAAATTGACCAATCTGGACCTCAGCTTCTCTCTCAGTTTGGTACTAACTAAATAAATAAATAACTGGACTTGTTCATACAAATCCCTCTTCAATTCCTTGACACGACCAGGATTTACATCAACTATTCCTCAACTTAGCAGCAGTAGTGAGCAAAGGAAGATGAGAGGGAGAGGGAGATGCTACCTGTCGTGGTGGGTCGTCGTGGACGAGCTTGAGCTCGGCAGGACCTCTTGGTCGCCCTAGGAGCAGAGGAGCAAACCCCTCCTGCCCCTCCTCCTTCAGCAGAGCATGACCCAAGAACTGGAGGCTGGCTGCATCTCAGGTTGGTTCTCCAAAACCCACCTCCTGCAGCAAGATCCAGGGATGTCCTTCAACACAGCATAACATGACGAATAGAGCAACATACACTGCGGTCAGTGTTCATCCACGGCTGCCAGATCGGATCGAATCGAAGAGAGAAGGGGAAGGGAAGGGCTACCCTGAGGATCGAATCGAATCGGCGCCACCGCCTTCCTGGTAGCCGGAGACCCGTGGCCGGCGTGTAGCGCCGCCACCGCAAACTCTAGGCAGGCCACGCGCGCGCCGCAGTCTGGCCAGCTCGACGAAGCACCGCGCATCGAAGCACGCACGCGCGCGCCGGCGAGCAAGCCAGCCATGACGCCGTGGTCGTTGGGCTGGAGGACGAAGGGGATAGACTCGGATAGGAGGGGGCGGCGGAAGGGAGGATATAGTCGATGGGGACGCGCGCGCCGATTGCCGCCGGAAGTCACCGGGATCGGCCACCGTAGGTGGCGGCGGTGAGGAGTCGTGGGGGTGAGAGTGATGGGGCTCGCGAGAAGAGATGGTGCGTAGGGTTTCTGTCTTTTTTTTCCTCGCTTCTTTTCTTTGGCAGGAAATGGAAACGCAACCAGCCAATCACATGTGAGGCCACGGATCCCTCCCCGAGATCAAATCCTGGTCATCCACTCATCCTACATCCAACGCTCGAAAACCCTCCCCTCATCCAACACACCTCTCTCTCTTTTTCTTGTTTTTTCAATCGGTTTAATCTTTGGCTTCTTTTGTGAAGAATCTACCGAATATTTGTGGCAAAATTGGACCACACCATTTTTCAAATGATCTCATATTTTGCACAAGTGTGCATCTTGGAATGGCAAACAATGTTGCCGTAGAGAGTTTTCATTTTCCTTGCACAAAAAAGCATTTTTTTTTTAATTTTTGGAGTGCCAAAAATGGTTTTTTTTGTGAAGAACGTACCGAATATTTGTTGCAAAATTGGACCACATCAATTTTACAAAATATTAGACCATATTTAATGTACAATTGACCAAATGGTTGGGTGTCAAAAGCTTTTGATCCACCTCTCGTGAAAAAGACAAATTTCCGCCGATTCAGTAGGAAGCGGGTCAAATTTGAACTACAACTGCCTCATAGTTTGCTCTTTATTTTTTCCAAAAAACATTTCTAGGTACATAAGTATCTATTTAATCAGAGAAACTCCAAAAGTTTTGCAAGATTCAACCCCTAGCTATGAACGGTCATGCCCGCCGTTTTGACCGCATTTTGAAATGGGCATGAAAAATTCAAAAAAAAAATCAAAAAATTGGAAAACCTTCGCATTGTGTCATTATATGTGACCAAGTTACCAGGAAAAATAATAAACTTGTAATGCGGCAAATATTTTAAAAAAGTGTTCTCAGAAACGAGCTATCATGTATGAAGATTCATGGCTTTCAAGGCAAATGGTCAATGTTATGGAAACATTCATGGCATAGTTTGTTCAAATGATCTCATATTGTGCACAAGGGTGCATCTTGGAATGGCAAATAATGTTGCCTAAGGAAGTTTTCATTTTCTTTGGACGAAAAATTCATTTTCCATTTTTCGAGTGCCCAAAATGAGTTTTTTTTGTGAAGGACCTACCATATATTTGTTGCAAAATTGGACCAAATCAATTTTCTAAAATATTAGGCCATATTTAATGTACAATTGACCAAATGGTTGGGTGTCAAAAGCTTTTGATCCACCTCTCATGAAAAAGACAAATTTTCGCCGATTCAGCAGGAAGCGGGTCAAATTTGAACTACAGCTGCCTCATAGTTTGCTCTTTATTTTTTCCAAAAATCATTTCTAGGTACATAAGTATCCATTTAATCAGAGAAACTCCAAAAGTTTTGCAAGATTCAACCCCTGGCTATGAACGGTCATGCCCGCCGTTTTGACCGCATTTTGAAATGGGCATGAAAAAATCAAAAAAATTCAAAAAATTGGAAAACCTTCGCATTGTGTCATTATATGTGACCAAGTTACCAGGAAAAATAATAAACTTGTAATAAGGCAAATATCTTAAAAAAGTGTTCTCAGAAACGAGCTATCATGTATGAAGATCCATGGCTTTGAAGGCAAATGGTCAATGTTATGGCAACATTCATGGCATAGTTTGTTCAAATGATCTCATATTGTGCACAAGGGTGCATCTTGGAATGGCAAACAATGTTGCCTAAGGAAGTTTTCATTTTCTTTGGACGAAAAATTCATTTTCCATTTTTCGAGTGCCCAAAATGAGTTTTTTTGTGAAGGACCTACCATATATTTGTTGCAAAATTGGACCAAATCAATTTTATTAAATATTAGGCCATATTTAATGTACAATTGATCAAATGGTTGGGTGTCAAAAGCTTTTGATCCACCTCTCGTGAAAAAGACAAATTTCGGTCGATTCAGCAGGAAGCGGGTCAAATTTGAACTATAGCTGCCTCATAGTTTTCTCTTTATTTTTTCCAAAAATCATTTCTAGGTACATAAGTATCTATTTAATCAGAGAAACTCCAAAAGTTTTGCAAGATTCAACCCCTAGCTATGAACGGTCATGCCCGCCGTTTTGATGCATTTTGAAATGGGCATGAAAAATTCAAAAAAAATCAAAAAATTGGAAAACCATCGCATTGTGTCATTATATATGACCAAGTTACCAGGAAAAATAATAAACTTGTAATATGGCAAATATCTTAAAAAAGTGTTCTCAGAAACGAGCTATCATGTATGAAGATTCATGGTTTTCAAGGCAAATGGTCAATGTTATGTCAACATTCATGGCATAGTTTGTTCAAATGATCTCATATTGTGCACAAGGGTGCATCTTGGAATGGCAAACAATGTTGCCTAAGGAAGTTTTCATTTTCTTTGGACGAAAAATTCATTTTCCATTTTTCGAGTGCCCAAAATGAGTTTTTTTTTGTGAAGGACCTACCATATATTTGTTGCAAAATTGGACCAAATCAATTTTCTAAAATATTAGGCCCTATTTAATGTACAATTGACCAAATGGTTGCGTGTCAAAAGCTATGATCCACCTCTCGTGAAAAAGACTAATTTCTGCCGATTTAGCAGGAAGCGGGTCAAATTTGAACTGCAGCTGCCTTATAGTTTGCTCTTTATTTTTTCCAAAAATCATTTCTAGGTACATAAGTATCTATTTAATCAAAGACACATGGTGTGGTGGCGAGACGTTGAGGTTTGAATGGTGGCCGAGGCACCCAACTCCAGAGCGCGTAAACTGACATGCCAGCCGCGTGGTCACCGCGTGACCGTGGCGTTGCCACGTGTTCTGGGTGGCCTAGGCATGTGTGGTGGGTTGGGAACTCCCCTGGTAGGTGTTAGGAAGAAGAATACAATAGAAGAATCTCACGAGGAGACTGAACTAAGCTCAAACATGAATTAGCAGCCAAGTGTTTGATTAGCGGTGGGGGAAATGCACATGGCCAATGGGCCTGACTTTTGGCTGAGGATGATCATCTACTAAGGAGACTGTCTTGGCAAATTTGCAGCTCAAATGGAGGAGCCTAGGTGGCACTTGCTTTGCAAAGTACCACACTGGAAAGAAATATGGATGTTGAAACTGGGCTCAAATGAACGAATGGATTGAGCTGACATTTTGTGGAGGGAAGTTATATAGGTAGGAACATGCCCTGGTAAAGTTTCAGCAATAATTAAGCAATATAAAATATAGTTGCTTCACAAACTGAAAATATGACCAGAATAAAAGATTGGATGATGAGCTCACATGGATTGCTGGATAGAGCTCAAATTTTATGGAGAGTGATGATTTGAGCATATGGAAGATTTGGAAAAATCTCAAATCATTTGGATAATCCTAGCTAGTACTTCCTTCACAAAGCTTCTCTCTGGATAGAAACTTTGGAAATTTTCTGAGGAAGATTTACTATGCAAATGGAGCTAAATATTGTCATGTGGCATTGATTTGGATATGGAAGAGTGCCCAAAAAGTTTGAGGGCAATAGGAGTGGTCTAGATAGCACTTGCTTTGCAATGTGCCAATCTGGTCAGAAAATAGAAATTGAAGCTGAGCTCACATAGATGATTCAATGGAGCTACAATTTGGATGAGGATGATAATTTGGGCATATGAACGCACTGTAAAAATTTCATACCATTTGGATAAATAAAAATGGTACTTCCTTCACAATGCTCTCCACTGAACAGAAAATTGGGAAAAATATTGAGGGAAATTGGCTAAATTAAATGAGCTAAAATTTGGTGGAGGGAAGTTCTATGGGTAGGGTCATGTCGTGGTAAATTTGCAGCAATTATAAAGTAATATAAAATATAGTTGCTTCCCAAACTGAAAATATTACTAGAAACAAAGATTGGATGGTGAGCTCACATGGATTGTTAGATGGGGCTCAAATTTTGTGGAGAGCTATGATTTGGGCATATAGAAGATGTGGCAAAAATTCAACTCATTAGGATATGCCTAGCTAGTACTTCCTTCACAAAGCTTCTAGCTGAACAGAAACTTTGGAAATTTGCTGAGGAAGATTTACTAGGCAAATGGAGCTGAATTTTGTCATGAGACAATGATTTGGATAGGAAATAGTGCCCAAAAATTTGAGGGCAATCAAGAAAATATAAATAGCACTTCCTTCACAAAGTGCTGTTCTGAACAGAATAGGAAAATGAATATTCCTGAATTATTTTTGAACTAGGCAAGGAAGGTTTTTGACATATTCGAGGAAGATATGATCCAAAGAATTTATGAGAAATTTTTGGGAATTTTGGGAATGACAGAAATGTAGGCTGCTTCACAACATAGGGCAAAAATTGACACATGGACATGACACATAGGCAAAACTGATGAGGTGGCGCCTAGTCATAGCAATGCACCACAATTTACAAGGCTATGACCATCTATATTGGTCGTGATCAGCTAGAAATAAGGCAGCGGACCAGTGCTGTCTGCTTTACGACCATTTCGTGTAAGGAAATTACGACCTTTCTGACCAAAATGGTCGTTATGGTTTAGGGTTTGGAGCCCCCCGAATAGCTTATGACCAATTGGTCTCAAATGGTCGTAGATTTACGACCATTTCTTCCAGGGTCACTGACAGAAGGTCACAAGTTGACATATTTCTTGTAGTTTCTTACCAAAATCCCTACCAAACCTGAGCCGGCCTCGAAGGACAAGGGAAAGACGGCTCTGAACTTTTCTACATTTGAAGACCAAGATGCCAGTACCTTGCACCAGGCTGTGCTGACCCGGCTGTCTAAAAGCCGGGACACAGAGATCGCCATGATCACTTCATTGAAGCGGAATTATGAGGTAATTTGCTCCCTTCGTTTTGTACCATATATATATGTAGCCCCCAAGGGCCGGGTCATTATGAAATGATGACCCGGGACTTCAAAATTTAAACTTGTAAACATAACTTCAACCGGCGACCCCAAAGGTCGGCTCGTTATTCATGACGGGCGGGTCTTCATAACTTAACAGGATAGACCAATTCATGCATTAGCCCCCAAGTGCCATGTAGAGTGCCTGCAGCTGCATGGAACTTGCCTTACTGTTTGTTTTAAGCTCGAAAATATGTAGCCCCCATGTGCCGGGTTGCCCTTTAGGGCGGCTCGGGACAGGCCTATGTGATGTATAACAGACTGCCTTGCAGGAAATGCTGGATCAAGTAGAGGCCCAGGCTTCCTTCTTCCGAAAGGAAGCAAGGAAGGAGAAGAAACTGCGCATAGAGGCTGAGGAATCCGCTGTTGAGGCCAACAAATCTTTGGTCATTGTGAGGAACACCTTGCAAGAGATGGAAGCTGCAAGAGCCGCCCAAGCCATGAGAGCTGAAGAGGCCGAAGCCAAGCTGGAGCCGGTGACGCAAGAGCTGATGACTCTTAAGGGTCAGATTACCGCCATGTGCCGAGCCATCTTTGGTAAGTAAAACAGACCACCATTGACCGATAGTGCCGGCTTAAATATGCTGAGCCGGCCTGACTGATCATGTATACCTTTGCAGGTCAGAAGAATCAAACCCTTGTGCAGCAACCTTTGGTGAAGTTGAAAGTAGTATATACCTTTGTGGAATAGCTGTACATAGGCGGCTCAAGATGCATTATGGCCGCAAAAAACACCACCTCACCACCACAACTGATCGCGGACATGTTGAAGGAGCTGTCTGTCGTGCCCATGTGGTTTGAGGACTGGAAGAAGGCGTGCTGCCGCTCTGGGGCTCTAACAGCACTTGCCCGAGCCAAGGCATACGTGCCAGAGCTCGACCCGGCTCAAATTGTGGGCGGGTACCCCGAGTTCAACGTGGATGACTCACCGTTCACCAAGAAGGACTTTCAACGCTGCATCAAAGAAACCCGGGTTGCAGCCACCGAGATCGCAGAGGAGGCATATCTGACCAGGTACCAGGCGCCCTACTCAAAGGATAATGAGCGGATAGAGCCGCCTAATCATGAGCCGGTGGCCCTGACTCGTATGCGTAAGCAAACTTTCGCCCCTGAAGTCGACCCTTCCTCCCTGATATCCGCCGATGCCCTATTTGAAGCGTTGTGCTCAATTCAGTGGTCGACCGGCGAGTCAAGTCAAGAGGCGGAGGATGACGACGGCCGTGAAGAGCCGGCTCATGGTGCTTCATCGGGCGCTGGCGCCAGCTCTGACCTGGCGACATAAACGTCGGCTTATCCTTTTGTAGTCCGAACCTTGTAAAAATCTTTGTCATGGCCGCGGCTGATGGGCGGCTTGTAATAGGGCAGTATGAAACACTTGGTGTTGATGCCCGTGCCGTCGTGTACTAAGCTTGTTTATTTCCTGTACCAATACTATGGATGCCTTGCTTTTGTAAATCCTCTTTTTGGGCGGCGAGAGCCGGTTTTTGCAATAGAGTGATTGTGCTGAAACAACACTTGCATGTAACGGTTATTGATGAAGTCAGATAAATGAGTAATCTTTGTTACTGTTTGTAATGAATCGAAAATATGAAAGTGAAGTAAAGTAAATGCCATGCATGGATGTATGCATGTATGCAGAGATGAGATGAGCGCAATAAAAAGAACATAATCATAAGCCAGAATATGCTTGCGACGGCCGGCTCATAAAGCGCAAGCCGGAATATGCTTTCATGAAGCTGGCACTTAGGCCTGTTGACTTGTCCTCTCTCTCTGAAAGCTGGCTCTCACACAACCAATCGGACATTTTAACTCTGACGAATTCAGGGTCACCTATGTGATTGACTCATCAGACGTACGCCGGGTCGTTTTTTTAGGGAGTAGCATCTTGCTAACAGGCAGGTTTAACCAACTTTGTGGCATCTCGCTGGGTTAACGGGTTTTGTAAGCTAAACTCAATTGAGTTGGAAGCCCCCAAGTAACCAAGATCAACAAATAAAGATCCAGCACACAAGCTTTGAGGCAAAACAACATCTTTACACAGTGCTGCTGGTCGCTATTTTATCTGATCAAAAACAGGTATATACACGATGAAAGGTATGTACTAAAATATGACCCAGTCGATGACTTAGGTGTAGTATGGCCGAAGCTGGGCAATGTTCCAGGGCCGGCTTGTTTCCTCCTCAGAGGTACGTGATTTATCTGCCTCACGTATATCAATCAGGTAATATGACCCGTTGTTGAGATTCTTGCTGACCACAAAGGGCCCTTCCCAAGGTGGGGAAAGCTTATGCATGCCTGTCTGGTCTTGTATCAGACGGAGCACTAAGTCACCCTCCTGAAAAGTACGGTTTCGAACTCTACGGCTGTGATAGCGACGTAGGTCTTGCTGATAAATTGCTGATCTGGATGCGGCAAGGTCGCGTTCTTCCTCCAGAGCATCAAGAGCATCTTGGCGAGCCTGCTCATTATCTGATTCCACATAGGCCGCCACTCGAGGGGAGTCATGACGAATATCGCTTGGAAGTACAAGTTCTGCACCATAGACTAGGAAAAACGGCATATAGCCTGTTGACCTGCTGGGAGTAGTCCGTATGCTCCAAAGCACCGAAGGTAATTCTTCTTCCCAGCAAGCCGACATGCGCTGCAAAGGCACCATGAGCCGGGGTTTGATACCACGCAGCAATTCCTGATTGGCCCTTTCTGCCTGTCCGTTGGACTGAGGATGCGCAACCGATGCTAGATCAAGCCGGATGTGCTCCTGCTGACAGAACTGTTCCATAACTCCCTTGGACAGATTAGTTCCATTGTCTGTAATGATACTGTGCGGGTAGCCAAATCGGAATATCATCTTTTTCAGAAATTTGACAGCTGTAGCCGCATCGCAGTTGCTGACCGGCTCTGCTTCCACCCACTTGGTAAACTTGTCCACAGCCACCAGTAGGTGCGTATGCTTGTTCTTAGAACGTTTGAAGGGTCCCACCATGTCAAGCCCCCAGACCGCGAATGGCCAGGTAATCGGGATCATCCTCAACTCTTAAGCCGGCATATGGGCCTGGTGAGCATATTTCTGGCAACCATCACACTTACGGACAATGTCCTCTGCGTCAGCATGAGCCGTGAGCCAGTAAAAACCATGCCGGAAAGCCTTCGTGACCAGTGATCTTGAGCCGGCATGGTGTCCATAGTCGCCAGAGTGAATCTCATTGAGAATTGTGCAACCCTCTTCAGGTGAAACACAACGCTGAAAAACACCAGTGATGCTTCGTCGGTGCAACTCGCCATTGACAATAGTCATAGACTTGGATCGTCTGATGATCTGCCGGGCGAGGATTTCCTTTGTTGGCAGTTCTCCCCGGCTTAGGTAAGCCAAATAGGGGACCGTCCAATCAGGGATAGCATGGACAACAGCCACTAGAGCTGCCTCCAGGTCAGGAATATCCAAGTCCTCCTCTCTTGGTAACTTGACAGACGGATTGTGCAAAACGTCCAGGAACACATTGGGTGGCACTGGCTTGCGCTGAGAACCCAAGTGAGAGAGTGCATCGGCCGCCTCGTTCTGCCGGCGATCAATATGGTCAACTTGATAACCTTTGAAGTGTCCAGCAATATTTGTGACTGCCTGCCAATAAGCCGCCATAAGGGGATCCTTGGAATCCCATGTACCTGAAACTTGCTGGGCCACTAAGTCTGAGTCGCCCAAACACCTGGCCCGGCTCAGGTTCATCTCCTTGGCCATCTGAAGCCCATGAAGCAAAGCCTCATATTCTGCTGCATTGTTAGTACAGGGGAACATGAGTCTCAAAACATAACAGAACTTATCTCCTCGTGGGGAAGTAATCACAACTCCAGCCCCCGAGCCTTCAAGCTGCCTTGAGCCGTCAAAGTGTATGGACCAGTAAATTGTGTCGGGCTTCTCTTCGGGAGGCTGCAACTCTGTCCAATCATTAATGAAATCCACCAACGCCTGAGATTTGATTGCTGTGCGAGGCACGTATTTGAGATGATGCGGACCGAGCTTGATGGCCCACTTAGCAACCCGGCCTGTCGCCTCCCGGTTCTGGATTATATCCCCAAGAGGAGCTGAGCTGACCACAGTGATTGGATGTTCGTGGAAGTAATGCTTCAGCTTGCGGCTAGCCATAAATACTCCGTAGACTAGTTTCTGCCAATGTGGATATCGCTGCTTGGACTCGGTTAACACCTCACTGATATAATACACAGGGTGCTGGACTGGATATTCCTTGCCATCCTCTTTGCGCTCTACTACGACTGCCACGCTTACCGCTTTGTTATTGGCAGCAATATATAGCAACATTGGTACCTTCTCACGAGGGGCAGCAAGGACTGGCAGCTCAGACAACTACTTCTTAAGGGCCTCAAAAGCCTGATCTGCAGCATTACTACAGACGAAGTTATCTGATTTCTTAAGCAACTGGTATAACGGAATTGCCTTCTCTCCAAGCCGGCTTATGAACCGACTTAGCGCCGCAACCCGCCCAGCCAGCTTTTGCACGTCATTCAGTCTGGCCGGCTTAGCCAGGGTTGTGATTGCCTTGATCTTTTCCGGGTTAGCTTCAATGCCACGCTCGGAAACAAGAAATCCCAGAAGTTTTCCTGCAGGGACACCAAAGACACACTTCTCCGAGTTAAGCTTCATCTAGTAGATACGGAGATTATCAATTGTTTCCTTGAGATCCTGCAACAGAGTTTCTTTCTTGCGGGACTTGACCACAATGTCATCAACATACGCATGAACATTCCGTCCGATCTGCTTGTGAAAACAGCTCTGGACACAACGCTGAAAAGTCGCCTGTGCACACTTCAGACCAAATGGCATGGTTGTATAGCAGAAAGCCCCAAAGGGTGTGATGAAAGCCGTCTTTTCCTGGTCCTCCAGCTTCATTTTGATCTGATGATAACCGGAGTAAGCATCCAGGAAGCATAAACACTCGCAACCCGCCGTGGCATCAATGATCTGGTCAATACGGGGCAAGGCGAAAGGGTCACTAGGGCAAGCCTTATTCAGGTCTGTGTAATCAACACACATCCGCCAAGTCCCATTTTTCTTCAGAACAAGCACTGGGTTAGCTAGCCATTCAGGATGGAAAACTTCAACGATGAACCCGGCAGCTAGGAGCCGGGCCACCTCTTCACCAATAGCTTTCCGTCTTTCCTCATTAAAACGACGGAGATGCTGGCGAACTAGTTTAAACTTGGGATCCACGTTGAGGGAGTGCTCAGCGAGTTCTCTCGGTACACCTGGCATGTCAGAAGGTTTCCATGCAAAGATGTCCCGGTTCTCACGGATGAACTCGATGAGCGCGCTTTCCTATTTGGGATCCATATTTGGCCCGATGGTGAACTGCTCAGAAGAACTGCCCGGGGTGAAATCAAATTGCTTTGTGTCTCTGGCCGACTTAAACTTGAGCAGAGGGTCAGACTCCGTGGTGGGCTTCTTCAGGGATGTCCTGTCAGACGGGTCAACATTGTCCTTATAATACCGCAACTCCTCCGCGGCGCAAGCCGTCTCAGCATAAGCTGCGTCTCCTTCCTCGCACTCAAGTGCAATCTTCCAGTTGTTCTCCACTGTGATGGTTCCCCTTGGTCCTGGCATCTTCATTTTCAAGTAAATGTAGCATGGCCGTGCCATGAACCGCGCATAAGCCGGCCGGCCAAATAAGGCGTGGTATGGGCTCTTAAGTTTGATCACCTCAAAGGACAGGAACTCAGAACGCCAGTTATCCTCTGAGCCAAAGGCCACCTCAAGGGAAATTCTTCCCATGGGATATGCCGACTTGCCAGGAACAATGCCGTGAAAGACTGTAGAGGACGGAGTTAACTGCTTATCGGACAGATTCATTCGCCTGAACGTGTCATAGTACAGAATGTTGATGCTGCTGCCTCCGTCCATGAGCACCTTAGTCAGGGTATAGCCGCCGACTTGTGGCGCAACCACCAGAGCCAGGTGGCCAGGGTGGTCAAGGAGGACAGGATGATCTGCCCTGCTCCAGGTAACCGGCTGCTCAGACCAGTTGAGATAGTAAGGAGTTGCCGACTCAACCGTGTGGGCGGCTCGTCGCTACACCTTCCGATCCCGCTTGCAGGTACTGGTGGTGAAAACATGATACTGTCCGCTATTTAACTGTTTCGGGTTACTCTGAAACCCTGCCGCACCAGCTTGATGCTGATTTCCCTGGTTGTTTCTCTGATTGCCACCTCCAGTATTACCAGCCCCCCTGAAACCCGCCGCCTTGGCCACTGTTCCCTTGGAAGCCGGGTCCTGCGAAGGGCCCTTGCAAGCCGGCTCCTAAGGAGCCGGGTCCCTGGTTGGCGGGTTGTCCGCCGTTGCCGCCACCATTATGATGATTCTGGAAGACCCGCTTGGCAAACTCTTGCATGACATAGCAATTTTCCCAGGAGTGACTGGACGGCTTACCATTGTAATTGTGTTTTGGACAAGGAGCCTCTCGCAGCGCTGGTATTAAACATGGAGTTCCAATCATGCGGCTTGAAGAGCCCCCAAGTCGGCCATCTGGCTAGGTAGCGATGGGCGAGTTGACATTCGGCGGCGGGTTGATATCCGGCAGCGGGTGATATCCGGCGGCGGGTTGACTCGCGCCGGTGTGTTGACGTGCGCCTGCGGGTTACGCCCTGCACGCGCGTTTTCCTCCTCCCACGCTCGAAGAACTCGTGCCGCCTCCACAACGTCTTGCGGGATCCTAGGTTGGTGCTATTCCGCCAGCGGCTGGGCGGCTCTCCTGCGATGCGCGCTGCTGGAGACTGCTGGCGACTCAGGACGCTGGCTCCTGGTACGGCTCTGGTGAGGGGTTGAATGAAGACGGTGCTGGCTATGCGAGTAGTTGGCCTGTTGCACTATAGCTGTCTTGAGCATTGCAATAGCGTTCCTGGCCTCTGTCTGAATCGGGCCGTCCCCCTCAATCGGAATAGCTGCCAAGTTGTGGGTCACTACCAGCACGTTATCAACCGGGTTAGAGTAGTGTCCAATTGGGGTCTGGAACCGGTGAGACGGCGGCTGTTGCTGTTGGTCTGGCATGCGATGCTGGGCCGGCTCCCGCTGCTGAACCGGCTATTGCAAAGGCGGCTCTCCCGTGGGGATGACTCTAGCCCTCGGGTTCGTCGGAGCCGGCGGTGTGGTGAACAGCTGAGTCGGCTCGAGATTGGCCGGAAGCCGGCTCTGATGACGCCTCCGGTGGACAAGTTCCAACTCGGCCTATCGGCGGCTCAGGTAACTCGCCTCCTCATCCAGACGCTGCCGCTCCTCGGCAATCCGGGCCTGTTCCTGTACCATGCGGGCATTCTCCGTATTGATGTCCTCCTGGATCTTGGCCATCTGCTCTCGGCACTTCGTGATCCCCGTGTTACGCGCCGCTGCATTCTCCGCAGTGACCGGCTCGGTCAACAGGGCTGCGAGCGTGGTCATCAAGTCCGTGAGTGCCTGAACCCTAGTTTTCTAAGAGCCGGTGGCTGACGCGCCGGCTCCTCCTGAGCCGGCAAGGATGTTGTTCTGCCCCGATGTTGGATTGGCCGGGTCACGCACCGGATCTTGCCTTCTCGCCATGTATACCGCCGCGAAGCGAGGCGGCTCTGGGCTCTCTGGAAAGACGTTGTCCGTGTGCCCGAGCCCTCCAGCATGCGGAGGAAGGATTGACTCGGTTTCTCCCGCCGAGGACTCGCCGTCAGATTGGACGAGCGTATCGTCTTTAGACAGGGAGTTCTCCGACAAGGCCACCCCTTGAAACCTACGAAGACACGGTTCCGGGCGGCTTGACGCGGGCCGGGTCTCGCCTGACTCGGCCCGGCGCGGCGTGCTGACTCAATGCCGGCGATGCTCTCCAACCTGGCGTCCGACTCGCTGACCACGCCGATGAAGGTATGGATTTTGCCGAAGGGGAACCGGTACCCGTACTCAATCGAGTCGTCCTCGGGGCCCCAGTATGAATCATCGATGTAGAACTTCCCGCGGCGGCTCTTGGTCATCATGCCAACCGCGTACTTCCCGAACCCTGGAAGAGATCCCGCTAAGAACTCAACTCCATCGTGCGTAGGCCCCACGGTGGGCGCCAACTGTCATGGTTTTGACACGGCAGATGCCCTTGTGAAAGGACTTAGAGATGAGGCCATCGCACAAGTGTGGAAGCTTAGCGGGGTTGATCGGGAGCGAGAAGACGCCGCGTTACCCAGGTTCGGCCCCTCACGGTGGAGGTAAAAGCCTACGTCCTGCTTGATTATATTGCTGTGGTTCTCGATTACAAGGATGCGGATTCGCTAACCTAGCTTTCGATGAGATTGCAACTTAGTCTTTTTCGTACAGGTGCTCCCCTTTATATACACAGGTGGAACCCTAGATTACATGAGAGCCCGGGTCGTAATCTGACCCATCTCCTACTCTTCTACTTATCCTCCAAGGCGGCCTCCGTGCCACTCATCATCTCCGTGAGTCGGCCTATTGCCTAAGCCGACCCGCGATGATTCCTTCAGCCTTGCAGTAGGTTGACCCGCCGAGCCTGCTTCATGGCCGGGTTATCACTCTGCCGGGTCTATATGCTGGTAACCATCCCCAACAATCATGTTCTACGATACGGAGCCGCCGCCACCTCATGTTCTTCATCGGGAGGCCAGATCTGGAGTCCGTTCGGGGCTCCGAAGAGGGGGATCTTCCGTCATCGTCGTCATCAACCATCCTCCATCACCAATTTCATGATGCTCACCGCCGGGAGTGAGTAATTCCTTCGTAGGCTTGCTGGACGGTGATGGGTTGGATGAGATTTATCATGTAATCGAGTTAGTTTTGTTAGGGCTTGATCCCTAGTATCCACTATGTTCTGAGATTGATGTTGCTATGACTTTGCTATGCTTAATGCTTGTCACTAGGGCCCGAGTGCCATGATTTCAGATCTGAACCCTTTATGTTTTCATGAATATATTTGTGTTCTTGATCCGATATTGCAAGTTATACGCACCTGCTATGTGTTATGATCCGCATACCCCAAGGTGACAATAATTGGGATTCTTTTCGGTGATTACCGTAGTTTGAGGAGTTCATGTATTCACTATGTGTTAATGCTTTGTTCCGGTTCTCTACTAAAAGGAGGCCTTAATATCCCTTAGTTTCCTTATGGACCCCGCTGCCACGGGAGGGTAGGACAAAAGATGTCATGCAAGTTCTTATCGCAAGCACATATGACTATATACGGAATACATGCCTACATTACATTGATGAATTGGAGCTAGTTCTGTGTCGCCCTAGGTTATGACTGTTATATGATGAATGTTATCCAACATAATCAACGATCCAATGCCTACGAGTTTTTCACATATTGTTCTTTGCTAAGTTACTACTGTTGCTACTACTGTTACAATTGCTACTACTATTGCTGCTACTGTTACTGCTACTGTTACTATTATTGCTATTGCTATCAAACTACCATACTACTGTGCTACTGATCACTCTGCTGCAAATATTTAGTCTCCAGGTGTGGCTGAATTGACAACTCAACTGCTAATACTTGCAAATATTCTTTGGCTCCCCTTGTGTCGAATCAATAAATTTGGGTTGAATACTCTACCCTCAAAAACTATTGCGATCCCCTATACTTGTGGGTTATCAAGACCTTTTTCTGGCGCCGTTGCCGGGGAGCATAGCTCTATTTGCTGAGTCACTTGGGATTTATATCTGTTGATCACTATGAAGAATCTGAAAGATGCTAAGACCAAGATCGTCCCCCCTAAGACGAGGGGAGGTAAGGAACTGCCATCTAGCTCTGCACTTGATTCACCTTCTGTTTTGAGTAAGCTTGCAACACCACCACCTGCTATTAATTCTGATATGTCGCAAGTTATTGATGATACTACTTCTGCTATGAATGATACTTATGATGATGCTAGTACTATGCTTGATAATGCTATGCCACTTGGTGAATTTCTTGATGAATAACTTGCTAAAGCTAAAGAAATTAAGAATGTTGAAAATGCTGAAACTCTTGAGAATTATGACTCACCTATTATGCCTAGCTCTCCTACTAGAGTTGAGTCACCTGATGAACATGTCTTTGATAGGGAGACGGCTAGAGCCATCCTTGCTTGTAATGATAGAGATGAAGTTATAAAATTGCTTGCTGAAATGAAAGAAAAATCTACGAAGGAGAGAATGAAATACGATCCTAAGTTTGCTACCTCTCCCATATTTGTTACTGATAAGGATTATGAATTCTCTGTCGATCCTGAGTTAATTACTTTGGTTGAATCTGATCCTTTCCATGGCTATGAAACTGAAACCGTTGTGGCACATCTTACTAAGTTAAATGATATAGCCACCCTATTTGCTCATGAGGAAAAAATTCGTTAATACTATATCCTTAAGTTGATTCCTTTATCATTAAAGGGTGAAGCTAAGAAATGGTTTAATACTCTTGCTCCTGGTTGTGTGCGTAGTCCCCAGGATATGATATATTACTTCTCTGAAAAATATTTTCCTGCTCATAAGAAACAAGCTGCTTTACAGGAAATATTTAACTTTGTGCAAATTGAAGAAGAGAATCTCCCTCAAGCTTGGGGGAGGCTTCTCCAATTACTTAATGCTTTGCCTGATCATCCTCTTAAGAAGAATGAAATACTTGATATCTTTTATAATGGACTAACCGATGCTTCTAGGGACTACCTAGATAGTTGTGCTGGTTGTGTTTTCAGGGAACGAACTATTGGGCAAGCTGAGGAACTATTGAATAATATATTGAAGAATGATAATGATTGGACACTTCCTGAACCACCGCCTAAGCCCACTCCGAGGAAGAGGGGTATTTTATTTCTCAGTCCTGAAGATATGTAAGAAGCAAAGAAATGTATGAAGGAAAAAGGTATTAAGGCTGAAGATGTTAAGAATCTACCACCTATTGAAGAAATACATGGTCTTGACACACCGCCACAGGTAGTAGAGGTAAATTCTCTTATAAAATCTGATGAAGGTGATATTCCCTATAACAAACCTCCTAGTTAATGTTTGTATGAATTTGACAATTATATTATTAAGCAAGATCATTTCAATGCAAATATTATGAAACGATTGAAACGAAATGCCTACATGATTGATCGCTGATGTCTACTACGCAACTTTTATTCTTGTAGACGTTGTTGGGCCTCCAAGTGCAGAGTTTTGTAGGACAGTAGCAAATTTCCCTCAAGTGGATGACCTAAGGTTTATCAATCCGTGGGAGGTGTAGGATGAGATGGTCTCTCTCAAACAACCCTGCAATCAAATACAAGAAATCTCTCGTGTCCCCAACACACCCAATACAATGGTAAATTGTATAGGTGCACTAGTTCGGCGAAGAGATGGTGGTACAAGTGTAGTATGGATAGTAGATATAGGTTTTTGTAATCTGAAAAAAACAGCAAGGTAGCAAGTGATAAAATGGAGCACAAACAGTATTGCAATGCTTAAAAACAAGGCCTAGGGTTCATACTTTCACTAGTGCAATCTCTCAACAATGCTAACATAATTGGATCATATAACAATCCCTCAACGTGCGATAAAGAATCACTCCGAAGTTCCTATTAGCGGAGAACATAAGATATAAATTTTTGTAGGGTACGAAACCACCTCAAAGTTATCCTTTCCAATCAATCTATTGAGCCATCCCTATAAGTGTCACAAACGGCCCTAGAGTTCGTACTAAAATAACACCATGTGATACGCATCAACCAACCCTAATGTCACCTAGATACTCCAATGTCACCACAAGTATCCATGAGTTGATTATTCGATATGCATCAAACAACTTCAGATTCATAATATTCAATCCACACAAAGAACTTCAAAGAGTACCCCCAAAGTTTCTTATCGGAGAAAAGATAATGAAAACGTGCAACCAACCCCTATGCCTAGATCACCCCAAGGTCACGGGAATCCGCGAGTTGATCACCAAAACATACATCAAGTGACTCAATAGAATACCCCATTGTCACCACGGGTATCCACTTGCAAGACATACATCTAGTGTTCTCAAATCTGAAATATTCAATCCGACAATAACGAAACCTCAAAGGGAAAGACTCAATTCATCACAAGAAGATAGAGAGGGAAGAAACACCATATGATCCAACTATATTAACAAAGCTCGGGATACATCAAGATCGTGATAAATCAAGAACACGAGAGAGAGATCAAACACATAGTTACTAGTACATGCCCGCAGCCCCGAGGGTGAACTACTCCCTCCTCGTCATGGAGACCGCTGGGATGATGAAGATGGCCTCCAGTGATGATTCCCCCTCCGGCAGGGTGCCGAAATAGGGCTCCAGATGGTATTTCTTCGGTACAGAGGCGTGCGGCGGTGGCGTCAAAGTTCTAAGTTTATTTCTGGGTGTTTCTCTATTTATAGGATTTTTCAGCGTTGGAATCACGCAAAACGGAGCTACGAGGGCCCCATAAGGCAGTACGGCGCGACCCCCCAGGCCGCGCCGTCGTGCCTTGTGAGCACCTCGTGAGGCTTCTGGTCCTTCCACGAAGCTTCGGGGGTCTCTTTTGGTCCAACAAAAATCGTCAAAAAGTTTCGTCCAATTCCGAGAACTTTTATTTTTGCACAAAAAACAACACCACGGTAGTTCTGCTGAAAACAGCGTCAGTCCGGGTTAGATCTAATCAAATCATACCAAAACCATATAAAATTGTTATAAATATGACATGAATACTTCATAAATTATAGATACGTTGGAGACGTATCAGCATCCCCAAGCTTAATTCCTGCTCGTCCTCGAGTAGGCAAATGATAAAAGAAATAATTTATGAAGTGTGAATGCTAGCATAGTGCATAAGTTTGATCAATGATAATTCAATCACTTTTTCTAGCATCATTATATATCATAAACAGGAACTCATCTCATAAAACTTCTCATGATCAAGTAGCAAGCTATTCACATGTTAAAGTATAGACCATAAACTTTCTTGAAAACTAACAAACTATGTTCTGAGTCATCAAACAATTGCAATTCATCTTATTTTCAGGAAGGGTCTATGTAAGAGCTTTGATTTAGCAAATTCCACATACTCAACTATTATATAGTCTTCCATGATTGTTGACACTCAAAGCATATTTTTAGAACAAATCGTTTCAGTCAAACACATAGGAAGATAGGGGCTTAATGTTTTGCCTCCTGCTACTTGTGAGCTGCGTTGGTAATTCCCTGAAGAGGAAGGGAGATGCAGTACAGTAGAGATAAGTATTTCCCTCAGTTATGAAACCAAGGTTATTAATCCAGTAGGAGAATCACGCAACACCTCGTTAGTAGCACCTGCACACAAAACAACAAATCCTTACACCCAACGCAAACAAGGGGTTGTCAATCCCTCGGCGGTTAATTGCAAGATTAAATTGTATGTGATAGATTGAACTAAAATATAAATAAAATAAATAAAGTAAAAGTGCAGCAAGGTATTTTTAGGGTTTTTAATATATGATTTAGATAGACCCGGGGGCCATAGCTTTCACTAGAGGCTTCTTTCAAGAAAATAGCATACGGTGGGTAAACAAATTACTGTTGAGCAATTGATAGAAAAGCAAATAATCATGATGATATCCAAGGCAATGATCATGTATATAGGCATCACGTCCGAGACAAGTAGACCGACTCCTGCCTGCATCTACTACTATTACTCCACACATCGACCGCTATCCAGCATGCATCTAGTGTATTAAGTCCATAAAGAACGGAGTAACGCCTTAAGCAAGATGACATGATGTAGACAAAGTAAACTCACGCATGACTAAACCCCATCTTTTTACCCTTAATAGCAACGATACATACGTGTCATGTCCCTTCCTATCACTGGGATTGAGCACCGCAAGATCGAACCCATTACAAAGCACCTCTCCCATTGCAAGATAAATCAATCTAGTTGACCAAACCAAATCAATAGATCGGAGAGAAATATGAAGCTATAATAATCATGCATAAAAGAGTTCAGAGAAAACTCAAATAATATTCATGGATAATCTGATCATAAACTCACAATTCATCGGATCCCAACAAACACACCGCAAAAAGTGATTACATCGGATAGAACTCCAAGAACATCGAGGAGAACATTGTATTGAAGATCAAAAAGAGAGAAGAAGCCATCTAGCTACTAACTATGGACCCGAAGGTCTGTGGTAAACTACGCACGCATCATCGGAAGGGCAGCAAGGTTGATGTAGAGCCCCTCTGTGATCGATTCCCCCTCCGGTGGAGTACCGGAAAAGGCCTCCAGATGGGATCTCTCGAGAACAGAAACTTGTGGCGGCGGAAAAAGTATTTCGTGGACTCCTCTGTTGGTTTCCCGATTTTAGAGAATTTATAGTGGTGGAATTAGGTCAAACGGAGCTGTGTGGGCCCCACAAGCCACCAGGGCACGCCCCCCTGGGGCTTGCCCTGGTGCCTCATGGGCCACTGCTTCATTTTCTAGCCCTCTCCCGAAGCTTCCAGTACTTGTTATGTCCAGAAAAAAATCTCCAAAAAGTTTCGTGGTATTTGGACTTCGTTTGGTACTGATATTCTGGAAAACCAAAAACAGGCAAAAAACAGCAACTGGCACTGGGCACTAAGTTAATAGGTTAGTCCCAAAAAATGATATATAATTGTTGTAAATGTATATAAAAACATCCAAGATTGATAATATAATAGCATGGAACAATCAAAAAATATAGATACGTTGGAGACGTATCACCTTCCAACTTATTTATCTCATGGATAATGTCAATAATAATAACTCATGATCACCTATATTCAATGGGATATATATGCCTGGATCAATCCCCACCACATGATGCTTGCCAAGAGAGAAAATAAAAATGGAATACAGAAGAACACTATTGACTCTTGCATAAAAGTAAATACATAAAGTAAAAGATAGGCCCTTCGCAGAGGGAAGCAGAGGTTGTTATGCGCTCTTGTTTTTGGATGTGCAAGCTCTTAATGTAAAGGAACGTCACTTTATATTGCCCCTTGTGATAACGACCTTTATTATGCACTCTGTCACTTTTATTACTCCACCATCACAAGATCGTAAAAAGCTTATTTTCCCTTACAATAAAAGTTCATACATGTTTAGGAGCAATTTTTATTGCTTTGCACCGATGACAACTTACTTGAAAGATATTATTCAATCCATAGGTAGATATAGTGGACTCTCATGACATGAAACTGGGTTTAAGGGTTTTTGGATGCACAAGTAGTATCTCTACTTAGTGCGGAATTTTGGCTAGCAAAAGATAGGGGGCACGCACCACATGTTATAGGATCCAAAACCATATAACTTCTATATGAATATAAACAAACATAACCCATTACGTTGTCTTCCTTGTCCAACATCAACTACTTGATCAAGTTTGAAAATAATTAATGGGGGCTCACAATCATAGAAGATGTCCAAGATAGTATATTTATATGTGAAATCTCTCTTCCTTCAATATTCTTTCATGAATTGTTCAAGTGACCAATGCTATGTTTGCTAACTTTCAATAAACTTTACCACTTATACTTCTTGTATGTGTAGTCATTACTCCTCATGGGACAAGCATATGAAGCACATGTAATTTCAACTTTATGATATTCAATTCATTCAACAATCTACTCTTAGGATATAAGTGAAGCACGAGAGTAAACGAGAAACTACTCCAAAAGGTATAAGTGAAGATAAATGAGTAGGCAAATAATTAAGTAGCTATGTCAAGACTCTCTCCAAATAAAGATTTCAGATCTTGATAATTTTATTCAAACAGCAAACAAAATGAAAATAAAAGGACACTCCAAGAATAGCACATATCATGTGAACAAGTAAAAACTTAGGCTAACCGATAGGTGTTGATGAAGAAAGGTGGGATGCCCACCGGGGCACCCCAAGCTTAGTTGCTTGAGACTTCTTGGAATGTTATCTTGGGGTGCCTTGGGCATCCCCAAGCTTGATCTCTTGTGTCTTCTTAATTCCTCTCATATCATGGCTTCCCTAAATCTTAAAAACTTCATCCACACAAAACTCAACAAGAACTCGTGAGATAAGTTAGTATAAATCAACTCAAAACCTTAACGTTCTCTACTGTAGAAAATCACTAAAATTATAATTAAACATTGCATACTAAATGCCTATGCATATTTAATACTCCTATCCACAAATAGAAACATTAAACAAGCAAACATATGCAAACAATGCAACTATAACAGCAATCTGCCAAAACAGGACATTCCGTAAAGGGTGAATAAGAATTCATACTTCCCTAACTCCAAACATTCTGAAAAATTACCACGGGACATAGAACTCATGCATTCTTACTGTGTAAAAATTTCAGATTTTTATCATGTTCCGACTATTCAGAAATATTCTGGACATAACAGAAAACTTTCTGTTTTCAAACAGCAACACATAAACTTGCAAACTGAGCATGGTAAAGGCTATAATTGGCATTTTATTGAACTAAAAGATACAAAACATGATTATTGATAATAGCAAGCAAATTTCAACAAAATAAAATGATGCTCCAAGCAAAACTCATATTATGTGACGAATAAAAATATAGCTCCAAGTGAGGTTACCGATAGTGTTGAAGACGAAAGAGGGGATGCCTTCCGAGGCATCCCCAAGCTTAGTTGCTTGGGTATTCCTTGAATATTACCTTGGGGTGCCTTTGGCGTCCCCAAGCTTAGGGTCTTGCCCCTCCTTATGCTCCTCATATCGATATCTCACCCAAAACTTGAAAACTTCAATCACACAAAACTTAACGGAACTTGTGAGATAGGTTAGTATGATAAAAATAAATCATCCACTTAGGTACTGTCAAGACAAGATTCATAATTGTTCTCACATAATGAATACTGTATTCTATCATTTCCACAATTTATAACTCATAATATAAGCTACGGAGACACTAAAACAAGCAAACTATGCAATAAAAACAGAATCTGTCAAAAACAGAACAACATGTAGTGAGCGATTTAAAAACCATACTTATGTACCTCCAAAAATTCTGAAAAATTAGGAAAACGTAAAACATTTGTAACCCAATACTCTGTAAAAATTTCAGAATTTTCTCACGCTCCAGTACAGAATAGAAATTCCAGCACTGGACGCAAAAGTTTCTGTTTTTGCACAGAATCAAATCAACAAGCGTCCACACTATCCCAAAGGCTTTACTTGGCACATTATTGAAAGAAAACATATAAAACATGATTACTACAGTAGCTTAATCATGTGAACACATAAAAACATTATGGTTAAATATGGGTTGTCTCCCAACAAGCGCTTTTCTTTAATGCCTTTTAGCTAGGCATGATGATTTCAATGATGCTCGCATAGGAATGAAGAATTGAAACACAATGAGAGCATCATGAAGCATATGACTAGCACATTTAAGTCTAACCCACTTCCTATGCATAGGGATTTTTCGAGCAAACAATTTGTGGGAGCAAGAATCAACTAGCATAGGAAGGCAAAACAATTATAACTTTGAAACTTTCAACACATAGAGAGGAAACTTGATATTATTGAGAAGCCTACAAGCATATGTGCCTCTCTCATAATAATTTTCAGTAGCATCATGAATGAATTCAACAATATAACCATCACATAAAGCATTCTTTTCATGATCCACAAGCATAGAAATTTTATTACTCTCCACATAAGCAATTTTCTTCTCATTCATAATAGTGGGAGCAAACTCAACAAAATAACTATCATGAGATACTTGATTGGCATAATCCAATTGAAAATTAAAATCATGATGACAAGTTTCATAGTTATCATTATTATTTATAGCATACATGTCATCACAATAATCATCATAGATAGCAACTTTGTTGTCATAATCAATTAAAACCTCTTCCAAAATAGTGGAATCATCATTAAATAAAGTCATGACCTCTGCAAATCCACTTTCATAATTATTGCCATAAGATTCAACACCCTCCAAAATAGTGGGATCACTAGTGCCTAGAGTTGACACTCTTCCAAACCCACTTTCATCAATATAATCATCATAAATAGGAGGCATGCAATCATCATAATAAATTTTCTCATCAAAACTTGGGGGACTAAAAATATCATCTTCATCAAACATAACATCCCCAAGCTTATGGCTTTGCATATCATTAGCATCATGGATATTCATAGAATTCATACTAACAACATTGCAATCATGCTCATTATTCAAGGAACTCACATTAAACATTTTATTAAATTCTTCCTCTAACAATTGAGCACAATTTTCTGATCCATCATTTTCAAGAAAGACATTATAAAGATGAAGCATATGAGGCAACCTCAATTCCATTTTTTGTAGTTTTCTTTTATAAAACCAAACTAGTGATAAACAAGAAACTAAAAGATTCAATTGCAAGATCTAAAGATAAACCTTCAAGCACTCACCTCCCTAGCAACGGCGCCAGAAAAGAGCTTGAAGTCTACTACGCAACTTTTATTCTTGTAGACGTTGTTGGGCCTCCAAGTGCAGAGTTTTGTAGGACAGTAGCAAATTTCCCTCAAGTGGATGACCTAAGGTTTATCAATCCGTGGGAGGTGTAGGATGAGATGGTCTCTCTCAAACAACCCTGCAATCAAATACAAGAAATCTCTCGTGTCCCCAACACACCCAATACAATGGTAAATTGTATAGGTGCACTAGTTCGGCGAAGAGATGGTGGTACAAGTGTAGTATGGATAGTAGATATAGGTTTTTGTAATCTGAAAAAAACAGCAAGGTAGCAAGTGATAAAATGGAGCACAAACAGTATTGCAATGCTTAAAAACAAGGCCTAGGGTTCATACTTTCACTAGTGCAATCTCTCAACAATGCTAACATAATTGGATCATATAACAATCCCTCAACGTGCGATAAAGAATCACTCCGAAGTTCCTATTAGCGGAGAACATAAGATAGAAATTTTTGTAGGGTACGAAACCACCTCAAAGTTATCCTTTCCAATCAATCTATTGAGCCATCCCTATAAGTGTCACAAACGGCCCTAGAGTTCGTACTAAAATAACACCATGTGATACGCATCAACCAACCCTAATGTCACCTAGATACTCCAATGTCACCACAAGTATCCATGAGTTGATTATTCGATATGCATCAAACAACTTCAGATTCATAATATTCAATCCACACAAAGAACTTCAAAGAGTACCCCCAAAGTTTCTTATCGGAGAAAAGATAATGAAAACGTGCAACCAACCCCTATGCCTAGATCACCCCAAGGTCACGGGAATCCGCGAGTTGATCACCAAAACATACATCAAGTGACTCAATAGAATACCCCATTGTCACCACGGGTATCCACTTGCAAGACATACATCTAGTGTTCTCAAATCTGAAATATTCAATCCGACAATAACGAAACCTCAAAGGGAAAGACTCAATTCATCACAAGAAGATAGAGAGGGAAGAAACACCATATGATCCAACTATATTAACAAAGCTCGGGATACATCAAGATCGTGATAAATCAAGAACACGAGAGAGAGATCAAACACATAGTTACTAGTACATGCCCGCAGCCCCGAGGGTGAACTACTCCCTCCTCGTCATGGAGACCGCTGGGATGATGAAGATGGCCTCCAGTGATGATTCCCCCTCCGGCAGGGTGCCGAAATAGGGCTCCAGATGGTATTTCTTCGGTACAGAGGCGTGCGGCGGTGGCGTCAAAGTTCTAAGTTTATTTCTGGGTGTTTCTCTATTTATAGGATTTTTCAGCGTTGGAATCACGCAAAACGGAGCTACGAGGGCCCCATAAGGCAGTACGGCGCGACCCCCCAGGCCGCGCCGTCGTGCCTTGTGAGCACCTCGTGAGGCTTCTGGTCCTTCCACGAAGCTTCGGGGGTCTCTTTTGGTCCAACAAAAATCGTCAAAAAGTTTCGTCCAATTCCGAGAACTTTTATTTTTGCACAAAAAACAACACCACGGTAGTTCTGCTGAAAACAGCGTCAGTCCGGGTTAGATCTAATCAAATCATACCAAAACCATATAAAATTGTTATAAATATGACATGAATACTTCATAAATTATAGATACGTTGGAGACGTATCAGCATCCCCAAGCTTAATTCCTGCTCGTCCTCGAGTAGGCAAATGATAAAAGAAATAATTTATGAAGTGTGAATGCTAGCATAGTGCATAAGTTTGATCAATGATAATTCAATCACTTTTTCTAGCATCATTATATATCATAAACAGGAACTCATCTCATAAAACTTCTCATGATCAAGTAGCAAGCTATTCACATGTTAAAGTATAGACCATAAACTTTCTTGAAAACTAACAAACTATGTTCTGAGTCATCAAACAATTGCAATTCATCTTATTTTCAGGAAGGGTCTATGTAAGAGCTTTGATTTAGCAAATTCCACATACTCAACTATTATATAGTCTTCCATGATTGTTGACACTCAAAGCATATTTTTAGAACAAATCGTTTCAGTCAAACACATAGGAAGATAGGGGCTTAATGTTTTGCCTCCTGCTACTTGTGAGCTGCGTTGGTAATTCCCTGAAGAGGAAGGGAGATGCAGTACAGTAGAGATAAGTATTTCCCTCAGTTATGAAACCAAGGTTATTAATCCAGTAGGAGAATCACGCAACACCTCGTTAGTAGCACCTGCACACAAAACAACAAATCCTTACACCCAACGCAAACAAGGGGTTGTCAATCCCTCGGCGGTTAATTGCAAGATTAAATTGTATGTGATAGATTGAACTAAAATATAAATAAAATAAATAAAGTAAAAGTGCAGCAAGGTATTTTTAGGGTTTTTAATATATGATTTAGATAGACCCGGGGGCCATAGCTTTCACTAGAGGCTTCTTTCAAGAAAATAGCATACGGTGGGTAAACAAATTACTGTTGAGCAATTGATAGAAAAGCAAATAATCATGATGATATCCAAGGCAATGATCATGTATATAGGCATCACGTCCGAGACAAGTAGACCGACTCCTGCCTGCATCTACTACTATTACTCCACACATCGACCGCTATCCAGCATGCATCTAGTGTATTAAGTCCATAAAGAACGGAGTAACGCCTTAAGCAAGATGACATGATGTAGACAAAGTAAACTCACGCATGACTAAACCCCATCTTTTTACCCTTAATAGCAACGATACATACGTGTCATGTCCCTTCCTATCACTGGGATTGAGCACCGCAAGATCGAACCCATTACAAAGCACCTCTCCCATTGCAAGATAAATCAATCTAGTTGACCAAACCAAATCAATAGATCGGAGAGAAATATGAAGCTATAATAATCATGCATAAAAGAGTTCAGAGAAAACTCAAATAATATTCATGGATAATCTGATCATAAACTCACAATTCATCGGATCCCAACAAACACACCGCAAAAAGTGATTACATCGGATAGAACTCCAAGAACATCGAGGAGAACATTGTATTGAAGATCAAAAAGAGAGAAGAAGCCATCTAGCTACTAACTATGGACCCGAAGGTCTGTGGTAAACTACGCACGCATCATCGGAAGGGCAGCAAGGTTGATGTAGAGCCCCTCTGTGATCGATTCCCCCTCCGGTGGAGTACCGGAAAAGGCCTCCAGATGGGATCTCTCGAGAACAGAAACTTGTGGCGGCGGAAAAAGTATTTCGTGGACTCCTCTGTTGGTTTCCCGATTTTAGAGAATTTATAGTGGTGGAATTAGGTCAAACGGAGCTGTGTGGGCCCCACAAGCCACCAGGGCACGCCCCCCTGGGGCTTGCCCTGGTGCCTCATGGGCCACTGCTTCATTTTCTAGCCCTCTCCCGAAGCTTCCAGTACTTGTTATGTCCAGAAAAAAATCTCCAAAAAGTTTCGTGGTATTTGGACTTCGTTTGGTACTGATATTCTGGAAAACCAAAAACAGGCAAAAAACAGCAACTGGCACTGGGCACTAAGTTAATAGGTTAGTCCCAAAAAATGATATATAATTGTTGTAAATGTATATAAAAACATCCAAGATTGATAATATAATAGCATGGAACAATCAAAAAATATAGATACGTTGGAGACGTATCACCTTCCAACTTATTTATCTCATGGATAATGTCAATAATAATAACTCATGATCACCTATATTCAATGGGATATATATGCCTGGATCAATCCCCACCACATGATGCTTGCCAAGAGAGAAAATAAAAATGGAATACAGAAGAACACTATTGACTCTTGCATAAAAGTAAATACATAAAGTAAAAGATAGGCCCTTCGCAGAGGGAAGCAGAGGTTGTTATGCGCTCTTGTTTTTGGATGTGCAAGCTCTTAATGTAAAGGAACGTCACTTTATATTGCCCCTTGTGATAACGACCTTTATTATGCACTCTGTCACTTTTATTACTCCACCATCACAAGATCGTAAAAAGCTTATTTTCCCTTACAATAAAAGTTCATACATGTTTAGGAGCAATTTTTATTGCTTTGCACCGATGACAACTTACTTGAAAGATATTATTCAATCCATAGGTAGATATAGTGGACTCTCATGACATGAAACTGGGTTTAAGGGTTTTTGGATGCACAAGTAGTATCTCTACTTAGTGCGGAATTTTGGCTAGCAAAAGATAGGGGGCACGCACCACATGTTATAGGATCCAAAACCATATAACTTCTATATGAATATAAACAAACATAACCCATTACGTTGTCTTCCTTGTCCAACATCAACTACTTGATCAAGTTTGAAAATAATTAATGGGGGCTCACAATCATAGAAGATGTCCAAGATAGTATATTTATATGTGAAATCTCTCTTCCTTCAATATTCTTTCATGAATTGTTCAAGTGACCAATGCTATGTTTGCTAACTTTCAATAAACTTTACCACTTATACTTCTTGTATGTGTAGTCATTACTCCTCATGGGACAAGCATATGAAGCACATGTAATTTCAACTTTATGATATTCAATTCATTCAACAATCTACTCTTAGGATATAAGTGAAGCACGAGAGTAAACGAGAAACTACTCCAAAAGGTATAAGTGAAGATAAATGAGTAGGCAAATAATTAAGTAGCTATGTCAAGACTCTCTCCAAATAAAGATTTCAGATCTTGATAATTTTATTCAAACAGCAAACAAAATGAAAATAAAAGGACACTCCAAGAATAGCACATATCATGTGAACAAGTAAAAACTTAGGCTAACCGATAGGTGTTGATGAAGAAAGGTGGGATGCCCACCGGGGCACCCCAAGCTTAGTTGCTTGAGACTTCTTGGAATGTTATCTTGGGGTGCCTTGGGCATCCCCAAGCTTGATCTCTTGTGTCTTCTTAATTCCTCTCATATCATGGCTTCCCTAAATCTTAAAAACTTCATCCACACAAAACTCAACAAGAACTCGTGAGATAAGTTAGTATAAATCAACTCAAAACCTTAACGTTCTCTACTGTAGAAAATCACTAAAATTATAATTAAACATTGCATACTAAATGCCTATGCATATTTAATACTCCTATCCACAAATAGAAACATTAAACAAGCAAACATATGCAAACAATGCAACTATAACAGCAATCTGCCAAAACAGGACATTCCGTAAAGGGTGAATAAGAATTCATACTTCCCTAACTCCAAACATTCTGAAAAATTACCACGGGACATAGAACTCATGCATTCTTACTGTGTAAAAATTTCAGATTTTTATCATGTTCCGACTATTCAGAAATATTCTGGACATAACAGAAAACTTTCTGTTTTCAAACAGCAACACATAAACTTGCAAACTGAGCATGGTAAAGGCTATAATTGGCATTTTATTGAACTAAAAGATACAAAACATGATTATTGATAATAGCAAGCAAATTTCAACAAAATAAAATGATGCTCCAAGCAAAACTCATATTATGTGACGAATAAAAATATAGCTCCAAGTGAGGTTACCGATAGTGTTGAAGACGAAAGAGGGGATGCCTTCCGAGGCATCCCCAAGCTTAGTTGCTTGGGTATTCCTTGAATATTACCTTGGGGTGCCTTTGGCGTCCCCAAGCTTAGGGTCTTGCCCCTCCTTATGCTCCTCATATCGATATCTCACCCAAAACTTGAAAACTTCAATCACACAAAACTTAACGGAACTTGTGAGATAGGTTAGTATGATAAAAATAAATCATCCACTTAGGTACTGTCAAGACAAGATTCATAATTGTTCTCACATAATGAATACTGTATTCTATCATTTCCACAATTTATAACTCATAATATAAGCTACGGAGACACTAAAACAAGCAAACTATGCAATAAAAACAGAATCTGTCAAAAACAGAACAACATGTAGTGAGCGATTTAAAAACCATACTTATGTACCTCCAAAAATTCTGAAAAATTAGGAAAACGTAAAACATTTGTAACCCAATACTCTGTAAAAATTTCAGAATTTTCTCACGCTCCAGTACAGAATAGAAATTCCAGCACTGGACGCAAAAGTTTCTGTTTTTGCACAGAATCAAATCAACAAGCGTCCACACTATCCCAAAGGCTTTACTTGGCACATTATTGAAAGAAAACATATAAAACATGATTACTACAGTAGCTTAATCATGTGAACACATAAAAACATTATGGTTAAATATGGGTTGTCTCCCAACAAGCGCTTTTCTTTAATGCCTTTTAGCTAGGCATGATGATTTCAATGATGCTCGCATAGGAATGAAGAATTGAAACACAATGAGAGCATCATGAAGCATATGACTAGCACATTTAAGTCTAACCCACTTCCTATGCATAGGGATTTTTCGAGCAAACAATTTGTGGGAGCAAGAATCAACTAGCATAGGAAGGCAAAACAATTATAACTTTGAAACTTTCAACACATAGAGAGGAAACTTGATATTATTGAGAAGCCTACAAGCATATGTGCCTCTCTCATAATAATTTTCAGTAGCATCATGAATGAATTCAACAATATAACCATCACATAAAGCATTCTTTTCATGATCCACAAGCATAGAAATTTTATTACTCTCCACATAAGCAATTTTCTTCTCATTCATAATAGTGGGAGCAAACTCAACAAAATAACTATCATGAGATACTTGATTGGCATAATCCAATTGAAAATTAAAATCATGATGACAAGTTTCATAGTTATCATTATTATTTATAGCATACATGTCATCACAATAATCATCATAGATAGCAACTTTGTTGTCATAATCAATTAAAACCTCTTCCAAAATAGTGGAATCATCATTAAATAAAGTCATGACCTCTGCAAATCCACTTTCATAATTATTGCCATAAGATTCAACACCCTCCAAAATAGTGGGATCACTAGTGCCTAGAGTTGACACTCTTCCAAACCCACTTTCATCAATATAATCATCATAAATAGGAGGCATGCAATCATCATAATAAATTTTCTCATCAAAACTTGGGGGACTAAAAATATCATCTTCATCAAACATAACATCCCCAAGCTTATGGCTTTGCATATCATTAGCATCATGGATATTCATAGAATTCATACTAACAACATTGCAATCATGCTCATTATTCAAGGAACTCACATTAAACATTTTATTAAATTCTTCCTCTAACAATTGAGCACAATTTTCTGATCCATCATTTTCAAGAAAGACATTATAAAGATGAAGCATATGAGGCAACCTCAATTCCATTTTTTGTAGTTTTCTTTTATAAAACCAAACTAGTGATAAACAAGAAACTAAAAGATTCAATTGCAAGATCTAAAGATAAACCTTCAAGCACTCACCTCCCTAGCAACGGCGCCAGAAAAGAGCTTGAAGTCTACTACGCAACTTTTATTCTTGTAGACGTTGTTGGGCCTCCAAGTGCAGAGTTTTGTAGGACAGTAGCAAATTTCCCTCAAGTGGATGACCTAAGGTTTATCAATCCGTGGGAGGCGTAGGATGAAGATGGTCTCTCTCAAACAACCCTGCAATCAAATACAGGAAATCTCTTGTGTCCCCAACACACCCAATACAATGGTAAATTATATAGGTGCACTAGTTCGGCGAAGAGATGCTGATACAAGTGTAGTATGGATAGTAGACATAGGTTTTTGTAATCTGAAAAAAAACAGCAAGGTAGCAAGTGATAAAACGGAGCACAAACGGTATTGCAATGCTTAAAAACAAGGCCTAGGGTTCATACTTTCACTAGTGCAATCTCTCAACAATGCTAACATAATTGGATCATATAACAATCCCTCAACGTGCGATAAAGAATCACTCCAAAGTTCCTATTAGCGGAGAACATAAGATAGAAATTGTTGTAGGGTACAAAACCACCTCAAAGTTATCCTTTCCGATCAATCTATTGAGCCATCCCTATAAGTGTCACAAACGGCCCTAGAGTTCGTACTAAAATAACACCATCTGATACGCATCAACCAACCCTAATGTCACCTAGATACTCCAATGTCACCACAAGTATCGGCGAGTTGATTATTCGATATGCATCAAACAACTTCAGATTCATAATATTCAATCCACACAAAGAACTTCAAAGAGTACCCCAAAGGTTCTTATCGGAGAAAAGATAATGAATACGTGCAACCAACCCCTATGCCTAGATCACCCAAAGGTCACGGGAATCCGCGAGTTGATCACCAAAACATACATAAAGTGACTCAATAGAATACCCCATTGTCACCACGGGTATCCACATGCAAGACATACATCAAGTGTTCTCAAATCTGAAATATTCAATCTGACAATAACGAAACCTCAAAGGGAAAGACTCAATTCATCACAAGAACATAGAGAGGGAAGAAACACCATATGATCCAACTATATTAACAAAGCTCGCGATACATCAAGATTGTGCCAAATCAAGAACACGAGAGAGAGAGAGATCAAACACATAGCTACTAGTACATACCCTCAGCCCCGAGGGTGAACTACTCCCTCCTCGTCATGGAGACCGCCGGGATAATGAAGATGGCCTCCGGTGATGATTCCCCCCTCCGGCAGGGTGCCGGAACAGGGCTCCAGATGGTATTTCTTCGGTATAGAGGCGTGCGGCGGTGGCGTCAAAGTTCTAGGTTTATTTTTGGGGGTTTCTCTATTTATAGAACTTTTCAGTGTTGGAATCACGCAAAATGGAGCTACGAGGGCCCCACAAGGCAGTACGGCGCGAACCCCCAGGCCGCGCCGTAGTGCCTTGTTGAGCACCTTGTGAGGCTTCTGGTCCTTCCACGAAGCTTCGGGGGTCTCTTTTGGTCCAAAAAAATCATCAAAAAGTTTTGTCCAATTCCGAGAACTTTTATTTCTGCACAAAAAACAACACCACAGTAGTTCTGATGAAACAGTGTCAGTCCGGGTTAGTTCTAATCAAATCATACCAAAACCATATAAAATTGTTATAAATATGCCATGAATACTTCATAAATTATACATACGTTGGAGACGTATCAATCGCTTGAGTGACTTGTTGTTTAGAATTGCTAATGATGTCAAAGGTGTAGGTAAACATGCATCTATGGTTCAAACCCAATTAGAACATGTTGCTAAATCTCAAAGTGAATTGCTCAATGAAATGAATAACAATATGAATGATCATGCTGTTAGAGTAATGACTAGAGGAGGTAGAATGACTCAGGAGCCACTTTATCCTGAAGGTCACCCTAAAAGAATTGAACAAGACTCTCAAAGAATTAATGTTGATGCACCTAGTCCATCTAAAAAGAAAAAGAAAAAGAAAAATGATAGGACTTTGCATACGTCTAGTGAACCTGAGGTAGAAGAACCCTTAGAGGATAGTAATGATGTTTCTATTTCCGATGCTGAGACACAATCTGGTAATGAACATTCACCTGATGATAATAATAATGATGATGCTCATGTGGATGCCCAACCAGATAATGATAAAGAACCTGATAATGATGTTGAAATAGAACCCGCTATTGATCTTGATAACCCACCTCCTAAAAATAAACGTTATGATAAAAGAGACTTCGTTGCTAAAAACATGGTAAAGAAAGAGAACCATGGGTCCAAAAACCCATGCCCTTTCCTCCTAAACCATCTAAGAATAAGGATGAAGAAGAATTTGAACGCTTTGCTGAAATGCTTAGGCCAGTCTTTTTGCGTACTCGTTTGACTGATATTTTAAGGATGGCCCCTTATGCTAAATATATGAAAGACATTGTCACAAATAAAAGAAAGATACCAGAAGCTGAAATTTCTACCATGCTTGCAAATTATTCTTTTAAGGACGGAGTACCTAAGAAACTAGGAGATCCAGGAATACCAACTATACCATGCTCCATTAAAAGAAATTATGTCAAAACTGCTTTGTGTGATTTAGGAGCCGGTGTTAGTGTTATGCCCTTTTCTTTATATAAAAGACTTGATTTGAATAAACTCACTCCCACTGAAATATCATTGCAAATGGCTGACAAATCAACTGCCATTCCTATCGGTGTTTGTGAGGATGTGCCCGTTGTAGTTGCAAATGTTACTATCTTAACAGACTTTGTTATAGTTGATATGCCCGAGGACGACAACATGTCGATTATCCTTGGTAGACCCTTTTTGAATACTGCAGGGGCTGTTATTGATTGCAACAAAAGCAAGGTCACTTTTCATATCAATGGTAATGAACATATGGTGCACTTTCCGAAGAAACAATTTCAAGTAAATGGTATTCATGTTATTGAAAAGACTCCGACAATTACTATTGGAAGTTTTCAACTCCCTCTTCCTACTGTCAATAAGAAATATGAAACTCTTATTATTGGGGAGGTACACATCCCTGTTGAGGTAACCTAGTGTTTTTACGAAGGTTCTTCGGTTTCATGTTACTCAGAAATGGTTTGTTAATAAGACTTGATCAACCTTATTAATGGATTATTTTTGAGAGGCATGTGGTCGATGAATTTAGTAAGCACAACCTTCTGCACCCACTTTTTGTTTTCTATTATTTTTAGTTAAATGCAATAAAATGCCATGATTACCCTGTTTTCTGAATTATCCGTGCAATAAAAAAGTGCCAAAAAATGAAAGTGCTTAGAATGATCTAAAATTTTCACATGAATTTTTATAGAATATTTAAGAATTTTTGGAACTAAAAACATACCAGGGGGATGCCCCAGGTGCCCACGAGGCACCAGGGCGTGCCACCCCCCTGGGGCGCGCCCTGGTGGCTTGTGGGCCCCACAGGGACCCCCTCACTTATCCCTTCAGCCCACTTCGTCTCTTACCTCTAGCAAAAATTCCTGGTAGCTCTCTCTCTCTCTCGTGTTCTTGCTCCCAAACCTGAGATTTTTGATCTCTTTGCTCGGAGCTCCGTTTCCGAAACTATTTTGGGAGATTGCTACTTGGTATGTGACTCCTCCATTGCTCCAATTAGTTTTTGCTCTAGTGGATTATATTTTGCATAATTAGCTGCTCTTGGTGCTACTGAAAATGATCTTGCATGTTGAATTCTTTGAGTTCCAAGTAGTTTAAATGCTTGATATGGCCTCTAGACATCCATATGAGTAGTTGCTATCAATTTTATGAAGTTTTGTTAACATCTTTTTGTGGCCCAAAATTTTTCAGAAATTTGTCCTTAGGAAAATGAACTTCTTCCGGAGGAGTTCTTCGGGGAGGAGGTGCTCTGAAGCGTCATCAAGTGAGAGCTCAGCATGCCAATCATATGAGGAACCAAGAGCAAGTTCGATGAGAGGTGCCGAGGCAAAATCTTGTCGATGGCCCTGTGAGGAGTTCATGTTGGGTACAGGGATTAAGGAGCAATTCGAGCAATACATTCAGAACACTGAGCTTTCCGCCTTCGTTGCAGATAAGCCTCCGCAGCACTACAACCTCACTCATTCATTCACGCAACATTTTGCGTATAATGCTCGTAATTCTAGAGTTTCGTTTCATCTCTATAATAAATCCTATAGTATGTCTAGAAGAATTTTGTGATGCATGCAAAATTCCATATTGGGGTTCGTTAGATGAACCACAAAAATCTGACTATGAGTTGTTTCTTAATGGCCTTTGCAACGGTGAGGATAGGGGAGTTACGCAGGTGATACGTCTCCAACGTATATATAATTTATGAAGTATTCATGCCATGTTCATTATAGTTTTGGATGATTTTGGTGCACTCTTATATGGATTTTATATGATTTTCATGGACTAACATATTGACCTAGTGCCCAGTGCCAGTTGCTGTTTTCTGCTTGTTTTTGGTTTTCCAGAAAATCCATATCAAATGAAGTCCAAATGTAGCGAAACATTTTGACGATTTTTTCTGGAAGGAAACAGACCCAGGAAGCTTTGGGGGAACAGCAGAAGACCCACAGGGGCCCCACAAGCCACCTGGGCGAGCCACCCCCCCAGGCGCGCCCTGGTGCCTCATGGGCCCCCTGTGGCCCTTCTTCGCTTGATTTCAACGCCAAAAATTCTTATAAATACCAAAACCCCCAGAAATAACCCTAGAACTTCGACTACGCCACCACAAGCCTCTGTACCTCCACGATCTCATCTATAGCCCTTTTCCAACACCCTGCCGGAGGGGGAAATCATCACCGAAGGCCATCTGCATCATCCCGGCGGTCTCCATGACGAGGAGGGAGTAGTTCACCCTCGGGGCTGAGGGTTTGTACCAGTAGCTATGTGTTTGACCTCTCTCTCTCTCTCTCGTGTTCTTGATTTGGCACGATCTTGATATACCATGAGCTTTGTTAATATAGTTGGATCATATGGTGTTTTCCCCTCTCTATCTTGTTGTGATGAATTGAGTTTTTACCTTTGAGGTTTCACTATTATCGGATTGAATACTTTGTTGGATTTGAGAACACTTGATGTATGTCTTGCATATGAATACCCGTGGTGACAATGGGGTATTATATTGATTCACTTGATATATGTTTTGGCACTCAACTCACAGATTCTCGAGGTGACATTGGGGTAATCTATGCATAGGGGTTGATGCACGTTTTCATCCTACTTTCTCCGGTAGAAATCTTGGGGCACTCTTTGAAGTTGTTTGTGTTGGATTGAATATTATGAATCTGAAGTTGTTTGATGCGTATCGTATAATTGACTCACGGATACTTGTGGTGACATTGGAGTATCTAGGTGACATTAGAGTTGGTTGATGCGTATCATATGGTGTTATTTTAGTACGAACTCTAGGGCTGTTCGTGACACTTATAGGGATGGCTCAATAGATTGATCAGAAAAGATAACTTTGATGTGGTTTCGTACCCTACAACAATTTCTATCTTATGTTCTCCGCCAATAGGAACTTTGGAGTGATTCTTTGTCGCACGTTGAGGGATTGTTATATGATCCAATTATGTTAGCATTGTTGAGAGATTGCACTAGTGAAAGTATGAACCCTAGGCCTTGTTTTCAAGCATTGCAATACCGTTTTTGCTCACTTTTGTTATTTGCTGCCTATTATAAAAATATATTTCTACTATCCATACTACACTTGTATCACCATCTCTTCGCCGAACTAGTGCACCTATACAATTTACCATTGTATTGGGTGTGTTGGGGACACAAGAGATTTCTTGTATTTGGTTGCAGGGTTGTTTGAGAGAGACCATCTTCATCCTACGCCTCCCACGGATTGATAAACCTTAGGTCATCCACTGGAGGGAAAATTGCTACTGTCCTACAAAACTCTGCGCTTGGAGGCCCAACACGAGTCTACAAGAATAAGTTGTGTAGTAGACATCGGCAGGGCAGAATAATTAGTATTCACTTTCCCGCTATTCGGTATTTTGCACTTTTTAATGGTAAATGCGTTGTTGATAAGCAAGACTTTAATGGTAAATGCGTTGTTGATAAGCAAGACTGCAGTGCACTTTGCGCCCTTGATCTGAGTCTCATTCATACAGCTTTGACTGGTAGCAAGCGTTATAATCTTGGAGCTATTGTTGCACGTAGACTGCAGCGTAACGCGGGTAATGGTGATTTGTATGGAGGAATTTATGCCTCCCGCTTAGCTGCAAAGTTATGGGTCTCGCCCAATTTCAATGATCCCCTCTTACCTTATAAATATTTGAACTTTGAAGCAATGCGAGAACATAAGTTTTTCAAACGTGACTCACATGGGTATGAATATAACTTAGTTTTTGATAAATATCGCTCTGTGTATGTTGCTTTGCCTGCTCCTGCCCTCTTTGATTTTCAGAACAAACAGAGATATTTTCTATCAGAGAGCGAGGTGCACGAGTACAATGCGGCAGTTGAAGCTGTCTGTCGGGCTGAGGAGGCGGCTCAGAACGCCTCTACAAGCTACCACTTCGATTATTATCCAGGATAGCTATGGCAGTAGACCAAGCTAGGCAAAAGCCTAAGCTTGGGGGAGTACGTATTTCTCACCGACATTACATTCATGATCACACATTTCATTTCAGTTGTCGGTGTTCATACTTTTTCATTGTATGATCCATGTTACTCTTATTTTCTCGATTTCTTCTTGTGTGTTTGAAAAACTTTGAGAAAATCCAAAAACATTTCTCGTTTCTTTTTGGTTTTTCTTTCTAGCTTAATTAGTTGTAGTACTAAAAGAAAATCCAAAAATATTTCCCGTTTCTTCTTTTGCTTGTTGGGAGCTTTCCCGTGTAAATAGTTTTTCTCGTTTTTGTTTTGTCTTCTTTAATTTTCTTCCTTCAAGAAAAAACTTAAAACTCCAAAAATATTTCAGTGTGTTTCTCTGAAATCCTTTTCTTTTGTTGAGTCATTGTAAGGAGAAGACCACGATGAAAATGTTGAGTGGCTCTCGTATGCATTATTGTTGATCTAACAAAGAGCCCATATTACCTTGCCTTCTCCTTTGAATAAAATGTTTGCAGATTCCAGCTTAGTCCACGACATTCTTGCACTATTATTATTTTCATATCATTCGGCGTGCAAGTGAAAGGAAATAATGACAATGATTTGATGAAGTGACTGTGGCAAGGAAAAGCGGGTATGAACTCAACTTGTTTTTGTTTTTGTAAATATGTTTAACTCAGTATCCATGATTCAGCATATTATGATTAAACATGTTTAGGATGATAATTAGAGATTATAGTTGCTCATGCCATGCTTAAGTAGCTAGGAGTGGATAATGATTTATCTTGGGTGTCAACATGCATTAAATTTTTTGTGATGTAGTATGATATGGTATCCTCCTCTGAATGTGTCGAGTGGCTTGACTTGGCACATGTTCGTGCATGTAGTTGATTCAAAACCAACATAGCCTCCATGATATTTATGTTCATGGTGCTTATATCCTACTCATGCTAGTATTCAATGTTGATTATTCATAATTCATGATTATGACCGTTTTCGCTCTCTAGCTGGTCGCTTCTCAACCTATTTGCTAGCCTTCGCCTGTACTAAGCGGGAATACTGCTTGTGCATCAAAACCCTTAAACCAAAGTTATTCCAGATGAGTCCACTATATCTACCTATATGCGGTATTACCCTGACGTTCTAAGTAAATTTGCATGTGCCACCTCTAAATATTCAAATGAACATCTGTTTTGTGTGCCTGTACCGCTCATGGAGCGACAGGGGGCGGTCAGTATCTTCCATGCTAAGCAGGTTATTCTCATGATGAGTGTTTATTCACTTGTCCTCGCATGAGAGGGGCTGGTAATCGGGATGCCCAGTCCCATGATTAAAATTGCAAAATAATAAAACAAACTCCCCCGGAAAGTTGTTGGTATGGAGGGCACCCGAGGATTCGGCTAGCCATGGCTTGTGTTTGTTGGTGGAGGGGGAGTAAACTTTACTTTACCGCTTGGGAACCACCGCTAATGTGTTTAGCATGGAAGATATTGAAAACTCTCGGTTGTGACGTTGACAGGAAAGGCATACCTCCCAAAATTATATTTATCTCTGATTTAAGCCTTGAGCTCTGGCACCTATGCAAATCCCTGCTTCCCTCTGCGAAGAGCCCATCTATTTACTTTTATGTTATTATACTTTTATTGTTGAGTCATCACCTTCTCAAATAAGCACCAGTCCTGAGAGCACTATTGTCATTCTCATGCATTGTGTATAGTTAATGTTGTGTGCATCATGACTGGATCTCTTCTACCATCAATTACAATGTTTAGTCGCTGCTTGAACTTTGGAGGTGCTCTGCATTTATGTTTTGCGGTCTCAGAAAGGGCTAGCGAGATACCATGTTGTCATATTATATCATGATTGTTTTGACAAAGTGTTGGCACTTGAGATACCTTATTATTGCTCGCTAGTTGATTATGCCATTGATATGAGTGAATATAATTTCTAAGAGTTATCATTTGCATGGTTAGTTATAATCTTTGCTGAAACCCCGGGTATTATTTAAGCATATATATAGATACAAGAACAAAAGAGTTCGTAAAAGTTTTTCTTTATCACTTTCAGTTTGTCAACTGAATTGCTTGAGGACAAGCAATGAGTTAAGCTTGGGGGAGTTGATATGTCTCCATCGTATCTACTTTTCCAAACACTTTTGCTCTTGTTTTGGAATCTAATTTGTATGATTTGAATGGAACTAACCCGGACTGACGCTGTTTTCAGCAGAACTACCATGGTGTTGTTTTTTGTGCAGAAATAAAAGTTCTTGGAATTGGATTAAACTTTTTGGAGATTTTTTATGGAATAAATTAAAAATACTGGAGCCAAGATCTACTAGAGGGGGCCCACCTGCTGCCCACGAGGCACTAGGGCGCGCCACCCCCCCTGGCGCGCCCTGGTGGCTTGTGGGGCCCACGTGGCTCCGCTGACCCTAATCTCAGGCCTATAAATTCACAATTCCAGAGAAAAAAAAATAAGAGAAGAAGTTTCATCACATTCTACGATACGGAGCCGCCGCCACCTCCTGTTCTTCATCGGGAGGCCAGATCTGGAGTCCGTTCGGGGCTCCGGAGAGGGGGATCTTTCGTCATCATCGTCATCAACCATCCTCCATCACCAATTTCATGATGCTCACCGCCGGGAGTGAGTAATTCCTTCGTAGGCTTGTTGGACGGTGATGGGTTGGATGAGATTTATCATGTAATCAAGTTAGTTTTGTTAGGGCTTGATCCCTAGTATCCACTATGTTCTGAGATTGATGTTGTTATGACTTTGCTATGCTTAATGCTTGTCACTAGGGCCCGAGTGCCATGATTTCAGATCTGAACCATTTATGTTTTCATGAATATATTTGTGTTCTTGATCCGATCTTGCAAGTTATACGCACCTGCTATGTGTTATGATCCGCATACCCCAAGGTGACAATAATTGGGTTTCTTTCCGGTGATTACCGTAGTTTGAGGAGTTCATGTATTCACTATGTGTTAATGCTTTTTTCCGGTTCTCTATTAAAAGGAGGCCTTAATATCCCTTAGTTTCCTTATGGACCCCACTGCCACGCGAGGGTAGGAAATAAGATGTCATGCAAGTTCTTATCGCAAGCACGTATGACTATATACGGAATACATGCCTACATTACATTGATGAATTGGAGCTAGTTCTGTGTTGCCCTAGGTTATGACTGTTATATGATGAATGTTATCCAACATAATCACCGATCCAATGCCTACGAGTTTTTCACATATTGTTCTTTGCTAAGTTACTACTGTTGCTACTACTGTTACAATTGTTACTACTATTGCTGCTACTGTTACTATTATTGCTATTGCTATCAAACTACCATACTACTGTGCTACTGATCACTCTGCTACAGATATTTAGTCTCCAGGTGTGGTTGAATTGACAACTCAACTGCTAATACTTGCAAATATTCTTTGGCTCCCCTTGTGTCGAATCAATAAATTTGGGTTGAATACTCTACCCTCGAAAACTGTTGCGATCCCCTATACTTGTGGGTTATCAGTAATCAACTCGCGGATTCCCGTGACCTTGGGGTGATCTAGGCATATGGGTTGGTTGCACGTTTTCATTATCTTTTCTCCGATAAGAAACTTTGGGGTACTTTTTGAAGTTCTTTGTGTGGATTGAATATTATGAATATGAAGTTGTTTGATGCATCGAATAATCAACTCACAGATACTTGTGGTGACATTGGAGTATCTAGGTGACATTAGAGTTGGTTGATGCGTATCATATGGTGTTATTTTAGTACGAACTCTAGGGCTATTTGTGACACTTATAGGGATGGCTCAATAGATTGATCGGAAAGGATAACTTTGAGGTGGTTTCGTACCCTACAACAATTTCTATCTTATGTTCTCCGCAATAGGAACTTTGGAGTGATTCTTTATCGCACGTTGAGGGATTGTTATATGATCCAATTATGTTAGCATTGTTGAGAGATTTCACTAGTGAAAGTATGAACCCTAGGCCTTGTTTTCAAGCATTGCAATACCATTTGTGCTCTGTTTTATCACTTGCTACCTTGCTGTTTTTTTATTTTCAGATTATAAAAACCTATATCTACTATCCATACTACACCTGTATCACCATCTCTTCGGCGAACTAGTGCACCTATACAATTTACCATTGTATTGGGTGTGTTGGGGACACAAGAGATTTCTTGTATTTGATTGCAGGGTTGTTTGAGAGAGACCATCTTCATCCTATGCCTCCCACGGATTGATAAACCTTAGGTCATCCACTTGAGGGCAATTTGCTACTGTTCTACAAAACTCTGCACTTGGAGGCCCAACAACATCTACAAGAATAAAAGTTGCGTAGTAGACATCACGGCTACATACTCGGCCTCAGTGGTGGAGAGAGACACACAATTTTGCTTTTTTGAAGACCAACTCACCAAAGAGCGACCATGGAATTGGCACCCTCCGGAAGTTAACTTCCTATCCACATGGTTTCCCGCCCAATCTGAATCTGAATATCCCATGAGATCAAAACTTGCACCTTTGGGGTACCATAAGCCAAAGTTTGGGGTATGAGCCAAATATTGAAAGATTCGCTTGACCGCCACAGTGGATTTCCTTAGGTGCGGCTTGAAACCATGCACACATTCCCACACTCAACATGATATCTAGTCTAGATGCACAAAGGTAAAGCAAGGATCCAATCATGGAGCGATATACCTTTTGATCCACTGCTTTACCATTGGGATCAATGTCAAGTTGGAACTTGGTGGGCATTGGAGTCTTGGCCGGCTTGACATCATCCAACTTGAATCTCTTGAGCATGTCTTGGGTATATTTGGCTTGGTTGTTGAAGGTTCCGTTTCTTCTTTGCTTGACTTCGAACCCGAGAAAGAACTTCAACTCTCCCATCATAGACATCTCAAACTTCTCCGTCATTAGTGCGGCAAACTCATCATTGAAAGCATTGTTAGGAGAACCAAATATAATATCATCAACAATAGTTGGCATATGAACAAATCCCCGTTAACCCTCTTCATAAAAAGAGTGGGATCAATTTTCCCAATTTCAAACCCACGGTCTTGCAACAATTCGGTAAGGTGCTCGTACCACACACGTGGGGCTTGTTTAAGGCCATAGAGTGCCTTATCGAGCTTGTATACATGATTGGGGAACTTGGGATCCTCGAAGCCCTGGGGTTGTTTGACATATACCAACTCATTAAGAGGACCATTAAGAAAGGCACTTTTCACATCCATTTGTTACAACTTAAAATCGTGATGAGATGCATATGCAAGCAACATGCGAATAGATTCAAGACGAGCAACGGGAGCAAAGGTTCCACCATAGTCGATACCCTCGACTTGGGAGTAGCCTTGTGCTACCAATCTTGCCTTGTTTCGAACCACAACACCGTTCACATCTTGCTTGTTCTTGAATATCCACTTGGTTCCAATGAAATTATGGTTCTCCTTTGGCCTTGACACCAATTTCCACACTTTGTTGCGCTCGAAGTTGTTGAGTTTATCATGCATGGCTTCAAGACAATCTGTATCCTCGAGCGCCTCATGTACCTTTTGGGGTTCAACACAAGAAACAAACGCATGATGCTCACAAAAGTTTGTTAATTAACTACGAGTGGTTACTGACGGTGTCCTGGACTAGGGGGTACTCACCACGTCGTCTCCCGACCAGTGGGTCGGGCCGAGGACCCCCGTGGCGGTTCACTAATGGGCCACTTCGGGCAGCCCATGACATCTATGAGGAAGACTCCACATGACTTGGCGCACAAGACGAGGACTCTTCTAAACCCTAGGCCTCCGGTACATTATATAAACCGAGGCCAGGCTAGTCAATAGATGATCTCATATTCATTAGAACAATCTCGTGGTAGATACATGTACTCTGTACTATCCCCCATATGAATACAATCAAAAGCAGGACGTAGGGTATTATCTCTTTGAGAGAGCCCGAACCTGGGTAAAATCCTGTGTCCGTCTTACCATCGCTCCAAGATGCCTAGCTTAGGACCCCTACTACGAGATATGCCGGATTTAGAACCGACATTGGTCCTTTCATTGAGAGCCTGCTGGGTGATCGTCACGGATCGATGAGATGATCAGGTGATATTTTTTCAGTTAGATCTGTTCCACGTAAACTATTTCTTTTTGCAAGATTATGGCTGCTGCTCTGTGCTACTTTGTTCACAGTCAAATTGAGATCAAGAAAATTTGAGCGGTGGCGACCATGTTTGCCGCTTGGTAGTGCGTCGGATCCGAGCTTTGCTGCGGACTAGCAGAAAACCCAATTCGCGAGGACGTGCTAATCCTGCGCTTTGTGGAGGATCCTGATCGGCGGCGTTTCTAGACGAGGCGTTCTAGATGATTCGCTGCATAGGTCAAGTAAAAAAAAAGACGCAGTCCAACCGGCCGCGTTCCAGCCGAGGACTCTGCAGCGCTAGCACCAGCGCACGAGGACCGAAGAGTTTGTAGCTATCCCGCCGGTCGCTGGCATCATACAGGGGAGATCCGATCGCTGTCTCTTTTCTTGGTTATTTAATTAAGACCGTATATGCTTTTTGCTAATCATCTCTCTCATGCACTTCCCACGTGCTAGCGCTGGTACTAGTATTATTACTAGTTCGGCCTATCTCCATGCAATAGAGGCAAATCCATAAACACCCACATGTGTCTCTTCGGATTGCTACAACAAACAGACCAGGTGCTATTAATCCTAGTAATTTTCGCTAGCATGAATTTTTTTTCCCAAGGAATTATTGCTCTGGTTTGTGCCATCCTCTATACACAGGTCTTTCAAATGGTGGCCGCATTAACGACAGTCGCATGATGGACCGGTCAGTTTCCTGTCCGCAGTTCGGCGGATGCCGCATCCGTGACTTAGATTGCCCTATGAATTTGAACTTCGTGACGAGACCATTGCGCCACGCCGACAACCTGTATCGACATCGACCTCCGTGCCAGGCCACATCTCCTTGATAGTTTACTTTGCATAAATTAAATTATTCACTTTATTCTTATTATCATTATTTGTTATTACTTTTGGCTTGCACTATTTTGCGTGTGACAGGTAATCGACTTCGACTGCGTCACGTGGTCACCTCGGTGTGCCGACGTCGTCGTCCTGCCTCCGTCGACCAAATTGTGTCGTCTCCTTGGCCTGGAAAGCATCCCCGCGCCGTCACTTCATTACGTCGGTGTCACCCTGCCGACCTGCTCCGACACCTCGGCTAGACCGGGGGCTTTGCCATCTCTTCATCAACCTACTTCGGGGACTTCGGCGTCACCAGCCGATCAGCTTCGTCACCTCGGCTGGACCGGGGGCTTCGCCTCGCCACATCGACCGTGTCGCGTCGCTGCTTCATCAAGCCGAGCTCTTCGCTCGGCCACCTCGGGCTTGGGGGCTGGGACCTCGGTCAAGCCGAGGACTATTCGTCCTCGTCCCGCCACAAGCCCGCTCCACGTCATCGACGCCGAGCACATTAACCAGCTAAGTCGCTTTCATGCTTAGATTTTCTAAATTCTTAATTTTTTGTTCGGTTCGACCAAGCATTATATTTATGTTAAAATCTGTTTGTTAAAAATGAGGTTCGTTAAAAACCGCTTCTTTTTCCCATGTTAACTGGGGGCTCTTAAATTTATACGAGCCATTTTATAATAAGTGTTTTCTTCTAAGTTGTTGCAAAGTCTTTTTCTACTACTCCTTTTTCGGACGTGAGTGTGCGGTCAATAGCCGGACAGCCTGGTTTCTCTCTAAAACCGCTCGAGTTTAGTTCATTAAACTGGCCTGAGAAACACTCCGCTTTCGGGATGGGAGGTTGAAGCCAAAGGCTAACCCGCTTGAAGTCTGGAGATCGGACGTATCATGTTAAAGCACGAGAGAAGCACAAAATTAATTTTAAGACCAATTTCAGATTGGCACCAAAAAACTTGATCTAATTTAGACATAAAGGTTTTGTGTAAGTTTTTTGGTTTTTCGAGCCTATGAAACTTTTAAACCTATTTGTATGTTTTTTTTCCAGGAGGCGGGACATCCTCTTGACCGAGCTGCCGTGCATAATAATTCGGCCTGGGAAATCTTTTCCGACCCGTAGTTCGGCAACTTCCCTGCCGAGCTGCACCTCGGCACGCCCGAACACTCCAAACACCGGCGGGGGCTAGTTACTTGCCCCCACAGTCTAACTCCTATGACTAAGTGAAAGTTATAAAGCCTACATATCTGATTGCCTCGTTTCCGCTAACACAACCGCCTCCGGGCACCGAGATGTCGGTTAAGGGTTGTCATGTTATTGCGGAAACACCCTGCGTAGCATCTACAAAGGGGTGGAAGCCGACGATGGGCCACTTTCAAATTATAAACAGCCGCAACAGAGTCAAAAAAACATATAGCATAAAGCTGCAAAATACAGCTTAAAAGCTGACTACCACAAACATGCGCAAATTCAATCGGCCGATCAGCTTGCTTTCATAAAAGTGTTCGGCTTGTCCGAGGTCACTAATAGAAAAGCAGTTCGGCCGTCTTTGAAAAAACTGTGCAATTCTAACCTCGAGTTTTTGGTATAAAACACTTCAGACATATAAAAGAGTCCAATAAACCGTACCAGGGCCTCCTTGAGGCACCTCGGCGCGGTTACTTTGTAATTCCTGGAGAGTCCGACGTATTCTCAGCATTTGTATTCAATATACGAGCGCTGCCTTCCCATAAATCGTTATAAAGCCACAATATGCATCAATTTGACTTGAGATCTGGCCAAGCTGGGTTGCCAGGCTCCTGTGCTTGCCCCCTACGTTCCCGATTGTTCAGCTAGGGGGTAAAGGGAGCACCTCTGTGATTGATACTACCGGGTTATCCGGGTTAGTACCTCAGACTGGGTGAAGCCGAAAGCTAGCGATCTCAAGAATATAATTGGTCGGCAACGACGGAAGTGAAAATCTCGGTTTTTTTAAAGCCAAATATTTCGGGAAATTTCCCCGAATTAATCTTCACTATTTTCTCCCACTTAGATCGGAGGTGAAGTTACATAATCATGGTTAGCATGATAACCTGCGAAAAGGAACCTATAAAGGAACTATTTTTCCCAGAAGATGTTTCTTACGTTAAATAGTAATATAACATATCTCTCTGCGTATCTTTGTTTATAAAACCGTATGGCCGGATTGCCTTATTTTCCGTAAATCTTTGCCCTTATAACGGCTTTATAAAGTAGGAAAACACTCCTCGGCTACTGGCCAAGGAGGTTGAAGCCGATGGTCGGTCAACAAAGTTTTGTACAATGCGGATCCGAGCATTAATGATGTAAAGTACTTGGATACATAGAATCATTACACACAAATTGTGATTTACTCCGGATATCGATCCTTAATTCGGCCACCCTTGCCCAAATTAAGGCTCGGGGGTTACTGGGCTTCGCGCTTCTCAATTAAAAACCATTAACGGGTTACATCGATCCCCTGATCTGGTGTTGCCACCCGACCTGTGGCTCGGGGGCTACTGCATTGACGGTTCAATGCAGATAATTTTCAAAGTGCAAAACAGTTTCCGAGGAGATTACGATCCTCGGGTTGGTCGGCCGCACCCAACCTGAGTCTCGAGGACTATGCACACCGTGTTTCTATTCCTAAGTATGCTGCCGAGCTAGGAGTTGATCCTCAGGCCGATTTCGCGAATCGACCTGAGTCTCAGGGGCTACTGGGATCAGCGGTTTTATGTTATCCTTTAGGTGCATCTCGGATTTTAGGCTGACACACACCTTGAGGGCTACTGGCTATATATCTCGACAGAGAATAAATTGCACCAATCGAAAAAATATCCGCAAAAAATCAGCCCAAGACCGAGGTGGTGCACCACCTCGGAAGCAGTCCGGCATAAAGCTCGGCTGTGAGTGGCTGGCTCTATAGAGAACTTTTTTGGCATTAAGCTCGGATAACCTCCTTCAAACTTTTTCAAAGACAAGGTACTCTATGCCTCCTCGGATGCAGTCCGGCGCTGGAGCTCGGATACAGACCGGCGTCAGAGCTCGGCTGCTAAAATGAGCTCGGATACAGACCGGCGTTGGAGCTCGGCTGCTAAAATGAGCTCGGATACAGACCGACATTGGAGCTTGGCTGCTAAAATGTACCTTGGATGCAGACCGGCGTTGGAGCTCGGCTGCAAAAGACACCTCGGATGCAGTCTGGCATTGGAGCCCGGATGCAAGAGGATACCGCCGCACGGGAAAAACTTGGCACCCGAGGTATGGCCTAAAAATAAACAAGGCATTGAAAAAGTCCAAGAACCTAAAGGGGCTCCTCGGATGCCCGACGTGTCAACTCTTCGGATACACCTCGGCGATCCTCGAGATCGGAGATGTGAATATTTGTTGAACCAGTTTTCATGACCGACGACCGAAGACGAAGAACAGCTCGGAAGAACCGAGGAGCGTCCCCAACTTGAAGACTGGTTCAGGGGGCTATTGACGGTGTCCTGGACTAGGGGGTACTCACCACGTCATCTCCCAACCAGTGGGTCGGGCCGAGGACCCCCGTGGCGGTTCACTAATGGGCCACTTCGGGCGGCCCATGACATCTACGAGGAAGACTCCAGTTGACTTGGTGCACAAGACGAGGACTCTTCTAAACCCTAGGCCTTCGGTACATTATATAAACCGAGGCCAGGCTAGTCAATAGATGATCTCATATTCATTAGAAAAATCTCGTGGTAGATACATGTACTCTGTACTATCCCCCATATGAGTATAATCAAAAGCAGGACGTAGGGTATTATCTCTTCGAGAGAGCCCGAACCTGGGTAAAATCCGGTGTCCGTCTTACCATCGCTCCAAGACGCCTAGCTTAGGACCCCTACTATGATATATGCCGGATTTAGAACCGACAGTTACCCCTCTTTTTAAGCTTCCATAAACATTCTCCATGACATGTTGTTGATGCTTGAGTTTGGAAGCAATCTTGGCGGCACGACGCTCCAATATCTCCTCCATAGACATTTGAGGAGGATTATCTTGAACATCTTGAGCGCCGTCTTGAGCTTGCACTTGATCTTGTACTTGCTCGGTGTCTTGAGCTTGCTCAGAGTCTTGAACTTGATATTGGGCATCACTTGATGAAGCACCATCATCGTGAGGTTGATCTTGTTCACTTGGTTGAGGGCCTTCGGTTTGCTCTTCGGAAGCGTGTGGATCAATGGTCGGTGATGGCTCCACTTGCGTAGAGCATTGTCCTTCTCCTTCGGCCACAAGGGGTTCCTCAATGGGGAGTATTTGACCAATCCCCATTCTTCTTATGGCTAGGGGAGGAATTTCATCAGCTACATCACAAAGACCACTTTGCTCCACTTGGGAGCCATTATTTTCATCAAACTCTACGTTACACGTCTCCTCAATGAGTCCATTGGACTTGTTGAGAACACGGTAAGCATGAGAGTTTGTAGCATAACCAACAAATATGCCCTCTTGAGCTCTAGGCTCGAATTTAGACAAACAAGCACCCTTCTTGGGAATGAAACACTTACACCCGAACACCCGGAAGTACTTGAGGTTGGGCTTGTTATCGGTAAGTATCTGATAGCACCTACACAACTTATTCTTGTAGACTCGTTTTGGGCCTCCAAGCGCAGAGTTTTTTAGGACAGTAGCAATTTTCCCTCAACTGGATGACCTAAGGTTTATCAATCTGTGGGAGGTGTAGGATGAAGATGGTCTCTCTCAAACAACCCTACAATCAAATACAAGAAATCTCTTGTGTCCCCAACACACCCAATACAATGGTAAATTGTATAGGTGCACTAGTTCGGTGAAGAGATGGTGACAAAAGTGTAGTATGGATAGTAGACATAGGTTTTTGTAATATGAAAAATAAAAAACAGCAAGGTAGCAAGTAGCAAAAGTGAGCACAAACGGTATTGCAATGCTTGAAAACAAGGCCTAGGGTTCATACTTTCGCTACTGCAATCTCTCAACAATGCTAACATAATTGGATCATATAACAGTCCCTCAACGTGCGATAAAGAATCACTCCAAAGTTCCTATTAGCGGAGAACATAAGATAGAAATTGTTGTAGGGTACGAAACGACCTCAAAGTTATTCTTTCCGATCAATCTATTGAGCCATCCCTATAAGTGTCACAAACGGCCCTAGAGTTCGTACTAAAATAACACCATATGATACGCATCAACCAATTCTAATGTCACCTAGATACTCCAATGTCACCACAAGTATCCGTGAGTTGCTTATTCGATATGCATCAAACAACTTCAAATTCATAATATTCAATCCACACAAAGAACTTCAAAGAGTACCCCAAAGTTTCTTATCGGAGAAAAGATAATGAAAACGTGCAACCAACCCCTATGCCTAGATCACCCCAAGGTCACAGGAATCCGCAAGTTGATCACCGAAACATACATCAAGTGACTCAATAGAATACCCCATTGTCACCACGGGTATCCACATGCAAGACATACATCAAGTGTTCTCAAATCTGAAATATTCAATCCGACAATAACGAAACCTCAAAGGGAAAGATTCAATTCATCACAAGAAGATAGAGAGGGAAGAAACACCATATGATCCAACTATATTAACAAAGCTCGCGATACATCAAGATCGTGCCAAATCAAGAACACGAGAGAGAGAGAGAGAGAGAGATCAAACACATAGCTACTAGTACATACCCTCAGCCCCGAGGGTGAACTACTCCCTCCTCGTCATGGAGACCGCCGGGATGATGAAGATGGCCTCCGATGATGATTCCCCCCTCCGGCAGGGCGCCGAAACAGGGCTCAAGATGGTATTTCTTCGGTACAGAGGCTTGCGGCGGTGGCATCGAAGTTCAAGGTTTATTTCTGGGGGTTTCTCTATTTATAGGATTTTTCAGCGTTGGAATCACGCAAAACGGAGCTACGAGGGCCCCACAAGGCAGTACGGCGCGACCCCCCAGGCCGCGCCGTAGTGCCTTGTGAGCACCTCATGAGGCTTCTGGTCCTTCCACGAAGCTTCGGGGGTCTCTTTTGGTCCAAAAAATCGTCAAAAAGTTTCGTCCAATTCCAAGAACTTTTATTTCTGCACAAAAAACAACACCACGGTAGTTCTGCTAAAAACAGCGTTAGTCCGGGTTAGTTCTAATCAAATCATACCAAAACCATATAAAATTGTTATAAACATAGCATGAATACTTCATAAATTATTGATATGTTGGAGACGTATCAGTATCTCATATGGGGTCTTGTTCAAACCTTTGCGGAGGTAGAGCCGATTGGATGCATGACATGCGGTGTTGATGGCTTCGGCCCAAAAGTTGTACGGAGACTTGAATTCCGCCATCATGATTCTTGCCGCGTCCATCAATGTCCGGTTCTTCCTCTCCGCTACACCATTCTGTTAAGGGGTATATGGTGTGGAGTATTGATGCTTGATCCCCTCATCACTAAGGAACTTATCCAAGGTGTAGTTTTTGAACTCGGTGCCGTTGTCACTTCTAATCATCAATATCTTTGCTTCATGTTGACGTTGAGCTTCATTTGCAAAGTCGATGATGGTTTGTTGGGTCTCGCTCTTCCTCTTGAAGAAGTATACCCAAGTGTATCTTGAATAGTCATCCACAATCACCAAGCAATACTTTCTTCCCCCAAGACTATCAAAGGATGGAGGTCCAAAGAGATCCATGTGAAGGAGCTCCAAGGGCCCCTTCATGTAGATGATAGTCGTGGGTCGGTGAGCCGTCTCATGTAACTTTCCTTCGATACAAGCACTGCAAGCATGATCTTTGGCAAAACTCACATTTGTTAGTCCACGAACGTGATCCCCTTTGAGAAGACTTTGCAATGATCTCATATTGACGTGGGCTAGACGGCGATGCCAAAGCCACCCCTCGTCAACTTTAGCCATTAGACAAGTCGCAATCTTAGTGGGTCGCTCCGAGAAGTTAACCACATAGAGACCGTTCTCGACATGCCCAACAAAAGCTACTTTAAGAGTCTTGCTGCTCAAAAGGGCCACGGTATCAGGATCAAAGAATGTGGCAAAACCCATAAGTGCAAGTTGACGAACAGAAAGTAAATTGTATGCAAGGGTCTCAACAAGCATGACTTTCTCAATTGTTAAGTCATGAGAAATCATAACCTTGCCAAGACCCAATACCTTAGATGTTGAGGCATCACCAAATTGAACATGGGTGGGCATAGATGGGCTTGGTTGCACGTCCACCACCAAATTCTTGCTCCCGGTCATATGATTTGTTGCTCCACTATCGAGCAACCATGATCCTCCACCGGAAGCAAACTCCTACAAGAGATCAATGCTTGGTTTTAGGTACCCATTCTTGAATGGGTCCTTTGATGTTAGTAACAAGGGTCTTAGGAACCCAAATAGACCGTTCAATGTACTCATAATAAGAACCGACAAATTTGGCATAAACATGCCCATCACTAGCATGGCATAAAACATAAGAATTGTTAAAATCGCCGGCTTTGTTCGATGCAGTGAGATTGCCCTTCTTGACATTTCCACCCACCACCTTGTCCTTCTTCTCCTTATGAGCACCCTCTCCCTTCTTGACAAATACCTCATTGAGAGGGAGAGGTTTCTTGGTCTTGTTGTTATTCTTCTTCTTTGACTTGGGCACAAACCCAAGTCCCTCCTTTGCCACAACTTTGTTTTGATTGCTCAAAAGTTCATTGAGGTTCTTCTCGCCTTGTATGCAAGTCACAAGGCCTTTCTCGATTTGCTCCTTCAACTTGGCATTCTCCTCCACAAGGTGAATGTGCTCACAACAAGGGTTAGTAGCATGAGCATTATCAATTAGCACAAAAGGAGGACATGTGGCTATTTCCTTAGTGAGCTTTGCTTGGAGTTGATCATGAGACTCCTTGAGTGTAGCATGTGCACTTTTCAAGGCCTTATGAGCCTTGTCAAGTAGCTCAAACTCCTCTTTGAGTCTAGCATGGCCAACCCCAAGCTCAACATTCTCGGATTTAAGCACATGAGCAAGAACTTGAGCGTGATCATGATCTTTCTTTAGTTTAGCAAGGTCAACGTTTTGTGACTCCTCAAGAGCCGAACGAAGACCTCGCTCTTCCTCCAGAGCGATGGAAGGATCCGCAATCTCATTAGCATAGTCACGACTATGGCCTTCCAGGTTAGTGATATTCTCCTCGTGAGACACAATGATATCATTGGCCTCACCAAGTTGTTCCAAGAGAGCAACAAAGTGCTTCTTGGTCTCACCTTTGAGCTTACCCAAGAACTTTTCGAACTCATTCTCATCCACCTTTACCTCCTCTTTTTCATTCACACAATCCATCAAGGAAGGATTAGAGGTGAAGGAAGTTTTGACGTTGGAGGTTACCTTGTTGATGCCTCTTGTCATGAGACACTTGGGGATGGAGTTCTCGTTGGGGGCGTCGAAGAGAGACAATGAGGTTGGGAAAGAGGTGGCAATGCCACGGTGGCCGTTGCAAACACTTCACCACTTGCGTCATCATCATCATCATCGGAGTTGTGCTCTTCTTGCACCACCAATCCCTTTTGTGGCACGTTCTTTGTGGCATTGCTCTTGTTCATGGAGGACTTGGACTTGTCTTTGCGGATGAGCTTGCCACCATTGTCTTCCCTCTTCTCGTAGGGGCAATCCACCATGAAATGACTCACATTGCCACAATTGTAGCAAGTTCTCACACATTGCTTGCCCTTGGAGCCACTTGAGTTGTTCTTGGAGAAGTTGGGCCTTGAGTTTTTCTTGTTGCCCCAAAATTGCCTTGACGCAAGAGCCATGTGCTCGTGGTAAGCATATGTGGTGTCTTCGGAGCAACTCTCCTCTTCTTCCTCTTCATCTTCTTCCGGAATTGCCTTGGCCTTCAAAGCAAGGTTGATCTTCTTTGACCGTTGGACATGAGCTAGAGTGTTTTCGGCGGTCTTATTCAAGATATTCATTGCAATGAATTCATCCAACACTTCACTTGAGGACAAGGTGTGGAAGTCCGGTCTTTGACAGATCACGGAAGACATGCTTTGTTGAATGGCATGATGGCCTTTAGGAACTTGCGCTGGACCCAAGTGTCATCCGTATCCTTGCTCCCATGATCTCGGAGTGAGACCGCGAGAGTAGTCAATCTCCGGTATAGCTCACGAGGATCTTCATCATCCTTCATCACGAACTCATCGGCCTCATCAAGAATGACCTCAAAGTTGGACCGTTGAATGCTTGAGCTTCCCTTGTACAATGATACGATGTGCTCCCAAGCATCCTTGGCGGTAGTGAATGGCCGCAAATGAGAGAGTTCTTCTGGCGGCATTGCGGATTGGAGAATGAACAAAGCGGAGTGGTTGAGTTGATTGTCCACTTCTTCTCTTGGTGTCATGTTGTTCCGATCATGAGGATGAAAGCCTTGCTCAATGACCCTCCAAAGTTGTGTTGAGCTGTGATTCAAATAAGACTTGATACGAAAAACCCAATCATGAAAGTTATTCAAATCAAGCTTAGGAGGAGGACCAAGAGGATTAATGCGAGGTGAAGGTACCGGACCTCCATATTCCGGGGGAGGGCCAACCGAGGCATGGATGCCCGTCCCATTTTTCCCTAGATGGGAAGAAGTTTGAGTACCTTTAGCCGCTTCCTTACCGGAGTTGGCCTCGGACTCCGATGCGGTGGGATTAACCACTTGCATCGGACCGGTAGAGGATTTCAACCCCTCAAGGAGTTCTTTGAACATGGACTTGACCTCGGCCGTCATAGACATCTTAAGTGAAGCCATAGCTTCATTCAAGTTGTCTCGGGTGACCAAGTTCAACTCCACGGCCTCAGGTACTTCTTCATCCCGATCCCCGTCGTCAACCATACTCTTCGGGTGGTTAAACCCTTAATAAAGAGACGATGCTCTGATACCAATTGAAAGGATCGATATGTTGACTAGAGGAGGGGGGTGAATAGGCAACTACCAATTTTTAGCTTTCTTAACAAATTAGGTCTAGCAACAAATAGGTTGTCTAGATGTGCAACTAGGTGAACAACCTATATGATTCTAACAACAAGCAAGCAAATGATACAACACAACAATAGCTTGCACAAAGTAAAGGTAAGAAGTAACCACAAGTGGAGCAGGTGAAGATGAGGATGTGTTACCGAAGTTCCTTACCTTTAGCGGGAAGTATGTCTCCGTTAGAGCGGTGTGGAGGCACAATGCTCCCAAGAAGCCACTAGGGCCAACGTATTCTCCTCACGCCCTCGCACAATGCAAGACGCCGAGTTTCCACTAGTGGTGTGATGTCTACTACGCAACTTTTATTCTTGTAGACGTTGTTGGGCCTCCAAGTGCAGAGTTTTGTAGGACAGTAGCAAATTTCCCTCAAGTGGATGACCTAAGGTTTATCAATCCGTGGGAGGCATAGGATGAAGATGGTCTCTCTCAAACAATCCTGCAATCAAATACAAGCAATCTCTTGTGTCCCCAACACACCCAATACAATGGCAAATTGTATAGCTGCACTAGTTCGGCGAAGAGATGGTGATACAAGTGTAGTATGGATAGTAGATATAGGTTTTTATAATCTGAAAATAAAAAAATAGCAAGGTAGCAAGTAACAAAAGTGAGCACAAATGGTATTGCAATGCTTGAAAACAAGGCCTAGGGTTCATACTTTCACTAGTGCAATCTCTCAACAATGCTAACATAATTGGATCATATAACAATCCCTCAACGTGCGATAAAGAATCACTCCAAAGTTCCTATTAGCGGAGAACATAAGATGAAATTGTTGTAGGGTATGAAACCACCTCAAATTTATCCTTTCCGATCAATCTTATGAGCCATCCCTTTAAGTGTCACAAATAGCCCTAGTGTTCGTACTAAAATAACACCATATGATACGCATCAACCAACTCTAATGTCACCTAGATACTCCAATGTCACCACAAGTATCCGTGAGTTGATTATTCGATATGCATCAAACAACTTCAGATTCATAATATTCAATCCACACAAAGAACTTCAAAGAGTACCCCAAAGTTTCTCATCGGAGAAAAGATAATGAAAACGTGCAACCAACCCCTATGCCTAGATCACCCCAAGGTCACGGGAATCCGCGAGTTGATCACCAAAACATACATCAAGTGACTCAATAGAATACCCCATTGTCACCACGGGTATCCACATGCAAGACATACATCAAGTGTTCTCAAATCTGAAATATTCAATCCGACAATAACGAAACCTCAAAGGGAAAGACTCAATTCATCACAAGAAGATAGAGAGGGAAGAAACACCATACGATCCAACTATATTAACAAAGCTCGCGATACATCAAGATCGTGCCAAATCAAGAACACGAGAGAGAGATCAAACACATTGCTACTAGTACATACCCTCAGCCCCGAGGGTGAAATACTCCCTCCTCGTCATGGAGACCGCCGGGATGATGAAGATGGCCTCCGGTGATGATTCCCCCCTCCGGCAGGGTGCCGGAACAGGGCCCCAGATGGTATTTCTTTGGTACAAAGGCTTGCGGCAGCGTCGTCGAAGTTCTAGATTTATTTCTGGGGGTTTCTCTATTTATAGGATTTTTCAGCGTTGGAATCACACAAAATGGAGCTACGAGGGCCCCACAAGGCAGCACGGCATGACCCCCCCAGGCCGTGCCGTGGTGCCTTGTGAGCACCTCGTGAGGCTTCTGGTCCTTCCATGAAGTTTCGGGGGTCTCTTTTGGTCCAAAAAAATCATCAAAAAGTTTCGTCCAATTTCGAGAACTTTTATTTCTGCACAAAAAACAACACCATGGTAGTTCTGCTAAAAACAGCGTCAATCCGGGTTAGTTCTTATCAATTCATACCAAAACCATATAGAATTGTTATAAATATGGCATGAATACTTCATAAATTATAGATACATTGGAGACGTATCAGCATCCCCAAGCTTAATTCCTGCTCGTCCTCGAGTAGGTAAATGATAAAAGAAATAATTTATGAAGTGTGAATGCTTGCATAGTGCATAAGTTTGATCAATGATAATTTCATACACTTTTTCTAGCATAATTATATATCATAAACAGTAGCTCATCTCATAAAACTTCTCATGATCAAGTAGCAAGCTATTCACATGTTAAAGTATAGACCATAAACTTTCTTGAAAACTAACAAACTATGTTTTCAGTCATCAAACAAGTGCAATTCATTTTTCAGGAAGGGTCTATGTAAGAGCTTTGATTTAGCAAATTCCACATACTCAACTATCATATAGTCTTCCATGATTGCTGATACTCAAAGCATATTTTTAGAACAAATCATTTCAGTCAAACACATAGGAAGATAGGGGCTTAATGTTTTACCTCCCAACTTATTTATCTCAGGGATAATGTCAACAATAATAACTCATGATCACCTATATTCAACGGGATATATATGCCTGGATCAATCCCCACCACATGATGCTTGCCAAGAGAGAAAATAAAAACAGAATAGAGAAGAACACTATTGACTCTTGCATAAAAGTAAATACATAAAGTAAAAGATAGGCCCTTCGCAGAGGGAAGCAGAGGTTGTCATGCGCTCTTGTTTTTGGATGTGCAAGCTCTTAATGTAAAGGAACTTCACTTTATATTGCCCCTTGTGATAGCGACCTTTATTATGCAGTCTCTCGCTTTTATTACTCCACCATCACAAGATCGTACAAAGCTTATTTTCCCTTACAATAAAAGTTCATACATATTTAGGAGCAATTTTTATTGCTTTGCACCTGAAAGAACATGTGCTGCCCCCATGTTTGGTTTTGGTAATTGATGACAATCCCTATGGACTAATGGTTGCCTTGAGTTATATTTGAAGGGTTGTCCATAGGCTTTGCTTGTAGAACCATTTGTTGGTCTCAAGGTGATTTGAAGAAGAATATGTGTTGACCAAGGGGTTATTCATGGAGTTATCCAAAGATTGGTCATGTGAGAGTTGGACTTATTGCAAGCATGTCTTGAAGAAGAAGAAGATTGTGTGAACATTCATGTTTACCTTCAAGACATCACTTTATGATGAGAAGACATGATACAAGGTTGATCAGGACCAAGTCAAAGAGTGAATCAAGTTGATCAACACACAAAGCGTAGAAGATGTACCGAGAGGGATCGAGTGATCCCATGGTATGGTAAGCATTGTCCATTACGCTTTGTGTACTAACCCATTGTCTATGTGAGAGTTATATGTGGGGTTAGGTATGTTTCCATGGGCTTGCGTCAAGAGGAAGATCTCATTCAACCCATGGAGGATGACATCCAGTGGTGATCGTCATCAAGTTTGCGGTGTGCAAGTTCAAGAGGAGCATCACTAAGAGATCACATGCTTGAAGCTTGCCGTCCATTGTGGTGACAATGGACTTGTGAAGATGTGTCGAAGAGTGGCTCACCCAAAGTGGAGTATGGGGGAGCAATCTACTAGTCTTGATCGAGCCGGCGCAATCAAGAAAGGTGGTCCAACTTGAGGAGGTCAAGATCGTCATCATCTATCTCAAGTGGACTATGTGCAAGGCAAAGGTTTGCCCTTGATAGGTTTTCTTTTTTACCGGTCTCATGGTTGTAGTTTGGAGATCGGGTTATAGGATCGATTGCCGTACTATCGAGGGCGGCTCTCGTATGAGTAGCTTGATCGTATCGTTCGTAGAGAGCTCAAACCATTGCATCCTTGCATCATCTTTATTGGTTCTTATTTGGTTTTTCTCTGTGTGAGTTTTAGAGCTTCTGGTCATCTTCATGACAAGCTCAAGTTCATCGAGAACGGATTTCGTTTGCTTCTTCTAGTATGTTCTCGATGTTGGGGTTTATGCCGGATCAACACTGATAGAGGTTTCACATCTCTATATCATAGGCATTTCTCTACTGCCACTTCTTATTATAATAAACAAGCTTGAGTTTGCTCTTTTCAGAGCTCATTTGCAGAAGTTATGGCAGTTCTGGTTTTCCTGCTTCCATCTGTTTGCTTGGGCTATTTTGAAGCTCTCTAGTAGTAGTACCGCCCTGGGCAGCGGTAGTACCGCTTGCGCGGTACTTCCGCGGTTCCAGTGCCGCGGGCACTACCGCTTGTTTTTGGCTTCTGGACTAGCTCTGCCCTTCGAGCGGAAGTAGAGAGGTAGTTCCCAGCGGTAGTACCGCCCCGTGCGGCACTACCGCGCTGCCCTCCCCTACTACCGCTGTTCTAGCCGTTTGCTCAACACTACGCGGTAGTACCGCTGGTGGGAGCGGTAGTACCGCTCCGGCGGCACTACCGCCTTCCTGACTTGTTTAGTTGAGCGCAGATAGCTGGAACTTCCGTGCCAGTGGAAGTACCGCTCACCCGAGTGGTACTACCGCTTGTGCACGGGCTGAAGGGCATAACGGTTGGATTTTTCCCTTCCTATTTAAGGGGGTCTTCTTCCCCATTGGTTCTTATCTATTGAGCTCGTGTTCTTCCCCCATTGTTGACCTTCTTCGAGCTTGCTATCTCTCAATCCCTCAAATGATTCTTGCTAGTTCTTGAGGGAAAAGAGAGAGGAGATCTAGATCTATGTTTCCACCAATCACTTTATCCTCTATGTGAGGGGAACCCCTTGGATCTAGATCTTGGAGTTCTTCGTGTTCTCTTCTTCGTTCTTCCTCTCATTTTCCTCCCTAGCATTAGTTGCTTTGGTGGGATTTGGGAGAGAAGGACTTGGGCACTCCGTGTGCCCTTGCCATTACATTTGGTGCATCGGTTTGAGTTCTCCACGGTGATACGTGGTGGTGAAAAGTTGAGTAGCTTATTACTCTAGGGTGCTTGGTACCCTAGAGCTTGTTCCTCTTCGGTGCTTGGGCACCCTAGACGGTTGGCGGTGCTTCGGAGCTGAATCATTGTGGTGTAAAGCTCCGGGCAAGCGTCGAGGTCTCCAATTAGGTTGTGGAGATCGCCTCGAGCAATTTGATGGGTACCGGTGACCGCCCCCAAGGGTTGCCAAAGTGTACGGGTTCGGTGACCGCCCCCAAGGGTTGCCATTTGTACGGGTTCAGTGACCGCCCTCAAGGGTCCCTTAGTGGAATCACGGCATCTTGCATCGTGCGAGGGCGTGAGGAGATTACGGTGGCCCTAGTGGCTTCTTGGGGAGCATTGTGCCTCCACACCGCTCCAAACGGAGATTAGCATCCGCAAGGGTGTGAACTTCGGGATATATCGTCGTCTCCGCGTGCCTCGGTTATCTCTTACCCGAGCCCTTTACTTATGCACTTTACTTTGTGATAGCCATAGTGTTTCATGTTATATAGCTTGCTATCACTTAGTTGTTTATCTTGCTTAGCATAAGTTGTTGGCGCACTTAGATGAGCCTAGTTGTTGTAGGTTTTGTGCTTGACAAATTAAACGCTAGTTTTATTCCGCATTTGTTCAAGCCTAAACCGTAATTATTTTAAAGCGCCTATTCACCCCCCCTCTAGGCGACATCCACGATCTTTCAGCACCGATGACAACTTACTTGAAGGATCTTATTCAATCCATAGGTAGATATAGTGGACTCTCATGACATGAAACTGGGTTCAAGGGTTTTGGATGCACAAGTAGTATCTCTACTTAGTGCGGATTTTTGGCTAGCAAAGGATAGGGGCAAGCACCACATGTTAGAGGATCCAAAACAATATAACTTCTATGTGAATATAAGCAAACATAACCCATTACGTTGTCTTCCTTGTCCAACATCAACTACTTGATCAAGGTTGAAAATAATTAATGGGGGCTCACAATCATAGAAGATGTCCAAGATAGTATATTTATATGTGAAATCTCTCTTCCTTCAATATTCTTTCATGAATTGTTCAAGTGACCAATGCTATGTTTGCTAACTTTCAAGAAATTTTACCACTTATACTTCTTATTTGTGAAGTCACTACTCCCCATGGGACAAGCATATGAAGCACTTATAATTTCAACTTTATGATATTCAATTAATTCAACAATTTACTCTTAGGATATAAGTGAAGCACGAGAGTAAACGAGAAACTACTCCAAAAGGTATAAGTGAAGATCAATGAGTGGGCAAACAATTAAGTAGCTATGTGAAGACTCTCTCTCAACAAAGATTTCAGATCTTGAAAATTTTATTCAAACATCAAACAAAATGAAAATAAAAGGACACTCCAAGAATAGCACATATCATGTGAACAAGTAAAAACTTAGGCTAACCGATAGGTGTTGATGAAGAAAGTGTAGGAGATATGCCCTAGAGGCAGTAATAACAATTATTTTGTATCTCCGAGTTTGTAATGAATGTTAATGTTCCATGCTATAACTGCAATGATTCTCGAGTCTAAAATATCAACGAGGCTCGGGGGAAAACTCATGTGCACGTGTGGTATAATAAACGGTAAAAAGTATTCCTAGTCGTGCCTCTAAGACTAGCTCAAGTATTGCATGATGATCCTGTTTTCCTGATCATGGGCATGGCTATGCCGGTAATTTTGATGGCACAATGTTAGTAGAACACTTGTGTTGAATCGACCCGAATTGATGTTATGCTATGAGATACATTCGTCACAAGTTAATGGTTAATAACACAGAGATAGTTAATGTTTGCATAATTCCTTAGACCACGAGAGTATCAAGTTCCTTCGTAATTGCTTCGTGAACTTTGGGGTTTGTTAAACGTCATCCGTAACTGGGTGACTATTACGGCGGCTTACGGGTTCACGGAAAAGTATGACAAGAAACGAGATAGCTCAAGATTGGGATTTGCTCCTCCGACGATGGAGAGATATTCTCGGGCCCTCTCGGTGTTACGGTATCCATCATCGTCTGGCCAGACACATTGTTATTTGATCATTGGGATGCCGGAACGCGGAAACGAGAAAAGAGAACAAAACCGGTAACGAGGTAACTGGCATAGTGGACAAGTTGTTGATCCACGGGGATGCCGATAATTCTCACCTCGGGTGTTTGTAATATATTGTGAAGCAACAGGAATAGCACACGGCAACTGGAGGTTCACTCGAATATTTCTTCATGTGGGTATAGGGATCAATATGGGTGTCCACGGCTCCGATGTTGATCATTGATCGGAAAGAGTTCCGGGTCATGTCTATACTTCACCGAACCTATAGGGTCACACGCTTAAGGGTCATCTATCTGCTGAATACTAGACAGGGAGTCTGAGAGAAAGTCACCGGAAAAATTTCGGAGACATCGGAAGAGTTCCGGAGAGAACACCGGAATAGTTTCGGTAAAACTGAAAAGTTGTTTCAGGGTATACCATTAAGTCAAATTGGTTTCGGCACATGCCTGGAAATTCTTGGAGGGTGCCAGAATTGTTCTGGAAACTTCTGGGATTTTTCTAGGATAAAAACCGGAAATGTTCCGTAGCTGCCGGAACCGGTTTGGTTGCTTTTCGCAGATGAAAATCACTAATCCGGAATTGTTTCGAAACGCGTCCAAAATCATTTCAGTGGGTACTGGAATTATTCTAAGACCCACAGAAATATTTTCGGATTTAACGGTCACGGAAAAATGTTTCTATGAATAGTGAAAATCACTTTATGGTTACTATTTTGGAAAGCCTCCTTTTAGGACTTTAGTCAAAGTTCTAGAAGGAAGTGTCTTGCAAGGGAAGGAACCCCTTTGGGGGGGGGGCCCATGGGGTGGCCGGCCAAGGGTGGTGCTCCTCCTTGGAGCTCCACATGGCCTTCGATTATGCCCTTAATGCCCATCATATGTGACCTAATGCATGGGTGTTTTGGTATTTTTTGGAGGCACCCTTCCCCTTGGCTTTCCTATAAATAGAGGTGGAGAGGAGCTCTCCACACTCATCCCTTGCTCTCATACACATGCCATGCATTATCTGGCTTTCTCTCTCCCTCCCACGAAATAGTTTCGTAGAGCCGAAAGGCTGTCTGGGTTCTGGCAGGAACTAGTTCTGGACGGCGAAGCCCTGCCGGATAGCTGACACCGTATGTGTGCAACCCCGTAGAGAGGTCGTAGTTTTGATCTTTTGCCCGAGGGGCTGTTCGAGGGTCCTCCCGAAGGGCTGTCCGAGTTACCGTTCGAGCTTCGAGGGTCCTCCCGAAGGTCTATCCGTGACATCGTCCGAGGGACTGTCCGACCGCCTCCCGAAGGGCTATCCGATGAGGGAGTACATCCTCGCGGTTGGGAGGTTGTAAATCCTAGCTATGGGGATCTGCACCGACGATCTACATCGACTCTACTTCCGCTGCGCTACGAGTCGGAAATGATCAGATCAAACCCTGTATGCAGTCTCCATAGTGGTCCTGGGCATGATCGCTGTACCGGAATTTTTTGTTTTCTATCATGTTCCCCTACAGTGCAATCAAGAGCCTTGCTATGCGTAGATGCAGGTTATGATCTAGAATACATAGAGATGTATGGGTATTGCATAATATAATTTTGGAGTAGATGAGATCTATTGCTGAAAATTATTTATGCGGGTGGCAGATGAAATCTGTTACCCGATGTTCTTGATGCTTCCCTAGAATTTGCGTATTTCTGATCTTGAAACGGCATGGTGGAATTTCACAAAGTTTTGGCAATCCGCGATCTTGATTGATCAACGAAGTGCTATCAGTTCTTTGGGTTCCACCATAGTTGAGAGAAAGATGAAATTTCGCAGACGAAAAGGCAATGCAGATATGATCTGCACGGGGGTCATGCGTATGACGAAGTTTAGTATGGGGCCCGAGATTTTATTATCTCGTGTTTCACACACCCCGCAATGTTAATCTAGCGACTTGAATAATCATACTTGATGATAAACGTTGGTAGCTGCGGTTTAAATCAAAACCTTAGAAGCCACGTAAAATAATTTTTTGCATAAACCGATTAGAGGCGTCTAACTTGGTTTTGCAGGATGTGCATGTGATGTGGTATAGCAGCTCTCATATTAATTCGATTATGTATGAGATGACTATATGATGTAAATTTATTGACATGACCTGCGTGTCATGATTCGGCATGATGGCTGGAGCCATATGATTGTCACTCTAATGACCTGTGTGTCAATCTTAAGTAATGCACTTATTTTATTATCTATAGAGATAGCAATATTATCTGGTGCATCGACAAGGTGGTGGCAATCTTCGCGAAGGTGAACACCGACGCAAATGCCGAAGAGGAAGAAATTAAAGACTTCTCCGTCAGAAAGGGCTATACCATATCATGCTATTATGAATTGCCTGAGATGTTTATCCCTTATGATGCACCCTTTTGATTGCGCTGTAGTTGCTTTTTATTAGGGTGATCTCTCACTTAAAAATATCAAGTAGTTAGTGTTCTCCCAAGTGTAGCACCATCACAGCACCTATCTTTTCAAAGTGCGTCATGTTTCCATGAGTACAAACGATTAGAGAAGTGTGAGGCGGGTGAGTTGAGACCTCGCAGCGAGATCACTTGGTTGTCTTGACGTTCAGGCAGGAAAGTCCTTAGCGCGGAACACGCCCATCGAAAGATGAACAAGAATCACATTGAGATGTGATCGGCAAGTTGTCCTACCGATTGAAGTTCCCGTCATCAGTGATGTTCCCATCAATGGCGTGGAATTTAAATGCGGGTCTTGAACCACTCATAATCAATTTTGAGAGATATTGATTTGAGTGGGAGCGCACTTTAGAATAAAATTGTTTATTCACTAGTGCAAATTAATTATGAACAAAGTCTATGTGAAACTTGTGTTTACCGTTGTAGATCAAATGGCTCGCAAGACCGCGTTCTTCTTAGCCCCGATGTTAGAGAGAGTGAAGTTAGCTACGACTGGAAACAACTATGCGGACTGGGTCCATACCCTGAGGATTGTCCTCAAGAGCGCTAAGAAAGGCTATGTGCTTGATAAACCTCTAGGTGATTCCCCTATGCCAGAAATGGCTCAGGATATCATCAACGTGTTTGATTCATGAAAGGATGATTTCAGAGCTGTTAAAAACCTTATGTTATCTTGCATGGATCCTGTGCTACAGAACCGTTTTGAATGACTTAGTACCTTCGAGATTCTCGAGGCTCTAGATGTTCTGTATCACAAACAGGATTCAGCTAAAGTTCATGAGATGACTGAGGCTATGAAATAATGCAATATAAACAAGAAATCTCTAGTTGATGAGCATAGTGTCAGACTAGCAAACTATTACGATAGTTATGCTGAAAAGGGAATTAATTTTCGAAAGACACCTGGTAATGATTTGATCCTTACCTCGCTTTATGAAGCGATGCTCAAAACAAATGAGATAGGACTGCAGAATCAACAAAAGTTGCTGGTGAAGAAGACCGCCAGTTTCAAAAAGAAAGTCAAGTCCAAGAAGGGCAAGGGCGCCGGTAAGACTGGCTCCCAAATCTACTGTAAGGATGGAGCCAAGGCTGAAACTGTGTGCTTCTACTGCAAAGGCACTGGACACTGGCAGAGGAACTGCAAAAAGTACCTGGCAGATAAGAAGTCCGGGAAAACCGGAAAAGGTATAACTGTTATACATGTTAATGTCATTGACGTTTTGCTTGCTAGCGAAAATTCTAAGTCTTGGGTATTTGATACCGGATCGGTTGCTCACATTTGCAACTCGATACAGGGGCTTCAGAAGGTGCGCATGCTGGCAAAGAATGAAGTCGTGATGCGTGTCGGGAACGGCGCTGGGATCGCAGCTCAAGCCGTCGGCATTATGCATGTACGTCTCCCTTCAGGATTTATTTTGGAACTAAGTAACTGTTATTTTGTTTCGGCATTGTGTAGAAACATTATCTCTGGATCATGTTTAGTACACGATGGGTACTCCTTTATTGTAAGGATATGTTTTATGGATTTGCACCCATTGTTGGGGGGCTTTTCATATTAAATCTTGAATGTGGAAATGATGTCTTTAACGTAAACGCTAAACGCCTTAAGAAGGCTGATACCACCACCACTTACTTGTGGCATTGTCGCCTTGGACACATCGGAAAGAAACGCATGCAAAGACTCCATAAAGATGGAGTTTTACCGTCTTTTGATTTTGAATCATTTTACACATGTGAAGCTTGCCTGATGGGGAAAATGACCAAGATGCCGTTCACGAGTCATCCTGAACGGGCGAGTGAATTGTTGGAAATAATACATAGTGATGTATGTGGTCCAATGAGCACAATCGCACGGGGTGGGTATTTCTACTTTGTGACTTTTACTGATGATTTGAGTAGGTATGGATATATCTACTTGATGAAGCATAAGTCGGAAACCTTTGAAAAGTTCAAAGAATTTCAGAATGAGGTAGAAAATCATCGTAACAAAAGGATTAAGTTTCTACGATCAGATCGCGGGGGCGAATACCTTAGTCATGAGTTTAGCCAACATCTGAGTGACCGTGGAATCGTTTCACAGCTTACGCCTCCCGGAACTCCACAGAGAAACGGAGCATCGAAAAGACGTAACTGAACCCTGTTAGACATGGTAAGGTCGAAGATGTCTCTTACAGATCTGCCGATATATTTTTGGGGTCACGCACTAGAAACTGCCGCTCACACATTAAACAGAGCACAGTCTAAGTCTGTTGAGACGACACCATACAAGTTATGGCATGGGAAGAAACCCAGTTTGTCGCATCTAAAAATTTGGGGTTGTGAATCTTATGTAAAATGTTTACAACCAAGCAAACTCGATCCTAGATCAGACAAATGTTACTTTGTAGGTTATCCCAAGGAAATAGTTGGGTATTCTTTCTACCGCCCGTCCGATAACAAAGTGTTTGTTGCAAGGTATGGGGTTTTTCTTGAGAAAGAGTTTCTCGCACAAGAATTAAGTGGGAGGACAGTACAACTTAATGAAATTAGTGAATCTTCGGCAACCGTTGTTATGGATAAGGAACCGGAAGAAATTCCGCAAATTATCCCTACAACTGAATCAGAAGTTCTCGCATGTGATGCGGAAACTTCAGACAATGTTGTAACTGAACCGCGCAGATCAGGTAGGGCTATCCAGCCACCTGAGTGGTTTCATAATGAAATCTTCATTCTTGAAGACGATGAACCTGCGCACTACAAGGAAGCGATGGCGGGGCCCAGCTCAAGGGAATGGCACAAGGCCATGAAATCCGAAATGGAATCCATGTACAAAAATCAAGTTTGGAACTTGGTAGAACTTCCAGAAGGCGTAAAGCCCATTGGTTGTAAATGGATTTTCAAAAGAAAGACATACGCGGATGGTAACATTACTATCCATAAAGATAGACTTGTCGCGAAAGGTTTCACGCAAGTTCCAGGAGTGGACTACGACGAGACTTTCTCGCCCTTAGCTATGCTTAAGTCCGTTCGGATATTACTAGCAATTGCTGCTTATTTCGATTATGAAATATGGCAGATGGACGTCAAAATTGCTTTCCTAAATGGAAATCTCAAAGAAGATGTATACATGATACAACCTGAAGGTTTTGTCGTTCATGAGGATGCTGGAAAGGTATGCAAACTTCAGAAGGCCATTTATGGTCTGAAGCAAGCATCAAGGAGCTGGAACATTCGTTTTGATGAAGTAGTCAAAGAGTTTGGCTTCATCAGGAATGACGAAGAACCTTGTGTTTACAAGAAGTTTAGTGGGAGCGCAAAGGCATTTCTAATCTTGTATGTGGATGACATATTGTTGATTGGAAATGACGTGAATTTTCTTAGCGAAATAAAAGTCTCATTGAAGAAGAGTTTTTCAATGAAAGACTTAGGCGAAGCGGCATATGTATTGGGCATCAGAATCTATAGAGATAGATCAAAACGCATGATAGTGCTTAGCCAGAGCACGTACATTGACAACGTGTTGAAAAGGTTCAACATGGAGAACTCCAAGAAAGGCCTACTCCCCATGTCACCTGGCACTGTGCTTTGTAAGAATCAGTGTCCTCGGCCTCTCGATGAGCAAGTACAGATGAATAATGTTCCATATGCCTCGGTAGTTGGTTCTATTATGTATGCCATGCTATGTACAAGACCGGATGTTTCCTATGCGCTAAGTGTTAGCAGCCGGCACCAAAGTGATCCAGGACTGGAACACTGGGCCGTAGTGAAAAGTATTCTTAAGTACCTCAGAAGGACCAAGGATTTACTCCTTGTGTACGGAGGTGATGAAGAGCTCATTGTAAGTGGTTACACTGATGCAGGCTTCATGACTGACCCAGATGACTTCAAATCTCAATCAGGCTATGTTTTCATATTGAACGGCGGCGCAGTTGATTGGAAAAGTTCCAAACAAAAGACTGTGGCGGATTCTACGACGGAGGCGAAATATGTTGCAGCTTCAGAAGCCTCCAAGGAGGCGGTATGGATCAAGCAATTTCTTGAAGACCTTGGTGTAGTTCCAAGTGCTCTGGACCCGGTGGAGATCTATTGTGATAGTAGTGGCGCCGTGGCTCAGGCAAGGGAGCCAAGTTCGCACCATAAGACAAGACATATTGAACGCAAATATAAACTCATTTGACATCATGTCGAAGCGGGTTTAGTGAAAGTACGCAAAGTTCACACGGATCTGAACGTGTCAGACCCGATGACAAAGCCTCTACCACGAGCAAAGCATGAGCAGCACCGGATAGCCATTGGTGTTAGGGAAGCCATGTAACTGGATTATGACTCTAGTGCAAGTGGGAGTCAGTAGGAGATATGCCCTAGAGCAGTAATAACAGTTATTTCGTATCTCCGAGTTTGTAATGAATGTTTATGTTCCATGCTATAACTACAATGATTCTCGAGTCTACAATATCCACGAGGCTCGGGGGAAAACTCATATGCACGTGTGGTATAATAAACGGTAAAAAGTATTCCTAGTCATGCCTCTAAGACTAGCTCAAGTATTGCATGATGATCCTGTTTTCCTGATCATGGGCATGTCTATGCCGGCAATTTTGAGGGCACAATGTTAGTAGAACACTTGTGTTGAATCGACCCGAATTGATGTTATGCTATGAGATACATTCGTCACAAGTTAATGGTTAATAACACAGAGATAGTTAATGTTTGCATAATTCCTTAGACCATGAGAGTATCAAGTTCCTTCGTACTTGCTTCGTGAACTTTGGGGTTTGTTAAACGTCATCCGTAACTGGGTGGCTATTACGGCGGCTTACGGGTTCACGGAAAAGTATGACAAGAAACGAGATAGCTCAAGAGTGGGATTTGCTCCTCCGACGATGGAGAGATATTCTCGGGCCCTCTCGGTGTTACGGTATCCATCATCGTCTGGCCAGACACATTGTGATTTGATCACTGGGATGCCGGAATGCGGAAAAGAGAACAAAACCGGTAACGAGGTAAGTGGCATAGTGGACAAGTTGTTGATCCACGGGGATGCCGATAATTCTCACCTCGGGTGTTTGTAATATACCGTGAAGCAACAGGAATAGCACACAGCAACTGGAGGTTCACTCGAATATTTCTTCGTGTGGGTATAGGGATCAATATGGGTGTCCACGGCTCCGATGTTGATCATTGATCGGAAAGAGTTCTGGGTCATGTCTATACTTCACCGAACCTATAGGGTCACACGCTTAAGGGTCATCTATCTGCTGAATACTAGACAGGGAGTCTGAGAGAAAGTCGCCGGAAAAATTTCAGAGACAGCGGAAGAGTTCCGGAGAGAACACCGGAATAGTTTCGGTAAAACTGAAAAGTTGTTTCAGGGTATACCATTAAGTCAAATTGGTTTCGGCACACGCCTGGAAATTCTTGGAGGGTGCCAGAATTGTTCTGGAAACTTCTGGGATTTTTCCGGGATAAAAACCGGAAATGTTCCAGAGCTGCCGGAACCGGTTTGGTTGCTTTTCGCAGATGAAACTCACTAATCCGGAATTGTTTCAGATCTCGTCCAAACTCATTTTAGTGGGTACTGGAATTATTCTAAGACCCACAGAAATATTTTCGGATTTAACGGTCGCGGAAAAATGTTTCCGTGAATAGTGAAAATCACTTTATGGTTACTATTTTGGAAAGTTACCTTTTAGGACTTTAGTCAAAGTTCTAGAAGGAAGCGTCTTGCAAGGGAAGGAACCCCTTTTGGGGGGGGCCCATGGGGTTGCCGGCGAAGGGTGGTGCTCCTCCTTGGAGCTCCACATGGCCTCCCATTATGCCCTTAATGCCCATCATATGTGACCTAATGCATGGGTGTTTTGGTACTTTTTGGAGGCACCCTTCCCCTTGGCTTTCCTATAAATAGAGGTGGAGAGGAGCTCTCCACACTCATCCCTTGCTCTCATACACATGCCATGCATTATCGGGCTTTCTCTCTCCCTCCCACAAAATAGTTTCGTAGATCCGAAAGGCTGTCTGGGTTCTGGCAGGAACTAGTTCTGGACGGTGAAGCCCTGCCGGATAGCTGACACCGTATGTGTGCAACCCCGTAGAGAGGTCGTAGTTTTGATCTTTTGCCTGAGGGGCTGTTCGGGGGTCCTCCCGAAGGGCTGTCCGAGTTACCGTTCGAGCTTCGAGGGTCCTCGCGAAGGGCTGTCCGAGTTACCGTTCGAGCTTCGAGGGTCCTCCCGAAGGGCTGTCCGTGACATCGTCCGAGGGACTGTCCGACCGCCTCCTGAAGGGCCTTCCGATGAGGGAGTACATCCTCGCGGTTGGGAGGTTGTAAATCCTAGCTGCAGGGATCTGCACCGACGATCTACATCGACTCTACTTCCGCTGCGCTACGAGTCGGTAATGATCAGATCAAACCCTATATGCAGTCCCCATAGTGGTCCTGGGAGTGCTCGTTGTACCGAAATTTTTTGTTTTCTGTCGTGTTCCCCTACAGAAAGGTGGGATGCCCACCGGGGCATCCCCAAGCTTAGTTGCTTGAGACTTCTTGGAATGTTAACTTGGGGTGTGATACGTCTCCAACGTATCCATAATTTATGAAGTATTCATGCCATGTTTATTATAGTTTTGTATGATTTTGGTGCATTTTTCTATGGCTTTTATATGATTTTTATGGACTAACATATTGACCTAGTGCCCAATGCCAGTTGTTGTTTTCTGCTTGTTTTTGGTTTTCCAGAAACTCCATATCAAATGAAGTCCAAATGCAGCGAAACTTTTTGATGATTTTTTTTGGAAGGAAACAGACCCAGGAAGCTTTGGAGGAGCAGCAGAAGAGCCACAGGGGCCCCACGAGCCACCTGGGTGCGCCTGCCCCCCTCAGGCGCGCCCTGGTGCCTCGTGGGCCACCTGTGGCCCCTCTTCGCGTGATTCCAACGCTGAAAAATCATATATATTCAGAAACCCCTGAAAGTTAACCTAGATGAGTTTTTACGCCACCGCAAGCCTCTGTTCTGAAGCGATCTCATCTGGAGCTCCGTTCCGACACCCTGCCGGAGAGGGGAATCATCACCGGAGGCCATCTTCATCATCCCGGCGGTCTCCATGATGAGGAGGGAGTAGTTCACCCTCGGGGCTGAGGGTATGTACTAGTAGCTATGTCTTTGATCTCTCTCTCTCTCGTGTTCTTGATATGGCACGATCTTTATGTATCGCGAGCTTTGTTAATATAGTTGGATCATATGGTGTTTCTTCCCTCTCTTTCCTTGTTGTGATGAATCGAATCTTTTCCCTTTGAGGTTTCGTTATTGTCGGATTGAATATTTCATATTTGAGAACACTTGATGTATGTCTTGCATATGAATACCCGTGGTGACAATGGGGTATTATATTGATTCACTTGATATATGTTTTGGCACTCAACTCGCGGATTCCTGAGGTGACATTGGGGCAATCTATGCATAGGGGTTGATGCACGTTTTCATTATCTTTTCTCCGATAGAAACTTTGGGGTGCTCCTTGGAGTTCTTTGTGTGGATTGAATATTATGATTATGAAGTTGTTTGATGCATATCGTATAATCAACTCACGGATACTTATTGTGACATTGGAGTATCTAGGTAACATTAGAGTTGGTTGATGTGTATCATATGGTGTTATTTTAGTACAAACTCCAGGGCTGTTTGTGACACTTATAGGAATAGCTCAATAGATTGATCGGAAAGAATAACTTTGAGGTGGTTTCGTACCCTACAAACATTTTCTATCTTATGTTCTCCGCTAATGGGAACTTGGGAGTGATTCTTTATTGCACGTTGAGGGATGGTTATATGATCCAATTATATTAGCATTGTTGAGAGATTGCACTAGTGAAAGTATGAACCCTAGGTCTTCTTTTCAAGCATTGCAATACCGTTTATGCTCACTTTTGTTACTTGGTACCTTGCTGTTTTTTATTGTTCGCACTACAAAAACCTATATCTACTATCCATACTACACTTGTATCACCATCTCTTTGCCGAACTAGTGCACCTGTACAATTTACAATTCTATTGGGTGTGTTGGGGACACAAGAGATTTCTTGTATTTGGTTGTAGGGTTGTTTGAGAGATACCAGCTTCAACCTACGCCTCCCACGGATTGATAAACCTTTGGTCATCCACTTGAGGGAAAATTGCTACTATCCTACAAAACTCTGCGCTTGGAGGCCTAACATGAGTCTGCAAGAATAAGTTGTGTAGTAGACATCAAGCACTTTTCTAGCGCCGTTGCCGAGGAGGTGAGTGCTTGAAGGTATATCTTTAGATCTTGCAATTGAATCTTTTAGTTTCTTGTTTTATCACTAGTTTGGTTTATAAAAGAAAACTACAAAAAAATGGAATTGAGGTTGCCTCATATTATTCGTCTTTATAATGTTTTTCTTGAAAATGATGGAGCGGAAAATTGTGCTCAATTGATAGAAGAAGAATTCAATAAAATGTTTGGCATAAAATCTTTGAATGATGAGCATGATTGCAATGTTGTTAGTATGAATACTATGAATATCCAAAATACTAATAATGATTGCACTAGTCATGACAAAAATGTTTCTTATAAGCATGTCAATTTTTGTGGAGTGCATAATGTTTGTGCAGACATGCCTTATAGGGATGATAGATTTTGTAAGAAACATAAACATGATAGAACCAATTTTTTGCTCAAAGTGATAGATGAATTTGCTACTAATAGTCATTAAGATCCAAAATCCATTCCAATTCAAAATTCGAATAGTGAGTAAAAATAAAACTTCTTCGAATAAATAAATAAAAGTGTTCATGTTATTGCAAATAATCAATAAGTAATTGTCATGTAGGAACCAACATCATTTGACTCACCAATTAATCCGTAGTAAAATATAAAGTGGTCCAGCAACAACAAAAATAACCATTTCAAAATAAACAAATGTTTAAGTGTTTCCAAACCACTTGAAACTTTGTGGGATTCTTCAACATATAGCTTAGTATTTATGTGACAAGTTTTGTAGTCAAAAAAATTCATTTGGTATTAAATTAAAATGCAAAGCAGTGGACAAAATACACAACAGTAAATAAAAAAAGAAAAAGGCCTAACTAGTACTGTGTTAGTGGGCTCTAGTGCAGCAGTGCACATGGCCCAGCCCACTCCCAGCCTTTCCCCTATCTCACGTACAGAGGAGGAGGCAAGGCATGGCGTGGCGGCCATCCACGCCGCCCTAGCCGCTGCTGCCGCCGTGTCGGTCATCGAGCGAGCCCCGAGAAGGATAAGACCCTCCCCGACACGATGGACAACCCTAGCCGCTCAGTTGCTCCCTCGCTCCCCTCTCCCTCTCGTGGTGACGGCGCCCGAGCACGTGAGCGCCATGGCCGTCGACGTAGCCACGGCCATTGGCCTCCCCGTCGCTTGAGATTGTGTCCAGAAGCCTCCCCGCAGATGCCTCCGTCGTCTCAACCGAAGAAAACGAGCTGGGACGCCCTGTAGCCTCGCCATCGTCTTCATCTTCGCCCACGGCCGCGGCATCTCGCCGTTGATTGCGGCGCCGTCAAGCCGTCCCCGGCTTCGTGGTGGGCTGCTCTCTCGATCCCCTTGCTTTTCCCCTTGTTTCCGTCGCCGTAGACCGCCACCACCGCGCGCCGGAGCTCTCTGTGAGCACGCGCTCCCACGTGCCTTCTCTAGCCGCTCCACCTTTGCCAGCCCACGCCCGCAGCACGCGCGCACGGCCTCGCCTGGCCGCGCCTCTGCGCTCCCGCAACCGCCTCCCCAGCCACGCGCGCCCGTGCCTTGCCGCTGTTTCTGCTGCTTTGCTGCCGCCGCCGCTGTTTGCACTAGCCGCTGCCGCTGCTTGCTTCGCTAGCTGCTACCGCTGCTATGCCGCTGCTACTGCTCTGCCTTGCTGCTGCTCCAACCGCTGCTGCCAAGCGCCGCCGCTGCATAGTGCCGCCGCTAGCTGCTGCCGCCGGCTGCTGGCCATGGCCGAGCATGTGGTGTGTGCTCTGTGTGTGTGTGTGTGTGTAGTGAGTGTGTGCTGTGTGTGAGTGGCTCGGCTGGGCTGTCAAGTAAGGACCAGCCCCTGGTTAGATTAGGACTAGTTTTTGGTTACGTTAGTTGATTATCTATTTAGTCTAATGTCCAACTTACATGAGGACCCCGCTGTTAAAGTAAAATGTTAGAGTAAATTAAATTGCCTGAGTCAATGACAGGTGGGACCCACTGGTCAGTTTGACCAGTCAATGGTCCCCGTTGATTGCTGACTGGGCTGTTGACTTTGACTGGCCCCACCAGTCAGCCTCTGCTGACTGGGCAGTTGACCCAGTCAACTGGGACCCACCTGTCAGCCTAATAAGCACTTTGTTGGGTACACTTCTGTGTACCCGTAGCAATTTAATTATTTAATTTTTAATTAAAAATAAATACAGTAATTGCAGAAAATGATTAAAACTTTGAAAGCTCATATAAAATAATCCGTAACTCGGATGAAAATAATTTATATATGAAAAATTATCAGAAAAATTAGACAAATCCGAATATGTGGTCAAAATGCTTGACCATCACTCCTAACTAGATGAACATGGAACTTTCCCCTCCGGTTCAATATACCGGTGACTGCCCGGAGCTGGGAAAATATTTCCGGATATTTTCCCGCTCCGTTTAAAATACTTAGTACTGCGTTAGGGCACCCCTAGCACAGCCTATTGCCATGCCAAGCATCTGTGTGCATTGTTTGCTTTATATTTACTGTTTCTTCCCCCTCTTCTCTCCGGTAGACTCGGAGACCGACGCTGCTCCCGAGTATGACTACGTCACCGATGACCCTTCCTCCTTTTCAGCAGAGCTTCCAGGCAAGCAAACCCCCTTGATCATTCCTATATCATCTATTCCTTCTTCCCCGTGCTTGCATTAGAATTTGCTACCATATTTGATTGCTCCTATTCTGATGCATAACCTGTTTTTGTAACTGTTGTTGATACTTTACCTTTTATCCTAAATGCTTAGTATAGGCTGGTTAGTGATCCATCAATGGCCCCACACCCTTGTCCTTGTTGCCATGCTTTACCACCGATGACTCGATCAGGTGATCAACGTACGGAGACCGACACTGCACCTCACACCCCCTTAGTTGTACGACTCTGCAGAGCTACCATCGAGTGCCGAGGGTGATACCTCCTACCTCACTCCTGATGATATCTCTGTAGCATAGCTAGTCGGTTGTGGGTCATCGAGGGTGATTCCTCTTTCACCAACTCCGATGCCTCTGTCGTGCAACCCCTCAAGTGTGAATCCATCGAGGGTGATTCCTCCGGGTTCACCTTGACGATAGCATCGAGTGGGAATCCATCGAGGGTGATTCCTCGGATTACCCCTCTTGATGTTACGAACACACGGTTACCTTTAACTATTGCCCCTTTTAACTGTTACTGCGGGACTGAAGGGACAGGCGGTACCACCCCGGTAGAGGTGGACCTGAGTTCCCGATAGTCTCTTGAGAGTCGGGTTGACCTGGATGGTACCCGCGAGATAACTACGAGGCGCGGCCAGGCAGGCAGAGACCGCCCTAGAGTGGGATGGGCCTAACCCTTGTTGCACTTCCTCGAGACGGGGCGACAGAAGTACTGATCGTCATAGCGAGCTCCTAATAATTCACTAACGGATTTGGGTATTTGATCTGAGTTGGCCACTGGCCTATACACACTACCACCACGGGGGATAATGGTTTAATGGGGCCCTCGGTGCCGTATGTATCTGCCGAAAGCTCTGTCAGACGTCCAGTTTAGCATTATGGCCGGGCGACAGCAGATACCCACAGTCACAACGTGGTGACGCCGACCCTGCGCGCAACGACCCGGAGTGCAAAGGGCGATGGGCCCAAGACCCCTGAGCACTTAGGATGTAGACCGGCGGGGACCTCTCTACTAAGCCTAGGTAGGACTACGTCGTGTCGATCAGCCGAGGCCGGGCATGACCCGGAAAAGTGTGTCCGGCCAGAGTTAATCGAGCGTGTTGGGTAACAGTAGTGCACCCATGCAGGGAAGTTATCTATTCGAATAGCCGTGTCCACGGTAACAGGACGCTCAGTGTTGTATCCTGATCTACTACAACTTGAACTGGATACATGTTAATTAATATGTAAGCTCCGGGATCGCTTTCTCACAGGGAGTCGAGGAAGGATCTCTAGGCTTTGCTACTACATGCTTGTTACTTTATGTTCTGCTACTAATCTGCACTCTTCTAATGCCGCAAGACGCCGCAAGATGCTAGTCTTCGATAGGCTAGGCCTTTCTCTCTATTCTGGCCTTTCTGCAGTTTAGTCCACAGATACAGCCCCTTCCCTTTGATACCGATGCATACTTAGCATAGTTCTGATGTAAGTCTTGCGAGTACTTTGGATGAGTACTCACGGTTGCTTTGCTATCTCTTTTCCCCATACCCGGTTGCTGCGATGAGGTGACGGAGCCCCGGAGCCAGTTGATTCCGCCGACTACTACTACCTCGACGATGTCTGCTACAACGTGGAGCCCGGCGGCCAGGAGTAGTTCGGAGGCTCCCAGGCAGGAGGCCTGCGCCTTTTCGATCTAATGTCATTGTTTTGCTCAGCCTTCTTAAGGCAGCCTTGTCTAATTATGTCTGTACTCAGACATTGTTGCTTCCGCTGACTCTTGTGTAACTCGAGCTTATGTATTCAAGCCCTCGAGGCCCCTGGCTTGTAATATAAAGCTTGTATTATTTATTTTGTGTCTAGAGTTGTGTTGTGATATCTCCCCATGAGTCCCTAGGCTTGATCGTGCGCATTTGCGTGTATGATTAGTGCACGGTCAGGCCGGGGGCGTCACAAGCTGGTATCAGAGCCAACTGCCTGTAGGAAGCCCCTTTCCAACTCCTTGGCTGAAGTTGAGTCTAGTCTTTGAAAAACTATTTTACTAACATTGTTGTGTGGCTTACGGGCCCACATCGCAATTGGTTGGGATTAGGATATTTTATTCCTCTCCTTTACTCTGGGATTCTGATCTCTCTTCTATTCGGGTTAAAGATTTTGCTAACTCTAACATTAGGTTCTCGTAACCACTTCCTCCCGGAGAGCCCCTTCATTCCAGATGATGACTTGATTCACCAGAAGATTCCGAAGATACTCCTCGATGTTTTCCGAGACCCTGGAGCCCACTGCTTTTGCAACTCCCTACCACCGATAAATCCCCGTGGATAACTACGCATCCTTGCCGTTCATACATTAATTCCCAGTTGCTCTTGTTATTACAAGATGCCTCGAATTACTCTCCGATATTCAGAGAATCTTTTGTGCTTACTACCTTGCAGCTCCTTTCCGCATGAATACACCTACGAATAATTCCTCGCACTTACCGGGGATTCGTTCATCCCCATTTCTTCAAGTGCTTAGCAAAATACTTCATAATGCTATCCGATCTTCAAAAAATCTTCTGCAACCTATCGCTCTTGAAATTCTTGCCTGTTTGCATTATAATTAATTCCACATGTCTAGTAATCTTATTGGCAACCTTTGTCGTTATCATCTTGAGTCCCTCGATTCAATACGTTGCGAATCCTTGCAATCATCAATCGATTCTTAGAATTCATCCTTCCGGCTCAGGCGCCATTTTGGACATGAGTTGTTTCTCGGCAAACCAAACCTTGATTGATTGCCCATCTAATTCAATTCAGCTTGCTCATCTTTGATCAGAGCATCTGCTTCTAATTCTCCGAATTGGAAATCGTAATTCCTTTGTATTTTATACTTCAAATTATTCAGATGTTGCTATGATCAAATGCCTTTGCATTCTTTCTTCTTCTGGTTGAGTACCAATACTCACAATCATATCCTTGCGGTCCGCCAGATCCTTAGGTGGATTATTCTCCGACCGTTCCTGCATATTCTAAAGCCTTGAGTTCTTTTCTTGATACAAATTGCCGTTGTTGAATCATATCATCTACTTTGACTTTGGTACTCTACTTTCAAACTTGTATCCCTTGCTTTTGTTGTTTAATTGTATATGTTCCTAAATTGCCCCGATGGGATGCATCTATGCTTCTGCCATCTGTGTGAACCCGGAAACTTCTACGGGTCATACTCTACTGGTGTTACGCCAGATAAAATTTTCAACATTACAACTTCTTCGAAAGCGAGAAGTGAATGAAAGGTTATGCTTCAAAGAAATGGGAGTCGACCCTGAACCATTGTGTTCATGCCCATGGAAACGATGTAGACCGTCACGGAAGCTTCTGCCAAAATATTTATTTATTTGTATAATTCTTCCGGTATCCTTAACTTGATCCCATGCAGTTATGGTTCCGACCATGCGGACCTTATTTGATAACTCCATTCTCGTGCCTCGTCTATTTTTTTTGACAAGGTTAAAGCATCTTCTTTCTGCAGATCAATGATCCAGTTCAGCTTCTACCATGTTCTGCCTTCGAGTAACCCCCTCTGGCATCTCGAAGATATCGTGCTCTGCTTTGGGAAAGCATATACTTCTAATTTTTGTGAATAAACACCATTTCCTTTCCATTGGTCTATTTAATCTGATAATCACATTTTCCTTTCCATTGGTCTGTTTAACCTTTCTTGTAATCTAGCTTTTACCTGAGCAGTGATAATTCCCTGCTTAAGTCAACACCCCCAAATAAAACCTTGTCACTATTGTTGATGACATTCCGGTAACCACCGATGGACGAGAACCTTGCCTATTGGTCTGCCTCGTTTTAACGAGCAGGAAAATGGTTCTCTTCGTCCCCCGCCCTTGGTACCGACGTTGTTAGCGACATAGCTGACAAGCTATCCTCTGACATGCCTTGCTATCGTGACCGTGCAAGATGTCACAACCCTTCCTACTCTTAATCCACACTCACTACAATTCCATAGGATAGAAACCTGACTCTCCTTTACAACCTTGATCCCGAGGTGTCCATTGCACATGGCTTCATATGTTATCACGAGCCACATTCCTAGAGATGATCTATTCTGGTATCAGACGCAATACTTATTCCCGTTGCAACCAATCCCTTCCCGTTTACTCCACCTCTTAAATCTCGGGACGAGATTTCTTGTAGTGGAGGAGATTTGTAACAGCCCCAATGATGAGCTACAGTGACCTTCCTCTAATTATGCCAAGTCATCTATCCAACAAGCTTGAGTTTGCTCAATTTGGAGCTCATATGCAGAAGTTATGGCAGTTCTGGTTTTTCCTTCTCTGGCGGTTGTACCGCTAGTGTATGCGGTTGTACTGGCCGACCAGTACTTCCGGGACGACCACCACCCTTGGGTTGCAGTCTCCTGGTGCTTGGCGAACCCCAGGACTGCTGCTCGGCGGTTGTACCGGCCAAGTACTGCTCCAACCACCGCTAAGGGGTGACTCCCGTCTGATGTGGAGCGGATGTTGGGCGGTGGTGAACCAGTAGTTCGCGGATGGCTTAGGTGTACCGGTACTACTGGTGACTGGAGCGGTTGTACCGCTCCAGACTTAGCCACCACAAGTACTTGGTCCCGGCAGTTGTACTGGTCCTAGTACTGCTCCAACTACCGGTCATGGGTGATTCCCTACTGTTTTGGAGCGGTGGTAGGGCGGTGGTAGCCCGGTAGTTTCCGGATGGTTTCAGCCGACCGGTACTACCGGTGCAACCTCCGATTGTACCGCCTGGTACTCTGCTTCAGGGAAACACGCAAAAAGCGGTTGTACCGGTCCTTGGACCGGTTGTACCGCTCCCGTGTTTTTCTGCAACATAACGGGCAGATTCGTGGGGTCCTATAAAAGGGGGTGTTCTTCCCCAATGGACCCAACCTCTTGAGCTCGTGTTTGCCCCCCATTGTTGACCTTCTTCGAGCTTGCTATCTCTCAATCCCTCCAATGATTCTTGCTAGTTCTTGAGGGAAAAGAGAGAGGAGATCTAGATCTATGTTTCCACCAATCACTTTCTCCTCTTTGTGAGGGGAACCCCTTGGATCTAGATTTTGGAGTTCTTGGTGTTCTCCTTGTTCTTCCTCTCATATTCCTCCATACCTTTGTTGCTTTGGTGGGATTTGGGAGTGAGGGACTTGACCACTTTGTGTGTTCTTGCCATTGCATTAGTTGCATTGGTTTGAGTTCACCACGGTGATATGTGGTGGTGAAAAGTTGAGAAGCTTATTACTCTTGGGTGCTTGGTACCCTAGAGCTTGTTCCTCTTGGGTGCTTGGGTGCCCTAGACGGTTGGTGGTGCTTCGGAGCTCAATCATTGTGGTGTAAAGCTCTGGGCAAGCTTCGGGGTCTCCAATTAGGTTGTGGAGATTGCCCCGAGCAATTTGACGGGTACCGGTGACTGCCCCCAAGGGTTGCCAAAGTGTACGGGTTCGGTGACCGTCCCCAAGGGTTGCCATTTGCACGGGTTCGGTGACCGCCCTCAAGGGTCCCTTAGTGGAATCACGGCATCTTGCATTGTGCGAGGGCGTGAGGAGATTACGGTGGCCCTAGTGGCTTCTTGGGGAGCATTGTGCCTCCACACCGCTCCAAACGGAGATTAGCATCCGCAAGGGTGTGAACTTCGGGATACATCGTCGTCTCCGCGTGCCTCGGTTATCTCTTACCCGAGCCCTTTTCTTATGCACTTTACTTTGTGATAGCCATAGTGTTTCTTGTTATATTTCTTGCTATCACTTAGTTATTTATCTTGCTTAGCATAAGTTGTTGGTGCACATAGGTGAGCCTAGTTGTTGTAGGTTTTGTGCTTATCAAATTAACCGCTAGGTTTATTCCGCATTTGTTCAAGCCTAAACCGTAATTATTTCTAAGCGCCTATTCACCCCCCTCCTCTAGGCGACATTCACGATCTTTCATTCATATGCTTGTCCCATGGGGAGTAGTGACTTCACATACAAGAAGTATAAATGGTAAAATTTATTGAAAGTTGACAAACATAGCATTGGTCACTTGAACATTTCATGAAAGAATTTTGAAGGAAGAGAAATTTCACATATAAATATACTATCTTGGACATCTTCTATGATTGTGAGCCCCCATTAATTATTTTCAAGCTTGATCAAGTAGTTGACGTTGGACAAGGAAGACAACGTAATGAGTTATGTTTGTTTATATTCACATAGAAGTTATATTGTCATGGATCCTCTAACATGTGGTGCTTGCTTAGGATCTTTTGCTAGCCAAAAATTCATACTAAGTAGAAATACTACTTGTGCACCCAAAAACCCTTAAACCCAGTTTCTTGCCATGAGTGTCCACCATATCTACCTATGGATTGAATAAGATCCTTCAAGTAAGTTGTCATCGGTGCAAAAAGCAATAAAAATTGCTCCTAAAATATGTATGATCTTTTATTGCAAGGGAAAATAAGCGTTGTACGAACTTGTGATGGTAATGAAATAAAAGCGACGCACTGCATAATAAAGGTTGCTATCACAAGGGGCAATATAACGTGACGTTCCTTTGCATTAAGGGTTTGTGCATCCAACAACAAAAAGCGCATGACAACCTCTGCTTCCCTCTGCGAAGGGCATATCTTTTACTTTTATGCATTTACTTTTATGTATTAATTTTATGCAAGAGTCAATATTATTTCTTCTCGTTTCAACCTCAATTATTCCCTAGTTGGCAAGCATCATGTGGTAGGCAATGATCCAGGCACATATATCCAGTTGAATATAGGTGATCATGAGTTATTATTGTTGACATTATCCATGAGATAAATAAGTTGGGAGGCAAAACATTAAGCCCCTATCTTCCTATGTGTTTGACTGAAACGGTTTGTTCTAAAAATATGCTTTGAGTGTTAGCATCATGGAAGACTAAATGATAGTTGAGTATGTGGAATTTGCTAGATCAAAGCTCTTACATAGACCCTTCCTGAAAATAAGATGAATTGCAATTGTTTGATGACTGAGAACATAGTTTGTTAGTTTTCAAGAAAGTTTATGGCCTATACTTTAAACATGTGAATAGCTTGCTACTTGATCATGAGAAGTTTTATGAGATGAGCTACTGATTATGATATATATTGATGCTAGAAAAAGTGATTGAAATTATCATTGATCAAACTTATGCACTATGCTAGCATTCACACTTCATAAATTATTTCTTTTATCATTTACCTACTCGAGGACAAGCAGGAATTAAGCTTGGGGATGCTGATACGTCTCCAACGTATCTATAATTTATGAAGTATTCATGCCATGTTTATTATAGTTTTGTATGATTTTGGTGCACTTTTATATGACTTTTATATGATTTTTATGGACTAACATATTGACCTAGAGCCCAGTGCCAGTTGCTGTTTTCTGCTTGTTTTTGGTTTTCCAGAAAATCCATATCAAATGAATTCCAAATGTAGCGAAACTTTTTGACGATTTTTTCTGGAAGGAAACAGACCCAGGAAGCTTCGGAGGAGCAGTAGAAGAACCACAGGGGCCCCACGAGCCACCAGGGCGCGCCTGCACCCCCCCCCCCCCCCCCGCGTGCCCTGGTGCCTCGTGGGCCCATTGTGGCCCCTCTTCGCGTGATTCCAACGCTGAAAAATCATATATATTCAGAAACCCCCGAAAGTTAACCTAGATGAGTTTTTACGCCGCCGCAAGCCTCTGTTCTGAAGCGATCTCATCTGGAGCTCCGTTCCGGCACCCTGCCGGAGGGGGGAATCATCACCGGAGGCCATCTTCATCATCCCGGTGGTCTCCATGACGAGGAGGGAGTAGTTCACCCTCGGGGCTGAGGATATGTACTAGTAGCTATGTGTTTGATCTCTCTCTCTCTCTCTCGTGTTCTTGATATGGCACGATCTTGATGTATCGCGAGCTTTGTTAATATAGTTGGATAATATGGTGTTTCTTCCCTCTCTATCCTTGTTGTGATGAATAGAATCTTTTCCCTTTGAGGTTTCGTTATTGTCGGATTGAATATTTCAGATTTGAGAACACTTGATGTATGTCTTGCATATGAATACCCGTGGTGACAATGGGGTATTATATTGATTCACTTGATATATGTTTTGGCACTCAACTCGCGGATTCCCGAGGTGACATTGGGGCAATCTATGCATAGGGGTTGATGCACGTTTTCATTATCTTTTCTTCGATAGAAACTTTGGGGTGCTCCTTGGAGTTCTTTGTGTGCATTGAATATTATGATTATGAAGTTGTTTGATGCATATCGTATAATCAACTCACGGATACTTGTAGTGACATTGGAGTATCTAGGTGACATTAGAGTTGGTTGATGTGTATCATATGGTGTTATTTTAGTACGAACTCTAGGGCTGTTTGTGACACTTATAGGAATAGCTCAAAAGATTGATCGGAAAGAATAACTTTGAGGTGGTTTCGTACCCTACAAACAATTTCTATCTTATGTTCTCCGCTAATAGGAACTTGGGAGTGATTCTTTATTGCACGTTGAGGGATGGTTATATGATCCAATTATATTAGCATTGTTGAGAGATTGCACTAGTGAAAGTATGAACCCTAGGCCTTGTTTTCAAGCATTGCAATACCGTTTATGCTCACTTTTGTTACTTGCTACCTTGCTGTTTTTTATTGTTCGCACTACAAAAACCTATATCTACTATCCATACTACACTTGTATCACCATCTCTTCGCCGAACTAGTGCACCTATACAATTTACCATTGTATTGGGTGTGTTGGGGACACATGATATTTCTTGTATTTGGTTGCAGGGTTGTTTGAGAGATACCATCTTCAACCTACGCCACCCACGGATTGATAAACCTTAGGTCATCCACTTGAGGGAAAATTGCTACTGTCCTACAAAACTCTGCGCTTGGAGGCCCAACACGAGTCTACAAGAATAAGTTTTGTAGTAGACATCAGGGTGCCTTGGGCATCCCCAAGCATGAGCTCTTGTGTCTCCTTAATTACTCTCATATCATGGCTTCTCCTAAATCTTAAAAACTTGATCCACACAAAACTCAACAAGAACTCGCGAGATAAGTTAGTATAAATCAACTCAAAACCTTAACATTCTCTACTGTAGAAAATTACAAAAATTATAATTAAACATTACATACTAAATGCCTCTGCATATTTCATACTCCTATCCTCAAATAGAATCATTAAACAAGCAAACATATGCAAACAATGCAATCATAACCGAAATCTGCCAAAACAGAACAGTCTGTAAAGGGGGATTTAAAATTCATACTTCCCTAACTCCAAAAATTCCGAAAAACTACCAAGTGACAGAGAACTCATGCATGCTTACTGTGTAAAAAATTCAGATTTTTATCATGTTCTGACTATTCAGGAATATTCTGGACATAACAGAAAACTTTCTGTTTTCAAACAGCAACACATGAACTTGCAAACTGAGCATGGTATAGGCTATAATTGGCATTTTATTGAACTAAAAGATACAAAACATGATTATTGATAACAGCAAGAAAATCTCAACAAAAGAAAATGACGCTCCAAGCAAAACACATATCATGTGACGAATAAAAATATAGTTCCAAGTAAGGTTACCGATAATGTTGAAGACGAAAGAGGGGATGCCTTCCGGGGCATCCCCAAGCTTAGACGCTTGAGTCTTCCTTGAATATTACCTTGGGGTGCCTTGGGCATTCCCAAGATTAGGGTCTTGCCACTCCTTATTCTCCTCATATCGATATCTCACCCAAAACTTGAAAACTTCAATCACACAAAACTTAACGGAACTTGTGAGATAGGTTAGTATGATAAAAATAAATCATCCACTTAGGTACTGTCAAGACAAGATTCATAATTTTTCTCACATAATGCCTACTGTAGTCTATCATTTCCACAATTTATATCTCATAATTTAATGTAGTGACCCGACCCGAAAACGGCCAAGTCTCTGTGTATCTGTACCATCCCAAGATCATGCTGGCACACATAGTACATTGATGAAAATATCATAGTTCAATCATACCTGATTTATTACATCGAATCTCACATAGAGTCTTTATTACATCAGAATAAATTCGGCCGACGGCCAACTCATGAGATAAACTACTGCGGAAGCGTAGACGAAAAGCGAGTCCATCCGACTCCAAGGGCAATCACCGAGCGTAATTCGTAGCCTCACTCCTGGTCGGAATAAACCTCTGCAACATGAGACGTTGCAGCTGTGTAGGTCCGAATTTTGAATATGCCGGCAAGTCACAGAGAGAAAACAATAATAAAATGCTATCACTATATGCAATTTTGGCTGTGGGGCTCTAAGTTTAATTTTTTGCGAAAAGCAAATTTTTCCCTACAACAAAAGGACTTGCTTGCAATTACTACAAAATATTTGTTGTTATTGAGATGGTTCCGCCAACCAGTGTCTCATACCCGAAATCATTACTAACCCAACAATTAATTAATTATGATTGGTGTTGAGAGTTCCGAATAAGTCCAATTCCAGAGGCTCAAATTGTCCGTAACCGGGGACACGGCTAATCGATTAGGTTTCACTCTGCAGAGTCTTGTGCACTTTACCCGCAAGAATCGTTCCCTCCTTTATGTCCTCGCACTGCATGGTGTTTGAAGACGGGACGAACGAAACATGGTCTTCCGTAGAGTTCCTCTGGGACACTGCCGGTGCCCATCCATTTCCTACCGTTCTTCTACATCTGCTGGCACCGTCCGTCCAGAGTCATGCCTAGGGTTGTCCAAGCCAGAGCCCATAGTGACTTGCGGCTTCACAGGTAAGCTTCCGGTCAAGGTATATCCATCCGTCTCTTCGTGGCTGGGTGAAGCTTTCCGCAAGATGTCATGGTGCTTCTCCATGCATCCCTGGGTCAACCACTGGGTACTCCAGGGTGCCCTTCCATCCGTCCTCCACCCAGTAGTGAATTGAAGTCCGTCCTGAGATCTTGAAGTCTTGGGGTTGTAGTCATCAACTTAACTCTCACAACTCCCATGAAATTCACTCAACCAACCCCGTCTACGAAGCATAGCAAAATAACTACAACGTTCCCGGGCATTGGTAACATGGGGATTTGGGTTCAACCTACCACATGATACTACTCAAGAACATAACTCAAATTCACCTCCTTTTATGCATGGTGGGGAGGATAACAACTAATGCAATAAAATCATGGGTAATAAAATACATGATCAAATGGCTTGCCTTGGTGACGATCTTCAAACTCTAAAGACTCGTAGTAACAAGCCTCGCACTCCGGATACTCTATCGAAACAAATAAGACATACATAAGCATACCATCACACACAAAAAATAACATAACAGCAAGTAAAACGAACAATAAGACAAACAATGAAACACACAAAGAAAACCAAAAAACAAAACCCAAAGAAAACTCTAAAACTCAATGCAAAGTCTTCTACAAGTAAAACAAGCTACAAAATAAGTTTTCTGCCACTAATAATTTTTTTTACAGAACAAAAATAAATTTTTTAGTAAATAGCAGAAATAAAAACACATCGACAATTTTATGCAAAAAGAATCACATTAAAATCATTTGTAAAACTCCTATAATGATCAAAACAAGTTTTCTAGTAAGATAATAGAAATAAAATACAAAAAAATATTTTTTACTACAAATAAAATAGCTACTGATAACTTAACAGAAACTAAAAGTAATACGTCAAAAAAAACTAAAGAAAATAATTTAAGGCAATTAAAATTAAAAGAGAAAACACAAAACCTATAAAACACTAAAACAGTACTGTTTTCGTAAAAACCTAATTTTAAATAATCATAAAATTCACCAATTAATTTATACTAATAAACAAAGTCACAAAGAACCAGTAGCAAAAAGAAGCACTCAAAAATATTGCTCCTAGCTCAAAATATAACCAATCTAGTAATTTGAGCAAATTCATGCAAATTCAAATTCAAACTTTCAAATCTAGTCAAACTTGATATCTACAGAAACTTCATAAAATTTCTAATCTAATGCAAAAAGAATCAAATTAAAATACTAAAAATCCTAATAGATATGAATTTTCTAAAACTGAAACTATTCTGTTTTTAAAACAGAAACGAAAATAAAAGGAAAACGCTACCGATCGGGCGACGGCTACGTGGCGCAAGCCGATTGGCTAAGTGGGGTGTTCGGCCGATGCGTACTAGCGGGTGGCCGAGATCTAGCGTAACCGTGTGCGCGTGCATAAATAAAAGAAAACCGGCCGAGCCGGTTCGATCTAAACCGAACTAAAACCGATCTTAAAATAAATAAAAAAACCTAACCGTTTTGCTTGGTCTAATCTGGACCGTCAAAATTAGATCGGACGGAGATGGGCGCGCCGGTGACTTACAGTAGGGAACGACGGCGGGATGCGGCTCGGGTGTGGTCGCCGGCGTTGCTCCGGTGGTCGGGGGTGACGGCGGTGGCGTCGACTGGATGCGGCGGCGCGTGGCGAAGTCGGGGATGGTCTCGGCGAAGCTGGACGACGACGGACGGCGGCTAGGTGGCATGGCGGAGCTTCAGGGCTCCGGCGAGGGCGCGCGAGCTCGAATAGCTCCCTGTAGGCAGCAACCGTGGGCAAAGAGATGTCAAAGCAGTGCGTGGTGTTGGGCTAGGCCGATGGCCAGAAATAGAGGGGCTGGGGGTGCTCACCGGCGTCGTATTCGTCGACGGAGAGAGCTTCGGCCGGCGAGATCAGAACGGCGAGGACAGGCTCTTCGGTGGGTTTTAGCGAGGGGTTTTAGGGGGGGTCGAAGGAGGCCGGGGCTAGCTTTATATAGGACACCGTCCTTGGGCGAGGGGAAAACGTGGGGCGCGATCCCGGGTGAATCGGACGCGGCGGCCTGCGTCTGGTGGATGCGGGATTCGGGCGCGTCTGTTGCGGGGAGGAAGATGAGGCGGGGCCCGCCTGTCAGCGGCTGCGGGGAAGGGCGAGCGGATCGGGCGATCGGCCTGTAGTGGCTGCGGGCGGGTCTGGCCACGGCGCTGAGGTGGGCTGCGGGTGAGGGGAGAGAGAGAGAGAGATGGGCCGTCGGGGTTTTCTATTTTTTTTATAACAGAGAGAGAAAAGTAATTACTATAAAATAAATAAAAATATATTATATACATATTATATATCAAAAATATCAGAAAAATAAGTCCTAAATGATGAACTATTTTTCAGAGGCAAAATAAAAACTTTAAAAAAATCATTTTTTTGAAAATTCCAAATAAACTCAAATTTGAATTCAAATACTTTTGGCATTATTTTTTCTTCTGACCTTTGGGGTGTCATATTACCTCCTCTCATACTTTTTGATCAAAGTATTTGTCAGGAATTTTTGAAATGAACTTCAAATGCCAGTTTGAAATGAATTCAAATTCAAACGGAAAACTCCAATGCCTCTAAAATTTCAATTTCTACCACAATTCAAACAAAATGCAATAGATTCTTAGCTATAATTGTAAAACATTCCAAATTGAAAATTTGGGATGTTACATATAAGCTATGGAAACACTAAAACAAGCAAACTATGTAATAAAAACAGAATCTGTCAAAAACAGAACGGTATGTAATGAGCGATTTAAAAACCATACTTCTGTACCTCAAAAAATTCTTAAAAATTAGGAAAACGTAAAAAAATTGTAACCCAATACTCTGTAAAAATTTCAGAATTTTTTCACCCTCCAGTACATAATATAAATTCAAGCACTGGACGCAAAAGTTTCTGTTTTTGCACAGAATCAAATCAACAAGTATCCACACTATCCCAAAGGTCTTACTTGGCACATTATTGAAATAAAACATATAAAACATGATTACTACAGTAGCTTAATCATGTGGGATACAAAAACAGTAGGTATAAGTGCTGGGTTGCCTCCCAACAAGCAATTTTCTTTAATGCCTTTTAGCTAGGCATGATGATTTCAATGATGCTCGCATAAAAGTAAAGAATTGAAACACAAAGAGGGCATCATGAAGCATATGACAAGCACATTTAAGCCTAACCCACTTCCTATGCATAGGGATTTTGTGAGCAAACAACTTATGGGAGCAAGAATCAACTAGCATAGGAAGGCAAAACAAGTATAACTTTGAAACCTTCAACACATAGAGAGGAAACTTGATGTTGTTGAAATATATATAAGCATATCTTCCCCTCTCATAATAATTTTCAGTAGCATCATGAATGAATTCAACAATATAAGTATCACATAAAGCATTTTTTTCATGATCCACTAGCATAGAAAATTTATTACTCTCCACATAAGCAAATTTATTCTCATCAATAATAGTGGGAGCAAACTCAACAAAATAACTATCATGAGATACTTGATTGGCATAATCCAATTGAAAATTAAAATCATGATTACAAGTTTCATAGTTATCATTATTCTTTATAGCATACATGTCATCATAATAATCTTCATAGATAGCAACTTTGTTGTCATAATCAATTGAAACCTCTTCCAAAATAGTGGAATCATCATTAAATAAAGTTGTGACCTCTCCAAATCCACTTTTATCAATATTTCAATAAGATTCAACACCCTCCAAAATAGTGGGATCATTAGTACTTAGAGTTGACACTCTTCCAAACCCACTTTCATCAACATAATCATCATAAATAGGAGGCATGCTATCATCATAATAAATTTTCTCATCAAAACTTGGGGGACTAAAAATATCATCTTCATCAAACATAGCATACCCAAGATTATGGCTTTGCATATCATTAGCATCATGGATATTAATAGAATTCATACTAAAAACATTGCAATCATGCTCATCATTCAAGGAACTCACATTAAACATTTTATTAAATTCTTCCTCTAACAATTGAGCACAATTTTCCGATCCATCATTTTCAAGAAAGACATTATAAAGATGAAGCATATGAGGCAACCTCAATTCCATTTTTGTAGTTTTCTTTTATAAAACCAAACTAGTGATAAACAAGAAACTAAAAAATTCAATTGCAAGATCTAAATATATACCTTCAAGCACTCACCTCCCCGGCAACTTGCGCCAGAAAAGAGCTTGATGTCTACTACGCAACTTTTATTCTTGTAGACGTTGTTGGGCCTCCAAGTGCAGAGTTTTGTAGGACAATAGCAAATTTCCCTCAAGTGGATGACCTAAGGTTTATCAATCCGCGGGAGGCGTAGGATGAAGATGGTCTCTCTCAAACAACCCTGCAATCAAATATAAGCAATCTCTTGTGTCCCCAACACACCCAATACAATGGCAAATTGTATAGGTGCACTAGTTCGGTGAAGAGATGGTGATACAAGTGTAGTATGGATAGTAGATATAGGTTTTTATAATCTGAAAATAAAAAAACAGCAAGGTAGCAAGTAACAAAAGTGAGCACAAATGGTATTGCAATGCTTGAAAACAAGGCCTAGGGTTCATACTTTCACTAGTGCAATCTCTCAACAATGCTAACATAATTGGATCATATAACAATCACTCAACGTGTGATAAAGAATCACTCCAAAGTTCCTATTAGCGGAGAACATAAGATGAAATTGTTGTAGGGTACGAAACCACCTCAAAGTTATCCTTTCCGATCAATCTATTGACCCATCCCTTTAAGTGTCACAAATAGCCCTAGAGTTCGTACTAAAATAACACCATATGATACGCATCAACCAACTCTAATGTCACCTAGATACTCCAATGTCACCACAAGTATCCGTGAGTTGATTATTCGATATGCATCAAACAACTTCAGATTCATAATATTCAATCCACACAAAGAACTTCAAAGAGTACCCCAAAGTTTCTCATCGGAGAAAAGATAATGAAAACGTGCAACCAACCCCTATGCCTAGATCACCCAAAGGTCACGGGAATCCGTGAGTTGATCAGCAAAACATACATCAAGTGACTCAATAGAATACCCCATTGTCACCACGGGTATCCACATGCAAGACATACATCAAGTGTTCTCAAATCTGAAATATTCAATCCGACAATAACGAAACCTCAAAGGGAAAGATTCAATTCATCACAAGAAGATAGAGAGGGAAGAAACACCATATGATCCAACTATATTAACAAAGCTCGTGATACATCAAGATTGTGCCAAATCAAGAACACGAGAGAGAGAGATCAAACACATAGCTACTAGTACATACCCTCAGCCCCGAGGGTGAACTACTCCCTCCTCGTCATGGAGACCGTCGGGATGATGAAGATGGCCTCCGGTGATGATTCCCCCCTCCGGCAGGGTGCCGAAACAGGGCTCCAGATGGTATTTCTTCGGTACAGAGGCTTGCGGCGGTGGCGTCGAAGTTCTAGGTTTATTTCTGGGGGTTTCTCTATTTATAGGATTTTTCAGCATTGGAATCACGCAAAACGGAGCTACGAGGGCCCCACAAGGCAGCACGGCATGACCCCCCAGGCCACGCCGTGGTGCCTTGTGAGCACCTCGGGAGGCTTCTGGTCCTTCCATGAAGCTTCGGGGGTCTCTTTTGGTCCAAAAAAAATCGTCAAAAAGTTTCGTCCAATTCTGAGAACTTTTATTTCTGCACAAAAAACAACACCACGGTAGTTCTGCTGAAAACAGCGTCAGTCCGGGTTAGTTCTAATCAAATCATACCAAAACCATATATAGAATAGTTATAAATATGGCATGAATACTTCATAAATTATAGATACGTTGGAGACGTATCATGGTGCCCTTGAAGGCGGCAACCGGACCTTTACAAACAAGGTTGAGGCTCTCTCCACAACTGAATTGGAGGCTCCCAACACCACCACGGAGCTTCACCACAATGGAATGTGGCTCCGAGGTGACCTCTTCCGTCTAGGGTGCCCAAACACCCAAGATTAACAAAATCCACACAAGAAAGTATGGGGGAATCAAATTTCCTTTGGTGGAAGTGTAGATCTAGGTCTCCTCCTTCAATCCCTAGCAAATCAACAAGTTTGAGTGGCTAGAGAGAGAGAGATCGGGCAAGAAAGCTTGAAGGGCATCAATGGAGGAGAGAGAGAGGCAAGAGGTGGAAGGTAGGTGGAAGAACCACCCTCTTATATAGTGTCCCTCAAATCCAACCATTACTCACTACTGGAATCTGGCATTTTGCCGTCTGCCGGCTCTTTGCCGTCTGCCAGCTCATGGCAAAGAGGCTCTTTGCCGTCTGCTTGGGGAAAGAAGACGGCAAAGAACCAGCTCATGGCAAAGAGGCTCTTTGCCATCAGCTGGTTCTTTGCCGTCTGCCAGCTGACGGCAAAAAGGTCAAAGGCAGACGGCAAAGAGCCAGGTGGGCCCCACGGGGCACGGCGTGGCTAGGTCAACTTCTTTGCCGTCTGCTGGCAGGCGGCAAAGAGGGGACAGATGGCAATGTCCCTCCTTTGCCGTCTGCTAGCAGACGGCAAAGAAGTGACGTGGGCGAGCCCTAACGGTCACCCTCTTTGTCGTCTGCTAGCAGACGGCAAAGAGGGGCCACTTAACGGGCGGCCGTCTCCCCCCCCCCTCTCTCTCTCTCCCTCCCGCGCCCTCTCCTCCTTTTGTCGCCGCCGCCAGTCGCCGCCGCCGGCCAGCCACGCCCCCGAAGCCAGCCCCGCCGCCGGCCAGCCCGCCCGTCCCGCCCCCGGAGCCAGCCCCGCCGCCGGCCAGCCCGCCCGTCCCGCTCACCGGACCCAGGCCGCGGCGGCCACCCCGCCGCGCCCCATCGCCGGAGGTCACTGCGCCGCCCCGCCCCGCCGCCGGAACCCTCCCCGCGGCCCCTGCGCCGCCCCGCCCCGCCGTCGGAGCCCTCGGCCTTCCTCCAGCGGCCCCCTCCCCGCGGCCAGCCTCCACCGGCCGACCTCGCCGGAGCAAGGTGAGCTCCATTTTTTTCTGTTTTTTCTGTTATTTCCTGTTTAGTTCTAGGTTTAGTGCTAGGTTTAGGTTTAGTTTTAGGTTTAATGCTAGGTTTAGGTTTAGGTTTAGATAAATAGAAGAGGAAGAAGAAAGATGAAAAAAAACAGAAAAAGTAGAAGAAGAGGGAGAAAGGAAAACAAGAAGAAGAAGAAGAAGAAGAAGAAGAAGGAGAAGGAGAAGAAGAAGAGGAAAAAGGAAAAGAAGGAAGAAGAAGAAGAAGAGGAGAAGAAAAGAAGAAGAAGAAGAAGAAAAAGGAAAAGAAGAGGAGGAGAAGAAAAAAGAAGAAGAAGAAGAAAGAGGAGAGGAGAAGAAGAAGAAGAAGAAGAAGAAGAAGAAGAAGAAGAAGAAGAAGAAGAAGAAGAAGAAGAAGAAGAAGAAAAGGAAGAAGAGGAAGAAGAGGAAGAAGAAGAAAAGGAAAAAAGAGGAAAAAAAGAAGAAGAGGAAGAAGAAGAAAACGACACCCCGACCCGACACCCCAACCCCGACCCGACACCCCGACCCCGACCCGACACCCCGACAGCCCGACACCACACCCCGACACCACGACACCACAACACCCAGACACGACACCCCTGACACCCCGACACCCCGACCCCGACACGACACCCCGACCCCTACCCGACACCCCGACACCCCGACACCCCGACAGCCCGACACCACACCCCGACACCACGACACCCAGACACGACACCCCTGACACCCCGACACCCCGACCCCGACACGACACCCCGACACCATGACACCCCGTGACTCCGGAGGCTAGTGGCCATGCTGATGGTGGCGAGGACAGCTTTTCTGAGGATAGCTATAGCGAGGGCGAGCTGGTTGAGGAGGGCAAGAAGGTCTACCAGCGTGGTGGTACAAAGCTCCCGCCTGTGCCGGCGACCCGCGATCAGAGGTGGTTGATTGTGCCTAATGGGGAGAAGTAAGTGCATTTACTCTTTTTTAACCTTTTGCCTTCATGTTTCTTCAAATTAATATCTAATGTGTTGGCCTTGTCATACTGCAGGGGTTGGAAACACGCCCCTGGTGTCCGCAGGCCCAACCAGGTCCTTGGTGTGCTTCTCCGGCACCACTTCCCGGGGTGGGTCAAGTTGCCCGGTGAGGGTGAGGTTCCACAGCTAGCACAGGGCTGGGAGCTGTACGTGGCTGCCCCGGCCCCGCCGGAGGAGAGGGTCGATGGTGTCTTGTGCGAGACGGTGGCCGACATTGTGATCCGGCGGTTTTGGGTAATTTCTCCTTTACAGAATTAAAAATCAACAACACCTAGTGATTGTACTAATCAGTGTTGTCTTGTTTGATTGCAGACCTTCTATAGGTGTCTTGAGGAACACGAGGCGGACGCGGCTATTGTTCTCATAGCCTAGTGCAAGTGCCTATTTCAGAACTTACGGCACGAGACTCGGGTGCAGGCTGTTCGAGACTACTACGCCTCGACTAACATTAAGAGGGCCAAGAAGAAATGCCGCGCCAAGTTTCTGAGTAAGGAGAAGTACATGAAGGTAATTACCTATTCTTAAGGCCTTGTACTTAGTTTCCTTGATTTGATTCGTAGGCGTAGCGCTGAAATTTCTCTTGTCTAACTTAGGTGCCCCCGAGATGGTGTGCGGATAGGATGGACTGTTGGGAGGCGTTGGTGGATGAGTGGTGCTCTTCCCAATGGATAGCCATCCACAACAAGGCCAAGGATAAGCATGCCCAAATGAAAGGTGTGCCACACCATCAAGGGAGCTCCAACCTGTTTGAGTTCGGGGATCACTGGGTATGTGGTTTGCTTCATGATTCATGCAATTTCATTCTTCATGCTAGCTTGAGCCCTTAACTAATATTTTGTTCCTCTCTTTTAGGCACGACACAACAAGAAGGAGGTGCCACCGCTGTTCGACCTCTATGCCATGGCCCATACTGCCCCGTACAAGAAGGCCAAGGCATTCTCTGAGGATGACCTCGATCATCCAGGACGCTTCAGCAACATCTCCTCCCACAACAAGCTCGTGAGGTACAGAGATGAGGGGAAGACGAGGAAAGGGGAGGACTTCAACCCGAGCCAGAGTCCTTTTGATCCAGAGCTCGTGATGATATCTGGTGGCGGGAGGCCCCATGGCTCGATAGCCATTGGGGATGGACTGATACCTTGTCCTAGAACTCTCCCGGAGATCAAGAAGCGCCAGACGAGCTCCGATCCTGAGATAAGGCCTCGTCCACGGCCAATGGAGCTCGCCATCGAGGCTAGGGCCCAGGAGCTTCTGGCGGAGGCAAACAGGTAGGCGGCGGAGAGGGAGAGGGACATGGAGGAGAGGACGGCTAGGCTGGTGGAGGAGGAGAGGAACCGGAACGACGCGTCTCACCGGGCCCTATACGAGCTCCTCGTGGTAAGTTTCTCCTGCATATTAGCCAAATCATGCATGTAATGTTCGTTTCATCACTAACTAATATGACTGACTCGTGAAAACAAAATGTGCAGACCGTGTGCCAGAACAACAGTCAGACCCCTCCGCCGATGCCCCAGATTGGTATAGCGCCCACGGTGAGTTTCATTTGAATGGTCATTAGTTACTAGTATTCACATTTGAGTGGCATCATGCTAACGAGACATTGCAAATGATCTTTGGTGCAGCATGCCTCCCGACAAGCATCGACCGATCCTTCTGCGTCTGCCGCAACCCCGACCGGTCCTTCTCCGTCTCACACTGGCGCAAGCCCGACCGGTCCTTCACCTCCGTGATGATGGTAAGTTTTCCCAAGTGTTTTGCTTAACAAATGCATACTTAGCTTAAGAAATGACCTACTTAGCTCCAAAATGACATATAATTAGCTTATTTTCCTCGAAAATGACATAATAACCTTACTTAGCTCGAAAATGACATATTTTACCTAGGATAGCTATAAAATGACCTATACTTAGCATTTTTTCCTCCAAAATGACTTGATATGCTTAGTTAGCTAAAAAATGGCATAACTACCTAGGATAGCTCAATAATGATCTATACTTAGCTTAGCTAGTTCATTTATGACATAATTAGCTCACTTAGGTAAAAAAAATGGCATAATAACCTTGGTTTAGCTCCAAAATGACCTATACTTAGCTTATTTTCCTCGAAAATGACATAATAACCTTACTTAGCTCCAAACTGACATACTTTACCTAGGATAGCTATAAATATGCTTAGTTAGCTCAAAAATGGCATAACTACCTAGGTTAGCTCAAAAATGGCATAACTACCTAGCTTAGCTCTAAAATGACCTACACTTAGCATTTTTACCTAGCTTAGCTAAAAAATGGCATTTTTACCTACCTCAGTTAGAAGAAGAAGAAGATAAAGAAGAGGAGAGGAGAAAAAGAAAGAGAAGAAAAATTCTTCTTCTTCTTCTTATTCTTCTTCTTCTTCTTCTTTTTCTTCTTCTTCTTCTAGCTAGTCTTCTTCTTCTTCTTCTTCTTCTTCTTCTTCTAACTTTCTTCTTTCCCAATTTGTAGATTTGCTTTAGATGAGGAAGCTTGCGTTGATGGAGTCTACTCTTCTCCTTGTGCTTCCTTTTTGTTTTGATTTTGTACGATGAACTTTGTTGTTGGATATGTTGTTGGATATGTTGTTGGAAACTTGTTGTTGGATATGTTGTTGGAAACTTGTTGTTGGATATGTGTTGGTATGCTTGTTGAAAGTATTTTCAAATGTGTATATATATATATCTATGAAATTCTGTGAAATTGAATGAATTTAAGAAAAAACAGAAAAAACAGGGGCTATACAGGCTCTTTGCCGTCTGCTGGCAGACGGCAAAGAGCTTTGCCATGAGCCAGCAGACGGCAAAGCTGCCACGTGGCAGCTACCTGTGCAACCTGGGGGGCACTGGGCTGGCCTATGTGGTTGCTTTGCCGTCTGCTGGCAAAGCACGCCGTTAACCCCTTAACGGACCTAAGCTGCCGCATGTGCCGTCCATGCCCTTTGCCGTCTGCTGGCAGACGGCAAAGACCTTTGCATCTTTGCCGTCTGCCAGCAGACGGCAAAGTGCCCTTTACCATGGGTTGTTCAGCCGGATGTGGTGCCGTCTGCTGGCTGACGGCAAAGACCTTTGCCGTCCGCAATGCATGCCTTTGCCGTCAGCCATGGCAGACGGCAAAGATCCTGATTCTAGTAGTGACTGCAGTTTTTACACTGCAGCGGTAAAACCGCTTTAGCCACCGGTACAACCAGAAAACACGGGGTACACTGCAGAATATGGGCTAGGTGGTACAACCAGGACCAGCACCGGTAGTACCGGTTGTCCGGAATCACCCGGGAACAACCGGTCTACAACCACCCAACCACCGCTTCATTACAGAAGGGCGTCACCCCCATAGCGGTGGTTGAGGCGGTAGTTCGGCTGGTGCAACTGCCCGACCAGGGCCCGGTGGTGGTAAAGTCATAGGCGGTACAACCGCCCCTGACGCCGGTAGTACCGGTTGGCTAAAACCAACAGGGAACAACCGGTCCTCCATCGCCCACCAACCGCTCCACTATAGAATGATGTTTGGTAGTTGAGCGGTGCTGGGCCGGAACAACCGCCCCGGTCCACCTCCAAGGAGCTACCAAGCACCAGGCAGTACAACCGCATGGAGGCAGCGGTACAACCGATTGACGACTTCCTGGAGGTGGCTTGGTTTACACCCTTTGGAGCGGTGATTGAGCCGGTACCACCAGTCCAGCGGTACAACCGCTCGGATGAGCGGTAAAACCGCTGGCCCATAAAACTACTGCCACAGCTAGATAAGAGAACCTCTGTCCTTAAATGGAAGGATATAGGGTGGGTGCAAATGAATTTGTACGTGCATTTGATTCACGCAGAACCTTCCGACGTGGATTCCCTTTTAATAGTACGGGTTTCCTACGACCAAAGAAATAAAACACGTAGGAGACACCGTCTTCGATCTTTTCCGTCCGGAGGGAAGACCTAACCGTCTTGCACCACACAAGGTGTACCTGAGTAACTTGGCACATGATTAGTCCGCAAAGTAGATTGTCATCATCACCAAAACTCCTTAAGCAAGATGACATGATGTACACAAAGTAAACTCAAGCAATATGATTAAACCCCGTATTTTTATCCTTAATGGCAACAATACAAATACGTGTCATGTCCCCTACTGTCACTAGGATTGAGCACCGCAAGATTGAACCCATCACAAAGCACCTCTCCCATTGCAAGATAAATCAATCTAGTAGGCCAAACAAAATCGATAGATCGGAGAGAAATACAAATCTATCATAATCATGCATAAAAGAGTTCAGAGAAGACTCAAATATTTCTCATGAATAATATGATCATAAACTCACAATTCATCGGATCCCAACAAACACACCGCAAAAGAAGATTACATCGGATAGAATTCCAAGAACATCGAGGAGAACATGGTATTGAAGATCAAAGAGAGAGAAGAAGCCATCTAGCTACTAGCTATGGACCCGTAGGTCTGTGGTAAACTACTTCACATCATCGGAAGGGCAGCAAGGTTGATGTAGAAGCCCTCCGTAATTGATTCCCCCTCCGGCAGAGTACTGGAAAAGGACTCCAGATGGGATCACGGAAGAACAGAGTCTTGCGGCGGCGCAAAGGTTTTCTCTTCCCTCTCTCCGGTATATTGGGAATATTTGGGTCAGGAGGGGCTACGAGGGCCCTCCAGGCTTGTCGCCTCCTCGTGGCTCTTCTGGTCTTCTCCCGAAGCTTCGTGGGTCTCTTCCGGTCCAGAAAAAATTAATCCAAAGTTTTTTTTTCTCGTTTGGACTCTTTTTGATAATGATTTTCTGAAAAGGCAAAAACAAGCAGAAAACAACAACTGGCACTGAGCACTGGGTTAATAGGTTAGTCCCAAAAAATGATATATAATGGCATATAATTGCATATAAAACATCCAATATTGATACTATAATAGCATGGAACAATAAAAAATTATAGATACGTTGGAGACGTATCACGCCCCGACCTCGCACGCTGCCTCGTCGCCCCTTTGGTCCGTAGCGCCGCGGCACGCGGTCCACTCCGCTGTCCCCCCGCGTCGACTTCCCATGGTATGCGCCGCGCCGCCTCCCTTGGCGCGGGAATGCCACTGTCCGCGCCGGTCTTCGTCACGCTGTTGGGTTCTCCTCGCCTACTACGAGCACCGCCGCCACACTCCTAACCTAGCCACCGCCGCCTTCTCAAGCCGCTGTCGCCGCTCTGCTTCCTCGGTGCCACTGCCACTCGCTCACCCGAGCCGTGCCGCCCTTCCACCCCCTTCGTCTTCATTCCGCACCAGCTCATCACCAGCGTCGTCGTCATCTTCCCTGACCACTTCGTCTACTCCGACCACCGTTGGCGACGTCGGCCCAACGTTGATCGGCGCCACAACCATCGTCGAGTCCTTCTCAGTGCCAAGTTTAGGACTTGAGCCCTAGTGGGCTGGTTTCAACATAAGGAATCTAACCATCTGGTGCTCATTTTGCTATTGCAAAATGTCCTTAATGACACGTTAAAATTAACATGGACATCGCTTTTTCTACCGCATGCGACATCTAGTGGTCTTGCTTATTTCCTTCTCCCCTGCAACAAGGTTCGCATTGTAGCTTGCCACCGATACGGAGGGGGAGATGTATCACACTCCAGAATTCTAAAATTAGGATGCGAACACAACATTCATATGCATGGCATGGTTTCAGTGCATTTTCACTACTAGGGAAAACCTTATAGGTGGAGGATTATCAGTAGCGCGCCTTTGTGGAACGCGCTACTGCTAATTTGCAGTAGCGCGGTCACTGCACAGGCGCTACTGCTATCCACTTATCAGTAGCACGGCGCAGAGGAAAGGCGCTACTGCTATGTGAGTCCTCCCTTAGCCACCAGGCTATGTATAGTAGCAGCGCGGCCCGCCTGAAGCGCGCTACTGCTAAAACTTTAGCAGTAGCGCGTGTTGCAGACCCACCGCTGCAACTAAAGTTCTACTGTGCCACATGGTGGGCCCCGCTTATCAGCAGCGCAGCCATCCGGACTGCGCTACTGCTAACAATTTAGTAGTAGCGCCGTTTTCTGGCCCGCGCTGCTGCTAAGGCGCAGCAGCCACCTTTTCAGCCCTCTCCCCCTCCCCCTTACTCTCTCACTTCACTTTGCCCTCCCCCCTCCTCTCTCCCTCACTTTGCTTCTTCCTCACCTTGCTTCTCCCCCCATTACTCTCTTTCTTCTCCTACCTCTCTTTCTCTCTCTTTAATGCCCCTAACTACACCACACCTCCATTAATGCAACCCCTTTCTCTTTTCCTCACTTTTCCACCCCCTCCACTAGTTAGAGCCATCTCCTTCCCCAACTAGCTATGTAGATCTACCCATTTAATGAAGTGACCTTTCTACGTCCCCAACTAGATCTATCCATTTAATTGTGCATGAGCTTCCTATGTTTTGCCGAAATGTCGATTTATTTCCGTTTCGGCGAATTTCGGGCAAACTCTATATGTCCTATTTTTAGGGAAGGTCATGCTGAATTTTTGTATGACTTTCATGCATGCATGCGTTTTTATAATCATTTTGCTTATTATTACCGTGTAGGCGATCATGATGGTGAGTGGAACGATGGTGGAAAGGTGGTTGCGATCGGCGGTGCAGGACATGTATGAAAATAACTGGACAGAGATTTTATGTCCGTGCCGAAGATGCAAAGGAGGAGTTTGGCTCGACCCCTATAAGGATGGTTGTTTGAAGGCGCACCTGCTCATGACTGGTTTCATGGATGGCTATACTCAGTGGATAAGTGAAGATGATGAGGATGAGGACGCTGACGGGGCAGCCAATGACGACATGGGGCCAGACGAAGAGATGACCGATAATGGCGGCGGAGAAGAGGCCGGACATGGCGGCGGAGAAGGGGCCGGACATGGTGGCGGCGGAGAAGAGGCCGGAAATGGCGCCAGAGAAGACGCAGACATGCCGCAGCCTTCGTCGCTACTAAGTTCAATCGTGCGGGAACCTCATGTTCAAGACCTGCTTCGCAAGAAGACGAGTAGCGACAGAGCTGCTTCTAGAGAGGAGGCTAAGCTGGAGCAACTGGAGGTAGACTCGAAGACTCCATTGTATGATGGTTGCGATCCCGAGGTGACCCGCTTGAGTTTCACGCTCGAACTTCTAAAGACGAAGGCTAAAAACAAATGGACCGACAGAAGCCTCGATGAGCTTCTCAAGTATCTAAAGAAGGTTCTTCCCGCGGGGAACCTGTGTCCTACTAGTGTCGATGAGGCCAAGAAGATCGTGTGCCCTCTTGATCTGCCGCACATTAGATACCATGCATGCATCAATGATTGCATCATTTATCGGAAGGAGCACGCGGAAAAAAACAACTGTCCGGTATGCAATGCTTCTCGATACAAGAAGGCCGGAAAGAAATCTCCCCAGAAAGTTGTATGGTACCTACCGATCACTCCCCGTCTGCAGCGTTATTTCGTATATCCTAAGGAAGCAAAGCTCATGCGCTGGCACGCGGAGAGGGTGAAGCCCGGCGATGGAGATGATCCGAAGCTGAGACACCTCGCGGATGCAAGCCAGTGGAGAGCGTTCAACGCCGAATATTGATTTTTCGCAGGTGATCCAAGGAACATCGTGCTTGGCGCGAGTACCGATGGCATGAATCCGTTTGGCAACCAAAACACCAACCATAGCACATGGCCTGTGTTTGTATGGATGTACAACCTTCCCCCCTGGAAGTGCATGAAGACAAAGTACATACACATGAGCATGCTGATTCAAGGGCCGAAACAACTGGGAAATAATATTAATTTGTATCTGGGGCTACTTCAAGGGGAGTTAGACACATTATGGAAAACACCGGCCAAGACATGGGACGCCAGCAAAGGCGAGTATTTCTATATGAGAGCCGCGCTGATGACGACGGTGCACGACTATCTCGGTTACGGATATGTCGCAGGCCAGGTGTGCCACGGATATTGCGGATGCACGCGGTGCATGGATGATACAACGTCTCAGCAGCTAACGAAAGATGGCGGGTCTGGGAAAATCGGTTACATGGGACATCGAAGATGGCTCGCGAAGGACGACCCGTGGAGAAACCGTGGAGATCTATTCAATGGTGAGGCTGAGCATCGAGGACCTCCACGTAAGAGGAGCGGCACCGAAATCGATGAGCTGTTAAAAAACTGGGAACAGTGCCCCGCGCCGCGAAAGATGAAAAAGGCGCCGGAGCCGCTGCTGAAGGTATGGAAAATGAGGTCTATTTTCTGGGACTTGGAGTACTGGCCCAAACTCGACACGCCTCATTGCCTTGATCAAATGCATATCACGAAGAATGTCCTTGAGAGCTTGCTTGCAACACTGATGAACATGCCGGATAAGACCAAGGATGGGCCGAAGGCAAGAAGAGACTTGGAAGATTTGAACATCAGGGCAGATCTCCACATGCTGCCCCGTAAAAAGTCGGAGGAGACGGAGACGGAGACGGAGGCGCGGGACCAGGGAAAAAAAGTCAACAAGAAGGAAGAGAATTATTTCCCCCCTTCTTGCTTTACCTTAAGTCCGAAGGAGATCGATCAATTCTTCAACTGCCTTACCGGAATCAAAGTTAGTTCCGGATACTGTGGGAAGATAAGCAGATTTATAGACACCAAGAAGAAAAGGTTCAGCGGGATGAAGTCTCATGACTGTCATGTGATGATGATGCAGATACTTCCTGTTGCCCTTAGAGGGATAATGGACAAGCACGTCTGTGACACGCTTATTAGTCTCTGCAACTTTTTTGACGTTATCTCTCGAAAGTCGATCAGTGTGAAGCAGCTTCGAAGGCTACAGGAAGAGATCGTTGTGATACTAAATGAGCTTGAGATGTACTTCCCGCCCGCGTTCTTTGACGTCATGGTGCATCTGTGTGTCCACATTGTGGATGACATCATAGACCTCGGGCCGACATTCCTGCACAACATGATGCCGTTCGAGAGGATGAATGGGGTCATCAAAGGATTCGTTCGTAACATGTCCCGTTCGGATGGAAGCATCATCCAGGGCTATCTGACCCAAGAGTGCACCTCTTTCTGCGAGAATTATCTATATGGCGGAGACCCTGTTCTTGGTTTGCCCGTTAACAAGCACCTTGGGAGGCTCGGAGAAGAAGGTCACACCAACGGCTGGAGGGAACTGCATGTGGACCACTCGGGTCAACGCAATGACTTTGACAGAGCAAACTTAGTAGTGCTACAGTACCTAGACGTGGTAGAACCTTTCGCGACACTGCACAAAGAAACCATCGCAAAGAAGTACCGTGACCGGGGGCTATGCAAGACGAACGCCGAAGTTATTAGAGAGCACAACTCCACTTTCCTGCCTTGGTTCAAAGAGCATGTTCTTGCTAATCCCCCGAAAGAGGGCTCTACGGATGGACTGCTCATATACGCCTTAGCACATGGCCCCGCGGCCAACCTCGCGACCTATCAGGCATACGATATCAACGGATAAACGTTCTACACGGAGGTCAAACATATAAACAGTGATTTTCAGAACTCAGGGGTGACGATGGAATGCATGACCAGCGACAACGTCGCAACTGAAAGATTCTACGGAAGGGTCGAAGAGATCTGGGAGCTTGACTACTCTGGACTGCACGATGCGACGATGTGCCGTGTCATATGGGCTAAAAACATCAAAAGAGAAAACCAGTATTTCACTACCATGTCTATACCCGACGCCAAGAGCGCTACCGTGAATGTCATCGCAAAAAACGAGCCATGGTACACGCTAAGCACGTGACACAATGCTTCTTCATAACCGACCCGAGCAATTCCAGCCGTGTTGTCGTGAGGAGAGGCAAAAGGAACATCATCGGAATGGATGGAGTCGCCAATGAGGAAGACTACGACCAGTACGGCAACCCGATGAGGGAAGATGACGATGACGATGAAGCATACATCAAAAGAAGAATCAATACTACATTACCCAAGAAAGATCGTACTACATGGAAAAGGAAAAGTCACAACGCGGGGCTCAATTATTCGACAGCGAACAAGAAGGGAAAGAAGCTCACTCAGAAACGAAAACATAGACGCTGAGAAACCATCATTTATATATATATATATATATATGTATGTATGTATTTATTTTGTGTACGCACTTAATCGTTATCGGTCAAATGATGTGTAATATATATCGTCGCCTGAGTTATATACATTGTATCCGATCCCCTTCTTCCCGGCTCGGTCGTCTTTCGGAAAAGAAAAGAAATAGAAAAATGAGAAAGGAAAGAAGAAAATGAAAGGATTAGAAAAGGATATGAAAAGAAAAAGAAAAAGGAGAAAGGAAATAAGAAAAATAAAATGAAAAGAAAAAGCAAAAGGAGAAAATGAAAATAAAAATCAAAGGAATAGCAGTAGCGCGTGTCTGGAACCGCGCTATAGCTAATTTAGCTGTAGCGCGGGCTAACCAAAGAGGCGCTACTGCTAAGATAGCTATAGCAGTAGCGCGTTTGTGGACCCGCGCTATAGCTAAGTTAGTTGTAGCGCCGGTTTGGGTATCCCGCGCTACAGCTAAGTTACCTATAGCGCGGGTCCACACCCGCGCTACTGCTATGTTTGAGTTAGCCGCACCGCGCGGGCTCCCTTCCACCTCATTCCTCCCCCAATTCACACTGACTCTGTCTCTCCCCTCGTCGCCGCCGGAGCCCCTGCCCTCGCCGCGCCCCAGTCTCGAGCGCCGCCGGAGCCCCTGCCCTTGAGCGCCGCCAGAGCCTCTGCCCTCGCCGCGCCCCAGCCTCGTCGCCGCCGGAGCCCCTGCCCTCCTCGACGTCACCCCCTCCGGTGCGCCAGCCTCGTCGCCGCCTCGCCACCGTCTCCCCCGACCTCCACCTCCCCGCTGCCAGCTCCCCCGACAACCGCTGTAAGTCCCCGCCCCTCCTCTCTCATTTTAGTATACTGAATTCTAGGATTAGGTGTTTTAGCTAACTGAATTTTAGGTGTTCAGTTAACTGAACTCTAGGGTTAGGTATTTTAGGTGTTTAGGTGGTCTCCAGCCCCATAAATATTAGTTAATGCGTGATGCGTAAATCAATAACTAAAACTAAAGTGCCGATCAATAGTTAACTGAATTCTAGGGTTAGCTATTTTAGTGAACTAAATTTTAGGTGCTTAGTTAATTTAATTCTAGGGTTAGGTATTTTAGGTGTTTAGTTAAGTTAATTCTAGAGTTAGGGTTTTCAGTTCCTGTTAAATGAATTCTAGGTATTTTAGGTGTTTAGTTAACAGAATTCTAGTGTAATGTTAGTAAGTGAGTGAGAGTGTGCTTGTTTTTTAAAGATTGGGGGAAAAGATGCAAAATTAGTAGGACAGAAAATTCATAGAAGTTTTGTGTTGGACATTAGATAGGAATTTAGCTAGGGTTTTTTATTAGGACAGTAGCTGTTTTATATTAGGACAGTACCTAGGAATTTAAAACATATTTTGATGGTGAATTTCTTTGAATAATTAAAGTGCATGAATTTCTTTGATATACATGATGTTGGCTGTTGATGGTGAACATATTTTGAATAATTGAAGTGCCAAATGATGTTGGCTGCTGTTGTTGCCATATGATGTGCCAAATGATGGAGATGATGTGCTATTGTTGCCTATGTTGGCTTTTCTTGTTTGCAGGGAAATGATCCGAGTGGCCTATGTTTTGCCAGAATGTTGATTCATTTCCGTTCCGGCGAATTTCAGGCGCTCGATATGTCCACTTTTTAGCAAAGGTCATGCCGACATTTCCCGTGAATTTCGGCATGACTTGTGCTAGAAAGTAGGCATATCGAGTGCCCGGGATTTGCTGGGACGGGAATGAAACGGCATTCCGGCAAACCATAGGCCCTTTTTTTATGTCATTACTCATTTTATTATAGTTTAAGAATTAAACGAGCAGACTTAATCGTAGGAAACATGTCGAACAACGACGAAACCGGGGCTTCTGACCACGCTGCCGACGACATACAATTTGACCGTGAACATGATTACCTTGACTTTTTGTCTAGTCAGCAAACAGAAGGTTTGCAGGGCCACTTGGTCATAGCGGACGATGGTACTGCCGTGGACATCGACACCGAAGGCACCGATGGCACCGGCACCGATGGCGACGCCGAGACAGGCGCCGAAGGTACCAGCGCCGAGACCAGCGCCGAAGGTACCGGCGCCGAAGCCGGTAACAAAAAGAAGAAGCAGAAGAAGCAGAGGACACGACGCCCTAACAAACTCGGCATCGGAAGAATCCTGGTCACAGAGATGCACCCCGGAAAATTCGAGCCAATAGCGCCAGATGAAGCTCGCAAGTGCTATGGCAACCAAGTCGGATGCATCCTATGGGAAACCGCGAGCATCAACGACAATGACTTAAGGAAGAAACCACATCTGGAGCACTTGCTCCTAACGAAGCTGCACAAGAGACTCCTGTTCCCCGGCCGGGATGACCGCATAGAAAACCCGTGGGATGATGCTGCCATGAAAGATATCAATAACCACGCCATGGGCATGTTCAGCAATGATTTGGCCGCCTGGAAAGGGAGGGTGAAACGAGCGATTGATGCTAACGAACCCCTGTCCAAGATTTTGGCGGACAATCCGACACTTACGGCAGAGGAGTTTGAAAAGTTCAAGGACACTTCCGCTACCGAGGCAGCCAAGATTAAGTCAGAGAAATACAAGGGGCTTCAGCAAAGGAACACGGGGAACCAACGCCTCAGAAGCCATGGCAACATTGGCAAGAGGCCCATATGGGATAAGGAGGACGCGGAACGTGAAGCCGCGGGGATCCCAGACCCCTACGCGGAGTTCACCGACCCGCAGGAGCGTGACTTCATCAGGGAACGGTACAAGTGGGACAAGGAAAAGAATGTTTGGTACACGGACCCGATCACGAGGAAATTGATTAGATTACTGGTAATTATTCTTTTACCACCTTACATTTAGCTTCTGATCAAGTCGACTACATGTTGTAGTAACATTCGTAAATGGTTCACGTTCCTTTTGCAGAAGGAGCAACACAGGCTTGCGGCCGAAAGCGACTCGTCGTCTCAGTCGTCGATGAGGCCCAAGTGGGACACCGGGCCTTGAACCAACTGAAGGGATTCCCTTTGGACCAGCGGCCACAATATGGACGTGTGCACGGCGTCGCAGACGGCGCCACATGGAAGTACTACTACAACGAGGGCCCGGAGGCCAAAAAGCAGAAAAAGAAGTTTAGTCAGTTGAACATCGACGAGAAGGTGAAGCTTGCGGTCGAGAAAAATGCAGCTGAGGCCGAGAAAAAAGCAGCTGAGGCCGCAGAAGCGACCAAAAATGAGTTGGTCCAGCAGGCAGTCAATGCAGCTGTAGCTGCCTGCAGAAATGATTTCGCTACTAACTTGATTCCGGCTATTATCGACTGGACGAGCAAAATCCAAACAAGACGGCACAGGATTTTCCCATGCCCAGCTTCGTCGGGAGCAACTTGGTGAACATCGCACCACCACCACCTGCTGCTGCTACCGCACAAGGTCCCGCACCCGCTCATAGCAGCCAGTCCTTTGTCTCTGGCGTGCTAGGCGGGCCTTCGTCTTTGGCTGACCTCGACACCCTCACGGTAATTACACGTCGCACCAACATATATATATAATCTTCCGTTTTTCGTTGCCTTTCGGATGTCTTACGCCGCAGACATGTCTTCGCAGGCCGACGAAACCCCGTGCATCGTACTCTACATGATCAACGGCCAGAAGGTGGACGAGGGAAAGGCAGTGATAACAAAGCCCTTGGAACTCATGTTCCACGGCCAGCCAATCCATGTTGCCACCTTCAGGGTTACCTTGTCGAGTGTGAAAGAGGGCCACGAGGATTTGACTCCTCCAGTACGGCTCGGGGGAGAGGAGGACGAGACCCCGATGCGGCTTGGAGAATGCAAGGGTTGGATGCTGCTGTGGCCGAAGAATCTTCTTTGTCTGGAGGCGGCCGAGAGCACACCAATGACCACACATCAGCAAGGTATGAACACCACCACCCCGCCTACGCAATTACCAGTGCCTCTCGTGCCGGGTGAGAGCGGCGGATGACACGAGGAAGGGGGTCCAATAGTGGATGATGTAGTCGGCCCCGTGGAACAAGGAATGGATGATGAGATGGAGGAGGAGGACCCTCTCCGGTTCCTCAATACCGGCGCCGCCTATGACGACGGACAAATGATGAGTTAGCCATATGACTCGGGCTATGAGCATGCGGATGAGGAGATGGATGATGTGCCTGGGCAGGAACGTCCTAGGGTTGATTGCAAGAAGTCTCTCTTCATGCAATCCTCACAGGACACGCCTCCAGATGCCGCCTCAATGCAGGGTCATCTAGCCGAGGGTTGTAAAGTGCTTAGCCCGACGACACTGGTGGCGGGGGTAAGGAAGGGTCTGGACGGTCAACCCAAGAAAAAGGAGAGGAAGAGACCACCGAAGAGAGGCACTGCTGCCGCCAAAGCTGCCAAAGCTTCTAGTAGCCAGCCGACCGATTTTGCAGACCGTGTACCAGTCAAAGGTGCGGCGATGTACCATGTCGCGGGCGAGGCGATCCTACCGCCGAAACCGCTAAAGGGCATATCAGGGGATCTCAGGAGACTGCACGACCATGTGTTGTCGACTGAGAAAAGCCTTCTCGCCTCGGAGGATCCAGGATATCCGCTTTACGCGGTTCGTGTGCCTCAGGCCAAGTGCTACGTCGACACACTACCCGCGGAGGTGTTCTTCCTGCGGTTTGATCACATCTTTGAGATGTTTCTCACGAGGCGTCTCGATTTTACGATCGTCCGCGTTTTTGCGCTACATATGAACTTCGTCATCAGGAGAGCACAAATCTCGCAAATCTCGGTGGCGGATCCATACTACATGCATGAGTCCTTCTTGAGTCTCGGCGAGTTTGAACGTAAAGCTGCTAGGGACTACATCGAATACTTCATGGTAACGAATAAGGACAAGGAAACGATTCTCCTGCCTATCATCCAATGTAAGTCATTGCCGGACAATCCTTTCGTACGTTTCAATCATTCCTTCGCTCATATGGAGACTAATTTGAGGTGTCTTTATTTTCCGCAGCAACGGGCGTGATGTCCTTATCGTTCTTTTCCCGCGAGTCTCCCACACCGTGTATTTCGACTCGGACAGAAACTTCGAGAAGAAAGACTACACCCACATAATGGATATTCTGGATGATGCTCTCCACGGCTTCAGCATGAAGGGTGGCCACATGGAGATCAGGAAACAAAGGAAGAACAAGCCGGGTTTCTCGCATAAAACTACCTTCTGCTCCATCCATCAACCGACAACAAGCAAGAACGATGGATTCTACCTCCTCCATCTCATGATGGAGTTCAGAAGGGATCACCGACAGCTTCGCATGACAACAAGAAACGATGAACATATCCGCAAATGAGCAGAATCCTTAGGAGACGAACCGGATTATAAACTCAGAGATGACTTCTTTTGCATCCAGAAGGACATTGCAACGATCATCATGAAAGAAGTCGTCAAAGAGAAGGGGATGTTCCACCATGGCCCTATATCGCGAGCTGACGTCAGAACTCGCATAGGCATGCAACGTCAGGACCTGACGCCGTTCACGAAGCTAGGGTGCATCCTCCCGGATATGGATGGATGAAACTTCCAGTGATTGACGATGCCGATGATGATGTGTCGGTTGAACTTGTAGTTTCTGTAGCAATGAAACTTTGTGATGTCAACGGTCCTGCTGAACTTGCGTAACGCTAGTTGTTAGTTTGGGTACGATGACCTGTGTACATCTAGTTAATTAGTTTGGGTACGATGAACCTGCGTTGATTAATTATGTTTACTATATGTTGCATCTATTAGCTAACTCTTTCTTTTCATGTTGCTCAAATATATTATGTTGCATATTATTGTTGAATTCGCTTGATGAAGATGCATCTCTAACAGGTACATAGGTCCTTGATGGCGAAGAAGTGCTATGCCGTGTACATAGGGAGGGTTCCGGTAGTGTACGATGAGTGGCCCGAGTGTCAGGCCCAAGTGTCACGGTTCTCGGGCGGCAGCCATAAAGGGTTCGATAGTAGACAAGAAGCAGAAGCTAGTTACTTGAGGTTCACGCTAGCGTGAGAGAGGAATCACAACCGGCGCCTCATGTACTGCATAATTCCGCTCTTACTCATAGTGATAGCTCTTCTCTTCTATATCATCGTTTAGATGGATGATGAAACTGTAGGAGATATTCCCTAGAGGCAATAATAAATGTTATTGTTTATCTCCATGTTCATAATTATGTTTATGTTCCATGCTATTACTGCTATGGTTCTCGAGTCTGCAATAACCACGAGGCTCGGAGGAAGACTCATATGCACGTGTGGAATAATAAACGGTAAAAAGTATTCCTAGTTTGGCCTCTAAGACTAGCTCAAGTGTTGCATGATGGTCCTCTTTTCCTGATCATGGGCATGTCTATGCCGGCAATTTTGAGGGCACAATGTTAGGAGAACACTTGTGTTGAATCGACCCGAATTGATGTTATGCTATGAGATACATTCGTCACAAGTTAATGGTTAATAACACAGAGATAGTTAATGTTTGCATAAATTCCTTAGACCATGAGAGTATCGAGTTTCTTCATGCTTGCTTCATGAACTTTGGGGTTTGTTAAACGTCATCCGTAAATGGGTGGCTATTACGGCGGCTTACGGGTTCATGGAAAAGTATGTCAATTAACTTGATAGCTCAAGATTGGGATTTGCTCCTCCGACGATGGAGAGATATCTCTGGGCCCTCTCGGTGTTACGGTATCCACCATCGTCTGGCCAGACACAATGTGATTTGATCACAGGGATGCCGGAACACGGAAACGAGAAAAGAGAACAAAACCGGTAACGAGGTAACTGGCATTGTGGACAAGTGTTGATCCACGGGGATGCCGATGATTCTCACCTCGGGTATTTGTAACATATCGCGAAGCAACAGGAATAGCACACGGCAACTGGAGGTTCACTCGAATATTCATTTGTGTGGGTATAGGGGTCAATATGGGTGTCCACGGCTCCGATGTTGATCATTGATCGGAAAGTGTTCCGGGTCATGTCTATACTTCACCGAACCTATAGGGTCACACGCTTAAAGGTCATCTATCTGCTGAATACTAGACGGGGAGTCTGAGAGAAAATCACCGGAAAAGTTTCGGACGCAACGGAAACGTTCCGGAGAGGACATCGGAATAGTTCCGGTAAAACTGAAAAGTTGTTTCAGGGGATACCATTAAGTCAAATTGGTTTCGGCACATGCCTGGAAATTCTTGGAGGATGCCAGAAGTGTTCTGGAAACTTCTGGGAATTTTCCGGGATAAAAACCGGAAATGTTCCGGAGCTGCCGGAACCGATTTGGTTGCTTTTCGCAGATGAAAATCACTAATCCGAAATTTTTTCGGAACGAATCCAAAATCATTTGTGTGGGTACTGGAATTATTCTAAGACCCACAGAAATATTTTCGGATTTAACGGTCGTGGAAAATTGGTTCCGTGAATAGTGAAAATCACTTTATGGATATATTTTTGGAAAGCCACCTTTTGGGATATTTCCCAAAAGGCTTCTAGAAGGCTTGGGGGCTAAGAAACCCCCCCCCCCAAGAGGGTTGGCCGGCCACATGAGGGGCTCCTCCATGGGGCCCCACTTTCTCCATTACTTCCCCTTTATGCCCTTGTGGAAGTCTTCTTTCATGGGCATTTTGGGTTTTTTCGAAGTGCCCATCCTACCCCTTGGTTTTCCTATAAATAGAGGTGGAGAGGTGCTCTCCACACTCATCCCTTGCTCTCATACACATGCCATGCTTGTCTGGCTCTCTCTCTCTCCCTCCCACGAAAAGAGTTTCGTAGAGCCGAAAGGCTGTCTGGGTTTCGGTGGGAACTAGTTCTGGACGGCGAAGCCCTGCCGGATAGATGACACCGTATGTGTGCAACTCTGTAGAGAGATCGTAGATTCGGTCTTAGTTCGAGAGTGCCTCCCAAAGGGCTGTCCGAGTGACCGTCCGAGTTTCGAAGGTCCTCCCGAAGGGCTGTCCGTGATACCGTCCAGGGGACTGTTCGACCGCCACCCGGAGGGCTGTCCGAGGGGCAGATGAGGGAGTACATCCTCGTGGTTGGGAGGTTGTAAATCCTAGCTGCGAGGATCTACACTGCCGATCGTCATCGACTCTACTTCCGCTGCGCTACGAGTCGGTAACGAAAAAGATCAAACCTTGTATGCAGTCTCCATCGTGGTCCTGGGCTAGTGCGTAGGTCGGAAATTTTTTTTTTCTGCTGCGTTCCCCTACAGTGGCATCATGAGCCGTGCTATGCATAGATGCAGGTTACGATCTAGAATACATAGAGATGTATGGGTGTTGCACAATATAATTTGTAGTAGATGAGTTCTACTGTTGACAATTATTTGTGCGGGTAGCAGATGAAATCTGTTACCCGATGTTCTTGTTGCTTCCCTGGAATTTGCATATTTCTGATCTTTATAACAGCATGGTGGAGTTTCAAAGTTCTGGCAATCCGCGATCCTGATTGATCAACGAAGTGCTAACAGTTCTTTGAATTCCACCATAGTTAAAAAGAAAGATGAAATTTCGCAGACGAAAGGGCAATGCAGATATGATCTGCACGGGGGTCATGCGTATGACGAAGTTCAGTATGGGGCTCGAGATTTTATTATCTCGTGTTTCATACACCCCGAAAAGTTAATCTAGCGACTTGAATAATCATACTTGATGATGGACGTTGGTAGCTGCGGTTTGTTCGAAACCTTAGAAGCCACGTAAAAACAAAATTTTGCATAAACCGATTAGAGGCGTCTAACTTGGTTTTGCAGGATGACATAAGATGTGCATGTGATGTGGTATAGCGGTTCTCATAATAATTTGATTATGTATGAGATGACTATATAATGTAAAATTAACATGACCTGCGAGTCATGATTCGGCATGATGGCTGGAGCCATATGATTGTCACTTTAATGACCTGCGTGTCAACCTTTTGTAATGCACTTATTTTATTAGCTATAGAGATAGCAATATTATCTGGTGCATCGACAAGGTGGTGGCAATCTTCGCGAAGGTGAACACCGACGCGAATGCCGAAGACGAAGAAATACAAGACTTCTCCATCAGAAAGGGCTATACCATATCATGCTATTATGAATTGCCTAAGATGTTTATCCCTTATGATGCACCCTTCTTGATTGCGCGGTAGTCGCTTTTTATTAGGGTGATCTCTCACAAAAATATCAAGTAGTTAGTGTTCTCCCAAGTGTAGCACCGTCACGGCACCTATCTTCTCGGAGTGCGTCATGTCTCCATGAGTACGAACGATTAGAGAAGTGTGAGGCGGGTGAGTTGAGACCTCGCAGCGAGATCACTTGGTTGTCTTGATGTTCAGGCATGACCGTCATGAGCTCGGAACACGCCCATCGAAAGATGAACAAGAATCACATAGAGATGTGATTGGCAAGTTGGCCTACCGATTAAAATTCTCGTCATCAGTGATGTCCACATCAATGGCGTTGAATTGAAATACGGATCTTGAATCACTCACAATCAATTATGAGAGATATTGATTTGAGTGGGAGCGCACTATAGAATTAACTTGTTTAATTCTCTGTGCAATTAATTATGAACTTTGTCTAAGTAAAATTTGCATAATAGTTGTAGAATAATGGCTCGCGTTTCCACCTTCCCTGTTAAAATTGAATAAGCTATTAAATAGCTGGTTAAAACTTTACGGTTGGTAACGTAATGTGAGGATTGTCCTCAAAAGTGCCGAGAAGGACTTTGTCTTATCGCATGCTTTTGGTATTCTCCCACTAATGCTATGGATAATGTGACTCTCTTCCTTCGATCCAAAAGCTAGAATTCCGTTACGGTCAAGTGCAATATGTTTGCTTCCATGAGACCCGAACTTCAAAAGTTTTGGGATAGCTATGTGATATTCATGGAATTGAAAATCATTTTCAGACACAAACAAAGGCTAAAAGATATGGGATATCCAAAGCAATGTTTTTTTTGCAAACTGTTAGTAAAAGTGTTTACTATGCTTTTGACTAAATAACAGAGGGATCCAGTAGAACGCCTATCATGTGATGAAGGTGAATAAAACAACAACTTAAAGAGAAAGGAAATGTCCAAAGGGTGTTAGTGTGACTTACACACCTAGGAAGTCCGGGGCTTACGCCACTCTTAAAGTTGGGTGCTTCTTCTGAGAGTAGGAGAAATACTAAAAGTTAAACTGTTAGAAGTATAAAGGCAAAAAGAGTGAAGACTGGAATATCCAGCTCATGTATGAATGTCATACGAGTTATAGATGTATGGAAGGCTGGTCAAAGAAATAGTTCTTGGGAATTATGATTAAACATGTTAATCACAAATTCTTGGGTATTGTGAGTTGATCACAGAGATACCCGCTCGATTGCTTTCCGTTGCAATTCGATGCAAGAACTACTACGGCCTAAAAGACTTGCCGGAGTGAGGTTTAGATATGCACTGAGAACATAGTAAAAGTTGCTATACTCGGTACATTACCTATGTATTTATTTTCATAATTCATTTTAGAGTTTTACACACTCTAGCCCATTGCATAAAGTATCTTGCAAGAAGGTTGTTCATAAGAGAACTTTTGATGTTCGGTGTTATGAATAACATAAGGGCCATGCTTCCATCATGGATGGGATGTATGTTATGAATATTTATAATAATATATTACCTCCGAATTTACTTTCATAATTCATTTTAGAGTTTTTACACACTCTAGCCCATTGCATAATGTTTGTTGCAAAAGGGTTGTTCATAAAAGAACAATTGTTGTTCAGTATTATGAATAACATAAGGGCCATGCTTCCATCGTGGATGGGATGTATGTTATGAATATTGATGGTAATATGATACATCCATAACACAAGAGAATACCACACATGTGTGGCACTGCATTTGGTCACATTGGAGAAACCCGCATGGAGAAATTCCATTATGATGGATTTTGAAGTCATTTGATTATGAATCATCTGACACTTGCAACTTTCCTCCGGAAAAGTGAAGTGACTGAAATACCGTTCACAGGCCATAAGGAACGAGCAACGAACTTATTGGTGATCATACATTTTGATGTATGTAGTCCGATAAATGTTGTTGCTAGCAGTGGATTTTGTCTATCTTCAGAAATGACTCAAGTAGATATATGGATATTTACTTGATGAGACGTAAGTCTGGATCTTTTGAAATCATTCGAAAGGTTTTCAACATGAAGTAGAAATTATTGTAACAAGAAAGATTATGTTTCTGCAAACTAGATTGCAGAAAGGAATATTTGAGTTACAAGTTTAGCGAATGTCTGATGAGTTGTGAAAAGAGTTTCATAACTTACATCTCCCGGAACTCCACTATGAGTGGTACGTCCGTGAAGATGTATTCAAACCATTTATGACATGGTAAGATCAAAGATGACATAAATCAATTTTCCATTATCCCTTTTAAAGTAATGCTTTAAAGACTGCGGCTTTTACACTGAAAAGAGCGCCATCAGGTTTGTTGAAATGACGCCATGGTATGATACGCCCAACCATGCTTTGTATTTTCTTAACATTTGGAATATGGGGCTTGTGTAAAATATTTACAAACCTATTCCAAATCAGACAAGTACTACTTTGTAGGTTATCCCAAGTAATTGGGAATTCCTCCACCACTATACCGAGGCAAAAGGTTTCTCACCGAGAACGGTATGCTTTTAAAGAGAACTAGCAAGGTGGCCCTTGCAAATGCGAGGGCTAGCACTATTATAGTAATTAATTTTTGTTACTCATAGATATATTTTGTATTTATTTTCTTGGTATGAGCAATTCCTTTTATATCGGATATTTGGGGTTAATCCTCTTTAACAGTTAGGTTTTACTTATGTGATTGCACAATAGTATTACTGTTGTAGTGTCGGATCGATATGATTGTAATAAGTGTCTAATGTTTCTATCTATATATATTTTTTATCTACAGTGTATTTTATCATGTTGCATTTGCATTTTTAACTCAAACTAAATCATGATGTAATATATTTTGTTGCAAAAAGTTATATCCGTATATCCACTCTTTCTTAATTCAGAACATGTTCTTCCCATGCCAATAGTATTCATGGTGTTCTACCAGGCTGATGCTTTGATGTTTCTCCACTGTGAAGAAGTTAACACCTACATTTATGTATAGTAATACCGTCATTATTTTCAACAAAAAGCAGCAAGAAAAATTGTATGTACTTTTGCGTATGACATCAGGTCGGTAATATCCAAACTTTAAAGAAAACATGACACATGTATTCGATCTAAAAATTCCACTTTAGGTTGAGGAGGTTCATGCATGTACTTGAAAATTAGCGTCCACATATAAAGATAAATTACATTCCGTTGACGAAGTGGAATTCAGATATGAATCTAAGATTATGCCAGGACTCTGATAAACATTGACATATATGCATAACCTAATTATAAAATAAGTTTTGTACTTAGATAACCTAGAGTTTGTGGTGTTCAATTTGAAGTTGACCTAGTAGCTGCGAGCATAGGTGCTATATACAATATGATATAGATGCAGATGACAGAAATATACTAATGAAAAAATTACCCATCTAAGCATTCACAAAACTGAATAAACTATAGTAGAATATATTATTTTCAAAATTACCATAGGAGTATGTGTATAACGCTGATAAATACATAGCACTTGTTGATAAATACTCCCTCTGACCCAAAATAAATGTTGTTGGTCTAGTACAAAATTTGTACTAACTTAGTATTAAATCTACGACACTTATTTTGGGACGGAGGGAGTACATACCACCTGTTTTCCTTTACAGGTGTGTGCTCACCGTATAAACCCAAATTTCATGGTCATGTTTGCTATACACAAGCATGCGTACATCTAGCTGCTTGAAACCGTGCGTGAGGAGGAGAGGAGCAGATCGATCTAGCTCAAAGAAAAGGGCACCCGGAGGCGGACATGGCGGCAGCATGCTTACCGATTTCATACCCACCTAGCATGCTTGCCGATTTCAAATTCTAGAAAATCTATGCTCAGCCCGCAGTTAGCAGCCGTGTGCCCTCGACCTAATCGCCGATCTAATCAACCAAAATTCTACAGCCTATAGCCTCTTTGGCTGCACTCTAATTCTATGGCCCGTGACATCTCATACATGGCCCGTGGAGACATCTCCCCATGACTATACGCCAATACGCCATGCCGGATGCCCTAGCAAAACTTAATTTGTGGTGTTGGAAGGAGAAGGGGTCAGGGGTGCGTGAGGTGAGGATGAGACGATGAGGATCGATCGCACCTAATTGTTTTCGATCTCATCTATACACAGAACGGGACTGGTACAGGATGGGACTCGAATAAACGGATCTTGACCATCAGATGTTCGCTAAATTATGAGGGCCACGAAATTAATGGTCAGATATTTCTAATTAATGTGGGATTTTCTAGAATATTTTTCTATTTTAGACACGTATTTTGCTTTTAGTAGATAATAGATGGTTCTTGCAAAAGGTGAGTGGGAGAACAGTACAACTCGACGAGATAACAGTATCTTCGTCATCAGATCAAAGGAAAGAAACCTTGGAAGTAATTCTAGAGTTTCCTACTGCGACTAATACGGAAGCCTCTACATAAGATGTATGGACTTCGGTCGAACTTGCAACTCAACCACGTAGGCAAAACTCGTGCAAACCTCTCAGGTGCGCAAGTGAGATATTGTTGTTAGACAACAGTATACCTACGATACACAAGGAAGCGTTGATGGGCCCTGACTCCGGAATTGGCTAAATGCCAATATAATCTGAAATAGTTTCCATACAAATGATTCAAGATCATATCTTGATAAACCCTTCGGAAGACTTAGAGTCTAACGAACATTAATGGAACTATAAACTGATGTGGATAAAATGTTTTATCCATAAAGCTCGACTTGTTGCAATAACAAGTTCAAGGAGTTGACTAAGATGAGATTGTCTCACCGTAGCGATGCTTAAAGTCAGATCGGGTTAAACTAGCAATTAATACATATTTCAATCTTGAGATATGATACATGGATGCCAAAAGGATTTCCATGTGATGGAAATGCAACCTAGGACTTGAATGTGATACAGTCCGAAGTATTTTGTCAATCCAGAGGATGCTAGTAAGTATGCAAACTTCAGAGTTCCAGCAATGGACAGAAGACAGCAAAATGGAGTTGGAATCTTCGTTTTGATGAAATAGTCAAAAGAGTTTGATTTCATCAATGGATAACGAAGATGCTTGTGGTTTCAAGAAAGTAAGTGGGAGTATAATAATATTTCTAAAAACCTTGTGTGCTTGACACATCGTTGATTGGAAATAATAGAAATTTCTTGACACGAATTAGTACTTCATTGAAAATAGTTTTTCGATGAAGTGCTTGGGCTAAATAGCCTTGATATTAGGCATATTTATCTACGAGATAGAATTGCCTAATAGGCTAAGCCAAAAATACATATTGACAAGATGCTAAAACAGTTTAGCATAATAACGCCAAGGAGTGATTCTTGCCGAAGTCACATGGAAAGAATTTTGCAAAACTCGGTGTCCCAAAACACTGATGAGCAAAATACATGATGGAGATTCCACACGCTCTTGTGGTTGGATTAATCATGTATTCCATGGTATGTAAAACAACCAGATATGTCCGATACTCCCAAGCTGTTGCGAGTATAGATACCAAAGTGATCAAAGTACTGATCATGGGACAATAGTGAAAAATGTCATTGAGTACTAAAGTAGCACTGATGACATGTTTTCTCGCAAGCAGAGATTATGAAGTGCTCGTTGTAGGTAATCACATTGATACAGTCTTCATCAATGCTCCATGCGATTTTTGATTTAAGTTAAGGGTTTTGTGTAATACACGATTTGGTGGCACGGTATTTGGAAATCGTTCCAAACAGGTTACTGTGGCGAATTCTATAACAAAGGCTAAGTATGTTGCCGCTTTCAAAGCGACATAGAAGATGTTGAATCGTACAGTTCGTTCATGAACTTAGTATGATTCCAAGATGGCTTTGGTCAATGGAACACTATTGAAGATAGTTGCTCCATAGCTCAGTCTGAGGAATCAAGGTTTGACATGTGATTCACATATATACAAAGCCAAGTCCACACAAAATATGAATTTTGTGAAAGCGTGAAAACACGAGGATATGCAAAGATACACACGGAGCTGAAGTTGTCAGATCCGTTGGACATCAGGCTATACCACAAGCGAAGCATTTTTACACCGGTATGCCATAGGTGTAAAGTGCATTAGCATTGACTAGATTATTGACTCTAGTGCAAGTGGGAGTCTGTAGGAGATATGCCCTAGAGGCAATAATAAATGTTATTGTTTATCTCCATGTTCATAATTATGTTTATGTTCCATGCTATAACTGCTATGGTTCTCGAGTCTGCAATAACCACGAGGCTCGGAGGAAGACTCATATGCACGTGTGGAATAATAAACGGTAAAAAGTATTCCTAGTCTGGCCTCTAAGACTAGCTCAAGTGTTGCATGATGGTCCTCTTTTCCTGATCATGGGCATGTCTATGCCGGCAATTTTGAGGGCACAATGTTAGGAGAACACTTGTGTTGAATCGACCCGAATTGATGTTATGCTATGAGATACATTCGTCACAAGTTAATGGTTAATAACACAGAGATAGTTAATGTTTGCATAAATTCCTTAGACCATGAGAGTATCGAGTTTCTTCATGCTTGCTTCATGAACTTTGGGGTTTGTTAAACGTCATCCGTAAATGGGTGGCTATTACGGCGGCTTACGGGTTCATGGAAAAGTATGTCAAGTAACTTGATAGCTCAAGATTGGGATTTGCTCCTCCGACGATGGAGAGATATCTCTGGGCCCTCTCGGTGTTACGGTATCCACCATCGTCTGGCCAGACACAATGTGATTTGATCACAGGGATGCCGGAACACGGAAACGGGAAAAGAGAACAAAACCGGTAACGAGGTAACTGGCATTGTGGACAAGTGTCGATCCACGGGGATGCCGATGATTCTCACCTCGGGTATTTGTAACATATCGCGAAGCAACAGGAATAGCACACGGCAACTGGAGGTTCACTCGAATATTCATTCGTGTGGGTATAGGGGTCAATATGGGTGTCCACGGCTCCGATGTTGATCATTGATCGGAAAGTGTTCCGGGTCATGTCTATACTTCACCGAACCTATAGGGTCACGAGCTTAAGGGTCATCTATCAGCTGAATACTAGACGGGGAGTCTGAGAGAAAATCACCGGAAAAGTTTCGGACGCAACGGAAACGTTCCGAAGAGGACATCGGAATAGTTCCGGTAAAACTGAAAAGTTGTTTCAGGGGATACCATTAAGTCAAATTGGTTTCGGCACACGCCTGAAAATTCTTGGAGGATGCCAGAAGTGTTCTGGAAACTTCTGGGAATTTTCCGGGATAAAAACCGGAAATGTTCCGGAGCTGCCGGAACCGATTTGGTTGCTTTTCGCAGATGAAAATCACTAATCCGAAATTGTTTCGGAACGAATCCAAAATCATTTGTGTGGGTACTGGAATTATTCTAAGACCCACAGAAATATTTTCGGGTTTAACGGTCGCGGAAAATCGGTTCCGTGAATAGTGAAAATCACTTTATGGATATTTTTTTGGAAAGCCACCTTTTGGGATATTTCCCAAAAGGCTTCTAGAAGGCTTGGGGGCTAAGAAACCCCCCTTGGGGGGCCCCCCAAGAGGGTTGGCCGGCCACATGAGGGGCTCCTCCATGGGGCCCCACTTGCTCCATTACTTCCCCTTTATGCCCTTGTGGAAGTCTTCTTTCATGGGCATTTTGGGTTTTTTGGAAGTGCCCATCCTACCCCTTGGTTTTCCTATAAATAGAGGTGGAGAGGTGCTCTCCACACTCAGTCCTTGCTCTCATACACATGCCATGCTCGTCTGGCTCTCTCTCTCTCCCTCCCACGAAAAGAGTTTCGTAGAGCCGAAAGGCTGTCTGGATTCCGGTGGGAACTAGTTCTGGACGGCGAAGCCCTGCCGGATAGATGACACCGTATGTGTGCAACTCTATAGAGAGATCGTAGTTTCGGTCTTAGTTCGAGAGTGCCTCCCGAAGGGCTGTCTGAGTGATCGTCCGAGTTTCGAAGGTCCTCCCGAAGGGCTGTCCGTGACACCGTCCAGGGGACTGTCCGACCGCCTCCCGGAGGGCTGTCCGTGACACCGTCCAGGGGACTGTCCGAGGGGCAGATGAGGGAGTACATCCTCGCGGTTGAGAGGTTGTAAATCCTAGCTGCGGGGATCTGCACCGCCGATCGTCATCGACTCTACTTCCGCTGCGCTACGAGTCGGTAACGAAAAAGATCAAACCTTGTATGCAGTCTCCATAGTGGTCCTGGGCTGGTGCGTAGGTCGGAAAATTTTTGTTTTCTGCTGCGTTCCCCTACAGTGGCATCATGAGCCGTGCTATGCGTAGATGCAGGTTACGATCTAGAATACATAGAGATGTATGGGTGTTGCACAATATAATTTGTAGTAGATGAGTTCTACTGTTGACAATTATTTGTGCGGGTAGCAGATGAAATCTGTTACCCGATGTTCTTGTTGCTTCCCTGGAATTTGCATATTTCTGATCTTGATAACAGCATGGTGGAGTTTCAAAGTTCTGGCAATCCGCGATCCTGATTGATCAATGAAGTGCTAACAGTTCTTTGAAATCCACCATAGTTAAAAAGAAAGATGAAATTTCGCAGACGAAAGGGCAATGCAGATATGATCTGCACGGGGGTCATGCGTCTGACGAAGTTCAGTATGTAGCGCCGTAGCAGTAGCGCGCCCACCCGCGCTACTGATATGAAAAAAACTCGCGCTACTGCTAGGGTTTTCCCTAGTAGTGTTTGGCCCAGCCAGGCCAGGCGGCCCAGCAAAGCCAACCCTACAGCCCAGTCACTTAGAGCATGGTTAATAGTATACCAACAACCGACTATATGGAGTTGCCATGTCACATATAGTCAACCTAATAGCCAGCATGTATAGTAGCTAGTTGCAAAATAGTACTACTTTATTAATGCATGGCCCACCATACACTCTCACAATGTTTCTTGGAACTCGTGCTGCAGCCGGCTATTAATTTACAACCCGCTTGCCTTCTCTCTCATCCAACTCATCACATATATAATTGTTTAATCCTTATAGCCCGCTGGCCGTATTTTATTATACTTGCTCTTAATAAAAAATAAGAGTGAACCAGTACACCCTAATCAAATCGTGACCGTCTGCACTAGATCTAACAACCAAGCCCCACCTATGTCATCTCTCTTTCTCACTGACGCATGGACCCCACTCATCAGCACTGCCCCCACCTCGCACACAACAGCCATGGCCGCAACCACCGCCATCCCACTTCCCACAACACGCACGATCCACCTTCGGACCCCATGACCCTCCTATAAATTCACCTCGACCCCTTTTTTGAAACCTGAGATCGCGCGCACAAATACGCGGCCAGGCTGTTCGAATTCATCAGTGTTGCAAAGGCTTTGCAACATGGTCTGTGTCGCGAAGGGCATGCGACACGATGCTAGCTACTCGATCGCACCGAATTGAATGGCTCCCGTCCTAGCCGGTTTTTTCTAAAAATCAGCCGACCGACGCATAGCGCACACCTAAAATCAACAAACTTTTTTTCTTTCTCTTTCAATAACACAAAACCTTTTTTAGTGAGAACAATAACAAAAAAAAGTAATCACACGATTTCTCCAAAAAAAACACATCATCACTCCAGCCACAAATTGCAAACGATCCCTATTTCCATCCCAAGACCTGAAAGCGTGCTAGCTGCTCTTTCGGTGGTCCTCTAGTTGATCTCAACACATGTAATTTAATTATTATTTTTGAAAGATCCAGCAAATTGCTGGCTTGATTAGATTTAGCAGAAAGCAGCGGAAGAACAACATGATGAAGATCCGAAGATCAAAGAAAAGGAAAAAAAGCAGCCCTATTAGCTGCAACACAACATACGATCCACAACAAGACAGCACGGCTCCGACTCTGACGGAGAACTACGAAGAAACTAGGCAAGGTTGGCGTCACGGAAGGTCGCCGAACGAACCACTTGTCATGCGTCATCATATACCACCGGTTCCCCGCCACCGCGGCTTCGACTTCACAGCAACAAACAGCCGAGGCAACCCCACGGACACGCCGGAGAAGAGCTGACTACCACGACCAATGCCAAGCCTCCGACATTGCTCATTGTCATTATCGTTGCCACAGAAGCCACCGTGCACATCCAGCTGTAGGAAGCACCAATGGGATCAAGGTCTTCAAGACGGCGCCCTAAAGAGGGGAGCGACGTTGAAGACGACGCCACCGCCCGACCCTGCAGCGGGATCTGGGCTTTCACCCGAAGAACTTGATCCGGGAGTAGAGGCTGTTAAGATTTCCGACGACGCCTCCAAGGAGGATAGCCGCCGGCCGGGCCGGGCTTTCACCCGGGGCAGCCACTCCCACGCAGCCGGCCGAGGCCGACCCGTACCTCTGCACCCCCCCCCCCCCCCCCACACACACACACACACAACGAGCACGCCAACATTGTGCAGGGCCACCAGCTAGCCTCCCCGACAATGGGCCTGCAGAAACCAGATCTGGTCTTGCACCCCGCATCCAACCACGCCCGGAGCCTCCCTGCTCCAGCAATCGCCATCCGGGCACCACCAGCTGCCGGAAGAACCCTGCCCGGGCTGACAGCCCACGGAAGACCTGCTAGATCCAGGTCCCCCGTAGGAAACCACGCGCAGAAGACCAGCCAAGTGGCCGAGCCGCCTTGCCGCGCCCACCACAGCGACCACCATCGCCCTGCTGAACCGCCACCACCGCCCGTGCTCGCTAACCGGCCGCGGACACCACGCGCCGCCACGGGCCAACTCTTTTGGCCACGCACAACTGACCAGCCTGTCCCAACTAGCTGAGCACCGCGCGCGTGTCCTCACCAGCCGACACAGCTGCGCGTAGAGCGCGCACACCCGCGCGGTCCCAGGCGCGGTCCTCGGCCGATGCGCACAACAGCCTCCTCGCACCTCAGAGCCTGGCCATGCCGCAGGCAGCATCCAACGTGCGCCCCCATTGTGCCAGATCCGTGCGGACCCACGCCACGCTCAACGCATCCACTCCATTCACCTCCGTGCCGTGCCGCCACGAGCGCGCTCGAGCCCCCATCAGAATCACCAACCCGCGCTGCAGATCCCCGAACAGGAGGAGAAAAAGAGCCCCGCCGCCGCCGAGCCGCCAGGTGAGGGGAGGACTGGTGGGTGTGGCGCTGGCGGCGGCGATTAGAGTTTGCTCCCGAGCCGCCCGCGGGAGCGACACGGGAGCGAGTTCCAACCAATACATGTAATTATTGTAATGTTGATTCAAACCCCAGTTTATTTAGCTTTGGTACAACTTAACTTAAGAGTTAACGTGCTAGTATTTGCGTATACAAATAGTAGGCTATCTTTTCTACTACCTCTGTATCAAAATATAAGACGTTTTTGCAGTTCAAATTTGAACTGCAAAAACGTCTTATATTTTGGTACGGAGGTCGGAGGGAGTATGTGTGAAGTTGAGACTCATGTACTTCCAGATGTCTGTTCTCTTCTTTGCCCTGAATGATGGATCATCACTGCCCAAATCAGCTGATCAAAATAAAGATTGTTGAGTTTGCTGAAAGGATCGATATGGTTGACTAGAGGGGGGGTGAATAGGCAACTACCAATTTTTAGCTTTTCTTAACAAATTAGGGTTAGCAACAAAATAGGTTGTCTATATGTGCAACTAGGTGAGCAACCTATATGATGCTAACAACAACAACAACACAAGCAAGCAAAGGAAACAACACAAGTAAAGCTTGCACAAAGTAAAGGTAAGAAGTAACCACAACTGGAGCCGGTGAAGACGAGGATGTGTTTCCGAAGTTCCTTCCCTTTGAGAGGAAGTACGTCTCCGTTGGAGTGGTGTGGAGGCACAATGCTCCCCAAGAAGCCACTAGGGCCACCGTATTCTCCTCACGCCCTCACACAATGCGAGGTGCCATGATTCCACTAGTGGTGCCCTTGAAGGCGGCGATCGAACCATTACAAACAAGGTTGGGGCAATCTCCACAACTTAATTGGAGGCTCCCAACACCACCACGGAGTTCACCACAATGGAATGTGGCTCCGAGGTGACCTCAACCGTCTAGGGTGCTCAAACACCCAAGAGTAACAAGATCCGCAAGGGATTAGTGGGGGGAATCAAATTTCTCTTGGTGGAAGTGTAGATCGCGGCCTTCTCAACCAATCCCTAAAGAATCAACAAGTTTGATTGGCTAGGGAGAGAGATCGGGCGAAAATGAGCTTTTGGAGCAACAATGGAGCTTGCGGAGGAAGAGGTGGTCTTCTTGGAGAAGAAGACCCCTTTATATAGTGGGGGAACAAAACCAACCGTTACCCAGTTTTCAGCCCGCACAGAGCGGTACTACTGCTCACATGAGCGTTACTGCCGCCCTGGCGGTAGTGCACAAAGTGCAGTGCAAAAGAGCGCGGTAGTGCCGCCGAAGCGGTACTACTGCTCTTCCCAGCAGTACAACCGCTGGGGTTGCAGCACAGGGCACTCGGAGAGCAATGCAGGACAGAGAGGGAGAGGGACTGCTGCACCAGTGGTAGTACCGCTGCGGATAGCGATACTACCGCCTATGCGCGGTACTGCCGCTCGCCACTGCCGCTTTGCTACCGCTGAGAAACAGGGGAGGGCACGAAGAGCAGCGCCGCGAGCGGAAGTGGCAGCGGTGGTAGGCGTGGTACTACCGCTTACAAGCGGTACTGCCGCTCCTACCGCCGCTGCTACAGCCGCTTGCCCAGCCGGGTCAAAAGGGGTCAGCGGTAGTATGCCAATGGGACCACCACTGGACTACCACTGAACCTGACACGAAAAATCATGCCCCGAATCGAGGCGGTAGTACGAGCTGTACTGGAAGCGGCACTACCGCTTACAAGCGGTACTACCGCTTCCAGCCGCGGTACTACCGCTGGCAGCTCTCTGAGCACTCCTAGGTAATGGAAAGCGAAACTCCAATGAAGCGGAAAGGAATGAAGGGTGCAAATGAAAGTGAGTACGTGTTGATTCCACCCAAACCTTTCCGAAGCGGACCCCCTCTTGATAGTACGGTATTTCCTACGACTCAAGCCCACCAAAAATGAAACGAAGGAAAATAAACCGTCTTCACTCTAATACATCGAGGGGCATCAATCATCTTGTGCCAAGTGATGGAATATCTGAAATGCTCAATGCACACGATTAGTCCGCAAAAGCATTGTCATCAATCACCAAAACCACTAAGGGAGAAATATGCCCTAACAATCTCCCCCTTTTTGGTGGATTGATGACAACACGGGATTTGCACAAGGGATAAAACGAGATAATAAGCAAACCCAACATCTACAAAATATAGACGGGCTCCCCCTAGATGTGTGCACTATTTAAGTATGCTTTTGGAATGCAAAGCACACACACTAGGATCAACACTCCCCCTATATTTTATAGACCGGCAAAACTTGCATCAATAACATAAGAGAGAAATACAAGGATGCAAGGAATAGCATGTGAGCATAAAGATAGGGCACAAGATAAGCATAATATCTCACAAATTAACATAGTACTGAACATAAAGATAGGATAAGATAGCATATGTCTCACACCATATGACTTAGACTCCAGGTCACACAAACACAAACCAAAGAAAACGAACGATAAAAGAGTTCACGAGAGAGAAAAGCAACGCAAATACGACACACTCATGACTCGGCAAATCCCTAAACTCTCTCCCCCTTTGGCATCGAGACACCAAAAGGGCAAAGAGTGCTAGAACGATCACAAGTGATAGCAACGCCGGAGATCCTCATCATCAATACTCCCCGTGGTCGCTCGAGTCCTCGTCAGTAGCAGCCGCAGTTGTGGTCTGATCAACATCTGAGTCCGTCCAGTGACAGTGCTGAGTGGTCCACTCCTCCTCATCAGTGATCCGATCCTCTGACCCACTGGCAACCTCGACCCCAAGATGCCTCATGATGAGCTTGTCACGACCTCGGGATTTCTTCTCAGCCACGTGTGCCTTGTACTGCCCGTGAGCCTCCATACAGAATAGCTTCTTCATCTTCAGCTTGAGCCTCTTAGCCCAAGATGGATCCACTCCAGTTGGCTCGTAGTCAGGCTCGTTATCATCATCAATTACATCCTCATCCATAGGTGTCTCCGTCTCCGGAACAGGAGTGCCCCAGTTCTCTTTCTGTCTCAGTCGAACGATCTCATGAGAGATCAAGTCACCAGTCACGAGCATCTCATCAGGGTAAGTGAAATCCCATGCCTTCTCAATGAGCAACATCAGGTACGGACCATACATGGGACACTTGAGCTCAGTGATGGCGGAAAGAAGCTCCGACCACATGATATGAGAAACATCCCAAGATTGCCCCGTGTTTGCCTCCTTCTCATTCTGACAGAAGAGCAGGAAGTCCACTAGGTAGGAGTGTACCTGATCCAAGTTCCCAATCCGAGGGAAGAGAGTGTGCCTGAAAATGCGATGCAGGATGTCCAGGAAAGGGCTAAGCTCATATGTCTTCTTCTGGGTGGTTGGAGAAACCTTCAAAGTGCTGTAGGGCCAGAGAGCAGACTTGTGCGTAGCACCCGCCTCCTTGTGAGGACGGAATCCAACCGGGTTGTCAAGCCCCTTATCCTCATAGCCCAAAAGTTCCATGAACGCCTTCCACTTGACAGAAAGTAGCTTGCCATTGGTCATCCAAGTCAGAGTCCTCTCCACATCAGTACCTAGGTGAACCGTGGCATAGAACTGAGCCACGATGTCTGCATCAAAATCCTTGTTGAACTCCATAACCTTGATGATGTCCAGCTGATTGCACAGCTCAAGAGCCTCTCCAAAGTACGGCATGTCCTTCTGTATATGAGGGATATCAATGTTTCTAACTGACACAAACAGATTCTTCTTCGCTTTGAGCACATCCAGATAGATAGAGCGCTGCTGCTTGGTCCAGAAGGGACGATTGACAAGAGTTGGATCTTGCTCGTGACGGTACGGGTTATGGCGGCGAAACACACAAAACTCCTTAGCATTCATCTCAGTCATGGACTTGACCTTCTCCTTTGGCTTGCTTGCAACTTGCTTGGTTCTTTGCATTGGCTGAGCACTTGAAGTTGCACCGGCATCCTTAGAAGTGCGATAGCACTTGGAACCCCCTGAACGCTCTGGATTCTTGCGACGGGCCTGATGCCCAGCACTGCTATCACCTGGAACCCACAACAAAGAGCGAGGGAAAAGCAGGTGTAAATCATTGCATAAGCCAATAAAAAGGAAACAAAGTGAGTTGAGGATTGGTACGAGGGAAGTAGAAGTTGACAGCCCTGGGCGGTAGTACCGCCCATCAGTAGCGGTAGTGCCACCTACAAGTGGTAGTACCACTCCAGAGGAGCGGTAGTACCGCCCGAGGCGAATGTCACCGGTCTGACCACAACCGCGGCTAGATCCGGTACTACCGGGGATGCCAAATTCAAATTCCCTCCAACCAAACTTCAATCCACCTATTCTAGCAGTCTTCTACGTCCTACTCAAGCCTCGATTTGAACAAAAAATCGAAGAATGCCACACACACATTGCCCTAGAACCTAGATTCAAAAAGTAGAACCATAGGAGAGGAAAACGGGGGCAATACCGGCATCCATGGCAAGAGGAGAAGGTGGGGAACGATCCCACCGGACGGAATCGCGGAAGACGGCACGGAATCGGCGGCCCGACGGCGGCCTACCGGTGCTTGTTCGTCGCCTGTGAGAGGAGAGGTCATGGGAGAGACGAATGGGTATGGGGGAGTTGGAACTCCCCCTGCCCGAGTCATAACCCCCCCAACCCGCCACAGAGCGGTAGTACCGCTCAGAGGAGCGGTAGTACCGCCCCGGTACTACTCCGCGACAGGAGGCCGGGTAGTACCGCTCAAGCGGTAGTACTGGGGTGCTAGGGCGGTAGTACCGCCGAGACACCGCGGTGGTACCGCGTAGGCGACAGCAAGCAAGATCAAGTCAAAAAAATGGTGGCTTATGCAAATTTAGAGAGGTTGTAGATGAGATGGCTTGGGTTGGAGACTTGAAACACCAGCAAATGGGAAGAGACACTCCAAGTTCAAAAAGAGAGAAAAAGGAGGAGCAAACTTGGAGCGACTCAAAGCACAAACAAAGTCCTAACGACAAAAACTCTCAAAGAGAGGGCGGTGGCCGAAGCCACCTATGTTTGAGTCAATTGGTATGGCACCACGAAGATTTTAACCTTGGACCCATGACCAAAACTCATCTTTGAAGCACATGAACCATCAAAAATGGCTAAAGTGAAAGACTTGATCAATTTATGCATAATGAGGGGAGGGAGAGTTCATTGAGAGAACAACACTCCCCCTATGTCCATGCCTACATCTAGAACAAGATAATCATGATGAATGTGGTGGGGTGTGACGAGATTCAAGACACATTGCTCGAATCAATGATATTTAGCTCATGCCTTAACTCGTGAAATCTTGCTTCATCTAATGGCTTCGTGAAAATATCCGCTAGTTGCTCTTGAGTGCCAACATGAATAATATCAATCTCTCCACGCTTGACGTGATCTCGGATGAAATGATGACGAATCTCAATGTGCTTCGTCTTACTATGTTGCACCGGATTGTAGGAGATCTTGATTGCACTTTCATTGTCACAGAAAAGAGGCACTTTGTCACAAGTGACACCGTAATCCTTTAAAGTTTGCCTCATCCATAGCAATTGTGCAAAACAACTTGCGGCGGCTACATACTCGGCCTCGGTGGTGGAGAAAGAGACGCAATTTTGCTTCTTCGAAGACCAACTCACCAAAGAGCGACCAAGGAATTGGCACCCTCCGGAAGTTGACTTCCTATCCACACGGTCTCCCGCCCAATCCGAGTCCGAATATCCCATGAGATCAAAGCTTGCTCCTTTGGGATACCATAAGCCAAAGTTTGGGGTATGAGCCAAATATCGAAAGATTCGCTTGACCGCCACAAAGTGACTTTCCTTAGGCGTGGCTTGAAACCGTGCACACATTCCCACACTCAACATGATATCCAGCCTAGATGCACAAAGGTAAAGCAAGGATCCAATCATGGAACGATATACCTTTTGATCCACCGCTTTACCATTGGGATCAATGTCGAGTTGGCACTTGGTAGGCATTGGAGTCTTGGCCGGTTTGACATCTTCTAGCTTGAATCTCTTGAGCATGTCTTGGGTATATTTGGCTTGGTTGATGAAGGTTCCTTCTCTTCTTTGCTTGACTTCGAACCCAAGAAAGAACTTCAACTCTCCCATCATAGACATCTCAAACTTCTCGGTCATGAGTGTGGCAAACTCATCATTGAAAGCTTTGTTAGGAGAACCAAAGATAATATCATCAACATATAGTTGGCATATGAACAAATCCCCTTTAACCCTCTTAGTAAAAAGAGTGGGATCGATTTTCCCAATTTCAAACCCACGGTCTTGCAACAACTCGGTAAGGTGCTCATACCACGCACGTGGGGCTTGTTTAAGGCCATAGAGTGCCTTATCGAGCTTGTATACATGATTGGGGAACTTGGGATCCTCGAACCCCGGGGGTTGTTTGACATATACCAACTCATTAAGAGGACCATTAAGAAATGCACTCTTCACATCCATCTGTTGCAACTTAAAATCATGATGAGATGCATATGCAAGCAACATACGAATAGATTCAAGACGAGAAACTGGAGCAAAGGTTTCACCGTAGTCGATACCCTCGACTTGGGAGTAGCCTTGTGCCACCAATCTTGCCTTGTTTCGAGTGACAACACCGTTCGTATCTTGCTTGTTCTTGAAGATCCATTTGGTTCCAATGACATTATGATTCTCCGTTGGCCTTGGCACCAATGTCCACACTTTGTTGTGCTCGAAGTTGTTGAGTTCATCATGCATGGCTTCAAGCCAATCCGTGTCCTCGAGCTCCTCATGTACCTTTTGGGGTTCAACACAAGAAACAAACGTGTGATGCTCACAAAAGTTTGTTAATTGTCTACGAGTGGTTACCCCCTTCTTTAAGCTTCCATAAACATTCTCCAAGACATGTTGTTGATGCTTGAGTTTGGAAGCAATCTTGGCGGCACGACGCTCCAATAGTTCCTCCGAGGTCACTTGAGGAGGATCATCTTGAGCATCTTGAGCGTCATCTTGAGCTTGCTCTTGATCTTGAAATTGCACTTGATCTTGAGCTTGCTCGGTGTCATGATCTTGATCTTGGGCATCATTTGGTGCATCACCATCATCTTGAGGTTGATCTTGCCCTTGATCTTGGTCACTTGGTTGAGGGTCTTCGGTTTGTTCTTCGGAAGCGTGTGGGTCAATGGTTGGTGATGGCTCCACTTGCGTAGAGCATTGCCCTTCTCCTTCGGCCACAAGGGGTTCCTCAATGAGGAGTATTTGACCAATCCCCATTCTTCTTATGGCTTGGGGAGGAATTTCATCACCTACATCACAAAGACCACTTTGCTCCACTTGGGAGCCATTATTTTCATCAAACTCTACGTTACACGTCTCCTCAATAAGTCCGTTGGACTTGTTGAGGACACGGTAAGCATGAGAGTTTGTAGCATAACCAACAAATATGCCCTCTTGAGCTCTATATTCGAATTTAGACAAACGTGTACCTTTCTTGAGAATGAAACACTTACATCCGAACACCCGGAAGTACTTGAGGTTGGGCTTGTTACCGGTAAGTATCTCATAAGGAGTCTTGTTCAAGCCTTTGCGGAGGTAGAGCCGATTGGATGCATGACATGCGGTGTTGATGGCTTCGGCCCAAAAGTTATACGGAGACTTGAATTCCGCCATCATGGTCCTTGCCGCGTCCATCAACGTCCGGTTCTTCCTCTCCGCTACACCATTTTGTTGAGGGGTATATGGTGTGAAGTATTGATGCTTGATCCCCTCATCACTAAGAAACTCATCCAAGGTGTAGTTCTTGAACTCGGTACCGTTGTCACTTCTAATCATCAATATCTTTGCCTCATGTTGACGTTGAGCTTCATTGGCAAAGTCGATGACGGTTTTTTGGGTCTCGCTCTTCCTCTTGAAGAAATATACCCAAGTGTATCTTGAATAGTCATCCACAATCACCAAGCAATACTTTCTTCCCCCAAGACTATCAAAGGATGGAGGTCCAAAGAGATCCATGTGAAGGAGCTCCAAGGGCCTCTTCGAGTAGATGATAGTCGTGGGTCGGTGAGCCGTCTCATGTAGCTTTCCTTCGATACAGGCACTGCAAGCACGATCTTTGGCAAAACTCACATTTGTTAGTCCACGAACGTGATCCCCCTTGAGGAGACTTTGCAAAGATCTCATATTGACATGGGCTAGTCGGCGATGCCAAAGCCACCCCACATCAACTTTAGCCATTAGGCAAGTCGCGGTCTTAGTGGGTCGCTCCGAGAAGTTAACCACATAGAGACCGTTCTCGACATGCCCAACAAAAGCTACTTTAAGAGTCTTGCTCCACAAAAGGGCCATGGTATCAAGGTCAAAGAATGTGGCAAAGCCCATAAGTGCAAGTTGACGAACGGAAAGCAAATTGTATGCAAGGGTCTCAACAAGCATGACTTTCTCAATTGATAAATCATGAGAAATCACAACCTTGCCAAGACCCAATACCTTAGATGTTGAGGCATCACCGAATTGAACATGGGTGGGCATAGATGAGCTTGGTTGCACGTCCACCACCAAATGCTTGCTCCCGGTCATATGATTTGTTGCTCCACTATCGAGCAACCATGATCCTCCACTGGAAGCAAACTCCTACAAGAGATCAATGCTTGGTTTTAGGTACCCATTCTTGAATGGGTCCTTTGATGTTAGTAACAAGGGTCTTAGGAACCCAAATAGACCATTCAATGTACTCATAATAAGAACCAACAAATTTGGCATAAACATGCCCATCACTAGCACGGCATAAAACATAAGACGGGTTAAAGTCGCCGGCTTTGTTCGATGGAGTGGGATTGCCCTTCTTGACATTTCCACCCACCACCTTGTCCTTCTTCTCCTTATGAGCACCCTCTCCCTTCTTGACAAATACCTCTTTGAGAGGGAGAGTTTTCTTGATCTTGTTGTTCTTCGTCTTCTTTGACTTGGGCACAAATCCAAGTCCCTCCTTTGCCACAACTTCCTTTTGATTGCTCAAAAGTTCGTTGAGGTTCTTCTCGCCTTGTATACAAGTCACAAGGCCTTTCTCAATTTGTTCCTTCAACTTGGCATTCTCCTCCACAAGATGAATATGCTCACAACAAGGGTTAGTATCATGAGCATTATCAATTAGCACAAAAGGAGGGCAGGTGGCTATTTCCTTAGTGAGCTTTGCTTGGAGTTGATCATGAGACTCCTTGAGAGTAGCATGTGCACTTTTCAAGGCCTTGTGAGCCTTGTCAAGTAGCTCAAACTCCTCCTTAAGTCTAGCATGGCCAACCCCAAGCTCAACATTCTCGGATTTAAGCACACGAGCAAGAACTTGAGCATGATCATGATCTTTCTTTAGTTGAGCAAGGTCAACGTTTTGCGACTCCTCAAGAGCCGAACGAAGACCTCGCTCTTCCTCAAGAGCGATGGAAAGATCTGCAATCTCATCGGCATAGTCATGACTATGGCCTTCCAAGTTAGTGATGTTCTCCTCGTGAGACTCAATGATATCATTGGCCTCACCAAGTTGTTCCAAGAGAGTAACGAAGTGCTTCTTGGTCTCACCTTTGAGCTTACCCAAGAACTTGTCAAACTCATTATCATCCACATTCACCTCCTCTTGATCATCCACACAATCCAACAATGAAGGATTAGTAGAGATTGAAGTTTTGATGTTGGAGGTTACCTTGTTGACGCCTCTTGCCATGAGGCACTTGGGGATGATGTTCTCGTTGGGGGCATCGAAGAGGGACACCGAGGTTGGAGAAGAGGTGGCAATGGCCACGGTGGCCGTTGCTAACACTTCACCATTTGTATCATCATCATCATCATCGGAGTTGTACTCTTCATGCGCCACCAAGCCCTTTGGAGGCACCTTCTTGTTGAAATTGTTCTTGTTTGGGAAGGACTTGGCCTTGTCTTTGCGGATGAGCTTGCCACCATTGTCCTCCCTCTTCTCATACGGACAATCCGCCACAAAGTGACTCACATTGCCACAATTGTAGCAAGTCCTTACTCATTGCTTGCCCTTTGAGTTGTTCTTGGAGGAGTTGGGCCTTGTGTTTCTCTTGTTGCCCCAAAATTGCCTTGACGCAAGAGCCATGTGCTCGTGGTAAGCATATTTGGTGTCTTCGGGGCAACTCTCTTCTTCTTCCTCTTCTTCTTCTTCCGGAATACCCTTGGCCTTCAAAGCAAGGTTGGGTGAGGCTTTCTTTGACCGTTGGAAACGAGCTAGAGCATTGTCGGCGGTCTTGTTCATGATGTTCATGGCAATAAACTCATCCAACACTTTACTTGAAGACAAAGGTGTGGAAGTCCGGTCTTTGACGAATCATGGAGGACATTGCCTTGTTGAATGGCATGATGGCCTTGAAAAACTTGCGCTTGATCCAATTGTCATCCGTATCCTTGCTCCCATGATCTTGAAGAGCGACCGCAAGAGTTGTCAATCTTCGGTAGAGATCCCAAGGATCCTCATCTTCATTCATCACAAATTCATCGGCCTCATCAAGCACCACCTCAAAGTTGGACCGTTGAATGCTTGAGCTCCCCTTGTACAAAGATATAATGTATTCCCAACAATCCTTTGCACGGGAGAAGGGGCGCAAGTGAGCTAGATCTTCGAGAGGCACTGCGGATTGGAGGATGAACAATGCGGAGTGATTGTATTGATTGTCCGCCTCTTCTCTTGAAGTGAGGTTGCTTGGATCATGTGGGTAGAAGCCTTGCTCGATGATTCTCCAAAGATTTGTTGAGTTGTGATTCAAATGAGACTTGATACGAAAAACCCAATTAGCAAAATCACCCTTCACAAGCTTAGGAGGAGGACCAAGGTTGTTAATATGCGGTGTAGGGACCGGTCCTCCATAGACCGGGGGAGGGGGAACCGAGGCGTAGGTTCCCGTCCCATTCTTACCATGAGGGGAAGAGGTTTGAGTGTGTTTAGCCGCTTCCTTGCCGGAATTGGCCTCCGACACCGATGCGGTGGGATTAACCATAAGCAAAGGATCGGGAGTAGATTTCAACCCCTCAAGGAGTTCTTTAAGCATGGACTTGACCTCGGCCATCATAGACGTCTTAAGTGAAGCCATAGCTTCATTTAAGTCGTCTCGGGTGACCGAGTTCAACTCCACGGCCTCGGGGACTTCCTCATCCCGATCCCCGCCGTCAACCATACTCTTCGGGTGGTGAAACCCTTAATAAAGAGACGAGGCTCTGATACCAATTGAAAGGATCGATATGGTTGACTAGAGAGGGGGTGAATAGGCAACTACCAATTTTTAGCTTTTCTTAACAAATTAGGGTTAGCAACAAAATAGGTTGTCTAGATGTGCAACTAGGTGAGCAACCTATATGATGCTAACAACAACAACACAAGTAAGCAAGCAAAGGAAACAACACAAGTAAAGCTTGCACAAAGTAAAGGTAAGAAGTAACCACAAGTGGAGCCGATGAAGACGAGGATGTGTTTCCGAAGTTCCTTCCCTTTGAGAGGAAGTACGTCTCCGTTGGAGCGGTGTGGAGGCACAATGCTCCCCAAGAAGCCACTAGGGCCACTGTATTCTCCTCACGCCCTCACACAATGCGATGTGCCGTGATTCCACTAGTGGTGCCCTTGAAGGCGGCGACCGAACCTTTACAAACAAGGTTGGGGAAATCTCCACAACTTAATTGGAGGCTCCCAACACCACCACGGAGCTTCACCACAATGGAATGTGCCTCCGAGGTGACCTCAACTGTCTAGGGTGCTCAAACACCCAAGAGTAACAAGATCCGCAAGGGATTAGTGGGGGGGATCAAATTTCTCTTGGTGGAAGTGTAGATCGGGGCCTTCTCAACCAATCCCTAAAGAATCAACAAGTTTGATTGGCTAGGGAGAGAGATCGGGCGAAAATGAGCTTTTGGAGCAACAATGGAGCTTGGGGAGGAAGAGGTGGTCTTCTTGGAGAAGAAGACCCCTTTATATAATGGGGGAACAAAACCAATCGTTACCCAGTTTTCAGCCCGCACAGAGCGGTACTACTGCTCACATGAGCGGTACTGCCGCCCTGGCGGTAGTGCACAAAGTGCAGTGCAAAAGAGCGCGGTGGTGCCGCCGGAGCGGTACTACTGCTCTTCCCAGCGGTACAACCGCTGGGGTTGCAGCACAGGGCACTCGGAGAGCAACGCAGGACAGAGGGGGAGAGGGACTGCCGCACTAGCGGTAGTACCGCTGCGGACAGCGGTACTACCGCCTACGCGCGGTACTGCCGCTCTGCTACCGCTGAGAAACAGGGGAGGGCACGGAGAGCAGCGCCGCGAGCGGAAGTGGCAGCGGTGGTAGGCGCGGTACTACCGCTTACAAGCGATACTACCGCTCCTACTGCCGCTGCTACTGCCGCTTGCCCAGCCGGGTCAAAAGGGGTCAGCGGTAGTATGCCAGTGGGACCACCGCTGGACTACCGCTGAACCCGACACGAAAAATCATGCCCTGAATCGAGGCGGTAGTACGAGCGGTACTGGGAGTGGCACTACCGCTTACAAGCGGTACTACCGCTTCCAGCCGCGGTACTACCGCTGGCAGCTCTCTGAGCACTCCTAGGTAATGGAAAGCGAAACTCCAATGAAGCGGAAAGGAATGAAGGGTGCAAATGAAAGTGTGTACGTGTTGATTCCACCCAAACCTTTCCGAAGCGGACCCCCTCTTGATAGTACGGTATTTCCTACGACTCAAGCCCACCGAAAATGAAACGAAGGAAAATAAACCGTCTTCACTCTAATACATCGAGGGGCATCAATCGTCTTGTGCCAAGTGATGGAATATCTGAAATGCTCAATGCACACGATTAGTCCGCAAAAGCATTGTCATCAATCACCAAAACCACTAAGGGAGAAATATGCCCTAACATTTGCTCTTTAAACATAAACAATACTGGGATGAACTTTGGGCAGGCGTATGTATGTTGATGAAATGCTACTGCTGCTGCCCCTGTGACGGCGTGTGATGGCTAAGGAAGATGGTCGTCCTGCCGCCCCTACCCACCGGGGAGGGCTGCCCCTGCTGTTGCTCTTTCCCCAATCGTCCTCGCGGCCGTGGCGATCTCGCCCGTCACCGGGCACAGCACCACCATGGTGCTCGCCATCACCCTGTAGATTTCACTTGAATATTCATGTAAGTACTTCGCTTGAAACTCAAAAATGGAACATTCATCTAGCAACTACGCCCTCCGTCCCGGAATGTAAGACGTAAAAAACGTCTTACATTTTGGGACGGAGGGGGTTGATCTGAAGATGGACTTTTATCAGTGTTATACTCCCTCTGTAAAGAAACATAAGAGCGTCTAGATCCGTGATCTAAACGCTCTTATATTTCTTTACAGAGGGAGTACCATTCTTCGTTAACCCATTATCTTCTACAAGCAATTAACCAAGCTACTATGGAGGTCCACTTGGCTTCAAAAACATCTCATGCATTCTAGCAAGATAAAGAGAATGCCCCCAGGCACAAATTAACTAATTAATCATGATGACTCCATGGAATCATTTAAATATGGTTACGCGCCATCATACAGCAATTTTTGCAATGTGCAAAAGCTTTCCTTTCTTACACTGGAATATGCACAGGTCATCATCCCTCTCATCTTGATCTGTTTACCCACCATTCCTTTATAGAGTCCTCAAGGTGCCAAGTAGATGTGTCAAGGTCTTCAAGATGTAGCCACCAGCTCCTTTCAGTTTGAACTTCCTAGGTTTGCCGGAAAGCCACCACATGTCAAACCATTGAACTGCACAGACGAGTTGATGTTTGATGTTGCGTCTGCCAGGCATGAGTGACGAGGGCATAGTCGGTCTGGCCAGGCGATCTAGCGCCCGACGAGTTGTCATCTCGATGTGAGTGAGCTGTTGTTACTTCTCCTCTACCTATCAGGAATTTGAAACAGGTACTATTGTGTTATGCAGTATGGAGCATATATATCCAACTAACACTCTAGACAACCACTTGGACTGTCTGGATCTGATGATTTGCACGGGCAAGCTAACACCAGCACACAAGGAATTTGGTGACGGCGAGGCTCCTAAGAAAGCACCAAGCTGGACGCCTTTTTAATCTTAATAATCGAGAAGCACCAATTCTCCTATTAGCTGTTATAGCTGCTTTTTTGCATGGAATTATTTTCCCATCATTCAGTATTATGATGTCTTACTATCTAGGCATCCAGCACACCAACTTCAAAATGATTCTACGTTTTGGGCATTGCTATGCTCTTCCAGAGCATCATGCATCAAAAGGTTTCTTGGTTTGATGATCCTTCTACTTCCAGGTTTGAGCATATAAGATACAAGGTACATAAACCAACTGATGGAAAAGACACTACAAGAAAAGGGCAGTTACACCACAAGATTAAACTTGCTACTAGCTCTGAACTACAAAAATTAATAAAAAAAAATATGAGCCATGGTGTAAATAGTAGAACTAGGGATTCACCTACCGCTTCATCTACACAAACTAAGAATAACCAACCGATGAGCCAGCTACAGACGCAGCACTGCAAAACCAAAAAGACATATGAGCCATGACACAAAACAGACCTAGCTATCTCTGAACTAGTCGCAGAGCAACAACCAAACCAAATTGCACACAGAGGAGCAAAAACACAAGGCCTAAATACCCTAGAGCAGCCCCCAAACCTAACAAACTATCCAATCGGGGGCAGCAAAACACAAGCCAAAGCAGCTCAAGGACACCAATCCACCACTAACAACCGAAACTAGACAACTGGAACCAATTCATAGAGACAGTACATGGCACACAACGACCTAAGATCGGACGATGAGAGCTCCTGAAATCAGCAAGATGCATCGACCTAGATCTACAAAACAGAGAAGATGAAGGGAGGAAGAAGAACAACAACCAACCAACAGCTTGGAGGAGCAGCTAGAATCACGGAGCACCGACCAGAGCGACCTAAATCTTCAAGCAAGGGGGAGGGAAAGCTCTGGAAAGAAATCGCCATGGAGTCGCACCTTACTCTCTCTCTCTCTCTCTCCCGCTCTCGAAGTCTACGCTTGAACAGTGGAGGGGGAATAGACAGAGAAAGGGGAACGAAAAAGATTGAGAAAAGAAAAGAAAAAAAGCAAGGGAGATGCATCGACACGGCAACCATGAGTTAACGGGCAGACAAACCGTTCAGGCGCGAACCCGTGAAACAGAAAACAAACAACCCAAGCGAGCGCGAATCATCCCGCAATGATAAATCTGACTGAAAGCCAATTGTTTTCAGTCAGCTGAAAATTAGCAACTCTGTATTTTAATCCCGCACTGCACCTAAAACGATATCCACATTCCATTCATCTCATCTCAATCTGGGTTCATCACAGCACAAGGCCAACAACAAGGACGACAAAGCCATATAGTATCCTCCAACAAGTTTCCATGCCATATATAACCTCGGCATCCATCCAAACCAATCCAACCAAAATTTTCCGTATTCTATTTTTAGGACCAACTCAACTTCAACTCAACTCAGGGTTTCCTCTCCTCTCCTCTCCTCTCCTCTCCTGGACAACGACAACTCTCCACTGGTATACTTACCTAGTATCGTTGCAAAATTGCTCCTTGACTTGACGTTATGCAGAAGCAGCTGACACCTTACCAGTGGCCCTCCCCTCCTAAACCAGCTTTTAAGGAACAACAGACACACAAAAAACAGCTCTACTCTCTGTACCACCAATACCATCAGCCTTCTCTCCCAACCCAACCCAACCAAGCCCAAGCCCCCATGATATGTGCACTCTGTTCTGTTAGACTAGCTAGTATTTACCATTACCCTTACTCCTTCACAGGCCTCCCCCCCTGGGACACCCACCTCGTGATGGCGCTCTTAAGAGACAGGTTAGGCAACAGCGTCTTGTCACGCAGCCGCGCCTTGGTCACCGGCGACACGTCCTTGTCGCGCAGCCACATCTCCATCGCGCTGCGCTCGTACGTGTACCCGTCCGACGCGATGCATGGGTCATACATCACCGTCTGCAACCATACACACAATAAGCTATCAATCCACACATCCACATGCATGTCAATGTCTATCTATGACACACACACACACACACAATGGGACGACATTAGTCTACTGTACCTTGAGTATTGGGCACATGAAGTGACTGGGTGACCCTGGCAACGCCACCCCCGACACACTGGCCGCGATACGCTTCAGCCGTCCCAGCTCCTCCACCACCACGCTATTGAGGTCAGGCCGGTCCTTGCTCCGCATCTCCAAACACTTTAGGCCAAGCTGAGCAAGTTCATGCGCTTCCTTTACCGGCCAGTCCCCTGCACTCTCATCCAAGACATGAGTAATCTGGCCGTCTTCCACTGCTTGCTCCACCAGCTCAGGTAGTCCGATTGGTGACCGCCTTGCCGTCAGCAGCTCAAGGATCACCATGCCAAGCGCGTACGTGTCGGACTTCACCGACACCTGCCCGGTTCTCTGGTACTCCGGGTCCAGGTAAAACAGTGTGCCCGCCAGACCGGTCTTCTTGTACACCGTGCGGTTTGACAGAGTCTCCTTGGGTGGCATCAGGGTTGACAGGCCCACGTCACCAATCTTGCTCACTAGGTTGCGGTCGAGGAGGACGTTTTCAGGCTTCAGGTCACGGTGGATGATTGGGCTGGGCTTTCTGCTGTGCAGGAACACGAGGGCTGTCCCAATTTCCCAGGCAATGCGGAAGCGATCAAACCATGGGATCGGTGGTGTGCCCTTTCTGCACTGCAGACGATCCGCAAGGCTGCCATTCTCCATGTACTCGTACACCAAGCAGCCCCTGTCCGGACAGGCTCCCAGGAGCATCAGCAAGTGTGGGTGGCGTATCTTGCTCAGAACCTCAAGCTGCAGAAACAGAGTGCACTTGCATCAACTTTTTTTGAACATTGTCACTTAATAACTTTTTGACATAAAATTTCCTCAAGATGGGACGCTAGCTGCTACACTATGTCATGATGAAAAGGCCATTAAAAACACACACAGTGCTGCCCAATAAAAAAAACAGAAGCACATGATGAATGATGATGAATTCAGCAAATAAATAATACCTCTTGGTTGAAATGCTTGGTACTGGAGCTGTCATTAGAATGAAGGACCTTTATCGCTACATCCAAGTGATTGAGATGGCCCTTGTATACTGTTCCATTAGACCCAGTTCCGATCTTGAGTGACTCTGAGAATGATTCTGTAGCATTATCAATCTCTTCCCAAGTGAACGTTGAGTACGAGTCGCCTTGAAGTACAAGGAGCTTCTCCAGCCTCGACTCCCTATCAGCGTCCTTGGATGCCGTTGCCAGCAGCCTATTATGACTCGGTTCAAGGTTCAGCTTTTCAAGCTCTGTACTGACATCATCCTGCAATGGGACAGGTTATCAGATCAGAGCAGGAGAGTGCAATGCCCAAAACATACCATATTCCATTCACCTCTTTTTTCCAGAGCAACTGTCAATTTGCCTAATTAAGGAATGCATCTAATAATTCAAGATCCATAAGGCACGTGCCAACTCCATAGTAACTCGTTATCAATCAGATTGGAGGGAAATCAAATTACTGTAGCAAAGTTAGCAAACAAAAAACTGGGATTTTTTTTACATATGAACTATTATCTAGGAAAAAAAATCAAAGCAAAAGCTATGTGTTGGACGCGTAAATATAGTTTCAATGAAGACGTTCATATAATTAGAAGTCTGTCAATAACCAAGAAATTACACCACCAACCTTGTTGTCTGAAAGCATTAATTCCTGCAGTGAACTTGTTGGCACCGTGTCGGAACCCTGCAGTTAATCAAAACAAAAGCTATGTGTTGGATGCGTAATATAGTTCCAATGAAGACGTTCATATAGTTAAAATCCTGTCAATAACCAAGAAATTGCACCACCAACCTTGTTGTCTGAAAGCATTAATCCCTGCAGTGAACTTGCTTTTGTGGGCACCTTGTCCGAACCCTGCAATTGACTTGATATAGAGCTTTCAGCACCAGTGCATGAGGCAATTCTTCTGTCCTTGTCGGCATATACTGGTGCATTTCCAGTGAGATAATCGTACAGAGTAAAACCAGGCAGGCCCGGCCCTGAACTGCCATCCAAATCTGATGAGACAGGGGAACAGGTAGCATTCAGATGATGAAAAGGGGAAATAAGCAACTCCAACTTGTCTATCTTTGCATTTGAGATAAGCCAAGTACTAGAAACAATAATAGGCTTATGTCTTCATGCAAGCTTGCTGCGGTTTCACAGTTCCAGCAGCAATGAGAAATGGGAAGGAATATATTGCACGCCAAAGATGCACAGAAATGGAACATACGTGAGAAATATTTGGTGATAGGATGACGCCTATGGGGCCTTACCTGATCTTGAGGACGTTCCATCTGTAAATTCTTTGGTGCTGGAGCTCCCAGAGTTGCCTTTTGGTACTAGAGAGCTAGAGGGCGAGCCACTTTCTGAAACAGGAGCATAAACTGAAGACAATCCATCCTTTGAAACAACATATGCTGTGCAAAAGCTGGGGAGACTCTTGCAAATTTTGCAGGCCGTCCTACTTGCACTGGACCTCCTATAAGATCCAATGATCAACAGGAGCATGCACATTAATTATTATTCATCACGAATTAGTACAGTACAGGTATGAGTACGACTGTACGAGTATGAGGAGCTACCTAGTGAATGGGCTCTTGCTGGAAGGGTTACCGACAACGAGGAACTGTATCTGGTACTGAGAAACAAGACTGGAAATAGTATCCACGACATCTTTACCCTCAACAAGCAGTACTTGAGCTTCAACCTGAGCCAAGTAAGTAAAGAAATTAATTCAACCACCAGACAAGGGGTTGATGCATACATTCAGCCAGTCTAGAATAGGAAATGGAGATATGCTTGTTAAGGCAAGTCAACCTGGGCCTAGTAAGTAAACAAATAAATTCAACCAACAGACGAGGGGTTGATCCATTCATTCAGTGTAGACTATGAAATGGAAATGGGGTATACTTGTTAAGGCAAGTCAACCTGAGCCAATTAAATAAACAAATAAATCCAACCAACATAGAAGGGGGTCGATCCATTGATTCATTCATTCATTCAGATTCAGTCTAGAACATGAAATGCAAAGGCAGGAGTAGTTGCTAATCCAAACCACCTTGATTTCATCACATGCGTCTTTGCAGCGTTGCAGCATTTCCTGCTTCTCGATCCACAATTTTTCGAGCTGGCCTTCGGCGACGTTGGTGCTGACTTCATCAATCGGGAGGAGGTGCCCCACTGAAGGCAAGCCACACACAGGCACAAACACAAACAGATGGTGAGCATGCATATGGCGAAAGCAAACCCAAATGCGTGGAAGCGACGAGGAAGAAGGAGCGGGGGCGTGAAAAGCCGTAGCGTGCGTACTTGGCGTGGGCACGGCCAGGACCGGGGTGAGGACATGGATGAGCTTGAAGGCGGGAGGGGCGCCGTCCTTGGCGAAGTTGGCGAGCGCCCACCGGAGCACGTAGGCGCTGGATTTGGGGCCGCCGAGCGCCAGCCCGACCACGGTGGGCGCCGCGCCCGCTCCGGCCCCCTCTTCGTCCCCTTTGGCGGCCATCGCATGCCCTGGTTCATCGACAAGAGACGGGGAAATGGAATCGGTCAGCAACGGCAGCAGGAAATTACCGACGCGCTCCGGTAGGAGAAGAGCGAGAGAGAAGCACGAGAGCTCCGCCGCCGCGAAGCGCGCGGCGCCGACGACGATCAGGCTAGGGCCTCTCGAGCAGGGCCGAGCAGAGCAGTCACGCGCGCGCGCGGCGCGCTCTGGTCGGGGAAGAGCGAGAGAGAGGAGCACAGCACAGGGGTTCCGCCTCCGCGGCTTCCCCGCGAGACCCCGCCTCCGCCGCCGACTAGGGTGCGGCAGGGCCTCTCGAGCCGAGCCGAGCAGTCGCGCGCGCGCGCCATGGAGTAGGGGGTGCGGCGCGAGCGAGCGGGGGAGAGGTTTCACATGCATTCGGCGGGGGGTGGACCGGGGCTTACCCGTGGAGCGCCGGCAGTGCTTCACTTCGGCCGGCAACGGCGACGGCGACGGCGAGGGCCCCCGGAGCGGAGGTTGAGGAGGGGAGGAGGGAAGCTACGCTACGCTACGGTCCGTTGCACAGCGGGGGGATGCGGAGTTTGTAGGACGGAACGGACCCGGTCGTATGGGCCACGCTAGCTTCGTGGGTCGGCCGGAGTGAAAAGCCCACTTTGGTTGGCCAGCTGGTTGTTGGGCCCATCCTTTCCTTTCTTGCTCTAGGGCTCGGCTTGGCCCACCCACCTCCGCTCTGCCACCGCTGCGCACCCAAGACGCAAGCGAGAGCTATTTATCGCATTACGCGAGAGGAGGGGTTTAGTCTCGCGTCGACGTTTTCTGTTTCTGGTCGTTACTGGACCGGCCCACTTTATTCCTTTGCGCCTCGCGACTCTCTTCTCCTCCTCTTATCGTCTCGGCCGAGCTGCTCCTCCTATTCTTCTCCTGGCTCGTCTTATGCTCTCGCAGAGCCGCGGCGCCGGAGGCTGGTCTACGCGGCGACGGCGAGGGCGGCCAAGGCAGTTCCTCCTCTTCTCCTGGCCCAGTTCCTTCTTCTCCTTGTCTGGTTTTCTTCTCGAGATTCGTGGTGAAGGATTGATCTCAGAGGATAGGTATGGTGCTGATTTTGTTTCTTCTCCATGTTTGTGCTTGATTTCTCATCGATATAAGGTGTGTAGGCGTGATCTAATCGATCTGTTCTTCGGTGATTTTTGTTGTTCGTCTAGGGTTTGGGACTATTGGGAGATCTGGTGTGTTGGCTGGTGTGGATCGACATCTAGGTCTGCTTCGATTTATGCAGTAGGTATGGTACCAAATGAATCACATGTGTGTTGTGGATCGACTGCTAGGGTTTCGTGATTTCAACAATGTGCAGGGCGTGATTCTTCTTTTGTGTGCTTTTGTTGACAGGTTTTGACTGAGCAAGGGGGAAAGTTTCAAAGTGTGAATGACAGTTTGTGGAGGTAATAGTCCATTCGAATGTGTATCGGCTCATTGTTGTTCATGTGAAATTATTTGTGTGCTTATTGCATTGGTTGGGTAGTGTAGTTTCTTTGTTTTTGCGTTTTTACATGTGAGAATGCTTGCTGTTTTTAGATGGATAAATTTAGTGTTTGTGTTTTCAGATGATGATGATAGTGCTTTTGTACAATGTGTGAAGTGAAAGTAGGCATGTTTGTCCAGTTATATCTTCTGTTAACTGAAGAGAGTTATGGTTGGCCATGTGTATCTTAGTTAAATTCTGGGTTTCAACAAGCATTATATTAGTTAAATATATTTGTTTGCTTCAATGATTATGAGGTTAACGACTAGTCTAGTGGTTTGATGTTTTTGTTGAGACTAGTGTAGGTGTTTGTGTCGATTGACTCAATTAGGGAGGGATAAGTGAGTAGTGTTCAGCCAGTGGGAGGTGCAAAATTGCAATGCCGCCACTGCCCATTTGACCGCTACCGCTGCTGACAGCCCACCAGTAGTGGTCATGAGCTCCGGTGGTTCTGCTCCTCTGCTGGATCCATCTCCTTTTGCTTGTTCTCCTATGCTGGTGTGATCATGCTCTTGATCAGTTCATTTTTTATGGTAGTTAGGTCTTATACTTATGGGACAAAAGGAGAAGTGAGTTTTGTCCACTAACTATTGTTTTCTTCCCCGATGCATTTTTATACATTTTTTTGCTTGTATATGATTATTTCCTATCTTGTCTGGCATGTGTTTGTGTGTCCTACCTAATGCATTTTCGTCTTTGCATATGATCATTACCATCATTGCCTTGTTGTGTCTTGCTCTTGTTCTGGTGCCTGAGTAGCTAGTGTTGCTGTTGAGCATTTAGTATCAGGCAATTTTTTTCCGTTATAGTACAAGCATAATTATAATGCTGCATTCTTTTGCCCCTTTTTTGTGTTAGTCTGCTTCTAGTGTGTTTTTGGTATCTAGTTGGACTTGTTTGTTCTCACTATTGATTGTAAATTGTAGCAAGTTCATATACTGATCATGATTTTTTTTTGTAGTGTTATCTTGTGAGTAGTCAATATGGTTGGAAGACTGAAAGGTCATGAAGTATTGGTACCTCTTAAGACCAGGTTCTCTACTCTTAGGTTTAGCAAGGCTATCAAAAACCTGACTTCAACGCAGATAGGTCATGTTCATAAATATGATCTACAGAACCTGTTGCTTATCCGTGAGCACTTTAGTGTCCCGATTAACCTGTTGCAATGGGTGCTTGATCATATGGACTATGCGGGGGTTGGCATTTTTCGGCAGAAGAAGAAAGTTATTCACCTTAGGAGGGAGATGGTGACTCAAGTTTTTGGATTCGTTCTGGAGTTGAACCATTTCCTCTGAGTACCACTGATCCAGTAGTTGAGGACAGAGTTCAGAAGCTGCGGGCGTATTACCAATGTGGTGGGAAATATATTGCTATAAAGAACATCATCATGCTTATGGAAAAAGATGAAAGTGAAGAAGGTTTCATTTGTAGCCTTTTGTTCCTCTTCTTCACATGTATCTTCTGTCCTACTACACATAACTATGCCTATTGGAAGTTTCTCTATGGTTTGCATGACATTTCGAAGATTAAGTCCTATGATTTGGCTTCATTGTGTATTGATCACTTGTCAAAGGAAATAGTGAAGCACCATGAGAAATTGCTTAATGATAGGGTTCGAATTGTTCGAAGGGATCCTGAAGATGAAACTGGTCCTGATCAAATGTTTGTGGGAGGGTGTTTGCCGCTGGTTGCAGTAAGTCTTCTTATAGTCACATTATTATTTTTTCCTTTTCTTTAATTGGCATTTACCATGTTTTTTTTTTCATTTTGAACCTAATGTGTGCTTTTTCTTTTTACCTTTTCGTAGATACTATATATGGATTTTCTTGATCTGAAGGTTGCTGCACGGAAACGTAAGATCGACTATAGTGTGCCAAGAATAGCTCATGTCAAGAATCAGGACTTTGATTTTGTTTATTTGGTTGACATGAAGCGTGATCCTGTAAAGAAGCTAAAATTTGGTGCACTGCCAGTAAGTTGTTATTTTCCGTTGAGATGTGTTTTATTTTGCAATTTCCTTTTTAAGCTCAAATTTATATTTCAGCTTTAACTTTGTTTCAGTTTAGAGATATTTCCGAGACTCCGTACAGCACGCGTGCATTGATGCTAGCAGAAGAGAAATGGCTTAAGTTGGATGCTAATGCTGGTGGGATTGATGTCAACTGTGGTGAATCTAGCAAGTCTGTACCAGCAGCAATGCCATATCCTTCAAAAGAGAGAGTAATTCTTCTGTCTTTTTATTTTATTTTTTTCTTTCTTTGTTTTGAGTTCATGTAGCTTTCTTTTTGTGGTATGTTAGTAGCTTTTGAGTATTAAACATTGTTTTTCTCTATGTCATTGTAGGTATTGGAGTTAATGTCTGAAGTTGTGTCGAAGCATGAGAACTTGTGGAGGATTGCTCATGAGAAACATGTATCTGGTTTACTGGAAGAACTTAGATCAGTTGTGTCGTCTTGTTTTCCAGAGAGTGGTCAATGTTCAAATCAGCCTCCAGATACAGTGCAAGGTGTAGTTGCTCGGGACATTGTTGGTAAAGATGCTGCAGCAGCCTTTCCCCAAGGTCTTAAGGGTTCAGCTAGGATTTCTAATGTTGATGGAGTTCAGAGTGTAATTCTTGATGAAGTTGGTACACCACAGCGAGTTCAGGACAATCAGTCAGGTCCTAGTCCAGTGAGTGTTACCAACATTGCATCCACAACTGTTACTAAGGTTGTTCCTCATGAAGAAAGTCCAAGATCGTGTTGGAGTTGGCATTGACATAGCAATGAGCTATGCAAATGAAGATGGTCTCCCCCCTGAAGACAACTTGAAGTTGTTGTGCAAAGATACACGTAAGCAATTGATGTTTTATGATTTTCATAGGTTTTGTTGTAGTTTTTATGCTTTTCACTGTTTATTTTGAATCTAACTTATTGATTTCCTTTTGTGTTTCTGTCGTGGGTTCTACACTGTTTGGGGTTGGTATTTTATAGTGACTTATGCAAGTGAAGATGATCACACCCCTGAAGATGCTTTCAAGTTGTTACCTGAGGATACAAGTAAGCAACCTGCTTTTCTGGGTTTTTTATGTGTTCTTTTTTTTTTCTTGTCTTTGATATTGTTTTGCTTTCTTACATTTATGTGCTACACACTGTTTCAATTGATCTAACTTGTTTGTTTTTCTCTATTCTTTGTCTTGTGCTTTATACAATTGGAAAGATAATTTGTCCATTGAGTCTACTGGACTGACTACAATTGATAAGAGGAACCGGAAAAAGAGAGCAGTGAAAGTCTTATCTCCTGAGAAGAAAGTATCTAAGTTAGAAGTTGATGAAAAAGTAAAGGAATTCTATAGCAAGTATTTGAGAAATATTTTCTTCAAGGCAAAAGATCCGTGAGTACCTTTTTTGTGTTTTAGTAGCACTTCATCTTGCCGTAGTCTTCTTCTTAGGTGATGTTACTTTTTTAGCACTTTAACTCATTTGTTTTTCCTTTTTGCAGGCCTGTAGTTGTGGATGTTAACCAGTTCAGTGTGAAGTATGACAAGTTCTATAGTTCATTTAAAGCCATTGGTGAAATTGACGATGAGTGCATGAATGCATATGCTCAAGTTTTCAACTCTGAAAATAGTGCAGCTGTGCCAGATCAAAGGAAGTGTACAAAGTACTGCTTCACATCATACTTCACGGTAACCAATAACTTAGTGCCTAACTACCACTTATATATATATCATGTGATTATTATTATTTTCTTTTATTGTTACTTACATCACTTGTTTCTGAAATCTCGTGTAGAGTAAACTTCTTGTAGATCCTGAGAAGTTTTCCTTTGGTAGTTGCAAAAAAGAATTAGTAAGAATCGCAAAGGAAGTGAACCTAATGAAGTGTGACATGGTATTTATCTACTTTTTCTATTATTCTTGTACAAGTGTAGTTATGATTGTTCTTTTTGCACTGCTGTACGACTTCGATTTGTATTTCATTAACTTTTGTCTGGTCATTTTGTTTTCCTTGGATACAGCTCTTTTTCCCTAATGTTGATGATCACCACTGGACTCTATTATGTGCAAACAATCTTTACAATCAAGTGAATTTCTTTGATTCAGCAAGTGTTGTTACTGAAGGTGAACGCAAGTTGCAGATAAATAACTTGGTAATAGTTTGTCGTTTCTCTTAGTTGCCCTTTGTTGTTAATTTTTCCTCTTAGTTTTGTATAGTTTTTCCTGATTTTCATCTTTTTTTACTTGCAGAAAGTCAATTTCAGTCGTTTGTGCAAAGCTGTTGAACCGAAAATGAAAGATATTGCAAGTTTCAGTGAGATCATTCCTACTGGTTACCCACAACAAACGAATTTGTGAGTGTTCTCTATGTATTAGTGACATCTTTGTTAGTTTTGAACATTTTGAACCATGTTTTTTTTCATTTTTTATCTTGGTTTTGAGTACTGATTATTCATTTCTTTTGTTGTGATCAGGCATGACTGCGGGTTCTTTGTGATTCTCTATATGTTGTACTGGGATGGTAAAGCTTTGAGGGACTTTGACACTGTATGTTTATTCTTTTGCATTGTGATTTAATTTTTGTTGTCACCCTGATTTGTTTTTTGTGATTGTCTACTATCACCAACTAATCATTTTTCTCTTCATGTCAGGCTATTCTTCCAGACTTCAGGGAAATAACTGCCTATAGCTTAGCGAAGTCCGTGCTTAACAAGATTGACTTTGATGATATCGGAGCAAATGAGAAGAAGAGGAAAAGAAAGTAGGTGCTTCATTAGGGATCATTCACCTGGGCTTTGCTGTAGCTAAGTGGAGCGAATGGAACAAGTTTTGTGCTGCTATTTTGGTTGATACATGAGTTCTCATTGGAGTAGGGCAGCTCTTACTAGTGCTGCAGATCATGAAACTTGGATGAGAAATGTTTCTTTCGTTTTGTGAGAATTATGTTGGGATGATGAATGATCTTTTGTTTTTGTGTGAATTATCTCTGCATGAGAAATGATCTTTTGTTTCACTGCTTTGTGTGAAATTTATGTTTGACTATGAAATTTTTTCCCCTGTCTATAATAAGTTCAGGCAGTTCATTTTTTAAAATACATTTTTTCATTAGTTCATAAATAGTGCTTCTCATTTTTATATGGGACATCACCACTTAGCTACAGGTTTTCATTCAGGTTTCATTATGGCCATGTCATTTTTTTACTTTTTTTTTGCTTCAACATTTTCATACGAGTCTCTCAACATTTACTTAATACAAGTTAAACAATTTATTTGAATGGCACAACATTTTACACACACTAGTTCACCATTTTAATAGAAGTTCAACATTTTTATTCATTCATGCGTTTTTTTCTTCAAAAAATACTATTCAAATACATTTTTGGGGAAAAAATCTCCACATTTTTATTTAACTATAATAACATTTCTAAAATTATATCTCAACATTTTTTAAACTCCAATCAACATTTTATATAAACACTTTCAACATTTTTATCATGGCCATGTCAACATTTTTTTTGCTTCAACATTTTCATGCAAGTCTCTCATCATTTACTTAATACAAGTTCAACAGTTTATTTCAATGGCACAACAATTTACACACACTAGTTCACCATTTTAATAGAAGTTCAACATTTTTATTTGTTCATTAGTTTTTTTCTTCAAAGAATACTCTTCAAATACATTTTTGGGGAAAAAATCTCCACATTTTTATTTAACTATAATAAAATTTCTAAATTTTTATCTCAACATTTTGGAAGCTCCAATCAACATTTTATATAAACACCTTCAACAATTTTTATCATGGCCGTGTCAACATTTTTTTTTGCTTCAACATTTCCATGCAAGTCTCTCAGCATTTACTTAATACAAGTTCAACAATTTATTTTAATGGCACAACATTTTACACACACTAGCTCACCATTTTAATAGAAGTTCAACATTTTTATTTGTATTTTATTTTTTTTCTTCAAAGAATACTCTTGAAACACATTTTTGGGGAAAAAATCTTCACATTTTTATTTAACTATAATAACAATTCTAAATTTTCATCTCAACATTTTAGAAGCTCCAATCAACATTTTATATAAACACCTTCAACATTTTTTATCATGGCCATGTCAACATTTTTTTTTGCTTTAACATTTTCATGCAGGTCTCTCAACATTTACTTAATACAAGTTCAACAATTTATTTCAATGGCACAACATTTTTTCACGCACTAGTTCACCATTTTAATAGAAGTTCAACATATTTATTTGCTCATTAGTTCTTTTTCTTCAAAGAGTACTCTTCAAATACATTTTTGGGGAAAAAATCTCCACATTTTTATTTAACTATAATAACAATTCTAAAATTTTATCTCAACATTTTGGAAGCTTCAATCAACACTTTATATAAACACCTTCAACATTTTTTATCATGGCCGTGTCAACATTTTTTTTGCTTCAACATTTTCATGCAAATTTCTCAACATTTAGTTAATACAAGTTCAACAATTTATTTCAATGCCACAACATTTTACACACACTAGTTCACCATTTTCATAGAAGTTCAACATTTTTATCTGTTCATTAGTTTTTTTCTTCAAAAAATAATCTTCAAATACAATTTTGGGAAAAAAATCTCAACATTTTTAGTTAACTATAATAACATTTCTAAAATTTTATCTTAACATTTTGGAAACTCCAAACAATATTTTATATAAACACCTTCAACATTTTTTATCAAGGCCATGTTAACTATTTTTTTGCTTCAACATTATCATGCAAATTTCTCAACATTTTAGTTAATACAAGTTCAACAATTTATTTCAATGCCACAACATTCTACACACACTAGTTCATCTTTGGGGAAAAAGCCTGCACATTTTTACTTAACTATAATAACATTTCCAAAAAATTGTCTCAACATTTTCGAAACTCCATTCAACATTTTATATAAACACCTTCAACATTTTTTATCATGGCCATGTCAACATTTTTTTTTGCTTCAACATTTTCATGCAAGTCTCTCAACATTTAGTTAATACAAGTTCAACAATTTATTTCAATGCCACAACATTTTACACACACTAGTTCACCATTTTTATAGAAGTTCAACATTTTTATCTGTTCATTAGTTTTTTTTCTTCAAAAAATAATCTTCAAATACAATTTTGGGGAAAAAATCTCAACATTTTTTTAACTATAATAACATTTCCAAAAATTCGTCTCAACAATTTCGAAACTCCATTCAACATTTTATATAAACACCTTCAACATTTTCTATTATCGCCTTGTCAACACTTTTTTTTGCTTCAACATTTTCATGCAAGTCTCTCAAATTTAGTTAATACAAGTTCAACAATTTATTTCAATGCCACAACATTTTACACACACTAGTTCACCATTTTTATAGAAGTTCAACATTTTTATCTGTTCATTAGTTTTTTTCTTCAAAAAATAATCTTCAAATACAATTTTGGGGAAAAAATCTCAACCTTTTTATTTAACTATAATAACATTTCCAAAAAATTGTCCCAACATTTTCGAAACTCCATTCAACATTTTATATAAACACCTTCAACATTTTCTATTATGGCCTTGTCAACACTTTTTTTTTGCTTCAACATTTTCATGCAAATCTCTCAACATTTACTTAATACAAGTTCAACAATTTATTTCAATGACACAACATTCTACACACACTAGTTCACCATTTTAATAGGATTTCAACATTTTTTTTTGTTTGTACGTTTTCTTCTAAAAAAATAGTCTTCACATTCATTTTTTGGCGAAAAATCTCAACATTTTTATTTAACTATAATAACATTTCCAAAAAATTGTCTCAACATTTTCGAAACTCCATTCAACATTCTACACACACTAGTTCACCATTTTAATAGGAGTTCAACATTTTTTTCGTTCGTAAGTTTTTTTTTCAAAAAATACTCTTTAAATTCATTTTTGGGGAAAAAATGTCAACATTTTTTTAACTATAATAACATTTTTGTCTCAACATTTTGGAAACTTCATTCAACATTTTATGTAAACACCTTCAACATTTTATTATGACCATGTCAACATTTTGTTTACAATGATTCAACATTTTTTCGTGTATGTTTCTCAACATATTATTAATACATTTTCAACAATTTATTACTATGGCTCAGCATTTTACATACACTAGTTCACCATTTTAATAGAAGTTCAACATTTTTAGTTATTTATAATTTTTTCTTTAAACAAAATATTCTTCATGTTCATTTTTGGGGAGAAATTCTCAACATTTTTATTTAACTATAAGAACAATTCCAAATATTTTATTTTAACATTTTAGAAACTCCATTCAACGTTTTATGTAATCCATTTCAGCATTTTAGAAACTGCAATCTGAGGTTTTACATACAATGCACTAGGTACACAAAAGATGCAAATCTATGTAGGCGCATTGCAGCAAGTAATTTTATGACCCCCCCTATGATTCTTCTAAAGATTTGTTGATATTCTTGTTTGGCGTAGGCACTTTACTCTTCTTTGGCACACGTGTTGTAGACTTCTTTGTGACAGGTGCTACACTTTTTCTTGCACGAGATTTCATGCCAGGTGCTGAAATCACAGGTGCTGTTTCGAGTTGACCTGTAGTCAGAGATGCAGTTTGGAGCTGACATGTAGTGACAGCTGATGTGTCGACCTGCAAATAAAAAGAACTATGGTGATCAGCTATTGCTTATGAACTAAGTTCAAAGATATAAATTGTGTTAACTTTGTTTATGCACCTCGGTATTTTCTCCACAGCCATTAGGCGACCCACTCTGTGATTTTTCAGTGGTTTTTTCACATCTTTCTTCCTGCTCCTTGATCTTTTTTCTGATGCAGACTTCAGTCTGTCGCCTTTTCTTACTGATCTTGACTTCTTTACTGTTGGATCTTAGTAGGTAATTGGCGACTCTGGCTCATCAACTTTACGCTTCTTCTTGCTTTTTTTCATGTAATCTTCATGCAATAGATCAACTGTATCCATGAAACGTCTGCTTTCCTTTGGATCATTGCATATATCTGAACAAGCTTCTGCTATTTTTGACATCATCAAGCTATAGCGCAAAGCAATTTTTGCACTATCTTCTCCTTCTGGCATATTGCATTGATTTCTCTTTGAGGCAACATGAGCAGCCAACTCTTTTTCTCTGTATTGGATTGTCCATCTATCAACAATGAACTGATCTGGTATCGCTAGTATATCAAACTGAGTAAACAATCTCAGAATGTGGCAGCACAAAAGGCCATCTCTTTCAAAAATTTTGCACATGCATTGAAACTTGTTTCCTACTCTGTCGACTGAGACTAGAAACTCTTTCCTAAAGAACTCAGGTTTTTCATAGTCGAAACATTTACGAAGCTCATATACAGTCCCTTTTTCAATCTCATGAATTGAAAATGCCGTTGAGTTTTGTAGCTCAATCTGGAATTTAAGGTATATGCCCCTTGTATAAATTGTAGCTGCATGACGTTCTATTGGTTTTGGTGACCAAAACACAGGTCCTTTTACCAATGTCTCAAACCTGTCTTGATTTTCTATTTCCACAATGTTCTCCTGGAAGTGAACATACTCTTTTAGGAAAGTTTCTATTGTGTCCTTGCGCATGACATAATCTTTGAAGTTGGAATTAAAGCTCTCACTACGGCCAGTTGAACGAGTGAAGGGACATAAGTCATCCCTGAAATATGCTGGTACAAACTTGTGTCTGACCTCCCACATTCTCTGTAGGTGGTCGTGTTCTTTGCATTCATACTTCTCCAACATCATCTGCCACCCTTTCTCAAATTCTTCAATGGACATTGACTCCATGATTAGTGAGCTAATTTCTTGCTCCATCCCTGGCCTAAGGGCCATGTATGAACCCATGTTGTCCCTCAGATTTTTGCAAATGTGCCAGATACACAATCTATGCCTTGCCAATGGAAATGACATTGGAACTGCTATTTTCATTGCAGCATCTTGATCAGTCAAAATAAGATCCGGTTTCTTCCAATCCATAACCTCAATAAATGTGTCAAACAGCCAGCGAAAAGTGTCTGCACTTTGATCTTTCAGCAATGCCCATCCAAACACAATTGTCCTAGCGTGACCATTTATTCCAATGATTGGTGCAAAAGGCATATTGTACCTATTTGTACTATATGTTGTGTCGAATGAGATTACTTGTCCATACATCCTGTAATCTAACTTCGATCTTGCATCTGTCCAAAAAATGCTCAGCATTGTATTAGTTGCATCAGTTTCCAATTTGTAGCACACTCCAGCATTCTTAATCTGCAATTGTTCAACAAACTTTAGAGTGCATTCTATATAAGTATTTTTCTTACGCCGCCTTTCTTCTTGCTTTATGTTTGATAAAACTCTCTTGTTGAATGTCACATTCCTAGAACTCCCTCGGAGTTTCCTGAATATCCTCATGATCATGTTTGGCTTCATTCTACTTTCTTGTAGCAACTTAGATAGCTCAACCTCTTCTTCTGTCATGTATTTGTGACTAACAAAGAACTTTGTCAGAGAAGGCGTGGTTACTAACTCATGGTTATGCTCCATGTCAACAGTATAGATTCTCCACTGTCCTTCAACAAGTTTCACCCCAACATTCATTTGGCAATTAGTTTTCTCCACATATGATCTCCTCCTCTTCCTTTGGCCAGCTGCTACTTTTGGAGGATCTTTCCTACTCTTGTTGCACTGAAACGTAACCTTTCTATTTTTATGATTTCTGCCTTTCACCACTGCAAACCCTTTGATCTGCCCATATACATTGATAAATCTGTGAGCATGCTCCACTGTTTCAAACACCATTCCAACTTCTGGAGGTCTAGCTTCCTCTATTTCTTCTGGATAAGGGAAAATAGAATCTTCATCATCACTTTTTGGAGCATCATCATCATCAGTATCACAAGCATCACCAAAGAAACCACCATGTAAGCATACTAATTCAAATTCAGTATTAAGTTTTAAAAAGAAGTATCCTAGAATTGTTTAGTAGGTTTTTCAATAACCTCTTCAATAAAGTTCATATTCTCAGCATCACTTGTAACTTGTTCTACAGTCTTCTGCATTAGTGCTTCATCACAAACAACAAGATCCAGGCAATCTTCTGGCGCAACCTGAATTTTACAAGGAAATGAAGAAAGAATTTGTTAAAATTTATATGCTACCAAGTAAATATTTTTTCTAAATTAGTTTTTAAACATTTTATTTCCCTTTTTCATACCTCTTTTTGTATGTCAACATTCAATGCAGCCTGATTTTCTATTGCCGTCGAAGTTCCTTGTTCTGGGCAAAGCATATTCTGATAGAAAAAGAATCGGTCATGTTAAAAACAATGCACAAGTCTCCGAATTTTTATTAGTTTACTTGTTTTACATTTTCCATATTACCTGTTGTGTAGTATCTGCATTTGTCTAAACTAGAGTAGCACGCTCTTCAAGTTGCTGTGCTTTAATCACTTGCTCATTGTAGGTTGTCACCTTAGGTGCAAATAACTCTGGTGATGATATCTGCACATAACAAAGAAAACCAACATTCATTTATCACATGAAGACTAATGATCATTATGTTCTTTTTTGTTTCGAAAGACGATTAACCTTTTTCTACTTCTCAATTGCGTGGTACTCAACAAACTGATCGAATTCCTGTAGACTCAAATCTTCCTGCAGTCATGTAGTTCAGATCATGATTTTGCAAACGACTAACTTTCTCTTTAGCTTAGGAGCTATTTTTAATACTCACCTCAGGAGCTACTCTCTTCCTTCTCTCTGCTTCTGCTGCTACCTACATTTTGGTTTTACGAGAATTTGCTTGTCAAATAAGGCCATCACATAGTTAATTTTTGAATTACAAAGCATCTCCAATTTTTTTGGTTCTCACCCTCCTCACAGCTGTTATAATATCTCCAAATTGCAGTCTGCTACTTTTTTCTCCATCATTTAACTGTCAAGAGAAGAATACAATTCTATTTTATAAGACCATTGAAAACATTCTTATTTCTTCAAACATTCTCTTAATAAAAGACAACTTAGATGCAAAAAACACAACAACTATACAACCATGTCCCTACTGCCCTCCCCATCCTGCTTATTTGAACAACAAATTGGCATCATTTTGACTCAACTTGCAGTAAGGTTAAGTAAAAAATCCAAGCATCCCTTCTTACTGACATTTTCATAGCTACAAATTGCATGTTACTTTTAACTTAATTTTTTTCGTTTGTGTTCAAAATTCAGAGAAACATACATGTAGGTTGTTTGTTCTGACAAATACAACAAATTCAATATTTAGAGCAGTACAACGCATCATAGTTGGAGCATAAGCATGTAGCAAGCAATAAACAAGTAGAATTTCCAAAATAGAGGAGAAGAACAAGACAATCTCGTCTGAACTTACAGATTTCATGTTTTCTGGACGAGCACAACAATTGAGGAGGAAGAAGCTCGACCACTTTCTCTGAGGAGAGGCCGCTGTGTATCTTCTCTGATCCGCCGATCGCCTGAGCAGCCCTGCCGCAGCCGTGTCGCCCCCCGTAGATCGCCGCCGTCGCGCAGATCGGAGCGTCCTTTTCTTTCGTTGCCCGCAAGCCACGGACTTCTGTCAACAAAATAGAGGGGATTTAATCTTTCTTTGTCGCTCTGTCTCACTTACTGGTGGGACCTAAACTCTTTCCTATTGAATCACTTACAGGTGGGCCCAGGAGACTGTCGGGGTGGACGCACTTTCCCCATTTCTTCTCCAACCAGCCAGCAAATCCTCATCGGCGACACGAGCGCAGAAGCTCATCGGCAGGAGAAGCTCCACGTTCCGCCCTGGGAGTCGAGCTCCTTCTTCTTTCGTGCGCCAAGCAAGGTGCTGCTACTGTCCTCGTTCTTTCTTTGTTATCCACGCAACAGCATCCTCTAAGGATTGCACGACCAGTAAGAGCCTTGGTTGGCGAGACGACTGGTGGATTCGATTGCTGCCACGGCTGATACAGTTCACCAAGGAGGCTGCGAGTTCACCGGCGCCACCGTAGAGGCGCCCGTGTCGGTCGGTCGGTCGTGTCCCTAGCATGTAGATGTATGGACAACCACCAGATCGAATCGATTACTTTATAGTACGCATTTTGTTCATTTATTCGGGGTTACTTCTTTGCTAAGGTGTCGCCTGATTGAATTAATGGAGAAGATCCATCTTGCCACAACTCATCTTGTTTTTCCTGATACTTGTATCTGCATTTCATTCCATGTATGATGTTAATATGTACAGATGTAGCTGCAATATGTACAGATGTTAATTATGCTTTCCAAAGAATTTTTAATTATTTATAATGGATGTTCAAGAATAAGAAACCATGGTATAATTACTGTACAATATGGTGTTAATTAAATTCCATTTTCTACGTATTTCTCAGATGGAAGTTGGATGTATAAAGAAAAGGCATAGCAAATGCTTGAATGAATATGGTCCTGCTGCTTATCCTAATGTCCATAGAAAAAAAACAAGGTACAGTATCACGTACAAGTTAGTTGTTCGCCTTGTTTTCCCCTTTCTCAATTGAAATGTGACTCATAATGCATGTTTTTTTTAATTTTGCCAAACAGGGTATCCAAGATGATCCTGTTGAATTGTTCTACAATCTGATACAGTCGCTTAGTGAGGAACAGAAGAATGCAATCAGAAAAATGGGCCTTGGTTCTTTGTTGGCATTAAAGTGTTCCTTTTCTCCTATTGGAATATACCATTGGCTTGCATTCCATTTTGATACAGTCACAAGAACAATTAATCTTCAGAACGGTTTCTCATTCAGCATCACACCCAATATTATTCAGATTGTGTTAGGAATACCAATGGGCAGGAAATTTCTTGATAAGAATTGTTCTACAGAAAATTACAATTTGCTTCATAATATGATAAACTGGGAAGGAAATTCTCCATCTGTGAAAGACATTCTTTCTTCTTGCGATGTGCTCAATGATAAAATCAGACATGCCAATTGACATGTTTACAAAGACATTCTTTCTTCTTGCGATGGCTTCATTTCTGTGCCCTTCTTCAGATGGCCTAGCAAGCTCACAATATTACAGTGCTGCATTGATGCTGGACTCCCTCACTGACTTTAATCTATGTTCATTTGTTCTTGAATGGTTGACTATTGAAATTGAAATATTCAAGTCAACACCAAGGAGTAGCAGATTGGATGCAGGTGGTTGCAGTCTCTTATTAGTGGTAAGTTTTTTTGCTGATACTTTTAATGCATCTGTTTTGACTACATCCAACTTCACTTTTCTGTTTTCTTACTGAATGCATTTCTACTGCATGCAGGCATCATATTTTGAATTTCTGATAACTTATGAATTCATGATTGGTTGCAATATACCCAGAATTAGTCTGTGGACTAAAAATATAGTTAAATCATATATAGCTCTTGACTCAGAAGATTGTTCGTCTGACTCATTTGGAAGATTAGCTGTTAGTGAAAAAGCGTCTACCACACTATTACATTTTACATGATGTACGATCTTTTTTTATTTTTTGAATTGCTGCTACTTTTAGCAATTCAACATTTTTGTCATGTGATGTAACTCCATTCTTTCGTCTAACTACTTTAATGAATCTTAAACAGTTAAAGCACATATCTGCAACGCCATTCAGAAGTTATCACTTGCAAGATGATAATTTTTACAGGATCCCAATCAGCATTCAAAATTATATTCATGATAAGATGCAAATTGAACACAATGTTGAGGTACCTTTTTTCTATAATCATAGTATTGCAAGCAGTCTTAGTCTGTACTTCATCTTCTCTTTTGCCTCCTTTTATATTTCTTTTTTTCTTATCAATAGGCCAAATTGAACCTGCAAGTAATGACCCAGAATTTCTTCCAAAGAATGATTGAGCATTCAATTCCAATTGTCAAGACATATGTAGATGATATGTTGCAAGTTCTTGTTGACAACCAGGACTCCAACAAACATTTGGCTGTTGGTGCACCTCCCAAGAGAATTTCAGTTTACCCTCAAGTAGACCTTTCTTCTATATTTGAGAATTTCTGCTTAGAAATCCCAGTCCCGCAAATTGTTGATGAAGCAGTACTTGAATCTGTCTTATCTGTCTTCAAAGTGTTGATAACAAATATGGTGACCACATTCACCGAAAGTGAGAATGAAACTGTCTTGTCACAGAAATGTGCTGAGATTTACGAAGATATTCTAGGTCCTAAAAGAATTGAACTTCCAGCTCAAAGTCATGAAGAATACAAGTATGTTGGAGACATTGGTATAACAAAAGGTATAAGATATTTTTTTTTCTCATCCATATACTACATTTTTTTGCTCACCCATCTACTGATTTCTTTTCTTTACAAATTTATTGTCATTCCTTTACTAATTCAACTTTCTCATGTTCTTCTTTCTGCATCAGAATTGTATGCTCAGCTATTCCCAAAAGAACAAAGCACATTCTCGAACATGAATCAATGTGTATATGAAAAAATAAGATGGAAGGACTTCACAGTGGAAACACCCCTTCTATCTCCTCACGGTATTTATTACATCTTCTTAACTTTATATATGCCAACCTTTTTTGAACATATGCTTGTACAGTACTAGCTACCACTTCTTCTCTCATAGAAACTATTACATCGAATCAATTTTTGTAGGCACTCATCCTGAATTGCAAAGGATTTCAAGTTCTCGAATTGAAAGGAATGAGTTGACTGTACCTGCATCCACTTGTAAAATGTTGAGCAACAGAAGCAGTTTAGGTGAAAAAACACCATTCTACACGGGTGATAAGTGGGGTCTATCATTGAATGAACGTCTATTTGGTCCTAAAAGTAAGGGTGTGCCAGTAGAAACATTCTGTGGAGAACAAACTTTTGATTTGTTTGAAGATTTTCCTCGAGAAGCAATTGCCCAAAGTAGCTACCACACTAGTCCTGCTACACATGCATTTCCAAATCCAGTAGGTTCTTCTTCTGGAGGAGACCCAAAACCAACCCAGGGAGGTTGTTTTCCAGACCCAATTCCCTATAGTTCTAAACCAAGTAGCTCAAAGCCAAGGCCTGATGCATACACACCTCTAGTTTCTGGTTCTAGTGCCACACTACACATAGCTACTATTCAAAGAGTTTCCCCCATCTTAGACAGAGCCATGCTTCAGGCACTTGAGCAGTATGAAAACACAATCCAGAATACTACTGTGTTGTTCAACACACCTGCTGAAGGAAGTTTCACAAGCGCCAGGTTATTGTGCAATACAAGGGAAACAGTTGTAACACAAAAACACTTCTCTACATCTATTGAGAATGAATTATACAATACTCTCCTGTCCTACTTGGGAAAAATTGAGTTCAGGTAAAAATGATTTCCCAATACACTAATCTTGTTGTTTTTCTTCTCTTCTCAAGAAATATAGAAATGTACACCTATGTATTATCTTCTAACAAAAATTATTTGTGCAGCCCTCGTATTTTCCAGATAGAACATAGATGGGTTGATCCGAAAACATTAACTCTATCGATGATGGAAGATGGTTGGATGCATAGGCGTGTGATGGACTGTTTCTCAGATCTTGTTATGTCCAATCAGTACATGCGAAGAAAAAAATGGCGAAGGCTTACCAAATGAAGTTTTGACACACATTTTATATTCAGACATTGCTGTAAGTTAAGCCTCTGACTTCAGTTTTTTCTTCATTTGGTTGTATTAATAGGTACTCTATAGAATCAGTATTTGTGAGATTTTTAGAACTTGTACAGATGCTTCTGATGAATCCACATTTGGATCACTCTCAACATAAAACAATTTTCTCAGAGGTCAGTGTTGGATATAGGCTAGAGAGAGCTGGATTGGTAAGCTTTCTTTCCCAAAGGAATAAAAAACTATACTCTGCAACATATTTTTTTACTTGAATGTCACACCGCCTTATCATTTTATCCAAAATAGGTCCATATCCCTTGCCCAGTGCAGAGAAAACCCAAAGGACCTACCTATTGGTTTCTTGTTGTTGCGAATTTCATCGATATGAGCTTTGACATTCTCAATCCTGAGAGAGATTCGGACAAATTTCTGACACAAATTTCAGCTGTAGTATACAATTTCAAGATGCTTTTCATTGCGAGCTATCCACATTGTCCTTTATTCAACATTCGCAGTTTTGGAATAAGGCACATGAAAGTGCCAAAGTTGGAAACAAGGTTTTACCTCTCCTTTCGTAGTAGAGAGTTCTGTCCTTATACACAATTCTTCCTTCAATTTTTTTACTGTTTCTGGTGCACACTATGGTGCATGCACTAAGTATTTTTTCATTGCACTACAGGGAATCAGTTGACACAGGCATCTACGTGTGGAAGTACTTTACAAGTTACAATGCCATCGAAACTGATGTTTTCTCAAAAGTCCGTATGATTCTTTTTATCTAAAACACTATGTTTCTTCTTTTGCTCAATATCATGACACAATGAGGTGCACAACTAATTTCTTCTTTGTTACCCGCATTAATCTTCAGGTAGATGTGCAAGCTTTACGAGAGAAATTTGTGTTCCAATTGCTGTCAAACAAGTACAACAGAATAAAACTACCATTTGTGAAGGACTTCCTAGAAAAACATGTAAGTGCATTATGCATTTAGTTTTCCTTCCTAATTTTTGATTCTTATGGAGTAAGTTCATATTCTTCTTCATCAAGCTTCAACACTCAGAGTATTCTTTGTCATCTAGTTTCAACACTCGGAGTATTCTTGCTCATCTAGCTTCAACACTTGGAATAATTCAGATTTTGTGTTCGAAATTCTTTCAGGGTCTGGACAAGTTCGAGTAATTGGGAACTCCAGCATTGGAGAATTCCAAGTAATGCATCTACTAAATAATCTAAATTATTTTACCAAAACTTCCTTTTTCTTCTAACTTTGTAAATTATGCATTCACTTTTCTTGTAAACAATCTAAATTATTTTCTTCTAAGTTCGAGTAATTGGGAACTGTAGCATTGGGAGAACTTGAAGTAGTGCATCTTCTAAACAATCTAAATTATTCTTCAGAAACTGCTTTTTTGTACTAACTTTGTAAATTATGCATTCACTTTTCTTCCTAATTTTTATAAATCATCATAATCAGTCATGCTCACTATCCGCTCATGTACCATGACACTGCAAGTAATTCAGCTCTCTATTCCAAAATTTCACAGGGTCTGTACAAGATGGAGTTCGGCATGGTAGTTCATCATGGGAAGCAAAAGAAGACGTCCAACTAATGCATCACTACACAGCAACATGAAACACTGTCTTGCAAATGCAGAAAAAAGTCGAGAATTTAACAAACATTAAAGTACTGGTTACTGAATGTTTACTATCCAGAAATAGTCATTTTTTGAAGTGACTACTTTAAACTATTCAGGAATTGATTACATTTTTCTGTTGAGTGAATGTTACTGTCAAGTAGAAATAGTTTGTATCCATTTTTCCTCCCTGCCTTCTTCATTGGAGTTTTTAGTACAGTTTCTTGTCAAGAATGTGTTTTTTTAGTGACTATGCACATCTTCACTGAGGAAATAACAAGAAAACGAAGAAAATGTACTAAAAAGAAGAATAATTGTTGAAGGAGTAGAAGAACAAAAACATGAGGAGAAGGAAAGGAGAAAAGAACGTTCAACTTTCAAACAGAGCGACGCACCGCGTTGACGTTTCAAACAGAGCAACGGCTCGCGCGCCAACTGGACCGGCCCAGTTGCGAGGCGTCTTCAGCGAGAGGAACGCCTCCACTCGCGTAATGCGACAAATAGGGGTCCCCCAAGACGCACCACCGCTGGAGGGGAGGAACCGTGGTCGCCGCCGGCCACTGGGAAGAAAATGATCTTGCCAGGCGGCACTGTGCCGCTCCCTTTCGCCGGCGAGCTCCGATCAGATCATCAAATCGCCCCTAAATGTTTGTCCGAACACTTTTGGCCATCCAACCGGAGTCACCGAATGTCCATAGACTAGTCCGGATGTCCGTAATCTCACAAACCGAAACCAAACTTGAGGGGAATTTTTTTTTTAGGAAAAGCTCTCGATCTCATTTATTCATACGTAATGGAAGGTTTAACATAGCCCGGGGATCCAAAATCCAACAATGTTAGCCTGGTGGTAAAGCTATGGAAGGTTGCGCCATGTTGTGAGCATCAACGTTATCTTCCCTTCTCTCATATCTAAAAACAAAATCTCCCACTAAAAGGTTTCATACTACTAATCTCTTTGATAATCATGGCATGCAATCCTTTGCTTCCTTCATGAATTGCTCGCACTACTTCTGCACAGTCTCTAGCGATTACTCCCTTCTGCATGTTGATATCATGCTAGGCATAGTGCCTCTCGGCATGCCATCACTTCCATGCATGTTGGCTCTGTGACACCTCTACACACCATAACCGAAGCCCCATGAACTCACAAGTTTCAGACCTGAAAATAGCAGCAGCTGCACCCCTTTTGTTTGTCACAAAGATCGCTCCGTCGACATTTTCTTTAGCTAATCTTTCCGGTGGCAGAACCAGGGGCGGAGCCAGCACAGCGGGCTGCCCCGGGCCCCTTCGTATACTGTAGCGGATGTGCACAGTAAACCGCTACAGTATAGGAAGAAATTGGGCCTCACGCCCCAGGCCTGGGGGCTGGGGCCTGTCGCCACCGGGCAGAACCCACCTTGATTTTTTTAGGCAAAACACACGCTTTATTGATCAATAATATGGATGTTTATAGGTACTGTCATAGGGTCACATGGAAGGACCAACGGAGACATAACGACCAATGCCCAACGAAGAAGTGTGTTTTGCTAATGGGGAATGATTGTTTTAAACCGGCTGATCGACGCAGCTCGTAAACCGTCTCCTGTCCCGTGTGGGCCCGGCAGCGCGCACACCTTATCCCCTCGTTCCCCACCGCTGAAATATTATCCTCTCGTCCCGATTCTTCTTCTTCCTCTCTTCCAATCATTCTCTCTCGACTTCCCCATGCCTTCACCGGGGTGCACGGGAGACGCCGGAGACGATGCTCGGCCGCGTCCCGTAGCGAAGCTCCCGCTGTCCGGCCACTCCGATGCTACCGGAGGAGGCGCTGTCTCGCTCGCCTGCGCTGGCTGCGGGCTCTGCAAGGCAAGGGCTCGCTGCTGCTAGCCCGTACGAGCTGCTCCAAGGGGCGGGCGACAGCCACTGGTGACACCCTATGTCCCAACAACCCTGGTGCTGCAAGGCCGCGATGACCACGCGGAATCAAGCTGCTTCAAACCCAGGAGGCTCATGGTAGCTGCGACTGCATAAAGCTCGCTGGCGCGGCAACCGGCGTCGCCGCTGCAATCGGGAGGTCTCGACGGTGCCAGATGCTGCAACGCAATGCTTGCTCGTATCTTGTCGGCGCTGCAGCCAATGGGGTTACGCGGCGGTGCTGCAACGATTGGGTCGTCAGTGCTCCGTCTGTGCATCAAGCCAGCGGCGGGTGCTGCAGCGAATGGAGTTCGTCGGGTTTGCAGCACCACCGTTGCTGTGAGGAGTCGACAGTGCCCATATCATATTGTATTGACGCAAATCAACGGTTAGTCAGCCGGCTGTTCTTTGCGTAGCAGCGGCCAATATTGTTGCATAAAATTGACAAGATTAGTGACAGGTTGAGGAGTCTTTTTTCTTCTTCTTTGGATGGTGCAAGATGCATTTATTTTTAACATAGTACAAACGCAGATGTTCACATACGGAAAAAATTTCTCTCACTAAACGAACATCGCCAGAAGGGCCTAAAATAAATCTAGAAAAATGGAAGTATCAGTTCAAGTCTAGGACTTGGGCCCTGGTGGGCTAGTTTCAACATAAGAAACCTAACCATCTTACGCTGCTATTGCAAGATGTCCTTTTTTTTTTTTTGCAAAATAACTCTTTATTACTCAAAATTATGGATTACAATCTCGTAAGACAATATCAATGACCTCGCTTGGGGCCGAACCTAGCCAAACAATTGCCATTACGACGGATGTGAGTAATAGAAGAGTCTCGTTCCCCCATACTTTGTTTGATCTCCCTCACCATAAAAGAATATTTTGATAAGTTGCTTCCTGATCAACATGGACACAGCCTCCAAACAGTCCGACTCAATATCCATGGGTAGGTTGCTCCATTGCAAGGCCAAATTGATACCTTCTCGAATAGCGAGCATCTTGGACTCCAAGACATCATCACAGTCACCAATATATCTACAAGAACGGAAGATCCTTAATGGCACGTTAAAATTAACATTGACATCGCTTTTGCTAGCACATGCGCCATGAATTTTCTTAAAATCTAGTCGTCTTGCTTCTTTTACTCTCCCCTGCAATAAGGTGTGTTGTAGCTTGCTGCCGATGCGGAGGGGGGAGATGTGTCAGATTCCAAAATTCTCAAATTAGGATGTGAACATAACATTCATATGCATGTCCTGATTTCAGTGCATTTTGGAAAGAAAAAAAAATCAAATTAATATGGCTATTTTAGAAACCCTAATTAAATGTTAGATTTATTTACTAGGCATATTAAGTTCATTTTCATAAAATAAATTTTCAAAATTTGCATCAGGGATGGAAAATAATTTTTCTATGATTCATATGAGCCCTAATATTTGTTTGAATTCTTTGGAATTCAAAGTATTTCAACTGAAACAAATTTGGCCAATTCAAATTCAATTCAAAACCTATATAAAAACAAAAAGAAAACAAAAGAAAAAGAAACAAAAGCCCAGCCCGGCCAAGCGGCCCAGCAAAGCCAACCCCGCAACCAGGTCACTTAAAAAAGAGAGTCAGCCGTTTCTCAAAAAAAAAAAAAAAAGAGTGAACCGATACACCATAATCAAATCACGACCGTCTGCACTAGCTCTAACGGTCAAGCCCCACCCGTCTCATCTCTCTCTCACTGACTAGTTTTCTATTGCAAGATGTATTTCATGACACGTTAAAATTAACATCGACATCTTGAAATCTAGTGGTCTTGCTTCTTTTCTTCTCCCTGCAATAAGGCCGGTCTTTTCTAAAGATCAGCCGGCCGACGCATAGCGCACACCTAAAAATCAACCGCCTTTTTTCTTGTTTTCCTTTCCCTAACCCTAGGCGGCTAGGGCAAACTCTTCTCTCCAAACTTCGCCAGCGAGCCCGTGGATTCGTCTCCCCTCCGCCGGCCGCTCCGGCAGCTGGTGGCGGGGAGGGGAATCCTGGTGCCTCTGCTCCGGTTAGTAGTTTTATGTTAGAGTTTTTTAGTCCTCGTAGGTGTGGTGCTCGGGCAGATGGCGACGCTACTTCTTCGAGTTTGTCTTCCGGACTCCGATCCTCCTTGAGTTCGTCTGTCTCGACGTAGTCGACGGAGCTCCGGCGTAGATTATTGCCGTCTCTTTGGGGCGGTGAGGTTAGGGTTTCTCGTCTTGTGGCGAGATTTGCTGTCAGGTGCTTTAGATCTATGCAAGGGTTCAACGGCGACGACTGCGGCTCCAGGGCGCTGGTCCTTAGGGGCACGTGCACGAAGACTTCCCGGCTGTCATCGATAAGGTCAAGCCGACTCCGGTAGGGGGCCAGCGACAGCGGCTCGTTATGGCAGCAACAGTGGTTGTTTGGGGGTCTTGGAATCTCAATGTAAGTGAAGTTGTAGCCGAAGCAATTAGCAGCATTCGAATTGTAGCATCTTTCTGCAGCGAGAAGAGAGTAACTACAATGTCCAGCAAATAATGCTAAGCTTCAATGAAACAGGGAACTAGAAGTGGAATGGTTGGAGGCCTCAGATCCAGTTTCTCAAAACTTAATGTTGTATCTTACATATACTCTGTTTCTATGTTGGCAGAGTTTGTACATGATGGCAAATCAACCTATAAAGATGTCTTTAGAGCAAGATATACACATTTGACATGTAAGGTTATTATATTTAATGACTAATTAAATCGGCCTGGTTGCCTGCAAGTTTATTTTTGCTTTGGTTTCACAAGAGGGTTGTAGGCTTGTAGCAGCCTTGAACTGCTTTATTCCAACATCACTGACAGGAAGAGCATGAAGTGCTACAGAATGCAAGTACAGTATTTTGCATACTCCAAGTGTTAGGATGCTCAACCATAAGTTCCACGAGAATATTAGATATGTGAAACCAATTTCAATTGGTGTTCTACAAACTTTCAAGTTTGAACAGCAGGTACACAAGGAGAACCAAAAGAGACAATGAGACTTAGTTAGAAAACAAGAAGATCAAGAAAAGCGAGAAAGTTACTATGCACTAAGATTTTGTCTTTCAGTTGTTTCATTCCTAAATAATGGAACCACTGGATATTTCCCGAAAATATGAAGACTAAGACGAACAAGAATGGAATTTCGTTGAGTTTATTATGTTCGCCACAGTTGTAAACTTATAGTGATAGATTTAGAATTGTTTGTCAAATGCAGACTACTGCACTTGTTGGAGGGAGTGGCAGGGAAACCTTTGCAGCAACCAGTCATGTTTGTTGTTTATTCAGTAAAATGTATCAACCCAAACATCAATATAAAAAAAATCTCTAAACCGTAGAATGCATTCTGCAACATTTTAACTGTTTAACATGACCTGTAATTTTAAACAACATTTCAGATTTGCTGCATACTAAATTCTTGAGCCATCTGGCGGACAGGTTTAGCAATCCTGAAAGAACATGCATATTCTACAAAGGATAGCTGACAGGCCATACCAACTATTTCGTGCATGATTAAATAAAAATAAATCGACAAATCACGTTTTCTTTGCATGCCCAGCTATCAAAGTTCACCTCATTTATAACATTGGAGTAAGTTATTTCTGATAGTTCACATGTTTTCTATGGATGTTTAGTTCTGTACTAACAGGCCATGTGAATAAATCACTAATTCACCAGACTGCAAAATTCACGAAATGAAGTGAGGCACCAATGAATTCAGTGATGAGACTGAAGCTAATGCAGCTCACAGTTTGTTTTGGTAAATGCAGGCACCTTTTTTTTTGAGAGAGAGAATGTACATATGGTTATGGGTAGACATGAAAAAGAAGGAGACACTAAAGGTTTCTAGATTATGAAGTACCTGACATGAGTTTCCTTAGGCAAGCCTATACCATTGCACAGACAATATCCTCTACCTGCAAGCACAATAGCAAGGTTTAAAATGATAATGGGCATGTTTTAAAAGCAACTGAACAAGATCTCGGTAATCATCGCAACTAACTTGCTTCATATTCAGAAAACTTCTTTGATTTTTGTAAGAACGACTTGACAAAATCACAAATACCTTCAGTAAAAGCTTGAGGCGCTGTTGTTCCAGGCTGTTGGATCGCCAGCTCTTCCAGCTGCCCCCTCTCAATCAGCCATGCCTCTCCCATATCTGACCTTTGAAGTGGCACAGCTTGTGGTTTACGTACACCCAACTTTGCAACCAGTGATCCAGAAAGTCAAAACAACTGTGATGGGAACTGAAATTCGCAAAATGGTAAATAATAAAACATTTATGGATATTTATGAAGCAGCAACTCTCCCATGACGAACATGAAGTATAAGCTCAATATATAATGTAATCCTCTGATAAAACGGTAAAAAGGAGAAACAAATGCATCATCAAAGGATATACTTTAGAAAGCCACATAAATCTACAGAAAACATGGATGTTCTAATCCATATTAAAAAATGACCAAATCATAATTGGCTTCAGAATTACATAGCAATTAGGATTCTACAATCTACATATAGAAGTCAGAATTACATAGTGATCTGGATTCTACATGGAAGTCAGAATTCTTGGTTCATGCAAATATGAACCTGGCAGGCACTTCCCCTCTGCAAGCAGTTGCATAGTCTTCAGCAAGGTGTGGTGCAGCCTCCTTGTGAGGGCATATGAACTTCTCCACAAATCCTTTCTCGTTGATATTGAGTGTTTTATAGCAGTCCCGGTTGTGATCTAGCAATCCATTTTCCTTGAGAAACTTTACAACATAGTACCGGGGTCTGACGCGGCCCTCCAAGCTGTACATGAGCATTGCCGGACGATGAGCAATGTATGCCGGTTCAAACCCCGCCTCGGAGATGAAGAACTCGGACCTGCGCTGCAGCGATTCCTTAGACTTCATTAGCAACGTTGGAGCGTAAGAAAAAGCAATGCCCACCTCGGCATCCGACCACCTGAACGTTTTCTTCAAGTGCTCTACCTTGGTGGTGATTTTCTCCTCGCTGAGGAATGCAACAGCTTGTAGCGCGTGTCTGAACATCCGAGATTCACGGTGTACACCAAAACCTTCGACGCACGCCACTGCTGTCCGGATGCGTTCGGTGCTGATGCTGAGCAGGGATGGCGTATGTGCGTAGAGCTTGGCAATATCGCAAGCACCTAGCCCGCACTCCCGCAGGAAGGTGACATTGGGCTTGACCACCCGCTCGAGGTCGGAGGAGAGAACGGAGCCACTCTTGAGGGCTCCAAGGAGGTTCTCGGAGGACCCGAAGAGGGGCAAGCAGTACTGTAGCCCGGCGATGATGGATCTGCAGCGGAAAGTGACGCCGGTGAGCGAGGCGAGGCGCGCGATGTCAGAACGCGAGAGACCGAGGCTGATGAGCCCCGCGACGTTAGGGGCCAGGGTTCTCTCCACGCCCGCGCAGAGCAACTTGGGGTCCTTGCGGATGGCGGTGGCGACGTCGGCGCCGGAGAGGCCGAGGCCGGCGAGGAAGGCGAGCACGGCGTCGGGGTTGGCTGGGGACTTGAGGTGGGAGAGCTTGGGGGAGGCCTTGCGGGCCTGCGCTGGGGTGAGGCCGCAGGTGGCGACGAGGTACTCCTCCACGGCGAAGCTAGGGCTCGGAGAAACGGCCGCGGAGAGGAGGCGGTGGAGGGAGGTGGCGGGAGATGAGAGGAGGCGGGGGAGGATGCAGCCCCGGAGGCGGAGCATGGCAGCGATGCTGGCGCGCCGGAAGGCGGCGGCGGCGGCGGCGGCGGCGGCGAGGGAGAGGGGATCGAACGATGCGGGAATGGGGATCGAATGTCGTGGAGAAGATTTCCATGGTGGTCTGCTCTGGCCCGTTTACAAGGACTTGTCTCGTGCAAACCTGGCCCGCGCCCACATGCCAGCCCGTTAGCATTTGCGCCGGCCCGTGATGGGCCTGGCCTGGCACATATCTAATCGGGCCGTGCCTGGCACGTGGCCCACACGCTTGTTTGCTTACCTATGCCGGTGTGTGAGAGCAACTAATTGGGGTGGGGGGGGGGGGGGTGGGGGGGGGGGGGGGATACCAAAAACCCGGTTACCTGGTTTTTTTCCCTCTAGCTAGGGTTTCTTTTCCTCTCGGGGCGACTACCGTCGCCGCCGTTAAGACCTGCGTTCCCTGCCTCCGCTACGATCCTTGGCCGTCTCTCCTCGATCGGGGGCTTCTCGGCGCTCTCTGGTCCAGGCGGGGGCTGCGGGGAGGGGGAGAACCTAGGGTTCATCTGGAAGGCCCGATTGATCTGTCGGGTTAGGGATCGAGAGGAGATGGCATCGGACGGGGCTTCGGGGTCTGCTGGACCACCGGGGATGGACGATGTGGCAACACTGATGAAGGAGCTTGGACTGTGTGAGGAGGATCTCGACGACGTGGTATTCGATGAGAAGGACGCGCCGCCGGAGGCGGCTCGGTGGATCGCGCTTGTGAGGGTCCACTCTGCCAAAACCTATAGCCAATATTGGTTCTTCAAGAACATGAGAGCAGCATGGGATCTTGCTCATTAGGTCCTGTTCAAGCCCTTGGAGGAAAATCTGTATACAGTGCAATTCTCTTGCTTGGGAGATTGGGAGAGAGTAACTCAAGACGGGCCATGGCACTTCCGAGGCGACGCCATTATTCTCAAGCCTTACAATGGTTTGGCAAAGCCTTCAACAGTCCAGCTTGACACCATCGAGATTTGGGTGCAAATTCATGATGTTCCACCCATGTATGCTCATCTTGTGCCATCTTTGGCGGCAAAGGTGGGTGATATTTGCTGAACCCCAATCGCAAGATTTTGCGGGGAATTTCCATCGCGTCTGGGTAAGGATCAATGTTACTAAGCCGCTGAAGAACGCGGTCTCTATGATACGGGACGGAGAACGGCAGATCTACAGGGTAAAATATGAGAAACTTCCTGATTGGTGTGCGGTTTGTGGCATGTTGGGTTACTTGTTTAAAGAACATGGCAGCGGTATCCACCCCCCATCGGCGTTGGTGTTCAAGGACCTAAGGGCATCCTGGGTTATGCGCACGGGTCAGGGCCCTGGTGGTGGCCGTGGTCGCAGAGGTGGACGCCAGGGAGGCCGTTGTGGCCGGGGAAACGGCGATTGTTCTGACCATGATGATGGAATTTATGGAAAGGAGGGCTATGGAACAAAGGCTGATGCAGATATGTCTGATGCGGAGTTCAACAGGAAGAGGGCGCCACCGAATGCAACGGCGAGCTCACAGTTGGTTATCTCTGGTGGGGCCAATAACGGCGGTGTGCTGGCCTTGCCACTGCCGCAGACGCCTCTTAGTCCTCCACCAAAGCAGGAGCAGAAGAGGGCGAAGACAGGACTGACAGTGGAGAAGAGTAACCAGGAGAGGGGTAACAACAAGAAAGGCAGCAAACCATCAGATGCAACATCGGCGGACTCCCAGGTGGAGTACCGCCGGGCACAATGAGTCTTCTCAGCTAGAACTGCCGCGGCGCGGGCAAGGCCGCGACAGTCCGAGAGCTCCGCGAGCTAGCGCGGAAATTTGCCCCTACCCTCCTTTGTATTGTTGAAACTCAGATTGATAGAGTTAGGGTAGAAAAGCTAGCAAGTACCCTTGATTATGATAATGCTTTTGCTGTTAGTAGTCAGGGCCGCAGTGGTGGCCTCAGAATTTTTTAGAACAACCCAATAAAGATTGAGATTTTAGGCTATTCTGTATATCATATAGATTGCAAGGTTGATGAACCAGGCCATGATCCTTGGAGAGCCACGTGCTTTTATGGGGAGGCACAAACACAATTACGTCACCAGACGTGGGACACGATGAAAGAGATTGCAAGTGTGAGCGAACTTCCTTGGGTATGCTTTGGCGATTTCAATGAGGTGCTACGTCCAGAAGAACAAGAAGGAGTTGGCGAACGTAGCAATGCCCAAATTCAGGGCTTTCGCGATGCGGTTGATGTTTGCATGCTGGAGGACATAGGCTATCAGGGCAACTTCTGGACCTTCGAAAAAAAGGTCGCGGGGGGAAGTTACACCCGTGTTCGTTTGGACCTGGCGCTTGCATCGGCTGAATGGGTTGCGAGATTTCCGACTGCATTTTTGAAGCATCTCAATGCAGCAACTTCCGATCATAGTCCGATCTTGCTCACTATGGTTGACGAACAAGCTAGGCCTCCGGCTAAACCTCCCTTCGGATATGAGGTGATGTGGGAGACTCATGAGGAATGGAGTGAAACTATGAGGCAATGCTGGAGCAATGATCACCCGGCTTTGAGCCTGGAGGAGATACGGGCAAAACTGCTTGACCTGGCGAATAATCTAGGCAAGTGGAATAGGGAGACGTTCGGAAGTGTCCGGAAGGAGATTAAGCAGTTGACGGCTGAGCTCGAGCGGCTGCGAGGTGATCCAGCAAGAACGGGGCCGTCACACCCTGAGATCAAAATCAATGAAAGATTAGTGGAACTTTACCATCGCGAAGAGCTGATGTGGCGGCAACGATCAAGAATTGAATGGCTAGCGTCAGGAGACAAAAATACCAGATTTTTCCATCTTCGAGCCAGCAGGAGGAGAAAGAAAAATATGATTAAAGCGCTAGCTAATGCGCTAGGGGTTACCGTTGATGATCCGGCCGAGCTGAGGGAGTTGGTAACCGAGTTCTACAAGAGTCTGTACACCTCCGAGGGTGTTACAAATATGGAACAGGTTCTCCAACATGTCCCCAGGAAGGTTACGCAACAGATGAATGAGATGTTGACGGCACCGTACACAAAAGAGGAGGTCAAGACGGCGCTCTTTTAGATGGGACCGACGAAGGCACCGGGGCCAGATGGTTTCCCGGCGCATTTTTATCAGAGACATTGGGAAATATGTGGAGATGAGGTGACCACAGCAGTCTTGCGGATAATCAAGGGGGAGGAGAGTGCAGAGTGTGTTAATGATACAGTGCTGGTGCTCATTCCCAAGGTGATGAATCCCACGCTCCTAACACAATTCCATCCCATTAGCTTATGTAATGTCATATACAAAATTGCTTCCAAAGTTGTTGCAAACAGGTTGAAAGTTATCCTGTCAGATATAATCTCAGAGGAACAATCTGCGTTTGTCCCAGGTCGGCTGATAACTGACAATATTATATGTGCTTATGAGTGTTTGCACTTTATGAAGAGAAGCAGGGCCAAATCAAATAGTCATTGTGCATTGAAGTTGGACATGATGAAGGCATATGACAGATTGGAGTGGTCTTACCTCGAGGCTATCATGATCAAGCTGGGTTTTGCACAACAGTGGGTACATATTATAATGAGCATGATCAGTTCAGTATCCTTTTCTGTTCTGTTTAATGGAGAGAAGCTTGAGTCTTTCAAACCATCACGAGGCATCCGACAAGGAGATCCGATCTCCCCCTATCTTTTCTTGATTGCAGCAGAGGGCCTTTCGTGCCTACTAAAAACCAGTTCTCAGTCGTCTGTGCTTGAGGGGATTAAGGTGGCAAACACAGCTCCGGCTGTCAACCACCTCCTCTTTGCGGACGATAGCCTGTTGTTATTCAAGGCTAGTACAGAGGGGGCAGCAACGGTTTCAAACCTATTGGAGGTATATTGTAATGCATCGGGGCAGCGAATCAACCATGACAAATTGTCAATATTTTTCAGCAAAGGATGCCCACAACAGTTGAGAGACAGCATCAAGGCAATTTTGAACGTCCAAAATGAGTCACTTAACGAACGCTATTTGGGTATGCCCACTGACGTGGGGCAGTCCAAGATGGGCACGTTCAGGTACCTCAAAGATAGAGTGTGGGAAAAGGTGAAGGGTTGGATGGAGAAGCTCCTGTCGGCAGGGGGAAAGGAGGTGCTAATTAAAGCAGTGGCACAGGCACTGCCAGTCTATTCCATGGCCTACTTTAGACTACCAAGGGGTCTATGTGAGAAGATTTCCTCCATAATTCGGCAATTCTGGTGGGGAAGTAAGGCAGGGAAACGCAAACCAGCATGGGTGGCATGGGATATTTTGACACGGCCAAAACACCTTGGAAGCCTTGGTTTTCGGGACATGGAGGTTTTTAACGTTGCTCTACTAGCAAGACAAGCATGGAGGGTACTAAATGATCCATTGTCACTCAGTGCACGAATGTTGAAGGCAGCTTATTTTCCTGAAACTTCTTTGATGGAGGCGGAGCTTGGGAGCAGACCCTCGCAAATTTGGCGAGCGATCCTAGATGGAAGAGACATGCTTAGGCAGGGTTTAATTCGGAGGATCGGTAACGGGCAAACGACTGAAATATGGACACATAATTGGCTGCCGAGACCAGGTATGATGAGACCTATCGCGCCGTTGATCCCCAACCCGCCACAGATGGTTTCAGAACTGATAAACGGAGTGACAGCGAGCTGGAACGAGCAGTCGGTTCGGTCGGTTTTCTTGCCAATTGATGCCGAAGCAGTACTAGTTATTCCCTTGTGCACACGGAATATAGATGATTTTTGGGCCTGGAGCGGAGAGAAGAGAGGAACTTTCTCTGTCAAATCTGCATATAGACTGATCATGCAAACAAAAATCACGAGGGAGAATTGGATTGAGGAAAATGATGGTACATCGGCAGCGGACCAGGAAGGCAATGAGTGGACTGACTTGTGGAGGACCGAAGTACCATCAAAAATTAAGATGTTTTTGTGGCGCCTTGCACGGAGTTCTATTCCCACAGCAGATGTTCTTGAGCATAGAAACATGTCAACTTCAGCGGCATGTGTCCTATGTGGCGCCAGGGATTCGTGGAGACACGCCTTGTTGAACTGCTCGATGGCTCGCAGCGTATGGGCACTAGCTGATGATGCTATTGTGGATCAAATGAGTCGGTTTGACAGTGAAAACGTGAGGGACTGGCTCTTTGCTATGAAGAATGCCTTGACGAATGATCATTTTGTTCGCATGACGACTACCCTATGGGCAATCTGGGCAGCGAGGAGAAAGGCCGTCTATGAGGATATATTCCAGAGTCCTTTTTCCACTCACTCTTTTGTCAACTCCTTTCTGAACGATATCCAAATTTTGAAGAAACCAGAAATTACAGCGGTGCATTCAGTGGCCGTGAGGCCAACACAGTGGATCCAACCACCTTTAGGCATGATGAAAGTGAATGTTGATGCGGCCACTATAAGGAGATCGGGTGTTGGTTCAGTTGCTGCTGTTTGCAGGAGTGGGGAGGGACTTTATCTTGGAGCGTCTGCCATTGTGTTTAAGGGCATCTCCGACCCAGCTACTCTTGAGGCTTTGGCAGTTCGGGAATCAATGGCACTAGCGGAGGATCTTAATTTGCAGGCGATACACGTTGCAACAGATTGCAAAGTGATTGTTGATGACATCAAGCAGAAAAATAGCCCTAGCTACGGTGCCATCATTCATGAGATCATAGAGTACTCTAGTAGTTTTCATTCGTGCAACTTTGTGCATGAGTTTAGGAGCTCGAATTTCGAGACTCACAATCTAGCGAAGCATGTTTTGAAACTGGGGGTGGGCCGCCATGTCTGGTTAGGCCACCCTGGTGAACTTCAGTTCGTCCCTGTAAACATTGTGACGGTTTAATAAAAGCTTCGCTGATTGTCTAAAAAAAACTAATTGGGGGGATTTTCCTTAAAAAAACTAATTGGGGGATGCTACCAATCATCCGGATGATTTCTTAGAGAAATCATCCGCCTATTCAGCCGTTCGATCGGCACACTGGTTTCCGTTGGATTACAGCAACGCCACGGCAGCAGCGAGTCAATGTAGTGCCATTGCAGCCCCAGCGGAGCTCCAACGCAGCACCGATGGAGTCCGGCGAGCTCCATTGTAGCCCCAGCGGAGCTCCAACGCAGCACCGACGCTCCGGCGAAGCTCCATTGCAACTCTGGCGAAGCTTCATTGCAGCCCCGGGGGAGTTCCAACGCAGCGCCGACAGCTCTGGCGAAGCTCCATTGCAACTCCAGTCGAGCTCCATTGCAGCCCTGACGGGAGTTCCAACGCAGCGCGGACGGCTCTGACGAAGCTCCATTGCAGCCCCGACGGAGCTCGAAGGCGCTCCGGCTCCACGGGTCGCATGTCGCTTGCTGCACTGCAGGTCCGCCGCCGATTCGCGTTGCAGCGTCACTGGTCGACGGCGAGATCGTGGGGTCACAGCGCTGTTGTGCTTGCGTCTAGAAAAAAGAGAAGAATCAGGTGGAGCGGTGGTAGCAGCTGGTGGTGCCTGCAGCAGCGGTTGGGTTGGCTCATGCAGCGGTGGCTGCTGCCGGTGGCCGGTGGCGGCTTGCTGTTCCTGCGTCGGCAGAAGATGTGCACTTTTCCACAGACCATGCAGTTATCATTTTACTAGTCACATATTCGAAGCTTGTCATCAACATAATGTGGTTCTTCCGAAGTGAGCCATAAATAATCTCGCCTACAACAAAGGATTGCTATAGGTGATGCATGAAGATGCAGGTCAAGTTGTAGCTGAAGCAATTAGCAGTACACAAATTGTGCCATCTTTCCGTTCAGAAAAGAGAATAATTACAATGCATAGCAAAAAAAAATGCCAGGCTTCAGTGAAACAGGGAATTAGAAGTGGAATGGTTGGGGGCCTCAGATTCAGCTTCTCAAACTTAAACGTTGCATCTCACATATGCTCTTTGTTTCTATGTTGGTGCACAGTTTGTACATGACGGCAAATCAACCTTTAAAGATGTTTTCAGAGTAAGATATACACATTTGACATGTAAGGTTATTTTATTTAATGACTAGTTAAATCCGCCTGGTTGTTTGCAGGTTTATTTTGCTTTGGTTTCACAAGAGGTTTGTAGGCTTGTAGCAGCCTTGAACTGCTTTATTTCAACATCACTGACAGGAAGAGCATGAAGTGCTACAGAATGCAAGTACAGTTTTTTGCATACTCCAAAGTGTTAGGATGCCCAACCATAAGTTCCAAGAGAATATTAGATATGTGAAACCAATTTCATTTGGCATTCTACAAACTTTCAAGTTTGAACAGCATGTACACAAGGAGAACCAAAAGAGGCAATGAAACAAAGTTAGAAAACAAGAAGATCAAGAAAAGCGGAAAGTTACTATGAACTAAGATTTTTGTCATTGTCGGTTGTTTCATTCCTAAATAATGAAACCACTGGATATTTCTGGAAAATGGAGACTACGATGAACAAGAATGGAATTTAGTTGAGTTTATTATTTTATCCACAGTTGTAGACTTATAGTGACATGTTTAGAATTGTTTGTGAAATGCAAACTACTGCACTTGTTGGAGAGAGTGGCAGTGCAACCTTTGCAGCAACCAATCATATTTGTTGTTTATTCAGTAAAATGTATCAAGCAAAACACCAATATAAAAATTAAATTCTCTAAACTGTAAAATGCATTCCGCAACATTTTAACTGCTTTAACATGATCTGTAATTTTAAGCAACATTTCAGATTAGCTCCATACTACATTATTTAGCCATAGCTAGCGGACGGGTTTAGCAATCCTCAAAGAACATGAATGTTCTACAAAGGATAGGTGACAGGCCATACCAACTATTTCATGCATGATGAAAGAAGAAGAATCAACACGCCACCTTTTCTTGCCTGCCCATCTACCTAAGCTCACCTCATTTATAACATTGGAGTAAGTCCTTTCAGATAGTTGCCATGTTTTCTCTGGATATTTAGTTCTGTACTAAGAGGATATGTGAATTAATCACTCATTCACCGGACTGCAAAATTCGTGAAATGAAGTAGGCACCAATGAATTCAGTGATGAGACTGAAGCTAATACAGTCCACAGTTTGTTTTGGTAAATGCAGGCATCACTTTTTTTTGTGAGAATAGAGCATATGTTTATGACTAGACATGAAGGAGGAGAAAGTAAAGGACTCAAGACTATGAAGTACCTGGCATGGGTTTCCTTTAGCAAGCACAATAGCAAGGTTGCTAACATGAACAACACAAAAAAGATGATGGGCATGGTTTAAAAGCAACTGAACAACATCTCGGTAATCATCGCAACTCACTTGCTAAATATTGAAAAATGTTTTGATTTTTGTAAGAAGTCAAAATTACATAGTGATCAGGATTGCACACATAGAAATTCAGAATTGTTTGTGCGTCACCTGCTGCTTGGCCCGTTTACAAGGACTTGTCTCGTGCAAACCTGGCCCGCACCCACATGCCAGCCCGTTAGCATGTGCGTCCGGCCCGTGGTGGGCCTGGCCCGTCACATATCTAACCGGGCCGTGCCTGGCACGTGGCCCACACACTTGTTTTGCTTATAATATAATAATATGCACAAAGGTTGCAAGTTTTGGTTTTAGAAGAAGAATACATTAGTCTATTGATCAAGATAGATCTATTGGATGTGGGTGCACTAATTGCTAGAAATGAGATTACAGAGGACGCAATGTCTAAATTTCTTCATGAGGAGGCAGAGAAGAAAAAAGCGTGTTGGCAAGAGAAGTGAATAGAGAAGGGAAAAAGTGCTGGCAATGAACATAAGGAGATGGAGAAAGTATTGATTAGACTTGTAGAAGCAGTCAAAAATTGTATTTCTATTGAAGTGTGTAATTTTTCTTGTTGTCTTGTTTGGATCGGTTCTCTTAGTGAGGAACTGGTGAACTATGTGCCCAAAATATCGTTTAATGAAGTACTCTCTCCATCCCAAAATAAGTGACTTAACTTTGTACTAACTTTGTACTAAAGTTAGTACAAAATATCGTTTAATGAAGTAGTTGAGTAGTCAAGCTTAACTCGATGGCTTAGAAGTAAATGAATTTGTGTTAAAAAGTTAGGGAGTTAAGCTTTGAGGAGACTATCTTTAGGTGTAGCGGAAGGAAGGACGGGGTCCGGATTGATGATATATGGGATAGAGTTGGGTAGCACCGATTGAAGAGAAGGTTGTCCAACATCATCTGAGATGTGTTGGGCATATTTAGCGCATGCCTCCAGAAGCTCCAGTGCATAGCGGACGACTAAAGCATGCTGATAATATCAAGAGAGGTCAGGGTAGACCAAACTTGACATGAGAGGAGTTTGTAAAGAAAGATATAAAGGACTGGAGTATCACCAAAGAACTAGCCTTAAACAAGTTCCGTGGAATCTAGCTATCCATGTGTCAGAACCATGAATTGGTTGCGAGATCTTATGGGTTTCAGCTCTAGCCTACCACAACTTGTTTGTGACTAATGGCTTGTTGTTGAGAAACTCACAGGAGCGCTGCCTTTCAATTAGAAGAAAGAGGGTGTTACAAAGATTTACGCGTGACATTTTTTGGGGGGTGAGCCGTGAACCTAAAAATAGCGACATGCGGATTACTCGCGAAAGAGAAAGCAATTGGACATGTACAGGCGGACATCCGCCAAAGCTAGGCGAGCCACCTCCCGGTACGTCATCCTCTTTCCAATGAAGACACGGAGGTTCCTCTCCTTTGAGGAGGCTTTTGAGGGGCTAAATTTTGAGGGTTTGGCTAGAGGTGCTCTTAGCGAACTTGAAAGATAAATGAAAACAGAAAGTAACTACCCGTCAATCCATCCTACTCCTATAGATTGTCAAAAATTGGCCTCTCAGCCAATGAAGAAATAGTTTAAAACGACGCTGATATAACACATATATCTTAACTTTCCTACAATCACACCTATTTATTGTGTATGAGATTACAAAGTTCAAATGAGGCAACCTAAATCTATGGCCCAAAATTGTTTGATGCACCACACATAAAATATCCCGCTAGGTGGAGCACATGTCAACCTCTATCAAGCTTGCAAAGGTTTCACATTACCATCCCACCATCGATGACAAACACCTGCCAAGAGATAGTTCAATAACAATCCTATTAAGTTTCACATAACCAATTGGTACGTACACCGTCAAAATTACACCAACCTGTCCGGTGATGTAGCTGGCCGCAGGATTCAGGGCCAAGAACTCAACCAACCCAGCAACTTCCAATGGCTGGCCATACCTCCCTGTGAAGAAGTTGAATGAAGCATTAGTGCCGACTGAAAAAATTCACCTAGTAGATATAGTGCACAAGGGCACACATGTACAAAACATAATATGTAGTAAGTTTTTCTGAAGAATTTTTTCTTTTACTACACCTAGGATTTATGTACAATAGTGCAGAATATGAACAATGCTAGTTTTAAGCAGATGTTGCAGCTTAAGATGCATACCCAAGGGAATAGTCAACAAGATTCTCTTCTCAAGCTCCTCTCCAAGTTCAGCGGTCATATCTGATGCGATGAATCCAGGTGCGATTGCATTCACCTGAGTATTCACAACTGTTCAGAAGTTGGACTACAGTTTTATGAGTTACGAGCTAACAATGGAAAGACAAAGAGTTCACATTGATATTCATGCTTGCATATTCCATAGCAACTGCTTTTGTGAAACCAATGACCCCTGCCTTGGCAGCACTGTAATTAGCTTGCCCAGCATTGCCAGTAAGATCAACAACTGATGCTATGTTGATGACTCTTCCCTGCATTAAACATAAATAAGTATCTTATAACCGATAACAAAAAATTTGATGAGGTGACTTCTGATTCTGAGCAGAGCTTCTTTTATGAGGAAGAAACACAGTATCCTAAGTCTAAAAGGGACAAACTACTTCTCTTGCTTTGGTGCATTAGCAACACGGTAAGGCCTTATACAAATTCTCTTTCAGCTCTAAGTATTTCAGAAACACAATAAAGCAAAGTAAGGAGGCCTACCTTTTTGTCCTTCAGCTAAGAAATTAAGCTGAGTCCTGAAGTAACCAAGCAGTGGTTTGCCGTGACTAATGGTTTGACAATATTAATATATTCTTCATGTAATGTTTTGCTTACATATACTCCCTCCGTTCCTTTATGTAAGGTGTATTATTTTCGACACGGTGACCAAGGCACCTAATTATAGACATGTTAAGACTAAATTACCCTTGGAAAATTTGTTGGTTAGTGGAAAGTGAATCAATTAATCCAAAAAAATATGAGATACATGCAATCGACAAAGAGATAGTTTCCTTCTTTTGCTATAAGGAGAGATCCAGACAATCAGAAAAGAGATGCTTTCCTTTTTTAGGAGGGCTAGCAAGGGAATTATGGGGAATTAGAACAAATGCACCTTACATTCTGGAATTTTATCAAAAAACAAATACACCTTATATAAAGGAACGGAGGGAGTATAATACAAAAGTTAAAGGCCAGACTTATGTATTGGAGAACGAAGTAATGACCATCATCTATTTAACAATTGGAGAAACTATGTCATATGTAATTGAAGTATATGATTAATAGGACCAGTGGCTAACGCATACCAAAAAATATTAAACTCCAATAAGTAGCGCATAGTAGCAAAAATGTTCAAACCAATTCGAAGAATGAAACAAAACAAAAACCTTCTTTTTCTTCGTCATTATTTTTGTGGCAGCCTGTAAAGAATGTGCAGGTGTAAGAAGCATAAACATTACGAGAGTGGTTTTTCAGCTCCCGGGTGCCTAGGCACCCTTTATGAACAGTAAAATCAAAACAAATAGAAAAAAAAATCAAAAAAATCTGAAACTTTGCAACATCAAAGATGATCAAACTTTGTAGGTGCTTGCAAGTTTTCATGTCAAAAAACCATTCGAGGAGCTCTACACACGAAAAAGATTTCAGTGCTTGAAGTTTTGAGCACTTTTAGCACTGAAATCTGAAACTCATTCGTACACCTTTCTCTACATGATATTTTGGCATGAAAACTTGCAAGAACCTACAAAGTTTGACCATCTTTGATGTTGCAAAGTTTCAGATTTTTTTTTTTGAATTTACTGTTCATAGAGGGTGCCTAGGCACCCGGGAGCTGTCACACCTTTCTCTAAACATTATTCAAGTACAAAAACTTCAAGAAATAAAGGGACGAGCACGTACCTTTGTACAGAGGAAAACACCAGTAAGATTTAGACCAATTACTTCTTGCCACTGGGATTCCGTCATCCTCATCAACAACACGTCTCGCGTAATTCCTGGTTACAGAATGTTATTTCACATACAGAAAAAAAAATTAACAGTAGAGAAAGCTAAACTGGTGCAAACTAATTAACTGTTGGTACCTACCTGCATTATTTACCAGGATGTCAATTGTTCCCCATTTATCAAGAGCCTGATGAAATCCATAAACTAACGATAACCGAGTTTATATAATCTGATCAATATATAGGTAAAAGGAAAAACATTTTCCATCCATAAAAAAGTTGCACTTACTGCTTTCATCATAGATTCTACATCAGCTTCGTTAGAAACATCTCCTCCAAAGGTAATAGCCTGACCACCAGCTGCTTCAATCTGCAAAATAGGATTACATTGCAAATAAATCAGTGCATTTAGGCTTGGCAGAGAAAAAATGAAGAAAAAATCAATTAAAAAAAAACTAGATGCCTCTCCCGAAACCAATAATGTTTCAATGACGGTACCAGTATATTTTTAGCTAGATAACTATTGAATCAACATTAGAAAAATACAATTGATTTCTTTTAGCCTGTGTGAACTATTATTGTTACCATCTACTAGTCTGAAAAATAAATTACAATGGGCCAATGAAATTTTCTGAAACTAATACCAAATGACTATATTTCACACTGCATTGGATGATTTCTGAAACATAACACAAGGGTCATGTTTACTTGCTCATAAATGAGAATGAAAATTCAGCACAACTGTGTTGTTGCTTACTCACAGATAAGAGGTCAGAAGTGATAACAATTGTAAGAAATGAAAGAACAATGTAGACTAACATGTCCGGCATTGCTGAAAACTAAGGGGAAAAATTCGGCAAGTAAAATATCTAATCTATTTGCACTGGCAACCGAAACAACTAATTTAACACTCCTTATGGCAATCACCAGTTACAGTCTGTCTTCGTATATCTTATAACTGTATGATGCAAATTAGCAAACGGGTAAGCAGATATTAAAAAAAAAAGTGCAAATATTATGTTTTAATCAACCAGCTCACCTCTTTGGAGACTGCTTCAGCCTCTTTGGAGGATCGTGCATAATTCACTAGGACCTGCAAGCAAAGTCGGCCTGAGGTCCCTGGGGTTAAATTTAGCGTTGTGCAAATGGGGAGGAAATAGCCATTTGCATATGCAAGCAGAGAGTTATAACTATACAGCCATATATCTGGCCATCTAGGAAGTTGCCTTGAGTTAGAAGAATGTGAAGTTGCATCTTTGAGAAGTAAATGGCACCGATTTTAAGAAGGGGGGGGGGGGGGGGGGGGGGGGGCAGACACCCAAAGAAATCCAATACAGAATGACTATCCAAGACAGCAAAGTAGCTCACCTTGCATCCAGCTTTTCCAAGAGACAATGCAATGGCTTTTCCAATCCCTCTAGAAGCGCCTGTAACGACAACAACTGGAGCTTCCGGCTTTGTAGCATCCTGCACAACTGCTTGTTCAACAGCAGCAACATGGATGCGCACACCATCGGTTTAGTACTGCAAAATATACAGAGAAAGAACCTCTCCCAACAGAGAATTTAGCCCTGAATTTACACCTACACGAGTGCTTAATTAGAGAGAGAGATAGAAAGAGAGAGAGAGAGAGAGAGAGAGAGATCTTTATCATTTCATTAAGTGGTTGTATAGAAGATTTCACCTCTACTTAGCAGTTTATAACGGTGCTTAAATTGTTCAACCATCTACTTAGCAGTTAACACTCAGTTAAGCACCAAAGCAAAGTGGAGCAGTTCCTAGAAAATGCATTTTTCATGTGGTGCATCTGACAATGAAAAAACCTAGAATTTTTATTTTAAGTAGGCACTCGTCTAAGCACCACCATTAACATGCTCTAATAATAACATACTGTAATTTTCAACCCTGATCTCACTCTTACAAGAATCGATGTCCACTTTTTCTTTGAATCGATGTACACTTAATAAAGGCCAACGACGCACAACAATGGTGTTTGCTCCCGGTGCTCATGCATGGAGTCGTGTTAGATCCTCCCCAAATTCAAACAAGTTCCATCGCTACGTACGCTAGATTGCTCGCAGCGCCACGCTACAGCGGATGGATCTTAGACCCCGATCAAATAGCAAACCAAACCAGCGCCACGAAAGCCAAAGAGAAGGGCCATTACCGGAGGAGAAACCGCCGGCGGCTGCCCGGACGCGGCCGGATCGGAGCGCGGACGGGCGGGCGGCGGCCCCACCGAAGGAGACAAACCCCCTGCGTGCCGCGGCCGAGGCAGCGCGAGGCAAGGGGGCGGTGACCGCCCGTGACGAGAAGGCGGCTGAGGTGGCGGCGGCGGCCATGAGCACGCGGGCCAGCGTGGCGTGCGAGGAGGGCTTTGGAAGTCCAATCGTTTTTTATCTGGCGATCATCAGCCAGGGAGGGGGCTCCCAGCGAACGAAACAGTTATCAGGGAAGCAGCGATCCAGCGAACGAAAACGTTCGCTCAGAGAACCCCCAGGGCGACCAGATAGCCTGTCAAGCATTTAGCTGATAAGCCGAAAAAATGCATATTAATTTGAAATAAAATTGATGTGCACATAGTTTACTGGGCACCTTTTCTTGTGCCCACGGTTTTAATTCGTGTGCACAAAAAATCATTTTGCAAAAAATCATAGATTAGTCATAAAGAGCAATGTATGAAATTAGCCATAAATATATAAAAATTAAAAATCTTATGCAACCCTAAAAAAAAAAAATCTTATGCACACAGAAAACGTGCCCGTGATGTTTGTACAAAAAATGTCATGCTATTTAAAATAAAAATGCCATGCTCACTAAAATAAAAGTGTCATGCTCAGAAAAATAAAAGTGTAATGATGTACAATAAAATGCCATGTTTTACAAAAAAAAATCCCATCCTATTTAAAAATTAAAAATGCATTCCTATTCAAAAATTAAAGATTCCATGCCCTACACAAAAAATGCCATGCTCGGTAAAATAAAAGTGTCATGATGTACAATAAAAATGCCATGTTTTACAAAAAAAAGTCCCAAGCTATTTAAAAATTAAAAATGCATTTCTATTCAAAAATTAAAGATGTCATGCTCTACACAAAAAATGTCATGCTATTTAAAATAAAAATGCAATGCTCAGTAAAATAAAACTGCCATGCTCAGCATGCTCAGAAAAATAAGTGTCATGATGTACAATAAAAATGCCATGTTTTACAAAAAAAAATGCCATGCTATTTAAAAAATAAAATGCATTTTTATTTAAAAATTAAAGGTGTCATGCTCTACACAAAAAATGTCATGCTCAGTAAAATAAAAGTGCCATGCTCAGAAAAATAAAAGTGTAATGATGTACAATAAAAATGCCATGTTTTACAAAAAAAAATCCCATGCTATTTAAAAATAAAAAATGCATTCCTATTCAAAAATTAATGATTCCATGCCCTACTCAAAAAATGCCATGCTCGGTAAAATAAAAGTGACATGCTCAGAAAAATAAAAGTCTCATCATGTACAATAAAATGCCATGTTTTACAAAAAAAGTCCCAAGCTATTTAAAAATTAAAAATGCATTTCTATTCAAAAATTAAAGATGTCATGCTCTACACAAAAAATGGCATGCTATTTAAAATAAAAATGCCATGCTCAGTAAAATAAAAGTGCCATGCTCAGTAAAATAAAAGTACCATGCTCAGAAAAATAAGTGTCATGATGTACAATAAAAATGCCATGTTTTACAAAAAAAAATGCCATGCTATTTAAAAACTAAAATGCATTTTTATTTAAAAATTACAGATGTCATGCTCTACACAAAAAATGCCATGCTATTTAAAATAGAAATACCATGCTCAGTAAAATAAAAGTGCCATGCTTAGAAAAATAAAAGTGTCATGATGTACAATAAAAATGCCATGTTTTACTTTAGAGGGGACGATCTTAGTCTTAGCGTCTTTCAGATTCTTCATAGTGATCAACAGATATAAATCCCAAGTGACTCAACAGATAGAGCTATGCTCCCCGGCAACGGCGCCAGAAAAAGGTCTTGATAACCCACAAGTATAGGGGATCGCAACAGTTTTCGCGGGTAGTATTTCACCCAGATTTATTGATTCGACACAAGGGGAGCCAAAGAATATTTATGAGTATTAGTAGTTGAGTTGTCAATTCAACCACACCTGGAGAACTAAATATCTGCAGCAAAGTGTTTAGTAGCACAGTATTATGATAATTTTGATAGCAGTAGTAACAGTAGCAATAGTTACAGTAACAGTAACAGAAGCAGTTTTGTAGTGATTGTAACAGCAGCAGCAACGAAAGTAACTTAGCAAAGATCAATATGCGAAAAGCGTAGGCATTGGATCAGTGATGGATAATTATGTTGGATGACATTCATCATGTAACAGTCACAACCTAAGACGATACACATTAGCTCCAATTCATCAATGTAATATAGACATGTATTCCGTATATAGTCATACGTGCTTATAGTAAGACCTTGCATGACATCTTTGGTCCTACCCTCCCGTGGCAGTGGGGCCCATAAGGAAATCTAAGGGATATTAAGGCCTCCTTTTAATAGAGAACCGGAACAAAGCATTAACACATAGTGAATACATGAACTCCTCAAACTACGGCAATCACCGGAAAGAATCCCAATTATTGTCACCTTGGGGTATGCGGATCATGACACGTAATAAGTGCATATAACTTGCAAGATAGGATCAAGAACTCAAATATATTCATGAAAACATAAAGGTTCAGATCTGAAATCATGTCACTCGGGCCCTAGTGACAAGAATTAAGCATAGCAAAGTCAAAGCAACATCAATCTCAGAACATAGTGGATAGTAGGGATCAAAGCCCTAACAAATTGACTCGATTACATGGTAAATCTCATCCAACCCATCACCGTCCAGCAAGCCTACAAAGAAATTACTCACACACGGCGGTGAGCATCATGAAATTGGTGATGGAGGATGGTTGATGATGACGACGGCGTCGAATCCCCCTCTCCGGAGCCACGAACAGACTCCAGATCAGCCCTCCCGATGAAGAACAGGAGGTGGCGGCGGCTCCGTATCGTAAAACGTGATGATTCTTTTTTCTCTGATTTTTTTTCTCCACGAATAGGTAGTTATAGCACTGGAATTAGGGTAAACGGAGCTGACAGGGGCCCACAAGCCTGCCAGGCTCGCCCTGGGGGGGTGGGGACGCCCCCCAGGCTTATGGCGCCTGGTGCCCCCCCCTCTTGTGGATCTTTGCGGCAGTATTTTTTATATATTCTGAAATAATTCTCCATAAATTTTCAGGTCCATCCGAGAACTTTTATTTCTGCACAAACACAACACCATGGCAATTTTGCTGAAAACAGCGTCAGTCCGGGTTAGTTCCATTCAAATCATGCAAATTAGAGTCCAAAACTAGAGCAAAAGTGTTTGGAAAAGTAGATACGTTTGGGACGTATCACATGCTCAGAAAAATAAAAGTGTAATGATGTACAATAAATATGCCATGTTTTACAAAAAAAATCCCATGCTATTTAAAATTAAAAATGCATTCCTATTCAAAAATTAAAGATTCCATGCCCTACACAAAAAATGCCATGCTCGGTAAAATAAAAGTGTCATGATGTACAATAAAAATGCCATGTTTTACAAAAAAAAGTCCCAAGCTATTTAAAAATTAAAAATGCATTTCTATTCAAAAATTAAAGATGTCATGCTCTACACAAAAAATGTCATGCTATTTAAAATAAAAATGCAATGCTCAGTAAAATAAAAATGCCATGCTCGGTAAAATAAAAGTGCCATGCTCAGAAAAATAAAAGTGTCATGATGTACAATAAAAATGCCATGTTTTACAAAAAAAAGTCCCAAGCTATTTAAAAATTAAAAATGCATTTCTCTTCAAAAATTAAAGATGCCACACTCTACACAAAAAAATGCCATGCTATTTAAAATAGAAATGCCATGCTCAGTAAAATAAAAGTGCCATGCTTAGAAAAATAAAAGTGTCATGATGTACAATTAAAATGCCATGTTTTACAAAAAAATGACGTGATATTTAAACATGAAAAAAAATGCATTTCTATTCAAAAATTAAAGATGCCATGCTCTGCATAAAAAATGCCATGCTATTTAAAATAAAAATGCCATGCTATAAAAAAAATGCCATGCTCTTTGAAAATAAAATGCCATGCTCTTAATAGATGCCATCCTATTTAAAAATTATTATTATTTGCTATTTAAAAGTTAAAAATGTCATGCTCTATACAAGAAAATATCTTGATGTTTAAAAAAAAACATGCCATGCTCTACCAAAAAAATGCCATGCTCTATACAAAGAAAATGTCATGTTGTTTAAAATAAAAATTCCATGCTCTACAAAAAAAATGCCATGCACTTTGAAAACTAAAATACAATGTTATTTATAATAAAAAAAGCCATGCTCTAAAAAATGCCATCTCTTAATAAAAAAATGGAATGGGTTCTACACAAAATGCCATGGTTTATTCAAAAAAAAGCCATGATTTTTTCTATAATAATGTATTGCTATGGGGACACCTGTTGATTTTGCCATCGTATATGCATGTTGATTGAAATTAAAACCCCTAGAAAAATCAGCATGGCATTTTATATAGACACCATGGCATAGGACGTGGAAGAAAAAAGAAATATGTACACTTTGCCACAACAATCATGGAGCTGCTTGATACGTCTCCAACGTATCTATAATCTATGAAGTATTCATGCTATATTTACGTCATTCATATATGGTTTCGGTGCACTTTTTTTAGGGAAATGCCAGCATGGCGATTTATATTTCATGTGCAAAAAGGGATACATCGTTCACAAAAGTGTCGTGATATAACATGAATATATTTGCAATGGGACATAAACTTGAAATGCCATGTCTCTAATTTAAAGAAAATACCATCCTCTAAAACTGCCATGGTGCCTAAAAATAAAAGTTGCACATGGCAAAAAAAAAACATGAGTCAAAAACATTTTATGATGTTGTGGTGATTATCTACAGAATGTCATGATTATGGCCAAAAGTGGACAATTCAAAACAATCATACAAAAAATGCCATGCGAAGCAAATTCAAACAAACATACAATTTGCCATTCGAATGTTTGAACAAACATTCCTACTATTCACTCATAGGGACAAAAAAAGATGCCATGTGACCAAAACTGAAATACTGAAAAAATGTCATCATGCTATATGAAACAATTCTAAAAATTTGCCATGGGAATAGAATGCCATGGCACAAAAATGTAACTTCTTGCCATGGCAGATTACAAGTTCTTCATAGTTAGCTGAATTTTGCAAAAATGCAACAAAAGTATTAGGACTCCCAAGTATTAGGTTCTCATATAGTTAGCTGAAAATTTCCACAATGTAACAAAAATGCCATGGAAAAAATCTGACTCAAGCCAATGGCAATTTGCAAAAGAGGACAAGTATTGCTATACATGGAGAAAATTATCTAAAAAATGCCAAAATGGTCAATGATGCATTAGGATCTCGTCTGAAGTTTCTCACGGAAGGAAAATGTCCATTGTAGTTTAAAAAAACAAAACTATACATGGTACTATATTTGGGAGGGGTAGACTTGAAGCGGACGCCGTTGGGGACGCAGATCCGAGCGAGGAGACGTGGAAGGTCACCGGAGAAGGCGACTGCGACGCCAGGCAGTAGCGGCGCGCCGTAGGAGAGGGGCGCGGAGCTCCTGCAAAGCAAGCGGTGGCGACGCCGGTTCCTGCACGAAAGGATGGCATCAGGAGTTACAGAGAGGAGATGAAAGACCAGGGGAAGAGGGGAAGAAAGGAGAGGGCGGCAGCTCGCCGGAGAATGGTCGCTGGTGGGGGCGCGGTCGACATCACGGCCGCCGCCATGGTCACCGGACCCCCCTCTCTCTCTCTTCCTCTCAGCTCTCTCTCTCTCTCTCTCTCTCACACACACACACACACACACTCTCTGTGTCGCGGGCGGGAGAATGGGGATAGCGACCTGTCGGTGGACATAGACACGCATGCGTTCGCCAGAGGCGCGTTCCACCGTGAACCTTTTTTCCCTGACGTGGCAACTAGGGCTGCTTTAAGATCCGTGTTTTTCATCCAATGGCCAAAATGTAGTTCGCTGCGAAATCTTTCTTGGCTGACGTTCGCGAGTTAACATTTCACAAAAATAAGTCCCCAACAGATCCCGTAGACCCGAAATAAATTTAGAGGATCCTGTAAACTTGGCTCCAAGTTACCTCTGGTTTACAGAAAAATGACCTTCCCCTAAACTTTTTTATGGGCTATAAACCGCCTCAAACCTCACCGCGCGCTCCCCGCGCCGCCGTCGCGTTGCCACCATACTATCGCCGCCATCGCGTCGCTGCGTCACCGCACCGCCTCGCCACCACGCCGCCGCTGCCCACGCGCTGCCCTCGGGTCGCCGCCACACTATCGCGCCACCGCACCTCCTTGCTGTCGACGCGACGTTGCAACCGCCTCGCAGCTGGTGCCACCGCAGCGCGACGTCACCACTGACTTGCGGTCCCTAGGCCATTAGCTAGAAAAAGTTAATGAAAAATAGAAAAAAAATATTTTAGGGGAAGAACTTTACGGGATCTGACAAAAGGTGCTCTCAGGAAACTTCCCCTAAATTTTTTTACGGTCACCCCGTAAGAAATCTTATAGGGGGACTGTTCGAGTTGCTGTAACCAATGACAACTCTCCCGCGTCACTGTCGAGCCTTCAACTCTACAATTTTCTTTAACAAACTATATAATTTTATTCAAACTCGACAAAAAATAGGGCCAGTTACATTCTTGCCCTTAATCGGCGTGCACCCATCGGTTTTGCTCTTAATTTTTGGCTCTGCCCGTTTTTTCCTAAAAACTAATTTAGGTTGTATGAATGCCCTTCCATCTAGTCAAAGTCTTTTGACCGTGAATAATGCCAATTTATGATGGTTCACTCCATGCCTAGGGTACCCGCTCCTGAAGCGACTCGGCGGCAGCCCATAGCCGGGGTTGTGACTGTCGATCCAACGGCTGAGATCCACCACCCCGAGTGTGTGAGAGAGATTTTCCTGACCCTCAGGGCTGAAGAGGAAGATAGGGGACTTCCGGGACTCTGAATCTTGGAAGAAGATGAATGCGACGTTTGTGTGCGATTACAGTCTTGAACTATTGGTACTAAGACATACATTTTCGGTATACCCGTATGTTACTTTTATTCACATCCAGTTACGGAGTGACATTCGGTAAACCCAAAGTAAGCATCTGGTATGTTAGTATACGATATTCTCATGGTCTAAAGAATTAAGTAAACATTAACACTTTGTACGAAATACCGATAACAAAATGACGATGTGATCTCACAGTAGTTCATAAGTTGGGTGTATCCAACTCCATTATTCTGATAACAAGGTGTTCTCGTTATTGATAGCATCCTATCAATGCTCATGATCAGGAAAACAAGATCATCATCAATACATGAGCTAGTCTTAGACGCTTGAGTAGGGATCATATTGGTGTTTATGTTTCCACACATGCAATTTAACTTTCCTCCAAATCTCATATTCAAGAATCAATTCAAGTATAGCACAGAAATATAAATTTAATCATGAACATGAAAATATAATAATACATTTATTATTGCCTCTAGGGCATATTTCCAACAATCTCCCACTTGAAGTAGAGTCAACAATCTAGTTACATAAGTTCTCTGACACCAATGTCATCCCGGTATTGCTCATGCTTTGCTCATGGTAAGGCTTCATCGACAGATCTAATACATTCAGATCTATGTGAATCTTGCAAATCTTCACGTCTCAATGTTCCACAAAATGTTAAATCTTGTGGAATCGGCGTTCAATATGTTTGGACTTCTGGTGAGACCTTGGTCCCTTAGCCTGAGCCATGGCGCCGTTATTGTCGCAACAGAGCTCCATTAGGTCCAGCGCAATTGGAACCACACCAAGCTCGGTGATGAACTTGTTGATTCAATAGCCCTCCTTTGACGCTTCTGAAGAGGCCATATATTCTGCCTCTATAGTAGAATCTGCCACAATACTCTGCTTAGAACTTTTCCACCTAGCTGCGCCACCATTTGGCGTAAACACAACTCTTGATTGAGATCTAAAGTCATCTGGATTAGTCATGAAGGTTGCAAACGTTTACAATGAGCTCTTCATCACCTCCATACACTTGGAACATTTTCTTAGTCCTGTTAAGGTACTTTAGAATATTTTAACTATTGTCAATGATCCCTTCCCGGAGCACTCTGGTATCTTGTAACACGAGCATAGGACACATCTGCTCTTGTACAAATCATGGCATGCATGATAGATCCAATTGTAGAAGAGCATATGGAATCTAGCTTAGTCATTTTGTTTCACTCATCGATGGTCTTCGGGCACTAACTCTTTCTCAACGTAGTGCCATGTGACATTAGAAAGAAACCTTTCTTGGCATTTTTCGTACAAAACATTTTTATTTTGTTGCCAATGTGTGTGCTTTGGCTAAGCCCTATTAGACATCTCTATCTCAATAGGTCTTAATGCCCAATATGTAAGTTGCTTCGCCCAAAAGTCTTTCATTAAGAAACTTTTCTCAATGATTCTTTCATTGTGTTACAAAATTCCTTGTCATTTCCAATTAATAATATGTCATCCACATATAGTATTAGAAATGCTATTGCGCTCCCACTTACTTTCATGTAAACACAAGCCTCTTCGTTGTTCTTGATGAAACCAAACCCTTTGACTACTTCATAAAAAAAGATTTCCACTCCTTGATGCTTGCTTCGGTCCATAGATGTATATATGAAGTTTGCACACTTTACGAGCATCCTCTGGATCAGCAAAACCTTCGGGTTGTATCATGTATACATCCTCGGTTAAATTTCCATTAAGAAAAGTTGTGTTTATTCATTCCACGATTCATTGCTCTTATTATTTCATGGGGTATTTTCAGCCACTTATTATTTGTTATGGAGATCTGGGTGGGTGTTTCTAGACACAAATAATTTTGTTTGTTGGTTTATACGTTGCATATGAGGTTAAATTAGTCAATGATGATCAAGAATGAAATGTGGCCATTGGTTAATGGATCTTTAGTGGAATAGATGTGAAAAGCAACAATAATATACCATGTAAATTTGTGTGATCACAAACCCAAGTACCTTGTTGAATATAGAATACTCTAAATGCTGAGACCGTATAAGATCAATTATTCGTTTCATTTTATTATTTTTTCTTTTCTGAGATCAACTATTTAAATGATGATTCATTGAACTCAAATATGTGGTCATGTGAGTGTCGACGGTGGTGAACATTAGTCAAATTGGGGCAAAAGATGTCGAGCACAAGCATGTGGCTTGCCCTTGATTGAGTTGTCAACACCGATGATTGGGGTGGTGTCTTCTTGTTGAACAATGCCAACATCGCATAGTGGGTCGTCTCAATTTCATGTGACCTGCAGTTGTGATGTCTCTGAATATATGTTGATCTGACGAGGTAATAATTTTTTGGTCAATTATAAAATATTTGCTTCTCTTTGCCGCAATATAAAGTTATTCTTACTGTATTATACTAAGTTTTTCTCAGTTATTTTGATAGCACCATAAAAGTTCAAGATTACTTGTCTAGAGGTAATTGTCAGAATCAGCCTCCGAAGTTTGCTTGTTTTGCATTTAGTATTTGTTTAAGTACAAAAGGTGTTGACTAAAATGATCATTCAATCAGAAAAAGTGTGTCATATGGAATTAAGATGTCTATTGACCTATCCCTGTGTATAAATTCAGATAATAAATTTTGGCACTCTAATTTCAAAAGTTAAGCACTTGACAATTATTACTCCTAAGTGCATAATGTTTTGTCAATACCTTAAATTTGAGGTGAAGGTTTGCATTATTATTGTCGGACTTAAATTAAATTGAAGACTTCAACATGGGATGTTGCCTCTTTCATCTGATTGTTGTGCTTTTTCTTAACTCTCTGCATGAGTAAATCATAGTGCAGTTGTGTCTCATATTCTGTTTGGGCCTGTAGGTGTGTGCTTCCTTGCCTTTTTATTTCTTATAACTTGTCGTTGTTTTGTTGCTTATGGTTAAGTTTGGATTTTGTCTTCAGGCCGCAGGGCCAGTTAGGTGTGAGCAAGAACACAACAGATGCAAAGATTTTCCTTCGATCTTCAGCTCCCAACCTCTCTAATATTTCCATGCGGAATGCTCAGCCAAATGCCTAAGAGAATAAAACAACTCTCTCCTTCAGTGGATACACTAGAGAAATTGATGTTGTTGTGTTATGAATGTCATGTTATGGGAGGAAAAACCGGGCAAATATCCCACGTGAGCTTTATCTTGTACAAATCTTGTTTTTCTGAGCTCTTGATAGTGGGTTTTGGTTGTTTCATAAATGGGTCCAATTTGTCTATTTCCTGATCTTATTTCGCACCATACAGATTAATTATTGATAGTTTTAGTAAATTGTGCCTAATATTTATCTCCCACTGGTTATCTATCCTTATAGTGACATGCAACTACAAGGATAAACTGGTTTTTGAACTTCCCTTTCTTGGTCACGTGACATTTAAAGTTTGCACTTCTTAGATATTAGAATAGCAACAATAAGCTTAAGTTTTCATGTGAGCCTCACGAAACCTCATTCGTTCATTGGGTGTGCACTTTAAATTTTTCTTTCATTTGGTTTATTGGAGCATATTATTGATAAATTTGGTGACCTAAAAGCGGTTTTAGGTATAGGAGACAGAAAATGAGGGGAACTTTTTTTGCTTGCTCTTTTCTAATGGATACATAAATTTGTACCATGAATCATGCATGTGCGCTCGAGGGGGGGGGAGAGGAGAGAAACATTTGACATTTGATGCTGTGGACGGACATTTCTATTCATTTCTTTCCTTTTCCATGGCAACGCATGAGCGTGGCGCCATCGTGGTAGAGCCCGGGATGCAGGGTGGGTCCAGTATAGAACCAAGAGGTACTACCACTATGATAGGAAGCGGTTGCCGCCCATGTCCCTTGTTGCTGGCCTGCCACGGCGGCGTCCACTACTAGCTCACTTGGAACACGAGTTAGTAGGTTTTGTGATAAGAGTGAGGGTTGAGAGTGAGCGGGATAGGGGTTGGGGTTGGTCTGTTCAGTTACGGTTGTCTAAGCGGAACAATGTTCCTACTTTAGAAAATGTGGTAAATTGCATTTCATTAGAGATGATCTTGCAGCAAATTGCATGAGTGAGCAGTTGATATATGTTTTTCATCAAGTCATACATCTTTTGGATAGGATAGAAGGCTAAATGCATTGGTTGGTTACTTCAAGAGTTAATAGCGGACACGGTGGCGTATTAGTTGCATGCCCAACGATGGACATCATATTTCTATTCCGCGGTAATGTGCGACATTCAACTGTATGCTACAATGTGGCAATGGCTCAAGAGACATCAGATGCCTGGCGTCATGGGCGGTGCATGCCTCGTCCCCCTTGATGGCAGTGGTGGATCGGCACAAACACGGGGACATGGGATCAGGGTGGAGAGCGGGGCGGTTTGCGGGGGACTCCTCCTTGGCGGTCCGTGAGGAAGTATGGCATGCAGGAGAGGACACCATGGAGAAGGTGAGGTGGGTGTCATCCGGTTTTTAAGGAGAGGACTCCAACAAGAAATTTCCCGCTACGGAGGGAAACCGAGCGGAAAGCGGAGGGTCCGGCAGGGAAAAGAAGGGTGCGTCGTGGGATGGGGTTTTGTGTTGGGGATAACATGACGGATAGTCTGGACAACCACATTTCTCTCACATATGGGTTGGACTTGGGGGAGCCCGGACTGTCCGGCCGGTTGGATTTGAGGGAGCCCGGACTGTCCGGGCGGTTGGACTTTCAGAGCCCGTTGGGCGCCTGTTTGATGTTCGAACACGTTCGGACGTATGAGTAAGAAATGAGCTTCAACCTTGAAGGCGACCTTAATCATTTGTGCGATTTATTTATATGCATTGTACTCCGTAGCAACGCACGGGCATTCTACTAAACGGGCTTGGAGCACTCCAAATGTCATGTCCACATCCTTTCTAGCTCCTTCTTGTCTTTGGGCAAAGTGAGATCTTTTCTCACCCCTTGGATCAGAGATGGTCTTGACGAAGGCCGCCCATGAAGGATAGATACCATCATAAAGATAATAGCCCATGTTGTAGTCATGACCATTGATGGTAGTTGCACGAAGGAGCTTCTCCCGCTTACAACCTTGCAAACAAAAATGTTAATAAATTTGGCTATGGCATTTGGCCGAACACTTGTCGGGCATGGTGTTCACCATGGACTACAATGTACAGGGGCAGAGGGTACCTTGGCGGCAGCCGGACCAGCTGGGGCGGAAGGGAGACGTAGGAAATTAGTCGGGGCTGGCACCCGGGTGAAGCAACGGAGGTCCGACAAGGCCAGGACGATGGAGTGGGTGGTACATCGGCGGCATCAGTCCTGGACTACGCAGATACATAGCAAATGGGGAGGGGCAAAGTGAGAAAAGCGGGGCTCCGCGTTGGGTTTTTGTGTGGGCCGTGGGTGGAGGTTGTCCGGACGTCCGCAAACCAATAAGCACTTACCAAATAACTGTTTACAAATTAAAATGTAAGGTGGGGGGGGAGGATTATATGCATCATTAAGAACGGTCCGTTGATACAGCCGGTCAATTAATATGGAATCAAATCGAAAAATCCCGCAAAAAAGGAATCAAATCGAAAATTTGTGAAATTATTAACCGTCAAACAACTCACACCTTACAAATCCAGGAGGTAGTTACCCCACATGTCTCGTATACTACCATGTGGTAGTATATGTACTACTTTATCATTGTAAGTATGTTCATATACTATATATAAGATACATGAAAGTGAGTTACATGAAAAAATTGAAGTTGGCTTATTGTTTTATTATATTTGTGAAATACGTACATATTTGTATGTAAAAAAGAGCATACTCAAAATACGACACATACTACCAAAAAAATAGTATATATACTACCTAAACATTCTTATATACTACATACTACACGTATATACTCTCCGATTTGATAGATACTACATACAACATACAAAACTCAAGTGGTGGTAACTACCACCGGGTGGTAGGAAACATTTGTCCTATATATATATATATATATATATATATATGGTCGTGCCAGTCGATGTATGGCGGTATAGTGCAGGGTAGGCCTGCGTGCACCGCTGCGGTCAAGGGCGGGAGGTTCGGCGATGCGACGGCGATCCTGGAGAAGGCAGCGGCCGCAGCCAAGGAGTGCGAGGACGGGTTCAGGAAGAGCAACGCGGCTTCGCCGCTGACGGCGGAGGACGACGACGCGTTCAAGCTCGCGAAGCTCGGCGTCGCGTTGCTCGGTTTCGCTTGACAGCGCGGAAATGAATATTGTTGTTTCGAATAAAATGAATATTTTCATATACTATAATACGTGTCTTTCTAGACTCACATAGCATCGAGTCAACCGACCTAGACGGTGTTCTATTCAATGTAAAACCCGCAGTTTCTAAATGTAGGGGAGGGGGGGAGGGGGGGTGTGAATAGGAGATTAAATATATTTTTTCTTCGGAAAAACAAAATCTCTCAACACAACACAGCGGAATAAATAGAATGTACGAAGGATAACATGATGAACAAACAAAGAGATATGTTATCCAGGCACGAAGAACTGATCACAGAATGCGAGGTGGCCCGAAATGGTGGCGGCGGGGTGACCCGAAACCCAAGCGCCCTGCCCTTTCCAAAAATTTGATGTTTGTTTCAGCTTGTGCTTCTAGGAAGCTAGAAGTAGCAAAAGCTGAAGCTTTGGCCCAAACAAACAGGGGCAAAGTATTCAAATCGTTTCATAATTTTGAGTCATAAAGCCAATCTACAGAAAATGGAAGCAAAAGATATCGTGCATAAAAATTGTAGAAGTACGCAGATAAGGCACATGAATTTAATTATCTGCTCCCAGGGCAGAAACCTCTTCTGGTAGCACAGGTCAGCAGTAGAATCTCGATATAATTGTGCAGATATATTTTCACAGCACTGAAAAACAAATCCCATCAGGTGGAAGCTAGCTTGTATCTGTCGATGCCTAGCTCTGGTTTGCATAAAGCATAGCCAGCAAATGCAACACCTCAGATCAATCTTAGGTTACAGCTCCTGACAGCATTTTCTTTAATTAAGAACTGAATGCGCAAGCAGCTGCCGGATTCAACTGTCGATAGAACAGTATCAGCTGTGTTGTCCAAAGCTTTGGGTAAACCATTCCGCAACAATGCTCTTAGAGGCACTGAGTAAAAATGAAGACAGCTTTATTACACCAGAAGGTTTGCCAATGCACACCAAGAAAATGTCAGAGCACAGGTTACTATCCCAGACAATGCCACAAAAAAAAAATTTGCTCAGTGTGAAAGTAAGTTATTATGCATGTATCAGGTTTAGTATAGCTGTATATGTACTTGTGGCAGAAACTAACACTATTTACCTTTTTGAACAATACACAAATGTTCACTGTTCTGCATTTGACCCGACATGGTGGCATGTTAAACCACATTCATCGGGCATGCCTCTGAATTGGCTGCAACTAACGTAATTGTGTTTCTCAACTCACTACATGGTTTCAGATTGGCAATTCCTTGAATGGCTTGTCTTATTCATCTTTTCAAGTAGAATTATAAGACATATCAAATTTAGTCCGAACATTTCATGATGCCTACAAGGAATAGCAATTGCGTTAACACATTGGGCTGCTTAATTTACCATGACCTTGGAACAGTCCATGCACGTAGGGTTACATGCCTAGGGTTCAGTCAAGCCAAATAGATACAATTTTTAATAAATGGTTCGATAAATTATTTGTCAGAGGAAACACCAAGGAAACATCTCAGCAACATCTCAGTATGAGGAGCTGTTCTGATTAAGTAGTTAAAGAATATTGCAGTTATTAAATATATCTAAAATAACTTGGTTGAGGTAACAAGAGTTTGATGGTATTAGCTACATGGCGCATCTTCATACACAAGGGAACTACTTACAAGATCCATTTTTACATATGAAGAAATTAAAAAATCTCCAACGTCTGGTTCCTCGTTTCTCCATGGTGAGGATCACCAGCCTTGTAAGCTAAATAACAGCATTTGAGTTAGCATCAGGAAACAGAGAGACAAATTAGAAAACACCACAAAAAGGGAGTTTGGAAAAAAAATATGAAATCATGCACTTTGCTACTTTCTCTAAACTGGTAACACAGTATAATTGATGAAATGACATGTTTGCAGCTGTTAGTAGCCATCTTTGCATATTTTCGTAGACCAAATTAAACAGGGCATGAATAGAGCAAACTGCCCTGGTGGCAAATGATGAGGGTAGTTCATCACAGAAAAAAATAAAGAGTTTGCCTCTTAGTCTTGCCTGGCTTTCGTGCCCTGGTCAAGCTATCTGACCACCAAACGACGGCCACTGAAGGCGGCCGCCGGCAGTCAGATTTCTGATCTCCATCGCACCTCTCCACTCTCCACCCTGCCTCCCTATCCCAGTCTCCTTGAAGCCCTGAAAATTTATCTGCAATCCGTTCAAACCCGATGGAGGTCAATTTTCTATAGCAGTAGTACAAAGAGTGAAGTAAAAAATCGGATAGGCACCTGACATAACGAGGAGACAGAATCCACAGAAAGCATGGATTATTAAGAGTTTATCTGGTACTGCAACAAGAGCTCACAACATCAAAAGGTATACAGCCACAGCCTGACAATCACACAAAAAGGGCAAAAACTTTAATGCACACTTGGCATCATATGTAAGTAGGAAAATTGTCAAATACGCAGATAGACTTAGCATTGTGTTTTCCAGACAGTAACATTCTAGGTAGCTGATAATTCATGTTGCCAGTATCACATCCAGCATTAACATGTTTTAATACAAAGGGCAGCAGTAAAATCTCAATATAGTTGTGAAGATGTATTTTTATAGCACTGACAAATAGATTAGATGCCATCTAGCGGAGCCAGCTTGCATCTGTTAATGCCTAACTCTGTTTGCATAAAGCATAGCCTGTAAACATTCTAGGCAGATTGGATAACACGCTCAACTTAGGGTAAACATTCTAACAATCTGCTGGGCTTAAATCATGATATAATAAATTAACGGCATAGCTTCATTCATACCTGTTATAGAACACACGTAACCCCTGATTGGTGCAAATCAGAAGAGGCTTTAGTTTACCAGCCATAGTATTTGGAGGATATAACAGGACATACAAAGATAATATACTATTGCATTATTCAGTTTTGAGTCAAGTTGTGCCTCAAACTGAAGCATCAGCCATTAGGCTAATCAGAAATATAGGAGAAAAATAAATGAAAAAACTGATACAAACTAGTAAATCATGAATTACTTTCACAGCAGTTGGTATCTTCAAACAAAGATACTGCAGAAAGTATGAAGATTTTCAGCTTACAAGAACTAGAGCAAGGAACCAACAAACTAAATCAAAACTGCATCATCGAAATCAACCCAAAATAGCCTCCCCCCCCCCCCCCAACAAAAAAAAGGTGGGGTACAGAAATTTTCTTCGAAGGGAATTTTTGTGAGTTCATTTGAAATTAGACTAGCTCATATCATCTCCGTGGCCAAACTGAGGATCTTCCTTCATGGAAAGATATCAAGAGTGCATACATACTCACTGATATTGCAGAATGAACTGATCTGACACTCTCTTACATTCAATAAGTGTGTCGATATGACACAAGGATGAACAAGTTCATAACCATGCCATGCTTTCTTCTCTAATGAACGATGACATGGAGATACCAGGAGTCATGACTCTAATAATTAGCTTCATCAAAGCATTAACAACTAACAAACAAGCAGTGACAGACATACTATATCAGACAGCCAACATTTAGTTAGGCAATAACACTGAAACAAAGCTTACAGGCTTACTACATAAAGTGGAATATGTGGTACAGTAAGCATCAAAATTTCAATATTGTGTTCTCAGTTCATGCAAATACGAATCTAGCCGGCACTTCCCCTCTGCAAGCGGTTGCATAGTCTTCAGCGAGGTATGGTGCAGCTTCATTGTGAGGGCATATGTACCTCTGCGTGAAAACATTCTCATTCACCTTGACAACTGTACCATAGCTCAGATCACCCTTGAGCAATCCATTTTCCTTGAGAAACTTTAAAACGTAGTACCGGGGCCTGAGCCGGCCCTCTAGGCTAAAACAGACAATTATGGGCCGATGAGCAATGTATGCCGGTTCCAACCCCACCTCAGAGATCAGGAACTCTGACCTGCTCAGCAATGCCAACCTCAGCATCTGACCACCCAAACGTCTTCTTCAAGTAATCCAATTTGGCGGCAATCTTCTGCTCACCGACGAATGCGACAGCATGCAACGTGTGCCTGAACATCCCGGATCGACGGGGTACACCGAGACCTTCGGCGCACACCATCATTGCCTGGATGCGCTCCGAGCTGATGGATAGCAGCCATGGCAGAGTGATGCAAAACTTGGCAATGTCGCAATCAGCTAGCCCGAACTCCCGCAGGAACGTGACATTGGGCTTGACCACCCTCTCCAGGTCGGACGAAACAAGGCCGGAGCCATACCTAAGCACCCTGAAGAGGTTCTCGAAGGACCCGAAGAGAGGCAGGTAGTACTGCAGCTTGGAGACGATGGATCTACCGCGGAACTTGTCGGGGGCGAGCGAGACGAGGCGGGTGATCTCAGACGGCGACAGGCCGAGACCGGCGAGCCCCGCGACGACGGGGGACAGGGTTCTCTCCACGTCGGCGCAGAGGAACTTGGGGTCCTTGGCGACGAGGGCGGCGACGTCGGCGCCGGAGAGGCCGAGGCCGGCGAGGAAGGCCAAGACGGCGTCGGGTTTGGAGGGGAACTTGAGGTGAGAGAGCTTCGCGGAGGCCTTGACGGCCTGCGGTCGGGTGAGGCCTCACGTGGAGACGAGGTAGTCCTCCACGGCGAACACGGTGCTTGGGGGGACGGCGGGGGCCGGCACCGTGGTGGAGATGAGGCGGTGGAGAGGAGAGACGGGGAATACGGAGGGAGACGAGAGGAGCTTGGCGAGGACGCTGCGCCGGAGCCGGAGCATGGCGGCGCGACGACGAGGTGGCGCCGGCGGCGAGGGAATGGTGCGAGACGGACAGAGTGACGAGGGTTTGCGTCGGTGTGGCGTCTGGGCCAAACTTGATGGGCTGGGCTGAGTTAGATTAAAGAGACCCATTTAGATCAGCTCAAATACCCCTCAAAAAAACAAGATCGGCTCAAGTGCCCTAAAAAAGAACTACCCAAGAAAAATAAAGATCTTTCGCTAAAAAAAAAAGATCCCAAAAAAAAGAAAAAAAGTGGCTACTTATTATTATTAGTTTTATAGATCAGAAGTGACTAACTTAGCCAATATCCAATTCGGAACCCGAGCTCACCTACACCTATGAACAGCAAAATCAAACTAAATACTAAAAAAATTAAAAAAATCTGAATTTTTTTATGGTGAAATATGCTTGAGTGCGTGATGTCTGTACCAAATTTCAGAGCATTCGGACATCTGAGTAGCTCTGAGCAAAAAAAAGGAAAATTCAGGTTCGAACGGTACAAAACAGTAAACTTTTTCACAGACCCTGAATTGTCTTTTTTGTTGAGAGCTACTCAGATGTCCAATTGCTCTGAAATTTAGCACGAATATCACGCACTCAAGCATCTTTCACCATAAAAAATTCAGAATTTTTTGAATTTGTTTTATATTTTTAACGATTTTACTGTTCTCTCCCAGACTCATCTGAGCCAGGGAGCCAAAACGCCTCGCCCTAATTTAGATGATCTTGTGTCTCAAAAAATTACTTTGGATTATCTTTTTTGTCTCCCAAGAATAGATGTGTTTTCTTTTTCTTTCTCGTTGTGATTTCAAGAACATGAACATGTATGCTCTAATCACATGCCGCAGCTGAGGGGGTATAAATGATGCAACAAACCCAAATTACAAGTACCATGCCTTGAACCTGGATGGGTGAGAAGGCATCAACCCCTTTCCACCACTAGGCTATGTCTTAGTCTGCCATTGAAACCATACTTGATGCAAATACAAATATGAGCGCGGGATATAAACCAATTTGTTGAGTAAAGCAATGCCGGAACAATGTTACGGATCAGTTTTTTTTTCCAATTTAGGGCATCTCTAGTCGATCCCTTAAAAAGGGTTAACTCTTCAAACTATTCTCTTTTGAGGAGTTAACTGCACCTAGCTGAACTCCTAGACGGTTAATTCCTAAAAAAGTAACTTCCAAAAAATCCAACTCTTTGAATTTTAAGGGGCCACGACAAGTTCTTAGCAAAAATCCTCCCCATTCGCGACGCCTCCTCCTTCCGCCTCTGACGGACCAGGGGTGCCTCACCTTGCCCGTTGTCGGCCCAAGTAGGCCGGCCCAAGGCCCCCTAGGTCGGTTTCTGCCCTGGACCACCATGCCGGCCCATGTGCTCTGTAGGACAAACATTTGAGAAGCCTTGTCGTTCAAGGCAAGGAAGCCGAATCCGCGGAGGACTCCCCTCCACCGATGTAGCCGACTAGTACTCTTACAACCCTATGGCCGAGTTATTTATATAAGTTAGGGCCGAGCTAGTCGATAGAACTCAATCGGTATTACATGTACTTTGTACACCTCAATCGCAATATACACAGAGCAGGAATAGGGTTTTACCTCATCCAAACAACTGGATTTGAGTAAAATCGTCTCATGTTTCCCCTCCGACCTAATCTCACGCCAGGATACCCTGCCGAGGGATCACCCGGAATTAACTCTGACAGCCTCCGCCACCGCATGTGGCCACCGGTTCCCCCGGGAATGGAACTGTCGGACACGTCCGCATGTGGGTGTTGCGGGTGCATTTGACCAACGTCGTGACGTTGATGGTGGCGATTTGTGGGCTGTTGGCGTCTGGAGAGTGGAGAACAATACTGGGGGAGATGGCGGTGTTCAAGGACACTACGGCTGATCATGATGGCGAGTCGTTGTTCGCCAATGAGGGTGTTCGAGGTGGTGCTGCTTGGGGACAAGATGACGGGGATCAAGGCCGTCGCCATGCTCATGATTGTGGGGGGGTTCCTCCCGTACATGTACCGGCACTACCTCATGCTCCCTGCGGCCACACAAAGTTAAAATTACAATATCTTTTTCTCGCTTTTCTCCATGATCGTGCGCTACTTCAAGATGAATGATAATGTCAAGGCATACCGGCGCACTAGCTATTTGGTACCAGCTCACCGAGTTACTTGTCGCGAGCACTGGAATTTCATGTGTCGCGGAGCTGCTAGGCAGCATGGGACGGGAGTGGCGGACCTCCGCGGTGGTGGAGGCCGGTGGTGAAGTGGCGGGATCAGGGCTGGGCGACATGCCCGAGCTGTGCGCGGCCGAGGTGTTGCTCTGGTTGGGCATTTGAGAGACTTACATGTGGGGTCTAGTTCATTTGAGGAGTTAAATTTGAGGGGTTCAGTTAGGTCTGGCCACTTTCTTAACTCCTCAATTTTGAGGAGTGAAGATTTAGGAGTGCATTTGAGCGAGTCGAGGGATAGATGATCGGCTAGTGTTGCCCTTACGCAAAAATGACCGCAAAACATGGTTATACCTACAAGATGTTGTTTTCTTATGTGTTACGACAAGTATGCGCGCAAAGATCTTGAAATGGCACTTTTATCGGTCGGATCAATATTTTGAAATGTGTTTTCCCTGGCAAAGTGGACCCAACCGTGTGAATTTAGCTGCTTCTTTTTTTGAGCTGGAACCGTGTGAATTTAGCTGAAGCAATATCCAGTACTTGTTACCCCTTAGTCACAGGAATAACTACATCAAGCACTCTGGTGAGGCCCAAGGACGGCCCGCTCGGCCCAAGCGGGAGACGAAGCCCAACCCAAAAACATAAGTGTGTTTGGTAACGACAGGGAGAGGGAATGGGAATGGGAATCCCTAAAAAAAGGGAGAGGGAATGGGAGTTTAGAGATGGGAAGGATTAGACATAGGAAATTGATTTGAAGTCTCATTCCTCTGCTTGGCATGTGAAGGCAGTTAAAGGTGGGAATTTAAGGCTAGTCATAGTGGGGAGTAACTTAAACTAGTGTTATGACACTAGTCTATGTTACTACCTTCATAGTAGAAGGTGTCATAGAAGTAGTATCATATATGGTTGCATTTATTAGCTTGTAGACTCAGCATTTCTCGGGAAGCGCTATGTGATGGTAACATAATATGTTACTCCAAACACCCCTCTCCTCAGTAACTAGGTGCCACATAAGCAAATTTGTCTTGGGATGTGTTATGTTACTAGCTAAGTTACTCCCACTATGACTAGCATAAGAGATAATTAACTGCCCCTATTTAATTGGTGGGATTAGTCAGAGAAATAATCAACTTTCAATGTGAAACGCCACCCCTCACGGACGTGCCCAACCAACAAAACTTTTTTTTGTCAATTCCCAATCCCCGGTCAAATTACCAGGGTCCCCTAGGGAAGAGATTTGAATCTTAATTCCCCTTCCCCTTCCCTTCTTAATTCCCATGCCCCTGAGTCAATCATGTTTGAGATTGAATGGAAATCTCTGTCTATTGATCGGTTGGAAAGTACAATTTATACAAGTCGGAGAGACGCGACGATCCAGAGGGATGCGTCGGTTCCAGGCCGAGAGGAGAGAGGCGTCGGTTGCAGGTGCAACCGCACAACCATTTGGGCAAGGGGAGATTTTCCCCTAATTACACATTGTAATTAATCTTAACACTCCCCCTAATCTACGCTTGACCATGTAGAATCATCTCACGATTGTCCGGGTAGCTCTATCATCTCAAAAGGATTCTCCTCCAAAAGTTCTTCATAAAATCTTTGATGAGAACCTGAAACATAAACTCACAAAGAGAGATAGTGTAATGTGATGTCTTGAACAAGGATATCACAAGAAGAGATCACACCTGCAAATCCCGAGGTCGTCGCACACCAATTCCATGAACATATTTCTGGAATGTAGAATTTGGTAGACTTGGTAAATAAATCAGCAAGATTTTCACATGATTTAATTTGCAAGATGTTTATTTCCTCGCTTTTCTGAAGTTTATGGGGGAAAAACCACTTAGGAGAAATATGCTTAGTGATATTACTCTTGATGTATCCTGTTTGCATATGTGCAACACAGGCGGCATTATCTTCATAGATAATGGTAGGTGATTCTATCGAACCAATTCCACATGACTGTTGTATGTGGTTTATCATTCTGCGAAGCCATACACATTCACATGTTGCTTCAAATAATGAAATTATTTCAGAATGATTGGTAGAGGTTGCTACCAGAGTCTGTTTTGAAGACTTCCATAATATAGCAGTACCACCATGTAGGAACACAAAGTCGGTCTGTGATCTGGCATTATGGGGATCAGATAAATAGCCAACATGTGTGTATCCAATCATATCAGAGTCTTGATTTCTCTGAAACTGGAAAAATAGACCAAGATCCTTTGTGCCTTGGAGATATCAAAAGATATTCTTCACTCTAGACCAATGCCGTTTGGTGGGAGCTGTGCTGTGTCTAGCAAGTAGATTCACTGCAAATGCGAGGTCAGGTCTCGTGCAATTTGCAAGATACATAAGCGCTCCAACGGCACTGAGATATGGAACTTCAGGTCCCAACACCTCTTCTCCATCATCCCTTGGCCTGAATGGATCTTTCTCTACGTCTAGAGAACGAACCACCATGGGAGTTTTAGATGGGTAGGATTTGTCCATATTGAATTTCTCCAATATTTTCTAGATATAGGCAGCTTGGTGTACCATGATTCCTGAGGAAAGGTGCTCAAGTTGAATACCTAAGCAAAATTTGGTTTTACCCAAATCCTTCATCTCAAATTCCATCTTTAGGTGATTGCGTGCTTCATCAATGTCATGTGTGTTGCCAATGATGTTGAGATCATCAACGTACACAGAAATGATGCAAAATCCTGTAGAGGACTTCTTGATGAAGACACATGGGCAATCACTACTATTGGAATAACCTTTCTGAAGAAGGAACTCACTAAATCGGTTGTACCACATCCGCCCCGACTGTCTGAAGCCATAAATGACTTATTCAGCTTTACACAATACATGTTGCGTTTTGCAGTTTTATTCGGGACAGAGATTCCATCAGGAACCTTCATATATATGGCCGAATCTAGTGACCCGTAAAGATATGCGATCACGACGTCCATCAACTGCATAGATAGACGATTTTGCACTGCCAAAGATATAAGATGTCGGAAAGTGATTCCACTAATTACTGGAGAATGTCTCATTGAAATCAATGCCGGGTTTCTGCGTAAACCCTTGTGCTACGAGCCTCGCTTTATATCTCACCACCTCATTGTTCTCATTCCGTTTCCGGAGAAAAACCCATTTGAATCCCATAGGGAAAACACTGGGAGGAAGGAGACGAGGCCTGTCATCTCACCGTCAGCGAGTTCTCGCTCCTTCCTTATCTGTTGTTTTCGCTCTTGTTGGTAGTTCTACGTGCTGATAACGTGTTTGAGTTGAGATTGAATGGAAATTTCTGTCTATTGATCGGTTGGAAAGTACAATTTATACAAGCCGGAGAGACGCGACGATCCAGAGGGATGCGTCGGTTCTAGGCTGAGAGGAGAGAGGCGCACAGCCATTTGGGCAAGGGGAGATTTTCCCCTAATTACACATTGTAATTAATCTTAACAAATCAAAGGATTTAAAGTGTCACTTACCTTAAACTCCCATCCCCCCCCCCCCCCCCCCCCCCCCCCCCCAAACCAACCAAACAGGTCCAGTAACGGAAGATAGATATATGCAACACTCGTCTTCCTGGAGCGGCATCGCCGTCATTGGGCGTGAACCATCTTCCCACCTCCCTGGCTCTAGATCCCCAGTCTCCTCCTTGCTGCTGCTCAAATTACCTGTATCTTGAATCCAGTGCTAGTCGAGAGATAGTCCAGTGTGAGTTACCTAGGTTCGTATCACCCTTGTGGCCTTGTGCCATACCATAGCACCAAGTTCAATCCCATGGCACCGGGCAGTGGCACGACACCATGGCGCTCGCCGTTGTCCCGCGCAAGAGCAGTAGCCGGCTCAGCCAAGGCACTTCACTTAAACTGAAAAACGGAACCAAAATGTGAAGCAGATAGGCATATTCATCCAGCAGTCAGGTCTGAAGATGGAGTTTCAAACTATGGATATCCACTTGGCTGGAAAAACAACCCATGCATGCATGCATACCAGCAAGACAAAACAGAATGCTGTCTAGGTACAACTTCACTGATTAATCATGATGAGTTCATGGACTGATTTACATGCTCGCACGCCATCATACAACAACTTCTTTTAATGTACGATACGAAAAAAACAGAATGACACATACCGCGCTCTTCTTTTGCAGATTCGTAAACGAGTTCATGGATGGGACTGTCAACCTATCATTCTCGCTTCACAGGGAATCAAACATATCCAGTAAACTTACTGCATGAAGGGCAAGGTGCCGACAGTAGACAGAAGACCACTTCTGAATTAAGCCCGGAAATTATAGCAGTTATCCGACTTATCTCTGTAGAGTAGAGTTTTCGACATGGTTTGCCTAAGACCCATCCTCTTACCTTGTATTTGTGCTTTCAGCTTTGCATTGTAAACCATGCAGCAAATAAGTAAGGCATGAGCAACTAGTAAAGAAGAGATCCAATATCCAAAGTGTGTACATAAATGAAGAAAGCAATATCGGAGGACCATAGTGGTCTTCTTCACCAAAATCTTAGCCTACATTCTTCCAATTCTTTTCTTTCTGGCGTCTGCACACACAACGTTCGGCGAAATGTTGGACAAATGAATTCCAGAAATAAGAATGGTAAAATCATCTACTCTTTGCACACGGTTAAATGGTTTTCATCACAGGTCTTCAGTGTAGTAGAAACTAAATGTGCACTTTATACTTTAAGGTAAAACAATTTTATGGATTTAACTTTTGGTGAACTCACATGAAAATATACCTATTTAAGTGGATTGCATTGGACATTTATGCATATCGTCAGTTCGTCATGAGTTTTAAAAAAATAAGAGAAGAAAGTAATAGTATGAATTATATATGAAAGATCTTGATCCTAAAACAAAAATAGAAATTTCTTGCACTTTTTCTCCTTTCTTTTGAGTAATAAAATGCATGTCAGATTGTTGGAGGACAGAAAATAAAATTCAAAAACATTAGAGAAGTAGGAGCTTCCCTGAATAAAAGCCACACCGTCGTGAGGCCATACTTGTCAGTTGTCACTGAAGCTTCAGGGCATCATCAACTAACAGAGCCTTCAGAATCATGTATAGTATATCAAAGTCATGGCCGTCATGTTTCGTCTTGTCCGCCGGAAGAAGACAAAAGCACCATCTACATTCAGTTTCACATCAGGAACAAACAAATGTGCACCATCCTCATACAGCTTGGTTCTTAAATTGAGGTACATAGCATGTCTAGTCTACTATTCCTTTTATGTTTGAAATTCTGCAAGATTCTATACAACATGGCCTCCCACCTGGCTTTTTTTCTTTTCCTTTACCGACTTCCCAGATAGAAATTGCAAATAAGGATAGTGCATAAAACCACTTTACTATCCTAAAAAAATATGCTCAGGGATAAAGATGTCCTCATTATCTACACAGGTAGAGCTAATATGGAATAAGATTAGCTTAAAGATATGGCTGAATTAACATGGTAATGATGTCATAAGTCTTTCTAAGGTTATCATAACATAAATTCCCTTATTGTATGAGATGACATCTCCTTTAAACACCATACCATACAACTATCGATTTGCTTCTCCGGTACGAATACCAGGGCATTTGAAATATCTGTTACGTAGTGATACACAAGTAGACTGTCAAGAAAAATGCCACTGGCCTGCTACTAAACTATTCAGTTCTGAGATCAAATGCCCCTGGAAAAGTATCAGCTAGTAGGCCATCCAAACATACATGAGAGAAATAAACAAATCAACTGATACAAACTACTCCCTCCGTCCCATAATATAAGACGTTATTACATTCAATATGTGAGTATATTGGATGTAATAACGTCTTATATTATGGGACAGAGGGAGTAATGAACAATGGCCTGCTTTCAGTAAATTTAATATCTCAGGAAGAATGAAAATTTTCATCTTAGAAGAACTAGAGCAAGCCCAAACTAGATCAAAACTGCATCCTCAACATTGTGGCCAACAGGCCATCAACAAATCCAAAAATGTTTCCCGCGGAAAAAGAAGTTCAAAATTTTCATCCAAAGGAAAGTTTGACACATCATATCATCTTCATGGCCAGAATGAGAACATTCTTTGATGCAAAGATAGATTAAGGATTGCATTGAAAACTGCCATGGATATTTCAGAACGTAAAGACACAATGTGCGCAGAAATACTACTCACTTCAAAGCATTTGTAGGATGCCGTGATCTCACACTCTCTTAGTTCCAATATATGTGTCAATAACATGAGGAGGGACAAGTTAACAGCAGTGCAATGCTTTCTTCCTACTGAATGACATAACGAGCATACCAAGGCTCACAAATCAAAATATAAGTTTCATCCTGGATTAGCATCACCAAATGAGAACGTAACATACATGCTATAGATTGTAGATAGCAGCCAACCACCATTAAGTTTAGGCCAACAACATTGAATCAGGAATGAACGGCTTGATGCGGAGAGTGAAACTTTTGTTGTGTCATACCCGGTTACGAAATTTTCGTACAGGTCTTGGTTCATGTAAATCTGAATCTAGTTGGCACTTCCCCTTTGCAAGCTGCTGCATAGTCTTCAGCGAGTTGTGGTGCAGCCTCCTTGTGAGGGCATATGAACTTCTCCAGGAATACCTTCTCTGGCAGTACGACTGCACAATAGTAGTCTCGGTCATGATCTAGCAATCCATTTTCCTTAAGAAACTTCATAGTGTAGTACCGGGGCCTTAGCCGTCCCTCCAGGCTGTAAGTGGGCAGTGTCGACCGATAAGCCAAGTATGCCGGTTCCAACCCCACCTCGGAGATCAGGAACTTTGACTTCCTCTGCAGCAGGTCCTTGGACAATGCCAGCACCATTGGGGACTTACAAACAGCAATGCCTACCTCAGCATCGGACCATCTAAAAGTGTCCTTCAAGTGCTCCACTTTGGCGGCGATATTCTTCTTGCGGAGAAATGCTACAGCATTCAGCATGCGCCAGAACATCCTAGAGCCGCGGGGTACACCTAGACCTTCGGCGCATGCCGCCATCACCCGGACACGCTCTACGTTGGCGGTGAGCATCCTCGGCTGAGCGACACACAGCTTGGCAATATCACAAGCACCTAGCCTGCACTCCCGCAGGAACGCGGCGTTGGGCTTGACCACGGTCTCGAGGTTGGAGGAGAGAATGTAGGCGCTGCGCCCGAGCACCCGGAGGAGGTTCTCAGAGGAGCCGAAGAGGGTCAGGTAGTAGTGAAGCCTGTAGATGATGGCTCTGCAGCGGAACTTTTCGCCGGCAACCGAGACGAGGCGTGCGATCTCGGAACGCGAGAGGCCGAGGCCGGTGAGCCCGTCGACGACGGGGGCCAGGGTTTTCTCCACTTTGGCGCAGAGCAACAGCGGGTCCTTGGCGATGACGGAGGCGACGTCAGCGGCGGAGAGGCCGAGGCCGGCGAGGAAGGCGAGCACAGCGTCGGGCTTGGCGGGGGACTTGAGGTGGGAGAGCTTGGGGGAGGCCTTGACGGCCTGCGCTCGGGTGAGGCCGCAGTTGGAGACGAGGTACTCCTCCACGGCGAATCCGATGTTTGGGGAGATGGCGGGCGCCGCGGCGGAGAGGAGGCGGCGGAGATGGGATGCGGGAGAGGCGGAGGAAGACGAGAGGAACTGGGTGAGGACGCGGCTGCGTAGCTTGAGCATGGCGCCGGGGTGGCGCGCGGACGCCGGCGGCGGCGGCGAGGGGATATGGGGAACGGTGGTGCGAGCGAGAATGACTCGTGGAGGGAGATGACCTGCGTGGTCTGGTGTTTGACCAAGTGGGTCCCGCGCGTCAGTCTCATGTTGACTGCCTATTGTCTCATACGATACGATCGACTATAAAAAAAAAATCTTCTTTTTAGAAATATCGTAAAACATTCATTTATATAGCGAGAATTGTAAGTGGCACACCAGATCTTTTTGGCAAAACTACCGAACGACTCGCTGGCCCTTCGATCGTGATCTCGATCCAATCGCGCCTCTTCTCTAATTTTTGTCTGCGAGCGACCTCCCTCGCCAGACGACCCACCCACCTTCCTCGCCTTCCTTTCCCCTCCTCCCGTCCCCAACCAAAAAGTGATCACGCCATCACCGGATCCAGGTGAGACCTGAGGGTGAGCTCCACCCCCAGCCTGTGGGGCGTCGGGATCCAGTCCGTGGTGCCCTTGGGACTTCGCCGTCGAGCCTCCAGGTCCTTATCGTCCTCGGCAATGGCTGCCCTGGTCTCCCATCTCGTCGTGCCTCTGGTCTCTACGCCGGCGGCTCTGTCCGTCGACGCGCGGGCGACACAACCTGAGGCAACTCCCTGGCCGTGCAACTCCCCACCATCAACGGTCGCAGCGTACACCGCCGTCGGTCGCGCCCCCGGCACGCAACTTCATCGCCGCGGCCTACGGCTGGCCGAGCGCCTGGACATCACCCCTTTCTCCATGGATTCGCGGCGTCGCCTACCCACCTCCGGCATACTGCTGCCATATTAGTGCCAAAGTTAGTGCTCTGCACTGCCGTATTCCTTTTAGCATTTGGATACCATCTAGCATAAGTGTGTAACTGATTTGGAGTTCGCTGCTGGTGATGTAATGCTTACACTTGGCAATAGGCTGGAGGTGTTCTTTGTTGCTAATCAAGTCATGAACCATATGCTATATTCTGTTTTACCGAACCAACTGATGATGACATTGGTTCATTATCATCTAGGCATGGAACATGGTACGCTTGTTGTGTGCCCATCAACACGGCCTTGTCATCGTCGCCATTTGTTAGGTGTTATGAGATTGATATGTTAATCAAGGTTTCTTTTTTTTTTGCGAAAGGTTTCTTCATGTTAGGTGTTACGAACCAGCTCCTGGCCATAGACAAAATATTGAGGATGGAGGAAAGTCAAAATACTGATGAAATTGAGTGTGCATTGGAGATCCTAGGTCTAATTGGTATAGGTTACGTTTCTATGTCTTTCTAGTTATTTTCTGTTGTACTGAAACCTGCATCTTTTCGGGAGTGGTCTCATTAACCATAATACTTCATTTCACTATCTGGCCTACTCTTTGTTTGTCTTGCTCAGTTGATGAAATAGCAACTCAAGGAACACGCTTGTTGTGCTCTGATCCACCAAATATTGCCCAACATGTGCTAGAAATGTCCTTTGATAGGAAAGGCAGAGGTAAACAGTTGGTAAGTTTGTCTACTACTACTACTCTGTTGGTCATTGCCAAAGTCTTCAGAAATTATTCCTCTTAGAGTGATGCTATGAAACTTTCAGGCGGCTTTACATACATTTTTGGGCTAGCCATTTTTGGAAGCATATGTGATGTTGATTGACAACAAGACCAGATGAAACTGGATGATTATCAAGCAGAAGAGTGCCTGAAGTGCTTAGTCTACACTGCAGCATCAAAGAGTTCAAAATTAACTCCTTCAGTTAGTGCAACACAATTTCTCTAGTTTTATCTTTCTCTAAAATAAAAGCCTTCCATTATTTTTTCAACAACATCAATGTTTCTCTTCCTTTGTTATCTGCAAGAAAAGAAATATTTCAGTTCTAACCTAACTTTGGGCTAGAAAATGGCCTCTCCAAAATTTATTGTTTAAGTTGTAGGCATAATATTTCTTATGTTGGTCTTATGGAAAATCAGATAATTTTTATGATATCCTTATGAGCAAGATATTCTTATGAGAATCATATAATTCTTATGATCATATGACAGAAAAGAAAAGATGTAGTAATGTTAAGGCGGCTGGCACATAACAGAGCAATGGCATTACAGAAAATGCCATAAAGAAGTATCACTGACAGAGTTAGTATATAGTCCTAATTTAGGTGAAAACTTGATAATTTAGGTCAAAACACCATGGTAACCTTGACCCTGGGGAAGAAAATTGTTGAAACGATTTCCTCGGTAATTTATGTGTAAATAGCATGGTAACATACACACCACAGAGCTGATAACTTAAGTACAAACACCATGATAACTTTGATCGTGTGGAAGAAAATTATTAAAAAAAAATACCCCGGTAACTTTTGTGTAAATAGCATGGTAATATACTCACCGCTGACCTGATAACTAGGTGAAAACACCTTGGTAATTCGGACCCGAGCTATTTTTTTTGGAAACATACCCCCCCCCTCCCCGGTAAGTTCTGTGTAACTAACATGGTAATATACGACCACAGACTTCATAACTTACGTCTTGAACACCCCGATAACTTTTTCACCCATGGAAAAAAGTTGTTGAAACAGACCGCTATAAAATTTGTGTAAATAGCATGATTTTCTAAGCACTACGGACCTGAGAACTTGCCTACAAATACCATGGTAATTTTTTCACCCAGGAAAAAAGTTGTTCAAACATATTTCTATGTAAATAATATGGTAACATAAGCACAGCCTAACCGATAACTTACATACAAACACCATGGTAACTTTTGCCCCGGAGAAAAAACTTGTTAAAAAACATACCCTCGCTAACTTATGTGTAAATAGTATGATAATATACGCGCCGCCGACCTGATAACTTATGTACAAACACCACGATAACTTTCACCAAAACGAAAAAAAAAAGTTGTTGAAAAACATACCCTCGGTAACTTATGTGAAAATAGCACGGTAATATATACAAATCACATACCCACTAACTTACGTACAAACTCCGCGGTAACTTTTTTGACCGGGAGAAAAAGTTGTTGAAAACATACCCCGCGGTAACTTTTGTGGAAATACATGGTAATATGCGAACCACATACCCGATAACTTACGTACAACTACCACGGTAACTTTTTGACGGGAGAAAAAAATTGTTAAAAACACCCCTCGTAGCTTATGTGAAAATAGCATGGTAATATACGAACCACATACTCGATAACTTATGTACAAACACCATGATAAATTTTGACTCCCCCGGTAAGTTATGTGGAAATAACATGGTAATATACGAATACCCAATAACTACATACAAACATCGCGGTAACTTATTTGACCTGGAGAAAAAAGTTGTTCAAAACACATCCCGATAACTTATGCGAAAATAGCACGATAATATATGAACCGCATACCCGATAACTTACGTACGAACATCGCGGTAACTTTTGACCAAGGTGGAAAAAGTTGTTGAAAAAAAAACCCCGATAACTTATGTGAAAATGGCACGGTAATATATAAATGGCATACCCGATAACTTACGTACAAACACCGCGGTAAATTTTGACCAAGGGGGAAGAAGTTGTTGAAAAATATATCCCCGGTAACTTATGTGAAAATAGCACGATAACTTGCATACCATAGGCGTGGTAACTTAAGTAGCCCAGGCGTGGTAACTTTTGACCCAAAAAATCATCGAAACATACCAACATGGGATCTAGTTTCAAAGATCTCGTCACCACGATTTTTTATGTGATAACGGTTTTTGCATGGGACCGATGGTTTGAGCTTCAAAACATTTTAAATTTTCGAGATAGGACGAATCTCGGATGACATCCGTTTTTTGTTCTCTAGTGCATACATGCATGTGCATCTAGAGAAGGGTAGGAGACCCATTTTTATGCCCCCGGTAACTTAGGTGGAAATACCACGATAACTTGCATACCACGGGCGTGGTAACTTGTGTAGTTGAGGCGTGGTAACTTTTGACCAGAAAAAAAAGTCATCGAATCATACCAACATAGGATCTAGTTTTAAAGATCTCGTCGAGACGAATCTTTTATTTGAAAACGGTTTTTGCATCGGACTGACGGTTTGAACTACAAAACATTTTAAAGTTTCGAAATAAGGAGAATCTAGGATGACATCAGTTTTTTGTCCTCTAGTGCATGCATATAGTTAGAAGGAGGAGTCACGTGGAAGTAGAGATAATTATGCTGATAAATGCATGCATGTAATTAGTGGGAAGAAATGAGATGTGTGTTAGTTTTGCTTATATGGCACACGTGTGCCAAATATCACAATTCTATATATAGATAGAAAAACACTCATCTAGAGTACAATTACAAAAAATAAACATATTATATGCCAGTGAAAATTCGTGTATACTAAAAAGCCACTATCAAGATAATTTAAGAAAAATGCGGTCGCCAACAGTTGGATACTTCGACGTATGCCACTGCCACGGTGACATTTTTTGAGTCAAATCATTTTTCTAGTTTGTAGTGGTATTTTTTCAAATACACGAAGTAGACATTGGCACATACCGAGCGACCCAAAACGAATCATTTGGAGTTTTGGACTGCTTTTTTGGCGATTACAAGAGGTTGCCCCTTGATCACCTGGAGCTTCAATCAAGCATAACTCCACAAATCGAAAGATGTTGCATTGGTATCCTTTAGGACAAACCCGGGTGTAAATACGAGCGCCATGATGGTGATTTGATTTGAACTCCGTGAGTGGGATAACTCCCAACAATCCACCACCCCTCCTCCTCGAACACGTCTCATCCCGCTTGCATAATCCATTAGCGCAGCTTGCGATATCTGAGTGAGATCAACTTTGCAACAATGACGATTGAGGCATGTTTTTTTTTTTTTTTGTCGTCTGGTTGCGTCATTTGAGCTATTTCGATAAGGCCTCTTGGTTGTGTGTGTGTGTGTGTGTGTGTGTGTGTTTTTGGGGTTGTAGGGTTCTACCAAACCAACAAGCTAACCCTAGGGACCTTACCATTCTTTTCTTTCTCATTGTTTCCTCTAGTTTTCCGATGTGTGTGCACGTGTTCATAATCCTTGATATATGTGATTCACAATGAATCCGAGGATCGAGCATAAGTCAGTGAATCATAAGATGCCCCGTTGGTATAATTCCTGATATCAAAAACTCCACACCATAGTTTTCCAATTTGGGTCAAGCAACAAAGAGCACATAAACGAAATTGTATCAAACCACACCAACCAAGATCAACAAAAACAACAACTTGCTGAATACAAATAGCTATCAACTCACAAGGGGGCAATGAGCTCTTTTACGCTTTTAGTTTTACCGAGGCAAAAGAATTGAATCATCTCCAAAGAATAATACAGTAGTACAATATACCATGGTATGGGAGCAAGTACAGACAAGTATGACAACAACAACAACAACAACAACAACACTTTCTATGACGTGGTCGGGCCTTCCTTTCTTACACTAGAATAATAGACAGATTATCTCTATCTTCTATTCTCAAGACCAAAAAAGAATGGGAGGAGTGAACTGGTTTGCGCCTTCGAACAATGAATCGGGGTAGAGGCGGATTATCTGTACAACAGCATCCAAATGCTGCTTTTCCTCACACGCAACAACAACGAAAAAGGACGCCGGCTCCTTCTCCTGCGCTCTAGTAAACATAATAATAACCACCATATAGCTACTAAATACTCAAAAAACCAAGACTGTACTTATGTAGTACGCGCCTGGCGCACCTTGGTTTCGGTGCGGTTTCCCCCGAGGTTTCATTCAAAATTGGAGGGGAGGTCTGTTCATCTCTGTCCTGGAAATCATCACTTGATTCGCTGTGAACAGCTCCTTTCACCTTTTAACTTAGTTGGGGTTTGCTGGAAGAGCCGCGGTTAACCAAGGTTGTGTGGGCTGAATCATGGCTGACACGGCGATCATGCTGAGCCGTCATCTCACCTGTCAGAGCTCAACCTCGTGAAGATCCTCCGTCAAACCGGTAAACTGCACGGACGAGTTGCTGTTGGAACGACTGTGCGAGGGGGGTCTGCCAGGCATTTGTGGCGAGGGCACAGTCAGTCCGTCAGGTGACCTAGCCCCTGCCGTGGAACTGAATTGGTCGGAGTATGTTCCACTCCATGATGCTGCTCGTGATCTTGATGTGAATGAGCTGTTGTTACTTCCCGGGGACATCCAGGGTGCCTGGTTCGGAGTAGCAATGTTGTCCATGCTCGGATACCGCTGAATGGTAGATGACATTGGTGCTGAAAATTGTGCTGCTGGTGGGGGTGATGAAAATGATGTTTCCGCTGGGGGTGAGGATGAACGCTCATCCCGAGGGAAGGTTTCGCCACGTGTCTCCGCTGATTGGGTAGGCATCTGCTCTGCAGCAACAGCAGCTGCCGTGGGCACAAAGAACCTAGCACCAGTAGGTGGTGTCACAGATGTAGCAGCCGGTCTGTTATAAGACTGGGCTGCTCCAGTTGCACCAGCCTTATTGAATGTGTCCACATATCTAAAATGGACAACATGCTAAAGTTATCTTGTTGACAGAAAAATTAGAGAAAAGGAACTGAAAGCAAATGTCATCAGTACTGAAATACCTGGACCGGACACCCATTCGTCCACGAGCAGAAAACTGGTTCTGGCTGGGTGGAATTGGCGGCATCCCCAAACCATGATCTGCATGTTTTGGAGATCTTCGTTCTGCCACTCCATTAGGAGTATGCATTCCACTAGTAGGGCCATTTAAGTTATAGTCTGGCATGCCATTCTGGTATGAGGAGGATTTTGTTGGAGGTGGAGCGAGAGGAGGCTCCTCGGCAGGAATCTCAGCACCTTCCTCTACCCATCGCTTCAACTTTTCATCATAGTAAAACTTGTTCTGTTGCCCTAATTTTGCCTTCGGAACAACAGGATTTCAGCATCAGCATTGCTATGTAGATAAGACAAACTGAACAATGGTGGAGATACCGCAATTTCATAGCTCACCTGGCGGGATTTTGAAACAAATCCCATTGTCTTTTGCAGTGTGGAGCTGATCCAACCAAATCTTGAACCTGATGCACTGCTCTGTGTATTATCCGATCGTGCACCCTAATAGATTTATTCAATATGAAGTGAGAAGGGAGAATTAAAACATCTTCCTTGCAGAACATCCATTAATAAAAAAGCTCGCTACATCTCTCTTCCTCTAAAAAAAAATATACCTGTTTTGGTGTTTTGCCGAAGTCTGGTTCAGAAACACTTCTGTTGTGTGCAATCTTCCTGCCAGCGCCACCACTATTCTCTGCCATTTCAGTAATAGAATGCACTGAAGGGGATGCAGTTAATGATGACATCATCATTACTGATTGGCTATTTACAAATTTTGCAGCTGCAGGTGCTGAGTAGGTTTCCTTATCACCAACAGAGCCCTGTGGCACTGGTGGAAGTGTTGCGGATGGTGTGCCCATCATGCGGGATATAGATTTATCAAGCGAGGTAAATAATTTTCCAACTAGTTTCGCAGGGGCTAAATTCGTTCCATACCCACCCTAAAAAAGGTAAAGCAAGTGGGTTAGTGATTAACGAAGGAGGTGCACACCTCAGCTACAATGCAGAACAGGATTTGGAATCTAGTAGAACAGCATACACAAATATTATAATTATGTAAGGTTGTACCTGCTGGTGAGTGCGTATCCTGTCCTCCAGGGAGGAAAATAATTGTTTCCATGCTTCCAGTTCTGGAGCACGGCCGGAAGCTTTCAGCACCTTCATAGAAGCTTGGCAGTACCTTGAAGAGATGATTTAATTCGGTCATACTGTGCAAGAACAGATTCTAGGGAAAACACGCAAGTCATTGTCTAATCATGCAAAACACAAGGCAATAACCTACCTCAAGGAATCAGCGAGCCTTCCCACTTCCGCAAGCATGTACGCATATATTAGCTTATATGGCTGGAAGGGTAGCAGGATATACTGAGAATTACCAAGCACCTTTGTATATTCATAAACCTCTGTCCTCTGTAGTTGCATTTCAAATATATTAGCCCAGAGCAGTGAATGGCCAAAAAAAAAAACAAGTAATAGACTATGCAAGATCATGCATATGTATCCACATAATGATTGTTTAGAACACACTGTGGATTAAGGCCTCTTCTTCAATATACAATACAAGAAAGTTTTGAAGTAAACTTGCACTGAGCTTGAATTTTTTTTGCAGGTAACAAGGAAGTTGTAACAGACCTGAATGGCTTCAGGGCTGGCAAATGTTCGAGGACATTTCAAATGGTCTGCACCAATGAGACATAACCGAGCACTTTCAGAGTATGGGTCAATGTTTAGTTCAGCGACTAAGTAGCATGAATGAGCAGCTGCAACCTGTATCAAGTAGCTCCATAAGGTACTTGATCACAAAAAGGAAGGAACACATATATCTCCGAATATGTATCATACAAACCTCGTTTTTCTCTTTCCAAAGGCAATCTCCAAGATGGGTAATAACTAGGTCATCACCTTTTGTCCTGTTTGCAGTTATAATAGCCAAATTCTCTTCCCAGTCATCCAACATACCATTAGGATTAGGCTGTCCCACGGAAACATGAAGTTATGAAGTCAGTCACAAGTTAAGCAGAAATTCAGAAGTTAGAAACTGGACTAACTGATACATGCAATGATAGTAAAAGGGCAATCATTTTTCTAAGCAACATTTAGAACCCATGACAGTATGACACTAGTAATCAATAATATCACGCTTCCATCCAGTGCAGGAACCAATAAATAAGGAGCACCAGCTCTAAGAAAACAAAATGACGAATAGCCATACATACACCAACAGAATGGCTTACTACAACTACTTAGTCTCTTTCACAGCATTAAAATGGGATCAGAGAGTCAAGCTATTGCAATAGTTATACTCCTGATATCCTCAATGGATAAAAATTGTGAAACAGATCTCCCTAAGATAATGAGCAAATATCTGAACAGGAGGAATGTATTATATTACATAACAACATGAGAAAGACAGTGCCTATATAATAATTATTATCGGTTGAAAATAACAATGCATCTCGCAAGTGAAGAAATCATAACTAAGTAATTACCTGCATAGGTTGTTGGGATGCACCTAGTGTATCATAGTTGATGTTGCTGTTGTTCTCTACATTAAAAACATCTGCAGGTTGACCAGCAATGAGAAGGCACAATGTTCGCAAAGGTGACCCAGAAATAAAGTGGCACTGAGCCATTTTCTTCACAGTATCCACGTAGAACTGCACCACCAATCAAATGAAGGAGAAAGAAAACTAATTTAGGGAGCTGGAAACCTGACAGCTAAATCAAGCAAACTGTTAGAAACGAAAGAAAGAAGTTTAATCAAGTTAAACTAACATTATCGCCAAGTTGTAAAGCAAGTATGACTGCAGGCCCCCACAGTTGACCTTCCTGAGCATGCAGAAGAGCCTCTTTTCTTCTGCCAGATACTAGAAGAGCTTGTACCTCTTGCGCAACAGCCTACAAGCAGAGTAGTTGCCTCAACTGGGGGATATTTGGTTAAATATGGCATGACACAGGATATAAGAAGTACCTGCATCTGACTTTCAGAGGGGATGTTTTGCATGAAACGAACATTCGACCCAAAATCTCCCATATGATTGCTACTTCTCTTGCAAGATGAAAAGAGCTTGGTTACTGCCATCTCTGGACCGTCTGTATCCTATTACCAGAAATTTAAACAAGAATCAGATGTGTAAAGGTTACAGAAATAGTCAAATTATCCTTTATGTTACTCAACAATGAAGTTTTGCTAGGTTCCACCTGATATATTGCTAAGACGAGTTAAACATTCACCTAATTCTAGACCAATAACACCAATCTATAATTTGAGATGCTACTTGATGAAAATTAACTCAATAATGGTCTTAATCTTGAAAGGAACCATTTTAATTTTTGTAACCTAAATAAGGACCATGAAACAGGTTGGAACCAGTAGCCTTAGCAGTAGCCAGTAGGTAGAGTTCAACGGAGTGGAAAATGTAAAATCACAACCTACGATATGGCCAGGCAATAATACCAAACAGAATTATAAAAAAAGCAAGTCTGCTGCATCTAGCATAAACATTCAGAAATGTTAATCCTACCAATCGTATTAGTTTACTTGCACTATGTGGCATTATCACAACACAAGGGTTGATTAAGTAGAACATGCATTATGGGGATCCTCCTTCTGATGAAAGTTCTAAATGAATAAAAATATAGTAAAGGGGAGCAGGCGCACAATAGAATGGTAACAGAAGTAACAGTAGAACTATAACTGCAACAGAGTAAAGCATGAAAGGAAGAAAGAAAGAAAGTACCTCTTTTGATGGATCAGACCCAAAAGGTGCACGTAGTTTCCCATAGTGCTGACATAGTATCTTCAGCAACGAAATAAGCAACTTGCGAGGATCACCTCTCTGGTGTTCATTGGTGGAAGATTCATACCATGTAATCATCTCATCGAGCCATTTGTTTACATCCTTTGATGCAGCACTTCCACCAACAAGAGGACCAGGAACAGGTTGACGGCATAGAACATGGAAGTAACTAAGTGCACTGCCATCAGTGATCCTTGAAGCATCGACTTTATCCGCGACAACCTCTGATAAATTAAGAACTGACACTGTTCCAGTAGAACTCCCCTTAATTTGCCAAACATAATACTTTTAGTTACTTCACAATGAAACTTCTAATTTCTCTTGGTTATCAAAAGATATTGCATGGAAGATATAAGCATACCTGATTTCCACTGTTAAAGTTTGTGGCCATTGAGCTTGTTTCTTTCATAACTATAAGCTTTCCTCCAAACCCAAAAGCAACCAGAGCATGAGGTGGGCGTCCAGCCGATGACATCTCTTGGCGTGGAGAGTAACCAAATTGCATGTGTGAAGCATTTGTACCACTAAATTGTTCCTGAGAGAAGTTCATGGAGTTCTCAGTACCGAGATAGCTGTTAGACAAGTGTGCTTGGGTGTTTGCATGAGCTTGTTTCTGGCTGTTGTACATACTCCCCGTTGGAAAGCCTTGTGTATTGACAAAACCATTGGCATCACCATAACCCTGGTTTGTAGAAGTTCCAAATCCCATGTAACTAGACTGGTGATCTGTAGAAGGTTGGGATCCCATGTAACCAGCATGTTGACCTGTAGAAGGTTGGGATCCCATGTAGCCAGCCTGGTGACCTGAGGAAGGCTCAGATGCCTTCGAATGGTGGCCCGTAGAAGTACCAGATCCCTTGTAACCAGCCTGATGGACCGTGGAAGGAGTGAATCCCTTGTAACCAGCATGGAAACCAGTAGTAGGTTCAAATGCCTTGTAACTGCCCTGGTTACTCGTGGATGACTGGAGCGCCTTTTGACTGGTCTGGTAAACCGTGGAAGGTTCGAACCCCTTGTAACCGGCTTGTTGGCTACCAATCGTGTTGTAGTCATTCTGAAGGTTGCCATAATGACTTGTTGAAGTTTCAGCTGTGTTAAAGGGAACCTGATGATTTGTGGAGGGACTGATGGATTCAGCATGTGCATGCTGATCGGCACCATAGAAACTACCTGCCAAGCTATTCGTGGCACTTTCAGGTTGAATACTGTTAGCAAATGCATCCGGCTGCCACTGGCTCTGCTGGCCATAGTTATGTTGGGCCACCTGATTGTTGACAGCAGGAACCTCGGCTTGGTTGACATTGTAATTTATCCCAGCAGAAGGTGCAACAACACCATGGTTTGCACCAACCTGAACAGCACCAGCTGTGTTGGCCTGTGCGATGGCCTGCTGGTACGCCTCGAGCGATTGCCACTCCTGCTTGTCGGTATCAAAGTACCACCCTGGGTACTCCGCGTAGAACAGCATGTTCGCCGGGTACTCCGAAGCGGCCCCCAGTCCCCAGCCTGCAGCGGCGGCGCTCTCCTCCGCAATCGTCTCCAGCCCGGCCTGCACTGAATTCTGCAAGTAAGAAGCACCAAACTGCTGCTGTTGCGCATTCTCACCGGTAGTCTGGACAGTGTCAACCTGGTACCACTGCTGCGTGGCCTCGTCGAACTTCCACCCGGGGTAAATGCTCTCCAGATACCTGGGATCCGTGGAGTCCACTGCAGCAGCGCTGCCGCCGAGCTGCGGGGCCGTGCTCTGACCCGAGCTTACCCCGACAAAGCCCTGATCCGTGGCCGCCTCTGCGGCCAGGCCCTGGCTCCCGCCGAAGAAGCCATGATCCACGCCCCCACCGACAGGGGAGCTCTGGTTCCCGGCCGTGGTGCCGAGGAACGCCTCCTCCTGGGCGGCACCGCCCGCCAGATCGCCGAAGGGGTCGAGCCCGCCGTCGTCGCCGTCGCCCCCGAAGGCGGCCCACTGCACCTGCTTGACCGCGGTGTGGACGGCGGTGCCCCTCCCCCTCCCCGGCGACCCGCCCTCCGGAGCCGCCCCGGCCACAGGGCGCGGCGCGGCGACCTCCCCCAACGCCCCCGCCGCCGACGGCCCGGGCTCGCCGCCGCCCGCGAGGCCGAGGCCGGAGACGCCCTGGACCAGCTCCGCCTCCGAGCCCCCCACGGCGGGACCTGGCGCTGGGGCGGGGCCGACCTCGTCGTCGTCCACGAGCCTGTCGAAGAAGTCGGCGTCGGTGAGGTCGTCGGCCATCTCCTCCGGCCCCCCTCCCGCCCAGCGGCGATCGGCGCGAGATCTCGCGGGCGGGGGCGCGGATCTAGGGTCCAGCGCGGCGCGGAATGGCGCGAAGGGGCCGCCGCGGATCGGTCCGAGATCCGCTCGCCCGTCCCCGGCGCGGCGCGACAAGGAGGGAGGCGGTTGCGCTGGCTGGCTCAGGAGGACGACAGCCGACGTCGCGTCATGGCGCCACCGGTTTCCATTTCTTCCTCCTTTTTCTCTCTCGCTGTCGTGTCCCTTTTGTGCTTGTTTCACCTTTTCCCGGCTATTTTCCCCCTCATTCACTCTTTCCTCCATTCGATGGAATGGATTTTTCTTTTTGTTTGGGCAAGCTGACAAATAGCAGCAGTGCATGAACACATAGGTGTAGAGCAGACAAGATTATCCCCCCTGTCCCACCAGAGATGGCCATTTACATACATCTCATATACTCGTTCAGTGTGTGATGATTTACTGTTGTAATTACTGATATGTATGCAGGCGAAGTATCTAGTGAAAATGGCTATTCAGTAAAAATCTGAAAATTTTCACGTGGACGCCACAGATTAAAGGCGGGATCCGTGAGCATCCACTTAAACGCGATTAACGGATAACCCCCTATTCACGCAATGATTAGCCAAAATCATTTGGGGATTGCCTTACCCAACTCCGACCTAAATCTTCCACGTCCCATGGGATGTTGCCGGCGGGAACGCCAGGGCGGCTCCGAGCCTGAGACTCCCGCAGCGGCGAGACCCGAGGCGCGACGGCCACAATCGGCAGAGACGCGGGCGCGCACTGCGTCAAAGCTCCCTCTCATCGGCGGGTAGGGCTCCCGAGGAGCCGAGGCGAGGACGCCGCCGGGAGGAAGACGAGGATATCCGCGGCGATCGAACATGCAGCTTGACCGACGACGCAGACCGTGTGGCAGGAGAGTGGAACTGTGTAGGTGATGCGCACGCCGGCTGCACCAGCCGTGCGGGTGAAGTCAGCGCCACAAAGTTGCTGCCCCCGGTGACGGTGGGTGTGACCTGCAGGTAGCCGCGTCCATCACAGTGGCGTTCGGATGCGTCGACCTCGAGCGGCAACACCGCGGACGTGGGCTGCCCCCATGCTATGTAGTTCTCTGAATAATTGTACCTCAGTTTTCCTATTTCTCTGACGAAACGTTCAGCTCAGCCTCTGTTGTCTGAAGAATTGTAACATGAAAATACCGAAGCCTCTGTTGTCTGAAGAATTGTAACATGAAAATACCGAAGCCTCTGTTGTCTGAAGAATTGTAACATGAAAATACCGAAGCCTCTGTTGTCTGAAGAATTGTAACATGAAAATACCGAAGCCTCTGTTGTCTGAAGAATTGTAACATGAAAATACCGAAGCTTGTGCACTGATATTTGCTAATATGTTAGTTCCGTACCTGTGCAACTCCCCTGTAGTTTTTGAAGATGATTATTCGGTGGTGATGACAAATTGAAAAACCTGAAGCACGAGTTAGCGCTAACGTTCAGTAATCTGAAGGTTGAGACGCAGCCGGAGAGAGTGAGCAGCAGCAGAGGCCCGGTCACGGCCGACGGAGGAAAGGGCATCACTCGAATCGCCACCGACGAAGGGCCAGTTGCTGTCGGCAGAGGGAACGACATGGCTCGAGTCGCCACCGGAGGAGGGCCTGACGCTGCCGACGGAGGGCCTGTTGCTGCCGGCAGAGGGCAAGGACTAATGGCCGCCGGAACACGATTCACCATTGCGGCGTAAATTGGAACGTGAACAGATCCCAGGGATACTCACGAAAGGATTTTTACTGCTTGATGATGGATAAGTTAGGGGGTTATCTGCTAATTGTATTTAAGTGGATGCTTAGGGATCCCACCTTCGATCCGTGGCGTCCATTATAAATCTGATGGCCCACGTAGGAATTTTCAGATTTTCACTGAATGCCTCGAAGTTAATCAATTTCTGCATACCAAAGATAATAATATGCATTTATTAATCATGAGGGAATGCTACGCGTCAGCCGGCTACGTCTTAAAAACATTGAGAACGTCATTGTACACAATTCTAATATACTTATATTGTACACATTCTATTGTGTGTACATCATGAGTCTCAGAAAATATGTACACCACGAGTCTGAAAGGAAAAGGAAAAAACGTTAGGCACAACATGCTTGGATATTAGTGAATTCTACATTGACTTACACCTGTTGTATGAAAAAGATTATGCATTTTCCCCCAGTGTATGAAAATGGCACAGCAGGGGCCTTATGCTAATGCTAAAAGAAGGAATCATGAATGATGAGTGAAATAATCGAGGGGAGGGGGAGGCTGACTTAGTACTAAAATTGTACTAAGTCAGCCAGCGACAGTTAATATGGATCGGAGGGAGTAACATTTTTTGAGAACAAAAAAAAATTCTAACAAATTGCGTGGCAACCTGTGGTTGGTTGGTTAGGTGGACAGTGGTATCCCCAGCCCACCAGGGTTCAAGTCCTGATGCTCGCATTTATTCTGAATTTATTTCAGTATGTCCGGCGACGCGCATTCAGTGGGAGGAGACGTTCCCGTCGACTACGAGGCACCTACGGTGACTTCGTAAAATTTCAAGATGATATGCCGGCTCAGTCTCTCGGAGGTGTTCATAGGGGTAGGGTGTGCGTGTGTGCGTTCATAGGGGTGAGTGTATGCGCGTATATATGAGCGCTTGCGTTTGTACTGTGTTAAAAAAAAAATGCGTGGCATAACTAGGATTTTTCTTTTGTGCCAAGAAGAAATTGAAAACAGCCTGGTCATTTCTTTATCAGAAAGTGAAATTGAAAACACCCTGGTGATATTATTGTTGTTTTTTCCTTCTGAAATCCCTAGAGAGGACTCCGTTTTAAATTGCAACCACAGGCACCACCAACCGCTCACCGGAAAAACAAATGCCGGGAGTACGCGAGGGTGTGTTGGCACATGCCTAGGTAGCTAGAGCTCTCTGGCTACTACCAACATCCACATCAGCATAATTAAAAAAAAAAAGTTGCTACTACTACATTGCTTCTAGAAGAGACCATGGCTTACTTACAGAGATATTTCTAGAGTAGCAATTTCTTTTTGGACATGAGCAAAAATATTTTCTTACGTCGTACGACGCAGAAAGTCTTCGGATTCGCGTCACAAGGTGTTGAGTTGACCATAATGAAAAGGTAGTGTGTGTGTAACACACATAACAATCAAACGCTTGGATTACAGCTACCCTACGCCTCACCTCTGACTTTTTATTTGCAGTTTGTCAACCAATATGGTAGCTGAAAAGGGCAGCAATTTTCACTCCAGACAGATGTTACTCCAAACAGCCAGAGATCGTAAGGATCCGCAGTAGAAATTCGGGAAAATTGGAAACATAACCGTTTCGCGGGCAAGACGGATCATATAGACAAAGGAGTGAGCATATAAACAGCTGCTGAGCCTGAGATTATCACACACCATTCATTCCTCTGGAACATACTACATAACATCACTAAGCGACAACCTGCTGCAAATGATGAGCGGGCAAGTTGCACAAAACATAGGCAAAAAAAGCAATACGAAACGCCTAACAAATGTTTCTGCATCACCCGTTGATTCAAATACGCCTTCGGTTGTCAACCCTTGGTTTCTTGGATGCGGCGGCGGCGGCATCTGAAGTATCACCGCCGGACTGTATCTGGTATTTTGAAAATGCAACTTTTAGGTCATCCATGTGGCTGCTGCACCGAAAGTGATAGATAACACAGATACTCTTACCTTATCAAGCTTCTGCCTGACTAGGTTTACGGTTGCATTCATCGACTCGGACGGGAAATAGTCCTAGAATTAAATAGCATCACAAGGCAATTTATTAATGGAATGAAAAAACATAGGTGCGAGAAGGAAAAAGGGATTTGTTGGAAACTCCTAAACATTGATTTCTGCAGTAATGATAATGAGGTAGTAGAGATTTTGCCCTGCTCGGGTACTTTGTGTATGAGTTAGTGCACCAATGTTTGCTTTATGGTACAAGTGCATCTTAACTGATAAGTTTCTTCCCAGATTTTCTGCAAATAAAGTTGCCTATAGGATGATCTGGTCTGCTTACTAAATGCCCCATTTTTTCTCAATGAACAACTACTTTGTTTCCCTTAGTTTTCAACCAAAACATTGTTCTACTAATACACATACCTTATTAGAGGGCACATGGCTGAAACGAGCATCCTCGATATGAGTAGTGTGCATTGTCTTCGTGTATTCCCTGAAGATAATAATATGAAACTTTAGAGGTGAAGTCATCATGGTGCTAGTACTCGGAAAACAGTCAGGTTGTTTTGCTCTGCGCTTTTAGGTAAGTAGTGTAATTCTGCATTAAAAAAATCTTCAAAAGACACAGAATCTTGGAATGTACTGTCAAGTCAGAATATCCACATTGATGCACAGAAGCTCAGGGCATGTCCGGCCTCAAACAGCGAGCTATTCCATTAGATCATCGACTGGCAAAATTGCTGGCAACCAGACGACTTACAAAGTCCAAACACAAATACTTGACATAAGAAGTAAATGCATGTATGATCTAATAAAACCTCTTAACTAGTTTGTACTTTTCTCTGGTCATCCATATTTAGCTGCGCGAACCATAACACGACTATCCATAATAAAATTCAGTGATCGGAGTAAATCATGCAGCAATATCAATTCTGAAGTGGCAACACGATTTCAGACGATGAGTAAATTATGACCAACTTTTGATTATCAGTTTTACAGCACAAAACCAAATGAAGAATGCAAATATTAACCTCTTGCTGGAGTTCATATGATGGTGTGGGTTCCCACTGGATGATCCCTGACCCGGTGAATACTGAGATAGCCCTTCAGGTCTGCTTCCAGCAGGTGCTGAAAAAATGCAAGAAATGTCTAAATCCAGCAAGTCAAGTACCAAGGAAATATACTAGCAATTCTGATAGTCCTTGATATATCTTATAGTTGCATTCTGCAAACCCAGTAATACATTCTACAATGCAGATATACTCAAAAGGAAAAATGAAACCATACATCTTATTCGTCTGAGGACTTCATTTCTCCTAACTTCCAGTTTCTCCTTGGTATCCAGAAGACTTTCAAACTGAGGTGCATATGAAACCTGCAGCCGGTTGCCAAGAAATACAGACTCGTCCAACTTCCTCTTTGCAAACCTGCAACATGACAGAGCCATTACCACACTTAAAAACAAAAATTAATCGAAAGAAGGGACCAAACAAGTAGTAGGGGCAGGCAACTATTGGCGCCAGATCTGCTTCCAGGTGCCAAAGACTGGACCACAGGACCTGAACTAAACCGTGCACTCAAAGAAGGTCTAGGAAATAATCCAATCCTTCCTTTCATTCGCAACTTGGTAGTCCCAAGTAAAGCGCACATACTGACATCGAAGTATATGACATTACTGAATTTTGCATCTGGAAAGCCTACCCAAGTCATCCTTCCGCACTCACTTCCATTAATAGTGCTGAATAAAAAGCCTAAAATATTTCCCCCTCAATTACAGAAGCACAGAACACCGACTGTCCAGTAGATCAGCAAGCTACACACGTCCTTCAGTCTCATATTCATAGATATGACTGCCGAATCAGATACATAATGACAAAAAACAGAAAAGAATCTTATCGACCGGACCGAACCTTATGGTTCTTAAAAAGAGCATCTAAACCATGCCTGACAAACGCAGCAAACCATGTCCACAAATCGATCACCGACTCTCTTCACCACAGAGGGAGCGAAAAATCCTACACTTGAACGAGGCAGATATATGCGTGCATTGGTCACCTCGCGTTGCTGACCTGCGCGAACTTGATGAAGAAGACGTCGGTGTACTCCTCGCAGTCCTCGGCGTCCATGGGCTTGCACCTGAGCCCAAACAAATGCACACAAGGAAAACAGAGGATGGTGAGCACCAAAGATTAGCAGCAGGAACAAGAGGTGGATTCAGGTGGCTGCTGCCGGCTCACTCTTCCAGCGGGCCGTACGCCGCGAACGTGGAGCCGAGCTCGTCGCCGCATCCGAGGGCCGGCACGTTCCGGACGACGAGGTACCTGCAACCAAATCGGGGGTTCGGGAGAGAAAGGACTGGGTTAGCGGCGGTGACGCGGAGACAGGAGGAGATGCCGGGCTAGGGTTGAGGGGGTGGGATGAAGGTGGTTACTTGGACTCGTCGCAGACCGTGTAGACGCGCACGGCCGCCGGCTCGTCGCGGTCGCGCGGCATCTCGCCGGCGACCGTCGGGAGTTTTTTTTGGGGGGGGGGGGGGGGGGGGGGTGTTCTTTGAGCGCGTGGCGGCCGGATCTGGGAGATGCGCTAGCGCCGGACTGGGAGAGAGAGGGAGACTTGAGGCTCGTTGCGACGGCGGCCGGCCGAGGCGCGACCACGCCGTCGCCGCCGACGGTTCCCGCCTGGGCTTGGATCTGGGCCGGGCAGGGACAAGGGCCTTAGGGCAATTCCAACGCGGGTCACCAAATTTGTGGGTCAGTGGGCCAGATGATCCAGACTCGCACAAATTTCCCCTTGATGCCGGTTTCAGAAAATTCAAACGTTAAATCACCTAGCCCATTATTTATTTCTCAAAAAAAAAAACCTAGCCCATTATTTATGGACATTTGGTTTTTTAAACTATTTATGGACATTTGATGACTAGTGTTAAATGGCTAAAAATGTTTGGACCATCCAGTCCGAACCTTTGAGACAGATTTGATAAACCGCCTTGAAGTTGCCCTTAGCACGAAGTAGTTCATAAAGGGGTAGAAAGGTCTTTTCCTTATTTTAATTAATTAATAGAGTATCGATAGGCCTAAACGTGTTAAAAAAGTGTCAATGGGAAGAAAAAGGTACTACGCAATCGTGACTCACAACCCTAGCCACAGCCGCCACACCTTTCCTACACGTCACCGCCTTGGCCCCCCTGCTCTTGACCGTTTGGCGGCCACATCGACAGCAAGAAAAGTGGAGATTTGTCCGTCCCGTTTTCTTTTTCTTAGGTTTTTATTTCCTTGTCGACATCAACATCCCCAAGCACCATTCATTGATTCTCCAATGGATTTAAATTTCTAATATCTACTTTTCCAATAAGCTATGTGAACACTGCAAATGCTCTTCTATATCATTCAAATTTCTTATCATGATTTTTTCAATTGCAGTCTTGAGCTACAGTCTACCAACTAACATAGAGATGAGCTAGTTGCACAATTTATAAAATCTCTAATAGGTGTTTTGTGTTCTAGCGTACACTTTGTATTGAATATTAATTAAATAAATACAAGTATTTTCAAACAAAAAGGACCACATCCTCGTCTTACCTCGGATGCTCGATATGTCAAGGATGATCCTCCTGATAGAGCACCTTTATATGGACCAACCACAGTCAACCATTTTGTGAAAATCCCTTCAGGTTTTTTTCTTTGCAAATATCTTTGGAGATCCCATATGTGATCTAGGATAGACCAACATAGGTTTGTGAGAAGGGAGGTGGTGATCACATGCAATTGCACCATCGACGTACTGCAAGGCGGTGATCTACTGGAGATTGCTGACAAAACCGCACACCCCTTCTGATATGATTGCTACTTGTCTAATCATCTTGAAGGAAGAATTAGGTATAAATTATTTACCAAATTGTGATCCCATATAATTTGGCCGATAGGTGATTGTATACCGTGAATATGATGGTTGCTTAGCCCATTTCTACTCTTTAGCATCGATGCGACTTGAGACGAAGAATGCAAAAGCTTTCTCAAAATGTGGCCACCTAAAGAAACTCAACTATAGTGCAAACTTAAATTAATACAATCAAAATGTTTATGAAGGAACTAGTACATTGAGGGTAGATGCATCAATATGGTACTACACATGTGCTTCTTTTGGAAGTATTGCATGGTATGAAAGCATCCATTGCAAGGTTGTTGTGCCACATGTGTTTCTATTTAAGCGTGAGAAGGGAGAGGGAGTAGGGTAATAATTCACAAGCTGATGTGTGTATCTGATGCTGAGCAAGGAGTAGAGCTCAGTTATTTCTAGATTCACATGGGCATACACTACGTGCATGGTGCTTAGAAGCTTTGCACTTAGTTTGAGTCATTTTTGAAGTGTCATTGAAACCCACAAACATTTTAGGACTTATTAGAAGCATCGGGATTTGTGATAGCACTGAACTAAACTGTTTGTACATGAAGTAGCATCACCTTGATGGTCAGATGGAGACAAAATATTCTTCAAGGGTTGCCCACGGTGATGACACATTTGGTCAGACTAGTAATAATTATCTCCACCTTGTGAAAACTTTGAATCTGCAATACTATATCGTTGTTTTTGTAAAATACATTTGCATGTAGTCGATGGAAAATTCAAAGTTCTGTGTTGGTCAGATTGGTATTTGTGTTGACTGTGAGAACATCAGTGGACAGATTTTTAGAAGGTAGATAATTTATCCACAACTTGTCACATTAAATCTGAGACTTACAATTTTTTTTTATCGAAAAGCCAACAACAATATTAGCATATTGATCTACCAAGACAATATAAAGATGAACACCGAGCTATACGCTAAGCATTGATGCACATGAGCAAAAGGGAAAACACAATCACTAGTAGAAAACAGGGCTTTCGTTCTAGCCGGATCGGAGCAATAGTCCCGGTCGCGTTAGGAACCGGGACTAATGTGAGCATTAGTCCCGGTTCGAGCGGCTAGGACGCCGGACGGGGCTCGGCAGGCATCAGTCCCGATTCGAATGGGACCTTTAGTCCCGGTTGCAGACACCAACCGGGACTAAAGGGGTTGCGGCAGGCGCGATACCCTTTCGTCCCGGTTGGTGTCTCCAACCGGGACTAAAGGTCTGTCTTCAGTCCCGGTTTTAGACCCCAACCGGGACTAAAAATTTGCCTATATATATCCTCACCCCTGCCCGCCCTCTCCTCTGTTTTTTCCTCATAGAAGATGGGAGGTGTGTGTTAGTTTGTTTTCCCTTCCTATGCACAAGAGGTGTTCGATGAAATGCCTGAGAGCATGATGCCACTTGAGTTCACACAAAACAAACATGGTATGAGGTGCCCGAGCCACACTTAAGCTTTCTCCTCTTTCTTGCCCGAGCCACACAATCCATTATTCTCCTCTGTTCTTCCTCCAAGCTCGACCTCCAAGCTCCATTTTCCCCAAGATTTGTCTAGATTTGGCGGTGCACCAACTATCCAAGTGTTCTAAAATGTTAGCAATTTCATCCTTTCATCTCTCATTGCTAGTTTAACTCATTTCATGCTCTAGAAGTAGAGTGATTTGTGGGTTTTGGTGGAGGAGTGTATGTGGGAGTTTATTTGATTTAGATGCAATTTGAGCTCAAATTAACTTCTTAGTTTGCACATGTGTAGGGTGCCGTCCCGTCCCCGTCCCCGTCCTCACCGCCGTCGATCGCCCGCGCCGATCTCGTCGCCGGCACCACCGTGGTGAGCCTCTTGTTTTTATCTTTTAAAAAAAAAATCTTACTTGTATGATTTAGATAGTTACTTGTATAATTTTCTTACTTGTATTATTGTTTGTTATTATATAGTGCCATGGTTTTGATATCCGCCCCCGTCGGCTCTCGTCCGGTCTATGATTCGGATGTGGTATATTATCTTTTATAACTATTTGTTTCATTTAGTGTTTATGACAATTATGCCGACCAACTTGACATAGATATTTTTATCTAGGAGGTATGTGAACCGGAAATTCCAACCGACCCTCTTGTCGAGAGGTTAAATTTAGTTGAAAAAGAAAACAATTATTTGAAAGAAAAATTGAAAAGAATTGAAGAAGAGAAGATGAAATTGGAGTTGCATGTTGCCGATGTCGTCGATCTACACAAGATCCAGATGGATGCAATGCGCTTGAAGATTAGAAAGATTAGAAAATATGCCATTGATAAAGAGGCTTGGTATCATTATGCTGTTGGATCAATTGTTACCTTAGTTGCGATTTTGATCGCATTTGTTGTTGCATTTAAATGTTTTACATAGTTGTATGTTAGTTTCAATGTATGTTTTAGATGCTCTAGATAGTTGTATGTTGTTTTATCAGAACTATGTATGAACTTTATGTATTTATTTTTGCAGTAATAACATTTGATCACTACTGTACTTTGGTTTTAATGTGATGAACTTGTATTAATTTGGTCATTTCTCCATTCATGATGTTCTGTAATGGTTTTTGATATACTTAATTGTAGGAGATATGCCCTAGAGGCAATAATAAATGTTATTGATTATCTCCCTGTTCATAATTATGTTTATGTTCCATGCTATAACTGCAATGATTCTCGAGTCTGCAAATAAAACGAGGCTTGGAGGGAAACTCATGTGCACGTGTGGGATAATAAACGGTAAAAAGTATTCCTAGTCAAGCCTCTATGACTGGCTCAAGTATTGCATGATGATCCTGTTTTCCTGATCATGGGCATGACTATGCCGGCAATTTTGAGGGCACAATTGTTGGTAGAACACTTGTGTTGAATCGACCCGAATTGATGTTATGCTATGAGATACATTCGTCATTAGTTAATGGTTAATAACACAGAGATGGTTAATGTTTGCATAATTCCTTAGACCATGAGAGTGTCGAGTTTCTTCATGCTTGCTTCATGAACTTTGGGGTTTGTTAAACGTCATCCGTAAATGGGTGGCTATTACGGCGGCTTACGGGTTCATGGAAAAGTATGTCAAGGGACTTGATAGCTCAAGATTGGGATTTGCTCCTCCGACGATGGAGAGATATCTCTGGGCCCTCTCGGTGTTACGGTATCCATCATCGTCTGGCCAGACACAGGGTGATTTGATCACAGGGATGCCGGAACACGGGAACGAGAAAAGAGAACAATACCGGTAACGAGGTAACTGGCATAGTGGACAAGTTGTTGATCCACGGGGATGCCTACATGTCTCACCTCGGGTATTTGTAACATATCGCGAAGCAACAGGAATAGCACACGGCAACTGGAGGTTCACTCGAATATTCATTCGTGTGGGTATAGGGGTCAATATGGGTGTCCACGGCTCCGATGTTGATCATTGATCGGAAAGTGTTCCGGGTCATGTCTATACTTCACCGAACCTATAGGGTCACACGCTTAAGGGTCATCTATCTGCTGAATACTAGACGGGGAGTCTGAGAGAAATTCACCGAAAAAGTTTCGGACGAAACGGAAACGTTCCGGAGAGGATATCGGAATAGTTCCGGTGAAACTGAAAAGTTGTTTCAGGGTATTCCATAAAGTCAAATTGGTTTTGGCACATGCCTGGAAATTATTGGAAGGTACCAGAATTGTTCCGGTAACTTCTGAGATTTTTCAGAGACAAAAACCGGAAATGTTCCGGACTGCCGGAACCGCTTTAGTTGCTTTTCACAGATGAAAATCACTAAACCGAAAAGTTGTTTCGGAGTACACCATAAAGTCAAATTGGTTTCGGCACATGCCTGATAATTCTTGGAGGGTGCCAGAATCATTCTGGAAACTTTCTGGAATTTTCCGGAATGAAAACCGGAAATGTTCCGGAGCTGCCGAAACCGCTTCAGATGCTTTTCGCAGATGAAAATCACTAAACCGGAATTGTTCCGGCTCGCGTTGAAAATTATTTTGGTGGGTACTGGAAATGTTCTAAGCCCACATGAATATTTTCAGTTCGATCAGACGCTAAAAAATGTCGTCGTGAATAGTGAAATCAGATTTATGGATATGGTTGGAAGTTGGCTTTCCACAAATATCTTCCCAAGATATTTTGGGATGACATGGCATTTTGGATATGCCCATCCTACCCCTTGTTTTTCCTATAAATAGAGGGGAGGAGGCAGCCCCATATGCTTCATCCTTGCTCTCACATACACATGCCATGACATTTCTGGCTTCTCTCTCCCTCCCAGCGAAATAGTTTCGTAGAGCCGAAAGGCTGTCTGGGTTCCGGTGGGAACTAGTTCTGGACGGCGAAGCCCTGCCGGATAGATGACACCGTATGTGTGTAACTCTGTAGAGAGATCGTAGTTTCGGTCTTAGTTCGAGAGTGCCTCCCGAAGGGCTGTCCGAGTTACAGTTTGAGTTTCGGGTGTCCTCCCGAAGGGCTGTCCGAGTGACCCGCCCGAAGGGCTGTCCGTGAGGCCTCCCGGAGGGCTGTCCGAGGATCCGTCCGGTGGGACTATCCGAAGGACTGTCCAGAGGCCTCCCGGAGGGCTGTCCGAGGATCCGTCCGGTGGGACTATCCGAGGGACTGTCCAGGGGCCTCCCGAAGGGCTGTCCGAGGATCCGTCCGGTGGGACTATCCGAGGGACTGTCCCGATGCCTCCCGAAGGGCTGCCCGGAGATCCGTCCGGTGAGCTGACGTGGGAGTACATCCTCGCGGTTGGGAGGTTGTAAATCCTAGCTGCGGGGATCTGCACCGCCGTTCGTCATCGACTCTACTTCCGCTGCGCTACGAGTCGGTAACGAAAATGATCAAACCTTGTATGCAGTCTCCATAGTGGTCCTGGGCTGGTGCGTAGGTCGGAAAATTTTGTTTTCTGCTGCGTTCCCCTACAGTGGCATCAAGAGCCGTGCTATGCGTAGATGCAGGTTGCGATCTAGAATACATAGAGATGTATGGGTATTGCACAATATAATTAGGTAGTAGATGAGTTCTATTACTGAAAATTATTTGTGCGGGTAGCAGATGAAATCCGTTACCCGATGTTCTTGTTGCTTCCCTGGAATTTGCATATTTCTGATCTTGATAACAGTATGGTGGAGTTTCAATGTTCTGGCAATCCGCGATCCTGATTGATCAACGAAGTGCTAACAGTTCATTGAATTCCACCGTAGTTAAAAAGAAAGATGAAATTTCGCAGACGAAAGGGCAATGCAGATATGATCTGCACGGGGGTCACGCGTATGACGAAGTTTAGTATGGGGCTCGAGATTTTATTATCTCGTGTTTCATACACCCCGCGATGTTAATCTAGCGACTTGAATTATCATACTTGATGATAATACGTAGGTAGCTTCGGTTTGTTTCGAAACCTTAGAAGCCACGTAAAACAAGTTTTTTCATGAACCGATTAGAGGCGTCTAACTTGGTTTTACAGGATGGTTTGCATGTGCATGTGATGTGGTATAGCAGTGTTCATAATAATTTGATTATGTATGAGATGACTATATGATGTAAATTGATTAACATGGCCTGCGTGTCATGATTCGGCATGATGGCTGGAGCCATATGATTGCACTTTAATGACCTGCGTGTCAACCTTATGTAATGCACTTATTTTATTAGCTATAGAGATAGCAATATTATCTGGTGCATCGACAAGGTGGTGGCAATCTTCGCGAAGGTGAACACCAACGCGAATGCCGAAGACGAAGAAATGAAAGACTTCTCCGTCAGAAAGGGCTATACCATATCATGCTATTATGAATTGCCTGAGATGTTTATCCCTTATGATGCACCCTTCTTGATTGCGCGGTAGTCGCTTTTATTAGGGTGATCTCTCACAAAAATATCAAGTAGTTAGTGTTCTCCCAAGTGTAGCACCGTCTGAAATTCGTATCTTTTCGGGGTGCGCCATGTCCACATGGGTACGAACGAATCGAGAGGAATGAGGCGGGTGAGGTCAGACCTCGCAGCGAGATCACTTGGTTGTCTTGACGTTCTGGCTTGATCGTCCTGAGCTCGGAACACGCCCATCGAAAGATGAACAGGAGTCACATAGAGATGTGATCGGCATGTTTGCCCACCAATTGAAATTCTCGTCATCAGTGATGTCCACATCAATGGCGTTGAATTGAAATGTGGATCTTGTATCACTCACAATCAATTATGAGAGATATTGATTTGAGTGGGAGCGCTCTGTAGAATTAATTCTTTTAATTCTCAGTGCAATTAATTTTGAACACTGTCTAAGTGTGATTTGCATAATAGTTGTAGAATAATGGCTCGCGTTTCCACCTTCCCTATTAAAATTGAATAGCTGTTAAATATCTGGTTAAAGCTTTACGGTTGGTAACGTAATGTGAGGATTGTCCTCTAGAGTGCCGAGAAGGACTTTGTCCTATCGCATACTTTCGGTATTCTACCGCTAATGCTATGGATCATGTGACTCTCGTCCTTCGATCCAAAAGCTAAAATTCCGTTACGGTCGAGTGAAATATGTTTGCTTCCATGAGACCCGAACTTCAAAAGTTTTGGGATAGTTATGTGATATTCATGGAACTGAAAATTAATTTTCAGATACAAACAAAGGCTGAAAGATATGAGATATCTAAAGCCATGTTTGTGTGCAAACTATTAGTAAAAGTGTTTACTGGGCATTTGACTGATAAGAGAGGGATCCAGAAGAACGCCTGTCATATGATGATGGTGAATAAAACAACAACTTAAAGAGAAAGGAAGTATCCGAAGGGTGTTAGTGAAACTTTCACGCCTAGGAAATCCGAGGCTAACGCCACTCTTAAGTTGGGTGCTTCTTCTGAGAGTAGGAGAAATACTAAAAGTTAAACTGTTAGAAGTATAATGGCAAAAGGATAGAAGACTGGAATATCCAGCTCATGTATGAATGTCATACAGGTTTTTTGATGTATAGAAGGCTGGTCAAATATATAGTTCTTGGGAATTATGGTTAAACATGTTAATCACTAATTCTTGGGTATTGTGAGTTAATCACAAAGATACCCGCTCGATTGCATTCTGTTGCAACTCGATGTAAGAACTACTATGGCCTGAGAGACTAGCCAGGAATGAGGTTTAGATACACGCAGGGAACATAGTAAATGTTACTATGCCTTCCATCGGTGTATTCCCTATGTATTTACTTTCATAATTCATTTTAGAGTTTCACACTCTAGCCCTTTGCATAAGGTATCTTGCAAGAAGGTTGTTCATAAGAGAACTTTTGATGTTCGGTGTTATGAATAACATAAGGGCCATACTTTCATTATGAATGAGATGTATGTTATGAATATTGATAATAATACATTACCTCTGGGTTTGCTTTCATAATTCATTTAGAGTTTCATACACTCTAGCCCTTTGCATAAGGTATTTTGCAAGAAGGTTATTCATAAGAGAACTTTTGATGTTCGGTGTTATGAATAACATGAAGGGCCATGCTTCCATACAGGATGGGATGTATGCTATGAATATTGATGCAAATATGATACATCCATAACACTGACGCTAAATGTCGCAAGACTAAAAGAATACCACACAAGTGTGGCACTGCATTTGGTCACATTGGAGAAAACCGCATGGAAAATTCCATTATGATGGATTTTGAAGTCGTTTGATTTTGAATCATCTGACACTTGCAACTTTCCTCTGAAAGGTAAAGTGACTGAAATACCGTTCACAGGCCATAAGGAACGAGCAAAGAACATATTGGTAATCATACATTATGATGTGTGTAGTCCAATAAATGTTGTTGCAAGTAGTGGATTTATCTGTCTTCAGAAATGACTCAAGTAGATATATGGTATTTACTTGTTGAGACGTAAGTCTGGATCTTTTGAATTCATTCAGAAGGTTTTCAAAAATGAAGTAGAAGTTATTGTAACAAGAAAATTATGTTTCTGCAATTTGATTGCAGAAAGGAATTTTTGAGTTACAAGTTTAGCGAATGTCTGATGAGTTGTGAAAGGGGTTTCGTAACTTGCACCTCCCGGAACACCGCTGCAAGTGGAAAGTCCGTGGAGATGTAATCGAACCATTTATGACATGGTAAGATCAAAGATGACATAAATAAATTTGCCATTACCCCTTTTTTGGAGTGATGCTTTAGAGACTGCGGCTTTTACACTGAAAAGAGCTCCATCAGGTCTGTTGAAATAATGCCATGGTGTGGTACGCCCAACCATGTTATATCTTTTCTTAACATTTGGAATATGGGGCTTGTGTAAAAGGTTACAAACCTATTCCAAATCAGACAAGTGCTACTTTGTAAGGTTATCCCAAGTCATTGGGTATTCCCCCACCACTATACCGAGGCAAAGGGCTTTGCCACAAAACGGTATGCTTTTAAAGAGAATAGTTCTTACAAAAGGCGAGTGGGAGGACAGTGCAACTCGACGAGATAACCAGTATCTTCGTCATCAGATCAAAGGAAGGAAACCTTGGAAGTGATTCCGAAGTTTCCTACTGCGACTGATACGGAAGTCTCTACAATAAAATGTATGGACTTCGATCGAACTTGCAGTTGAACCACGTAGGCAAAGCTCGTGCTAACCTATCAGGTGCGCAAATGAGATATTGTTGTTAGACAACAGTATACCTACAATACACAAGGAAGCGTTGATGGGCCCTGACTCCGGAATTGGCTAAATGCCAATACAATCCGAGATAGTTTCCATATAAGTGATTCAAGATTAAGATCTTGATACACCTTTCAGAAGACTTAGAGTCTAACGAATATTTATTAAAACTAAAAACTGATACGGATAAAATGTTTTATCCATAAAGCTCGACTTGTTGCAATAACAAGTTCAAGGAGTTGACTACGATGAGATTGTCTCACCGTAGCGATGCTTGATGTCGGTTCGGGTTGAACTAGCAATTAATACATATTTCAATCATGAGATATGAAACATGGATGACAAAGGGATTTCCATCTGATGGAAATGAAACCTAGGACTTGTATGTGATACAGTCCAAAGTAATTTGTCGATCCAGAGGATACTAGTAAGTATGCAAACTTCAGAGTTCCAGCGATGGACAGAAGAGAGCAAAGTGGAGTTGGAATCTTCGTTTTTGATGGAATGGTCAAAAGGGTTTTTGACTTCATCAAATGGGTATCGAAGATGCTTGTGATTCAAGAAAGTAAGTGGGAGCATAATAATATTTCTAAAAACCTTGTGTACTTAACACATTGTTAATTGGAAATAAATTTCTTGACACGAATTATGACTTCATTTGAAAATAGTTTTTCGATGAAGTGCTTAGGCTAAATAGCCTTAATATTAGGCATGATGATCTATGGAGATAGATTTACCTAATGGGGCTAAGCTATGAATACATATTGACAAGGTGCTAAAACCTTTTAGCATTTAAAACGCCAAGGAGTGATTCTTGCCGAAGTCACATGGAAAGGGTTTTGCAAGACTCGGTGTCTCAAAACACTGATGAGCAAAATACATGATGGTGATTCCACACACTCTTGTGTTTGGATTAATCATGTATTCCATGGTATGTAAAAACAACCAGATATGTCCAATACTCCAAAGTTGTTGCGAGTATAGATACCATAGTGATCAAAGTACTGATCATGGGACAACAGTGAAAGATGTCATTGAGTACTAGAGCAGTACTGATGACATGTTTTCTCGCAAGCGGAGATCATGAAGAGTTCGTTGTAAAAGGTTACATCGATACAGTCTTCATCAATGCTCTATGCGATTTTCGATTTAAGTTAAGGGTTTTGTGTAATACACAATATGGTGGCACGGTAGTTGGAAATTGTTCCAAACAAGATACTGTGGCGAATTCTATAACAAAGGCTAAGTATGTTGACGCTTAAGAAGCGACAAAGAAGTTGTTGAATCATATAGTTCATTCATGAACTTAGTATGGTTCCAAGATGGCTTTGGTCTATAGGACACTATTGCAGATAGTTGCTCCATAGCTCAGTCTGAGGAATCAGGTTTCGACCAATGATTCACACATATGCAAGGCCAAGTCCAGACAAAATATGAATTTTGTGAAAGCGTGAAAACGCGGGGATATGCAAAGTTACACACGGAGCTGAAGTCGTCAGATCCGTTGGACATCAGGCTATACCACATGCGAAGCATATTTTACACCAGTATGCCATAGGTGTAAAGTGCATTAGCATTGACTAGATTATTGACTCTAGTGCAAGTGGGAGTCTGTAGGAGATATGCCCTAGAGGCAATAATAAATGTTATTGATTATCTCCCTGTTCATAATTATGTTTATGTTCCATGCTATAACTGCAATGATTCTCGAGTCTGCAAATAAAACGAGGCTTGGAGGGAAACTCATGTGCACGTGTGGGATAATAAACGGTAAAAAGTATTCCTAGTCAAGCCTCTATGACTGGCTCAAGTATTGCATGATGATCCTGTTTTCCTGATCATGGGCATGACTATGCCGGCAATTTTGAGGGCACAATTGTTGGTAGAACACTTGTGTTGAATCGACCCGAATTGATGTTATGCTATGAGATACATTCGTCATTAGTTAATGGTTAATAACACAGAGATGGTTAATGTTTGCATAATTCCTTAGACCATGAGAGTGTCGAGTTTCTTCATGCTTGCTTCATGAACTTTGGGGTTTGTTAAACGTCATCCGTAAATGGGTGGCTATTACGGCGGCTTACGGGTTCATGGAAAAGTATGTCAAGGGACTTGATAGCTCAAGATTGGGATTTGCTCCTCCGACGATGGAGAGATATCTCTGGGCCCTCTCGGTGTTACGGTATCCATCATCGTCTGGCCAGACACAGGGTGATTTGATCACAGGGATGCCGGAACACGGGAACGAGAAAAGAGAACAATACCGGTAACGAGGTAACTGGCATAGTGGACAAGTTGTTGATCCACGGGGATGCCTACATGTCTCACCTCGGGTATTTGTAACATATCGCGAAGCAACAGGAATAGCACACGGCAACTGGAGGTTCACTCGAATATTCATTCGTGTGGGTATAGGGGTCAATATGGGTGTCCACGGCTCCGATGTTGATCATTGATCGGAAAGTGTTCCGGGTCATGTCTATACTTCACCGAACCTATAGGGTCACACGCTTAAGGGTCATCTATCTGCTGAATACTAGACGGGGAGTCTGAGAGAAATTCACCGAAAAAGTTTCGGACGAAACGGAAACGTTCCGGAGAGGATATCGGAATAGTTCCGGCGAAACTGAAAAGTTGTTTCAGGGTATTCCATAAAGTCAAATTGGTTTTGGCACATGCCTGGAAATTATAGGAAGGTACCAGAATTGTTCCGGTAACTTCTGAGATTTTTCAGAGACAAAAACCGGAAATGTTCCGGACTGCCGGAACCGCTTTAGTTGCTTTTCACAGATGAAAATCACTAAACCGAAAAGTTGTTTCGGAGTACACCATAAAGTCAAATTGGTTTCGGCACATGCCTGATAATTCTTGGAGGGTGCCAGAATCATTCTGGAAACTTTCTGGAATTTTCCGGAATGAAAACCGGAAATGTTCCGGAGCTGCCGAAACCGCTTCAGATGCTTTTCGCAGATGAAAATCACTAAACCGGAATTGTTCCGGCTCGCGTTGAAAATTATTTTGGTGGGTACTGGAAATGTTCTAATCCCACATGAATATTTTCAGTTCGATCAGACGCTAAAAAATGTCGTCGTGAATAGTGAAATCAGATTTATGGATATGGTTGGAAGTTGGCTTTCCACAAATATCTTCCCAAGATATTTTGGGATGACATGGCATTTTGGATATGCCCATCCTACCCCTTGTTTTTCCTATAAATAGAGGGGAGTAGGCAGCCCCATATGCTTCATCCTTGCTCTCACATACACATGCCATGACATTTCTGGCTTCTCTCTCCCTCCCAGCGAAATAGTTTCGTAGAGCCGAAAGGCTGTCTGGGTTCCGGTGGGAACTAGTTCTGGATGGCGAAGCCCTGCCGGATAGATGACACCGTATGTGTGCAACTCTGTAGAGAGATCGTAGTTTCGGTCTTAGTTCGAGAGTGCCTCCCGAAGGGCTGTCCGAGTTACAGTTTGAGTTTCGGGTGTCCTCCCGAAGGGCTGTCCGAGTGACCCGCCCGAAGGGCTGTCCGTGAGGCCTCCCGGAGGGCTGTCCGAGGATCCGTCCGGTGGGACTATCCGAAGGACTGTCCAGAGGCCTCCCGGAGGGCTGTCCGAGGATCCGTCCGGTGGGACTATCCGAGGGACTGTCCAGGGGCCTCCCGAAGGGCTGTCCGAGGATCCGTCCGGTGGGACTATCCGAGGGACTGTCCCGATGCCTCCCGAAGGGCTGCCCGGAGATCCGTCCGGTGAGCTGACGTGGGAGTACATCCTCGCGGTTGGGAGGTTGTAAATCCTAGCTGCGGGGATCTGCACCGCCGTTCGTCATCGACTCTACTTCCGCTGCGCTACGAGTCGGTAACGAAAATGATCAAACCTTGTATGCAGTCTCCATAGTGGTCCTGGGCTGGTGCGTAGGTCGGAAAATTTTGTTTTCTGCTGCGTTCCCCTACATTAATTATATAATGTAGATGAACCGGCAATGGATGTACGGTGACCGACGCACTGCCGAGTACATTACGGGCCTGCATAATTTTATCGGTGTGGCTCAGGCAAACAGTCTGAATGGTTTTATGTGTTGTCCATGTGTTGACTGTCGGAATGACAAGGATTACTCTTCCTCGAAAATCCTTCACACCCACCTGCTTAAGTCCGGTTTCATGCCCAGCTATAATTGTTGGACCCAGCACGGAGAAAGAGGGGTTATGATGGAAGACAATGAAGAAGAAGAGGATGATGACAACTATCCTATGTTCCCTGAATACGGTGATACTGCCCGCTGATGATCTTCGCCGGGCCATTGTTGATGCACAGAGAGAATGCGAAAGTGAAAAGGAGAAGTTGAAGTTGGAGCGCATGTTAGAGGATCACAAAAAATTGTTGTACCCAAATTGCGAAGATGGCAACACAAAGCTCGGTACCACACTGGAATTGCTACAATGGAAGGCAGAGAATGGTTTATCTGACAATGGATTTGAGAAGTTACTGAAAATAATGAAGAAGAAGCTTCCAAAGGATAACGAATTGCCTGACAGTACGTACGAAGCAAAGAAGGTTCTCTGCCCTCTAGGATTAGAGGTGCAGAAGATACATGCATGCCCTAATGACTGCATCCTCTACCGCGGTGAGGAGTACGAGAATTTGAATGCATGCCCGGTATGCGGTGCATTGCGGTATAAGATCAGACGAGATGACCCTGGTGATGTTGAGGGCGAGCGCCCCAGGAAGAGGGTTCCTGCCAAGGTGATGTGGTATGCTCCTATAATACCACGGTTGAAACGTCTGTTCAGAAACAAAGAGCATGCCAAGTTGTTGCGATGGCACAAAGAAGACCGTAAGAAAGACGCGATGTTGAGAGTACCCGCTGATGGGTCGTAGTGGAGAAAAATCGAGAGAGAGTGGCCGGAGTTTGCAGATGACGCAAGGAACTTATGGTTTGGTATAAGTACAGATGGCATGAATCCTTTTGGGGAGCAGAGCAACAGTCATAGCACCTGGCCTGTGACTCTATGTATCTATAACCTTCCTCCTTGGTTGTGCATGAAGCGGAAGTTCATTATGATGCCAGTGCTCATCCAAGGCCCTAAGCAACCCGACAACGACATTGATGCGTACCTAAGGCCATTAGTTGAAGAACTTTTACAGTTGTGGGATATAAAAGGTGTACGTGTGTGGGATGAGCACAAACAGGAGGAATTTGACCTACGAGCGTTGCTGTTTATAACTATCGATGATTGGCCTGCTCTTAGTAACCTTTCAGGACAGACAAACAAGGGATACAATGCATGCACGCACTTTTAGATGAGACTGAAAGTATATATTTGGATAAATGTAAGAAGAATGTGTACCCGGGACATCGTCGATTTCTTCTGATCAGGCATCCCTTAAGAAAGAAAGGCAAGCATTTCAAAGGTGAGGCAGATCACCGGAAGAAGCCTGCCCACCGTACTGGTGATGATATATTTGATATGGTCAAGGATTTAAAAGTAATCTTTGGAAAGGGTCCTGGCGGACAATCTGTTCCGAATGACGCTAACGGACACGCACCCATGTGGAAGAAGAAATCTATATTTTGGGAGCTACCCTATTGGAAAGTCCTAGAGGTCCGCTCTGCAATCGACGTGATGCACGTGACGAAGAATCTTTGCGTGAACCTGCTAGGCTTCTTGGGCGTGTATGGGAAGACAAAAGATACACCGAAGGCACGGGAGGACCAGCAACGTATGAACGAAAAAGACGGCATGCATCCAGAGCAGTTTCAAGGTCGTGCCAGCTACGCTCTTACCAAAGCAGAGAAGGAAATCTTTTTTGAATGTCTGATCAGTATCAAGGTCCCGTCTGGCTTCTCGTCGAATATAAAGGGAATAATAAATATGGCAAAGAAAAATTCCAAAACCTAAAGTCTCATGACTGCCACGTGATTATGACGCAATTGGTTCCGGTTGCATTGAGGGGGCTTCTACCAGAAAATGTTCGATTAGCCATTGTGAAGCTATGTGCATTCCTTAATGCAATTTCTCAGAAGGTAATCGATCCAGAAATCCTACCAAGGTTACAGAATGATTTGGTCCAATGTCTTGTCAGTTTTGAGTTGGTGTTCCCACCATCCTTCTTCAATATTATGACGCACGTCCTAGTTCACCTAGTCGAAGAGATTGCCATTCTAGGTCCTGTATTTCTACACAATATGTTCCCCTTTGAGAGGTTCATGGGAGTCTTAAAGAAATATGTTCATAACCGTGCTAGGCCAGAAGGAAGCATCTCCAAGGGCCATGAAACATAGAAGGTTATTGAGTTTTGTGTTGACTTTATTCCTGACCTTAAGCCGATTGGTGTTCCTCAATCGCGGCATGAGGGGAGACTGAGTGGAAAAGGCACGCTAGGAAAGAATTCAGTAATATGTAGGGACGGGCATTCTTTCACTCAAGCACACTACGCAGTTCTACAAAGTTCTACCTTGGTGGCCCCGTATATCGAGGAACACATGGATATTGTACGCTCCAAGAACCCGGGGCAGTCTGACGACTGGATTACACGTGCACACATGGCGACTTTCGGTGGTTGGTTGCAAACACATCTCACGAATAACACCACTATTGGAGATCAGTTGTACTTGTTGGCCAGGACACTATCTTCGACTGTATTGACTTTCCAAGGGTACGAGATAAATGTGAATACATTTTACACGATCGCCCAAGATAAAAAGAGCACCAACCAAAACAGTGGTGTCCGCTTTAATGCAACAAACACCAATAGGGAAAAGGACACATATTATGGTTACATAGAGGAGATATGGGAACTTGACTATGGACCTTCTTTTAAGGTCCCTTTGTTTCGGTGCAAATGGGTCAATCTGATAGGAGGCGGGGTAAAGGTAGACCCGCAGTACGGAATGACAACAGTGGATCTCAACAATCTTGGGTACACAGACGAACCATTCGTTCTAGCCAATGATGTGGCGCAGGTTTTCTATGTGAAGGACATGTCTACCAAACCGAGAAAAAGAAAAGATAAGGAAGCGAATACATCATACGATGAGCCAAAGCGCCACATAGTTCTTTTAGGGAAAAGAAACATCGTGGGAGTGGAGGACAAGACAGACATGTCAGAAGATTATGAAAAGTTTGATGAAATTCCTCCCTTCACAGTGAAGACTGACCCAAGCATCCTGTTAAATGATGAAGATTCTCCATGGTTACGACGCAATCATAAGTAAGGGACACACGCGAAGAAAAAGTTTTATACCCCAAGATCCCACTCTGGGATGTGACCGGCTTCACCGTCATCACTTTCTCTCTAGTGAGTTTCCGGACTTATAGCTGGAAAGTCCCACTTCGGACAAACCAGAGGGAATCTTTGTAAGAGTTAGGGTATATATGTGTTTTGGCATTTGAAACATGATTTTTGAATAATTATTTATTAAGTTATGAATTTTAAATTATTCCTATCCTTTTAGTATTTTAATTATACAGAGGAGTTAATCAATGCAATTATGTCCAAACAAAATATGCATGTCTTCTGAGCATTCTAGATAAGCCGCTTGAGGTTGTCAGGCATAGGCCATACACCCTCACCAGTTGTAGTGATTTCAGTCCCAAGTTTTGCAAGATGCCACCCCTAGCTATCACCGGTCATGCCTCCTGTTTTGACCGCATTTTGAAATCGGCATAAACAATTCAAAAAAAATAAAAAAAACAGTCACGTATTTTTCTGATTTGTAATTATTTCACTATGTATTTTGCAAGGTTGATCATACGCGGTTAGTCCCGGTTGGTGGCTCCATATAAAATAACAAGGTTAATATAGACATGGCTTAAACGTCTTGACATAGATGAATACAGCAGAAGCATCGAAGATGATAAGAGAGAAACGTTGTATGACATAAAGTTGGAGCTACTGTGTGGTTTCTCTGATCGGAGGACCCCTTATGCCAAGCCAAGTCCAGATGAGGAGTTCTGGTTGCTTTCTGGTGAAATTGAGGACAACATATCAGATGGTAGGATTGTTCAAGTAACTGTTCGACATATACAAGATAACCGAATAATTTGCACCTTTGATTCTGGGTTGAAAGCCATAGTTATGGGAGACAACTATTCCGATGATGGCTTTGATCTAGAATCACTGGTCTGAACATATGGTCAAAGTGAACTTGACTGGTATTAGTTGCTGAAGATTTATATCGCTCTCAGAAATAACTTGATAGAACTATTTGTCACTCTCTGATGAAAATCTATATAATCAAACATTGCATTCATATAAGCATTCACTCTAGCAAGCATTCTAGCAATCAAAATACAATCAATGAATAAAGCAATAAAGAAAACAATAAGAAAAAGCAAATAGAAAGAAAAACAAAACTTCAAGGAAATCCAAATAAAAACTCCTAAGGGAACCGTAGGAGTTAACTACAAATAACAAAAATAGTTTTTGTCCTAAATAAAACTTAGCAGCAAAGAAAAATACTAAACTAATAACTTAACAGAAAAGAAAATATAACATTATTAGGTTAACAAAAAGTATTTTATAATATTCTTCAATAGCAAAAAGAATCAACTAAAAAGCTTTTATAAAACTCTAGTTATGATCAAAATAATATTAACTTAGAATTAAATAAAAAAATTCAACTAATAATATAAATTGTTTCTGATCTAAAGTAAAGTTAATAGAAAGTAAAATTTATCCAACTAAAATTTTCATAAAGTATTTTTTGTTAAAAACTTTAATAGCAAAAAGAATTAAATCAAAACTAGGCATGTATGCTACTGTTTTTGAATCTGTTTAAAACAAAACTAAAATAATTTTAGTCCCGGTTGGTGCCTCCAACCAGGACTAAAGGCCTAACCTTTGCGCCCTTTCGGCCGCGGCCAAAAATAGCTTTAGTCCCGGTTGGTGGCTCCAACCGGGACTAAACACCCTTTCGTCCCGGTTGGTGGCTCCAACCGGGACTAAAGGACTCGCGGTATTTAACCGCGCCCTTGTCCCTCCCCAAATCTTCCTCCATTTTCACCTCCTCTTTTTGCCTCCACGCGCCGCCCGAGACCGCCGCCACACCGTCCGTCGTCCGCGCCGCTGCCCTAGCCCGGCCGGGCTCGCCTCCGTCCTCACGTGCCAGCCCTAGCCCCGCACCGCCGCCACCCCGACCGGCTACACCGCCGCCCTGCGTCGACCCCGGCCCGCCCTGCCTCGACCCCGCGCCTGCCTCCCCGACCCCGGCCCGCCCTGCGTCGACCCCGCCCCGGCCTTCCCGACCCCGCCTGGCCGCGGCTCCGGCCGGCCCGCGCCCCTGCCCGGCCGGCCCTGCTGCTCTGGCCGGTCTTGCTGCTCCGGCCGGCCCTCCTCTGCTGCTGCTCCGGCCGTCCCTTGCCTGTTCCTGCCCGGGCTCCCCTTTTTCCAAGGTAAATTTTTTTGTGTATTTTGTTTTATATTTTTTTGTGTAGTAGTTTTGTAGATGGATGCATGGATATATAGGAATAGATGAATAGATAGATGGATGTTAGATAGATGGATGAAATGGAAGAGAGTAAAAATGTGAAAAAAAATATTAGGTGCACAATTTTTTTGTATGTTTTGTGTTGTTTTATTAGGTTTGTGGAGATGAGATGATTTGTGATAGATAGATGATTTATGGAGATGAAATGATTTGTGATAGATAGATGGTTTGTGGAGATGAGATGAGATGGAAGAGAACATTTTTTAGATTTTTAGATAGATAGACGAATGTTAATTTTTTTTCACTCGGTGAAATTTACAGGATTTGTGGTGTTGCATCTCCGTGGAGTGATCGTCGACGTTGGAGCTGTTGGTCCCGGATCGTCCCTCCCTTGATCGACTACTTCCTCTACAGCCGAGGGTGAGCTACGAATCCCCCTTCACCTCCTCTTTTTTTTTGAGACTATAGAAGTTGATATATTTTATATCTTTTGAATAAAACATTTAACGTGTATTTGAAAATTTTCTAACAAGTATTCAAAAAATAATTCAATGATATTTATTTGAAAAAATTTAATCACTTAGATATATAAAAAATGTTTTAGATGTATACAAAAATGTACAATGTGTGTGAATAAAAATTGGTATTAAAACATATATTATAAAAAATGTGAATCGTGTATTTGATAGGTGTATAAAAAATATAGACATGTGGTGAGAGAAAAAAAGAAAAATTAAAGAAATCTGATGCAAACAATGAAATAAAGGCGAGCCGGAGCAACGTCTCACAATGAACGAGAAATAGACCTGATTTGTTTTCATAGGAATTTGTTCTCGGCGACGATGCCCGGCCCGCATCCTCGTCGTCGACTCGGCGGCGACAACCAGTTTGAGAGGCGCCATGTTCGGGACTAGGCCCCGCCGGGTTGGCACTGGGAGGTGCTACCTTCCGGGGCGCGCAGCTTGGTGAGGAATCGGGGTCTCGTCGTCGACCCGGAGCTTCTTTGGTGGCGGTCGCGTGGGCCACTATCGGTGCAGAGGGAGCCGGCCCCCGAGGAGGTGGTACGTCGCCGTGTCAGGGAGGAGGACGAGCATGTCCGTCGCTACATGGTTGCGTTGGACGTCAGGTTCTCCAATACCTGGCAGTTTCTTCAGGGATCTCACCCGAGCTATGATCCTGTGATGGTTCCTTCTCTTTGGGTGTTCACCGCCTGCGGCTTAGGAACCGCGAGTCGACGTCCAGTTTGATTGGGCAAGATGTATTAGTGATATTATGTGATATTATTGTTGCATTAACTGGATTATTCGAGATGTATTAGTGATATTATGTGAATTTGTTTTAATAATGTGATTTTTTTAATCGAGATGCAAATAGACATGGAAATTTGAATTTGTTTTAATAATTTGTTTATAGCATTGAAATAACTTGCAAGTCTTTGTAGAAACTATGGAACACGGCAGAGACGAAGAACAAGAAGACATGTTGGGGGAAATAATCCGCGACGGAGATGATATCACCTCACAGTTTCTGAACGACTCCGATGAGAGAATGGAGGGAGAAGATGACGGCTCCGGTGAGGGAATGGAGGGAGAAGATGACGGCTCCGGTGTTGGAACCTTAATTATTACAAAGTCCGGCGAGGTATATTAATTAAGCCTCTGCTGACTAGATGCATTAATTGATTTGTATATACATATATTAACGCTTCTTTCTTCTTTTAGCCCTCCGGATCGAGCCAATCTTCTATAAAGAAACGAGGCCCGAAAAAAAGGTTGGGCGATAATGAAAGGTTCAAGATCGAAGAAGTCGCTGAAGATGGCAAACCGATTGGTCCCGTGCAGAACGCAAAAGCATTTGTAAGTCAGTGCGGAGTTATTGTTAGGGACAGCATCTCGATCACCATTCGAGAATGGAATAAGCCAAAGGCGCATGGAGTTACTTATGTCGACGATAGATCCAAAGAAATGCTTTGGAATACGCTCATGACAAATTTCACCCTACCGCCAGAGGTGGATCCAAATAACAAAGTTATAGAACGAAAAGTCAAGGCGTGGACTCTTAAGAAGATGGTCGCACAATTCTGCAACTGGAAGAAAAGATTGCACCAAGACTATGTCCTTGAAAACAAGACTCCAACATTCACCGGAGCATATGAGAAGATAAAAGATCACTGGGACGCATTTGTGGAGTACAAGACATCGGATGAAGCTAAGAAAATGTCAAAAATAAATAAGCAAAATGCTGCAAAGAAGGAATATCACCATGTTATGGGGTCAGGTGGCTACAAGGTTGCCAGGCCTAAGTGGGAGAAAACTGAGAATGACCTGATTGATAAAGGGATCGATCCAGAGACATTGGAGTGGGCCGAACGGGCAAAGGCTTGGTTCTACGGGCATGGGGGAAAGTTGGACCCAGAAATAGGAAAGTGTATTTTTACAAAAGATCAACTTGCAACACCCCTCAAAGCCCTTAAAGCTGCAATGAAGGACGTGCAGGACGGGAAGTTCAATCCCGACAGAGAGAACGATGAGCTGACACGCGCCCTCGGGAATGCTGAACACAGTGGACGAACACGAGGCACATCAGGCTCCGTTCTGTGGAAGATTGGGTTTCCCGACTGCAGTGACACTTATAGAAGCTGAGGGAGAAAAAAGAAACAGCATGCAGACCGGCTGCAGCAGATAGAAGAAAAATTAGCGTGGCAGCAGAAGCAAATAGAGGCACTTACCAGCCAGCAAGCTACCGGCCCATCTCAGCGGCACGAAGATCCTGCATTCGATACTGCCGGCCCACCATCTCAGCGGAAAAGCAGCGTGGCTTCCACGGAGCTCGTTCGGCCCATAGATGATATCACGGCTCCTCGCTACCCCGTGGATGATATCACGCAGAGGGAAAATTGTGAGCTACATGTGAAATGCATGAACATATCCGTGAAGGTGGCGGTCGGCTTTGCCTTACCTCCTGTACGTAATGGAACTTACCATTGCTCTTCGATTCCAGATGGCTATGCTGTTGTCGGGGTGGATGAAGTTATCAAGGGATTTGAGCAGCTGGAGCTTGACTTCCCTACAGGTGAAGGGGAGACTGAACTGGGAGATGCCAGAAAAAGTGCCATTCTATGGAAAAAGGAACACATCGTGCTTCCACATTGGACGCCAAGGCTATCGACTCCTCAGAGTAGCAATCCAGCTCTATCTCCGCCGCCTCAGCAGACTCCGCCGCCTCCGCCGCCTCAGCCGTCTCCGCCGCGTCAGCAGACTCCGCCGCCTCCGCCGCCTCAGCTGTCTCCGCCGCATTAGCAGACTCCGCCGCCTCCGCCGCCTCTGCCTCGGGTGGATATACGGAAGAGAACCGCCGCTCCGGTGGCTAGTACTAGAACTGTGAATAAATCCAGAGCAGGTACAAGGAACAGCGTCAAGGAGGCTCCTGCCAAGTTACCATACGAACTGACTGATGAGGAAACCAAGAAGGTCGTGGATGCCGATGTGAAACGCCAGCTTGCACCGAAACGACCCGAGCCAAAGGAGAAAATAGATCCGACAAAAGCGAAGCAGTTTCTGGAAAACCTTACGCGACCACCGCCTTCGCTGCCATCAAACTATGACCGCTCTATTATGAAGTCACATAAAGAACATCGGCAGCGGTCGGGAAGTAGTAGTGCAAGGGGGAAAACAATTCCCCAGCTCGGAGAACAGAAAAACCAATCGTGCCCCCCGCTCAAAGTGTTTTCCGATATCGATTATGTTCCGGAGGTAGCGGCCCGTGATCTTGGTTTCACTCTTGGTCAATACTTAGGCGACGTAGAGTTCCCCATGGCTGATTTAGCATACAGATACCAGCACGGGAAGCCTCTCGTCAGACCTGAGGAGGTCCGGCTTCTACCAACACAAATGCGAAGATTGCATGAGCGATACATGTAAGCCTCAAAGGAAGGGAGCAACTGGCTCATGGTGGGAATTACAGATGAGCATTACTTCAGTGGAAACGAGGAGATGTACATTGAATTTGAAGAATTATTTCAGTTATACAATCAAGATGCCATCGACAAATCTATCGTCAGTTGCTATTGTCTGTAAGTATTATTTCTGTAATTAAGTCTCTAGCTCAGCTTGTTCATTGCATGTATAATTATCCTCACTATATTATGCAGACTGAAGATTCTCGAATGCAAAAGAGGACAAATCTATGACATTGGGTTCATTAACCCAAATAACATACATGAATATACAGTAAAAAATAATGCCAAGGACACAGAGGATAACTTGCTAATGGCGTTAATTAAACAACAAACCAGAAGGGAAATACTATTTCCTTACAACTTCAGGTGAGTGTTACTGTCTTGTACACATTCTATTTCGCTTACTCGATGTTAAGTGTAATTGATGAGTTATGTGTGCGCAGGTTCCACTTTATTCTACTAGTCATTCAGGTTGACGCAGGAGTAGTACTTGTCATGGACTCGAAACGTAAAGACCCTAAGATGTGGGCGGACCTGAGTGAACTGCTCCAGAGGTAATTTCAATCATTATCGCACTATATTGGCAACTTTTGTTCATTTCCTGATATCAAGTAATTAATAACTCCTTTATTCATTTTCTTTGCCGGACAGGGTTTGGAAACGGTTCACCAAGAAGGTTAGGGGTGAATGGAAAAAGGAGCTGCAATTTCGACAACTCAATGTAAGTAGTATTAGCTAGGTCCGCGCATCTCTTTGATTCTAGTTTCAATACCATTATCATGCTTGATTATTATTTTGATTGAACTCTATTCTCGTAAAGTGCTTGAGGCAGGGAGACGGGAATAATTTATGTGGATACTACGTTTGCGAGTTCATTCGCCAGACGACCTGTGAGAAGGGCAGAATTTTAGAAAAACTTGAAGTACGTAAATAATATTCACAATTTTATTTTATTACCATCAATTGTGTTGAGTTTCATTCATATATATTGACCCCCTTCTTTAAATTAGATCGAACGGATGCGGGACGATCTCCTACCAAAGGATCGCGTAAAGGCAATTCAAGAGGAATTGGCGGGATTCTTACTTGAAGAGGTCATATCTAAAACCGGAGAATACCATCGGGAATAGGTAGGGAATTTTGGTAATTAGATATTAGGGATCGTAAGAGATATTATATTGTATATATGCCTGAACGTGTACTATATATAGTAGCGTCGAATATATATACGAAAACTTGTTGTTCGACCAAGCACGGAGAAAGAGGTCACTTCTCTATATTCATGACGATGTTGTGTAATGGTTCCTTCATTGCTATATGTAGTAGCGTCGAGTTGAATGGAAAACATAAAATAAAAATGAAAACCCTAAATGAAAAAGAATTGAATGGTAAACACAAAAAGAAAAGGGAAACACAAAATGAAACACCTAAACCCTCCAAAACCCTAAACCCCAGCGCTTGGCAGCGCCTGACGCGTGGAGGCCTTTAGTCCCGGTTGGTGTTACCAACCGGGACTAAAGGTCCTCCTGCCTGAGCGCTCCACAGCGGCCACGTGGAGCCCCTTTAGTCCCGGTTCGTAACACAACCGGGACTAAAAACGGGGGCCTTTAGTCCCGATTCCTTAGTCCCGGTTGCCCAACCGGGACTAAAGGCCCTTACGAACCGGGACTAATGTCCCTTTTTCTACTAGTGAATGTTGGAAGTTACTCCAACATTGAAATTAGGTTGTCAAACTATTTTCAAACGTATCTCCGCTAGGAAGCCTAGCTTGCTGAAATTTGCGATGACTAATAGTGATAAAGCATTGGATTGTGACTAGAGTGAATGGAAATGCCAAATAAGGTGGTTTTTAACCATATGATAGTTTGCTGACAAAAATGAACCCACCGGCCAACTTAAATGACCCTAGCGCACTGCACTTTGACACCTTTAAACATCATGTGTGAGCAACCCTCTCTCCTGAGTGATTTGAGTTTAAAATCCACCGAGAGAAAAACCCCAAAGCCGAAAAATTAGATAATGGTTTAGCATCACTCGAATCTAAGTTCAGCACGCTCTGCCTATTACTCTTAAGAGCTGCGAACTCTCTAGACGGTTAGGTGTCAATTTCTTCAGAGACCAAGAGTGATTGTGGTTCTCGAAGAAGAAGTCTGTAAAGGTTCAGAGATCACCTCAAGCATCTACCACGAGTGATTGGCATTGGTTGACGAACCAATTGTCGAGGAGAATAGGGCGAAGAGAGTTTATCTTCTATGTTAAATCACAACCCCTCCAACCAGACGTAGTCCTTTTGCAGAAGGGCAAACTGGTTTACCAAATACCGAGTCACCATCGAGCATCACTAGTTACCTCTTCTACATCTATTTACTTTCGCTCTGTCCTGAATGATAACTTTTGATGATGTGATTCCTCTCGATGTATGTGTTTAGTTCATGTTCTCTAGTTCATCTTCGCTCACTATAGTCTGTTTTTATTCACTCCGCTGCTGGGTTCCGAGAGTTTTAATATTTTCGAAGAAATTTTAAAACTCCCATTCACCCCCCTCTGGCAGACATACTTCGTTCCTACACTATGTCAAAGTGACTTTTTGATACATCACAAATGGGTTGATATATTGCCTTGTGTACCAACGGTTGGAGTGCAAATTCATAGCCATTCGGTACAAACAACATTGCACATCTCTTTTGCAATCAACTGTATGCAATAGTACATGATATCTCTTGTAGGGGAACGTAGCAGAAAACAAAAAATTTCTGCACTACGCACCAGCACAGAATCACTTTGGAGATGCATACAAGGTTTTGATCTGATCATTACCGACTCGTAGCGCAGTGGAAGTAGAGTCGATGTAGATTGTCGGTACAGATCCCCGCAGCTAGGATTTACAACCTCCCAACCGCAAGGATGTTCTCCCTCGTCTGCCCCTCGGACAGCCCTTCGGGAGGCGGTCGGACAGTCCCCCGGACGATGTCTCGGACAGCCCTTCGGGAGGACCCTCGAACTCGGACGGTATCTCGGAGAGCCCTACGGGAGGACCCTCGAACACGGACGGTATCTCGGACAGCCCTACGGGAGTACCCTCGAACAGCCCCACGGGCAAAAAGATCGAACCTACGGTGTCAGCTATCCGGCAGGGCTTCGCCGTACAGAACTAGTTCCCACCGGAACCCAGACAGCCTTTCGGCTCTACGAAACTATTTCATGGGAGGGAGAGAGAAAGCCAGATCATGCATGGCATTTGTATGAGAGATTTGAAGGAGTATGGAGAGCACCTCTCCACCTCTATTTATAGGCCAAGCCCAAGGGGTAGAGGATAGTTGGAAATACCAAAATGCCCTCAGATATTTTCATCCACTATTCATGACACCATTCATGAGATGAAATTACCAAAATGCCCTCAGGTGTTTTCATCCACTATTCATGAGATAAAATTACCAAAATGCCCTCAGATATTTTCATCCACTATTCATGAGATGAAATTACCAAAATGCCCTCAGATATTTTCATCCACTATTCATGAGATATTTTTTTTTCGCGACCGTTTAATCCAAAAATTTCCCGAAGGTCCAGAACATTTCTGGCACCCACTTAAATAATTCTGGACGCGTTCCGAAACATTTCCGGTAGGATGATTTTTCTCAGCGAAAAGCAACCAAAGCATTTCTGGCAGCTCCGAAACATTTCCGGTTGTTTCTCCGGAGAAATTCAAGAAGTTCCCAGAACAATTCTGGCACCCTCCAAAAGTCCCAGGCGCGTGCCGAAACCTTTTTTGGCTCAATGGTTTACTCCGAAACAACTTTTCGGTTTTACGGAAACTTTTCCCGTGTTCTCTCCCGGAACTTTTCCGTTGTCTCCGAAACTTTTCCGGTGACTTTCTCTCAGACTCACTGTCTAGTATTCAGCAGATAGATGACCCTTAAGCGTGTGACCCTGTAGTTTTGGTGAAGTATAGACATGACCGGAGCACTTTCCGATCAATGATCAATAGCGGAACCGTGGGCATCCATATTGATCTCTATACCCACACGAATGAATATTCGAGTGAACCTGTAGTTTGCCGTGTGCTATTCCTGTTGCTTCGCGATATGTTACAAACACCCGAGGCGAGACTTATCGGCATCCCCGTAGATCAACAACTTTGTCCACTATGCCAGTTACCTCGTTACCGGTTTTGTTCTCTTTTCTCGTTTATGCGTTCCGGTATCCCCGTGATCAAATCACGATGTGTCTGGCCAGACGATGATGGATACCGTAACACCGAGAGGGCCCTAAGAATATCTCTCCATCGTTTTTCAGCTGACTCATTTAGTGGGAACACATCACATAATAGCGGGAACTTGGAATTGGGATCGTCCAGTTCCCACCTAACAAAGGGAATTGGGATTGTCGGCTTAGGGCCCTCCGCTCATACCATGCCCCGGCGAGTCGAGAGGCCGGCACGGCAAGGTGAACGCAGCTACGACGCTACGGCGAGGTGAACGCGGCTGCGAGGGTACGACGAGGCCACGCGCCACCGTTGAAGGACGAAGTCACGCGCGACTGCGGCAGCGTGAAACAGGGGCGATTTCAGGTGAGATCTGTTTACTGAGAAACATCATAGCAAATATCAGGTACGTTCTACTTACTTTTCATGTTGTAGAGGCAATGGATCGTGGATGGATTACTCATGGAACCAAGCTGACGGCACCATACATGGCTGGCATGAGTCGGTTTATGGAATTCACGCTTGCTCACAAGAACGGGGCCGCAGATATGTTGTGCCCATGCAAAAATTGCCGTAATGGGATCCGTCAAACTGTTAATGTTGTCAGATGTCACGTAAATGTCACTGGTATGCTCAGGACCTATATGAGGTGGATCTATCATGGGGAATCAGGGGACATTGGTGGAAGCAGTTGTACTGCCAATGATGATGGTTATGAATCTGACGACTCTGATGATTTTGAGCTGTACGAACAATCTGTGTATGATATGCTGGGAGCTCTAGTGGATGACATGGGCATAACAGCTGGAAATAAAAAAGATGCATCTGCTGGGTTGGACATTTTTAAGAAGCTGAACGAAGAAGCGATGAAACCCCTTCACAAGGGATGCGGCACTATAACACGGATGACGTTCATTATCAGGGTGCTTCATATGAAAACAGTGGCGGATCCAGGCCTCAGGCCGGGGGGCCTGGGCCCGGGGCGTGAGCAGCAATTCCTTTGTTGACTGTAGCTGCATGGACACTGTAGCAACAATGTAGCAAACCTGGGGCCCGGGGCTTGGCCCAATCCTGGATTCGCCACTGTATGGAAACATATACGCGTATGACCAACAAGACATTCAATATGCTTTTTCAGCTGTTGAATCTTACTTTGCATGAGGTGGACTTTCCGAAATCTTATGCTGATGCTAATAGAGCTCTTTCTGATCTTGGTCTTAGATATCAGACAATTCATATATGCAAGTATGACTACATGGACGGCAAAGAGAGCTCATAGATGAGTGCTCGTAGACTCATAGTGCAGCCTGATGAAGAAGTGGCGCACCAGCTCCGGCATACACACATGAGCAGCGCGCCCAAGGGTGCGCAATGGCGGCCGGCCTGTGAGGACGTGGACACAGCGGTGATGTCATTGGAAGAGGCATAGTCCATGGTGACTGCCAAAGGCGTAGTCCGCCATCGATAAGGACATGATGACTGTTCCACGAGTGTACAACATGTGCGGCCGACCGGCCGAGTGCATGTGACTATGTCAAAGTCTTTTCTAGCGGAAGCTGTATGTACCGGGCAATCATCCGCCATCCATTCGCGCCAAGATCCAAGTATTTTGGACTCACAAGCATGCAATATTCAATGTATTCGTTTTGTGTATAGCAAATTTAAGTCACATCATTAGGTCCCATCACCTATTTTGTGACAGGGTAAAGGACGCAACATGCATGCATGGTTCTGCCACTCTTCATCCCACCCGCATGAAAAATACTAGCATTAATTTTCTTAGTGTTTTTAGATGATTCATATCTTTAAAACTAGAATTTGGTTTTTGATTTTTTTTTCATCTATTTGGAATCCTGATGACAAGATCTTTCAAACAAGATCAATATTGAATATTTTTAAGCTCATCTAACATTTTCGGTTTCATAAAATTAATTGAAATTGAAATGGGTTTAACAAATTTTAACTTTTTCTTCCATTGATTAAAATTGAAATGAATTCCATATATCACTTTCTGCCATACATTTCAATAACGTAGTTACCAGATGCATTTTAATATCGGATCACACTATTACGAGATGCATTTCACTTCACCACTATATCACTTTGTTAGTATATAAATTTCAGTACCAATTGCATTTCAATTTCGAGACCAATTTCAGTACCGCATCCATTTCAGTTAATGTGAGACTGAAATTTGAAATTGAAATGCTACTGGTGTATATAATGTGAAACTGAAATGTGAAATTGAAAATTTCAAACCGCAATCATTTCAATTTCATACCAGTTTTAGTACGGCGTTCATTTCAATTAATGTGGGATTGAAATATGAAATTGAAATGCAACTGTTATATATAATGCGAGACTGAAATTAAAATAGTAATAAAATTTTTTAGACCGCATTCATTTCAATTTCCATACCAGTTTCGGAACCACATCCATTTCAAGTAATGTGAGACAGAAATATGAAATTGAGATGCAACTGGTATATATAATGTGAGACTGAAATATGAAATTGAAATTTCCAGAGCGCATGTATTTCAATTTTTAGACCAGTTTTAGTACGACATCCATTCCATCTCCCATATTTTCTAATTAATGTGAGACTGAAATATGAAATTGAATTTTCACATCACAACTATCAATGTGAAACAGAAATAGTGAAAACTAAACGACTGAAATGTATCCAAATTTGATGTTTATTGAAAGGTCTTGTCGCCAGGAATTCAAATATATAATTTTTTTTGAAAACATAATTTTGGTTTAGAAGATATGAATGTTCTAAAATATCACTTAGAAATAAAAGCGTTGCTTTTTGTATGGGAGAGGAACAATATAAAGAATGCATGCACTGTCCTTCTCTGCACTCTCTCTCTCTCTCTCTCTCTCTCTCTTTCCTGATAAAAAGCTGAGACGTGTTTTCTTGTATTGCTTCCTTTGGCACATAAAATCATATACATGCACACATCTCGAAAAAGTGTTGAACGATGAATGTTTGTCCCGTGCATACAGCTTGTGCTAGAAAATGCAATTCGATGTGACTACCGGCTACGCCGCTGTGATTGCGGTGGCTGATGCTGCGCTGCTTGAGTGACCGAGTCCGGAGCTCTTCCGTGCCATCACGATGATGATTCACGACCGTACCGTACCCTCAGGCTCGACGCGCACGACGCTACATGCGCTCTCCTCAATGTGTTCCCCAGCGGCAACCACAGCTGCGTGACGGAGCTCCTCATGGCGGAGCTGGCCGGACTGTGTGCACGAGTAATTTTGTTGGGTCATTGTGTTCTTCGTCGAGCACCGGTGCCATCTTTCATGACGTCTCCTATTCCTTAACGTTTTTAGTTTCACATCTTCCTGTCTCATCTCTCGAGGCTGCTACCTCCTTTGTCTTAGATGGCGTGGTATATCTGCGTATGCCCATCTGCACGGTGCTAGGTTGGTTGTTTGGTGGGTATGTAGTCCTTTTTCGCATCGATTTGATGCCATCGCTTGGCAAAGAGTGCATGTACCCTACGACAAAGTGTTTTTTTTTTGACGCCCGAATGGTTTCATATATTGTCTTGCGTACCACCGGTAGTTCAAATGCGAATCCATCCGTCAATCAATAGAATAAGTTTGCTGCATCTGTTTAACTGTCGACCGCATGCAGCAGTTCCCGGTAGCTCCATTCTGATAACATGGAATTGAGTAGTTTATCTACATTTTTTGATGCTTTTAAAAGAGTGATATGCTGCATTTCTAAGATAAGTAGGTTGGTCGTGGCCTATAGCCTACGAGCATGTTGAATGTAAATTAGTTCCTGAACCAGCAATGGTAAAGATGTGAGTAAATTACATAAAAAAGTATACACATACGTGAGGAAATTACATCTATCACAACACCTCTAGCTTTTAATCGTTGCTACAAGCTATTACTGCTTCAGAATCTTGATTTGAATGATGGAAGAGACTGCAAAACAGTGTGATATTCTACAGTTTTATCATGTTTCTTCCTCATTTGCATAAATTAATTAAATATGTAGCACCGATGATGTCGATCATATGGGCATAAGAGCATCTCTAACCGATCCCTTATAATCGATTATAGGAGTAAATTTTCACTTTTTCTCCTCTTATGTGCACCTAACTGATCTCCTAAAAGCGTTAGAGGAAGATTATTTTTACTCCGCGGTCGCCCCGATCCTTATATAACCTCGGCCGCGCATCGCTACAGTAAAAATTCCCCACTCCCACCGCTCCACCTTATCCATTCCACCGTCGGCGCACCCCCGCATCCCCTCCGGCGCCGCCCCGCCACTACCCGCCGCCGACCAGAAGCTCCAATCCACGCCACCACGCGCAGTCCCAAGCTCATGGTCGCGGCTGCGCGTCCTCCTCCCGCGGTGGCTCATCCTGGTCCCAACCTGTCACCGCCGCCGGCGCTGCAGAGGAAATACCTCGGCGAGTGGCAGCGGGCGTGGGAGACGTTGGTGGCGAAGATCACCTATCGTGAAACCCATGAGCGCATTTGGATAGGCTCAGCGGCGAATCTAGCAGGGGGGCTTCAACAGGCTCAAGCCCCCCCTCTAAAAATTGGAAAAGAAAAATTACTAGTATTAGTATCAAAATTTTGACCTTATTTGGACTAAAGAATAGGGAGTTTTTGAGTTTTTCTACACGCCGTTAACCTTGAGCCCCCCCTTCATTTTCTTTCAAGATTCACCACTGGATAGGCTCATTCCAATCGGCAGTGCAGGCGACACAGAAGTTCGGCATCATGTCGGTGCGCCTCCACGGGGCAAACGCGTGGCTGAACTTCCCCGATGGCTTGCTGTAGTTGAATCCGGTCAACCCCCGGGCGGCCTCCGCACGCGTCTCAAGGTGAAGCAGGCCAACGAGGAGTAGATGGCGGAGCTCTGCTGCATGTACCGGAGCGCGTCGAGGAGGAGCAGTGATAGTACGAACTCTACAAGTCGGGGGCAGTGACGGTCATCGACCTTTGATCCAGCGAAGGCAACGGCTCCAGGTCCGACGCCGACAGAGATGGCGAGGGCGGTGGCGACGAGCGGGCTAGGGTGGTGGCGACGGAGCGGCTGAGGGCACCGACCCCATGATGACATAAAATTTTGAAAGGAGAAAACGCTTCGGACACGAAGTATTGTGATTGAATCAGGGTTTGGGAGAAGATAGGAGGGAAAAATATTTGTGTGGCAAAATATAGTTTATGCATCATTGTCAAAATTTACAAAGTCTGACTTTGATCAAAGTTTATATGTACTACAATCTGGCGAGGGAGTAGTTTAGGAGAGTTTTCATACGACTAACATGGTTTATGACAAAATATAGTTTAAAATAATTTAAGACATTTAAATAATGTAGTTTTACAAAGCATGATATCTTAGAAAAACTACTCCTGACTTCTAAACCGATAAACGAGAGTGCACTAAAAGTCATTTAAAACACTTGCAACTTCAAGTTACCTAACGACATTAGTAGACGTGATGCGTACCTAGTGAGTCACATCAAGCTAAGATGAGAGTACAATTTTTGCGTAATATGTACCTACAGTCTAAAATCTTGGCCCAGGTTACCGTTAGACCCAATGATTTATCTTTCTGGAAGGGTTTGATGAGAGTGAAAACGGCCTTCTTACATAGGACAAAATTCATCATTGGAAACGGTAATACTACTAGATTCTGGGAGAATACTTGGCTAGGGGAGGCGCCTTTAGCCACACAATATCCGTCCCTGTATAATATTGTTTTTTTTTAGAAAAGGAGGATTACCCCCGGCCTCTGCATCTGGACGATGCATGCAGCCATTTTATTAATTATTCACAAAGACCTTACAAAGTAGTACATTAGGTAGTCTGAAGCCACCATCTTAGCAACATCTGTCGCTACTCCTATCCACTTGATGAAGGGGTGCCGATAGTCCGAGCCTAATATCAAACAGACATCGCACAAAAGCCTAACATATAAAGCCAGAGGCCCCCACCAAGCCACATACTGGGTTTGGAGCACAAACCGGTCCGACGCACTCTCATGTGTCGTCGCCGCCATCTTCCACCAATCCATCTTCAGAGCAGAAACTAACGCACCGACCTTGCCAGGCCTCTCTGCCATCGACGCCACCATGACGCCAGACAACGTCCTCCTCCTGCGCGAGTCCATCTCCACGCATCGGACGCCGAGTCTCCACTGCGCCACGCTGCCGAGATCCGCCGCCATCAATGTGTAAGATGAAGCACCGCTCCACCAAAGAAGCCGTCCACTGGTCCCTTGAGCCGAAATGCAACCTCCAAGAATGACTCCCCCAAGAGGGAAACGACGTAAGAGCGCCGCCATCATCCGATCGACTGATCTAGGGTTTCCCCCGGAGGTAGCGGATTGAGGTATTGAGCTTCTCCACGGCGATGCCTTCAGGAAGGATACGGCACAGAAAAGCGCCGCCATCGCCGGCCTTGGCACCTAGCCGAGAGCAGAGCTTTCACCCGGATCTGCTCGACGAACCTTCATCCAGCATCTTGTGCATATGAACTTGACCACCCCCAGCACCTCAGCGTCGCCGGTGCTCCAGTCACCACCGCTTCACCTCGCGCCTCCACGCCCTGGCCATATGCTCATGGCGCCCCTGCCACACCGCACCGGTGGAGCCTGGCCACCAGTTGCATCACCACCTCTGTCCCACAGGGCCGCCGGCCACTCCCCAGTCAGCAGCCTCCATCCCCGATCAGATCTGAGCGCTCCCAGATCCGCCGCCAGAAGACGGCGCCCATGGCAGGAACCATGCGGAGCAACAGACCGCGCTGTCGAAGATCTGGACGTCGGGGGAAGGCTTCGGGGATGGGGGCGACCTGCTCCCCTACGGCGCTGACGCTCCCCAACCCACTCACCAGGCCATGAGTAGCCCCGCCGCCGCCAACGCCACAAGGGCTTTGCCTGGTGGCGCCCGTCGGCGGCGGCGAGGGGAAGGGCGGCGAGGGAGGAACCCCTAGGCGGCGGCGGCGCGCTCCCGAGTCGCCCGCGGGGTGGGGCGACCTGAGCGGATCTTAAAATTGGGGGACTAAAGCTCCTAATTAATTGCAGAAAACACAAAATATTGTACAACGTAAGGAGGCTTATGTTGCTATAGTATTACAGTCTCACCCCTAAACATTCAGTTCCGGAGATCTTTACTAGAAGACCGATGGAACGCTTGGCTACATCTCGTGCGGAGGTTGATGGACGTTCACCTCTCTGATGAGCGAGATACCATTCACTGGAGATTATCTATGAACGGAATATTTTCAGTGAAATCTATGTATGTAGATCTAATTGACTCTAGTCTAATTCCGAGATCGATACATATTTGGAAAATTAAAGTGCCCTTAAGAATCAAAGTCTTCATATGGTTTGTTCACAAGGAGGTGATCCTGACTAAGGATAATTTGGCAAAGCGCAATTGGGAGGGCAGTCAACGATGCTGCTTTTGTGATCAAGATGAATCAATTAAACACCTCTTTCTCCAGTGTCCGCTGGCTAGACCATTATGGCGTTTAGTTCATATAGCCTTTAATATTACCCCTCCAAATAGTATTCACACGTTATTTGGGACGTGGCTAAATGAAGTTGATCCAACTATTGCGACACATATTCGGATAGGAGTATGCGCATTACTTTGGGCTATATGGAACTGCAGAAATGATATGGTTTTTAAGAGACAGACTCGAATTAATTTTTTGCAGGTTATCTACAAGGCCACTACTTGGATCCATACGTGGTCGTTACTCACTCTTGCGGAAGCCAGCGAGCCTTTGGTTACCGGGTCTACCCGATGATAGATGGTAGCTCACGATATCTACAACCGGTTTGGATGGCAGTCCAATAATAGGCTAGGTGTTTAGTCATCTCGTCCTATTTTTGCCGGTTGTGGCATTTTACACTTATTTGCACTTTTCTTCAGCTCCGACCAAGCTTGTACTAGACCGCTGACATTTTGCTTAATAATATGGCTGCATGCATCACTCTTGATGCAGAGGCCAGGGGGTAATCCTCCTTTTCCAAAAAAACATCAAGCTAAGATATGTAGGGGAACTACCATTTGGATGGGCAATTATCCTTTTGAAATTGTTGAGGCAATAAACCTTGATTGCACCTTTGCCCCATTTTTATATATTCTCTTTTACTTAGAAAACTCATAAATGATCGAATCGACACCATTTTTTATGTATGTTCACTTTGGTCCAAGCCTCTGCCATATTGCAGCAAAACTTGCCACCGTGGCATGGTAACTTGGGGTCACCACATGCATGGAGCATGAGAGGGTGACAAAGCACCTCTAAACGGGAGCTACTTCGTCAAGGGATAGGATGCTCAAAACAACAGGGTAATGCCCATGTGCTTCATATGGGGATGGGGGTATTGAATCGTATGAAAGCATGTCCACTGCATGTTTTTGCGCACTTGCGCCACACACGTTTATGTTTAAACACTAGAAGGGAGGTGAAGCAAGATCATAATTCACAAAAGAAGCCATCATGCGTACCTAAGGTTGGGCAAGGAGTGGAGCACAGTCATTGCTAGTTTAACATACACCACATAAGTAATGTATATAGAAGTTTGCACTTGGTTGGAATGGTTTTGTAGTGTTGTTGACGCCCAAATACGTCCTAGGACTTAGAAGCATTACAATTTGTGATTGCACCGACCTGTATTATAAAATTGGATGTCTCGTAGTTCTTGGTCTATGAAGATGTGTTGTGTTGTTTGGCGCTCCATATCCTATATTCTTCTGTAGTTGATCCTCACTACATCTCTTTATCTGAACATGCACACATGCTACCTCACCATATATGCCACCTAATCAATTCCACTACTTCTATTTCTCTCAACATGCAACCCCACTATTTCTATTCCTCTCAATGATCCTCACTACTTCTATTTCTCTTAACATGCACACATGTCATCTCATCAAAGGCCGACCACAACATGTATGAGAAAAAGCTTTGTTTTTTTTTTGCCAAAAGGACAAGGGAAAATTATCCTTACATTAAAAAATTCATCCAAATCCTTGAGGGATTGCATTACATTATGCTACTTACATCCACACTATTGTTGTTGTCATGAGCATGCATGCATCTCACCTCGGCAAACATGCTACCTCATGAAAAGCCCACTTAAGCTTTCCACAATATTATGCTACTTATATTCAATAAGTTTTTTCAACTATGCAATAAATAATATGTATTTTCAGGTTAAGTCCACATATTATTAATCAAAACACTAATCATATCTCATTAAAATATATTGCAACTGATTTCCGTAGCATGTGTGGGATATGATCTAGATCCAAATAAGGACGAAAAGGAAGATGTGCTCGACAGATAGCATGATATACAGTAATTAATATTGTATGGAGTCCCAATAAAATAGTAGTTGTGGTTCCCTACTACCATGCCCCCTTGCGAACCGCCCAAATCCCACAAGTGAACATGACGTTAGAAAAAAAAAGTGTTTATCTAAGAACGTTTATATTGCAAGTATTTATCTTTTGATAAAAAAAAGCCAACAGTGAATTACTATATAGATTTTTGAAATAATGAGCCTGCTCATCAATTTCTATTAAAGAAACCGCCAAATGTCTACAAAACCAATAGAATCATATATGCTTAAGGAGTTGGTCCCCACTACATCTCTTTATCCCAACATGCACACATGCCACCTCACCATATATGCCACCTAATCAACTTCACTACTTCTATTTATCTCAACATGCAACCACACTATTTTTATTTCTCTCAATGATCCCCACTACTTCTATTTCTCTTAACTTGCACACGTGTCATCTCATCAAAGACCCACAACAACATGCATGGGAAAAAGCTTTGTTTTTTTTTGGCCAAAAGGACAAAGGAAAAATTACCCTTACAAAAATCAAAGAATACATCCAAATCCTTGAGGGATTGCATTATATTATGCTACTTACATCCACACTATTTTTGTTGTCCTGAGCATGCATACATCTCATCTCAGCACACATACCACCTCATGAAAAAGGCCACTTGAGCTTTCCACAATATTATGCTACATATATTCAATAAGTATTTTCAACTACACAATAAACAATATGTATTTTCAGGTTAAGTTCACATATTATTAATGAAAACATTAATAAAATTTCACTAAAATATATTGCAACTGATTTCCATAGCAATGTGTGGGATATGATCTAGATCCCAATAAGGACAAAAGGAAGTTGTGCTCGACAGATAGCTTGCTATACACTAATTAATAACGTATGGATTTCCAATAAAATAGTAGGTGTGGTTCCCCACTACCATGCCCCCTTGCGAACCACCCCACTCCCACAAGTGAACATGAAGTTAGAAAGAAAAATCTGTTAATCTAAGAACGTTTACTTATTACTAGTATTTATCTTTTGATAGAAAAAAGGCAATAGTGAATTACTATTTTTTTTAAATAATGAGCCTCCTGGTCGATTTCTATTAAAGAAACCGCCAAATGTCTATAGAACCAATAGAATGAAAAGGAAAACAAAAATGCCACACAAGCTGAAAGACCCCAGCCTAGCTGAGCAAATCTCAACAGCAAGACTAACTCCAAGACTCCCAGGAAGAGAGTGGATGAAACCCAGGTGACCAAGCAGGGGTCCCAACATCCATATCTAACCATCTAAACATTATAAATCATTATTACACCTCAAGTAGATCAAGATAGAACAATTTGCAGAATCCAAACCAAACTAGGATGGCTGAAAAAATAGAAGAAAGCCAATAGTAAGGGAAACTGATAAGATTTAGTAGAGTAGAATCCTAAGAAGGTGCCAGTGATGAAGATTCAACCACATCCATTTCTCGGAATAGTTGGAGACCATCCATATCTTCTAATGTATATCTCCTTCAACACCTTGTTGATTGCCTCCACTTCAACCTCAACGCTTCCTGCCTCTTGGCTTGTCTGCGAAATTTTCCGGTTGGTAAGTAGCTGGCACAGGGTAAAAATTACAGATGCAGGCTAATCAAGATTTGTTTTTCAAAACATGCAGCATTCCTAGTCTTAAACAGAATCCAGCAAAGAGAAGTTCCCCCAATCACAACCAATTTGTGAAGACGGGAGGGGAACTGGTCCAGCCATTCATGGATAAGGTCATGAATGTCCTCATGTGGTCTAGCTAAGTCAAATGCACTAAGTATCACTCTCCATGCAAACTTGGCAAGACTACAGTCAAACAATAAGTGTCAAGACGGGAGGGGAACTGGTCCTACCATCAAATGTGCCCTACTTGGGGAAGCCATTTGTGCACCGTTTAACTAAGGCCAACATCGTCAAACACACCATGGTATATTTTGTATTTTTTTTTTCTTTTTTTGTTCATAACTCTATATGGCGATACGTCTAACATTGCGTGCTCTATTTTTTATCACGGGGATCTTAGAAATTACCTATGAAGATGATTTCCGGCCAGGACATCCCCGCCGTCGGCAGAGCTGGTGTACGCCTTGGAGCAGTAGGGCCTGCCACCAGCGTTCAGTACAAGACGGATATAGACTGCCGCATATCGTTCTATGAGGCCGGCTGGCGGGAATTCCTGAAGGGAAAGAGACGAGTAAGCGTTGACACACCAGTGGTAATCACAATAAGGAACAAGAGCAACAACAACTTGCAGATGATGGTTGTCGCTGACCTTATTTAGAAATAAGGTCCAAGTCAAGAGTATGTAATTCGATGAACTCTTAGTTAGTTAACAATTATATAACTATGTCGACTATGTCAATTTACCCCGGTGAAGCAATGTGTATAAACGCTGTCGTGGCAGAGCCGTGACAACAAATATGATTTGCCTAGGTGACTAGATCGATCAGCGGCGGGCTCTTGTTTGCAACCGCGACGAGAGACCTAGTTACTAGTGACGGGCGCGCGCCCGCCACTGATGCCATGTTAGCACTAGCGGGAGGTCAATGGCGGGCGCCCTTGAGAGCCTGGCCCGTTACTGCTGGTCATTTGCCGCCCGCCACTGCTAGGCATTCTGTGACGCCCCCGACTTAATCGTGCACTACTCATACACGCAAATGCACACGATCAAGCCTAAGGACTCACTGGAAGATATCACAACACAACTCTAAACACAAATAAAAGTCATACAATCTTTATATTACAAGCCAGGGGCCTCGAGGGCTCAAATACATAAGCTTGAGTCATACAAGCATCAGCGGAAGCATTAGTATCTGAGTACAGACATAAGGGAAACAAGTTTGCCTTAAGAAGACTGAGCAAAACCACGATAACTAGATCGAACGGCGCAGGCCTCCTGCCTGGGAGCCTCCGAATCTACTCCTGGTCGTCGGCCTCCACGTAGTAGTAGGCTCCGCCGGTGGGGTAGTAGTAGTCGTCGGCGGTAGCAGCTGACTCCTGGGCTCCGTCATCTAATCGCAGCAAACGGCTATGGGGGAAAAGGGAAGCAAAGCAACCGTGAGTACTCATCCAAAGTACTCGCGAGACTTACATCAGAACTATTCTAGTTATGCATCAGTATCAACGAGGGCGGGGGGCTGTAACTGTGGACTAGACTGCAGAAATGCCAGAATAGGGGGGAAGGCCTAGCCTATCGAAGACTAGCATCTTCAGCGTCTTGCAGCATTAGAAGAGTGCAGATTAGCAACATAACATAGTAGTAGTAAGTAGTAACAACGCCCAGAGATCCTTCCTCGACTCCTTGCGAGAAAGCGATCCCGGAGCCAACATATTAGTAACATCACCAAGTATCCAGTTCTAGTAGTAGTAGATCGGGATACTTTCTGAGCGTCCTGTTACCGTGGACACGGCTATTCGAATAGATATACCTCCCTGTAGGGGTGCACTAACTTACCCATCACGCTCGATTAACTCAGGCCGGACACACTTTTCCGGGTCATGCCCGACCTCGGCTGATCGACACGTCGTAGCCCTACCTAGGCTCAACAGAGAGGCCAGCACGCCGGTCTACCTCCTAAGCGCTCAGGGGTCTTGAGCCCATTGCCCTTTGCACTCCTGCACGTTGCGTACGCGGCCGGGAGCAGACCTAGCCCCCTTAATACAAGCGCATGCATACACAGTCCAACCCGGCGCGCGCCGCTCCACTGCTGACGTCTGAAGAGCTTCGGCTGATGCACACGACGCCGAGTGCCCATACTTATTCCCGAGTGGTGGTTAGCGCGAAAAGGCCAGAGGCCTACTCAGATCACATATCCAAACCCATTGTTGTGTTGGTAGCGCGCGGTGACAATCAGCGATCCACGATCTGTGGTCCCGTCGCCCCGTCTCGTGGGCTTACGACAAGGGCTAGGAATGCCCGGCCGTGCCACGTAATTATCTCGCGGGTACCCTCACGGTCAACCCGTCTCCACATACCTCGCGGGTACCCCTCGGGGCCGACCCGACTTCACCAAGGGACTAAATAATATAAAGTACTGGTCTCGGACCCTCGATCACATTGATCGGGGCATTGGTAACAAAGCGGGGCAACATGGACAAGGGTGAGGGGTCACTGATGGATCACTATCCGACCTATACTAAGCATATAGGATAACAGGTAAAGTAACAATAGCAGGTTACAAAAGCAGGCTATGCATCAGAATAGGAGCTATCTAATACAGTAGCAAAATCTAATGCAAGCATGAGAGAGGCAGAATGGGCGATATAGGGATGATCAAGGGAGGTTTGCTTGCCTGGAAGCTCTGCTGAAAGGGACTGGTCCTCTGCGGTGTAGTCGTACTCGGGGGCAGCGTCAGTCTCGGGGTCTACCGGAGGAGAAGAGGGGGAAGAAACAATAAATACAAGCAAACAAGTGCAGCACGATGCATGGCATGGTAGTATGTTGTGCTAGGGGTGACCAAATGCAGCATTACACGTTGCAGGTGGAGCGGGAAAATATCTGAGGATATTTTCCCGGCTTCGGGCATCTGTCAGACAGATGAACCGGAGGGGAAGGTTCCATGTTTGCATAGTTGTGGGCATGTGACAGACGGAGGGCATATTCGGATTCGTCTCATTTTTCTGATCAAATTTCATGTAGAAAACTTTTTCATCCGAGCTACGGTTTATTTTCTATGATTTTTCAAAGATTTAAACATTTTCTGAAATTGTTTTAATTAATAAATTTGACAGAAAAGGAAATATGACGTTGATGTCTACTGCACAACTTATTCTTGTAGACTCGTGTTGGGCCTCCAAGCGTAGAGTTTTGTAGGACAGTAGCAATTTTCCCTCAAGTGGATGACCTAAGGTTTATCAATCCGCGGGAGGCGTAGGTTGAAGATGGTATCTCTCAAACAACCCTGCAACCAAATACAAGAAATCTCTTGTGTCCCCAACACACCCAATACAATGGTAAATTGTATAGGTGCACTAGTTCGGCGAAGAGATGGTGATAAAAGTGTAGTATGGATAGTAGATATAGGTTTTTGTAATCTGAAAATATAAAAACAGCAAGGTAACGAAAAGTAAACGGGCATAAAAACGGCATTGCAATGCTTAGAAACAAGGCCTAGGGTTCATACTTTCGCTAGTGCAATCTCTCAACATTGTTGACATAGCTGAATCATATGTAAATCCCTCACGTGCGACAAAGAGTTCACTCCAAAGTCACAAATAGCGGAGAACAAACGAAGAAATTGTTGTAGGGTATGAAACAACCTCAAAGTTATCCTTCCTGATCAATCTTATGAGCCATCCCCATTAATTGTCACGAACAGCCCTAGAGTTCGTACTAGAATAAAACCTTAAGATACACATCAACCAAAACCCTAATGTCACCTAGGCACTCCAATGTCACCACGAGTACCCGCGGGTTTGATTATACGATATGCATCGCACAATCTCAGATTCATCTATTCAAACCAACAGAAAGAACTTCAATGAGTGCCCCAAAGTTTATACCGGAAAGTCAAGACGAAAACGTGTGCCAACCCTTATGCATAAATCCCCAAGGTCACGGAACCCGCAAGTTGATCACCAAAACATACATCAAGTGACTCAAGTGAATATCCCATTGTCACCACAGATATCCATATGCAAGACATACATCAAGTGTTCTCAAATCCTTAAAGACTCAATCCGATAAGAAAACTTCAAAGGGAAAACTCAATTCATCACAAGAAGATAGAGAGGGGAAAACTCCATATGATTCATCTATATCAACAAAGCTCGCGATACATCAAGATCGTGCCATCTTAAGAACACGAGAGAGAGAGAGAGATCAAACACATAGCTACTGGTACAAATCCTCAGCCCCGAGGGTGAACTACTCCCTCCTCGTCATGGAGACCGCCGGGATGATGAAGATGGCCTCCGGTGATGCCTTCCCCCCTCCGGCAGGGTGCCGGAAAAGGGCTGTAGATGGGATCTCTCTGGTACAGAGGCTTGCGGCAGCGTAAAAACTCATCTAGGTTAACTTTCGGGGGTTTCTGAATATATATGATTTTTCAGCGTTGGAATCACGCGAAACGGAGCCACGTGGGCCCCATGAGGTACCAGGGCGCGCCTGGGGGGGTGGGGCGCCCTGGTGCCTCGTGGGCACTGGGTGGCCCCCCTCTAGTGGGTCTTGGTGCCAATATTTTTTATTTGTCCAATAAAAAATCTCCAAAAAGTTTCAGCTCATTTGGAAAACTTTCATTTCTGCACAAAAAACAACACCACGGTAGTTCTGCTAAAAACAGCGTCAGTCCGGGTTAGTTCTAATCAAATCATACCAAAACCATATAGAATTGTTATAAATATGGCATGAATACTTCATAAATTATAGATACGTTGGAGACGTATCAGCATCCCAAGCTTAATTCCTGCTCGTCCTCGAGTAGGTAAATGATAAAAGAAATAATTTATGAAGTGTGAATGCTAGCATAGTGCATAAGTTTGATCAATGATAATTTCAATCACTTTTTCTAGCATCATAACAGCAACTTTCTCTCATAAAAGTCATCATGATAAAGTAGCAATTAAAAATAGAAATTTTGATGTGGAATGCTACCTATCATAATCATCATATAATCTTTTGTTGCATGGACATTGGACTTGAACAAAGCAAGATCATTATTATAACAGCAATATTTATTATCATAAAACTTCTCATGAGAAAGTAACAATTCATCACAACAATGAAGTATAAGGCATAAACTTTCTTGGAAACTAACAAACTATTCTAGTCAACAATGAAATTGCAATTCATCATATTTTCAGGAAGGGTCTCATGTAGGAGCTTTTTAGCAAGTCCACATACTCAACCATCATTTAGTCTTCTATGATTGCTAACACTCACGACATATATATGGAGCAAAAGTTTCAGCCAGACACATAGAAAGATAGGGGCTTGTGATTTCGCCTCCCAACTTATTCACCTCAAGGGTGATGTCAACAATAATAACTCATGATCACTCATATCCAACTGGATATATGTGCCTAGATCTTTCCCCACCACATGATGCTTGCAAAAGACAAAAATAAAAAGGAAGTATAGGAGAACACTATTGACTCTTGCATAAAAAGTAAATACATAAAAGTAAATGCATAAAAGTAAAAGATAGGCCCTTCGCAGAGGGAAGCAGAGGTTGTCATGCGCTTTTTATTTTTTGATGCACAAGCCCTTAATGCAAAGGAACGTCACGTTATATTGCCCCTTGTGATAGCAACCTTTATTATCCAGTCCGTCGCTTTTATTTCTTTACCCTCACAAGTTCGTACAACGCTTATTTCCCTTACAATAAAAGAAACTGGGTTTAAGGGTTTTGGATGCACAAGTAGTATCTCTACTTGGTGCGGATTTTTGGCTAGCAAAGATATTGGGCAAGCACCACATGTTGGAGGATCTATAACAATATAACTTCTATGTGAATATGAACAAACATAATTCATTACGTTGTCTTCCTTGTCCAACGTCAACAATTTGACATAAAATACTTAATGGGGGCTCACAATTATAAAAGATGTCCAAGATAGTATATTTGCATGTGAATCTTCTCTTCCCTTATTAACTTTTTCATGAATTGCATCATTGAATAATGCTATGCTTGTTAACCTCCAATAAATTTTACCACTTATACCTTTCTTTATGTAATGTCATTACTTTCCATAAGATTAGCATATGATCTCTTTCATTATTTTCATTGCAAGGAATCACACCTATCATATCCAATGATCTTTATGAAAGTTTTTATTATATCCCTCATGAATATTCATCATCTTGGGACCAAATTCATATCTTGTGCAAATTACCATTACTATTATTAACACTCAAAAAGATATAAGTGAAGCATGAGAATTAATGACAAACTACTCCAAAATATATAAGCGAAGATCAATGAGTAGTGAAACAATTAAGTAGCTATGTGAGGATTCTCTCTCATTTAAAAAAAATTCAGATCTTGATATTTTATTCAAACAGCAAGAAAAACAAAATAAAATGACATTCCAAGAATAGCACATATCATGTGAAGAAGCAAAAACTTAAGCTCAACCAAAACTAACCGATAATGTTGATGAAGAAAGGTGGGATGCCTACCGGGGCATCCCCAAGCTTAGATGCTTGAGACTTCTTGAAATATTATATTGGGATGCCTTGGGCATCCCCAAGCTTGAGCTTTTGTGTCTCCTTAATTCCTCTCATATCACGGTTTCTATAAATCTTAAAAACTTCATCCACACAAAACTCAACAAGAACTCGTGAGGTAAGTTAGTATAAATCAACTCAAAACCTTAACATTCTCTACTGTATAAAATCACAAAAATTATAATTAAACATTGCATACTAAATGCCTCTGCATATTTAATACTCCTATCCTCAAATAGAAACATTAAACACGCAAACATATGCAAACAATGCAACTATAACAGCAATCTGCCAAAACAGAACAGTCTGTAAAAGGTGAATAAGAATCCATACTTCCCTAACTCCAAAAATTCTGAAAAATTACGAGGTGACAGAGAACTCATTCATTCTTACTGTGTAAAAATTTCATATTTTTATCATGTTCTGACTATTCAGGAATATTCTGGACATAACAGAAAACTTTCTGTTTTCAAACAGCAACACATGAACTTGCAAACTGAGCATAGTAAAGGCTATAAATGGCATTTTATTGAACTAAAAGGTACAAAACATGATTATTGATAGCAGCAAACAAATATCAACAGAAGAAAATGATGCTCCAAGCAAAACTCATATTATGTGATGAATAAAAATATAGCTCCGAGTGAGGTTACCGATAGTGTTGAAGACGAAAGAGGGGATGCCTTCCGGGGCATCCCCAAGCTTAGTTGCTTGGGTCTTCCTTGAATATTACCTTGGGGTGCCTTGGGAATCCCCAAGCTTAGGGTCTTGCCGCTCCTTATTCTCCTCATATCGATATCTCACCCAAAACTTGAAAACTTCAATCACACAAAACTTAACGGAACTTGTGAGATAGGTTAGTATGATAAAAATAAATCATCCACTTAGGTACTGTCAAGACAAGATTCATAATTGTTCTCACATAATGCCTACTGTATTCTATCATTTCCACAATTTATATCTCATAATATAAGCTACGGAAACATTAAAACAAGCAAACTATGCATTGAAAACAGAATCTGTCAAAAACAGAACAGTCTGTAATGATCTGAGCAACTACCAAACTTCTTGAACTCTAAAAATTCTGAAAAATTAGGACAGCGTAAACAATTTGTAAACCAATTCCCTGTAAAAATTTCAGAATTTTTTGACGCTCCAGTAAAATCTTGGAAATTAAACACTGGAGGCAAAAGTTTCTGTTTTTGCACAGAATTGAATCAACAAGTATCCACACTATCCCAAAGGTTTTACTTGGCACTTTATTGAAAGAAAACATATAAAACATGATTACTAAAGTATATTAATCATGTTAACACACTAAAACAGAAAGTATACATATTGGGTTGCCTCCCAACAAGCGCTTTTCTTTAAAGCCTTTTAGCTAGGCATGATAATTTTGAATGATGCTCACATAGAAGTAAGGAATTGAAACGTAAAGGGAGCATCATGAGAAATATATCAAACACATTTAAGCCTAACCCACTTCCTATGCATAGGGATTTTGTGATCAAATAGTTTATGGGAGCAAGAATCAACTAGCATAGGAAGGCAAAACAGGCATAACTTCAAAACTTTCAACACATAGAGAGGAAACTTGATATTATTGAAATATGTAGAAGCATATATTCCTCTCTCAAAATAATTTTCAGTAGCATTGCTACTTGTAGCTTGCGTTGGTATTTCCCCGAAGAGGAAGGGATGATGCAGCACAGTAGCGATAAGTATTTCCCTCAGTTATGAAACCAAGGTTATCGAACCAGTAGGAGAATCACACAACACCTAGTAAGTAGTACCTGCACAGAAACAACAAATCCTTGCACCCAACACAAACAAGGGGTTGTCAATCCCTTGGCGGTAAGATTGCAAGATTAAATTGTATTTGATAGATTGATAGATTGCAGCAAAAATACTAAATAAAATAAATAAAAGAAAATGGCAGCAATATTTTTAGGGTTTTAGTAATATGATTTTGATAGACCCGGGGGCCATCGATTTCACTAGAGGCTTCTCTCGATAAAATAGCATACAGTGGGTAGACAAATTATTGTTAGGCAATTGATAGAAAAGCAAATAATCATGACGATATCCAAGGCAATGATCATGTATATAGGCATCACGTCCAAGATTAGTAGACCGACTCCTGCCTGCATCTACTACTATTACTCCACACATCGATGGGCTATCCAGCATGCATCTAGTGAATTAAGTCCATAAGAACGGAGTAATGCCTTAAGAACGATGACATGATGTAGACAAGACAAACTCATGAATTAATAAACCCAATGAATAGATCCCATCTTTTTACCCTTAGTAGCAACGATACATACGTGTCATGTCCCTTTCTGTCACTGGGATTGAGCACCGCAAGATCGAACCCACTACAAAGCATCTCTTCCCATGGCAAGATAAATCAACTTAGTTGGCCAAACCAAATCAATAGATCGGAGAAGAAATACGAGGCTATAATAATCATGCATAAAAGAGATCAGAGAAGACTCAAATAATATTCATGGATAATCTGATCATAAACTCACAATTCATCGGATCCCAACAAACACACCGCAAAGAAAGATTACATCGGATAGATCTCCAAGAACATCAAGGAGAACATTGTATTGAACATCAAAAAGAGAGAAGAAGCCATCTAGCTATTGCCTATGGACCCGAAGGTCTGTGGTAAACTACTCACGCATCATCGGAGAAGCAGCAAGGTTGATGTAGAGCCCCTCCGTGATCGATTCCCCCTCCGACAGATTACCGGAGAAGGACCCCAGATGGGATCTCTCTGGAACAGAGGCTTGCGGCGGCGTAAAAAGTATTTCGTGGACTCCCCAGAGGGTTTCTGATTTTTCCTGAATTTATAGTGCTGGAATTAGGTCAAACGGAGCTGGGGTGGGCTCACGAGGTACCAGGGCGCGCCACCCCCCCGGGGCGCGCCCTGGTGCCTCGTGGCAAACCTCTTCTTCTTCTGGCCCTCTCCCGAAGCTTCCAGTATTCTTCTTGCCCAAGAAAAAATCTCCAAAAAGTTTCACTGTATTTGGACTTCGTTTGGTATTGATTTTCTGTGAAACAAAAACAGGGCAGAAAACAACAACTGGCACTGGGCACTAGGTTAATAGGTTAGTTTCCAAAAATGATATAAAATTGCTATAAATGATTATAAAAACATCCAAGATTGATATTATAACAGTATGGAACAATCAAAAATTATAAATACGTTGGAGACGTATCAGCATCCCCAAGCTTAATTCCTGCTCGTCCTCGAGTAGGTAAATGATAAAAACAGAATTTTTGATGTGGAATGCTGCCTAACATATTTATCACATATTCTTTTTCTTTTTGTAGCATGGACATTGGACTTATATGATTCAAAGCAATAGTCTATAATTTGACATGAAAACATAGATACTCAAGCATACTAACAAGCAACCATGTCTTTCAAAATATCAATGCTAAAGAAAGTTATCCCTAGCCCATTATGCTCAATCATTGATCCATTTATGAAACACACTCAAATATTAGCTACAACCAATGCACAAGTATGACAATAGTGTTCTCTAGTTGGTGCTTTTGTAAGAGAAGATGGAGACTCAAGAAAAATAAAAATTGCATAAAAGTAAATAGATAGGCCCTTCGCAGAGGGAAGCAGAGATTTGTCAAATGTGCCAGAGCTCAAAGCTGAAATTAAAGAGATAAAAATATTTTGGGAGGCATGCTTTTCCTGTCAACGAAAACGAATGAGAATTCCCAATATCTTCCATGCTACATACATCATAGGCGGTTCCCAAACAGAAAATAAAGTTTATTCCTTTCCACCAATTCTTTCACAATCCATGGCTAGCCGTATCCACGGGTGCCCTCCATACCATCACTTTCCAAGGAATTTATTATTGTGATCACATAAGATTTTTCATTTCATTTCATTTCACATTTCGGGACTGGGCATCCCTATTACCGCCACACTCTCGTGCAATGACAAGTGAATAAACACTCATCTTGAGAATAACACACCTAGCATGGAAGATATTGGCTATCCCCTTCCGCTTCATGAGCGGTACGGGCACACAAAACAGAAAAAATATTTTGAATTTTAGAGTTGGCACACGCAAATTTACTTGGAACGGCATTGGAATACCGCATATAGGTAGATATAGTGGACTCATAAGGCAAAACTGGTTTTAAGGATTTTGGATGCACAAGCAGTATTTCCGCTTAGTACAAATGAAGGCTAGCAAAAGATTGAGAAGCAACCAAACAAAAAATGAAAACGGTCATAAACATGCATTGAACATAACCAACACCGAATAATGCACCATAGTAGGATATAACTTCATTGCATAACTATTGACTTAACGTGCTTGCATAGGGAATCACAAACCTTAACACTAATATTCTTACTTAAGCACAATTACTCACTAACATGGAATCACATATCATCATTTCCATATCGCAAAACTATTGCAAGGAATCACACTTGTCATATCCAATGATCTATATGAAAGTTTTTATCTATATCCCTCTTGAATATTCATCACTTTGGGACCAATTGCATAACATGTGCAAATTACCGTTACTATCATCATGTCTAAAAAATATTTAAGTGAAGCATGAGAGTGCAAATATTTCTTCAAAATTTCAGTCTTTAACAATTCTCAAAATAATATAAGTGAAGCATGAGAATTCATTTCTTCAAAATTTTAATCAAGTCAATTCTCAAAATGATATAAGTGAAGCATGAGAATTTATTTCTACAAAATTTCAATCAACTCTCAAAATAATATAAGTGAAGCATGAGAGTTTATTTCTACAAAATTTCAGCCACCACCGTGCTCAAAAGGATTTAAGTGAAGCACTAGAGCAACTGCCTAGCTCAAAAAATTTAAGTGAAGCACATAGAGTATTCTACAAATTATGATGATAATGTGTGGCTCTCTCAAAATAGGTTTGTGCAGCAAAGATGATTGTGACAAACTAAAAAGTAAACAAAGCAAAGACTCATATCATACAAGACGCTCCAAGCAAAACACATATCATGTGACGAATAAAAATATAGCTCCAAGTAAAATTACCGATGGTCGGTAGAATAAAGAGGGGATGCCTTCCGGGGCATCCCCAAGCTTAGATGCTTGAGTCTTCCTTGAATATTACCTTGGGGTGCCTTGGGCATCCCCAAGATTAGGCTTTTGCTACTCCGTATTCCTTCATCCATCGTGATCTCACCCAAAACTTGAAAACTTCAATCACACAAAACTCAACAAAACCTTCGTGAGATCCGTTAGTATAACAAAACAAATCACTACTATAAGTACTGTTGCAAACCCATTCATATTTTATTTTTGCATTATACCTACTGTACTCTAACTTCACCATGGCTTATACCCCCCGATACAATCCATAGATTCATCAAAACAAGCAAGTAGTGCATCAAAAACAGAATCTGTCAAAAACAGAACAGTCTGTAGAAATCTATTTAAAAGCCGTACTTCTGTAAATCCAAAAATTCTGAAACATTAGGACAACGTGGAAAATTCATATTCCAATATTGTGTAAACAATTCAGATTTTTCTGACGCTCCAGTACAGAAACAAAATTCGGGCACTGGACGCAAAACTTTCTGTTTTCCAAACAGCATCAATTATACTATCTTCCAAATCATCGCAAAGGCTTTACTTGGCACAAACACTAATTAAAAACATAAAAATACTATCATACCAGTAGCATGACAGTAAAAACACGCCATAAAAGAAACTTATAACAAAAATTTATTTTATTCATTGGGTTGCCTCCCAACAAGCGCTATTGTTTTATGCCCCTAGCTAGGCATAATGCATAATTTCAAGTATTGTCATCTTTGGTTTTCTTATCCAAAGATATGTTCTTGTCAGGAAGCTTTTCAAAGGTAATATGAAACACATCATTCATAGAAATTTTAGCATTAGCAAGTTGCCCATCCGCAAATCCCTCTTGATTACCGGCTACAATCCATGAATATTGACTATTAACACTATTGAAATCTTGTTGGATTATATTTAGAGGAGGGACTTCTTTTTTAGTATTCTCATCAAAGATGTGGTCATTGCTAAATAAATATCTCAACAAGTAGTCTCTATCATAAAGGATCTCATCTATTACCGGTTTTTTACGGCTCATACCATAAAAATCAAAGATCTCCCTAGCTTCTCGCACTATATGATCAAATTCATTCATGAGGACAAGGGTGGCTATTTTCTTAGCTCTAGGGTTTTTTATCACCGGTAACTCATAAAACAATCTTTGCAAGGTAGGATGGGTGCGAATAAATCTTCTTTCAAGCTTAAGAACAAGTGCAGAAATATCATCGGCATAACTCTTAGTTTCTTTAAGTATAGGTGCATCATCAAAAGCCAAAGTCCCAACGCAATTAAAGAATTCTTGGATGACACTTTTTCCTATAACATTCCCGTGTCCCAACACAAAAGTTTTAGCATCAAGATTGGTGGAACTTACAATTTTAGGAGTCTTGCCATCCTCACCTTTTTCCATACCAAAATCAGCCATGATAACAACTTCAAACAAGCAAACAAGCAGACGGGAAAAAGGCAAAAAGGCAAAGGAAAATATTTTTGTATTTTTGTAAAAGCGTTTTAGAAGTGGGGGAGATGAAAACGAGAGGCAAATGGCAAATAAAGTAAATGCAAGGAGATGAGAGTTTCTGCAAAGGTACTTGATAAATGTTGATGATGTCTCCCCAGCAACGGCGCCAGAAATTCTTCCTGCTACTTGTAGCTTGCGTTGGTATTTCCCCGAAGAGGAAGGGATGATGCAGCACAGTAGAGATAAGTATTCCCCTCAGTTATGAAACCAAGGTTATCGAACCAGTAGGAGAATCACACAACACCTAGTAAGCAGTACCTGCACACAAACAACAAATCCTTGCACCCAACGCAAACAAGGGGTTGTCAATCCCTTGGCGGTAAGATTGCAAGATTAAATTGTATTTGATAGATTGATAGATTGCAGCAAAAATACTAAATAAAATAAATAAAAGAAAATGGCAGCAATATTTTTAGGGTTTTAGTAATATGATTTTGATAGACCCGGGGGCCATAGATTTCACTAGAGGCTTCTCTCGATAAAATAGCATACGGTGGATAGACAAATTACTGTTAGGCAATTGATAGAAAAGCAAATAATCATGACGATATCCAAGGCAATGATCATGTATATAGGCATCACGTCCAAGATTAGTAGACCGACTCCTGCCTGCATCTACTAGTATTACTCCACACATCGATGGGCTATCCAGCATGCATCTAGTGAATTAAGTCCATAAGAATGGAGTAATGCCTTAAGAACGATGACATGATGTAGACAAGACAAACTCACGAATTAATAAACCCAATGAATAGATCCCATCTTTTTACCCTTAGTAGCAACGATACATACGTGTCATGTCCCTTTTTGTCACTGGGATTGAGCACCGCAAGATCGAACCCACTACAAAGCACCTCTTCCCATGGCAAGATAAATCAACTTAGTTGGCCAAACCAAATCAATAGTTCGGAGAAGAAATACGAGGCTATAATAATCATGAATAAAAGAGATCAGAGAAGACTCAAATAATATTCATGGATAATCTGATCATAAACTCACAATTCATCGGATCCCAACAAACACACCGTAAAGAAAGATTACATCGGATAGATCTCCAAGAACATCAAGGAGAACATTGTATTGAACATCAAAAAGAGAGAAGAAGCCATCTAGCTACTGCCTATGGACCCGAAGGTCTGTGGTAAACTACTCACGCATCATCGGAGAAGCAGCAAGGTTGATGTAGAGCCCCGCCGTGATCGATTCCCCCTCCGGCAGATTACCGGAGAAGGGCCCCAGATGGGATCTCTCTGGAACAGAGGCTTGTGGCGGCGTCAAAAGTATTTCATGGACTCCCTTGAGGGTTTCTGATTTTTCCTGAATTTATAGTGCTGGAATTAGGTCAAACGGAGCTGGGGTGGGCCCACGAGGTACCAGGGCGCGCCACCCCCCTGGGGCGCGCCCTGGTGCCTCGTGGCCCACCTCTTCTTATTCTGGCCCTCTCCCGAAGCTTCCAGTATTCTTCTTACGCAAGAAAAAATCTCCAAAAAGTTTCACTGTATTTGGACTTCGTTTGGTATTGATTTTCTGTGAAACAAAAACAGGGCAGAAAACAGCAACTGGCACTGGGCACTAGGTTAATAGGTTAGTCTCCAAAAATGATATAAAATTGGTGTAAATGATTATAAAAACAGCCAAGATTGATATTATAACAGCATGGAACAATCAAAAATTATAGATACGTTGGAGACGTATCAAGCATCATGAAGAAATTCAACAATATATCCATCACACAAAGCATTCCTTTCATGATCCACAAGCATATAATTTTTACTACTCTCCACATAAGCAATTTTCTTCTCATTCATAATAGTGGGAGCAAACTCAATAAAATAACTATCATGAGATACTTGATTGGCATAATCCATTTGAGCATTAAAATTATGATGACAAATTTCATGGTTATAATTATTCTTTATAACATACATGTCATCACAATAATCATCATAGATAGCAACTTTTTTATCACAGTCAATTGAAACCTCTTCCAAAATAGTGGAATCATCACTAAATAAATTCATGGCATCTCCAAATCCACTTTCATCAATATAATCATCATAAATAGGAGGCATGCAATCATCATAATAAATTATCTCCTCAAAACTTGGGGGAGTAAAAATATCATCTTCATCAAACATAGCATCCCCAAGCTTGTGGCTTTCCATATCATTAGCATCATGGATATTCATAGAATTCATAGTAACAACATTGCAATCATGCTCATCATTCAAATATTTTATGCCAAACATTTTATTGAATTCTTCTTCTATGATTTGAGCACAATTTTCCTTTCTATCATATTCACGAAAGACATGATAAAGACGAATAATATGAGGCAACCTCAATTCCATATTGTTTTTGTAGTTTTCTTTTATAAACCAAACTAGTGATAAAACAAGAAACTAAAAGATTCGATTGCAAGATCTAAAGATATACCTTCAAGCACTAACCTCCCCGGCAACGACGCCAGAAAAGAGCTTGATGTCTACTACACAACTTATTCATGTAGACTCGTGTTGGGCCTCCAAGCGCAGAGTTTTGTAGGACAGTAGCAATTTTCCCTCAAGTGGATGACCTAAGGTTTATCAATCCGCGGGAGGCGTAGGTTGAAGATGGTATCTCTCAAACAACCCTGCAACCAAATACAAGAAATCTCTTGTGTCCCCAACACACCCAATACAATGGTAAATTGTATAGGTGCACTAGTTCGGCGAAGAGATGGTGATAAAAGTGTAGTATGGATAGTAGATATAGGTTTTTGTAATCTGAAAATATAAAAACAGCAAGGTAACGAAAAGTAAACGGGCATAAAAACGGCATTGCAATGCTTAGAAACAAGGCCTAGGGTTCATACTTTCGCTAGTGCAATCTCTCAACATTGTTGACATAGCTGAATCATATGTAAATCTCTCACGTGCGACAAAGAGTTCACTCCAAAGTCACAAATAGCGGAGAACAAACGAAGAAATTGTTGTAGGGTACGAAACCACGTCAAAGTTATCCTTCCCGATCAATCTTATGAGCCATCCCCATTAATTGTCACGAACAGCCCTAGAGTTCGTACTAGAATAACACCTTAAGATACACATCAACCAAAACCCTAATGTCACCTAGGCACTCCAATGTCACCACGAGTACCCGCGGGTTTGATTATACGATATGCATCACACAATCTCAGATTCATCTATTCAAACCAACACAAAGAACTTCAAAGAGTGCCCCAAAGTTTCTACCGGAAAGTCAAGACGAAAACGTGTGCCAACCCTTATGCATAAATCCCCAAGGTCACGGAACCCGCAAGTTGATCACCAAAACATACATCAAGTGACTCAAGTGAATATCCCATTGTCACCACAGATATCCATATGCAAGACATACATCAACTGTTCTCAAATCCTTAAAGACTCAATCCGATAAGAAAACTTCAAAGGGAAAACTCAATTCATCACAAAAAGATAGAGAGGGGAAAACTCCATATGATTCATCTATATCAACAAAGCTCGCGATACATCAACATCATGCCATCTCAAGAACACGAGAGAGAGAGATCAAACACATAGCTACTGGTACAAACCCTCAGCTCCGAGGGTGAACTACTCCCTCCTCGTCATGGAGACCGCCGGGATGATGAAGATGGCCTCCGGTGATGCCTTCCCCCCTCTGGCAGGGTGCCGGAAAAGGGCTGTAGATGGGATCTCTCTGGTACAGAAGCTTGCGTTGGCGTAAAAACTCATTAGGTTAACTTTCGGGGGTTTCTGAATATATATGATTTTTCAGCGTTGGAATCACGCGAAACGGAGCCACGTGGGCCCCACAAGGTACCAGGGCGTGCCTGGGGGGGGGGTGGCGCGCCCTGGTGCCTCGTGGGCACTGGGTGGCCCCCCTCCAGTGGGTCTTGGTGCCAATATTTTTTATTTGTCCAATAAATAATCTCTAAAAAGTTTCAGCTCATTTGGAAAACTTTCATTTCTGCACAAAAAACAACACCACGGTAGTTCTGCTGAAAACAGCGTCAGTCCGAGTTAGTTCTAATCAAATCATACCAAAACCATATAGAATTGTTATAAATATGGCATGAATACTTCATAAATTATAGATACGTTGGAGACGTATCAGACGTCAGCATTGCATCAGCATTGTGTCAGCGGTCAACTGACCAGCTGACCAGTCAAACTGACAGGTGGGGCCCATCTGTCATACACAGAACCAATTAACAGGGGTTTAAATTTAACTAATTAACCTAATTAGCTAGTGGGACCCACTGTCAGTGACTGATTAATTAACAGGTTTAATTAGCAGTTAAATTATTTTACAAAAACGTTTTAAACTAAGCGGGGTCCACATGTCAGTGACCCAGGGGTGCCCAGTCAGCAGGGTTGACTGGGTCACCCCAGTCAACGGGACCCACTAGGCCCACTGGCAGTGACCCAGTGGAGGCCACGTGGCGGGCCACGTCAGCTCTGGCGAGCCGAAACACGGCGGCGCGCGTCGGGGCAGCGGCGGGATTTGCGCACAGGGGGTCTCCGGGGCCGCGGTTTAGCTCGTTCGAACGGGCACTCCGTCGCGCGTCGAATGGCGGTGGCCGCAGCGGCTGAGGTGGTCGGAGCTAGCGCCGGCGATGATGGTAGGCGGCGGCGATGTTCGGGCGAGGAGGAAACGGCAGCAGCAGCGCGCAACGGCACAAGCAAAAGGGGCAGGGGAGGTCTACGCGCGCGTGCGAGTTCAATGGACTCTGGCGCGGGGCCATTTGGTCGCCGGAAGCTTGCCGGCGACGAGCTCGTGCGGCGGCGGGCTCGGCCACTACGGGGACGGCAGCTACGGGCTCGGTGGAGCGAGGAGAAGAGAGCGAAGGGAAGCGGTGCTCACAGTGGACCTGCAGAGGTGCACAGCGGGCTCGGGGAGGACTCGGAGACGACGGCATGGAGGCGGCGATCTCCGGCGATCCGAGGTAGACGACGACGGCGTTCGGGCGATGTAGTGGTCCCCGACTCCAACGGCGAGGTGCAGCCGACGTGGTCGAGGACGGCGATGAAGCTGGACACGCAGGGGCGGCGAGAAGGGCTCGGTGGCCGCGAGCTTCACGGGGGTGCGGCCATGGCGGCGCTCGGGTGAGGGAGAAGAGCGCGGGAGAGAGCGAGGGAGTGGGTTAGGGTTTGACCTCTGAGGCGAGGGGGGTGCCTTATGCCCTCCAGAGGCGCTGTAGCGAGCTGCTGTCGATCAGAGGAGAGGGGGGGCGGCTGCGGTGATCGCGTGCGCGGCGACTGCGGCGCGGGGTGAACAGAGGAGGAAGACAAGTGGGGGAGTGGGCTGGGCCGGTTACTGTGGACTTGAAGCCCACAAGCACAGTAACGGCTAGCCTTTTTCCTTTTTCTTTTTCTGCCTTTTATTTCCTTTCTGCTTTGCAAAATGTTTGGCCACCAAAACACTTTTGAAAAATGTGCAACCTGGCCAAATAATTATGTTGCAATATTTGGCAGTGCCATAAAAAGGTTTGGGGGCAAAATAATTCCAATTGAATTTTGTATTGCAATTAAAGTGTCAAAATGGTGCTGTTGGCACTGTTTCTTGATGTTAGAGTGATCTAGGAATTTTAGGTGATGTTGTTTTCCTGAACATAAATAGTTATGGAATATTTCCAAAATCATGAACTATTTAGTTTCCAAATTCGAACAACTTTTATCTTCACCTCATATTTGAATTTCAATTTGACTTGAAATTTGAAATGAGATATGATTCCAATGTGATCAAGCATGGTAAATCAAAATGATTAAGCATAATCCTGAGGATCACTGTAGCTCATTACATAGGGGTGTTACAATTCTCCTCCTCTAAAAGAAATCTCGTCCTGAGAATTCAGGAGGTAGAAGGGAAAAGATCGGGGTATTCTTCACGAAGACGATCCTCACATTCCCAAGTGGCTTCATCTTCAGTATGATTTGACCACTGCACTTTAAGGAACTTGGTTGTCTTCTGACGGGTCCGACGTTCAGCTTGGTCAAGAATGCGGATCGGATGCTTTTTATAAGATAGGTCATCTTGCAATTCGAGCAATTCATGATCCACTGCTCGGTGTGGAGATTCCTTGAAGCAACGACAAAGTTGCGACACATGGAAGACATCGTGGATGTGAGAGAAATGCAGCGGCAACTCCAATTTGTATGCCACCTGTCCATGTCTGGCGAGAATGCGGAAGGGACCAATGTAGCGAGGAGCTAACTTGCCCTTGATTCCGAAGCGGTGAGTGCCCTTCATAGGAGAGACACACAAATAAGCTTGCTCACCAGGTTGAAAGATCGATCCCGAGTGTTTACGATCATAATTGCTCTTCTGGTGAGACTGGACCGCCTTGAGATTTTCCCGGACAATACGAACTTGCTCTTAATATCCGGACCAATGAGCGGCCGTTCCCCAGTTTCTGACCAATTCAGAGGGGTTCGACACTTACGTCCATATAATACCTCGAAGGGAGCCATCTTTAAACTAGCTTGATAGCTGTTGTTGTAAGAGAATTCAGCATACGGGAGAGATTCCTCCCACTTCTTGCCAAATGAGATGACACAAGCACGCAGCATATCTTCAAGCACTTGATTCACTCGTTCAACTTGGCCTTGGGACTGGGGGTGATAAGCAGAGCTCCAGGTTATATGAGTTCCCATAGCTTGTTGGAAACTATCCCAGAACTTTGAGGTGAAGAGGCTGCCATGGTCTGAACTGATCTCCTTCGGAATACCGTGGAGTGATACAATTCTGGAGATATACAATTCCGCTAACTGACTAGCAGTGATCGTGTCCTTGACTGGCAGGAAGTGTGCAACTTTGGAGAGTTGGTCGATGACGACACGGATAGCATCATGACCCTTCTGTGACCTGGGAAGGCCACTGATAAGATCCATTTGCACTTTGTCCCACTTCCATTCAGGGATAGGGAGCGGTTGCAGAATTCCAGCAGGCTTCTGATGTTCTGCTTTGACGCGGCGGCAAACGTCACATTCAACAACATAGCGAGCAATGTCTTGCTTCATCTTGGACCACCAGTATCTTTGACGGACGATACATCTTGGTGCTACCCGGATGAATAGACAGTGGTGTATCATGTGCCTCCTTCATAACTTTGTCGGTCATAAGTTCGAATCGAGGTACCACAATGCGATTTCTGAAGTACAAGGTTCCATCTTCAGCAAGCGAGAAATCTCTGGACTTTTCAAGGTCAAGATCTCTTTTCATCAGATCAACTTTAGCATCTTTCGCTTGCGCAGACTTAACAGCTTTCTCAAGATCTGGCTGTAGGACAAGGGTATTAAGAGAACCCTGAGGAACAATATGAAGGTTCAACTTGCGAAGTTCTTCATGGAGCCGGGGTTGAGCTCGCTGAATCATGAGGTTGTTGCAATAGGACTTGTGACTCAAAGCATCTGCCATTACATTAGCCTTGCCAGGGGTATATGAAATACCGCAGTCATAGTCTGTAATTGTTTCCAGCCATCGTTGTTGGCGGAGATTAAGATCCGGCTAAGTAAACAAATACTTCAGACTTTGGTGATCAGTGTAGATCTCACATCGATTACCGAGAAGGTAATGTCGCCACAGCTTCAATGCATATATCACTGCAGCAAGTTCAAGATCATGCACTGGGTAGTTCTCTTCATGAGGACGCAACTGTCATGAGGCATAAGCAATCACTCTACGCTCTTGCATCAGGACACAGCCTAATCCTTGACGAGAGGCGTCGCAATAAATCACGAAGTCCTTGCGAGAGTCCGGAGGAGCAAGCACTGGTGCAGAGGTCAGCTTGTCCTTGAGGGTCTGAAAACTTTCCTGACATTTATCTGTCCACTCAAACTTAACGCCCTTGTGAAGCAGATTAGTCAGAGGCTTGGCAATCTTTGAGAAGTTCTCGACAAATCGACGGCAATAGCTTGCGAGTCCGAGAAAACTTCTGACTTGCTTGACATTCTTCGGAGGTGTCCAGTCAAGAATTGCCTGAACTCGTTCTGGGTTGACAGCAATGCCATCCTTGGAAATCACATGCCCAAGGTAGGTCACTTCGGATAACCAGAACTCACACTTGGAATACTTGGCATATAGCTGATGCTCTCTAAGCTTTTCCAGAACAAGACGAAGGTGTTCAGCATGTTCTTCCTTATTCTTGGAAAATATCAAGATATCATCCAGATAAACCACGACAAACTTGTCGAGGTAATCCATGAAGATATAATTCATCAATCGGGAGAACGTAGCTGGAGCATTAGTTAAACCAAAGGACATGACGGTGTACTCGTATGATCCATAGCGAGTAACGAAAGCGGTCTTGGGAATGTCCTCTTCGCGGACGCGAATCTGATGATAACCCAACCTCAAGTCGAGTTTAGAGAATACTAAAGATCCAGCAAGTTGATCATACAGATCATTGATCCGAGGAAGCGGATACTTGTTCTGAATGGTTGCCTGGTTGATAGGTCGGTAATCTTGGACCAACCGGTTCGTACCATCTTTCTTCTTGACAGAGAGAGAAGGTGCTCCCCAGGCAGAGGAACTTGGGTGAATGAAACCCTTGCGGAGTGATTTATCGATTTCCTCCTTAAGTTCATGCGGTGGCATCTTGTAGGGACGCTTCGCAATAGGAGTGGTGCCTGGTTTCAAGTCGATGACAAACTCGACAGCTCTAACAGGGGGTACTCCTGGAAGTTCTTCCGGAAAGACATCTCGGAAGTCGCGAACGACTGGAACATTTTCAATTCCCTCAAGAGGAGAAGCGTTCAACGCATTCAGAGCATAAATCTGGGCTTCTGCATTTCGAATGAAATGAGCGTGATAGTTTACTAACTCGTTCGATGGGTGTAGGAGTTGGACGACTTTAGTGGCACAATGGATAGAAGTAGTATGAGCTTTCAACCAATCCATTCCCAGAATGAGGTCAATGTTGGAAGACTTCAAAATAATGGGAGAGGCATGGAAGTCTAACCCTTCAATTTGAATGGTAACATTGGGGCTGAACATGGAGGTTTGACATTGGCCCACGGGAGTGTTTACCATTAACGGGTTGTGTAATTGCTCACATTTAGTGTCATGCATGTATGCAAAAGTTTTTGACATGAATGAATGCGATGCTCCTGAATCAAATAAAACAGAAGCTGGTACTGAATTAACGAGAAGAGTACCCATCACAGTAGCAGGCTGGTCTTGAGCTTCATTCAGATCAACATGGTAAGCTTGACCACGACCATAAGAAGGTCTGGCATTGTTGTTGCAGGACTGGTTGTTGCCACGGCCATTTCCACAGCCAGCTGATGGGAGCACAAGCTGATTCTGGTTCTGATTGCAGTCTCTGGAACGGTGACCTGGACGGCCACACTTGAAGCAGAGTCCGTCTTCGGGACGGAGAGCAGGAGCTCGAAGCATTGGAGCTTGAGGTCTTGGCTGCCACTGAGGTGGAGGAGGCATACGAGGTGCAGCATACGACTGTCTTGGAGCAGGAACAGTTGGGCAGTACATGCTGTGCGGGATCCAAATACGGCGCTTCTGCGAAGACGAGCCCAAAGATGAGCCCGCTTCACGGTTGCGCTTAAGCGCGTCGTTATTATCCTTCAGACCAGTCTCAACCTGTATGGCCTTGTTCCCCAAGGTGGCGAAGTCAACAAAGTCATGGACTAAGAGTGCCATCTTGATTTCAGGGTTGAGCCATTCACGGAACTTCTTCTGTCTGCGGGCATCAGTAGCAATGTCTTCCTCAGCATAGCGAGATAATTCAAGGAACTCCCGCTGGTAAGCTTCCACAGTCTTGCTGCCTTGGGTAAGGTTGCGGAACTCACGCTTCTTCCGGTCCATAACTCCATGCAGAATGTAACGGGCACGGAAGGCAGCTTTGAACTCCACCCAGGTGATGATGGTTCCAGCAGCTAGGGTATGCCTGTGACTGTCCCACCATTGCGCTGCGGGACCCTTCAGAAAGTATGATGCAAAAATGACAAAGTTGGCAGGGGCCACATTAGCAGACTCCATCTCGAAGGTGATGTCGCGGAGCTAGTCATTAGCATCAAGCGGCTGAACTGAGTTGCGGAAGATGGTCGGATTTAGACGCACAAACTCCTGCAAGGTTATTGAGGCTAGCTGCTGGTTGGCGTTAGGACGAGGCAACTGATCCATGAGCCCTTGCATGAACTGACGGTTCAACTCAAACTGTTGCATCATTCCAGCCATATAGTCGGGCGGTGGTGGATTGTGGGCACCACAGCCACGACCTGCGGGTCTAACCATCCTGCTAAAATTCAACAGGGGTAATTTAGCAACGAGCATTGCAGGTGTATGGAATCATTCATGAAGTAACACGCACAAAAAGAAAGTGCAATAGATACATCATCATAGTCAAACATGACATACAGTTCCATACATAGATTCGGTTACAAGCCAGCGTTACAACAATAGAAAGGGAAAGCTAGACAACTAGGCAGCACGCAGGCAAGCGGTGGAGGGATACAACAACGGGACATAGTGATATGCTACATCAACGTCGGGGAAAACCACTGAAGCCAGGCAACTGTAAGTGATGACGCCGGGCACCCTCGATGTAAGGATCCTGTGCTCCGTGGAAGCTCTGGTGCAGAACCTGGTCCCGAACTGGAAGAAGAGGACCACGTGGAGGAATAAGACCTCCAACAGCAGGCCACTCAAGACCTGGTGGCATCTCTGTCCTGCGCGGGTAAAGAATGTACTCTGGGTGCATCCATGCACTGACTGCTGGCAGCAACTGTGTCAAAGCGTCGTCAAGACGAGCACGAGTGGCGTACAACTCGACAACAAGAGCTCGAGCAGTGCAATCCAGAGCCTGTGTGTACTGAACCAGAACCTGCGGGTCATAATGACGCGTCACGTAAGGTGTACAAACATCAGTGTAGTATCTAGTCTCGTCCCCAGAAGGGCCATACGGGATATATCTGAAAGCAGTCTCCTCCAAGCGACTGTTGTGCTCTCCACGAAGATGGGCAATAGCAGTATAGGCAGCATCATGGACGGCCATGTCAGCAGTCACTCCAACACCATGAAAGGTGTGCAAATCAGTGATGCAGTTATTCTGCCGATCAAAGATACTAACCACAGCATGGTACTGCTCCTGGTTAAACTCGCGGTAATCCTCGTAAACGGTGTACTCAGGGTACCAGTGATATCCCAGCCTGGTCAAGAGATCGACCAAAATAGCAGGGAACCCAGTCGCATCGACAGCCATAGTTTGGCACACAAGCTGTCTCGCGGGACGCATCTGAAACAAGGGAGTGCAAGATGTCATGAGACAGTGTGAGAAGCATAAGATAACTTTGAAAGGAATGTTGTAGATAATCCAGCTCTCCGGGTGAATGTGAACACGAGATCCTAATATCAGAGTTAGTAAAACATTTAACCCGAATAGAAGAGAGATCAGAATCCCAGAGTATGGAAGAGGAATAAAAGATCCTAATACCACCCATTGGCGACGTGGGCCCGTAAGCCACACAGCCATGTTAGTAAAACAGTTTTTTTTAAGACTAGACTCAACTTCGGCCAAGGAGTTGGAAAGGGAGATTCCTACAGGCAGTCAGCTCTGATACCAACTTGTGACGCCCCCGACTTAATCGTGCACTACTCATACACGCAAATGCACACGATCAAGCCTAAGGACTCACTGGAAGATATCACAACACAAATCTAAACACAAATAAAAGTCATACAAGCTTTATATTACAAGTCAGGGGCCTCGAGGGCTCGAAAACATAAGCTTGAGTCATACAAGCATCAGCGGAAGCATTAGTATCTGAGTACAGACATAAGGGAAACAAGTTTGCCTTAAGAAGACTGAGCAAAACCACGATAACTAGATCGAACGGCGCAGGCCTCCTGCCTGGGAGCCTCCGAATCTACTCCTGGTCGTCGGCCTCCACGTAGTAGTAGGCTCCGCCGGTGGGGTAGTAGTAGTCGTCAGCGGTAGCAGCTGACTCCTGGGCTCCGTCATCTGATCGCAGCAAACGGCTATGGGGGAAAAGGGAAGCAAAGCAACCGTGAGTACTCATCCAAAGTACTCGCAAGACTTACATCAGAACTATTCTAGTTATGCATCAGTATCAACGAGGGGGGGGGGCTGTAACTGTGGACTAGACTGCAGAAATGCCAGAATAGGGGGGAAGGCCTAGCCTATCGAAGGCTAGCATCTTCAGCGTCTTGCAGCATTAGAAGAGTGCAGATTAGCAACATAACATAGTAGTAGTAAGTAGTAACAACGCCTAGAGATCCTTCCTCGACTCCTTGCGAGAAAGCGATCCCGGAGCCAACATATTAGTAACATCACCAAGTATCCAGTTCTAGTAGTAGTAGATCGGGATACTTTCTGAGCGTCCTGTTACCGTGGACACGGCTATTCGAATAGATATACCTCCCTGCAGGGGTGCACTAACTTACCCATCACGCTCGATTAACTCAGGCCGGACACACTTTTTCGGGTCATGCCCGACCTCGGCTGATCGACACGTCGTAGCCCTACCTAGGCTCAACAGAGAGGCCAGCACGCCGGTCTACCTCCTAAGCGCTCAGGGGTCTTGAGCCCATCGCCCTTTGCACTCCTGCACGTTGCGTACGCGGCCGGGAGCAGACCTAGCCCCCTTAATACAAGCGCAGGCATACACAGTCCAACCCGGCGCGCGCCGCTCCACTGCTGACGTCTGAAGAGCTTCGGCTGATGCACACGACGCCGAGTGCCCATACTTATTCCCGCATGGTGGTTAGCGCGAAAAGGCCAGAGGCCTACTCAGATCACATATCCAAACCCATTGTTGCGTTGGTAGCGCGCGGTGACAATCAGCGATCCACGATCTGTGGTCCCGTCGCCCTGTCTTGTGGGCTTACGGTAAGGGCTAGGAATGCCCGGCCGTGCCACGTAATTATCTTGCGGGTACCCTCACGGTCAACCCGTCTCCACATACCTCGCGGGTACCCCTCGGGGCCGACCCGACTTCACCAAGGGCACTGGTAACAAAGCGGGGCAACAGTGACAAGGGTGAGGGGTCACTGATGGATCACTATCCGACCTATACTAAGCATATAGGATAACAGGTAAAGTAACAATAGCAGGTTACAAAAGCAGGCTATGCATCAGAATAGGAGCTATCTAATACTGTAGCAAAATCTAATGCAAGCATGAGAGAGGCAGAATGGGCGATATAGGGATGATTAAGGGAGGTTTGCTTGCCTGGAAGCTCTGCTGAAAGGGACTGGTCCTCTGCGGTGTAGTCGTACTCGGGGGCAGTGTCAGTCTCGGGGTCTACCGGAGGAGAAGAGGGGGAAGAAACAATAAATACAAGCAAACAAGTGCAGCACGATGCATGGCATGGTAGTATGTTGTGCTAGGGGTGACCAAATGCAGCATTACACGTTGCAGGTGGAGAGGGAAAATATCTGAGGATATTTTCCCGGCTTCGGGCATCTGTAAGACAGATGAACCGGAGGGGAAGGTTCCATGTTTGCATAGTTGTGTGCATGTGACAGATAAACGGAGGGCATATTCGGATTCGTCTCGTTTTTCTGATCAACTTTCATGTAGAAACCTTTTTCATCCGAGCTACGGTTTATTTTCTATGTTTTTTCAAAGATTTAAACATTTTCTGAAATTGTTTTAATTAATAAATTCGACAGAAAAGGAAATATGACGTTGATGTCTACTACACAACTTATTCTTGTAGACTCGTGTTGGGCCTCCAAGCATAGAGTTTTGTAGGACAGTAGCAATTTTCCCTCAAGTGGATGACCTAAGGTTTATCAATCCGCGGGAGGCGTAGGTTGAAGATGGTATCTCTCAAACAACCCTGCAACCAAATACAAGAAATCTCTTGTGTCCCAACACACCCAATACAATGGTAAATTGTATAGGTGCACTAGTTCGGCGAAGAGATGGTGATAAAAGTGTAGTATGGATAGTAGATATAGGTTTTTGTAATCTGAAAATATAAAAACAGCAAGGTAACGAAAAGTAAACGGGCATAAAAACGGTATTGCAATGCTTAGAAACAAGGCCTAGGGTTCATACTTTTGCTAGTGCAATCTCTCAACATTGTTGACATAGCTGAATCATATGTAAATCCCTCACGTGCGACAAAGAGTTCACTCCAAAGTCACAAATAGCGGAGAACAAACGAAGAAATTGTTGTAGGGTACGAAACCACCTCAAAGTTATCCTTCCCGATCAATCTTATGAGCCATCCCCATTAATTGTCACGAACAACCCTAGAGTTCGTACTAGAATAAAACCTTAAGATACACATCAACCAAAACCCTAATGTCACCTAGGCACTCCAATGTCACCACGAGTACCCGCGGGTTTGATTATACGATATGCATCACACAATCTCAGATTCGTCTATTCAAACCAACACAAAGAACTTCAAAGAGTACCCGCGGGTCAACCCAGTCAACGGGACCCACTGGGCCCACTGGCAGTGACCCAGTGGAGGCCACGTGGCGGGCCACGTCAGCTCCGTCGACCGGAGTTGCTCCGGCGAGCCGAAACACGGCGGCGCGCGTCGGGGCAGCGGCGGGATTCGCGCACAGGGGGTCTCCAGGGCCGCGGTTTAGCTCGTTCGAACGTGCACTCCGTCGCGCGTCGAATGGTGGTCGCCGCAGCGGCTGAGGTGGTTGGAGCTGGCGGCGGCGACGTTCGGGCGAGGAGGAAACGGCAGCAGCAGCGCGCAACGGCACAAGCAAAAGGGGCAGGGGAGGTCTACGCGCGCGTGCGAGTTCAACGGACACTGGCGCGGGGCCATTTGGTCGCCGGAAGCTTGCCGGCGACGAGCTCCTGCGGCGGCGGGCTCGGCCACTACGGGGACGGCAGCTACGGGCTCGGTGGAGCGAGGAGAAGAGAGCGGAGGGAAGCGGTGCTCACAGTGGACCTGCAGAGGTGCACAGCGGGCTCGGGGAGGACTCGGAGACGACGGCGTGGAGGCGGCGATCTCCGGCGATCCGAGGTAGACGACGACGGCGTTCGGGCGATGTAGTGGTCCCCGACTCCAACGGTGAGGTGCAGCCGACGTGGTCGAGGACGGCGATGAAGCTGGACACGCAGGGGCGGCGAGAAGGGCTCAGTGGCCGCGAGCTCCACGGGGGTGCGGCCATGGCGGCGCTCGGGTGAGGGAGAAGAGCGCGGGAGAGAGCGAGAGAGTGGGTTAGTGTTTGTCCTCTGGGGCGAGGGGGGTGCCTTATCCCCTCCAGAGGCGCTGTAGCGGGCTGCTGTCGAGCAGAGGAGAGGGGGGCCGGCTGCGGTGATCGCGCGCGCGGCGACAGCGGCGCGGGGTGAACAGAAAAGGAACACAAGTGGGGGAGCGGGCTGGGCTGGTTACTGTGGACTTGAACCCCACAAGCACAGTAACCGCTAGCCTTTTTCCTTTTTCTTTTTCTGCCTTTTATTTCCTTTCTGCTTTGCAAAATGTTTGGCCACCAAAACACTTTTGAAAAATGTGCAACCTGGCCAAATAATTATGTTGCAATATTTGGCAGTGCCATAAAAAGGTTTGGGGGCAAAATAATTCCAATTGAATTTTGTATTGCAATTAAAGTGTCAAAATGGTGCTGTTGGCACTGTTTTCTTGATGTTAGAGTCATCTAGGAATTTTAGGTGATGTTGTTTTCCTGAACATAAATAGTTATGGAATATTTCCAAAATCATGAACTATTTAGTTTCCAAATTCGAACAACTTTTATCTTCACCTCATATTTGAATTTCAATTTGAATTGGAATTGGAAATGAGATATGATTCTAATGTGATCAAGCACGGTAAATCAAAATGATTAAGCATAATCTTGAGGATCACTGTAGCTCATTACATAGGGGTGTTACACATTCCTACAGTTTGCTCAAAGGCTACTTTTAGCTCGATTACATCACGGTGTTCTCCATGGATTATCGGCGCCCTCTTTCCCAATGCCTCATATTCCCTAGTGTTTTGGGGTTCACATCCTTCTCTCTTCCCATCTCATCTCTTTGGCTACAACTTCACTTGTCAATATGGTGTCATATATATTTATATGCCCATCCACACAACCGGTGTCAAGTCGGTTGGTGGTCTATACTCTTTTTCGGCATTGAATTGATGTCATTATTTGGTAAAGTACCCTATGTCATGGTGACATTTGGGACTCCAAAAAATGGTTTGATAAATTTTCTTGCGTACCATCGGTTGTTGGAATGTGGAACATGCATGATGCATCTCTTTTACCATCACATGGTGCATCTATTTTACAATCGATTGGAGTAGAATAGTTGGTACTATATGCTTAGAGGCTCTACATGTTTGGATTATTCTAGGGTTGTGGCGCTGGCCCATTTCCTACACACATGTTGAAAGTAAACTAAATCCTAAATGAGTGATTATCAAAGTTTACACATACTCTTACCAAAGTTTACACATACTCTTACCAAAGTTTTACAGACGATGTACCTTTAGTAAGGAAGAAAACCACACGCTCTATATGCTTCATGGGAGGTGATGATCTGATCATGTAGTATTGGCAATGAAACTGTGCATGCAAATAATTCACACGGGTGTCACCCACACAAAAAATAAATTAAACATCAGCCAGCCACTTTCGTTGAGCACACACACCGCGTTATATTCAACTGTTACTGATAGGAATTTAGCTATTGCTGATGATTCAACACATTTACAGGTCTGCAGTAGTTTTAGACAAAACTTTATGTTTCTCCATTCCTTCCAGGATAAAGTATGCGGAGAATGATCAACCGAAAGCACCATATGGTACATACCAATCTCCTGGAGATAATGAAGTTACCTAGCACATGAGATTTAGGTAGTTGAAGAGGTTAATAGTAGTGCAATTAATGAAATGTAAATTACTAATACATATATCTTGGAGAAGCATGCTTTTTCTGAACAACTACTATATATTAAGTGCAACGTTCACGGCGACAAAATAGTTGTGCGTGGATATAAAAATAGGAAAGATAATAAAGGAAAAATATAGATGTAATTTTGTTTTATGATGTTCACAGAAAATCCTTGTACCAGCAAAAGGTAGCAGCCAACCCATGCATGCCGAATGGAGAGGCTATCCTTTGAAAACTTACAAGTTTGTCTAGTCCTGAGACCAGAGTGTATGCAAGATGTGGCTTTGATTGTATTTCCTAATAACACAGGTGTTCTAAAACTAAAAGGCTGAGACAATCAAAGCATCCGTAAAGAGATGCATCATGCCCATTTATCCTTGAAGGCAGGACATCTGACACTCATGCCCATTTACTGGCTTGTAAGCTTGGCTCCTGCATTCTCCGGACATCTCGAATGCCCATTTACTGGCTTGTAAGCGGAAACTTTTCCGGTAAACAACCGAACAAGGCGTTTCTGAGCTCGGTGACAAATAGTAAAACAACTTATTAAAAAATAGAAAACAATTACCAAAAATTATGAATCTTTTTGACACAGAGATCGACATCCTCAGAACTCTAGTTAGGTTACTACCTTGTTCTTCTCCCTACCTATCAATGGAATGATACGTCATTGCGCGTGTTCGCGAAAAAAAGCTCATCGGGTGTCATTTCTTGGCGAAATTTTGCACACACCTAGAACATTCGAACATCTGTGACGCTATCTTTTTTCAGAGGGCATCTGAGTTAGGATCTACAAATTACGGCAAAAAAACATATCTACGCCTTTTTTTTTTTATCAATCTCAATCTCCTCTCTTTTTATCAATCTCCATCTCGTATTTTTTTATCCTATATACATGCCCAGTGGATGCATGGCCGAAAGGCCGAGAAACATGGGAGAAGTTGCAAACCATATTCGGCGCCCACTGCTGACACTCATAGCATTATTTCCAGTTGGAGCACAACGTAGGGAATGGGCCGGACCATATAACACTGTCATTTTTCTGTTCACAAATGGCTATTTACACAAACCGGTTTTGGGAAGCGGTTTTGTGAAGCTTCTAGAAGCTTCCGACTGGTTTTTCCTTTTTTGGTTTTTACAATGGTTTTTATTCGGTTTTTTCTTTTCCTCTTCTTTTTTCCCTGTCTCTTTCTCTTTGCCTTTTCTTTTCTTTTCTCTTTTTTCTTTAAAAATGGCGAGCCTTTTTCAACTACTAAGTCTTTCTTCAAATTCTTGACCTTTTTTTCAAAACACCTGAACTTTTTTTTTTCAAATCCGTGATTTTTTTTCGAATCTGCAAACTTATTTTTCAAAATCAAGGAACTTTTTGAAAATGTGTGTTTTTTTTCAAAATCGATTTACTTTTTCCAAACCTGAGAACTTTTTTTTCAAAACACATGATTTTTTTTTTCAAAATCGATGAACTTTTTCCATATCCGCGAACATTTTTTTTCTTCAAAATCCATGATTTTTTTTCAAATCGATGGACTTTTCAAATACGCATTTTTTTAAATTTTCAAACTATTTTCAAATCAATTAATTTTTTTGAACTCATGATTTTTTTAAATTTGTGAACTTTTTTTGAATTTGTGATTTTTTCTCAAAAAGTCAATGATTGAGTGGTTAACTGGTCAACTATTGACCAAGTGAACCAAGCAGGAGGTGGTGCCTTGGCGAGCGACCACGTCGCCGTGTGGGTCGGCCGGACTATGACTTTGGGGTGTGTTGACGCCAGTTGGCTCTCCAGTGTCAGAAGCGCTGAGGAGGAGGTCTCGGAGGAGTAACTATTGGGGTGCTCCTACCTCGCGCGGTATGGGCTGGCCCACGAATGCTGGGTGAGATCCTCTCATGTGCTGGTTCGCTCCCTTCTCTCCGCTTGCGTTTTTCCCGTCGTTTGCTGCTACTACGAGGAAATAACTTGTACAGAAAACTAACAACATCATGGTTAAGAAAAAAGCCTACGGATTATTATAGATTTGAGAGAAAAGTGGCTATAGGTTATTAAAATATTTGAAAAAACCAGCGTCCTGATTTCAATTTAAAAAGTATCCACGGATTTTTAAAAATGTTCATGAATTTTTTAAAATATTCAAAAAAAATCAATTATTCATGAATTTTAGTGTTTGAGAATAATTTTATGTACATTTAAAAGTGTCAAAGAATTCTAAAAAATGTCTGAATGAAAAATGTCCATGGATTCAAAAATATTCAAAACATAAAAAATGTCAATATTTTGAAAAAATATTAAGAAAAAATTAAAAAAAATCATGAAATTTAAATATGAGAATTTTAAAAATGTTTATGAATTTGGAAATGATCATGAAATTAAAAAAAGTAAACAGAGAACGGAAATAATCAAACAGAAAAACAAAAAGGAAAAAGGAAAATGGAAAACAAAGTATGCAACCAATCATCCACTAGTTAGCTTGCAGTTTGTCTTCCAGTGTTATTATTCTTTCTAATAGTAACTTATGCAATGTGCCACATGTGTACTTAAATAAAATCTTCCTATTTGAACCTTGAACTTGTGTTTCAAAATACAAGCACTAGCTTCTAATCTTCTTTAGTACTTTGTGCCGCTAATCCTTGCAGATATGGTATTACACGTGAGACTTTTTTTAAGAGATAGATGATTCTGGTGCATCGCCGACTATATGTTGTTTGCTCTCATGCTACCCACAACTGCATTGAATGGTTGTGTTCTCCACTGAGCATTGGCGCGCTCATGGTACTCGCACCTGTATAGAATTACTATGCTCTCTGTGAGTGCTAGTGTGAATTTTTACCATAATGCATTTCTTTTCAGCCATGCTACCTGAAGCTTCACTGGCTCATTGTGTTCTCAACCGAGAGTCGTTTGACTCTTTCCCAGCGTCTCTTATTCCCTACTGTTTTTAGTTTCACATGCTTCTCCTTTTCCCGTCTCATCTCCCTGGGCTACTAATTCCTTTGTCATATATATATATATATATATATATATATATATATATATATATATATATATATATATATATATATATATATATATATATATATATATATATATATATATATGCCCACCCGCACGGTCTCTGGTTGGTTTGTGGGTATTATTTTTTCGCATCAACTTTTTATCATTATTGGTAAAGTAGTACATGTATTTGACACTCCACAAGTGGTTTGATATTGTTGACGTATAAATACATAGCCACCTTTCCCCATCAGCTTGAGCTTTTGGGTGAACTGGCTGGTGCGTGCAGTTCTACATGGTATCAGAGCCAAGAGGTCTTGAGTTCAAGACCCGGCTGGCGCAATTATATTGCAACCCACTTTCGGTCCACGTTTAGGCCTGGGGGAGCCACATGTGAGGGGGAGTGTTGACGTATAAATGCATAGCCCACCTTTCCCCATCAGCTTGAGCTTTTAGGTGAACTGGCTGGTGCGTGCAGTTCTACATATATATTGTCTTGCGTTTATTGGAATGTGAATTCTTCATTCATTTGGTAAAAAAATGGTTCATCTCTTTTACAATCCATTGAATTTTTAATTGTTGGTACTATTTGGTCAGAGGCTCTAAATGTTTGCATGCTTTTAGGGACGTTGTCCAGTACCTAGGCACATGTTAAAAGTAAATTGAATCCTGAATGAGCGATGGCCAAGACGTGAGTAAATTTCGTATATACAATATACACATACTATTTCCAAAAATTATATGGATGAAGTTCATCTTGTTGGAAAAGACCACACACTATGTACTGATGATGGGAGATGATGATCTGATCAATACTGGGCATGCAAGGATTGATCCTCCTGTGCATGCAAAGAGAAAAATACATCAACTAACCAGTTTCACGGAGAGAAAATACCACAAAATGTTTGCCTATTACTGATAGGAGTTCAAATTTTTTATTCTGCTGATTGAGCACATTTACAAGCCTGCAGGAGTTTTTAGGAAAGTTGGTAATTTTCCATTCCCTTTTTGACAAAGTGTGCAGAAAGATCCTCTGAAAGCACTCCACTGTACACCCGATCTCGCGAAGAAAATGAAATTACCTAGTACATGAGATTTAGGCTAAAGAGGTGAATACTAGTGCAATGAAATGCAAACTATTTGTACATATGTATTGCCGTATTGGGAAAGCTTCGTGAAACCAGGGAATTGTTAACCAAACGACTAGATAGATATTAAGTGCAACACTAAATGCGACAATATAGTTGCACCTGTATATAAAGATTATAAAGATAACACATGAAAAATAGATGTAGTTTTGTTTTGTGATGTTCTGAGAATCCCATTAATAACAAAGGTAGAAAACAACCCATATATGCCAGTTGCAAAGGTTGTCCTTTCAAGACTTGTTGTATGTTGATCCAGAGAACGTCCTCGGTGTTAATGCAAGTGGTGGCCTTGATCATATTTCTCTACTAACATAACTTTTCGAATGTTGGTAAAGAGATTTTGATCAAAGCAGTCGCTCAAGCACTTCTGACATGTTGGATCTAACCAAGTGTCTTTGTGACAACATCGACACGGGTGTGTTGCAACTAGACAATGCAAATAGAATGCATTGGGTAGGCCCTGGGTTTCGTCCTCTAGATCAACCACGCGAGAACTTGAAACCTTATTCATGATACCCTAGAAATCCAAGCACTTAGTCGATCATCCGAAGAAAATAAATCACACACACACAAGCAACGACATCGAGATTTGTTAACAAGGTTCACGAACATCAGCTATACCATCGCGGCGTGGCCCCTCCCCATGTATTAACTCATCATCATGCAATTGACAACAAGCTCACCGAGGCCATCAGACAACACTCCGGCCAGCGCGCCACAGCCGGTCTGGTCCGCCACGGGCGCCGGAATGTACGGCTTGTTTTAACTGTCGAGCCTACCAACTTATGGCTAGTCTATGTGACTACCCACCCCACGTTGCCTTTATATAATATATAGCCCTTGGTTACATGTGTTGGACGCAAACACCTAACCTCTGCTAACTACAAGTCCAAATATAGCATAACTCATACATAAGTATATATTAGACACATATTTTAACAGAGTTCTCGACGTGTAGCCCGATGAAGCGACCAGTCTTGATCATGGCGTGCCAGCTCCGACAGACGCACTTTAGCTGCACAAGGGTGCAGACTGACAGCCGTCACTCATCACCGGTGCTCTGGCATGTGAGCACGTGGCCGAGAAGATGGCATCCTCGATCATGCAGCTGTGTAGCTGTCCTCCATAGACTCGAGGCTTTCATCATACAAAAAATATACGATTACTCGCGCTATCCATCGCAGGGGTGCCTTCATCAGGGCGACCAAGACAAAGAGGAGCGTCGTGCTTTCCTGCATTGGAGCCCGGGGTGTGACCCATCCCGGAGTGGCTTGAATTGCTTGCCTTCCCCAAGGTGATAGCTAAAGAGAGGAGAGTTGTGCTTCTCCGCTGTTTACATCTACTCGTGAAGGAAGGGAGCATTGCTCCTCCTTGAGCATGTGCTCCATCACCATTGGGGCCTTCAGTCCTCCTCGCGAGCTCTCTCTCTCTCTCTCTCTCTGTGTCCTTCTACCAAAATATGAACATCGAGAATCTTTTGGTTTTCGGGTTGCAGAAAGGAAAAACAGGGTACAACACCTAAGGCGCAAGGCGAGTTACCCTTGCTCGTAATGACCAGGAAATAGCTCTTGGATGTCACGTATCTCGAGAAGCAATGATTGCGCCAACACGCATAAATTCCACATACGGCGTCGCAAATCTCTGCATCACGGAGTTGTGAGTGACCATACCGCAACGAATCCTCCACATATACGGTCGCAGAGTTGTACACAACAAGCTGATGTGCATTTGAATTGTCATTCCAAATACGACCAGGCTCACGTCTCAGCAATACGTGGCTGCCGTCAACAACAATGTCAAGCTGTATGACACCCAGGGAGCATTGTGTGATACATCCAGTCCGTACATTCTCCATCAAGTGTCCCATAATCTATGGGTGCATCTAGTGCATCAGTTTTAGCTTTTCACAGGGAAAGGGTTCCTGCTCTCATGCTACTTGTAACTGCATCGAATCATTGTTTTCTCCATGAGGCATTGATATAACATTTTGCTCTCATGCTACTTGTAGTTGTGCAGGATTGTAATCAGGGTCATCATGTTCTACACCGAGTACCGGTGCCCTAAAGTCTCCTATTCCCTAATGCCTTCAGTTTTGCATCCCCCTCTTCTCTACTACCCTCTTTATTTTTCTCATCAAGAGCCAACCGATTTGATAGCGATACATTGTTGAGCTTGCAGCTATTTGGACGAAGATGTGTTGCTATATATATGCATGCCATCTGCACGGTATCAGGTTGGTTGGTGGGTATGTACTCTTTTCCGTACTAATTTGATGTCATTACTTGGTAAAGTAGTACATATATCTATGCCAAGTGACTTTTAGAACATCACAAATGGCGTAGTATATTGATTTTTGTTACCATGGTTTGGAGGGAAATTCATAGCCATTTGGTACAAAAAAATGGTGCATCTTTTCACAATCCACTGCATTGACCCACTTGGCTACAACCGCCACTTATCCAGCTAAAGGATTTTTTAATTTTCTTCCATTGATCATTATTCTATTTATTTTGATATTTGTACTTGGATCGAGATATTAGACATAGAATGCCACTCTTTACAAAGGAAAAAAGGAGTAAGTAATCTAGCGCATGCAGTAGTTCATGATATCTCTATTCATATAACATGGAATCGACTAGTTGATCTACAAGCTTGGATGCTTTTTGATGCTTTCTAAGATAACTTGGCCATGGTCGATTGCCTAAGCAAATTGTGATAGTAAAATATTTCCTGAAATGAGTGATGGCCAAGACATGGGAAAATTTCATATCACGAAAGTTTTATGGACGATGTACATCTTGTTGGAAAAAATAACCACAAAACAACACGCTCTATGTACTGATCATGGGAGATGTGGATTTGATCTTGTAAGATAGGGCACACAAGGACTGATCCTCGCGCGCACGCAGATAATTCACATGCCCTATTACCAAAATGATATAATTACATCAGACAACTAGTGTTGGCAAGCAAAAATGTTTCAAAATGTTCGTTGGTTACTCATTAATAGGAATTCCTTGTTGCTGTAGATTTATCACATATACAGGTCTGCAAGAGTTTTTGACAAAACTTACTGATTTTCCGTGTGTAACCATTCAGTGCCATGGGTGACATCGGACAAACCCTCTATCCACTGTTGGTTGCTCCATAAGTACTAGAAATCACTCATACGGCTGCAGACAATAGCACCCATACATAGCATTGAATATGATTGGAATTCAGCTAGCTAGTACCCTATTCCACGGAAGAAAACAACACAATGTGGCTAGCTAGCTGTAAGTAACACAAAATTCTCCTTGAAAGTTCAAATTCCCCTTGAAAGAAGGCACTGTACCAAAATTCTCCTTGAATATTAATGTCCGCCTTGAAAACTAAAAATTATCCTTGTCCAAATGGAGGGTAGCATTGAAAAGGGTTTGAACTTCGCCTTGAAAACTGAAAATTCTCCTTGAAAGAAGGTAGCATTGAGTAGGATCTAAAGGGGCACCGCCAGAGAGTAAGCCTAATGCCCAACACCCACCTATTTCTGTACAGGGATCTGACGCTGCGCACGTGCATGGCAAGTACTTAACCTAATTTTACTCGCTTTCCCACGAGAAGGCATAGTTACTTCCCCAACACACGATTTGCATCTGTCAGTCAGAAACAAGGAGGCACCACACCCCGTGGGCACCAGATCCTGACTCATTTACCATTCCTTTGGAAACAAAGAAGGCAGCGAAAGATTCACCAAATTAAGAGCACCACATGGCATATCCCAATCTCGTAAAGATAATAAAGAGATTTAGGTAGTTGAAGATGTTAATAGTAGTGCAATGAAATGACAACTACTGGTGCATATATTAAGAAAGCATGCTTTCAACAAAAACAAAGAACTGTTGAACAAATACTAGATATTAAGTGCAACATAAGAACTGTTAATTATATGCAGCTGATTGTTTATTTGTCTGTATTATCTAGCAATGTTTATTTTAAATGTTAGTCCACTTTCAAGCATAAATAGCATTAATATTGTTTAATTTACAAACAAAAGTAAGTAATTACCAATTTTGACATACAAAGGCATGTATAAATTAAAGGCTCACAACACCATGATGTGGGAAAGAATAAATAACAATATGATGGCACAAACAGCAAGTCAGATGACAGATCAATGAAACCAACAAGAAGTTAAGAACTAGTTCAAGGAGTCGTTCTTATGTTTAGCTAAGTAAAATATACTTCACTATATAAACTCATAAATGGTTAAATGAACACTTTTAACTTTGTATTTTTGTTCACATTGGTCCAAATCCCAACACATTGCAACAAAACTTGCCACCATGGCATGCTAGCTTGGGTTGAGCTGATCAAGTCAGCGTCGGAGGACGTCATGCTATCTAATGTCTCTTGTATAGAAACTTAGAAATCCCTCCTCTCCTAAGTGTGGCTTGATCTTCAAAATTCAAGGTATTTTAGATCAATTGGTATTTGAAAATTCGGAGTGCTTGACTGTTATTTTTCCAATGTGATTTCCTCGCACCAAAAAGTTTGTTCATCCCCCGCTATTGAAACACTTGAGGGTGACATTGCACCTCTATAGGGCCCATCCACGTCCTATCATTTCGTGAAAATCCCTTCGAGTTTTTGTATATCTCTTTACCTTTGTGTTTTCCGACGCACCAATTGGGTTTGTGATACCAGAGGTGTCGACCACACGCGATCACACCATCGACATATTGCAAGACGGCAATCTAGTTCTAGTAAAGAACAGTGATGAATCACACACCGCTTCTGACAACTATTGCTACTTGTTTCATTTTCTAGCATAAACAATTAGGTAGGGTTTTCACCAACGATCTGATGAATTTTGGCATATAGGCTATTGTGTATTGTGAATATTATGGTTGTTTAGCCCCATTTCTGATCTTTAATTTCTATGTGACTTGAAGCGGCGAATGCAAAAGGTTGCTCAAAGTGTGGCCACCTAAAGAAACTCAACTACAATGTGAACTTGAATTAAAACAATCAAGATGTCTATGGAGGATCTACAACATTGAGGGAGGGTATACTCGCAATAATGTTGTATTTCCCATGTGCTTTCTTGTGGCACTATAGCATGTGATGAAAACACACATTGCATGGTTGTTGGGCCACATGTGTTTCCATTTAAGCTCAAGAAGGGAGATGGAGTAGGATCATAATTCACAAAGAAGCAGTCATACATACCCGAGGCTGAGCAAAGAGTAGACCTCAACCATTGTTAGATTCACATCAAGATATCCAACATACATAACGTGTACAAGTTTTGCCCTTAGTTGGTTTGTTTTTGCTGTGTTGTTGAAACCCACTTACTTCCTAGGAATTGGAAGCATCGGGATTTGAAACTGGACTAACCTAAATTGTTTATACACGAAGAAACGCACCATGATGGTCAGATGGAGACAAAATATTCTTCAAGGACTGCTCATGGTGCTGGCACACTTGATCATATTAGTACAAAATATCTCCACCTCGGGACAACTTTGATCTTCTGCAATTGTTTGTTCTTATTTTTTGAAGACACTTTGCAAGTAGACAAATTGAAAGTTGTATGTTTGCCGGGTCAATAGATGTGTTGGAAGCGTGAGAATATTGCGACCACATTTTCTTAGAGAATTAAAGGTAGAGAACACAAAAACAACTTGATGATTATATCAGACTACCAAGACAATATAAAGATGAACACCAAGCTATGCATTAAACATGGATGTGAGTGAACAAAGCACAAAGACATGTAGGAAGTTACTCCAACTTCAGAATTAAGCTACCAAACTATTTGGAGTCCTATTGCCACCAAAAAGCTCAGCTTACCAAAATTTGCAATGAATAATCGTGACAAAATTTCGTCTTGGACAAGAGTGAATGGACAAGGCAAATTAAAGTGATGGTTACAATAAGAGAGTTTGTCGACAAAACTGAACCCATAAACCACCATCCCTCGCAGTCCAAAAAGTGCTAATGTACTAAAACTTAAATGGCACTGATACTAGTCAAGTGTTACTACCTGAAAATTGCACCCAGAGAACTTAATTGTAACTCTCTTCCAGATAGATTGCCCAAGTTCTGATGAACCATGTCAAATTTTTATATTGGATGTAGTGTTGTTCTGTTTCCACAGTAAAGCAATGCTTCTTTTTGATAAAACGTATTAATCCGTAGTCGACAAATTGAGGATCTTATTAGCAAGCTAGTACCTAATCAGCAGATAGGACACGAAAAAACACATAATCCATAATAATAACAACACAGTAACTCTCCAGTTTTATCTCAGGTAAATAAATGTGTGCTGTAAGTTGCATCAAAGCTAAAGAAACTGGATGGAACATGAAAGGTCTTGTATGATAGGGATTTGACTCATTAATAAGAGCAAAAGGCAACAAAAATATAATGCGATGTATATGGCCACATAATATTTCAGGTTTTTTTATGCACTAGGCAGTATAGTTCTCCAAACCATTAGGTAAAAATACTGGAGATTGCTTCTGAAAGATCTGCCCTGGGCGTTCACACTTGGACTGGATTTGCTGGAACAAACACCCCAAAATCTTGGTTTGACTGGTGGAAGAAGACACTGCAAGATACTGACAGAACAGTATGACATTCCGTGGGGACATGCAAATCATATATCACCATTCTTGCTTCCTCGTTTGCTTAATTTTGGCAAAATTAGAGGCATTGTTGCACAACGCAGCGGAGAAGAAGCGGGCAAACTGCATGAAATGGAGTAAGGGTTGCACACGTGGGGTCCAGAGCCAGCGCTCCTTACAAGGAGGCCATGACTGATCTCACCCTACATTGTATCTGTAGCCAGCTCATGGTCGGTCAAGCAAGAATCCAGCAAGGCGAAATGCCGGTCGTAAGGCATGCCAGAGAGGACTGCACATCACAGGCCATAGATGAGTGCTTGTAGTGCAACCTGATGAAGCAGTGGCACACCAAATCCGACATACGCACTTGAGCCAGCCAAGACCAAGGGTGAGGAATCGCAGTCGGCTTGCGAGAACGTGGACACCACTGTGATTTCTTTGAAGAGCCAGACTGCCAGAGCACATGTCCATGTCTGATCAACGTGAGATCACTGCCGAAGATATTGTCCGGCCATCGAGAAGGACTCGGTGACCTTCCAGGGGTGTACAACCTGTGTGGCAGGGTGGCCCAGTACATCTAACCCAGTGCAAAGATACCCTGGTGAGTGAACTGGTGTTTGCCCGGATCGCCGGCATCGTCCTGTTGGCGCTGTCCAGTGATCGCTAGTGCTCCGCAGAGCCGAGCACATAGACCTTGAACGGCACAGGGAGCTCATCTGGCAACATAAGCACACTAAGCACCACCTTGTGCTTCTAGATGGTCGGGTCACAGGAGACTAAATTAGTCTTTCATTAATACTAGTCAAGTGGTGCTAGCTCAGGATTGCATCGAAGTCATTCTACTTGCAGTTATCCTTGGTCATCGTGTTCTTCATCCAGCACCGGTGCCATCATTCCTGGTGTCTCCTATTCCCTGATGGTTTTAATAACACATCCTCCTCATCTCCGCGTCTCACCTCTGAAGGTTGCTACCTCCTTTGTCTAGATGGCATGGTATATATGCATATGCCCATCTGCACGATGTCAGGTTGGTTGGAGCAACTACTCCTCAATTTATGTGGAAGACCTAAACATCACTTCCTGATGCATTTAAGCAATGATCCCATCACACATCCATGTAAGTTATCTGGCACAAACCCATCAATTTTAAGTACAACGTTGACAACTATATTTAACTAATCACATTACATCCGGGTGCTAGATTTAACTATCTTACTTACAAATAATTTGACAACTTATTACAAACTGGATATTGTAACAAAACATTTGCAAACAACATGAAGGTTACCAACGGCACCAGAATTACCTGGGAAGAGATGGACTTTATCATTGGCTTTGTTGATCCAATTTGGATGCTTGTGGACCATTACTAAGCTGGACCAAGAGAACATTCCTACATGTCCCTGCCGTGTCAGACCTAACACTCGAGCTCACACGAGAGAGATCGGCGCGAGAGACAATGGAGTTTTTGTGCCGCGTTCAATTTGCAGCTTTTCTGCCTCTATTCCTTTTATTCAGGGATTACAGAGAGTAACTGAAAAACGAGAAAAGGCAGGGCACGTCTGGGTCGTGATCGAGCGCCGCCATCCCAGCGCTCCCCGCACACTACCCGTGATGCCGCTGTGACCGTTCTATCGTGCCATTCCACGATCGGGTCAAGGCAGCGGAAGATTCTAACAAACCTACACCGAGTCGCGGCTCGGATTATTTCTGCTAACTGAAGAATGTTATCTACTGATGAAACTGACGGAAAGGAAAAACAGACACCTAAACCTGACGGCGCGGCTATACCTTGCTGCGAGAAGGTATTGCCGCGTCGCCTAAAAGATTGCCCCTAATGGGCCGGCCCAGTAGCAGATTTGTTCATTTCTTTGATCGGTTTTATTTATTTATCTCTTTTCCTTATTTTTGTTTATATTTTTAAAATATTCGAAATACATATATTCTTAAAAATCAATTTTGGAAGCCACTCATCGCGCATTTTAAAAAGTTTCATGCAGTGTACTTTCAAAAAACATTTATACCATTAAAAAAATGTATGTGATATGTAGAAAAATATTCATACCTGTCAAAAAAATGTTCGTAATATTTTTTAATTTTTTTTATACAATGTATAAAAATGTTCACATAATTATTGAAGAAATTATGCATACCACCCAAAAATATATAAACATGTTTCGAAAATATGCTTTTAAAAAACATTGTTTGTACACCGCAAAAAATTTACGTGTAATTTAAAATAAAGTTACATATCATACTAAAAATATTCGTCACATTAATAAATATTCATTCGTATCAAAAATATGTTCGTGACATTTAAAAAATGTTTATACAATGTAAAAAAGTGTTCACGTAGTTTAAATAAAATGTTTCGTATCATTTAGAAACTTGTTCTACGTGTATTTTAAAATGTTGAACATGTGATTGAAAAAACATGTTCAGAACAATGTTTTTGAAAAAACTGTACAGCATGTATTTGAAAAATAATCAACATGTATCAAAAAAATGTTTCACGTGTATTAAAAAACAATACACATGTATTGAAATGAAAATAAGAAAAGAAAAAACTCTGAAGAATACCGGTAAGAATAAACAAAAACAAAAACCGAAGGATCAGACATGAAAACTGAAGAAATAAACAGAAAACGGAAGATCTAACCTCCATTACTGGGCTGGCCTACTGAGCGTTGTAGCGAGCCAGAGCTAAGTCTTGCGCTAGGCGAGATATAGCCTTGGCGCCTATTGGTTGCCGTTAGTTAACGTCTGAAGTATTATTTCTTGGACCACATTTGGCATTCCTTTCTCCTAATTTTAATAATCAGTTTAAAATACGAAGCATACTATGTGTTGTGAAAAAGATCATGTATACCTAAATAAACATTCCTATATTTGTAAAGAAATATTCTATCATTAGAAACAAGATTTTCCTATATGTGAGAAAATGTTCATAATTTTTTTTGAGAACACAATACAATCGAAGTCGCTCACATACTCACCCCTATGAAGTATGAATGCATGCACGCACACCCTACCCCTATGAGCACCCCCGAGAGACTGAGCCGGCACATCATCTTAAGATTGACGAAGTCGCCACAGAGGCACAGACGCCTTCGTAGTCGACGGGGACGTCTCCTCCCACTTAACGCACTTCGCTGAAAGTCCTGGAATAAATCCTGGTTAGGAGGACAGTGGTATCCCCAGCCCACCAGAGTTCAAGACCTAGACTTGACATTAGTGCTCGCATTTTCCTGAAAATGTTCATATATTTGAAAAGAAAAGATGTTCATGGTATGGAATGTGACATAAAGTAATGTTCATTAAACGAAAAGATGTTCAATGTATTAAAATGATTGTTGTTACATTTCATACAAAGATTTAGTTGGTGACATAAAAGAAGAAAAGAAAGGAAATGAAAAAAAAAGTAAAAGAAGCGACATGAAAAGTAAAATATTAAGTTAAAATAGAAGCTGAAAACATGAAAAGAATAGTAGTGAAATAGGAAAAAGGGAAAAGAAATGGAAAAAAGAAGAAGAAGAAATGACCCCAACTGTCTTGGGCTAGGCAGGCTTACCCGTGGGATGACGTGACATGGCTCCTGTAGTTGCCGCTTTAGGTGGCAAATTGAATTTCCCGCGGCGTGATCCTCGAGGCAAGGAAGAGAAGGTGCCTCGGCCCACTTGGTGTGATTGTGTGGGCTGGCATCAAATTGTCGGGTTGGAAAAAAATTAAGCCCACAGATTGTAATAGACTGAGGCAACACAAACAGTTTTCTAATAGTGGTATTGGTTACTAAATATAATACTGTAACAGTATCATGTTTAACTTATTTCGCCAACAAAACTATGCTATATTGTTGGTCTCAAATTTCAGTTTACATGCAAATAATTGAACCACGGGTGGTGGCAGCATCATGCAAACTAGGTATGTAGTGAATGATCCACCCGTCGCTTGCAGTTCACCAGGGCGGATCTAGGGTGGTGCCATGGCCCAACCCTACAAGAGTGCAAAAATAATTTATATAGTATACTTAACATTAATTATGTAACAATTTGATGCTATTTCTGGACCATTTGTTGATTTAAGCTGATGTTTAGGCCAAATCGTACTATTTTAGTGTAATATTTTCAAATTTCTACCAATGTATTGAAGTTTGGCACCCCCAGTACTAAGATTCTAGGTCCTTCACTGCAGTTCGCCTTCCAGTTTCCTAATTGTTGAATTGTGAATTTGTGTTTAAAAATATATGCACTAGCTTGGTAATCTTTTGTACATTGTGTCACTCCTCGCGGGTATTACAATGCATCTGAGACTTTGACTCAGAGACCAACGACATTGGTTCATGCATCAATTTTCTATAGTTTGCTCCCATGCTACCACCTACCCACAGCTGTTTTGAATGGCAATGAGCAAAGTGTCCTCATGCTACTAACAACTATACTGAGTCATTTTGTTCTCCAATGGTCACCGGTGCCATAGTACACTCAGACACTACTCGTGGTAGAGTTGGACCACCGTGTTCTCCACTGAGTATCAGTGCCCTCTTTCCCGGTGTCTCCTACTCCCCAATGCTTTAAGTTTCACACCCTCCTCTTCATTTTATCTCATCTCTATGGGCTACTACCATCTTTATATAGACACCACGGTATATATGCATATGCCCATGGACATGATGCTCGGTTGGCTGGTGGACATGTACTATTTACCCACATCGATTTAGGGTCATTACTTTGCAAAGTACGGAGCATTATGTACGTATGCCAAAGTGACTTTTGATGCTTCACGAATAGTTTGATATATTGTTTTGCATACCACCGGCCGTTTGGAATGATATGTTAGTAAAAAAAAATATGGTGCATCTCTTTACATATATTGCATGCAGTAGTTTGGGATAGCTCGACATGGAATTGAATTGTTGATCTACATGCTTGGATGCTTTTTGAAACTGATGATGCATTTGAAAGAAGATAAATTGCCTTGCCCATTGCCTACACACATGTTGAAAGTAAACTAAATCCTAACTGAGCGACCGCCAAGACATGCTCCACAAAACCACATGATCTATGTTCATCTTATCTCGTAGCACTAGCCATGAAATTACGTGTCCTTGTGCACATACCGATCACACGTCGGTTACCACACAATACTATAAATACATCAGCCAACTAGTGTCGATGAGCAAAAACACCACCAAAATGCTCATCTGTCTGCACATCTATAGGTCTGCAAGAGTTATCGAAAAAAACTTATTATTTTTCCATTTCTTTGCGAACAAAGTATGCATTGAAGGATCCATAAAAAACACCACATGGTACATCTCTCAATCCTCCTAAAGATAGTGAAGAGGTAATTTAGGTAGTTGAAGATGTGAATCATATATCACCATGTTTCTTCCTTATTTGCATAAATTGAGAAAATTAGTTCCACACTACTGATGTTGCTGGTCATACAAACTAACTAAGTTTTCCTTGCATGTCACGGTGGAGAAGAAGCCCGAGAGTCACCGAGTTGCCAATAAGTAGTATAGAACACGGTATTCAGTGTCTCATTGATTCGGTCACTATACCCCAATGCCCTTCTAGTGCCAAGTGAGATCTGGCCGGCATCCTCGTTGGCTAATGGAATCATGAGTCCCACCCAATCTAAAGAGCTTCAATTCACAAGGGGGCACAAAGGTCTTTGCCTATTTCTGATTAGACCGTCAATAGACCTAAAACTTATAGTGCCTATACAAATGGGCTATTTTATAGCACGTATGAACTTGTCTCGGAAAATATTTCTAGGATGTACAATTATTTCCAGTTCTCTATATATGCCGGAGTATGGCAAGGCAGCGATGCACTGGTACTTCATCCTCTTACTGTTGAATTAGTAAGGGCTTCTTACCAAATTACGACTTCATGATTTTTGGTCGATACGATGATTGTACATTGTGAAGAACATGGTTCCTTGGCCGAATAACATGTTTCACAACCCATTGTGCTTACAGCTCATAGTCATATCGTGTCCGTCTAGGCCACTTTGTGCATTATCTATTTTTATACCATCTCGTGTTTTTCAAAACTAGCTACCAGGGTGAACTGCACATTTTTCATGGCTATAAATTATAAATATGTATATATCATTTTGTATTTGGACACAATCCTTGAAAAAATTTAGCATCTGCAAGCATGATGTTTTACTCAAGCACATCATGACTTCCATTTCTTGAGCCGTTCCAATGTAATTTGCATAAACTTCTAATAGTTGACACAACTATTATTGTCGATTATGTTCTTCAGTATGATTTGTTGTTTCTAACGTTTACAACTATAGTAACAACATAGTTTTGTTTTGATATGCCATAATCACTCACACACATAACATATTTTATTATTCGAGTCATGCATGCTTTGTCTATTACTTGCGCATGCATATATTATCTAGGTCTTTTCATTGTAGGTCGCCATCCCGGGGCAAGCGCAACTCCAAAATTCGAACCTTGCTCAGATACCAATTGTTGGAACCATGCCCTCGGAACCGATCACAGAAAATCACGACGAACACACACACACAAAAACTTATAGCCAAGGCCCTTGTCGTGGCCTTTGTATCTCTCTTTATTTCGTTTCTTCTTTTTCTCACATGTTTTCAAAACTCACGTTCTAGGCTGTCCATATACACACACACACGTACCAGCCAAGACTCAAACCTACTCAACCTTGACACGGTTCATGAAACCTACTAAGACATGTACATGGACTAGTAGTCAAACTCCTACCAATACTCCTACACGGACACTACTACTTTGGAGACCGACGCACTAATCAATCTAACCTGATTAGACTAGCAGACAGATTGCATGGCGTACAAGCCAACTTTGCTAGAACACGTTGCCCATCTACTGCTCCTAGTCCGGTTCAAACACATCCAAATAACTACAACTAATGAGACTCAATGCTAGCTCAAGATTATGCTTAAATACACGCGTCTCACCAAGTGCAGACCAAGCCATTCCAACCCCCACCATAACAACCCGAAAAGAAAACAGGAGGAAAACAAAACACAGAAGAAGAAGAAAACCTGTTCGCCCCGAAAATCACTTGATCGCCCAAAACTTTGAGCAATTTGGAAATCTATATCAAGTTTAGTTTATGCAGCTATACTCACTAGTCTCTCACGACACTCTAGAAGTAGATGTAGAAGAACTTTGAGAAATTACGACACCTATATGGTTTAGTTTATGTAGTTATATTCAGTGGTCTGTCACAACAATTTGCCATCACATTGACTGAACTTCCCTTTTATTTTTGTTCTTTGAAGTATGATAATACTCGTATGCCACCAAAATAATTTCCGTAACCATGCACCCTGAAATGAAAGTGCTCTACGTTGGCGAAATTATCTCGGGCAACATACTCTTCGAATGGTTAAGCAACATTTCTGAGATATTGGCCAAAACTGACTTAGCGGTCCGAGGTAATCAATTTTCGGAACAAGAGCCACCATCATACTGTTCCACCACTCCGGTATCATGTCCGAGTTGAGCGCTTGTAACATTATGGAATCATGGAATCATCTTGATTGCACATTTAGTTGACTTACTTAAACATTGAGCATCAACAAGCATGGATTATTAGTTCCTCATGCTTTTGCCAGATCCTTGATTAAGCAGATCCATTTGTAGATTGCTTGCTTGATACTCTCGACATGAGTGAATTGTTATGGGAGTTAAATCTGCGTCATGGAGCACTATCATTCTTCCTGCGCTGCATGCAACCGTGCAAGATAATGCTCCATAGAATTAGACAAAATATTTTCTATGGAGTTCATTGTCTTTGGTAGCTGGTCTGTGGAACGATGTGTTTTTAAACAATTTGTTATACTTGTTCAGCTACCCTTGAAAATGAGCTTGCTGCTTTCTCAGGTGTCTCGTGTGTTTCCAATCCTTTACGAACCACACTACTCACTATTATGGCCTTGAAGAGCAGACACGAACATCTCATTGGTGCTAAACCATAGGCTGCACTATTATTTCATAAACCCACGGCATCATATACAGAATCTGATCGACCTCCCGCTATATATAGGGTCTGTGTACACTGGACTTCTCTCTAACAAGCGAAAATTATATACATGACACTGGGCCAACAAGTGATACTAACAACCTGTGTTGGCCTTTGTTTCAAACACTCACTCATCAGACCAGGTGATGCCCTCCATGCCGACGTTCTGGTCGAGCCCCAAGGCATTCCACACCGCAGGAGAGGCGTCGACGATGTTGTTGGCACACGGGGGCTCGTAGTTGTGGTCGTTGTCGCAGCCATATACAGAGTCGCACTCGTCCACCACCTTGGCGTACACGGACTTGCCATTGGCGGTGATCTTGATGCGGTGCCCGCAACGGGCCATGTTCTTGAACCAGCCGGTGGACAGTGCGACGACCATCTCCTTGTCGCTATGGTAGGCGTTGTCACACTCGGACGGACCGCCGCCATCCTTGCCCTTCTCGAAGCTGTTGAGCGTCAAGACGGCCTTGGTGGTCGCGGTGACCGGCGGTGAGCAGTGGTACTGCGGGTACCTCTTGCCATCCTCGCAACAGTCGGGGTCGTTGCTCTTCTCACAGTTGCCCGACTTTCCTGGAAGGTAGCCACTCGCACGGCACACACCGAGACCCGGGCGGAGTGAGGACGTGATGTGGGAGGTGGAGAGCGCCACCAGGAGGAAGATTGCCGTGGTGGCTAGAGCTCTTGCAGTGGCCATATTAGCTACTGAACACTGCTGAACTGTAACCCTCTTCTACTTCTTCTTGGTTGCTGCTGTTTGTTTGCGTTGATTGCTTGTGTGATTATAGAGCTGCAGGGTCGACTTTATATAGTGCTTCTGCTAGTTCGGTTATCAACACCTACTTGTTGCATGTTCTCCACGGCAAATCGTTGATAAGTACGTTCAGGCACGACACTTGTGCGTAACGTCTCAAATGGTTTGATAAATAGGTCGGACAAGTACCTATATATCGTGTGTCTCAGCATGATCCTTGGGAAAGACAGACAGTGACAGGAAGGATTAGGCCGATGATAAAAATATTGCAGAACATGTTCAAGGAACTGAATGACTTGATAGCAACATTCTATTCTATTTCTACCACCCTTTTTCCGATTTTTTGCTAAGTTCGCCTAGTTCGTGCAGGTCTCATTCGTGTGTTCATGAAAGGCTTCCCTTCTTCTTACTAAAAAAGCAGGTCCAAGTCTAATTCATGTGTTCTTCAAAATGTTAAGAAACTAGATGTCCTAATAATTCTTTTTATAGCGTTAGATGTCCTAATTCAATTTCACACAGAAGGAAATAAAATATACAACTCGGGGAGAACATATGTAATACTTCCAGGAAATCAGTTGCTGTTCCTTCCTGGTTCAACACATATTTTTTGCCATTTTAATTTGCACCTTGTAGTTTCATGGGCTTTGAGTCTCTTCCAACCATATTAGCATGCATGTCAAAATTCTGCACCTATTAAAATCACAGATATTTATTAGGTTACGAATGTTAAGCTACGCGAGACTCCTCATTTTTTTCCCTTGGCGCAAGTTGGGATAGAAAATAAAAATACCGGCTGCATAAATCCGTGCCGGATTCAACGGACATGTAAATGGTGCTCCATCGGGTGATATTCTTTTTTCTCTGCAGCTCCATCCTCGGCCTTGCGGGATGCTCCCGCAAGGCTGCTAGAGCACACATAGCTCCCCTCCGCCGCCCCCATGTTCTCCTAGTGTGTCGCCGCCATGCAGTGTGGTTAACGAGGTTCTAACTATCAGGTAGGCCCCAACCAGTAGCTTAGACTAATCCCCTGTAAAGGCTAACACTCTGTCCTAATCAAACTATGACTAGTGGGCCCTCTTCTTAATACATCAGTTAAAAAATTGTTAAGACACTAACATGTGGACCTTGCGTCTAGTTTGACCAAGTCTTAGTTAAGTGGGGTATTTGGACCCACTGGCATACAGTGAGGCTAGCTCCTCGTTTGTGTCAAACGTTTTCTAGCTTATTTTAAAATCAGAATGGTTTTAGAAAATTCTTGAAAAGCGTTTAAACTTTCAGTAATTCATATGAATTTGGAAAAAATGCAAATAATATATCAAAATGATCAAAAAAAATTCACCCATATGCGCATGTCCTTTGCATTGATGACAAAACCAAAGAGAAATGCCACCTCCTACGTAGGAGACTTTCCGTCTGAGTACACACTCTACGACACATAGGAAATGGTGATATATGTTGACCAACACCACTGTCGATTGCTATGCATGTACGCCCTCACACACCGACATGGAGTTCTCCATAGTTGGAACTATATAGGTGCTCCAAGGCCACTATAGAAGTGGATCGGCTCCTTTCGTGTAGACCAGCCTATACCAAGTAGAAGATTTTGGGTCATTCCCATTGAAATCACCAGCATCATCATGAAAACTCGCCGAGTTCCATTGACTGAACGATCACCCCTCTACATTGTAATCCTATATATTCTTCATATAGTGAGGAAGAATCAGTGCATGATGTAAGGGTTTTATCAATCTTGGAGTCTTGAACCTGTGTATATCGTGTGTCCCCATGTTCGGTGTTATGGAACCCATTGGTATCCTAACGTGGCGCCACCTCACCTACAAATTCCACGTAGTCCTTCTAGTACCGTAGTTAGGGTAAATTTCTCGATAGGTTTGATGAACCACAGTTGGTAGTTGAAAATGAATAGTGAGATGTGGTAACCTTACTAGAGGTCATCCAGGTTAATCATGATAAAGGCCAAATTGATAGGTTGTGTTGGAGAACATGGTGGGTTGTCTCATTTATGGTGGTTAAGAATCGAGCTCTCGTTCCATTGATCCGAAACTAAGCGTACAACCACATGAGAATATATGGTAACACTCTCGACATACGAACTTACCTCAGAAATGTCCATGAGTTGCAACAAGATTTGGGCTTTTCATTTGGCATCGTGAACCAAGGAGAAGGTGGTGTACGCATCATTGTAAGGATGGGTCGGATTGTCAATTTGGAAAACTATCCTATGGATGGGCTTGGGCCGTGTCACACAATAATTGGGTCTATACAAGAGAATTCGATCGGACTAGCGGTTATGAGTAGAACTCATATAGTTGACTCCATACTAGCTAAAGTGTAAGGTAGGAGTCATGGTCCATCATTATCTGCCATCGCCATTAGAAGCGTGTGATCTCGCAATATCAGAAGATGACACGTGTAGGTAAAGTTGTACACCCCTGCATAGTTAAACCTATTCTCATAGTTGTGCCCGTGGTTATGTGACTGCTTGGTTGTTTTTTCTTGGACTAGACAACTACAATGGCTACTCTAAAACTTGCTAAGATAGGTGTGAGTGCTATGAATTGCTTCATCGGGGATGGAATGAGGGAGGACTCGTGTTGGTGTATTCTGGTGATGTTCTCGGAATGATGCTACTCAGAGTCATGCTATCCCATATTGTTATGCAAACTGCCCAGTACTCGGTTCACATACTTATAGTATTGCAAAATGGTCAAAATTTTCTTTTCGCTCAGGTAATCCACAAGTAGCCCTTGTTCATATCATGTACATTTATTCCTGCCCTAATGTAAGCCTTGCGTGTACTCCTGTACTCTCTTTTTTGCGAAAAAATGTATTGATATATAAAAAGAGTTCACTGGAAGTACAAAGTGTCCTAAATATAATAAAAACTACAACCAGATTCCTAGACCACTGAACGTCTACTGCCGCTAGAACGATTACTTCTGTACTCATCTTGCTTTACTATTATATTTGATCCGAATGCTGCAATCAGATGGTAACATTAGGAACAAGTGATCTCTATTGGTGAAATACAATGTTAGCTGTGGTTGTCCCAGCTACTAGTCTTGAAGGGTATGGACGCCATCTTCTTAAAATTAGCCTTCTTAAGGCATTTGTTAGGTTTACATGTCTAAGATGTCTCTTTGTTTCTGTTGTGTGAGTTGCAATTTGGTCGTGAGACCATTTTTTGCATTAAGTTGTTAATCTTCACTGGCTTTACAGTTGATATATATATTGCAGTTTCTGTCATAGAGTTACTATTGTGTCACCTGCTATTTTGAAAGCATGTCATGTATGATGCGTTTATGATATATAATGCATGGTGTGTGTAGGGTTGGAATCTAAGGTATTCATTTGCTAGCGACAATCAAATACAGTATGAAGCGACTCGTTTATACTGATACCTAGGAAGTTATATAACTCTAATCCAATCGTGTGTTCATTTACTGGTTACGGCTGGTTACAGTTTGATGATGCTCTGGCTCAGTTAGACCGAGTGAGGGAACATTTGGACTACCCCTACCAGATGAGGTTTCCATTGGCGGTGATCTTGATGCGGTGCCCGCAACGGGCCATGTTCTTGAACCAGCCGGTGGAGAGCGTGACAACCATCTATGTGGTTTAGTTTATGTAGTTGTATTCGGTGGTCTCTCACAACAATTTGGCATCACATTGACCAAACTTCTCTCTTATTTTGTTCTTTTAAGTATGATAACACTCATATGCCACCAAAATACTATCCGTAATCATGCACCCTGGAATGAAAGTGTGCTCTGTGTTCGCGAAATTATCTCGGGCATCATACTCTTCCAACGGTTAGCCAACAGTTTTTAGATAACTATATAAACTAAATTGCAATTAAATTGGCCGAAACTCACTTAGCGGTTCGGGATTATCGAATTTCGAAACAAGAGCCACCATCATACTGTTCCACCACTCCAGGTTCATGCCTGAGCTGAGCGCTTGTAACAAATTATGGAATCATCTTGGGGCATTTAGTTGACTTACTGTACTGAAGCATTAAGCATCAACAAGCACGGATTATTAATTCCTCATGCTTTTGCCAGATCCTTGATTAAGCAGCCCCATTTGTTTATTGCTTGCTTGATACTGGACTTGAGTGAATTGTTACGGGAGTTCAATCTGCATCATGGAGTACTCTCACTCTTCCTGCACTGCATACATGCTGTAGTTTAGATGCAACCGTGCAAGGATGGTCTTTAGAATTCGACAAAATATTTTCTATGGAGTTCACTGTCTTTCGTAGCTGCTATGTGTGGAATTATGTGTTTGTTACTGTTTTGTTATACTTGTTCAGCTGCCGTTGTAAACTAGCGTGTAGCTTTCTCAGGTGTCTATCTCGTCTGTTTCCAATTCTTTATGCACCACACTGCTCACTATTATATGCTTGAAGAGCACACAAGAACTTGTCATCGGTGCTAAACCATATGTTGCAGTGTTAGTTTTGTAAAATCACCCTATCATATATAGAATCTAATCGACATCATATAGGATCTGTGTACACTGGACTTCTCTCTAACAACGAAAGTTTATATACATGACACTGGACCGACAAGTGGTAGCAACAACCTGCGCTCACCTTTGTTTCGAACACTCACTAATCAGACCAGGTGATGCCCTCCATGCCGACGTTCTGGTCGAGCCCCAAGGCATTCCACACCGCCGGAGACGCGTCGACGATGTTGTTGGCACACGGTGGCTCGTAGTTGTGGTCGTCGTCGCAGCCATAGACGGAGTCGCACTCGTCCACCACCTTGGCATACACAGACTTGCCATTGGCGGTGATCTTGATGCGGTGCCCGCAACGGGCCATGTTCTTGAACCAGCCGGTGGAGAGCGCGACGACCATCTCCTTGTCGCTATGGTAGGCGTTGTCACACTCGGACGGACCGCCGCCGTCCTTGCCCTTCTCGAAGCTGTTGAGAGTCAAGACTGCCTTGGTGGTCGCGGTGACCGGCGGCGAGCAGTGGTACTGCGGGTACCTCTTGCCATCCTCGCAACAGTCCGTGTCGTTGCTCTTCTCGCAGTTGCCTGACTTTCCTGGAAGGTAGCCACTTGCACGGCAGACACCAAGACCCGGGCACTGGTCCGTAACGTATTAAATGGTTTGTTATAATACTATACTAGGTCGGACGTATATCTCATTAAGCATGATCCTTGGAAAAACAGACAGTGACAGGAAGTATTAGACCGACCATAAAAATATTGCAGTACAGGTTCAAAGAACTGAATGAATTGATAGCAACATTCTGTATATTCTATTTCTACCACACTTCTTACCGGTGCTTTCAACCGCGACTAACACCATCTGAGGGTCACTGAAATATAGAAAACTTCGTTAGATAAATATACTCCCTTCGTCCCATAATATAAGAGCGTTTTTAACACTAGTGTAGTGTCAAAAACGCTCTTATATTATGGGACTGAGGGGGCAAGTATTATGTTAAACTATCATGTGTTTTTATTCCACCAAAATAGTACAGCACAGCTTGATGCCAAGTTCGTCTAGTTCGTGCGGGCCATCGTGTGTTCATGCAAGGCTTCCCTTCTTCTTACTGAAAAAAAGTCAGGTCCTAATTCAATTTCACACAGAAGGAAATAAAATATCCAACCTGGGGAGAACATATAGTATAATGCTACCACCAGACGTGCAGTTCCTTGCTGGTGCAACACATATTTTCGCCATTTTGAGCAATTTACCTTGAGACCACAGTTTCATCCTCAGATTTCATTGGCGTAGTAATATCTTACTTGGAACTTTAGAATCCTGCAGACCATCATCTCATTTGACTGAATGTACTACACCGCATATACGCGCTGGCAGAAAGATAGTGGAGCACATTGCTCTGCTTAGACCCAAGCTGAAGAAAAGGGCATGCTTGATTACTTGCATACATCTCAGTATCACAAACCGAACTTTCGCTTGGATCTACAACTGCAAGACACACATCCAAATGTTCTATTTCGTCGAGTTTGAAGTCCTCCGGCATCTTGTTAAAATCAAGGTGTAACCACCCATTTTCCACTGGCATTACATTTCGAATGTGACTAGAATCAAAATAGGATGATCTCGCAAAAATAAGTCAGGACGTCTCTACCATGACAATATAGAGTGAATAGCCCTAGTAACAAAGGGAAAACGCCCTGGCTCCATTCACTGAAGATGGTCCTCAATTTGACTTGGTAACATCATGAATGACATTAGCCAAGTAGGGGACATTGCCCGTCGCTACGCCGGCCATGCTGAAAGAAGAGATGCATAACAAGTTAATGTGAGGAGATTAGACCAAAGGCGTCAGCGAAATAAAGAAAAACATGAAGAAACTGAATAGTTCTGGTCGTTGTTAGTACCTTATTCTCCCGTTGCGTGTCATGTAGATATGGTATTCACTTGTCAAGCGGTCGACTTGTTCCGGTGTCATCCCACTGTAGCAAAACATTCCAATCTGCACGAATATACAAAACAGTTCTTACATATAACCAATAGCCAAATTGCCAATCTCCAGAAGAAACAAAGTTGAAATGAATGCAGAGATTATTGTCCAGCTAAAGATATCAGCGCCAAACAGAAGGAGATTGGTGACTTGCAGGACTGTATTGGCACCATAACCCACACAACATAGAATCATTTCCCCGTCTGAGTTTGCACAAAAAGTGTGGAAGCCATAATTTAATTAAGTTACATCAAATGTAGTCCCCGTTGAGAAAATTTTTCTATAACTACAAGATTATGGTACCCCAGGGTGGGACATTACGATTGCCAGCATTCTCGCAACTATTGTGCATCGGTACAATTTGCATGCCACTAGTATCAAATTCAGAAATTCCATAATGACATTTATCATAGTACTATTTTACCTGATTGGTGACATGCTCCCATGATAAAGGTGAACCTAACTTTTCAAGATTCTCCAGAAGTGCCGTCCGCATTCCAATGATACGATCAGCCATACCCTAGAGACAACAAGAATTGTTAATAAATTACTTTCTTTACATACTTGATACGTCTCTAATGTATCTATAATTTATAAAGTATTCATGCCATGTTTATTATAGTTTTGTATGATTTTGGTGCACTTTTATATGGCTTTTATATAATTTTTATGGACTAACATATTGACCTAGTGCCCAGTGCCAGTTGTTGTTTTCTGCTTGTTTTTTATTTTCCAGAAAATCCATATCAAATGAAGTCCAAATGCAGCGAAACTTTTTGAATTTTTTTTCTGGAACATAAGAGACACTAGAAGCTTCGGGAGGTGGCCAGAAGACCCACAGGGGCCTCACGAGCCTGGCGCGCCCTGGTGGCTCGTGGGGCCCCTGTGGCCCTTCTTCGCGTGATTCCAACGCCAAAAAATCATATATATTCAGAAACCCCCGAAAGTTAACCTAGATGAGTTTTTACGCCGCCGCAAGCCTCTGTACCTCCACGATCCCATCTGGAGCCCTTTTCCGGCACCCTGCCGGAGGGGGGAATCATCACCGGAGGCCATCTTCATCATCGCGGTGGTCTCCATGACGAGGAGGGAGTAATTCACCCTCGGGGCTGAGGGTTTGTACCAGTAGCTATGTGTTTGATCTCTCTCTCTCTCTCTCTCTCGTGTTCTTGATTTGGCACGATCTTGATGTATCGCGAGCTTTGTTAATATAGTTGGATCATATGGTGTTTCTTCACTCTCTATCTTTGTTGTGATGAATCGAATCTTTTCCCTTTGAGGTTTCGTTATTGTCGGATTGAATATTCAGATTTGAGAACACTTGATGTATGTCTTGCATATGAATACCCGTGGTGACAATGGGGTATTATATTGATTCACTTGATGTATGTTTTGGCACTCAACTCGCGGATTCCCGAGGTGACATTGGGGTAATCTATGCATAGGGGTTGATACAAGTTTTCATTATTTTTTCTCCGATAGAAACTTTGGGGTGCTCCTTGGAGTTCTTTGTGTGGATTGAATATTATGATTATGAAGTTGTTTGATGCATATCGTATAATCAACTCATGGATACTTGTGGTGACATTGGGGTATCTAGGTGACATTAGAGTTGGTTGATGTGTATCATATGGTGTTATTTTAGTACGAACTCTAAGGCTATTTGTGACACTTATAGGAATAGCTCAATAGATCGATCGGAAAGGATAACTTTGAGGTGGTTTCGTACCCTACAAACAATTTCTATCTTATGTTCTCCGCTAATAGGAATTTGGGAGTGATTCTTTATCGCACGTTGAGGGATGATTATATGATCCAATTATGTTATCATTGTTGAGAGATTGCACTAGCGAAAGTATGAACCCTATGCCTTGTTTTTAAGCATTGCAATACCTTTTGTACTCACTTTTGTTACTAGTTACCTTGCTGTTTTTATATTTTCAGACTACAAAAACCTATATCTATTATCCATACTACACTTGTATCACCATCTCTTCGCCGAACTAGTGCACCTATACAATTTACCATTGTATTGGGTGTGTTGGGGACACAAAAGACTCTTTGTTATTTGGTTGCAGGGTTGTTTGAGAGAGACCATCTTCATCCTACGCCTCCCATGAATTGATAAACCTTAGTTCATCCACTTGAGAGAAAATTGCTACTGTCCTACAAACCTCTGTGCTTGGAGATCTAACACGAGTCTACAAGAACAAGTTGTGTAGTAGACATCAATACTCCATAAACTTCATTTAGGAGCCTTAAATGGTTTAGACAGCTAATCAACAGTTTACCTTGACCTCTCCCAACCATAAGTTCTTCAATTCTGGATTATTAAGGATAATTGAAACAACCAGCGCACCATGAACAGGTGGGTTGCTGTACATTGGTCTCGCAATCTGTTGCAATTGGCTCTTAACAGCAACTGCATGCATCTCGCAATCTGTTGCAATTGGCTCTTAACAGCAACTGCTTGCATCTCATCCTCACACCGAATACTGCAATGGCAGCAAATTAAATGATAGCAACGATCATGGTATGGCCACCATTTAAATAAAACACAACATATTTTCTTTGAGAGTCATAGACTTCGCTACAGACAATAAACAGGGAGCATTCCCTCAAGTGAATTTTTTCTAGTCTTTTGTTTTATTTTAAAACGCCGTGTGTCTTGAGGAATACAACAAGCTCCGACAAGACTTATTTATTTTTTACCACAAAGCCACACTTAATTTCACAGGAGCATGCGTGTAGTTGGTCAGAACATACACTACTGCATCATGATAAACCGAGTGAGGGAACATTTGGACTACCCCTACCAGACAAGGTTTCCTAATGAAGGGGGAACAGTATGATTGAATGTTCTGGGCTCTCCGAGAGGATATCCAGCGTAAAGACCAGTCCAAGGTGGTTGCACTTGTCCAAGATGGGAATCTCGGCTCCCGGCTGGTCATTTAGCTATATTTGTACATCTCTGGTAACGGTTTATGACAACCCAGCCCCACCACTACAGGCGTCCGACCAATTGAAGACCAAGCCATTCCATCCCCCACTGTAACCAACCGAAAAGAAAACCGGAGGAAAGCAAAACACAGAAGAAAAAACACATGTTCGCCCTGAACATCACTTGATCGCCCAAAACTTTGAGCAATTATGAAATCTATCCAGTTTAGTTTATGCACTTATACTCACTAGTCTCTCACAACACTCTAGGAGTAGACGTAGAAGAACTTCGAGAAATTACGAAACCTATGTGGTTTAGTTTATGTAGTTATATTCGGTGGTCTGTCACAATAATTTTCCATCACATTGACCAAACTTCCCTTTTATTTTTGTTCTATGAGCTATGATAACACTCGTATGCCACCAAAATAATTTCCGTAATCATGCACCCTGAAATGAAAGTGTTCTATGTTGGCGAAATTATCTCGGGCAGCATACTCTTTGAGCGGTTAAGCATCATTTTTTAGATAACTATGTAAACTAAATTGCAAATATATTTGCCGAGACTGACTTAGCGGTTCAAGGTTATGAATTCTCCGAATAAGAGACACCATCATACTGTTCCACCACTCCGGTATCATGTCTGAGTTGAGCGCTTGTAACATTACGGGATCATGAAATCATCTTGATTGCGCATTTAGTTGACTTACTGAAACATTAAGCATCAACAAGCTTGGATTATTAGTTCCTCGTGCTTTTCCCAGATCCTTGGTTAAGCAGCTCCATTTGTTGATTCTTGCTTGATACTCTCCACTTCAATTAATTGTTATGGGATTGAAATCTGCGTCATGGAGCACTCTCACTCTTCCTGCTCTGCATACATGCTGTAATTTAGATGCAATAGTTCAAGATAATGATCCATAGAATTAGACATAATATTTTCTATGGAGTTCACTGTGTTTGGTAGCTGCTCTGTGGAATGAGTGTGTAGCTTTCTCAGGTGTCTCTCTCGTGTGTTTCACATTCTTTATGCACCACGCTGCTCACTATTCATTATATGCATGATCGAAGAGCAAACGCGAACTTGTCATCCGTGCTAAACCATAGGTAGCAAACCTCCCGAGTATAGTATATATGTACACTGGACTTCCCTCTAAGAACGAAAATTATATACATGACACTGGACCGACAAGTGGTAACAACAACCTGCGCTCACCTTTGTTTTGGAAACTCACTCATCAGACCAGGTGATGCCCTCCATGCTGACGTTCTGGTCGAGCCCCAAGGCATTCCACACCGCAAGAGAGGCGTCGACGATATTGTTGGCACAAGGGGGCTCATAGTTGTGGTCGTCGTCGCAGCCATAGACGGAGTCGCACTCGTCCACCACCTTGGCATACACAGACTTGCCATTGGCGGTGATCTTGATGCGGTGCCCGCAACGGGCCATGTTCTTGAACCAGCCGGTGGAGAGCGCGACTACCATCTCCTTGTCGCTATGGTAGGCGTTGTCACACTCCGACGGACCGCCGCCGTCCTTGCCCTTCTCGAAGCTGTTGAGAGTCAAGACGGCCTTGGTGGTCGCGGTGACCGGCGGCGAGCAGTGGTACTGCGGGTACCTCTTGCCATCCTCGCAACAGTCCGGGTCGTTGCTCTTCTCACAGTTGCCTGACTTTCCTGGAAGGTAGCCACTCGCATGACACACGCCAAGACCCGGGCGGAGCGAGGACGCGATGTGGGAGGTGGAGAGCGCCACCAGGAGGAAGATTGCCATGGTGGCTAGAGCTCTTGCTGTGCCCATCTTACCTACTGAACACTCTTGAACTGAAAACCTCCTCTTCTTGGTTGCTGATGTTTGTTTGCGTCGATTGCTGGTGTGGTTATAGAGCTGCCGGGTCGACTTTATATAGCGCTTCCGCTACTTCAGTTACCGACACCAAGTTGTTGCATGTTCTCCACGGCAAATCGTTGATAAGTTCGGGCATGGCACTTGTGCGTAACGTATCAAATGGTTTGATTAATAGGTCAGGCATATATATTTATCGTCTGTCTCAACATGATGGGAAAGTTAGACAGTGACAGGATGGATTAGACCGATGAAAAAAATATTGCAGAACATGTTCAAGGAACTGAATGACTTGGCATCAACATTCTATTCTATTTCTACAAACCTTTTTCCGATTTCTTGCTAAGGTCGCCTAGTATGTGCAGGTCTCACTCGTGTGTTGATGCGAGGCTTCCCAACGACACGTCGACACCTACCCGGCATGGCACGACCCAACACTTACCCGACGTGGTACAAGCAAAAGGGAGATGATCGAAACGATAAGATGATACAAGGGGGTGTACATGGGTGACAGAAAACATAACCTACTGTGACAAACGTGTATCATCACAGATGTCTTATTTTTAGTGATTGTATGGACACTTCTTCTAATCATTATGTCCATGCTTTGGGAAGAATTTCAATATTTATTCTTTTAACTATGATTACCCTTCTCCGAGGAATAGCTCTTAGTCTCCTCGAAGAAAACCCTTCACTGCCTTGTTGAAAACAATTTCTTCTCTGCCACCCGTTAAGATGTGGGTGGTTAAGAAAACCAAATTCTTCTGCATGACCACGCCTCCGGGTGATCACAGGGCATGTGCAGTGCACGTATACAGAAGACGTGAGACGAACACACTGCGGTGTGCAGAAGCTGTGCAGACGCTCGAAAACACACCACCAACCAAGGGCCACGGCGGTGCTAGCCGAACAGGGTATCTTGAGGCCGGTTGGACAAGGCCCATACGGAGGTGTGCATCGGTGGTAAGTGCCTATGGATCAGACGCCGCAGACAGCGCTTGCAACGGAGGATGCCCTTGCCGAATGTTGTGTTGGGCTATCCCGGGTATCTCTCATGAGGTGTTGCCCGGTCGACGTACTTTCCAATTTTCCAGGTCCTGTGTGTCCTGGTCAGTTGTTGATGTTCTCTATGCTGGGTCATGCCAGGTACCTCTCATCAGTTGTTGCCGCGAGAGCCCTAGCCGTTGAGGAGATGAAAGGAAGTTGTGATTGTGATTGGCAAGTTGGTTGTGCTCTGATGTGTAGGATGATTTTCTCTAAATTTGCAGCTTATGTATCGCTCGTGATGTTTTTCATGCCTTTCGGATGAGCCGATGTAATCGGATGCGGCGTATGTCAATAGGAAAACAACACAGTGCTTAATGGGTCGATAATATGGTCCATCCACTTGGAGTCAAAACCCAGCTTCAACATAATACTTCTCAAGAAATTCTCACTCCACCTGGTCATATGAATTGTGCATATCAAGCCTGACATCACATAGACAAGACTTCCCTTTCCGTTTCTTCGTTGTAGTATCATACCACTTGTATGCCACCAAATCATTATCCGTGATCATGCACCATGGAACGAAAGTGCTTTGTTATGGCGAAAATTATCTCGGGCAGCATACTCTTGAGACAATTAGCAACATTTCTTGATAACTTTATAAACTACATTGCGTGAAGAAAATGGCCGGAACCGACTTATGGATTTGGGGTTATCAAATTTTGGAATAGAAACCACCATTTTACTGTTACATCCCTCTGGAATCATGCCTGAGTTGAGTGCTTGTAACACATTATGGAGTCAATGGAATCATCTGGATTGCACATTTCGTTGATATACTGAAACTTTAAGCATCAACAAGCACGGATTATTTTCCTCATGTTTTTTCCTGGACCTTGATTATGCTGCTCCATTTTGATGGTTGCTTGCATAATGCTTGACTTGACTGAATTGTTATGGGAGTTAAATTTGCATCTTGGAGCACTCTCACTCTTCCTGCGCTACCACTTGCTGCATACGTGCTGTAGTTTAGATGCAACCATGCAAGAGAACGATCTGTAGAATTCGACAAAATGTTTTCTATGGAGTTCACTATCTTGGGTAGCTGCTCTGTGGACACTCAGTGCAAATGTGAATGATGTGTTTGTTACCGTTTGGTCATACTTCTTCAGCTACCCTTGAAAATGAGTGTGTAGCTTTCTCAGGTGTCTCTCTCGTGTGTTTCACATTCTTTATGCACCACGCTGCTCGCTATTTATTATATGCATGATCGAAGAGCAAACGCGAACTTGTCATCCGTGCTAAACCATAGGTAGCACTGTTTATTTTATAAATTCATGGAATCATATACAGAATCTGATCAACCTCCCCAGTATAGAATATGTGTATACAGGAGTTCCCTCTAAGAACGAAAATTATATACATGACACTGGACCGACAAGCGGTAGCAACAACCTGTGCTCACCTTTGTTTCAAACACTCACTCATCAGACCAGGTGATGCCCTCCATGCCAACGTTCTGGTCGAGCCCCAAGGCATTCCACACCGCAGGAGAGGCGTCGACGATGTTGTTGGCACATGGGGGCTCGTAATTGTGGTCGTCATCGCAGCCATAGACGGAGTCGCACTCGTCCACCACCTTGGCATACACAGACTTGCCATTGGCGGTGATCTTGATGCGGTGCCCGCAACGGGCCATGTTCTTGAACCAGCCGGTGGAGAGCGCGACTACCATCTCCTTGTCGCTATGGTAGGCATTGTCACACTCGGACGGACCGCCGCCGTCCTTGCCCTTCTCGAAGCTGTTGAGCGTCAAGACGGCCTTGGTGGTCGCGGTGACTGGGGGCGAGCAGTGGTACTGCGGGTATCTCTTGCCATCCTCGCAACAGTCCGGGTCGTTGCTCTTCTCACAGTTGCCTGACTTTCCTGGAAGGTAGCCACTTGCACGACACACGCCGAGACCTGGGCGGAGCGAGGACACGATGTGGGAGGTGGAGAGCGCCACCAGGAGGAAGATTCCCATGGTGGCTAGAGCTCTTGCATTGGCCATCTTTGCTACTGAGCAGTGCAACTTGTTCTTGGTTGCTGCTGTTTGTATGCGTTGATTGCTTGTGCGGTTAGGGAGCTGCAGGGTCAGACTTTATATTGTGCTTCCCCTAGTTCAGTTATCAACACCAACTTGTTGCATGTTCTCCACGGCAAATCATTGATAAATCCAGGCATGGCACTTGTGCGTAACGTATCAAATGGTCGGACATATAAATATATGGTGTGTCTCAGCATGATCCTTGGGAAAGACAGACAGTGACAGAAAGAATTAGACCGATGATAAAAATATTGCAGAACATGTTCAAGGAACTGAATGAATTGATAGCAACATTCTATTCTATCTCTACCATCCTTTTTCCGATCTTTTGCTAAGTTCGCCTTGTTCGCGCAGGTCTCGTTCGTGTGTTCATGCAAGGCTTCCCTTCTTAGTAAAAAAGTCAGGTCCAAGTCTAATTCTTGTGTTCTTCAAAATGTTAAGAAATTAGATATCTTAATTAAATTTCACAAAGAAGGAAATCAAATATACAACCTGGGCAGAACATATATAACGCTTCCACGAGAGTTGCCGTTCCTTCCTGGTTCAACACATATTTTTTCCATTTTAATTTGCACCTGGTAGTTTCATGGGCCTTGAGCCTCTTCCAGCAGCATTGCAAAAATCCGCACCTGTGTAAAATCCCAGATATTTGTTACGTTATGAATAGCTACGCGAGACTCCTCTTTTTTTTTCCTTGGCGCAAGTTGGGATCGAAAATATACGGCTGAACTAATTCGTGTCGGATTCGACGGGACTGTAAATGGTGCTCCATTGGTTGATATTATTTTTTCTTATGTGGGACCCGCGCGTCTGCGCCTGCTGCTCCAACCTCGGCCTCGCTCCCGCAAGCCTGCTAGAGCACGCGTAGCTTCCCTCCGCCGCTCCCATGTTCTCCCAAATGTGTTGCCGCCGTACGGTGTGATTAACGATGTTCAAACTATCAGGTAGGCCCCAACCAACAACCATTAGCTTAGACTAGTTCCCTATTAAGGCTAACACTCTGTCCTAATCACGGTATGACTAGTGGGCCCTTTGCTTAATACATCAGTTAAAAAAGTAGTTAAGACACTAACATGTGGGCCCTAGGTCTGCTTTGACCATGTCTTAGTTGAATGGGGTAAACTTTGACCCCTGGACCCACTTGCATATAGTGAAGCTAGCTCCTCGTGTGAGTCAAATGTTTTCTAGCTTATTTTATAATTAGAATGGTTTTAGAAAATTCTAGAAAAGCATTTAGACTTTGAGTAATTCATATGAACTTACAAAAAATACAAATAATATAACAAAATGTTCAAAAGAATATCACCCGCATGTGCATGTCATTTGCATTGATGACAAAACCAAGGCGAAACCCGACCTCCTACGAAGGAGACTTTCCTTCTGAGTACACACTCTACGACATATAGGAAATGGCGATAAATGTTGACCAACAGCACTGCCGACTCATATGCATGTACGCCCTCACACACCGACATGGAGTTCTCCATATTTGGAACTATATATGTGCTCCAAGGGCACTATAGAAGTGGACCGGCTCCTTTCGCCTAGACCAACCTACACCAAGTAGAAGATTTTGGGCCCTTCCCATCGAATTCACCAGCATCATCATAAAAACTCGCCGAGTTTCATTGACTCGGCGATCATCCCTCTACATTACAATCCTATATATTCTTCATATAATGAAGAAGAATCGGGGCATGAAGTAAGGTTTATTATCTATCTTGGAGTCTTGAACCTGTGTATATCGTGTGTCCCCATGTTCGGTGTTATACAACCCCTTGGTATCCTAACGTGGCGCCGCCTCGCCTACAAATTCCACGTAGTCCCTCTAATACCATAGTTAGGGTCGACGTAAATTTCTCGATAGTTTGATGAACCACAGTTGGTAGTTGAAAGTGACTATTGGGATGTGGTAACATTACTAGAGGTCATACGGGTTAATCATGATAAAACGCCAAATTGATAGGTCGTGTTGGAGAACATGGTGGCTTGTCTCATTTACGGTGGTTAAAAGCCGAGTTCTCGTTTCATTGATCCAAAACTGAGCGTACAAGCAAATGAGAATATATGATAACCCTCTCGACGTATGAACTTACCTTAGACATGTCCATGAGTCGCAACTAGATTTGGGCTTTTCATTTGGTATCGTTATTCAAGGAGAAGGTGGTGTACGTATCATTGTAAGGATGGGTCAGATTGTCAATTGGGAAAACTATCCTACGGGATGGGCTTGGGCCATGTCGCACAATAATTGCGTCTATACAAGAGAATTCGATCGGACTCGCGGTTACGAGTAGAACTCATATAGTTGACTCCATACAAGCTAAAGTGTAAGGTAGGAGTCGTGGTCCATCATCATCTGCCTACGCCATCAGAAGCGTGTGATCTCGCAATATGAGACGATCGGCACGTATGGGTAAAGTTGTACACCCCAGCACAGTTAAATCTATTCACATACTTGTGCCCGTGGTTATGTGACTGCTTGGTTTTTTTTTTTCTTGGACTAGGCTACTGCAATGGCTACTCTACAACTTGCTAAGATAAGTGTGAGTGCTATGTATTGCTTCCTCGGGAATGGAACGAGGGAGGACTCAGCGTGTACTACTGTACTCTTTTTTGTTTTGACGAAAAGGCTTTGATCTATTAAAGGAGTTCACTGGAAGTACAAAGTGTTCCAAAAGGTTCACACTGTGTTTTTAGCTGCTCCGTGGACACTCAGTGCAAATGTGAATGATGTAGTTTGTTACCGTTTTGGTATACTTGTTCAGCAACCCTTGAAAATGAGTGTGTAGCTTTCTCAGGTCTCTCTCTCTCTCGTGTGTTTCACATTCTTTATGCACCACGCTGCTCACTATTTATTATATGCATGATCGAAGAGCAAACGCGAACATCTCATCCGTGCTAAACCATAGGTAGCACTGTTTATTTTATAAATTCATGGATTCATATACAGCATCTGACAAACCTCCCGAGTATAGTATATGTGTACACTGGACTTCCCTCTAAGAACGAAAATTATATACATGACACTGGACCGACAAGTGGTAGCAACAACCTACGCTCACCTTTGTTTTGGAAACTCACTCATCAGACCAGGTGATGCCCTCCATGCCGACGTTCTGGTCGAGCCCCAACGCATTCCACACCGCAGGAGAGGCGTCGACGATGTTGTTGGCACACGGTGGCTCGTAGTTGTGGTCGTCGTCGCAGCCATAGACGGAGTCGCACTCGTCCACCACCTTGGCATACACAGACTTGCCATTGGCGGTGATCTTGATGCGGTGCCCGCAACGGGCCATGTTCTTGAACCAGCCGGTGGAGAGCGCGACTACCATCTCCTTGTCGCTATGGTAGGCGTTGTCACACTCCGACGGACCGCCGCCGTCCTTGCCCTTCTCGAAGCTGTTGAGAGTCAAGACGGCCTTGGTGGTCGCGGTGACCGGCGGCGAGCAGTGGTACTGCGGGTACCTCTTGCCATCCTCGCAACAGTCCGGGTCGTTGCTCTTCTCACAGTTGCCTGACTTTCCTGGAAGGAAGCCACTCGCATGACACACGCCAAGACCCGGGCGGAGCGAGGACGTGATGTGGCAGGTGGAGAGCGCCACCAGGAGGAAGATTGCCATGGTGGCTAGAGCTCTTGCTGTGCCCATCTTAGCTACTGAACAGTGCTGAACTCTAACCCTCGTCTACTTCTTCTTGGTTGCTGCTACACTACTGGTTTGTTTGCCACAATTGCTTGTGTTATTTTATATGTATATTATTGCTTGGTGTCCATCCTTGTATATATGATGTGCACGTGGACACCGGGACATTTTTGTTCTGGATCCGCCCCTGGCCACAATTGCTTGTGTTGTGTGGTTAGAGAGCTGCAGGGTCGACTTTATATAGTAGTGCTTCTGTTAGTGCAGTTGTGAGCACCAACTTGTTGCATGTTCTCCACGGCAAATCATTGATGTGTTCAGACATGGCACTGGTCCGTGACGTATCAAATGGTTTGTTATAATACTAGGTCGGACGTATATATATCGTGTCTCACTGAGCATGATCCTTGGGGAAGACAGAAAGAGACATGATTACACCGATGATAACAATATTGCAGAACAGGTTCAAAGAACTGAATGAATTGATAGCAACATTCTGTATATTCTATTTCTACCACACTTCTTACCGGTGCTTTCAACCGCGACTAACACCATCTGAGGGTCACTGAAATATAGAAAACTTCGTTAGATAAATACTCCCTCCGTCCCATAATATATGAGCGTTTTTAACACTAGTGTAGGGTCAAAAACGCTCTTATATTATGAGACTGAGGGAGTAAGTATTATGTTAAACTATCATGCGTTTTCATTCCACCAAAATACTATAGCACAGCTCGATGCCAAACAATGTTTCTTTTTTGCTAAGTACGGCTGGTTCGTGCAGGTCTCATCGTGTGTTTGTGCAAGGCTTCTTCCCTTGTCCTTATCCTTACTGGAAAGCCACGTACGTGCATGTCTTATTCATGCGTTCTTGAAAATGGTACCACGAGAAGGAAATAAAATGTACAACTTGGGGAGAACATAGATAATACTACCACGAGAGGTGCAGTTCCTTGCTGGTGCAACACATATTTTTGCCATTCTTATTTGCACCTTTTAGTTACGTGAGACTTCCTCTTCCAACCATACTAGCTTGTCCAAAATGTGCACCGATGTAAAATGCCACATATTTATTAGGTCAGGAGTATTAAGTTACGCGATACATCTCTTTTTTTCCCTTGAGATCAGTTGGGGTCGATAATTTATCAGCTTCATGAATTCGTGTCGAATTCATAAACCGTGCAGGGTTAAAAATTTCAACGAAATTTCAGTGAAATTTCTGAAATTTCGCATATTTCAGTGGGGTCCGAAATATTTTTAACCCCTAAATTTCGAGGCAGATTCTAACTGATTTCAAAGTAAATTTAAATTATGTTAAAATTCATTAAAAATAAGTGAAATTTGAAATCTCAAAATCCAAAATAATTTCTAAAATATGCGAAATTGCCGAAATTTCGCATATTTCGGTGAGGTCCGAAATTATTTTGTTTCCGAAATTAAAAACCATGCCGTGCCCCATCATGTGACATTGATAGGCCCACTTATTATTCATGGATGAGGCCCCACGCGAATCGCCCGATCCGGATTTTCCTGATCGGCGATTCCGGCCGCAACCTTGAGCCTGTTCTCTGTACGTTGGCCATGGCGGCAACGCCGGCCTCCACCTCAGGAGATCCTCTCTTCGCCACGTCTTCCCAATCGCGGATATGCAGTGACGGTTGTGCCGCGTCGGCGCGTTAAGACCCTGCGGCCGCAAGCGATGCGAGTGGCGCAGGCCCAGTCCGTGTGATTGTGGCAGCGCAGCAGCAGCGGCTGCACGCTCGGTGTGCTGCCTCATCGGTCTCCTGCTCGCCCAGGAGATGGCAGCTGGTGGCGCTCCACAAGCAATATGAAGATCGATGGTCCCATGTCCTCAGGGTAGAGCTCCCGTGGGTGTGAACTGTGGAAGGACGCCGGGGTAACGATCCCGGGGCCGTGGTGTATGCTGCTGGTCGGTTCATGTCAGTGTGGACTAGCACCGTCTAGATTTGCACCGCGACATGGATGGCCCCCCGATGGCTATCGTGATGATCTTATGTGGGATTACATCCCACTCGTCTGCTAGGGTCACTTCAGCCTGGCTAGCGTGACGTGACTATCGGAAGATCCATCATCAAGTTTGTGACTGAAACACTGCTTCAGGTCCGGGGTGAAAACCTTTGCTCTAGCTTGTATTGTTGGGCTCATCAGCATCACACTTGCGTCGTTACCTTCATGAAGGTGTCGTCTAGTGGATGTGTGCTAGCCTTCGGTGGTTGGTCTCGGCTTGCAGGATGAAAAATCCACGGCCTGGTAAGTTGCGACCGGACGGGACGATGGCGGAGCAAGGACGTGTATTCTTCTCGAAGGTTCTGTTGCGGAAGAAGTAGACTTTGTCATAGGTGTTTCATTCATATCTTGTAAAGTTTCTTCCGTGGTTGCCTATGTTTTGTATTCCCCTTTTTGATGATTTTCATCAACTTTAATAAAAAATGGTTCTGTGTATCAACCTCCCTTTCCAAAAAAAAACAGGTCACATTCTTTTTTCAAGTAGGACCCCATGTTCCCGCTCCTACTGCTCTAGCCTCAGCCACGGTCTTGCAAACCAGCTAGAGCACGCATAGCTGCCCTCTGTCATTGTCGTGTCCTCCCGGTGTGTCGCCGTCGTACAGTGTGGTCACCGGCGTCCAAACGCAGGTAGTAACACTACCAGGTCGGCCGGCCATTGGCTTAGACTAGTCCCCTATTAAGGTTAACCCTTTGTCCATATAGCCCCATGATCAGTGGGCCCTCTATTTAATCCATCGGTTAAAATATAGCGAAGACACTGCCATGTGGGCCCCACTTCTAGTTTGATAGTCTTAGTTGACGGGGTAAACATTGACACCTGGATCCACTTGGCATACACCATCGCTAGGTCCGCGTGTGTGGCAAAAGTTTTTCCGGATATTTTGAGTTCAGAAATGATTTTAGAAATTCCAAAAAAAGCATTTAAACTTTGAAAAATCGTAAAGGAATTCATATGAATTTAGAGTTATGCAAATAGTATACAAAATGTTCAAAAATTATCACCTAGATGTGTATTTCATTTGCATTCATGAGAAAACCAATACTTTAAACCTAATTCGGGTAAATAACTTTTATTGGCCTTTTAATAATTATTCAAGTTGTTGGGAATGCAATAACTAATGCATTTGAAAATCAATTAACCTCGGTTATGTTGCATTAAATCAATTTCAAATAACACTATGACATGCCATGCATCTCATATCATGATCATTTTGGTGTCTTGATTGTAGTAGTAAATGCCACGTCTTGCGCTTTCCTGGTGTTTGTGATTCTTCTTGATAGGACCCAAAGTTAATGTGAACCACGAGAAAGATTTAAGCGGTGTCAATTGCTGATGAAAGACAAGTAAAAATCTCTTGATCATATGGGCACCCCCATTACTTTCAAACCATACATTTGTGTCTCCCTCGCTATAATTGCATTTGATTCAATTGTGATTTGTTGATAGGTAGTCTGTGAGCCTATTCTTTTCGGGATATGGTCTTAAAACCCTAAATCATTGATCCCCAAAATCCTAGAATGATTAGTAGTTGCTTGATTTGTAGCCAGCTTTTATCCTTACTTATTGGTTATGCTTAGTCATGCTTATTAGCGGTCAAGTCTTCATGCGCGAAATTGTTCTTATTAATTCCTTTTCCTACCTTTCATTGAAAAAAACTCCACATAAATATATGGGAAAATTTTGTTTTTGCCACTCTAGATTTTGCCAATTTTTCTTATGCCACTCTAGATTTTGACATTTCACTTTTGCCACTCTTAGTTTTTGACAATTATCACAATTGCCATTCCCGTGGCAAAAAGTGGCATAAGGAAACTACAAGAGATCTAGCCTACTATGACGAGCCAAAATATGTCATGCAATAGACAAAAATGTCGCAGAATACACCTTCTTGACGTTTTATGGGCGTCACGAGCATCGTCACAGAATCCCCGTCACAGATTACTCCTAGTGACGGCGCACACACTTAACGTCACTGAAAATGGGACCTTCGATGACGTTTTGTACAACGTCATCGACTTGCTATTTCAATGACAGCTGATATATGTCACATGTTAGATAAAAATATGCCATAGTCTACCATATTTAGCGATGAAGCAACGTCACTGACTTGTTACCATGTCAGCATAGGACAATGATTAATACGACCTCATCTTGATATATTTAATTGATTTGACCTTTAAATTACAATGAATTATCCAATCCAATATAATCCAAATTCATACCATAATAAGTATTTAATTCACATCACATTATATAAATACAAATAAGTTAAAGCCAAATCAGATTAACCGAAATTAATGAAAAATCATATTATAAATTCAGTCATCTTAGCCGAATCATCTTCTAAATAAAAGTGACAATAAAAACTAACACTGATTCACAAGTTTGACACACACGACAATAGACAAGTTGCAAACTAATATTTAGATGACTAAAGACCACAAAAGTGTTGTCATGATGGCCTTCATGCACCATGAGGTTGGGGCTGCTGAGTTGATTGAGCTCTTAAGAGAAAACAATCAGTTTATCCATTTCTCATTGCTTCTTTTCTAGGCCTTAATGATTCTTGATGCTTCCTCTCCATATCTTCAAGTACTCCCTCTTATGCTTCAGGTGCCTATAAATTAATGAAACACAATAGCGATGAATCTTTATTAGATGAAAACAAACAATACAACAAGGTACAAGAATCCAAACTATAAATATGAAATAGAGAAGTATTGCACATTATTAAATATAAAGGCAAGCATGAAGGTGAGCCAATGAAATAGTAAACCCAAGAATAAGTTATAATGGTTAAAGAGCACACATAATAAAGAGCTAGATTTCATTTAAGGACATGCAATCCATGCATCTCTTAGCGTAGCACACGCCTCACCCGTGCATTTATCTTTTGCACGAAATGCCGGAGTGGAACCGAATGAATTGCCAAAAGACCTACCTGCCAATGGTATCTACACTAACTAAATAAATTTTCCTTAAACTTGTTTAGAATTGAACCTGAAAATATGCAGCCATTTTACATGTGCATGCGTACTTTCCTGAAACACACATGAAAATATAGTAAAGTATATAACTTAGAATGTAAATACAGGATGCACTAATATTGTATATATAAGTAATGCAAATATAGATTGGCTTTGCATTGGTATACAAAAAATAAACAAAATATATTGTGTAAAGCAGTATTGTAAACTGGAAACACTGTTAATAGGCAGTGCATGCAAGACTATATTAACAAAGAATGAAGATTTCAATGCATTGGGATCTAACAAGTGGTCCAAGCAGCATGCAGGATGCAGCTAGGGCACGGCCAGGGAGAAGCAATCAGCAAGCCTAAGAAAACAAGGCAAGAAAGTTTTGGGAAAAACAGCGAAACTTAATATTACTATAGGTGATGGCATAGTTCAGAATACAATAAAGTTAATTACAATAGTTGGCACAGTTTTGAAAACCAGAAAGAACCTGACACCTAGGCAAAAACCTACAGCCAACATGCATTCAACGATGAAGTGCAACCCCAAATAAGCAATACACGGGGCCCTGTAGGCATGTACACGCAGATGGAACTATGCATTGCTACTAGAAAATAGATATATCATGATGAACTGAATAATTTCTGAAATTGCTAAAATGGAAAATACAGAGAATGTATGCCTGAATTCTAGAACAGATCAAAATAAATAAATTCCAGGGAAATCAAGCAAACATCCATCGGTATATAGAGCATCTAGAATTTAATTAAATAAAAGATCATTGTACAGTATGTGTGTGCTTGAATTGAGCACCATGTAGCCCTGCGAAAATAGTCAGGACCAAATCAAGGACATGCACAAAATATTGGCAAGCTACGAATGTTTGGATTGTAGCCCCAATAGCGAATGCCAATTTTTTGCAAAAACGTTGTCTTCTGTTTGACATCGGGCCAAAATTACTTGTCAAATATATTTTCTTCTTCAATTTATTTTTGGTGGAAAGAAGAAAAAGAATCGGCGATATGGAATAGAATACTTCAGACCTAGCAAATCACCAATGATTTGAAATAGAATAGTGCCGATCTAGGAAATACTCCGTAACACACAAGTGCAGGCACATCTCGTACTGACAGAGCCACGCGTGGGTAATTTGCCATCGAAAAGTGGATGAAAGGTGGAGCACGTATGATGGTCGCCACCTGCCGGAGCAGTGTCTTTTCACGCCGGCACCCCGCAGCCGGTGGTAGCTGCATACACGCCGGCACCCCGCGACCGGCGGGAATTGCAGGTACGTGCCCCCTTTAGTTTTCAGCTGTACAAATGAGAAGAGAAATTACGAGCTGTGACAAACTCAAATCTGTAGCACCTCGCCCATCGAACAGATTATTTAGCACGTGAATTCATCGAGTTAGAAAATCTAATGCGTTGGGGAAGAAGAAACTAACCGGCGGGGAGAGCAACAACGACGCAACAGCAGGGAAGGGGGTGACGGGATGAGGAGCCCAGATCCGTTTAAGAGGGATGAGAAGCGCGGATCCGTTCAAGTGGGATGAGGCCGACGACTTGTTGCTCGCGAGTTGACGCGGTGGATCCGATCTCGGCCGGTGAGGCGGCCTCCAATCTAGCCGCGGCGGGTAGCTGCAATTGCGGGAGAAGAAGAACCGTACAAAGGAATGGGAAGTGGGCGGTGGCTCATATTCGCTGGGCCAAACTTGTTCTCGTCCACTCTCCTTCTCCTTATTTCTATTTCTACTAGGAAAATGGCCCATGCGTTGCAATGGGATCAAAATTCATCACACTCAAACAATTCTTATCCAATCACTATGTTCTTTTCCAAAACAATTAGTATTGTCAAATATCTCTAACATGAAGTTCTTCCAAGTAGACCATCTTTAAAATGTTTGCATTGTTATTTTTTCCAGAGAAATATTGTTTGACTTGCGAGCCGTGCAACACCAGAATGAGGGATAAACCAGCTACAATCCAAATTCCCAATGTACACAGCCCATCGTAGTCCCATTCTAAATTTAATTATTGCTAACCACACCAATGCATTCCTTTGATTATGCGCTCTCAGGATCCCTTTAATTAGAGGTCCTTTCTTATTTGGACTGCTTTCCCTCCTTATTTCATTTTCCTTCCTAATTTTTTGGAAATCCCTTTTAATTAGAAGCTTTTGCTTTCCCTCCTTATTTTCCTGCCGCATGGACTGAATTTCTTTCCTTATATTCCTGTCACAAGGATTTAATTGTTTTCACTTTATTTCTCCTCTCTTATTTCCTTCCTTCTTTTTCCAACACAGACTCAATATATTATATCCTTATTTCTTTGCATGTCGACCCACAAGCAGCCAGCCATGCACCACCGTCCCACAAGTCAACCAACAATTCCGTCCGATTAGAGCCGTTTCACTATCGCTTCTTTTCCTCTTTTATTGAGGGGGTTAATTCCTTTATTCCGAAATCCGCACATCACCCTCTATCAAAGCTGCCTGTTGGTGCCCTAGACAACTCCTGAAGGTATATAAATTGCTGATTTTTTTTAGAAAAAGGCGAGGTGGGACTTTTAAATAGTTGGCGAACCATCTATTGAAACAAAAGCGTCGTTAGCGCACTTGGTTAGACCCCTCCTTCATCACAAGGGAGGTGCTGAGTTCGATCCTCACGTTGAGCAATTATGTTTTTTCCTCGACGGCCCAACACGCACACTGGCCCAGGCGGCCCACGAGATCGGGACAAACGCGATCGATCGGTGGTGGCGATATGTATGTATATTTATGGATTGCGGGTTCAATAAAGAAAAAACACAAGGACTTTTTCGCAAAAAGTGCGCGACGGTGAACCCGACAGAAGCAATGCGTGCTTTATTAGTAGGTAAAGATATTTTTTTCTTGTCCACTCTGAAAAAAACATTGGGAAGATTGCAGTCTTATTTCAATTTTTATTTTTATTATTCCCTCGATCAAAACAGCAGCAGCGCCAATTTATTACCTAACGACCACTGCCTATCTTTTTTTAGATAGAACAAACCAACCGCAATGACCTATGAAAAAAAACTAGTCAAGACTATCCCTTGATGGATTATTTTTATAGAATAAATCACCTGAGAACACAACACCGAGTCGAGCACTCGAACGTAGGTGGGCAACCAGCACACTCCGCGTTGCTAGCCACCGGAGCGACGCTCGCTTCTCAGCATCGCCATATGAATCAGCTCAAGAACGCTCGTAATAACTTTTTTCCCAACCAGTACATGTTTACATTAGATAGAACAAAACAATTACATTGCTCAATAGCCTATGAATAAACATTGGTGGGTCCCACTGTCAACACTTATGAGTCGGTCCTGCCGCTCAATAAGCCATGAAGCAACTATGGCGGGTCTGACAGCTAGACGTCACATGACGAAAAAATGAGCATCACACATTCATAATATTCGATGACTCTAGTAGGTTCGTCATGGAAGTTACCATATTGTCATAGAAATTGGTAGCTAGGTGGCTCTCAACGGCCGAGGAAACTTGGTGACACTAATCTTCACCGATTAGCAGCGATCGGTGGCGCCACCTATAAAACGTCACACATTGGGTATTTCTGTGATGTTGTCCACCACCGTCACAAGGATTTTCGTCACAGTATCTCATTTTTGTTGTAGTGTTAAAATTGGCAAAATCTAGAGTGGCAAAAATAAAAATTTCCCTAAATATATAGGAAGTCCTAATAGTCCTCCAAATTTGTGATGAAACGCCTTGCACCTATCATAAAAATATTGGGTCGACTTTCTAAGAAAAACTCTTGATTTCACATATAAATCCAACATTCCATATATGCCACCTAACCATAGTTTCAAATAGCGGAGATAGCGTCCGCTATTGCGTCCGCAATAGTGCTACCGCAATAGCGTCCGCTATTGCTCAAATTAAATGCCATTATACTTTGTTAATGATCTAGAAATATACACAACAATCTAGTGTTTTTACAAATCTGCTACGCGGACATAGCGCCCGTAATATCGCCCGCTATCCGCATTGCGCTACGCGGACCCCAATTCGCTACCAGCCCGCTATCCGCTATTTAAAACCATGCACCTAACAAAGCAACCACAATTTTGGTTGCTTGGAAATTTCCACAATAAATCATGGATCATCCTTTAGCTACACATGCTCAATATCCACAATAATATGAGCCTAACCAGTGCAAATATTTGCCACGATCATCAATCCCCTTTCTACTCAAAATGGAAAATATGATAAAACCGATATTTGTGGTCATCCTTTTCACTTCAAACTTTTTCACACTTCTCATATACCCTAAAACTCAACGATTCCAGAAGTGCAACTCAAGGGGAAATGATATTGAATAGTTACTGTCTTACAAACACCTAGGGTTCATTTTGTAGGGTCGAACTAGAAGCTATAGCTAGCTTAGTCCCATGTTCTATCTAACCCCTCCTCTATCCCTAATTAACCTAGAGATACAACTCTGACTAGATTTATGAGCCCGTGCCTTGCTAGGATAACCTGGATGGGAGTGGCATGTAAGTGATAATGTTAGGAAGGTTAAGACCATGGCATTGGAGGTTATCCCTGCAATTTGCACGGCGTACCTGCCCAACCAATGTCAATCCACTAGCGATTATCCATCCAGAGCCTTTCCAAGTGCCCACAGCCACTCCATGACATCCCATGTAGCTCCCGTACTGCAACAAAGCTCCAATCGTATCGCCCCAAGCGGGTGTGCTCCGGCCGGAGAAACCCCATTATTATCACCTCCAGAAGATCTCCTATTTAGAAACTCCCCCTCCCCGAGCACCCTTTCCCACCCATAGCTCCTCCTCCCATTCCAGGGAATTTTCATGCCTAATGAGTTGTACCCCCGCGCTCTCCTTCTCCACCACTAGAGAAATCATAGCCGCTGCCACCTCTTACCGCCATGAGCTATCTAGAGCATCCCTCATCGACTCCATACACCAATGCGGCCCAATTGCCACCGCATAGCACCCTCGGCGCTCCAATACCTCTTCTGGATCACCGCATCGTGCACCTCAAAGGCGCCTGTCACCACCGGCCCCCCTTGGGGGACGTTGTCCTTGCTCCAGAGCTCCTCGGCGACCGTTTCCTACATGGACTAGTGCTGCTCGCTTCTCTCATCAACCTTTTGTGTGAAGCATCGACGACGTCTATGTCAATAGCTAGAATGGATACTGCCGACGCTGTCTTCGTTCCGTACTGGAACGGCGAGAATGACCCCTCGTTTCAACTGGCCAGGTGGGCCCCTTCCATTGGTGGCTCATCCCTCCATCTTTTGCATTAGTATTGTATGTTCCATCAAGATAAAGGATACCTATGCAAATATTTTATTTGAAACAACGGGAGCCTCTGCAAACGTTGAATTTAACTCCTACATAATTCCTAACTCCTCCTCATGCTTAAATAAGCTCAAAAGCCCCTTACCGTGGAATGGGAATACTTATGGTGATAACGGGAAGCCCTGATGGAGTCCCCAAGTGGGAGAGAATAGATCAGGTACTCTACCATTAATTCAACTGGACCTGATATTTAATGGGTGGGACGCATTCGATAATGAGGTCTACCCACTTGGAGTCAAAACCCAGCTTCAACATAATACTTCTCAAGAAATTCCACTCCATCTGGTCATATGAATTGTGCACATCAAGCTTGATATCACATAAACAAAACCCTTCTTTCCTTTTCTTCTTTGTAGTATGATAACACTCGTATGCCACCAAATCATTATTCGTAATAATGCACCATGGAATGAAAGTGCTTGCTTATGGCGAAAATTATCTCGGGCAGCATACTCTTCAAATAGTTAGCAACATTTCTTGATAACTTTATAAACTACATTGCGTGAAGAAAAATGGCTTGAACTGACTTACGGATTTGGGGTTATCAAATTTTGGAATAGAAACCACCATCTACTGTTACATCCGTCTAGAACCATACCCGAGTTGAGTGCTTGTAACACATTATGGAATCATGCAATCACCTGAATTGCATAATTAGTTGATTTACTGAAACATTAAGGATCAACAAGCACGGATTATTCCTCCTGCTTTTGCATGGCGCTTGATTAAGCTGCTCCATTTTCTTGATTGCTTGCTTAATACTTGACTTGAGTGAATTGTTATGGGAGTTATATTTGTATCTTGGAGCACTCTCACTCTTCCTACGCTGCCACTTGCTGCAAACATGTTGTAGTTTAGATGCAACCATGCAAGAGAACGGTCCGTAGAACTTGGCAAAATATTTTCTATGAAGTTCACTGTGTTTTGTTTTTGGAGGAAAAGGTTCACACTGTGTTTTTAGCTGCTCCGTGGGCACTCAGTGCAAATGTGAAAGATGTAGTTTGATACCGTTTTGTTATACTTGTTTAGCTACCCTTGAAAATGAGTGTGTAGCTTTCTCAGGTGTCTCTCTCGTGTGTTTCACATTCTTTATGCACCACGCTGCTCACTATTTATTATATGCATGATCGAAGAGCAAACGCGAACTTGTCATCCGTGCTAAACCATAGGTAGCACTGTTTATTTTATAAATTCATGGAATCATATACAGAATCTGATCAACCTCCCCAGTATAGAATATGTGTATACAGGAGTTCCCTCTAAGAACGAAAATTATATACATGACACTGGACCGACAAGCGGTAGCAACAACCTGTGCTCACCTTTGTTTCAAACACTCACTCATCAGACCAGGTGATGCCCTCCATGCCAACGTGCTGGTCGAGCCCCAAGGCATTCCACACAGCAGGAGAGGCGTCGACGATGTTGTTGGCACATGGGGGCTCGTAATTGTGGTCATCATCGCAGCCATAGACGGAGTCGCACTCGTCCACCACCTTGGCATACACAGACTTGCCATTGGCGGTGATCTTGATGCGGTGCCCGCAACGGGCCATGTTCTTGAACCAGCCGGTGGAGAGCGCGACTACCATCTCCTTGTCGCTATGGTAGGCATTGTCACACTCGGACGGACCGCCGCCATCCTTGCCCTTCTCGAAGCTGTTGAGCGTCAAGACGGCCTTGGTGGTCGCGGTGACTGGGGGCGAGCAGTGGTACTGCGGGTATCTCTTGCCATCCTCGCAACAGTCCGGGTCGTTGCTCTTCTCACAGTTGCCTGACTTTCCTGGAAGGTAGCCACTTGCACGACACACGCCGAGACCTGGGCGGAGCGAGGACACGATGTGGGAGGTGGAGAGCGCCACCAGGAGGAAGATTCCCATGGTGGCTAGAGCTCTTGCATTGGCCATCTTTGCTACTGAGCAGTGCAACTTGTTCTTGGTTGCTGCTGTTTGTATGCGTTGATTGCTTGTGCGGTTAGGGAGCTGCAGGGTCAGACTTTATATTGTGCTTCCCCTAGTTCAGTTATCAACACCAACTTGTTGCATGTTCTCCACAGCAAATCATTGATAAATTCAGGCATGGCACTTGTGCGTAACGTATCAAATGGTCGGACATATAAATATATGGTGTATCTCAGCATGATCCTTGGGAAAGACAGACAGTGACAGAAAGAATTAGACCGATGATAAAAATATTGCAGAACATGTTCAACGAACTAAATGAATTGATAGCAACATTCTATTCTATCTCTACCATCCTTTTTCCGATCTTTTGCTAAGTTCACCTTGTTCGCGCAGGTCTCGTTCGTGTGTTCATGCAAGGCTTCCCTTCTTAGTATATAGCCATATTCATGAATTAACAAGGCAATTCTCCTTATAAACTAAAACCTAGGAAAAATCACTTCATTCTCCATGAGATAACCACATTCATTAAAAATCTAAAAAAATAACAATTTGAAATAAAATGACTTACATTAGTATTTCAATATCTTGTTCCGAAGTTGCTAAAGAGAAGATTGACACATTGTTTAATAAATAATAATCCAACCTACAACCTGGAAGAAAAAAATCGTTGCCAAATGGAGGGAGAATGAAAACATAGAGGAATGCCCTTAAAAAAATGAAAAGGGCTTTAGCACATTACCTTTCGTTTCATCCCACGACCGTCTTTCACCTCATGAACATGTTTAACTATCACTTCCTTAAAAAAAATAGCAATTCTTTTTCTACGAAGCAAATACGGCTATGGTTCATACCAATTAGCACGAAAATGCCGATTCATCTTCACAATTGTCCTTGGCTTCAACATTTTAGGACGACGCTGATGAGGCCCTCACATCAAGTACTTTCTTCTTATATCCTCGTGTTGGTTGGGATTGTAATATGCATTCCTCTTCCCTTTCTTTGTGAGTCATCTTCCTTTTAGATGGATGCATTGGAAGCTTGTTCAAATCAACTAGTTTTCAGGCATCTTGGAGATTGTTGGTTTTCTGGATAACCTCTCCATTACATTCCCAGCAAGTTTTAAGTGCTAAAACGCAAAGCATTAAATGAATTGTCAAGTTGAACATCATACACGAAGTTGAAGTGTGCTGAAAACTAGGAATAATAGATTATTCGAATGAAATTTTGAGTGTGTTAGTCTACACTAAAATTGAAACTGAGATTTACATCTTTCGAGAAAATTCTTTGCACTGACGCCTAGTCATCTAAACCTGAAAATTATACACATAAATTCGTTATACTAATGTGGTTTGTACATAGGAACTGCAAACAAACAAAAAAGACTGAAAAGAAAGAACCCTAGTGATCTAGTATATATATACGGCTTACTTGATGTCAATTAGAACGCTGGAATTGCAGAATTGGTGATGAGTCCGTGTTGCGGCGGCGACGGGCAAGCGCGAGAGATGGGCGACGGCAAGTCGCTGATGGCCGGCGGCGAGCCGGTGACTGCGTGCCGTATCGTGCGCTTTTACTTTCTGCATTCTGTGCGTGCGTGGACTAGGCCGCCCTGATGGATCGAATAATGAAATCGTAGGTTCTGGCTCGTACGTAGGCTGTTTCTTGGTTGTGGGCTGCTTCTAGCCGTTCACAGATTTAGAGTTTATATGGGCTTTCGAAAATAAGTAAGAAATTGGGCTGAGCGGGGGCAAAGTAACGAGCCAAGTGGGGGCACACGTAGCTTGACAGGATCGATCCCAGTGTACGAACAAAAATCGAGTGGGGGCAGCTGCCCCCACAACCATCAACGTGCGTCCGCCCCTGCTAAACCATAGGTACCACTATTTATTTTATAAACTAGCACATATGCCCGTGCGTTGCAACGGGGAAGAAAATTGATGCGTACTTCAACTTAGGGAACATTGGATGTGTAAGCACAACCCATAATCTGATTAAGTTGTTTTAACTGGCACACTCAATTGCCCTAAGGGCACCCACATTATATTTTAAGATATAATCATATGTATTAACCCTAAATCTAGATTGTGAATGTGCAGTTGATGAACCTACCACATGGTTAAGTTAAACATTGTCTGATCGCCGTTATATATTAAGTTATACAATACTCCCACAGTTTCATAATATACCGTCCATATCATGTTCACCCACAATCCCGCGTACAAAGCATACAAAGTTTTCAAGTTAATTTCTTCTTTTCGAGAATTGAGGAGTGAAATCCTTCCTGCTCATCTGTAACAAAACAATGATGTGTTCTTTTCTCTAGGAATAATCAGCACCCACTCTTCATCCTCTATTGATTCCTGGAGTGGTTTATTGATTTTTCATACAACTTGCAAATCGTATATAAATTGATGGAAAATGGGAAACCACTATTTAGTTTGATAAGTGAACAAACCCTCACGTTTGGATTTGAAGGGCTCAAGAGTCAAAACTCAACTACCAAGAGATAACCTAGGGTGAAGATTAAATGCATCTAAATGTAGCCGGTGACAGCGTGAAGAAGCACTTTCCACATAAATATTATATTTTGGCTACCACGTGGACTAATTGGGCCTGCATATAATGCACTGATTGGTGGAAAGAAAACCCATCGCATACATTGGTTGGTGCTCTGTAACGATCCACTGGAGAGATTAAACCAAGCATTTTTTTTTCAAATGGCCCAAAATAACGGACGTACTCATAATTTGTTCTCAAATTCAAAAAATGTTAGGGGAATTTCATAAAATGTTCGTGTTTTGAAAAAGAATCATTATAAACTCGGAAAATGTTCACGTTTTTCAATTTTGTTCCTGTTTTCCAAAAAATGTTTGCATTTTCAAATAGTTGTTTGTTGTTCCGAAAAATATTTCATTATCACTTTTGTTCCTTTTCCCAAAAAATGTTTGAGATTCCCAAAAAATGTTTGAATCTTTAAAAGTTTGTTGAAATATTTTTAGAATGATTATTTTTCCAAAAGTATATACTTTTATGAAAAAGAAAATCACGTTTGAAATTCAAAAAAGATTAAATCTTTCCCTGCCTATAGTTTATATAAACTGAGTTGTAATTTTTAGACAAGGAATCAAAGAATTACCGTGGCTAGGACGTGGTTAACTCATTGGATGCGAGGTAGTGTGTTCGATTCCACTCACTCACAACCTTTTGCGAGCTGTTTTTATGTTTTTACGACTGTCGTTCGCTTTAAACGTCGCATTGCTAATTGTGCACTAAAGTCAGCTAGTCCGACTGGTAGTAGAGCGGGCTTAGGCGCTGCTGTCCATGGTTCGATTCCCAATAGGGACGCTCTTGTTTTTCTTTTCTGATTTTTCACCGGAGGATTTTTTGTACAAACGAAATATGTTAGTTCCATGACGGACGAAAATTTATCTGGATCCACCATAAATAAACCATAAAAAGGGGAGAAACAAAATCACATTGCCCTAGTCCAGTAAACATGGCTCAAGTCCATGAAACAAAATCACATTGCCCACAGTCAATTGATCCGGCGAAGCAGTTGTGCCACGCCACACACCACACGCATCTTGTACAACTCCTTCATGGTACAACGGCCCAACACATGCCCATGTACTACTACCGCCGTTGTCGTCCATCCACACATCCTCCTCCTGCTAGCACCAGCATCGGGCATGAGGGTGGAGACGGTGACGGGAATGTGTGCGAGGAGTGGCCAAGTGTGTTAATTTTGCAATCCAGAACATTTTTCTTTTCTTTTCTTTTCTTGCTTATGCTTCTGAGTAAGATACCACTCACACTCTTTTGGTATGGCACATGCATTAGGGTTGTGAAAACAAAATGCACAAACGGAGGTGTGGCCATGGATGCTTGTACGGATATGTTTGATTAAGTTGCGATTTTTTTTGCTCAAGTCCTTGCAAAAAATAAGCTTAAAATCAAGCAATATTATGGGAGTTAATTAATCGAGTATTGTGGACTGAACACATATGTAGTCTTTCTACAATTGATCCAACAACCTACATTCAATTTGTATGTTGTACCAGCTACAATACGAATAGGACTCGTGGAGCTACTTGTTGTAGGCTCTTCTCACTGGATGTTTATACATGGCTTCTCACCATCACCAGCTATAAATATCTACATTGGGTTCCTATATTTATGCAAACTTTAGTGAATATCTAAAGTTTAATCAGTTGTACAGAAACAAATAAGGAACCACTGCTATAATGTTTCTTTGTAAGACTAATTTCCAAATTTCATCTAGAAGTAAAAAAAAATGTTCCATACCTTAAGTATATATTCCAAACACAGACTATGTACCAGTGTCTCGACTTCAAATTGCAAATAGACCAAAGGATCCAGTGCTGCACGTACGCAAATTGTTACCAAGGAGAACTTTTGCAGAAAATGGAACAGGTTAATCCTGGATACAAAACACTAAGCTTCGTCTATTTAGTACAAACAGTAAATTGTGTTGGCTAAGATGCTGTTGTTGGCAATTTCGAGTTGCGCTTTGATACGGCAGCAAAAATTACCGAAGCGAAGGATATTTCTGTTATCTGTTATGATTAACAAACAAAATAAGCCATGAGAAAAGATAGATGACACAATGTACCTACTATGATTTCTGGATTCTTTACTCAGTGACATGAAGATAAAGCAAACTAAATGAGGATTTGTAATGCATAATTCTATTTCCATGTACTTAAGCCGTCCAGCCTGTATAGGAACGAACATCAAGAATCTAATCAACCATCCATGAATACATTTTAATTCTATCTGTTCATCGCTAAACATGAAGGCATGCACTCCATTAATTCCAGGATACAGTTTGTTCCACCCAATATTCATCATCAATTACATCCAAATAAGAGCAGCATGTCCATTGCAACCAAAGAGAAAATTGATCAATCGTATAAACCATGACACACCTTTCATAGAAGTCTCCTATAAAAGCACCAGCATATGTGCCGAGGCCGACGCTCGCCGGGTCGAAGCTGTCGGCGAACCGGTTGAGCGGGTGCGGCAGCGCGTTGCTGAACATGGAGTACTGCAGACCGCGTGGTGCAAGCAAGTGCTGTTGGTCAACGTCGACCCAGACCATGCCGTCCCACCATGGTGGCTCCGGAAGACAGAAATCCTTAAACAATCAGTCTTCTCAGCTTAATCTCTGACCATTAGACTTTTAAGCTCGTACACAAAACAGACACGAACAGAACCAAGCACATGCACTCCCACCCCAACCAAGAACATATGCACAACCATAGAAGCATGGACAAACGCGCATTACCTGATGGCAGTCTGCTCCGTCCCAAGCAGGGGGCTCGTGTGGCGGCAGGGAACCGTGCATGCATACTCGTGCGATTAAAGGCAGCGCCCACTATTCCCCCGTTTTTAACGCCATGCACCGCGAGACACCTCCTTCATTATCACTCTTTGTTCGTTGATTTCCGAGTTGGCTTGTTGCCAGGCAACTTGCGACCGTATTTGAATTGGTAGAATTTGATGTAAATAGTCGATGTGGGACTATTAAACCATGGGAACCTGTGCATGCTCTGTCCATAATACTTTTCTCTAAAGCCCTCTGTTTTAATCACGAACTGATGTTCAGCCCAGTTGGTAACCACGACTCTAGCAGTACAAGAGATAGTGAGTTCGATTCTCCACAATGCTGATTAAATTTTTCCTCATTTGCCTGCAGGTGGCCCACTTGCCCTCCTTACGGCCCATTAGCTGCGCAGCTATCTGGCCCAGTGCGGGAGGTTAGGGACGGACAAAAAAAAAGCATTTTTTTTCCTTGGCTGTTGTTGGGCTGTTCGGGCTGAGGCCCATGCCGGCGACACCCAGCGCCGAACGAATCGTTCTTTACGTGCACGGACGGACGGAAATCTTATGACGTACGAAAAAACGGACCAGACGGACGAAAATCGCCCGATGGACCAAAAAAAGTGGAGAAACAATCCTCCCTTTAATATTAGGTAAAGATAAAGATTCATAGAATCATATACAGAATCTGATCAACCTCCCCAGTATAGAATATATGTATACTGGACTTCCCTCTAAGAACGAAAATTATATACATGACACTGGACCGACAAGCGGTAGCAACAACCTGCCCTCACCTTTGTTTCAAACACTCACTCATCAGACCAGGTGATGCCCTCCATGCCGACGTTCTGGTCGAGCCCCAAGGCATTCCACACCGCCGGAGACGCGTCGACGATGTTGTTGGCACAGGGAGGCTCATAGTTGTGGTCGTCGTCGCAGCCATAGACGGAGTCGCACTGGTCCACCACCTTGGCATACACGGACTTGCCATTGGCGGTGATCTTGATGCGGTGCCCGCAACGGGCCATGTTCTTGAACCAGCCGGTGGAGAGCGCGACTACCATCTCCTTGTCGCTATGGTAGGCGTTGTCACACTCGGACGGACCGCCGCCGTCCTTGCCCTTCTCGAAGCTGTTGAGCGTCAAGACGGCCTTGGTGGACGCGGTGACCGGCGGCGAGCAGTGGTACTGCGGGTACCTCTTGCCATCCTCGCAACAGTCCGGGTCGTTGCTCTTCTCACAGTTGCCTGACTTTCCTGGAAGGTAGCCACTTGCACGGCACACACCGAGACCTGGGCGGAGCGAGGACGCGATCTGGGAGGTGGAGAGCGCCACCAGGAGGAAGATTGCCATGGTGGCTAGAGCTCTTGCAGTGACCATCTTAGCTATTGAAGAGTGCTGAACTCTAACCCTGTCTACTTCTTCTTGGTTGCTGCTACCCTACTGGTTTGTTTGCCTCTGATTGCTTGTGTTGTGTGGTTAGAGAGCTGCAGGGTCGACCTTATATAGTAGTGCTTCTCTTAGTTCAGTTATGAGCACCAACTTGTTGCATGTTCTCCACGGCAAATCATTGATGAGTTCAGACATGGCACTGGTCCGTAACGTATCAAATGCTTTGTTATAATACTATAGGTCGGACGTATATACTACTCCGTCCCATAATATAAGAAAGTTTTTCAAGCTAAAACAGCTTGAAAAATGTTGTTATATTATGGGACGGAGGGAGTACATCGTGTCTCACTGAGCATGAAAGACAGACAATGACAGGAAGGGTTACACCGACGATAAAAATATTGCAGAACATGTTCAAGGAACTGAATGAATCGATAGCAACATTCTTTATATTCTATTTCTACCACCCTTTTTCCGATTTTTTTTTTTTTTTGCCAAGTTCGTCTAGTTCGCGCAGGTCTCATTCGTGTGTTCATGCAAGGCTTTCCTTCTTCTTACTAAAAAATTCAGGAACAAGTCTAATTCATGTGTTCTTCAAAATGTGAAGAAACTAGATATCCTAATTCAATTTCGCACAGATGGAAATAAAATGTACAACTTGGGGAGAACATATATAATGCTACCACCAGAGGTGCAGTTCCTTGCTGGTGCAACACATATTTTCGCCATTTGAGCAATTTACCTTGAGACCACAGTTTCATCCTCAGATTTCATTGGCGTAGTAATATCTTACTTGGAACTTTAGAATCCTGCAGACCACCATTTCATTTGCCTGAATGTACTACTGCACTGCATATACGCACTGGCAGAAAGATAGTGGAGCACATTGCTCTGCTTAGACCCAAGCTGAAGAAAAGGGCATGCTTGATTACTTGCATACATCTCAGTATCACAAACCGAGCTTTCGCTTGGATCTACAACTGCAAGACACACATCCAAATGTTTGATTTCGTCGAGTCTGAAGTCCTCCGGCATCTTGTTAAAATCAAGGTATAACCACCCATTTTCCATTGGCGTTACATTCGAATGTGACTAGAATCAAAAATAGGATAATCTCGCAAAAATAAGTCAGGACGTCTCTGCTTCTCCATACATACAGGTAGAATTTTCCGTTGTTGGGCAGCCACAACAGGTTTACTTCCTAAAACTTATTTCTCTAGCATGACAGTATAGAGTGAATAGCCCTAGTAACAAAGGGAAAACGCTCTCGCTCCATTCGCTGAAGATGGTCCTCAATTTGACTTGGTAACATCATGAATGGCGTTGGCCAAGTAGGCGACGTTGCCCGTCGTTACGCCGGCCATGCTGAAAGAAGCGATGCAGAACAAGCTAATGTCAGGAAATAGACCAAAGGTGCCAGCAAAATAAAGAAAAACAAGAAGAAACTGAATAGTTCTGGTCGTTGTTAGTACCTTATTCTCCCGTTGCGTGTCATGTAGATATGGTATTCACTTGTCAAGCGGTCGACTTGTTCCGGTGTCATCCCACTGTAGCAAAACATTCCAATCTGCACAAATATACAGAACAGTTCTTACATATAAGATATAACCAAATTGCCAATCTCCAAAAGAAACAAAATTGAAATGAATTCACAGATTCTTGTCCAGCTAAAGATATCAGCGCCACAGAAAAGGTGATTGGTCTACACTAGTATTATTACCTAAAGAGTTTAATGACGGAAGTTACTGACGCTTCCCAGTTTTTGGACTAAAAGCTTGAATGCTGCACCTTCATTTCTCAGATTAACTATACCCAGACATAAAACAACTAATATAATATAAATTCACACATCTAGTTGATTTGGAAGATTGTTAGGCCCAAGAAAAGCCAAGAACCGAAGGACCTTGAGTTTTATACATAGATATAAAACCCATGACGCACCAGCCCCTGACATATGTTTCTAGATGGTTGTTTGGCTCTCTGACATGGCTGTGACTTGCAGAACTGTATTGGCACCATAGCCCACACATCATAGAATCATTTTCCCCATCTGAGTTTGCACAAAAAGTGTGGAAGCTATAATTTCTTTAAGTTACATCAAATGTAGTCCCTGGTGAACAAAATTCTCTATAACTACAAGATTATGGTACCTAAGGGTGGGACCTTAGGATTGCTGCATTCTCGCAGCTATTGTGCATCGGTAAAATTTGCATGACACTAGTATCATATTCAGAAATTCCATAATGACAATTATCATAGTACTATTTTACCTGATTGGTGACATGCTCCCATGATAAAGGTGAACCTAACTTTTCAAGATTCTCCCGAAGTGCCTTCCGCATTCCAATGATACGATCAGCCATACCCTAGAGATAACAAGAATTGTTAATAAACTACTTTCTTTACATACTCCATAGACTTCGTTTAAGAACTTTAAATGGTTTAGAGAGCTAATCAACAGTTTACCTTGACCTCTCCCAACCATAAGTTCTTCAATTCTGGATCATTAAGGATAATAGAAACAACCAGCGCACCATGAACAGGTGGGTTGCTGTACATTGGTCTTGCAATCTGTTGCAATTGGCTCTTAACAGCAACTGCTTGCATCTCATCCTCGCAGAGAATACTGCAATGGCAGCAAATCAAACGATAGCAACAATCATGATATGGCTACCATTTAAACAGAACACAACAGATTTTCCTTGAGAGTCATAGACTTCGCTACAGACAATACATAGGGAGCATTCCCTGAAGTGAAATTTTTTTGGTCTTCTGTTTTATTTCGAAACGCGGTGTCTTGAGAAATCCAACAAGGTATACTTATTTTTATTTTTACCAGAAAGCCACACTTAATTTTACAAGAGCATGTGTGAAGTTGGTCAGGAACATACACTATTACTGAAACCAGGAGCTAGGTGATAGCATCATGACATATGTTTCAAAGATAACTATTAGTGATCAATAGGATACCTCAGACATCCCGCTCTCTGTCCATAAAGACCCATGTTCTTTGCATATGACTGAGCACATCCAATTTGGTGTCCATCTTCAAGGAATATACGGATTGCCTTGGCATCTCTCTCTGGATCACCGCTAGCAAATCCTTGGTATGCCATGTCAAAAAATGGGAAATGATTCTTCAACTATAGAAACACAAGAGTGAGATATGTAAACCATAACCAGTAGCAAACAGGAAGCCAATATACAAGTAACACAATTGTCTGTTATCTTCTCTTTCTCCTTACCTTGAACTGATAGGATATTTCTCGCCATTGCTCCTCAGTAGGATCTACTCCAGTAGGATTATGGGCACATGCATGAAGCAAAAAGAACGAACCATTTGGAGCATTCTGCACATGACACAGAAAATCAGAAGAAAACGTAAAATAGAAGCAACTATAGAAAAATACACACTGCCAACATGCCAGAATCACTTGGGAAATGGTGAATCTTTCTGTGTCTTAATTTCCAAAATCTAATAGACTGAAACTATATATGTATGTAAAACGACTCAAGGTGAGAGACAGAATAAGTAAAAACTATATATGTATGTAAAACGACTCAAGGTGAGAGACAGAATAAGTAACATGACAAGAAGTTGACTTGTTCTATAGCTACTTGGTTTTACAAATCCATACAAAGTTTGATACAGGAATGAGCAACAATGCAAGATGTCATAATTAAAATGATACTCGAGAAATGGATCACCTTGATATCATCCATCAATCCTGCAAAGTCAAGCCCTCTCGATTCCGGATGGTAATATGAGAATGTCCTCTGTGGCACTTGAGCATCCCTCCAAATATTATGATGGCTGGAGAAGTTTCCAACATTGATGTTAGCTACTAAGGATGTAATGCAAGTGGGACGACAGCTGACTAAAGAATCCTGTTTGGCTACAATAGCAGCTAGCATAAGGTAAGATAAACCATTTCCCATGCAAACCAATATGGTATTTACTGAGGATCTGTATTTCTTTTTTCTTTTCTTAAAATAATCTGAGAAGTGAATGAACAAAAGAACAATTGGTGTCATAGCAGAATATGAACTCACTTGGACCAAGTTGGTGTAGGTATGTAGATCTGCGAATCTGGCAAGAAACGCTTCTGGAAATCAGCGAAGAGCCGGCATGCGCCAGTTCCTGAAAGTGCCTGCACCGCTGCAATTCTTTTATCTTCGATGAACTCGGAGTCCTCGCCGTACGCCAGCTTCAGTGACTCTTCAATCATGTGGATACTCCCTCCCATTGGAAGGTATTCCCTGTTTTGCAAATTTAACCAAGATAGTGATCATAAGTTTGGAAGCCAAAACTCATGGCAAATTGGCAATCTCCACTCTCCAGTAGTTAAGTCTTTAACACTGATATGGTCCGGTATCAACCAAAAGACAGCATGTCTACGATGAACGAATCATCATTTTCATGATAAAGCTGGAAAAAGAAAGCATGTGAAAAAATCGCATGTAGATCAATCCAAAACTGATGTCCTGCCAATAAGCTGAAAATAACAAATGCTATCATTACAAAATCCTATTGAAGGAGGAAATGAGAAAAACTGGCGCTCCTACAAGAAGATAAAGGCGTCCATGCATCAGTTATCAATCAAACGTACTCAACACCTAGCACGCTATGTCTCCCTAAGCCGCACAAAAATGAACAAGGTGCTTGCAGCTAACTTGTCGATCAACAGGTGCAGAGCAAGCAGGTAGCTAAGATTCCCACCAAGCACAATTAGACAACAAAAAAAGCACTGGCATCCGCCATCACCTGGCTGGTGGAAAATTCATCGAACACTATCCGTGCAACTAGCAGCTAGCAAGAGTGAGCAGATCAAGGAAACCGGGAAGGGGATCTCACACACATGTTGAGGTTGCCGGCGATCCGGCGCTCCGCCTCGCGCACGCAGTCGAGCACGACGGGCTTGCCGTTGTCGTCCCGGTAGGCGCCCTGCGGTTCACCCCCATTTTTCAGAACCAGCCGGCGGCATTCGGACGCAAAGATTCCAAATAAAGAAGCAAGCTACGAGAGGGGTATAAGCACGTACGACGCCGACGTTGACTTTGTCGGGGGAGGGGTCGGCGAGGAAGGCCTCGGTGACGCCGAGGATGGGGTCCTTGGGCGCCGGCTCGACGTGGCCGAAGAGCGACGCCATCGCCCGCGCCGGGAGCAGGGGCAGGGCCCCGCGCCGCCGGATCGCGGAGGCCGCGCGGCGGTACAGCGCCATGGCGGGCCGGCGAGGAGGAGGAGGCGGTGAGATTCTTCGCCGGCCGGAGGAGGGGAGGGGAGGAGGGGGAAGGTGGAAATCTGTGGGCTCGTTGCGGCGGGCGGTGGTTTTGCAGGGGAGAAAAAGGCGTTCCGTTTCGCCGGATTCCTTTCCCGTCTCGATTCCTTCGCTGGCTGGTTTCACTTCACTGTTTTTAATTTTACCGCTTTACTACTCTTGACTGGCAGTCAATTTGTTACTTGTCAATATGGAACGGTGAGCCAGAGCAAGTCACGACACATGTTCAGACGTGTCCGCAAACAATGATAGGGACAAAGGTCATCCAACCGTATGCATCAAATCCAAACCATGTGTTATGACTAATAGTGGGCTAGGCGGTCTAGGAGAAAAAAGAGAGAGAGTGGCCAGCAGTTGCACATGGGCATGGGCTGTGGAGGGATATGATCCAACTAATAGGGGGCTAGACGGACTTTCCTGACTCCCCTCCCCTCCCCCCCCCCCCCCCCCCCCCTCCCAAAAAAAAAAAAAACCATCAGCACCATCAAGTTGGGATACTTCAATCCCAGTCGAGATGGAGAACCTTGCAACACAGTTTTATGAAAATCTTTTTTCATCAGAAGGGGTACACGACATGGAAACAAGTCTTAAAACATGTGCTACAAAAAGTGAGTTCCGAGATGAATGCATCCTTAGTGGAGCCATATGCAGGAGAGGGAGTAGAAAAGGAATTGTTCCAAATGTTTTCGACCAAGGCTCCTGGATCGGATGGGTTTCTCGCCTTTTTTTTTCAGCGTCACTGGGACATGTGCAGCAAAGAGATCACGATGGTGGTTTTGAGAATTGTCAAGGGGGGAGAGAACGTTGAATCCATCAATGACACTGTCTTGGTTCTAATACCAAAGGGAGCAAATCCTTCCTCCCTCTCACAATTTAGACCGGTAAGTCTGTGCAATGTCCTCTATAAGATTGCTTCAAAAGTTATGGCTAACCATCTCAAGGTTATTCTCCTAAAATTATTTCTCAAGAACAGTCAGCTTTTGTTCCTGGTAGACTCATCACAAACAATATTATATCAGCATATGATTGTCTACATTTTGTGAAGAGGAATATATCCAAGACCAAAAGTTATGCTGCTCTTAGATTAGATATGATGAAAGCTCATGACAGGGTCCAGTGGCAGTATCTCGAGGCTATAATGTTGAAGCTTGGGTTTAACCATCAATGGGTTAATGTGGTTATGGTGATGGTCAGATCAGTTTTATTCAATGGTAAGAAGCTTGAGGAGTTCAGACCATCCAGAAGTATTCTACAGGGAGATCTCATTTCACCCCTACATTTTCTTGTTAGCAGTAGAGGGCCTTTCATGCCTATTGAAATCTAATCAGTCATCTCACTTAAGTGGGATTAAGGTGGCTTCAATGGCTCCACAAGGAACAACCCTGTTTAGAGAGAGAAAGGCAGCGGGCCAAAAGCCTGGCTAGGCCGGATCGTGTGCGCCTGGGCCGAACAGTGTTTCGGTCTAGGGAAATAGTTTTATTTATTTATTTAATTTCCAGCAAAGGTTTTGGGGCCCAAAACTTATCCAAATAAAATCATAAAAAATTCAAAAAATTCACAACATTAGCTAGACTCATATAGAGTTTTGTGAACATTTATTCTAGCTAAAAGCAATTATATAAATATATGATTTATGCAATAAAGTCAATTTGGTAGTAATAATAATTCCCTAGATTATTTTAAGGGTTTATTAAATGCTCAAAATGTTTCTAAGAACTCCAAAAAATTATTCAAAACATTTCCCAATTATTTAATATTGAAGAAGTCATATTATCTTCTTTCTTTTGTTTTCTTTTTAAATGAGAAATTGTTTGAATATTTCAAATTCCAAATAAACTATCAAGTGAAATAATAAATTTTCAAATGGGGCATTTTGGGAAAGTCATTTCATTCCCTCTCTTTTGGAGACTCCAATAAACTCTCAGAAGTTTCAAATTCAACTGAAATTCAAATAAGATCAAAGCAAAACAATCATTATTATTTAATTAGGTAACATTCAATATTTAAAATTTTGGGATGTTACAGCAATTGTCCAGGAGATCCAGGAGCTTTCCCTAAAAAAAATCTCCCTCGGATTTGTTTCCGGTTTGTGAGATTCCAGACATCCAGATTGGTCAATGGACATTCGGCGACTCCCCTTGGATAGCCAAAAGTGTCTGGACCTGGACATTTAGGGGCGATTTGATGATCCGGTCGGAGCTCGTCGGCGGAAGGGAGCGGCGCACTGCCGCCCGGCCAGATCATCTTCTTCCCAGCGGCCGCCGCGGTGCGTCTGAAGTGCGCAGTGGTGGCGGAGCGGAGGTGGGTGGGCCGAGCCGAGCCCTAGAGCAAGAAAGGAAAGGATGGGCCCAGCAGCCAGCTGGCCAACCAAAGTGGGCTTTCACTCCGGCCGACCCACGAAGCTAGCGTGGCCCATACGGCCAGGTCCGTTCCGTCCTACAAACTCCGCAACATCCCCCCGCTGTGCAACGGACCGCAGCGTCGCGTCTCTTCTTCCATAACCGCCGCACCGTAGCGTAGCTCCCCTCCTCTTCCTCCGCTCCGGGGGCCCTCGCCGTCGCCGGCCGAAGTGAAGCGCTGCCCGCGCTCCACCGGTAAGCTCCGCTCCACCCCCCACCGAATGCATGTGAAACCTCTCCCCCGCTCGCTCGCGCCGCAACCCCTACTCCAGAGCGCGCGCGACTGCTTTGCTCGGCTCGAGAGGCCCTGCCGCACCCTAGTCGGCGGCGGAGGCGGGGCCTCGTGCGGAAGCCGCGGAGGCGGAACCCCTGTGCTCCTCTCTCTCGCTCGCTCTTCCCCGACCAGAGCGCGCCGCGCGCGCGCGTGGCTGCTCTGCTCGGCCATGCTCGAGAGGCCCTACCCTAGTCGTCGTCGGCGCCGCGCGCGTCGCGGCGGCGGAGCTCTCGTGCTTCTCTCTCGTTCTTCTCCTACCAGAGCGCGTCGGTAATTTCCTGCGACCGTTTCTGATCGATTCCATTTCCCTGTCTCTTGTTGATGAACCTGCAGGGCATGTGATGGCCGCCAAAGGGGAAGAGGAGGCCGGAGCGGGCGCGGCGCCCACCGTGGTCGGGTTGGCGCTCAGCGGCTCCAAATCCAGCGCCCACGTCCTCCGGTGGGGCTTGTGTGTGGCTTGTACTGTACTAATTCGTGATGAATAATAATTAATGTGCATGCTCCTGTTGATCATTGGATCTTATAGGAGGTCCAGTGCAAGTAGGACGGCCTGCAAAATTTGCAAGAGTCTCCCCAGCTTTTGCACAGCATATGTTGTTTCAAAGGATGGATTGTCTTCAGTTTATGCTCCTGTTTCAGAAAGTGGCTCGCCCTCTAGCTCTCTAGTACCAAAAGGCAACTCTGGGAGCTCCAGCACCAAAGAATTTACAGATGGAACGTCCTCAAGATCAGGTAAGGCGTCATCCTATCACCAAATATTGCTCACGTATGTTCCATTTCTGTGCATCTTTGGCGTGCAATATATTCCTTCCCATTTCTCATTGCTGCTGGAACTGTGAAACCGCAGCAAGCTTGCATGAAGACATAAGCCTATTATTGTTTCTAGTACTTGGCTTATCTCAAATGCAAAGATAGACAAGTTGGAGTTGCTTATTTCCCCTTTTCATCATCTGAATGCTACCTGTCCCCTGTCTCATCAGATTTGGATGGCAGTTCAGGGCCGGGCCTGCCTGGTTTTACTCTGTACGATTATCTCACTGGAAATGCACCAGTATATGCCGACAAGGACAGAAGAATTGCCTCACGCACTGGTGCTGAAAGCTCTATATCAAGTCAATTGCAGGGTTCGGACAAGGTGCCAACAAAAGCAAGATCACTGCAGGAACTAATGCTTTCAGACAACAAGGTTGGTGGTGCAATTTCTTGGTTATTGACAGGATTTTAACTACACATGAACGTCTTCATTGAAACTATATTCACGCGTCCAACACATAGCTATTGTTTTGGTCAACTGCAGGGTTCGGACAAGGTGCCAACAAAAGCAAGTTCACTGCATGAATTAATGCTTTCAGACAACAAGGTTGGTGGTGCAATTTCTTGGTTATTGACAGACTTCTAATTATATGAATGTCTTCGCTGAAACTATATTTACGCGTCCAACAAATAGCTTTTGCTTTGATTTTTTTTCCTAGATAATAGTTCATATATAAAAAAAAAATCCCCAGTTTTTTGTTTGCTAATTTGCTACAGTAATTTGTTTTCCTCCAATCTGATTGATAATGAGTTACTATGGAGTTGGCACGTGCCTTATGGATCTTGAATTATTATAGATGCATTCCTTAATTAGGCAAATTGACTGTTGCTCTGGAAAAAAGAGGTGAATGGAATATGGTATGTTTTGGGGATTGCACTCTAGCTCTGCTCTGATCTGATAGCCTGTCCCATTGCAGGATGATGTCAGTACAGAGCTTGAAAAGCTGAAGCTTGAACCGAGTCATATACAGGGATCAGAGGTAAGATGATTTAAACATTTCTGCTGAATTGGCAAGTCAGTGGTGTGGCTGCTGTCAAAAAGGGTGAATTTACCAATTCAGCAGAAATGTTTAAATCATCTTACCTCTGATCCTCATTGATGTGTATCAGGTGAATGAATTAGCTGCCAGGCGCATGGAAATGGAAGCTCAGTTAAGTGAGATACAGGCCAGGGTGGATAAGGCAAATGATGATGTACAGGAAGAGATGGCATCATTCTCAGAGTTCACTTGGGAAGAGATTGATAATGCTATAGCATCATTCTCAGAGTTCACTTGGGAAGAGATTGATAATGCTACAGCATCATTCTCAGAGTCACTCAAGATCGGAACTGGGTCTAATGGAACGGTATACAAGGGCCATCTCAATCACTTGGATGTAGCGATAAAGGTCCTTCATTCTAATGACAGCACCAGTACCAAGCATTTCAACCAAGAGGTAGTATTATTTATTTGCTGAATTCATCCTGTGCTTCTTCTTCTTCTTCTTCTAGTTAACTGTTTTTTTTATTAGGCAGCACTGTGTGTGTTTTTAATGGCCTTTTCATCATGACATAGTGAAGCAGCTAGCGTCCCATCTTGAGGAAATTTTATGTCAAAAAGTTTTTAAGTGACAATGTTCAAAAAAAATTGATGCAAGTGCACTCTGTTTCTGCAGCTTGAGGTTCTGGGCAGGATACGCCACCCACACTTGCTGATGCTCCTGGGAGCCGTTCCGGACAGGGGCTGCTTGGTGTACGAGTACATGGAGAATGGCAGCCTTGCGGATCGTCTGGAGTGCAGAAAGGGCACACCACCGATCCCATGGTTTGATCGCTTCCGCATTGCCTGGGAAATTGGATCAGCCCTCGTGTTCCTGCACACCACAAAGCCCAGCCCAATCATCCACCGTGACCTGAAGCCTGAGAACGTCCTCCTCGACCGCAACCTAGTGAGCAAGATTGGTGACGTGGGCCTGTCAACCCTGATGCCACCCAAGGAGACTCTGTCAAACCGCACGGTGTACAAGAAGACCGGCCTGGCGGGCACACTGTTTTACCTGGACCCGGAGTACCAGAGGACCGGGCAGGTGTCGGTGAAGTCCGACACGTACGCGCTTGGCATGGTGATCCTTGAGCTGCTGACGGCAAGGTCGCCGATCGGACTACCTGAGGTGGTGGAGCAAGCAGTGGAAGACGGCCAGATTAGCCATGTCTTGGATGAGAGTGCGGGGGACTGGCCCGTGAAGGAAGCGCATGAACTCGCTCAGCTAGGCCTAAAGTGTTTGGAGATGCGGAGCAAGGACCGGCCTGACCTCAGGAGCATGGTGGTGGTGGAGCTGGGACGGCTCACGGCCAGTGTGTCGGGGCCGGGGGTGGCGCAGGTCGTGCCAGGCTTGCCTGCCACCCAGTCACTTCATCTGCCCAATACTCAAGGTACATACAGTAAAAAGCACAGCAAACCAATAGCAGCAGTTTGAAGAGAGTGCGGGGGACTGGCCCGTGAAGGAAGCGCATGAACTCGCTCAGCTAGGCCTAAAGTGTTTGGAGATGCGGAGCAAGGACCGGCCTGACCTCAGGAGCATGGTGGTGGTGGAGCTGGGACGGCTCACGGCCAGTGTGTCGGGGCCGGGGGTGGCGCAGGTCGTGCCAGGCTTGCCTGAGGTGGTGGAGCAAGCAGTGGAAGACGGCCAGATTAGCCATGTCTTGGATGAGAGTGCGGGGGACTGGCCCGTGAAGGAAGCGCATGAACTCGCTCAGCTAGGCCTAAAGTGTTTGGAGATGCGGAGCAAGGACCGGCCTGACCTCAGGAGCATGGTGGTGGTGGAGCTGGGACGGCTCACGGCCAGTGTGTCGGGGCCGGGGGTGGCGCAGGTCGTGCCAGGCTTGCCTGCCACCCAGTCACTTCATCTGCCCAATACTCAAGGTACATACAGTAAAAAGCACAGCAAACCAATAGCAGCAGTTTGAAGAGCTCCAGCCTAAAGAACGACCCCGTGCCGCTCCCGCAAGCGGCACGGGCGCAACCCTAGACGCCGCCGCCGCCACCCCCCACCTCACCTCTCCAACCCCTCGCCGCCGCCAGAGGTCGCTGCCGGGCAAAGCCCGCGCGCGTCGGCGGCGGCGGGGCTCTTCCTCCCCCCACGGGGCGTTCTGACGGCGCGGGACGACACCGTCACGTGGAGGCGCGCGGCTCGGCGGGGCTGCGACGGCTGGGGGCGGCGGCTAGGGGCGGCGCCGATGCGCTTCGGCATCGGGGGGGCGGATCGACCATGGCGCGCTCGCGGCGGCCATGCGAGGGGCGGCGCGCAGATCTCGCGGATCTGGCGCTGGGAGGCTGCGGCGTCTTGGAGGCGGCAGATTGGGGCGGCGCCGGTGCTCTCCAGCACCGGGCGGCGCGGATCGGCCATGGCGCGCTCGCGGCGGCCATGGGAGGGGCGGCGCGCGGTTCTGGCGCTGGTGCGTCACGGGTCTGCGCGGAGTGGCCGCGTCGGGCGGCTTGGCGCGGCCGTACAGGGTGGCAATGCTCGGGTGCTGGTTCTGGAGGCTGCAGCGGAGGGGGGTTTCTGCGGCCGCGCGCTGTCGATGCGCGGCGCGGGCGTGCGAGGGGTGCTGCAGGGGGTGAATCAGCCGTCTTCGGTGCGGGAGCTGCAGTTGTAGCGGATCTTGCCGGTGGCCTCCGCGAGGGGCGGTTGGCTCTGGTGGCTGCTCCGGGCTTCTTCATCGACGTGCTGGTTCGTGGGAGGCGGTGGTTGGTGGTCTTGCCGGCGCCGGTGCGAGATGATGTGGGGCCGAGGTGGTGTGGTAGCTTGGGTGAAGACCCTGTCTCGGCCTTGTGCCGTGACTATCGATGGCGGCGGCTGTGGCCGTCGTTGACCTTCCTGGAGGCATCGGTGTTGTGTTGTTGCACCCCTCCCGCACGGATCCGGCCATTGCGGCCTCTCCAGGGGAAACCCATGATCTTGTGATCGGACGATGGCGACGCTTTGGTGTGTCGTTTTCCCTCTTGGGGGCTTCGTCTCGGAGCTCGGCATCGGCAAGCGGGACCGGTGGTTGGCGGTGGTTGTGGCGTCCAGACTTCTGTGGCAACGATGATGGTGGGAGCGATGTCGGCGACGCGGCAATGGTTGCGGTAGTCGGCTCTTCTTCGGCGTGTTCGCGGGATTGTCTCGGTTTGTTTGCTGCTGTGGAGTCGAAGCTGCGGCGGCGGGGCCCTGTGGTATACGATGACCGGCTACAGGTGGCCCGTTCGGCGATCTTCCGTGGCGCCAGTCGTGCCTGGTTTTGTCCGTCAGAGTTCTCCGTCAGAGTCGGAGCTGTGCTGTCTGGCCGCAGGTGGCTGAGTTTTGGCGCAGATTTTCATGCAGCTTCACGTGTCCGCTTCAGTGTGGGTTGTGTCGACGATCGCCTACGGCGAAGTCGGAGTCGTTTGCTCAGAGTGTAGGGATGGCGTTGACGCCTCTAGGGGAGGAGTGATGACGATGACGCCTGTGTGTTGTCTCGCCGTGGCCCCCTTTGGAGTGGTGTGCGTGGGGTTTCTTCTGTGTGCCGCTCATCGGTTGTGATGGTTTTTGCCCGGTTCTCCATAATTAACTGGGCAATCTGGTTTTCGCTCGGTTTTCCTTAATTAACTGAGCAACTCTTTTCTTTTTAATGAATGCAGGATAACTGCCATTTCGAAAAAAAAATGTACATACAGTAGAGTAATGTCGTCCCAGTGTGTGTGTCGTAGTCTCGTAGATAGACATTAACATGCATGTGGATTGATAGCTTATTGTGTGTGTGTGTTTGGTTGCAGACGGTGATGTATGACCCATGCATCGCGTCGGACGGGTACTCGTACGAGCGCAGCGCGATGGAGATGTGGCTGTGCGACAACGACGTGTCGCCGGTGACCAAGGCGCGGCTGCGTGACAAGACGCTGTTGCCTGACGTGTCTCTTAAGAGAACCAATTTTCCGCGAACGTTAAATCCGAAAATATTTCTGTGGGTCTTAGAATAATTTCAGTACCCACATAAATGATTTTGGACGCGTTTCGAAACAATTTCGGATTAGTGATTTTCATCTGCGAAAAGCAACCAAACCGGTTCCGGCAGCTCCGGAACATTTCCGGTTTTTATCCCGGAAAAATCCCAGAAGTTTCCAGAACAATTCTGGCACCCTCCAAGAATTTCCAGGCATGTGCCAAAACCAATTTGACTTAATGGTATACCCCGAAACAACTTTTTAGTTTTACCGGAACTATTCCGGGGTCCTCTCCGGAACGTTTCCGTTGTCTCCGAAACTTTTCCGGTGACTTTCTCTCAGACTCCCTGTCTAGTATTCAGTAGATAGATGACCCTTAAGCGTGTGACCCTATAGGTTCGGTGAAGTATAGACATGACCCGGAACACTTTCCGATCAATGATCAACATCGGAGCCGTGGACACCCATATTGACCCCTATACCCACACGAATGAATATTCGAGTGAACCTCTAGTTGCCGTGTGCTATTCCTGTTGCTTCGCGATATGTTACAAATACCCGAGGTGAGATTTTCTGCATCCCCGTGGATCAACAACTTGTCCACTATGCCAGTTACCTCATTACCGGTTTTGTTCTCTTTTCTCATTTCTGTGTTCCGGCATCCCAGTGATCAAATCACAATGTGTCTGGCCAGACGATGATGGATACCGTAACACCGAGAGGGCCCGAGAATATCTCTCCATCGTCGTAGAAGCAAATCCCAATCTTGAGCTATCTCGTTACTTGTCATACTTTTCCGTGAACCCGTAAGCCGTCGTAATAGCCACCCAGTTACGGATGACGTTTAACAAACCCCAAAGTTCACGAAGCAAGTACGAAGGAACTTGATACTCTCATGGTCTAAGGATTTATGCAAACATTAACTATCTCTATGTTATTAACCATTAACTTGTGACGAATGTATCTCATAGCATAACATCAATTCGGGTCGATTCAACACAAGTGTTCTACTAACATTGTGCCCTCAAAATTGCCGGCATAGTCATGCCCATGATCAGGAAAACAGGATCATCATGCAATACTTGAGCCAGTCATCGAGGCATGACTAGGAATACATTTTACCGTTTATTATACCACACGTGCATATGAGTTTCCCTCCGAGCCTCGTGGATATTGCAGACTCGAGAATCATTGCTGTTATAGCATGGAACATAAACATTCATTACAAACTTGGAGATACAAAATAACTGTTATTACTGCCTCTAGGGCATATCTCCTACAGACTCCCGCTTGCACTAGAGTCATAATCCAGTTACATGGCTTCCCTAACACCAATGGCTATCCGGTGCTGCTCATGCTTTGCTCGTGGTAGAGGCTTTGTCATCGGGTCTGACACGTTCAGATCCGTGTGAACTTTGCGTACTTTCACTAAACCCGCTTCGACATAATGTCGAATGAGTTTATATTTGCGTTCAATATGTCTTGTCTTATGGTGCGAACTTGGCTCCCTTGCCTAAGCCAAGGCGCCACTATTATCACAATAGATCTCCACCGGGTCCAGAGCACTTGGAACCACACCAAGTTCTTCAAGAAATTGCTTTATCCATACCGCCTCCTTGGAGGCTTCTGAGGTACTTAAGAATACCCTTGACTGCGGCCCAGTGTTCCAATCCTGGATCACTTTGGTACCGGCTGCTAACACTTAGCGCATAGGAAACATTCGGTCTTGTACATAGCATGGCATACATAATAGAACCAACTGCCGAGGCATATGGAACATCATTCATCTGTACTCGCTCATCGAGAGTCCGAGGACACTGATTCTTGCAAAGCACTGTGCCAGGTGACATGGGGAGTAGGCCTTTCTTGGAGTTCTCCATGTTGAACATTTTCAACACCTTGTCAATGTACGTGCTTTGGCTAAGCGCTATCAGGCGTTTTGATCTATCTCTATAGATTCTGATGCCCAATACATATGCCGCTTCGCCTAAGTCTTTCATTGAAAAACTCTTCTTCAATGAGTCTTTTATTTCGCTAAGAAAATTCACGTCATTTCCAATCAACAATATGTCATCCACATACAAGATTAGAAATGCTTTTGCGCTCCCACTAAACTTCTTGTAAACACAAGATTCTTCGTCATTCCTGATGAAGCCAAACTGTTTGACCACTTCATCAAAACGAATGTTCCAGCTCCTTGACGCTTGCTTCAGACCATAAATGGCTTTCTGAAGTTTGCATACCTTTCCAGCATCCTTATGAACGACAAAACCTTCTGGCTGTATCATGTATACATACTCTTTGAGGTTTCCATTTAGGAAAGCCGTTTTGACATCCATCTGCCATATTTCATAATCGAAATAAGCAGCAATTGCTAGTAATATCCGAACAGACCTAAGCATAGCTACGGGCGAGAAAGTCTCTTCATAGTCCACTCCTGGAACTTGCGTGAACCCTTTCGCGACAAGTCTAGCTTTGTGGATAGTAATGTTACCATTCGCGTCCGTCTTTCTTTTGAAAATCCATTTACAACCAATGGGCTTTACGCCTTCTGGAAGTTCTTCCAAGTTCCAAACTTGGTTTTCGTACATGGATTCCATTTCGGATTTCATGGCCTTGTGCCATTCCCTTGAGCTGGGCCCCGCCATCGCTTCCTTATAGTGAGCAGCTTCATCGTCTTCAAGAATGAAGATTTCGTTATGAAACCACTCAGGTGGCTGGATAGCCCTACCTGATCTGCGCAGTTCAGTTACAACATTGTCTGAAGTTTCCGCATCACATGCGACAACTTCCGGCTCGGTTGTAGGGATAATTAGCGGAATTTCTTCCGGTTCCTTAGCCATATCAATGGTTGCTGAAGATTCACTAATCTCATCAAGTTGTACTGTCCTCCCACTCACTTCTTTAGCGAGAAACTCTTTCTCGAGAAAGACTCCGTGTTTTGCAACAAACACTTTGTTCTCGGAGGCGTGGTAGAAAGAATACCCAACTGTTTCCTTGGGATAACCTACAAAGTAACATTTGTCTGATCTGGGATCAAGTTTGCTTGGCTGTAAACGCTTTACGTATGCCTCACAACCCCAAATTTTGAGAAACGACAGGTCGGGTTTCTTCCCGTGCCATATCTGATATGGTGTCATCTCAACAGACTTAGACGGTGCTTTGTTTAGTGTGTGAGCGGCAGTTTCTAGTGCGTGATCCCAAAAGGATATCGGCAGATCTGTAAGAGACATCATCGACCTTACCATGTCTAACAGGGTTCGGTTACGTCTTTCCAACACTCCATTTCGCTGTGGAGTTCCGGGAGGCGTAAGCTGTGAAACGATTCCACGATCACTCAGATGTTGGCTAAACTCATGACTAAGATATTCGCGCCCGCGATCAGACCGCAGAAACTTAATCCTTTTGTTACGATGATTTTCTACCTCATTCTGAAATTCCTTGAACTTTTCAAAGGTTTCCGACTTATGCTTCATCAAGTAGATATATCCATACCTACTCAAATCATCAGTAAAAGTCACGAAGTAGAAATACCCACCCCGTGCGATTGTGCTCATTGGACCACATACATCACTATGTATTATTTCCAACAATTCACTCGCCCGTTCAGGATGACCCGTGAACGGCGTCTTGGTCAATTTCCCCATCAAGCAAGCTTCACATGTGTCAAATGATTCAAAATCAAAGGACGATAAAACTCCATCTTTATGGAGTCTTTGCATGCGTTTCTTTCCGATGTGGCCAAGCCGACAGTGCCACATGAAAGTGGTGGTGGTATCAGCCTTCTTAAGGCGTTTAGCATTCACGTTAAAGACACCATTTCCACATTCAAGATTTAGTATGAAAAGGCCCCCAACAATGGGTGCAAATCCATAAAACATATCCTTACAATAAAGTGAACAACCATTGTTCTCAGACTTGTACGAATACCCATCGTGTACTAAACATGATCCGGAGATAATGTTTCTACACAATAGTGGAACAAAATAACAGTTACTTAGTTCTAAGATAAATCCTGAAGGGAGACGTAGAGGCATAATGCCGACGGCTTGAGCGGCGATCCCAGCGCCGTTCCCGACGCGCATCACGACTTCATTCTTTACTAGCTTGCGCACCTTCTGCAGGCCCTGTATCGAGTTGCAAATGTGAGCAACCGATCCGGTATCAAATACCCAAGACTTAGAATTTTCGCTAGCAAGCAAAACGTCAATGACATTAACTTGTATAACAATTATACCTTTTCCGGCTTTCCCGGACTTCTTATCTTCCAGATACTTCTTGCAGTTTCTCTTCCAGTGTCCTGTGCCCTTGCAGTAGAAGCACTCAGTTTCATTCTTGGCTCCACCCTCAGAGTTGCTTTGGGAGCCGGTCTTACCGGCACCCTTGCCCTTCTTTGGCTTGCCTTTCTTTTTGAAACTGGCGGTTTTATTCACAAGCAACACTTGCTTGCGATTTTTCCGCAGTCCTCCTTCCGCAGTTTTCAGCATGGCGAGCACCTCTTCCGGTGTCTTCTCCATCCCACTCATGTTGTAGTTCATGGTAAAACCGTCGTAAGACGGGGGGAGTGAAGCAAGCAACATGTCCATCATATGGGCTGGTGGAATTGGAAATTCCAGGGTTTTAAGCCTTTCAGCGTAGCCAATCATTTTGACCACGTGTTCGCTAACTGAATTGCCCTCAGCCATCCTGCAATCCATCACGGCCTTCATGATATCAAATCGTTCAGACCGTGCGGTTTCCTTGTACAGAGCATCCAATTCCCGGATCATATCGCGGGCATTATGGAATTCAAAACATTTTTGAAGCTCCGGACTCATGCAAGCTAGCATGAGGCACTGCACTAAGTTGTAATCATCATCCTTAGTGGCCCATACATTTTGTTCATCTTCCGAGGCAGTTGCCGCCGGTCTAGCTGGAAGAGAATTTTCAAGCACATACATTCTCTTAGCGCTCCTAAGGACAATCCTCAAGTTACGGACCCAGTCCGCATAGTTGTTTCCAGTCGCAGCTAACTTCTCTTTCTCTAATATCGGGCCTAAGTTGAACGCGGCATTGCGAGCCATTTGATCTACAACGGTAAACACAAGTTTCACTTAGACTTTATTCATAATGATTTTTGCACTAGTGAATAAACAATTTTATTCTAAAGTGCGCTCCCACTCAAATCAATATCTCTCAAAATTGATTATGAGTGATTCAAGATCCGCGTCTTGATTGTTCACCATTGGTGTAACACCACTGATGACGAAAATCTTAACCGGTAGGCCAACTTGCCAATCACATCTCTATGTGATTCTTGTTCATCTTTCGATGGGCGTGTTCCGAGCTCATGACGGTCATGCCTGAACATCAAGACAGCCAAGTGATCTTGCTGTGAGGTCTCACCGTCACCCGCCTTACACCTCTCTAATCGTTCGTACCCGTGTGACACGGCGCACCCCGAAAAGATACGTGTTGTAGACGGTGCTACACTTGGGAGAACACTAACTACTTGATATTTTTAAGTGAGAGATCACCCTAATAAAAAGCGACTACCGCGCAATCAAAAGGGTGCATCATAAGGGATAAACATCTCAGGCAATTCATAATAGCATGATATGGTATAGCCCTTTCTGACGAAGAAGTCTTTAATTTCTTCGTCTTCGGCATTTGCGTCGGTGTTCACCTTCGCGAAGATTGCCACCACTTGTCGATGCACCAGATAATATTGCTATCTCTATAGCTAATAAAATAAGTGCATTACTTAAGGTTGACACGCAGGTCATTAAAGTGACAATCATGTGGCTCCAGCCATCATGCCGAATCATGACACGCAGCTCATGTTAGTAAATTTACATCATATAGTCATCTCATACATAATCGAATTAAGATGAGCACTGCTATACCACATCACATGCACATCTTGCAAAACCAAGTTAGACGCCTCTAATCGGTTTATGCAAAATTTTATTTTACGTGGCTTCTAAGTTTTTGACTTAAACCGTAGCTACCAACATTTTATCATCAAGTATGATTATTCAAGTCGCTAGATTAACATCGCGGGGTGTATGAAACACGAGATAATAAAATCTCGAGCCCCATACTAAACTTCGTCATACGCATGACCCCCGTGCAGATCATATCTGCATTGCCCTTTAGTCTGCGAAATTTCATCTTTCTTTTGACTATGGCGGAACCCAAAGAACTGATAGCACTTCGGTGATCAATCAGGATCGCGGATTGCCAGAACTTTGTCAAATTCCACCATGCTGTCTCGAGATCAGAAATACGCAAATTCTAGGGAAGCAACAAGAACATCGGGTAACAGATTTCATCTGCTACCCGCATAAATAATTTTCAGCAATAGATCTCAACTACTACAAAATTATATTATGCAATACCCATACATCTCCATGTATTCTAGATAACCTGCATCTACGCATAGCATGGATCTTGATGCCACTGTAGGGGAACGCGACAGAAAACAAAAAAAATTGGTACAGCGAGCACGCCCAGGACCACTATGGAGACTGCATACAGGGTTTGATCTGATCATTACCGACTCGTAGCGCAGCGGAAGTAGAGTCGATGTAAATCATCGGTGCAGATCCCTGTAGCTAGGATTTACAACCTCCCAACCGCGAGGATGTACTCCCTTGTCGGACAGCCCTTCGGGAGGCGGTCGGACAGTCCCTCGGACGATGTCACGGACAGCCCTTCGGGAGGACCCTTGAAACTCGAACGGTAACTCGGACAGCCCTTTGGGAGGACCCTCGAACAACCCCTCAGGCAAAAGATCGAAACTACGACCTCTCTACGGGGTTGCACACATACGGTGTCAGCTATCCGGCAGGGCTTCGCCGTCCAGAACTAGTTCCTACCGGAACCCAGACAGCCTTTCGGCTCTATGAAACTATTTCGCTAGGAGGGAGAGAGAAGCCAGAAATGTCATGGCATGTGTATGAGAGTTAGGAGTGAGTGTGGAGAGTGCCTCTCCACCTCTATTTATAGGAAAGCCCAAAGGGAAAAATACCCAAAAAACCCATCACATGGATCCTCCATAAGGGCAAAAAAGGAAGGCAAGTGGAGCTCCATGGAGGAGCTCCATCTGGGCCGGCCACCCCTAGCCCCCCCCCCCCCACATGGGGGGTTCCTTGGTCCCCAATCCCTTCTAGAAGCCTTTTGGGAAAAGCCCTAAAAGGTGGTTTTCCAAAAAATTAATCATAAAGTGATTTTCACTATTCACGGAACCAATTTTCCGCGACCGTTAAATCCGAAAATATTTCTGTGGGTCTTAGAATAATTCCAGTACCCACACAAATGATTTTGGATGCGTTCCGAAACAATTTCGGATTAGTGATTTTCATCTGCGAAAAGCAACCAAACTGGTTCCGGCAGCTCCAGAACATTTCAGGTTTTTATCCCGGAAAAATCCCAGAAGTTTCCAGAACAATTCTGGCACCCTCCAAGAATTTCCAGGCGTGTGCCAAAACCAATTTGACTTAATGGTATACCCCGAAACAACTTTTCAGTTTTACCGGAACTATTCCGGTGTCCTCTCCAGAACGTTTCCGTTGTCTCCGAAACTTTTCCGGTGACTTTCTCTCAGACTCCCTGTCTAGTATTCAGCAGATAGATGACCCTTAAGCGTGTGACCCTATAGGCTCAGTGAAGTATAGACATGACCCGGAACACTTTCCGATCAATGATCAACATCGGAGCCGTGGACACCCATATTGACCCCTATACCCACACGAATGAATATTCGAGTGAACCTCTAGTTGCCGTGTGCTATTCCTGTTGCTTCGCGATATGTTACAAACACCCGAGGTGAGATTTTCTGCATCCCCATGGATCAACAACTTGTCCACTATGCCAGTTACCTCGTTGCCGGTTTTGTTCTCTTTTCTCGTTTCCGTGTTCCGGCATCCCAGTGATCAAATCACAATGTGTCTGGCCAGACGATGATGGATACCGTAACACCGAGAGGGCCCGAGAATATCTCTCCATCGTCGGAGGAGCAAATCCCAATCTTGAGCTATCTCGTTACTTGGCATACTTTTCCGTGAACCCGTAAGCCGCCGTAATAGCCACCCAGTTACGGATGGCGTTTAACAAACCCCAAAGTTCACGAAGCAAGTACGAAGGAACTTGATACTCTCATGGTCTAAGGATTTATGCAAACATTAACTATCTCTGTGTTATTAACCATTAACTTGTGACGAATGTATCTCATAGCATAACATCAATTCGGGTCGATTCAACACAAGTGTTCTACTAACATTGTGCCCTCAAAATTGTCGGCATAGTCATGCCCATGAGGAAAACAGGATCATCATGCAATACTTGATCCAGTCATAGAGGCATGACTAGGAATACAGTTTACCGTTTATTATACCACACGTGCACAAGAGTTTCCCTCCGAGCCTCGTGGATATTGCAGACTCGAGAATCATTGCAGTTATAGCATGGAACATAAACATTCATTACAAACTTGGAGATACAAAATAACTGTTATTACTGCCTCTAGGGCATATCTCCTACAATTTCGTGGACTCCTCTGTTTGTTTCCCGATTTTTGAGAATTTATAGTGGTGGAATTAGGTCAAAAGGGGCAGAGGTGGGCCCACGAGGCACCAGGGCACGCCTGCCCCCCCAGGCGCACCCTGGTGGCTCGTGGCCACCTCCTCTGGCTTCTGACTTCCTCCCGAAGCTTCTAGTGTCTCTTATGTCCAGAAAAAAATCTCCAAAAAGTTTCGTGGCATTTGGACTTCGTTTGGTACTGATATTCTGGAAAACCAAAAACAGGCAAAAAACAGCAATTGGCACTGGGCACTAAGTTAATAGATTAGTCCCAAAAAATGATATATAATTGCTGTAAATGTATATAAAAACATCCAAGATTGATACTATAATAGCATGGAACAATCAAAAATTATAGATACGTTGGAGACGTATCAAGCATCCCCAAGCTTAATTCCTGCTCGTCCTCGAGTAGGTAAATGATAAAAACAGAATTTTTGATGTGGAATGCTACCTATCATATTCATCATATACTCTTTCTTTGTAGCATGGACATTTGGACTTGAATGATTCAAAGCAATAGTCTATAGTTTGTCATGAAGATATAAATACTCAAGCATACTAACAAGCAACCATGTCTTTCAAAATATCAACGCTAAAGAAAGTTATCCCTAGCCCATTATGCTCAATCAATGATCCATTCATGAAACACACTCAATATTAGCTACACACAATGCACAAGTATGACAATAATGCTCTCTAGTTGGTGCTTTGTAAGAGAAGATGGAGACTCAAAATAAAAATAAAAATTGCATAAAAGTAAATAGATAGGCCCTTCGCAGAGGGAAGCAGAGATTTGCAAATGTGCCAGAGCTCAAAGCTTAAATTAGAGAGATAAAACTATTTTGAGAGGCATGCTTTTCCTGTCAACGAAAACGACCGAGAATTCCCAATATCTTCCATGCTAGACACATCATAGGCGGTTCCCAAACAGAAAATAAAGTTTATTTCCTTTCCACCATTCTTTCACAATCCATGGCTAGTCGTATCCACGGGTTCCCTCCATACCAACACTTACCAAGGAATTTTTTTGTTATTAATTTTTGATTCATTGTGGGACTGGGCATCCCTATTACCTGCCACTCTCTCGTGCAATGACAAGTGAATAAACACTCATCGTGAGAATAACACACCTAGTATGGAAAATATTGGCCACCCCCTGCCGCTTCATGAGCGGTACGGGCACACAAAACGGAAAATTATTTTGAAAATTAGAGTTGGCACATGCAAATTTACTTGGAACGGCATGGAAATACCGCATATAGATAGATATGGTGGACTCATTTGGCACAACTTGGGTTTAAGGAGTTTGGATGCACAAGCAGTATTCCCGCTTAGTACAAATGAAGGCTCGCAAATAGATTGAGAAGCGACCAACCAAAAAGCGAAAACGGTCATAAACATGCATTGAACATAACTAACACCGAATAATGCACCATAAGTAGGATATAATTTCTTTGCATAACTATTGACTTAATGTGCATGCATAGGGAATCACAAACCTTAACACTAATATTTTACTAAATCACAATTACTCACTAACATGACTCACATATTATCATCTCCATATCGCAAAACTAGTGCAAGGAATCACACTTATCATATCCAATGATCTATATGAAAGTTTTTATTATATCCCTCTTGAATATTCATCACTTTGTGACCAAATTCATATCTTGTGCAAATTACCATTACTATTATCAACTCTCAAAAAGATATAAGTGAGGCATGAGAGTGCAAATATTTCTTCAAAATTTTAGTCTTATCAACTCTCAAAAAATATAAGTGAGGCATGAGAGTTTAAATATTTCTTCAAAATTTTAGTCTTATCAACTCTCAAAATAATATAAGTGAAGCATGAGAGTTTAAATATTACTTCAAAATATAGCCACCGCTGTGCTCAAAAAGATTTAAGTGAAGCACTAGAGCAACTGCCTAGCTCAAAAAAATTAAGTGAAGCACATAGAGTATTCTAACAAATTATGATAAACGTGTGGCTCTCTCAAATTGGTGTGTCCAGCAAAGATGATTGTGACAAACTAAAAAGTAAACAAAGCAAAGACTCATATAATACACGACGCTCCAAGCAAAACACATATCATGTGACGAATAAAAATATAGCTCCAAGTAAAATTACCGATGGTTGGTAGAAGAAAGAGGGGATGCCTTCCGGGGCATCCCCAAGCTTAGACGCTTGAGTCTTCCTTGAATATTACCTTGGGGTGCCTTGGGCATCCCCAAGCTTAGGCTCTTGCCACTCCTTATTCCTTCATCCATTGTGATCTCACCCAAAACTTGAAAACTTCAATCACACAAAACTCAACAAAACCTCCGTGAGATCCGTTAGTATAACAAAATAAATCACTACTTTAAGTACTGTTGCAAACCCATTCATATTTTATTTTTGCATTATACCTACTGTATTCTAACTTCTCCATGCCTTATACCCCCCGATACAATCCATAGTTTCATCAAAACAAGCAAGCAATGCATCAAAAACATAATTTGTCAAAAACAGAACAGTCTGTAGAGATCTATTTAAAAGCCATACTTATATAACTCCAAAAATTCTGAAAAATTAGGACAACATGGGAAATTCATATACCAATACTGTGTAAAAAATGCAGATTTTTATGACGCTCCAGTACAGAACTAAAATTCTAGCACTGGACACAAAACTTTCTGTTTTCCAAACAGCATCAAGTATACTATCTCCCAAATCATCCCAAAGGCATTACTTGGCACAAACACTAATTAAAACATAAAAACTCAATCATAACAGTAGCATAATTGTGAAAACATACAAGAACAGAAACAAAAAGTAAAAATTTATTTTATTCATTGGGTTGCCTCCCAACAAGCGCTATTGTTTTATGCCCCGAGCTAGGCATAATGCATAGTTTCAAGTATTGTCATCTTTCAAGTTGATTCCAGAAGTGGCCTTCATAATTGATTCATATGGTGCTTTAATTTTCTTCCTAGGGAAATGTTCCATACCCTTCTTTAATGGAAACTGAAATTTTATATTCCCTTCTTTCATGTCAATAACGACACCTATGGTTCGTTAGAACAGTCTATCAAGTATTATGGGGCAAGAAGGATTACATTCAATGTCAAGTACAATAAAATCAACGGGCACATAATTCCTATTAGCAAGAATAAGAACATCATTAATTCTACCCAAAGGATTTTTAATAGTGGAATCCGCAAGATGCAAATTAAGAGAACATTCATCTATATTGGTAAAGCCTAGCACATCACATAGAGATTTTGGGATTGTGGAAACGCTAGCCCCCAAATCACATAAAGCATTGCACTCATAATTTTTAATTTTAACTTTAATGGTGGGTTCTCATTCATCATATAATTTTCTAGGAATTGAAATTTCTATTTCTAACTTTTCTTCTAACGCTTTCATCAATGCTTCTATGATGTGTTTAGTAAAAGCCTTATTTTGCTCATAAGCGTTGGGTGAATTTAGCATGGATTGTAACAAAGAAATACATTCAATCAAGGAACAATTATCATAATTAAAATCTTTGTAATCCAAGAGAGTGGGCACATCGCTAGTTAAAGTTTTTACCTCTCCAAACCCACTTTTATCAACTTTTTCATCAAAATTTTCACCCTCCGAATTATGGGAACGCCTTCTAGCTAAAGTTGACTCTTCTTCAGTCCCCTTTTCATCAAGTTTTATATTGCTAAACAAAGAATCAATAGATGAAACACCAATCATTTTAATATACTCATCATTACTACGATAGAAACCGGGAGGAATCGCTTTTTCTAAAAATTCTCGTTTAGCTTTTAGCATGGCGGTTCTTTTCTTACTCTCATCCATGTAGACATATAAGGCTTTAATTGATTCATTAATATCAATTTTGGGTGGCAAAATGTTAGTCTTAAGATTTTCCACATCATGAATAATTTTATCAATGTTTCTAGACATATCATCAGGTTTACTTAATTTTTCTTCTAGCGTAGTGTTGAAAACTTTTTGAGCATTAATAAATTCTTTAATATTACTTTCAAGATCAGAGGGCATCCTATTATTATTATTATAAGGATTACCATAGGAATTGCCATAATTACTAGAGGAATTTCCAGGAAACGGCCTAGGATTAAAATTACCTCTATAAGCAATATTATTAAAATTGTTTCGCGAGACAAAATTCACATCTACGAGATCATTATTTTGCTCAATCAAGGTGGATAAAGGCACATCATTAGGATCAATAGGAGTATTTTTGCTAGCAACCAATTTCATAAGCGCATCAACTTTATCATTCAAAGTACTAATTTTTTCAACAGAATTCACTTTTTACTAGTAGGAACTCTTTCAGTATGCCATTGTGAATAATTTGCCATAATATTATCAAGCAATTTACTCGCTTCTCCCAAAGTAATTTCCATAAAAGTACCACCCGCGGCGGAATCTAAAAGATTTATAGAAACAAAATTTAATCCAGCATAATTTTTTTGTATAATCATCCATAAATTTAAACCATGAGTAGGACAATTTCTTATCATTAATTTCATCCTTTCCCAAGATTGGGCAACATGTTCATGATCAAGTAGCGTAAAATTCATAATTTAATTTCTAAGGGAAATAATTTTCGCGGGAGGAAAATACTTGGTAAGAAAAGCATCTTTACACCTATCCCAAGAATCGATACTATTTCGTGGTAAAGATGAAAACCAAATTTTTGCACGATCCCGCAATGAGAATGGAAATAATTTTAATTTCACAATATCATTATCCACATGTTTTTTCTTTTGCATATCACACAATTCTACGAAAGTGTTAAGATGGGATGCAGCATCTTCATTAGGACTACCAGAAAATTGTTCTTTCATAACAAGATTTAGCAAAGCGGCATTAATATCACAAGTCTCCGCACTAGCGGCGGGAGGAGCAATTGGAGTACTAATAAAATCATTGTTATTAGTATTGGAAAAATCACACAATTTTGTATTTTCTTGAGACATCGTGGCTACGCAATCAAGATAGCAATCAAGCAAACAAACAAACAAGAAAAAGGCAACGGAAAATATATTTTTATTTTTGTAAAAACTTTTTAGAAGTGGGGGAGATGAAAACGAGAGGCAAAGGCAAATAAAATAAATGCAAGGAGATGAAAGTTTTATGCGTAGGTACTTGATAGATGTTGATGATGTCTCCCCGGCAACGGCGCCAGAAATTCTTCCTGCTACTTGTGAGCTGCGTTGGTAATTCCCTGAAGAGGAAGGGAGATGCAGTATAGTAGAGATAAGTATTTCCCTCGGTTATGAAACCAAGGTTATCAATCCAGTAGGAGAATCACGCAACACCTCGTTAACAGCACCTGCACACAAAACAACAAATCCTTGCACCCAACGCAAACAAGGGGTTGTCAATCCCTTGGTGGTTAATTGCAAGATTAAATTGTATGGTGATAGATAGATCGATTGAACTAAAATATAAAATAAAATAAATAAAGTAAAAGTGCAGCAAGGTATTTTTAAGATTTTTAATGTATGATAGAAGTAGACCCGGGGGCCATAATTTTCACTAGAGGCTTCTCTCATGAAAATAACATACGGTGGGTAAACAAATTAATGTTGGGCAATTGATAGAAAAGCAAATAATCATGACGATATCCAAGGCAATGATCATGTATATATGCATCACGTCCGAGACAAGTAGACCGACTCCTGCCTGCTTCTAGTACTATTACTCCACACATCGACCGCTATCCAACATGCATCTAGTGTATTAAGTCCATAAAGAACGGAGTAACGCCTTAAGCAAGATGACATGATGTAGACAAAGTAAACTCACGCATGAATAAACCCCATCTTTTTACCCTTAATAGCAACGATACATACGTGTCATGTCCCTTTCTGTCACTGGGATTGAGCACCGCAAGATCGAACCCATTACAAAGCATCTCTCCCATTGCAAGATAAATCAATCTAGTTAGCCAAACCAAATCAATAGACCGGAGAGAAATACGAAGCTATAATAATCATGCATAAAAGAGTTCAGAGAAGACTCAAATAATATTCATGGATAATCTGATCATAAACTCACAATTCATCGGATCCCAACAAACACACCGCAAAAAGTGATTACATCGGATAGAACTCCAAGAACATCGAGGAGAACATTGTATTGAAGATCAAAAAGAGAGAAGAAGCCATCTAGCTACTAACTATGGACCCGAAGGTCTGTGGTAAACTACTCACGCATCATCGGAAGGGCGGCAAGGTTGATGTAGAGCCCCTCCGTGATCGATTCCCCCTCCGGCGGAGTACCGAAAAAGGCCTCCAGATGGGATCTCTCGAGAACAGAAGCTTGCGGCGACGGAAAAAGTATTTCGTGGACTCCTCTATTGCTTTCCCGATTTTTGAGAATTTATAGTGGTGGAATTAGGTCAAAAGAGGCAGACGTGGGCCCACGAGGCACCAGGACGCACCTGCCCCCCCCCCCCCCAGGCGCGCCCTGGTGGCTCGTGGCCACCCCCTCTGGCTTCTGACTTCCTCCCGAAGCTTCTAGTGTCTCTTATGTCCAGAAAAAAATCTCCAAAAAGTTTCGTGGCATTTGGACTTCGTTTGGTACTGATATTCTGGAAAACCAAAAACAGGCAAAAAACAACAACTAGCACTGGGCACTAAGTTAATAGGTTAGTCCCAAAAAATGATATATAATTGCTGTAAATGTATATAAAAACATCCAAGATTGATACTATAATAGTGTGGAACAATCAAAAATTATAGATACATTGGAGACGTATCAAATCCCTATGCTTATTTAATGGTGAGATATCAGGGTGGTGAGCCCGCATGTGCTCCTAGGCATTTTCGCATAGTTCCCCCTTTTTTCTTCACTTTCATATCTTCATAAACAGCTGACAACTTTTGAAGATGCTTCTGTTCATCCTCTGAAACTCTAATGCAACAGCAAGATTGCTCTATCTTGCCTTTTATTGTTTATTGCTCTGTGCTGCCCCATTGCTTCTCTAAGCCGATGAAGTTGTTCATTCCTCCAGTCTAACAAACATGCACAAAGACACCAAATTTACAAGCAGCAATAATCGCCGAACCGGGAAAAAAGAACTTAATTAACCAGGTGTAGCCGTTTGCAAATGTAGTACCCCATGAAAGTTTGGTGCTCACAGCCTCGGATCAAAGGCATATTGTCAGGAAAAAAAATCATATGCACAGTAAAAAATGAAGTCAGTAGCATGTCCCAAAAATCCTAATAGAATAGCTTCGGAATGTGAAATTAACTAGGGAATGAGAAAGTTATATAAACTTGCCGGTGCTACTTCACAAGGATGTATCTTTCGATACTACATTCAGATGATATTATATTGCACCCCACACGAGGGCATGAAAAATGATGGGGCTGCACTACAGAATATTTTGCCGAAGTCTGTATATGTGAAACTACTGAGACCATTTTCCCCGGCCATGTTCAGTTTGGAGCTCTGAAGTTGTCTTGCCTTTACTTAAAATTCAGTCTAATGCTAGACATACTTTTGAAGGTACAGGAGGTGGCGCATCAAGGCATGTACAATGGGGGCAGAACCTTGTTGCTGCCCCGGCCTCCACGTAGGCAAAAAGAATTAAGGCATTCGGTCTGATTTTTAATCCCCCGACGCAATGACGTGAGGCCACCATCTCCTTGGGGCCCACACACTCTCTCTCCAAACTATCCCCACCACAACTCCCGATCCTCTCTCATCTGTACGCATTTCTTCCCCCAATCTTGCCAATCCTGCCCAAATCAATGGCAATCCTCCTTCAAAAATCTCACCAAATCGGCTGCTACGAGAGCAACATCAACCACATGCCCGCGATCCCGAGCCCGCGCCGCCCGGCTTGACCTAGTTTTCGTTCTCACGGTGCCAGCCATGGCAACCCCGAGCTCGCACCTTCCGCCATGGCTGCGCCACCGCGCTCAAGGTGCCGACTATGGCATCGAGGTCCGCCTCGCTAACCCCATGCTTGCGACCTAGAGCTCGTACTTTTGCGTTTGGCCTGTCCGAGAGCATTCTCCTTTCCCCATTCTCTTACCTTTTCTTGTTTTTTCGCTTGAAGAAGCCGTCTCCTCCGTAAGATCCCGCTGTGCTCTGCAAGCTATCGCTTTAGCGCCACGCTGGCATCCGAGCCTAGCTGGCCTGCAGGGCATCACCTCTCAGGCTAACCGTTGGCCATGCCCTCAGGTGCTTACTCTTTTATTTTTTTTCTTCAGATTTAATTCATATGACATGGATCATTGTATGTATTGTAGGAGTAGTAATAATCATCATCCACTGTACCCGTTTCATAAGTTTTATTTGTATCCTCACGTAAATATCTAGGGCCTACAGCTACAGGTTATATGGCAGCATGGACTGACGGGTGGGACCCACTTGCCGCCGCCGCCGCGGCTCCAAAGCTGCATCCTCTCCGCGGCCCCCAATCTCCACTCTCCGCCGTGGCGCCATGCTTCGGCTACGGTGCTCCATCCTCACCCACCTCCTCTCTCCCCACACCGCCTCTCGCGGCTCCCCTCTCCTCCGCCTCCTATCCGCGGCCGTCTCCCCAAACCCCGCCTTCACCGTCGACGACTACCTCGTCTGAACCTGCGGCCTCACCCGAGCCCAACCACTCAAGGCCTGCCCCAAGCTCTCCCACCTCAGATCCCCATCCAAGCCCGACGCCGTCCTCACCTTCCTCGCCGGCCTTGGCCTCCCCAGCGCCGACGTCGCAGCTCTGGTTGCCAAGGACCCGCAGTTCCTCTGCGCCAAAGTGGAGAAAACCCTAGCCCCCAACTTGGCGGGGCTCACCGGCCTCGGTCTGTCTCGTCCCGAGATCGCCCGCCTAGTCTCGCTCAGCCGCGACCAGTTCCGATGTAAAACCGTCGTCCCCAATGTGCAGTACTATCTGCACTTCTTCGGCTCCTTTGAGGACCTCCTCCGGGTTCTTAAGCGCGGCTTATGCCTTCTCTCGCCCGACCTCGAGAGGGTGGTCAAGCCCAATGTCTCATTCCTGCGTGAGTGCGGGCTAGGTGATTGCGATATTGCCAAGTTGAGCATCTCCCAGCCATGGATGCTCGTCTCCAACCTGGAACTTCTCCGGGCAATGGTGGCATGCGTAGATGGTACAGGTGTGCAACGTGGCTCTGGGATGTTCAGGCTGTAGGAGATATGCCCTAGAGGCAATAATAAATGTTATTGTTTATCTCCATGTTCATAATTATGTTTATGTTCCATGCTATAACTGCTATGGTTCTCGAGTCTGCAATAACCACGAGGCTCGGAGGAAGACTCATATGCACGTGTGGAATAATAAACGGTAAAATGTATTCCTAGTCTAGCCTCTAAGACTAGCTCAAGTGTTGCATGATGGTTCTGTTTTCCTGATCATGGGCATGACTATGCCGGCAATTTTGAGGGCACAATTAATGTTAGGAGAACACTTGTGTTGAATCGACCCGAATTGATGTTATGCTATGAGATACATTCGTCACAAGTTAATGGTTAATAACACAGAGAAAGTTAACGTTTGCATAATTCCTTAGACCATGAGAGTGTCGAGTTTCTTCATGCTTGCTTCATGAACTTTGGGGTTTGTTAAACGTCATCCGTAAATGGGTGGCTATTACGGCGGCTTACGGGTTCATGGAAAAGTATGTCAAGTAACTTGATAGCTCGGGATTGGGATTTCCTCCTCCGACGATGGAGAGATATCTCTGGGCCCTCTCGGTGTTACGGTATCCACCATCGTCTGGCCAGACACATTGTGATTTGATCACAGGAATGTCGGAACACGGAAACGAGAAAAGAGAACAAAACCGGTAACGAGGTAACTGGCATTGTGGACAAGTGTTGATCCACGGGGATGCCGATGTTTCTCACCTCGGGTATTTGTAACATATCGCGAAGCAACAGGAATAGCACATGGCAACTGGAGGTTTACTCGAATATTCATTCGTGTGGGTATAGGGGTCAATATGGGTGTCCACGGCTCCGATGTTGATCATTGATCGGAAAGAGTTCCGGTCATGTCTATACTTCACCGAACCTATATGGTCACACGCTTAAGGGTCATCTATCTGCTGAATACTAGATAGGGAGTCTGAGAGAAAGTCACCGGAAAAGTTTCGGAGACAACGGAAAAGTTCCGGAGACAGAGCACCGGAATAGTTTCGGTAAAACTGAAAAGTTGTTTCAGAGTATACCATTGAGTCAAATTGGTTTCGGCACATGTCTAGAAATTCATGGAGGGTGCCAGAATTGGTCTGGGAACTTCTGGGATTTTTCGAAGAAAAAACCCGGAAATGTTCCGGAGCTGCCGGAACCGGTTTGGTTGCTTTTCGCAGATGAAAATCCCTAATCCGGAATTGTTTCGGAACGCGTCCAAAATCATTTTAGTGGGTGCTGGAATTATTCTAAGACCCACAGAAATATTTTCGGATTTAACGGTCGCGGAAAAATGTTTTCGTGAATAGTGAAAGTGCTTTTTGGGTGTCTTCTTGGAGAAGCCACCTTGAGGGCCTTTTGGTATTTTTCCCCTTGGCTTCTTGGAGAAGCCACCCTTGGGCTTGGCCTATAAATAGGGGTGGAGGGGGCTGCCTAAAGACACACTCTTTCTCAAAATACACAAGCCATGCATGATCTGGCCTTCTTCTCTCCCTCCCCGCGAAATAGTTTCGTAGAGCCGAAAGATTGTCTGGGTTCCGGTGGGAACTAGTTCTGAACGGCGAAGCCCTGCTGGATAGATGACACCGTATGTGTGCAACCCCGTAGATAGGTCGTAGGTTCGATCTTTTTGCCCGAGGGGCTGTTCGAGGGTCCTTCCGAAGGGCTGTCCGAGTTACTGTCCGAGTTTCGGGGGTCGTCCCGAAGGGCTGTCCGAGGGACCCGCCCGAAGGGCTGTCCGTGAGGCCTCCCGGAGGGCTGTCCGAGGATCCGTCCGGTGGGACTATCCGAAGGACTGTCCAGAGGCCTCCCGGAGGGCTGTCCGGAGATCCGTCCGGTGGGACTATCCGAAGGACTGTCCAGAGGCCTCCCGGAGGGCTGTCCGAGGATCCGTCCGGTGGGACTATCCGAGGGACTGTCCAGAGGCCTCCCGAAGGGCTGTCCGAGGATCCGTCCGGTGGGACTATCCGAGGGACTGTCCCGAGGCCTCCCGAAGGGCTGCCCGGAGATCCGTCCGGTGAGCTGACGAGGGAGTTCATCCTCGCGGTTGGGAGGTTGTAAAATCCTAGCTGCGGGGATCTGCACCGCCGATCGTCATCGACTCTACTTCCGCTGCGCTACGAGTCGGTAACGAAAAGATCAAAAACCTTGTATGCAGTCTCCATAGTGGTCCTGGGCTGGTGTGTAGGTCGAATTTTTTTTGTTTTCTGCTGCGTTACCCTACACAGGCAAGCGTTGCAGGCCATCAGATTCCTCAGCATGGAGAAGATAGCCGCCAAAGTAGACTACTTGAAGAGCACGCTCAAGTGGTCGGATGCTGAGGTGGGCATTGTTGTTTCTAGGGCTCCAAGGGTGCTAATCACGTCCAAGGACTTTCTGCGGAGCAGGTCAGAGTTCCTCATCTCTGAGGTGGGGTTGGACCCGGCCTACATTGCTCAAAGGCCGGTAATTGTCACTCTTAGCCTAGAAGGCCGGCTCAGGCCCGTCACTACGTTGTAATGTTTCTTAAGGAAAATGGATTGCTCAAGCGCGACCCGAGCTACAGTACTGTTTTCAAGGACACCGAGAAGGTATTCAGGGAGAAGTTCATATGCCCTCACAAGGAAGCTGCACCACACCTCGAAGAGGAGTATGATGCCGCTTGTAAAGGGGAGGTGCCGACTAATTTCAGATTCACATGAGCCAAGAACAGGCCATGATGTAACTATGTGCTGCTTGTCCGCTGCTGTATGTCTCTTAGATGCTGGGTTGTTGTTGCTAATGTGTGATGAAATTGATAATTTGGTTCCTGAATATTGTTATATAATGCCATCATTCAGCACAGAAGAAACCATGGATTGATTATGAACATTTTTGTCCCCGTTCATGTTTTTAAACACTCGTATTGGAACAAAGTAAGTGTGAGATCAGGCCATTCGGCAATGCATTAGAATTTCAATTTTCATGTTAGTTGCTGCTGCATTGAGACAATGAGCCAAGGTAAGGTCTCCTTCATGTGGTTAATGCACTCCTAATGTTTTTGCAATTCCTAGTGGATAATTGGAGGAGCAATCTGATGCATGTCCCAAATTTAGGTAATAGTCTCTTTGGAAGCAATTGGAGGGGATGTTGCCTTGTGTGTTAGTATTCCCTATTTAGGGCCCAAGGTTAATTCACCTGGCTTTAGTTTAATATATTTTTTCAATTATGATTCGATATAAAAAAACATTTTGGTTTGCTCATACACAGATTCATAGCGACCCTTCTTTTTGCTTTAACTAACCAACCAAATATATATGTATTCATTCAACTATGGAAATTGTCTGGAAGTGAGTTCTCCTTTAGTTGTATCGATTTGGATCCATTGGTCATACTGGAAATACCTACTGGGCTGCATGATAAAATGTGCAGGGCTCACATCTGTACAGTTTATCTAAAGAAAACATCAAACTCACACATGGAGGAGGGTTGGCATCATTTAAGTTTAAGTAAGTAAACTTAGGTGCCTCTGTTCATTTTTATGCTAGTAAATAGTAATGTTATTGAGACAATGGAGAAGCACTTGCTGCTAGTGATGTTATCGAGACAAAGAAGCACTAATTTTGTACTGTGTTTATTGTGGATTTTCATGCTCTGCGCCATGGCCATAATTATGTGTTTGTGTGCATGTCAGCTTAAGATTTTTAGTTCATTATTCTGTTTTGGTCCTATGGATAATTCTTTGTGCCAAGCACCACCAGGAGTTTCACTAGCAGCTAGTTGTTATTTCTTCCTTCTATGTTTGTGCTCTTCTTTAGTTTGGCTAAAACTCAGTGCTTAATTTGTTGCTTTGGTCGGTGTGATTGTGAATATAGTCACTGTTGGAGCTGAATCACTCAGCTCCCTTCTTCTACCTCGGCTGTATCTCACAGCTCGCGCAAGAACAAGAGGACACAGAAATTTTGGTGCCGAGCTGCCTCTCGCAGCCTCAGGCTTTTCTCCTTTCTATTCCCCTTGTTGCCAAAACAAACGGAGTTACAATGCCTATATAGCACATGCACACACACACGTTCGGCCACCACACTCGGCCACCACTAGCACGTACGCACGCACTCACACCACTAACCGTGACCTGATCTTCTCCTAGAATCACTCTAGGAACCACACAACCCGGCCACACATGCAGCAGCAGCTAACAACCTCGTACATGCATACACAGCAGCCTCTCGCCACCGTTCGGCATCTCGCCATGCGCCACATCTCACGGCGCCTCGCATCTCACCTCCTGCATGTCCTCCGAGGCTCCACCTGCTACAACTAACTAGCTATATGCCTATATGCATGGACAGGCAAACTAATATGCAGATACATGTGAATCAAGATTAAAAAGCTAACAATCACCCCTCTAATCTTGATTCCCAATTCTTCATGGAGCTTCAGAGGAGAGCCGGTCCGTCGCTGCCGTAACCCGCGAGCAGTGCCTTCTCCTCGTTCTCCTTCTTCTTCTCTGGACACTCCCAAGCAAAGTGTCCGAGGTTCTGGCAGCTGAAGCAGCGCAACTTCTTCTTGTCCCGGCCACGGTTCTTCTTCTTCGCACGCTGCGTCCACTCCTCTTCAGTGAGGAGCAGCCGAGTGCCTCCCTCGCTGCTGCCCTCTTCATCCATATCGAAGCTCTCCTCCACAGCAAGGAAACGGCTCGTCAACTCCTCAATCGTCATCGTCTTGAGATCAAGCAACGACTGGATGGAATGGGCGAGCTGCCGGTAGCGCTGCGGCACGCAGCGGAGAAACTTGAGCACCGCCTTGTGCTCGGTGATGCCGTCGCCGAGGGCCTCGAGGTCGTTCACGATGCCGGTGAGGCGGACCGCGAACTCCTCCATCCTCTCGCCATCCTTGAAGCGAAGGTTCTCGAACTCCGATCGACGCGTCTGCGCCCGGGCTTCGCGGACACGCTCGGACCCCATCCTCAAGGTTTTGAGGGCATCCCAAGCCTCCTTCGCGGAGTCCTTTGCCGCTAACGAGCGCAACATCTCCGGCGGCACAGCCTGGAGGATGATGCCCAACGCCTCACGGTCGTCGCGGTAGTCGATGACGGCGCCATGCTCGACCACCTCCCACAGGCCTTGCGCCTGCAGCCGCACTCGCATGACGAGCGCCCACTCGGTGTAGTTCGTGCGGGTCAGCGCTGGAAGCTGCACCATGGATGAGCTTTGTCGAACGACGCGCTCGACGATGCGAAGCTCGCCGCTGCCGCTGCCGTCGGTGAGCCGCGCCTTCGGTGGAGTCGCTGGCTCCTCGAGCTTCTTCCTCGCCAACTCCGCCGCCTTGGCTGCCTCATCTCCGTCACCCGCCATCACAGGAGCGAATGAACTTGGCTCTGATACCAATTGTTGGAGCTGAATCACTCAGCTCCCTTCTTCTACCTCGGCTGTATCTCACAGCTCGCGCAAGAACAAGAGGACACAGAAATTTTGGTGCCGAGCTGCCTCTCGCAGCCTCAGGCTTTTCTCCTTTCTATTCCCCTTGTTGCCAAAACAAACGGAGTTACAATGCCTATATAGCACATGCACACACACACGTTCGGCCACCACACTCGGCCACCACTAGCACGTACGCACGCACTCACACCACTAACCGTGACCTGGTCTTCTCCTAGAATCACTCTAGGAACCACACAACCCGGCCACACATGCAGCAGCAGCTAACAACCTCGTACATGCATACACAGCAGCCTCTCGCCACCGTTCGGCATCTCGCCATGCGCCACATCTCACGGCGCCTCGCATCTCACCTCCTGCATGTCCTCCGAGGCTCCACCTGCTACAACTAACTAGCTATATGCCTATATGCATGGACAGGCAAACTAATATGCAGATACATGTGAATCAAGATTAAAAAGCTAACAGTCACCAAATAGTTGGTATCATATACATCCATACTCTGAATACATGGTCTGAATATGGGCAGAGACTGCAGGTTCTTAATTACTTCCCCCTAGTATTTTTGTTTTCTTGAAATGCTGCACATAATCTGCTAGCTTTTTGGGGGCAGATTACTTCCAACTGGCCACATAATCTGTACTTGAATTGGTTTCCACCATCTCTGGTGTTCATCTGGAGAAAGATATCATTGAAGTTCAGTGACGCAGAGTAAAATTTGATACCTGTGTCTGTATGATTTTCGCCAAGGGAAAATTAAGGATCTGAACCATGTTTGTAGTTTAACTTCTATTTTTCAAGAAGATTGGTTATTGTTGTCATGGTCTGTTTTTTCTGAAACAAAGTAAGCATTTCAAGCTGACCGTACTTAAACCTTTCATACATTCACTTATCTGTAGATTAAGTGTTTGCTACGTGTCATTTTGCCGTGTTGTTAATGCTCTAGTTATTTTACTTGCCCAATGCAGGGCTATGGAAAGGCTCCTGGGCGTAAGAATTGCTTTTATTGGAGCTGGACCTTAAAGGTGTGTGATTGCTCAACTGTCAATGACTCAATGACCTGTTTTTTCAGTAAGACACAAACCTGTTGATGTTTTTGCAGTGATTTTTCTTCCTAGGTTTCATTCAGATTTTGTTGTCTTGTTGGCGATGATAAAGGATATTTTGTGGCAGTCCATGCAGTAAATCTATATCATGCAGCATACACTTGAGTGTTTACATGTTTCATCAAGTTTGTCTGGCCTATGATGATATTGAAGTCCAACTGGACATTGACCTTGACCTTGACTTGCTCTGCCCAGCGTAAACGATAATATTGTTCCTCTTATAAGTATGATATCCCGTATAAGTTGTGATTCTGATTGATAGCAGCTGCCTCTTTTACTGTTTTGTTATATCTTATAATTCCCATGTGGGTATTTAGTTCTGTAGCTAAAATACTAGGATACACAAGTTGACATTTTGCAATTGGCCAAGCAATTGGTCTACCTCTTTTTCAGATATTGTCAATTTCTTATGAACTCTTTCATTTTGTTTTCTATCTGGATGGCCATAACAGTTGACAAAAATTAATGGGTTTCTCGAAAAGGTAAAGCACTATCTCAATATTTTTGTTCATGAGATAAGTTGCTGATAATCGATAAACAGTACTGTTAGCATTTGTATCCAACAAGCCAGTGTTGTGATCTATTTCAGAGTGTAGTATTAGATGGGTGATGTCTACACCAGAATTACTTAGCTTTCTTTATCAGGATTGTATTAGAGTGTGGCCCTGTTGCTTCTTGGTATCATTACTAGCAAGTGGCATGTGTCACTCTTAACCGTGCTCTTTACAAACAAAACTACCCTCAGATATACGAGGCAATAGAATGGATCTTAAGCAAGCAATCTCTCTTCCGTAATTTATTTATCTGTACTCCATAGAGATAACTGTTATAATTTCTGGGCTTAATTCAGAGTGGTGCTCTATCTACTGTCGGCACCTTGCCTCCATTTTGATGTTCTCCTGCTGGTTGGATGAAGATTCTAATCCCTGCTTTTGCTGTTGCTGTAGATAAGGAGCTTGCACTTATTTTTTCCATGAAGCATCTGTGCACACCTCATATCCTGTGACACCTGATTATGTTTTTCCTATATTTCCCCGCAAAAGATAATTGGTTGCTTGCTTCCTTTGTTCATGTCCTGGCACTGTGGTTGCGGCCGCACCTGCATTCTCTGTGTACATTAATATCACTCCATGTTAATATCTGGTTCCGCGACGATCGACCATTCAGGGAAAAGAATAAGCACCTGAAAGTACTCGAGTTTGAACTTCTAAAAAATGGTAATCAGAGACTCAACATGACAGGGTGGCCATGAGGCTATCGATTGACACAAGGGGTGGAACTACTACTGGACATTGAATCATTGATTGTGCGAAATTCACAATTGGGTTGACTTTGCTGGTGAAAACACATTCCAAAATCTTGATATGGCCGTTGGAAGAGTGACGCTCAAAAAATGCCGCACGCCATACATACGTATGTTCTAGAAATCGCAATTTTTATGAGAAAAAAAACCCATCTAAGGTTCTTCTTTAGAAACGAGAGATCATAAGTTTTTTTTTAATATCATCCAAGGCTCTTTTTAGAAACGCGAGATCATCTTGATTTTTTTTTCGAGGTCTCATAAGCATAGTTTGAAAAACCTAACTGGCAACCGAACCGGTCAGGCTGTTTGTTCAGGTTTTTACTGGCCGGACCGCCGGTTCATCGGTCCATTTGCGAGAAAAAACCAGAATATTTAAGGTGATTTAATCCGAAAGGCATACGTACAAAGCAGTACGTGCCACATGGAGTAATGAATGCGGTTTTCTTCTCATCCTCCTTGGTCATGAATATCTGATGGTACCCAGAATATGCATCAAGGAATGAGAGTAAATCACAGCCGGCAGTAGAGTCTACAATTTGATCAATGCACGGCAAAGGGAAAGGATCCTTTAGACATGCTTTATTAATATCAGTGTAGTCGATACAAAGTCTCCACTTTCCATTTGCTTTACGCACTATAACTGGATTTGCCAACTAAGTTGGATGTAGTACACCTCTAACTAAGCCTGCTGCTTCAAGTTTCTTGATTTCTTCGGTAATGAATTGTTGCCGTTACAAAGCCTGCTTCCTGATTTTCTGCTTGACGGGCCGAGCGTGAGGACAGACGGCAAGGTGGTGCTCAATTACCTCCCTGGGAACACCAGGGATGTCAGACGGTTGCCATGCAAACACATCGACATTCGCCCGCAGGAAGGCAATGAGCGCGCTTTTCTATTTACTGTCAAGTGAGGCACTGATGGTGAAGGTACCGCCAGTGCCATCCTCCTTCGCCGACACCTTCTTTGTTGCTGGTGGAGTGGCCTTGGATTTCTTGCCGGTAGAGCACTCCGGCAAGTCTTCAACAGGTGCGCAGCACTCCGAAGAGGTGCGCTTCCCGGAATTCTTGTCAGAGGTCTTGCCAAACTTCCTGCTTTTCTTCTCCTTGGCGGGAGCTGGCGCCTTGGCGGCCTCTGCTGCAAGCACGTCTCTGTAGAGCTTATCGACGCAAATAACTGCATCTTTCTTGTCGGAATTGATGGAAATGACACCCATCGGCCCTGACATCTTCAACGTGTTATAGGCATAGTGGGATGCTGCCATAAACTTAGCCAAAGCTGGGCGGCCAAGAATTCCATTATACGGCAAGGGGATCCTGACAACATCAAACACAATCTTCTTTGTTCTATAGTTCAATTCCCCGCCAAACGTTACCGGCAATGTGATTTTCCCTTTGGGCTGGCTCCTTCCCGGGTTCACTCCTTGGAATGTACCAGTCTGCTCGAGTTCTTCGTCGGGAATCTGCAGCCTCTTGATTACTTCTGGAGAAATCAAATTTAGGCCGGCCCCACCGTCAACTAACATTTTCGTGACCTGGAGGTTGCGAATTGTCGGTGAAAAGAACAACGGCAAACACCCGACCGCAGTTGTGCGATCAGGGTGATCCTCGGCATCGAAAATGATAGGCGTGTGTGACCACTTGAGTGGCTTCTGGGCACCCATTGCCGGTTCCGCCGCATTGACCTCACATGCCCACTGCTTGAGCTGGCGGTGAGAAGAGTGCAAAGATGCGCCTCCGTCAACGCACATGGCCTCAGTTGCCTTCTGAAATTCCTGTTCGCTGGACTCTCCGTCGTCCTCTTCCTCTTCACTTCCATCATCTTCCTCTTTCTTTTCGCGGCCTCTAGCAGGCTTCTCTTTTTGCTGCTTGGCCTTGCCGCGGCGGCCTCCTCGACCACCACGGTTTTTCTTGCCAGACCCGCCAGCACCATCCTGGCCCTTCTCCTTGTCGCGTTTTTCATATTCAGCTTTCTGCTTCTCCGCAAGGTGCTCGACTTGTCGGCACTCTTGGAGATCATGGCCCTTGGTGCGGTGAATCTTGCAGTATGGCCCATCAGATTTGCCGGCCTTCTCGTTTGCCGCCGCCTCCTGACAAGCGGCGCATACAACAGCCTCCTTGCCGGAGTCTTCCGTTTTGGCTTTCTTGGCGGTGTTAGAGTTGCCGGACCCTTCGACAGCCATCACAGTTTTGCCTTTGCGCTTCCTGTTGCGCTTTCGGCCCTTCTTCTTTGGGGTAGCAGCATCGTCATCCTCGAAGTCCACCTCGGCACCAGCGTCCTCCCCGGGAAGTCTCCTTCCTTCCTCAGCGCGCGCACACTTATCCGCCAACGTGTAGAGCTCGTTGACGGTCTTCGGCAGCTTGACGTTCATCTTCTCCCGCATCCTTCGATTGCGCACGTTCGTGTGGAAGGCGGCAATCACGGCTGCGGGGTGCACATCCGGAATATTGCGGTGCACGCGGCTGAATCTCTGGATGTACTTGCGCAAATTTTCACCATCTCTTTGTGGGATCACTTGTAGATTGCTGGGCTTTCCAGGGGCTTTGTGGCCTCCGGTAAAGGCACCAACAAACTCATTGCAGAGATCTGACCACGAAGAAATGGAGTTCTCCGGCAAGTTCATCAGCCAAGATCTCATGTTGGGCTTCAGCACCAACGGGAAGTAGTTGGCGAGAATCTTCTCGTCTCCCCCCCGGCAGCTTGCACGGCAATCGTGTAGATGCCCAGAAACTCTGCCGGGTTCAACTTGCCGTCGTACTTTTCTGGTACTTCCGGCTTGAAGGCCCGGACGGACGGCCAGCGGACTTGCCGCAGCTCACGAGTGAAGGCTGGACATCCAACCTCGTAAGGCAGATATCCGCCAACCTCGGGCGCAGGCTCATCAACGACTGGGCCGTTGCGCGCGTCGGATTGACGGCGCGCCTCCCGGCGCCGTTCAATGGTGGTGCGGGCATCCTCTACCCGCCTGTCTTGCAGCACTTGCCGCTGATCTTGCCGTGCCCGTGGATCTGAAAAGGCCATCGACATTTCGTCGGGCTCCGCAGTTTGCTGGGTTTGCCGTGGCTGCTGGTGTTGCTGCTGTTGAAGTTGTTGCCGCGGAGGTGACTGCATCATTGGCGCAGCACCTTCAACACAGCCACCAGTTGGAGCTACTGGTGCCGTTTGCGGACGCCGAGATGGCTCCGCTTGCTATGACCTGCTCGTCTCGGCAAATCCAATCAGGCTCTGGATGGTGGCTCTCCACTCATCCATCTTTTCTACTGCCGGAGGAAAGTTCAGCAGCATCTGGGCTCGCGCCATCGCCTCTGCTGCTGTGGCTGGCATGGCCGGAAGCGAAGACCGCGACGTTGCTCTACTCCTGGCAGAGCCAGCAGGAGTGCCATTGTGATCTTGCTGCCACGGCGCATGTTCAGCAGCGGGCTGTTGTGGCAGAGGTGATGCCTGAGGATCCGGAACTTGATCGACAGGGGTCTTGCCATGTGGTCGCCGCCGCCTTGAGTCATCGACGCCGCTCGGAGTTGCACCGCGCCCATTGTGTGAGGGGCGTGGCGTCTGTCCCGACGCAACATCTTTAGATGCTGCCGCGGCGGGATCTTGGCTCGCGCCGGCCCGAGCATTGCTGCTCCGGTGGCTGCGTTCGTCGACTCGGCGAGGAGGAGGAAGACGTCCATCTGCTCCGCCCGCGCCGTCACGGCTTTGCTCGCCAGAGGGGCGAGGAAGTCGACCGCCTCCAGCGCCTCCGCCTCCTGTTCCGACCACGGTGGGCATAGCGACCACGCCGCCCGCGCTGGTCGTGCCAACCGCGGCGTCCGCACCGCCCGCGCTGGCTGCGCCGCCTGCGGATACGTGCGAAGGAACCTTGGAGGTGGAAGGAGCCATCATCATGATGCTCTTCTTCTTGGGAGCCATCGACGACGAGGAAGATGGTGATGAAGCTGATGAAACTGACGCGCAATCTGCTGATTCAGGTTTGCTCAAGCGACGCCCCTACCTGGCGGGCCAAAGTTGTTGTGCGTACGACCATCTATGGGGCCATCTAGCCCCTTTGCGGTTCGACTAGGGAGATCGACGAGCACAAAGAGCAGAACCAGCAGAAACGCAAGGAGTTTACCCAGGTTCGGGCCACCGTGAGGTGTAAAACCCTACTCATGCTTTGTATATTGGATGTGTATGAGCACAAGTACAAGGAGTGCCTCTCCCGGCAAGGTACAGAAAGAGCAGCTACGCATGTAGGTTGTGCAAAGGATCGATCCCTGTAAATGTTGCCCTAGTCCTCCTTTTATAGCTCAAGGGGTCACCACAGTTGCAAAACAGTCATTACAGGTTGATTAGATAGCAAACAGTGCTATCATACCTAACTCTGCTAGTTTTTAGGATAAAAGCAATAAATTCTCCGTTAGGTGTCATGTGGAGGAGGAGCCCCGGCAAGGATTCTGCACCGCTCGCCCAGCTACCTCCTATTATCTTGACACGCCTTCTGGACGGGTGTCATTAAAGGCAAATCTTCTTCCAGCGTGCTGACACGTGCCCGACAAATCTCACCTAACTGCCTGCGGGCTCGACACCTCATCGATTAGCGACTAGCTGCTCGATGAGGTGGATCGCTAACAGCTACCGAGAGCTTGCCGGCACGGAGCTTGCTGGGCCTTCACCTTGCCGGCTCGGCCTTGCCGGCAAAGGTTATCTTTGGTGTAAAACTTGATGCTTCGTCTTGATCTTTTTCCCCAATGGCTTCTGCAACTGGATCTTGAATCTTGGTATTGGTTCTGGACTCGGCTTGAATTATTCTCCGGCAAGCCTTGCCGTCGGGAAGGCTACTACTGCCTGTGCATAAGTCAGGGGTATTAAGGACCCATTTCTTAATGCACCGACAACCCTACTGTTTGGCACTGTAGCACTTCAGATATTTTTCACTTCAGCTTGATCTTTAATCTCTATGACATAATGGCTACAGTTTAGTCTTTAAGATCATAATATCCAACATTCTCCCCCTTGATCGTAAGTCTAAACTTATAAGCCCATTTCTTAATAAAATGGCATACGAGATAAAAGGATTGGAACGGTCCGTTAGTACCGTAGAACCCAGTTACTACAATATACCACCTCATCTCGAAATGGAACTTCTTTAACTTAGGAGCTCCATGATCTTAATACTAATTTAAATAACTTATGAGCTCATTCCTTTGTTGAAACTTATACAAGGCCAATAAAATACAATGGTCAATTAAGTACCATTGATCTAATTGACCATAGTACATCATTCCATCGAAGAAACTTGCCCATCTTAAGTTTATGGGGAGATGGTGTTGTAATGGTCCCAAGAGTGTAGTTTCTCTTCATATATTTTGTGCATATCCTTATGCGCGCGCTTTAAAAAAAAGAGAAATTATGTTTTGTTTCCAGAATCATCATTTCATCCCTTAATAATAGGCTGCCATTTATTCTTTATGCCGGCAACATTATAAGGCAAGCCTCTTTAAATATGATACTTCACTTTAAAATCTTTAGTATGACACTTAAGCATCAAGACATTATCCTTATATAATGCCCAACACTTATGCCTTAGATTTAATACTTATTTGTTGAGCCCTAAAATTTAATTCATCAAGGCCTTGAATATGTTTGATTCTGGAATTAATCTTTCACAATGTCATAGGTCTGACAGATACCTTTTGACATGTTACTCGAATAATCTGCACTCTTACATAATGAATTCTGGGATGAATTTCTTAAGAAAAGTCCTTATTCTTTAATTTATATGGATCAGGGGCATGAATCCATATCTTAAAGGCTTAGGGAATTAAGAGCATGCCACAACTTTAGTTTGCATCCTTGACGATGCCTTAAGAAAATTTGGGTAAAGCCATTCCACAATATGGCTCCCCCGCAAGGGTGAAACTTTTGTGGATAAAACTTTCGTAAATTCACACCTTGCCAAATACCTTAGCGGTCCACAACCTGGTGGTCACTTTATATCTTAAAATGTGAGCATGCAATCCCTTAATGTGATATTCAACACACATCATTACTTTAGCGCTTATGCCAACAAGGCATAGCATTTTCTTAACAACTTTCCAGGGGTCCAGTCCTGGACATATGTCTGGCAGTCATCCCGGTCTCAAAACTTAAAGGGCGCATAATAACTTCAACATTAGTGACAACATGAGGAAAACTTATTGCCCTTTGAAGGAGTAGACATAAAACTTTAGAATGAATTTTAATACTCCCCTTTATGGACCAATCTTAGTGAATCTTTGAAACGTGAAATCACTAAGATTAACTTAATATCCCGAGGAAAAGACCTCAGGTCTTATGCAATATCCCTATTGCTTATAGTCAATATATTATTGACCAATCATAAATTCCTTATTCAATTAATTGCTTATTGAGCTTTGTACCACTGTCAGATACTAAAAGGAAAAACTTTATGAAATTTCCATCTCTAAAATCTTAAGTGTGGTAGCCATGTGACACCTTTTCATAATTTATTCCCTCAAACTCCCATCCACATTAGATTTCTTTCAACAAGTCTTTTAGCAAGACGTGTTGCTTAAACTTTAACAGAAACCTTTTGCCAAGGATTACCTTGGCTGTCTGGGAGTTAGGAATAGCTCCTTTAATAATGTCAACAGTAGAGCTCTTAATTGCCACAAAGCCCTTATAATTTAACTGCTCTTCCTTTAGCTTTCCAACATCATACTCTGTTTTAGAGTATCATAATTCTCATTATCCTCCTTTGGTATTTTAGGAGAATCATTATGGAGAGCATAATTAAATCTTTCATCTTTCTTAGGAGAAAGACTTTTATCACTTAATATAACACAAACATCAGAGGGAACATAATGGCTAATCATATATCATTAACACATTAAAAGAACAATTTAATTGTTCCTAATCACCATAATCATCATGCACTGAGATAATAATAATAACAAATCATGCACTAAGGTAATAATAATAACAATACCCCTAAGAGATGGAAACTTAATAAATTTGAATAAAGGGGGTACTTAACAAAATCTCAACTTTCATTCATAATTCTTAGCCATGATTCCATAATTCTTAGCATTACTTAAAGAAAACAGAAAGTAAGAAGTGGAATTTAAATTTAAACATACCAACATACCTCGGTAAATTTAAACATACCAACATACCTCGGAAGTTCAATTACTCCCCCTCGAAATGTGGACGGAGCGATTGCTCAACATTTCGATGAACTTCCATAATAAATATTCCACTTTTAGAGGAGAAGTCAATAAAATCAACAACATGAATCGCATTATAGGAATGGAAGATGAAGAACTTTATTCTGTGCTAATGGAAAACTTCCAATAGCCTTAACATTAGCCTCCATTCCAACTTTAAAACTTCACCTCAAAACATTCTGGTCCATGAGGCCATAATAATATCATACTTATAGTATCCAATTTTCTTATGGATACAAATTCTTTTTGACCTTAATTCCAGTCCACTTTATAGACTTTATTGTGAATAACATAATAAAGTGAACTCAAAAGCTCCGTAAATTCATCATGACCCAAGCCTTAAATTTTGAGTATTTTATGATCAACATGATCTCATAAGATTTTAAGAAGCTTTTCAAACTGCATCATTAATGCCAGGAATAACTTTATTATAATTGAACTAGGGAATTACTCCCCAGATTCTTACTGGCATACTCCCCCAGATCTTTACTGGGTTTTGTTCCCAACTGATATTAATAGACAAGAAATTTATCAAATTCTTGTAGTCAAAGCTTCTTTAATGGGAGCTCATTAGAATTTTCATTATGTATGACCTCATGAAACAATAATATGCTCATAAACTTAAATCATTACTCATGAAAAGCATTAAATCAGCCAAAGAACTTATGACTGAATTGAAAACATTAGCAATAGGGATAATAAAAGTGTATGATCACAAACTTTTACAGTGATCATGCAAAACATAATTCCTCATGTAAACATTAATCTTTAGGGAATGACACATGTATCCAATCAACTTTGGTCAGAATGAATTCACGTGCCATAACTTATCCCAAAATAACATTAAGTCTCCAACCAAAATTTCCCTTTGGTTCCACCTTAATTGGATACAACTTAGTCGAAAGACAACTTAGTGATCATGATAATGATCTCAGAAGCATATGGCTTCAAAATTAATTGATCTGAGAATTAATCAAATGACTTATGGCTATAATTAAAAAGTTAATAAATTTATATATATATATATATATATATATATATATATATATATATATATATATATATATATATATATATATATATATATATAGCCATGAATCACGACATTAATCAGAGGCACTTAATTGCGGAAACATACACATTAGTTGTAAGCATAAGTTTACAACAACTTAATAATCAATTAATCGGTTTATATCCTTTATTCAATTCCCCAAAAGTACCTTAATATGTGTGGCCTGTTTCAAATTGTCCGAAAGCCTTATACATTAGTATTCTTTCCCAGATCATAAACTTAATTTTGTTGGTCTAATCCACATCAGCTTTGGCCAGAAGTGTACTGGAACAACAAAAAATTTGTGATCAAGTATTCATTAATCAGCTTTGGCCAGAATAATAAATACCAGCCACAGTTTATTGCCTCTCATTGTTCAAACTTTTTACTGATCTAGCTCACATCAGCTTTGGCCAGAAGTGAGCAAGAGTAGCAAAATTTTGTAGCCAGATATTCATCAACCAGCTTTGGCCAGGATGATAAACATCAGCCACACTTAATTGAAACTATGTCTCTTTATTCTTTCTTTTATTGAACTAGTCCACATCAACTTTGGTCAGAAGTGGACAAGAACAATAAAATTCTGCAGTCATGTACCCACCAATCAGCTTTGGCCAGAATGGTAAATACAGACTACATTTCATTAGTCAGAGACATGCATTTAATAAAATAGCGTCATTAAATATGCATGGCTTAAGGACAAAATTTCTTTAATGGGCAATGAGTTATGACAATCCATGGTTTGAATAGTATGTAACCATGAAAAGTCAACATTAGGCTTTTCTTATGCCCAAAACTTAATTATAGTTCAAATCAAAGGCCACTTAATTTTAATTTAATTTTATTTTATTTTTTAGGTAAATCAACCATTAATTAAATTTTGGGGAACAACTTATCATAAAGGCCTCTTTCAAGATGACACATTATATGTTGAGCCACAACCTTTAGTTATTTTGGGGGCTATAACCATAATTGACATAATTGCTCATAAAGAGCATAAAAGCCCCAACTTAATTTGATTGCTCAAAATATTATTTTGATTGAGGGCATATTAAAATTAAAACTTAAAGTTCTCTAATAAGAAACTGATTATAGAAGCACATTATGAACTTAGATAAAATATTATTATTCTGTAATCAAGACATAATAAGATGCCTTGAAATAATTAATCATGACATAACTGCCTTAGAAAACATTAAAGACAATATAATACCATGACTGTCTTTATTTTGATCATAGCAAAAATTTGCGGTTTAAATGCCTGTCAAACAACCTTGGTCAGAGTGACAAAGCATAAAACCACACTTTGATTTGAGGATCCATTAAACTTTATTTTGCAGCGGAAACATTATGCCATAATGATCATGATAATATTCAGCATTAAAATAAAATGCCATAAAAAGGAATTAACTAAACTTAATTAGTTTGCAGCATAAATAATTTAAACATGGCATGACCTGACATATAAAAATATAACAGGAATTAAAATACCTAAAGAATTAAATTGCCAAAAATAATCATAATAATTTATGCATCAATTTTAGCCCAAAAAAATGTTCACTTTATTACATAAAATGTGAACATTATCAGGAAAAATATTTGGTGTTTTCCTGAATTTATTTCTGCCCATAACAGAGAATTTAGCCCAACACATAAGGTTTTTTTTCCTTTACTAAATTCGGCTGCTGAGCTGGGCCAGAGAGGCACCAGCTAGCCCAGCCAGCTCCCCTTGGCCTTTAAGCCGGCCTAGGCCGCGATGGCCTGCCGGCCCAGCCGCCGCTGGCTCGGCCAAAATGGGCGAGCAACCCAGCTCCCCCTAACCCTAGCCATATCCCCTCCTTCCCCCGGTTCCCTTTCTCCTCCCAACGCCGCTGCGACGGAAGCGAGATAGAGAGATGGACGCGAGGCGGCAAATCCAGCCGCTGCAGAGGAAGGCGATGGCGCCGGTGAGCTCCTCTCGCCGGAGTCCCGTGCGGCTTTTGCCTGCACCAGGCTTCGTCGAGCGGGGCTTGCTGGCGTCCTGTGCGACGCAGCCGCGCACGCGCGCGGGCATTTCCGCAACGGCGACGACGAGCGACGCTAGATCCAGCATGGTGGCATCTCTCCAACGACGGCTGGCGAATGCGGAGAGCTCAGCAGCCACCGGCTAGAGCAACGGAGAGCCAGGCTGCTCGGGCGCGAGCCCAGACACGCCTGGCAACATGAGTAGTGGCCATGGCGACGCCGCACGACGACGACGAGCACCACAACCCTAAGGTGAGCATCAACTGCCGTTAGATCCTTAGGATTAGAGTTAGGGTTCCACAAATTTTCTTAAATTTGGGGATTTTAACATTTAGGGTTTCGAGATTTGGGGGTTTTCTTTAGAAATAACATCAAATAGTTCATCCCCATCTTAATTCATACTTAAACCGAAACCATAACATTAACAGTAGAATGAATCATGAAATTTGAACAAGCTTGAGTTTCGGATTAGGGGAAATCCTTTAGTATTTAAACATAATTAGTTCATTCCCCATCAGTACATGCATAAACCGAAACCCTTGAGCTATGTGACAGGGAGAAATTGGGGAATTTCCTTCAAAAAAACATTAATCCCTTTGATTCATCATTAAAATGGAACCCTTGATCTTTATTTAGGGGAAAAATAGAGGAATTTCTGTTCTAGGGTTTCTAAAATTTGGGGAAAGAGATTAAAGGCTCACTTAATTGCTTTAATCCCCATTTATCAACATCAAATTGAAACACTTAAGCATCATATGATCTGTTAGGGCTATGAACCTTAGAAATTTAGGGCTAAATAAATTAGATCAAGCTTGAACAGGAATAACTGCACGGACTTGATCATGAACAGGAAGAACTGCTTGATCCCTGAGCTTAAACATAACAGATCAAGCATGATCCTGAGCTTATAGGGCTCAAACTTAAAGCTACATGGCCCGGGTGCCATTGTTGGATCTGCCAGGATCATTATAGCTAAGTTTTGAGCCACAAAACTTATTAGGGGATGGACTTTACCTTGATCTGGCAATCAACCCGTCTTTTCTCTTAGCTCAACACCACCAAGAGGTTGATCTGGTGGCTGTGAAGTTCCCTTCCCGGTGCTCCAGCACAGGCTTGATCAGTAGCCTCAGTTTCTTGAGAGAGAGAGAGAGCAAAGTGAGTGTGTGTGTTTTCTTAGAGCAGCAGTAGCAGCAAAATAGCAGCCGTAGCCACTTCTCCTCCTCTCTCTTTTCTTTATGTATTTGTGCTGTGCACCAGGGGGCCCACACCATGAGTTGGCTGATGCGCTGCCCCTGATCAGGGCAGCTCATCAGAGTAGGTGAGAACTATAGCACCGCCCTACTGTTTGGCACTGTAGCACTTCAGATATTTTTCACTTCAGCTTTATCTTTAATCTCTATGACATAATGGCTACAGTTTAGTCTTTAAGATCATAATATCCAACAGGATTAAGTCGAACATCACAGTTGTCGTGCGAAACATTCTACTGGGCTACAAGCACATAAGCTCGTGGGCTCGCCGAGCCAAGCCAGGTTTGGCCCGACGTTGAAATGATTCTGAAACACTGGCTCGGCTTGGCTTGCTTGATTCTGGAGCCCACCCAAGCTGCAGAGCCATGATGAGCTTGGGCTGAACCCATGCACGAACACACAAAAACACAAACATGTATAAAAAGGCACAAGGAAAACAAAGGATGGTGAGCACGTTAACAGGAGGACTAAGAGGAAGAGGTGGGTTTAGGCTTTGGCTGCTGGCTCACTCTTTGAGCGGGCCATAGGTCGTGAACGGGGAGCCGAGATCGTTGCCGCATCCGTGGGCCGGTATGTTCCGGACGACAAGGTATCTGCGGCTGAATCAGGGTTCTAGAGGATAAATGACTGAATCAGTAGGTGTTGCTAGGGTGAGTTCACACGCATTGCGACGTCGGCCAGCCAAGGTCCAACCATGCCGTTGCCGCATCATCCATGCCGATAGATGACGCTTTTGATGCGAAGACAACACATCAAATTGGTCGGCTGTAGCAATGACTGCATCAAACGGCCACCAGTGCGTCACCCGGAAAAATGCAGGAGTGAACTTTCGCTCATTAGATATTTTGCTACTATGGAGTAGACCTGGGCATTCTCCGGGCCGGGCTTCACAAAGCCCGACCACAAAATCCCAGGCCCGGGCCCGGCCCGGCCCGGCCCGCAGCCCGGAAAAACAGCTGTTTTACCTATTAAAAATAATGAAATACCTAATTTCGGGGTATATAATACTATATTATACCTATTTTTCATAAAATATATTAAAAAATACGTTTTGCCGGGCTTTTCCCGGGCTTCGGGCCGGGCTCGGGCTGGAAAAGTGAGGCCCGGGCCCGGCCCGGACGTCGGGCTTCGGGCCGGGTTGCCCATGCCCAGGTCTACTATGGAGTAGTATTTCTTGTTTTAAATAGTTATTTAGTTTGGGAATTGCGTGAAACGTGCCTGATTACTAGCGAGTAGTCCTTTTTAAATGGGCAATATGACACTGATGAGTGGGGCCACTTGGGTTGGGTTGAACATCTGACCATCGACCATCGAGCTTTCCCCTTTCCCTCGCCGCCGCCGCCGTGCTCGTCATCTTCCCTCTCCACCGCGCTCGCCATCTTCCCTCTCCACCGCGGCGCCATGCTCCGGCTCCGCCATAACGTTCTCTCGCATATCCTCTCGCCCCCCTATGCCTCTCCCATCTTCCACCTCAGCCGCCTCATCTCCGCCGCTGCGCCCGCCATCTCCCCGAACCCCAGCTTCTCGGTGGAGGAGTACCTCGTCTCCACCTGCGGCCTCACCCGACCACGGGCCCTCAAGGCCTCCGCCAAGCTCTCCCACCTCAAGTCCCCTTCCAAGCCCGACGCCGTCCTCGCCTTCCTCGCCGGCCTCGGCCTCTCGGGCGCCGATGTCGCCGCCCTCGTCGCCAAGGACCCGCAGTTCCTCTGTGCCAAAGTGGAGAGAACCCTGGCCCCCATCGTCGCTGGGCTCACCGGCCTCGGCCTCTCGCGTTCTGAGATCGCGCGCCTCGTCTCGCTCACCGGCGCCACTTTCCGCTGTAGATCCATCATCTCCGGGCTGCAGTACTGCTTGCCCCTCTTCGGGTCCTCCGAGAACCTCCTTCGAGTCCTCAAGAGTGGCTCCATTCTCTCGTGCGACCTCGACCGGGTGGTTAAGCCCAATGTTGCCTTCCTGCAGGAGTGCGGGCTAGGTGTTTGCGATATTGCCAAGCTCTATGTATTTAGGCCATCGCTGCTCAGCATCAGCACGGAACGCATCCGGACAGCAGTGGCGTGCGCCGAAGGTTTTGGTGTATCCCGTGGATCTCCGATGTTCAGACATGCGCTACAAGCTGTTGCATTCCTCACCGAGGAGAAAGTCACCGCCAAAGTGGAGCGCTTTAAGAAAAAGTTCAGGTGGTCGGTTGCCGAGGTGGGCATTGCTGTTTCTAAGGCTCCATCGTTGCTGGTGAGGTCCGAGGACTCGCTGCAGAGAAAATCGGAGTTCCTTATCTCCGAGGTGGGATTGGAACCGGCATACATTGCTCACCGACCGATAATGCTCACTTACAGTCTAGAGGGCCGGCTCAGGCCCCGGTACTACATTGTAAAGTTTCTTAAGGAAAATGGGTTGCTAGATCGCGACCGGGACTATTATTCAGCAGTCATGATCAGCGAGAAAGAATTTGTGGAGAAGTTCATATACCCTCACAAGGAAGCTGCACCACACCTCGCTGAAGACTTATGCAACTGCTTGCTGAGGGGAAGTGCCTGCCAGGTTCATATTTGCATGAACCCAGAATTCTGAATTCTATGTGTGCAATCCTGATCATTATGTAATTTTGACTTCTTACAAAAATCAAAACATTTTTTTTTAATATTTAGCAAGTGAGATACGATGATTACCGAGATGTTGTTCAGTTGCTTTTAAACCATGCCCATCATCTTTTTGTGCTGTTCATGTTAGCAACCTTGCTATTGTGCTTGCAGGTTGAGGATATTGGTATATGCTTGCTAAAGGAAACCCATGCCAGGTACTTCATAATCTTGAGACCTTTAGTTTCCCCTCCTTCATGTCTAGTCATAAACATATGCTCTATTCTCACAAAAAAAAGGTGTGCCTGCATTTACCAAAACAAACTGTGGACCGCATTAGCTTCAGTCTCATCATTGAATTCATTGGTGCCTACTTCATTTCGCGAATTTTGCAGTCCGGTGAATGAGTGATTAATTCACATGGCCTGTTAGTACAAAACTAAATATCCGTAGAAAACATGCCAACCATCGGAAAGTACTTGCTTGAATGTTATAAATGAGGTGAACTTTGATAGCTGGGCAGGCAAAGAAAATGTGGCATGTCGATTTCTTTGTTCTGTCATCGTGCACGAAATAGTTGGTATGGCTTGTCAGCTATCGTTTGTAGAATATGCATGTTCTTTCAGGATTGCTAAACCCATCCACTAGCTATGGCTCAAAACTGTAGTATGCAGCAAATTTGGATGTTGTTTAAAATTACTGATCATGTTAAAGGAGTCAAAATGTTGCAGAATGCATTCTACGGTTTTCGAGATTTTTGTTTTTTATATTGGTGTTTGGTTGATGAATTTTACTGAATAAATAAAAAATATGACTGGTCGCTGCAAAGGTTGCACTGCCACTCTCTCCAACAAGTGCAATAGTCTGCATTTGACAAACAATTCTAAACCTGTCACTATTAAGTCTACAACTGTGGAGAAAATAACAAACTCAACGAAATTCTGTTCTTGTTCATCGTAGTCTTCATTTTCCAGAAATATCCAGTGGTTCCATTATAAGGAATGAAACAACTGACAAAGACAAAAATCTTAGTGCATGGTAACTTTCTCGCTTTTCTTGATCTTCTTGTTTTCTAACTTCATCTCATTGTCTCTTTTGGTTCTCCTTGTGTACCTGCTGTTCAAACTTGAAAGTTTGTAGAACACCAAATGAAATTGGTTTCACATATCTAATTTTCTCTTGGAACTTATGGTTGGGCATCCTAACACTTTGGAGTATGCAAAAAAACTGTACTTGCATTCTGTAGAACTTCATGCTCTTCCTGTCAGTGATGTTGAAATAAAGCAGTTCAAGGCTGCTACAAGCCTACAAACCTCTTGTGAAACCAAAGCAAAACAAACCTGCAAGCAGCCAGGCCGATTTAATTAGTCATTAAATATAATAACCTTACATGTCAAATGTGTATATCTTGCTCTAAAAACATCTTTAAAGGTTGATTTGAGGCCTCCAACCATCATGTACAAACTCTGCCAACATAGAAACAGAGTATATGTAAGATAAAACATTAAGTTTGAGAAACTGGATCTGAGGCCTCCAACCATTCCACTTCTTGTTCCCTGTTTCATTGAAGCTTAGCATTTTTTGCTGTACATTGTAGTTACTCTCCTCGCTGCAGAAAGATGCTACAATTAGAATACTGCTAATTGCTGCACATTCACTTGACATCCCTTCTCATCCGCTTTAGCTTATAATGCCATAAGATTTATGAGGGAGGTGTGATCCGATCCATTACGAGGCATCTTTTCTGTTATCCAATGTTTAAACAGTGGACATCTTTCTATTTATAAAAGGAGAAGCAGCAATGACCACGTCATCATTGTTAATACCAATCCCTAAAGTACATTATGTGCCAGAGAACAGTGGTGTCACTTGCAGGAAGATTGGACACAGACAGAAAGTTTTGTCTGAACCAGACTTTGGCAAAACCTCGGAGCATGTATATTTATGTCTTTCATGGAAAGGAACTCCTGAGAGGTGGCAGTTTCTAATTAGTGGATGTTTGGTGTGGAAGATCTTATATTTCTCTCTTTTCAGTTCATATATTGAATAATTCTATTGGAGTGCACGGTCCGATAACACGCACTGAGCAGTGCATCATGGTCGGATGATTATTCATTCACGATCTGGCTGGATTTGCTCCACGCTGCACAAGACAATGTGGTACTTGTTTCAAATTCCCGACAGGTTGAGGAAGAAGTAACAGCAGCTCATTCACATCAAGATGACAACTCGTCGGGCGCTAGATTACGGACCAACTATGCCCTCGCCACTCATGCCTGGCATATGCATCATCAACTCGTCCGTGCAGTTGAACGGTTTGACAGGTGGTGGCTTTTTCGGCAAAACTAGCTGGTTCAAAGTTCAAACTGAAAGGAGCTAGCTGTTCACATCAAGCGGATGCCTGACAGACTTGTCCTCCAATTTTGAATGGGACTCCCTGAGACCGCACTAAAACCAGGGCGGTTATTTTGTAGCATGTACAGATATATACTTCGCCCTCAATTTTATCTTTTTTAGTTCTCCTGGAAGAAAAAAAAGGCTTTTGCACATTGCAAAAATTGGTGTATGATTTAAATGATTTCATTCATGGAGTCCTCATGATTAATTAGTGAAGTTGTGGCTGCAGGCATTCTCTTTGTCTTGCTGGAATGCATGAGCTGTTTTTCCAGCCTTAAGTATCTTGATTGATTGCTTGTAGAAGACGATGGGCAACGAAGAATGCTACACTGATAAAACTCCCGTCTTCAGATCTGGTTGCTAGATGAATGCCGTGCTTTTGAGTTTTAAGTTTGGCTGAGCCGGCTAGTGTTATGTGCAGGGTGCAGAACGTTGCTCTGGGAGCCGATAGAAAACGGTGGGGTCGCCACCGAAGCTGCACTTTCCGAGCATAGAAGTTACCAAAACTGAGTAGAATGTTGACAGGCCCAGAAGCGCTGCAGGTTTGTCTCCTCTCTTCCACATGCTACACAGAAAACGCCTGGCTTAAGTCGACGTCGATGAAGCTCATTCCCTACTGCCAGGCCATTTCGGATCATCCTCCACATGTGAATTTTTTTTCTTGCTTGGAGTTGGTGTGTCCCATAGAGCCATGTACCCCTTATGCGTAGTAGTGGAGACCGAGGATTCCCGCTGTCCGGCCCTCGTTCTATTCATAGACATCCTAAGGTGGTACGCTGACTTGACTGTGAAAATGCCTTTCTTGGTGAAATTCCAGGCTAAATCATGTGATCAGTTTTTGTGTTATTGAAAAATACCTTAGTTGTTTTTTTGTAGGATTTTTCGAGTCTAGTTTTTTTTTTAGGTGTAGTCTAGTTGTTTTTTTATAGGAGAACCAAAACTCTGCATTGCACTATGTCAGCCCAGCCCAGCCCAGCCCATTATCAGAGAAACTGGCGTGTGGGGTCACTCTGTCGTCATCAAAGGTCGAACCAGACCAGATCACACATCACCCAAATCCTCTCGCACCTCTCAATCAAAAAAATAAATAAATCATCTCGCTCTCGCCCCGGGCGACCGTCGTTCCCCATCCCCTCGCCGCCGGCGCCACCGCGCCGCCGCGACGCCATGCTCCAGTTACGCAACCGCATCCTCGCCCATCTCCTCTCATCTCCAGCCACCTCCCCCGGATCCCCTCTCCGCCGCGGCGCCCGCCATTTCGCCCAACCCTAGCTTCGCGGTGGAGGACTACCTCGTCTCCACCTGCGGCCTCACGCGAGCACAGGCCCTCAAGGCCTCCGCCAAGCTCTCCCACCTCAAGTCCCCCGCCAAGCCCGACGCCGTGCTCGCCTTCCTCGCCGGCCTCGGTCTCTCCGGCGCCGATGTCGCCGCCCTCGTCGCCAAGGACCCGCAGTTCCTCTGCGCCAGCGTGGAGAGAACCCTGGCGCCCGTCGTCGTCGGGCTCTCTGGCCTCGGCTTATCGCGTTCCGACATCGCGCGCCTCGCCTCGCTCGCCCTCCACAGATTCCGCAAAAAGTCTATCGTCTCCAGGCTGCAGTACTACCTGCGCCTCTTCAGCTCATGGGAGAACCTCCTCCGGGCCATGAAGTTCTGCACTCTCCTCTCACACAGCCTCAAGAGGGTGGTCAAGCCCAATGTCGTGTTGCTGCGTGGGTGCGGGTTAGATGACTGCAATATTGCCAAGCTGTGCATCTTAAGACCAAGGATGATCACCACCAACCCGGAGCTAGTTCAGGCGATGGTGACATGCGCTGAAAACATAGGTGTGCCCCGTGGCTCTCTGATGTTCAGGCACGCGCTGCTTGCTGTTTCATCTCTTGGGAAAGAGGAGATCGTGCTGGGATGTTCAGCCAGAGTGGAGTACTTGAGGAACACGTTCAGGTGGACGGATGCTGAGGTGGACATTGCTGTTTCTAAGTATCCATCGCTGCTGAATAAGTCCAAGGAATCGCTGCAGCGCAGGTCCGAGTTCCTCGTCTCCGAGATGGGCTTGGAACCGCCATACATTGCTCATCGACCCGTAATGCTAGGTCTCAGCCTAGAGGGCCGGCTCAGGCCCCGGTACTACTACGCTGTAAAGTTTCTCAAGGAAAATGGATTGCAAAAGTGTGACCCAAGCTACTATACTGTTTTCAAGGAGTCCAACATGGTATTCAAGAAGAAGTTCATACACCCTCATAAGGAAGCTGCACCGCACCTTGAAAAAGACTACGATGCTGCTTGCAAAGGGGAAGTGCCCACTAATTTCAGATTCACATAAGCTGTATGTCTATTAGATGCTGGGTTGGTGGTTGTTAACGAGCGACGAAGCTGATAATTTGATCCCTGGATACTGATATGTAATGTCACCACTCAGCAGAGAAGAAACCATGGATTGGTTATGAACTTTTTCGTCCTCATTCATGTTTTAAACACATGTATTGGAACTAAGTAAGTGTGAGATCAGGCCATTTTGCAATGCACTAAAATTTCAGTTTTCAAGTTAGTTGCCTGTTCGTTGAGATAATGAGCCAAGGTAAGGTCTCCTTCATTGTGGGTAATGCATTCCTAATGTTCTATTACTGTTTTTGCAATTCATAGTGGATAATTTGAGGATAAATCTGATGCCCTTCCCAAATCTAGGTAAATAGTGGCTTTAGCTTAATCTATTTTTCAGTTATGGTTTGATATAAAAATCATTTTGGTTTGCTCATATGCAGATTCATAGAGATCTGTTTTTGCTTTAACTAACAAACTAAAGATAGACTTAATCATTCAACTATAGAAGGTGTCTGCAAGTGAGTTCTTTAGTTGGATCAGAGGTAACGATTTGGAGCCATCGGTCATATTGGAAATACCTACTGGGCTGCAGGACGAAATGTACAGGGCTCACATCTGGTTATCTGCTAAAGAGAGATGCATACTTAACTAAACATCAAACTCTCATATGGAGGAGGTTTGGCATCATTTAAGTTTAAGTAAACTTAGGTGTTTCTTTCCATTCTTATGCTAGTAATGTTATTGAGACAATGGAGAAGCACTTGCCGCTCTTTTACCTTGCCGCTAGTAAACTTAGGTGTGTTATCCTGCTCTGCACGATTGCCATAAATTATGTGTTTATTGTGGATGGCAGCTTAAGATTTTTAGTTCATTATTGTGTTTTGGTCCTGTGGGTAATTCTTTGTGTCAAGCACCACCAGAAGGTTTACTAGCAGCTAGGTAGTGTTTCTTCCTTCTATGTCTGAGCTAGCTCTTCTTTAGTTTGGCTAAAACTGAGTGATTCATTTATTGCTTTGGTTGGTGTGATCGTGAATATAGACACCAAACAGTTGGTATCATGTACATCCATACTCTGAATACATGGTCTGAATTTCTGCAGAGGCTGCAGGTTCTTAATTACATGCCCCTAGTATTCTTTTTGTACGAAAAGCTGCACATAATCTGCTAGCTTTTGGGGGCACATTACTTCCAACTGGCAACATAATCTGTACCTGAATTAGTTTCTGCCATCTTGGGTGTTCATCTGGATAAAGATATCATTGAAGTTCAGTGACGGATAGTAAAATTTGATACCTGTGTCTGTACGATTTTTGCAAGGGAAAATTAAGGTTTTGAACTAATGTTTGATCTGAAAAGACAAAGAATTTCAGTACTTTCTTAAAGTTCCAAAGTAACTGCCAAAGCATGCTAGAATTAGTTTAACTTCTAGTTGTCAAGCAGATAAGTTGTAGTTATCATGATCTGTTATTCTTTTTGTAACAAAGTAAGCATTACATGCTGTCTGTACTTAAACCTTTCATATGTCCACTTATCTGCAGATTAGGTGTTTGCTACATGTCATTTTGCCCTGTTGTTAATGCTCTGCTTATTTTACTTGTCGATGCAGGGTTATGGAAAGGCTCCTGGGTGTAAGAATTGCTTTGTTGGAGATGGACGTTAAAGGTGCGTTATTGTTCAACTGTTGAACTATTTGTTATTTTCAGCAAGACAGAAACCTGTTGAGGTTTTTACAGTGATTTTTCTTTTTAGGTTTCATGAAGATTTTGTTGCCTTGTTGGGAATGATAAAAGGATATTTTGTGGTGGTCCATGCAGTAATGCATCATACACTTGAGTGTTTTTATATGTTTCATCAAGTTTCTCTGATCTATGATGATATTGGCGGCCAACTATACATTGACTTGTTCTGCCCAGCGAAATGATAAACCCGTTCCCCTTATAAGTTGTAATTGCTGTGGTTGCTAGCAGATGCCTCTTTTGCTATTTTCATATATCTCATAATTCCTGTGTGGGTATTATGTTCTGTAACTAAAATGCTAGGGTGCACAAGACATTTGGTAACTGGCCAAGCAAACTGTTAAGTTTATTAGTCTACCTCTTTTTCTGATGTTGTCAACTTCTCATGAACTCTTACGTTTTGTTTTGTATCTTAGATAGCCAGACCAGTTGACTGAAGTTTATGGGTTTCTCGAAAAGGTAAAGCACTATCTCAGTATTTCTGTTCACGAGACAAGTTACTGATAATGGATTAACAGTAGCGTTAGCATTTGTATCCAATGAATGAGTCAGTGTTTTGCTCTATTTCAGAGTTTACCATTAGATGGGTGATGTCCATACTTGAATTACTTTGCTTTCTTTATCAGGATTGTATTAGAGTGTGGCTCTATTGCTTCCTGGTATCATTACTAGCAAGTGGCATGTCACTTTTACCCATGCTCTTTACAAACAGAAGTACCCTCAGATTTTAGTTTATACATAGAGTCAGCTGTTGTTGTCGAAGCTGCTAGTAAACTGACTTGAATATGCATTTTCCTTGTTGATCGCCTGATTCGTTTCGAGTGTGGTTGTAGTTTGTAGATATGATACTCCATTAGTTCCACCGGAATGGTACATGTATCCTGAATGGAGCTGATGCGTACGTATCCTTTTTTTTTCCTTTTCCTTTTTGTACATTTAAATAAAAAAAATACCAATCTAGTTTTTAGATAGCTGCTTGAAGATCAAACTTGACTCAGGCCAAGAACCCGTCGTTTGTAGATACTGAAACCCATCACTTGAGATTTAATTGTCGAAATCATTTGGTATGAGGAAACATTGATGATACCCATTACTACAAACTGATCCCCTTCGATACACCAATGTACAGCAAGAAACCATTAAGCGCTGATTTCTCAGTGAGTCGGTTTATTGGATATTTCGTTCTTCAAAATGTTATTGTTTTATAATTATTAGAGCGAGGTCTAAGAACCAAAATTCAAGAATTTGATCTGGAATCGGTAACCATGCTTAACGTTTTTCCACGCCCTTGCATGTTTTGCATTTGAACCTTGCAGAAAACAGACATGGCAAGGATGAGCTGAAACTGGGTGTCGATGCATTCTGCTTTCTTCTTTCTTCCTGGTGATCGGTTGCTTGCTATGTACTCCCTCTGTAAACTAATACAAGACTTTTTAGATCACTGTGCTCCCTCTGTAAACTAATATAAGACTTTTTAGATCACTTCTTAGCGTAATGTGTGACATGCAAGTAGGCAAACATGCGTTGATGTGGCCTGAGAATCTTGATCGAGCGTACTAGTACTGTTCTTTCTCTAGAGGTTATTGAGATTCAAATAGCAATCGTACCTGGTTCCCGAAGCAACGAGACCGCGCCGATGAAATTCACAATCGTGCCGGCGAAAAGCACTCGAGAATCTTAATCGGGCCGATGGAAGAGCGACCCTTTGAAATCGCCGTGCGCGGTTCTGCAGGGACGCAACGAGCAAGTAACTAGGTGCCGCCATGTTTCATGCTCATTTTTGCTTAACTCGCTCCATTTTTGCTTAACTCGCTCATGTTGCACGGGTTGCTCATCATTGCTCCACTCGACACGCCGCAGGCCTCGGCGTGTTGAGGGTGTTTTCATTGTGATTAAAGCGCTCGCTTGCAATTCGTGGCCGGACCGATGCTCATTCTCCGTTGAATACAACATGTGATCAGGGGTGTTTTTTTTAATTGAAAAATCATGACAAAGAAAGAGAAAGGAAAAAAAAAGCTGAATTAATTTTTAGTAGTAGTAGGAAAACAAAAGGCTGGTGGTGCACGAGTCGCTCCAACCCATTATTATAGGCCGCTGCTAGGCGTCATCCGGCTGACGCGAGGCAATTGTAAACCGCCTCGCGAGCCGTTGGATGAGACGTTGCACGGCCGTCCGATTCGCGCAAGTTGGACCAGGGAACAGACGCGGCTGCAAAAAGTCGAACCACGATTCTGCAGTGCAGCACCTCCTCAATTGCTCGACGCTCGTCGCCAGCGGCCGTCCTCCCGTCTCGTGCAGCCGGACCAGCCAGTCATCTCCCCCACAGCAACAGCCCCGTTGCACTGCAGGTTCTGCCACCCGCGCATTGCAGCGCAGCTCCACCCGCCGGCGAGATCCACATGTCGCAGCACCACCTAAGCTGCAATGCAGCTCCACCGCCGACGTACAGCACCACGTCCGTTGCATTACAGCTTCTGCCGCCGACGAGATCCGTGGGTCGCAGCCCCTCTTGTGTTGCACTGCAACTCCGCCGCCCCGGCGAGCTCCGCGGCTGCGCGTGACATTGCAGCATCTCCCCGGCAGGCCGCTCACTACGCAGCAATGGTGCATCACCACCAGATGACCCCTCCGCAACAGCCTCTGATCACAACGCAGTGGTTGTTGCACCGCAGCATCGGCGGCGCCAGCTGCCGGAGTTGAGGAAGATGCCCCGGCACGCACCCCATAAGATAAGCGCGACTCCCTTGCAGCAACGGTGGTGTTGCAAAAAAGCATCACCGGAAGCAGCCTCCACTTGCAGCGCCAGTGGTGTTGGAACGCAGCGTCGGCGCCATCTCGCCGGCTTCACGCACCCCTTGGGCGCCCTTGCAGCGTCCACCATGGCCGCCCATGGAGCATCATCGGGCTCGCAGCGGTGCCGTCCTTGTCGCCTTGCAGCATCACCCGTTGGGCAGAGGTCCGCACGGTGGTGCCTCCTTGCCGGCTTGCAGCGGTGTGGAAGGCAGACGACGTGCCGGCGAGATCTAAAGAATTGGTCAACGCGCGTGGGGAAAGAAATGCTCCCCTGCGGCTGCGGGCTTGGGATAAGGCAGAGGAGGTTGAGCGGTGCCTGGGTCCACAGGGGGACGCGTGGGGATCGGTTGAGACGGCTTATTCCTCCCAGAAAAGGAAGAGTTTTCCATTATTAGATGTGGAGACACTGCCTGACGGGTGGGGTCATTTGGTCAGCTTCAGCAAGGTCCAACCAGACCACGCACACCATCAACGCGGCCGTTCCCTCGCCGCCGGCGCCACCGCGCCGCCGCCTACAGCAGTACACCATGCTCCGCCTCCACAAGTATGTCCTCACCCAACTGCTCCCTTCTTCCTCCGCCTCCACCATATCCCCTCTCCGCCGCCTCATCTCCGCCGCCGCGCCCGCAGTTTCCCCGAACCCTAGCTTCGCCGTGGAGGAGTACCTCGTCGCCACCTGCGGCCTCACCCGAGCCCAGGCCCTCAAGGCCTCCGCCAAGCTCTCCCACCTCAAATCCCCCACCAATCCCAACGCCGTCCTCGACTTCCTCGCCGGCCTCGGCCTCTCCAGCGCCGACGTCGCCGCCCTCGTCGCCAAGGACCCGCTGTTCCTCTGCGCCGGCGTGGAAAAAACCCTGGCCCCCGTCGTCGTCGGACTCACCGGCCTCGGTCTCTCGCGTTCTCAGATCGCGCGCCTCGTCTCGCTCACCGGCGCCACTTTCCGCTGTAGATCCATCGTCTCCGGGCTGCAGTACTGCTTGCCCCTCTTCGGCTCCTCCGAGAACCTCCTTCGAGCCCTCAAGGGTGGCTCCGTTCTCGGGTCCGACCTCGAGCGGGTGGTCAAGCCCAATGTCGCCTTCCTGCACGGGTGCGGGCTAGGTGCTTGCGATATTGCCAAGCTCTACGTACGTACACCATCGCTGCTCAACATCAGCACGGAACGCATCCGGACAGCAGTGGCGTGCGTTGAAGGTCTTGGTGTATCCCGTGGATCTCCGATGTTCAGACATGCCCTACAAGCTGTTGCATTCCTCAACGAGGAGAAAATCACCACCAAGGTAGAGCACTTGAAGAAAATGTTCAGGTGGTCGGATGCCGACGTGGGCATTGCTTTTTCTAAGGCTCCAACGTTGCTAGCGAGGACTAAGGAATCGCTGCAGCGCAGGTCTGAGTTCCTCATCTCTGAGGTGGGCTTGCAACCGGCTTACATTGCTCAACAGCCGGCAATTGTCTGTTACAGCCTAGAGGGCCGGCTCAGGCCCCGGTACTATGCTGTAAAGTTTCTCAAGGAAAATGGATTGCTCAAGCGCAACCCGAGCTACAGCACTGTTTTCACGGAGACCGAAAAGGCATTCAGGGAGAAGTTCATATGCCCTCATAAGGAAGCTGCACCACACCTTGAAGAAGACTATGATGCTGCCAAGAATGGGCTATGATGTAATTGTGTGCTGGTTGTCCGCTTTTGTATGACTGTTAGATGCCGGGTTGGTCGTTGCTAACGTGTGATGGAATTGATAATTTGATCCCTGAATACTGGTATGTAATGCTATCACTCGGCAGAGAAGAAACCATGGATTGGTTATGAACTACTTCGTCCTCATTCAGGTTTTAAACACACTTACTGGAACCAACTAAGTAAGTTTGAGATCAGGCCATTCTTCAATGCATTAGAATTTCAGTTTTCAAGTTCGTTGCTGGTGCGTTGAGACAATGAGCCAAGGTAAGGTCTCCTTCATGTGGTTAATGCACTCCTAATGTTTTTGCAATTCATAGTGGATAACTGGAGGAGCAATCTGATGCATGTCCAAATTTAGGTAAATAGTCTTTTTGGAAGCAGCTGGAGGGGATGTTGCCTGGTGGTGTTAGCATTTCCTATTTAGGGCCCAAGGTTAATTCACCTGGCTTTAGTTTAATCTATTTTTCAATTATGATTTGATATGAAAATATCATTTTGGTTTGCTCATACACAGATTCATAGTGCCCCTTTTTTTGCTTTAACTAACCAACCAAATATATACGTATTCATTCAACTATGGAAAGTGTCTGGAAGTGAGTTCTCCTTCAGTTGTAACGATTTGGAGCCATTGGGCTGCATGATAAAATGTGCAGGGCTCACATCTGTACAGTTAATATAAAGAAAACATCGAACTCTCACATGGAGGATGGTTGGCATCATTTAAGTTTAAGTAAGTAAACTTAGGTGCCTCTGTTCATTTTTATGCTACTACCTCGGATCCATAATAAGTGTCGCAGTTTTGAACTGAGTTGGTTCAAAACTGCGACACGTATTTTGGATCCGAGGGAGTAGTAAATAGTAATGTTATTGAGACAATGGAGAAGCACTTGCTGCTAGTGATGTTATCGAAACAAAGAAGCACTAATTTTGTACTGTGTTTATTGTGGATTTTCATGCTCTGCACCATGGGCATAAATTATGTATTTAGTGTGCATGTCAGCTTAAGATTTTTAGTTCATTATTGTGTTTTGGTTCTGTGGATAATTGTTTGTGCCAAGCACCACCAGGAGGTTCACTAGCAGCTACTCCCTCTGTAAAGAAATATAAGATCGTTTAGATCACTAAAGTAGTGATCTAAACGATCTTATATTTCTTTACAGAGGGAGTAGCTGTTTTTCTTCCTTCTATGTTTGAGCTAGCTCTTCTTTAGTTTGGCTAAAACTGAGTGCTTAATTTGTTGCTTTGGTCGGAGTGATTGTGAATATAGTCACCAAATAGCTGGTGTCATATACAGCCATACTCTGAATACATGGTCTGAATATCGGCAGTGACTGCAGGTTCTTAATTACTTCCCCCTAGTATTTTTGTTTGCTCATAATGCTGCACATAATCTGCTAGCTTTTTGGGGCAGATTACTTCCAACTGGCCACATAATCTGTACTTGAATTGGTTTTCACCATCTCTGGTGTTCATCTAGAGAAAGATACCATTGAAGTTCAGTGACGCAGAGTAAAATTTGATACCTGTGTCTGTATGATTTTCGCCAAGGGAAACTTAAGGATTTGAACCATGTTTGATCCAAAAACACAAAGAACTCCAGTACTTTTTTAACTTCCAAAGTAGCTGCCAAAGCATGCTAGAATTAGTTGAACTTCTATTTTTCAAGATTGGTTGTAGTTGTCATGGTCTGTTTTTTCTGAAACAAAGTAATCATTTCAAGCTGGCCGTACTTATAAGCTTTCATACATCCACTTATCTGTAGATTAAGTGTTTTCCACGTGTCATTTTGCCGTGTTGTTAATGCTCTAGTTATTTTACTTGCCAATGCAGGGCTATGGAAAGGCTCCTGGGGGTAAGAATTGCTTTTATTGGAGATGGACCTTAAAGGTGTGTGATTGCTCAACTGTCAAGGACCTGTTGTTTCAGTAAGACACAAACCTGTTGAAGTTTTTGCAGTGGTTTTTCTTCCTAGGTTTCATTAAGATTTTGTTGCCTTTTTGGCGATGATAAAGGAGATTTTGTGGCAGTCCATGCAGTAAATCTATATCATGCAGCACACACTTGAGTGTTTACATGTTTCATCAAGTTTGTCTGACCTATGATGATATTGAAGCCCAACTGTCCATTGGCCTTGACTTGCTCTGCTCAGTGCAAATGATAAAACCGTTCCCCTTATAAATTGTGATTGCTAGCAGATGCCTCTCTTAGCATTTTCATATATCTCATCACTCCCGTGTAGGTATTTCATTATGTAACTAAAATGCTAGGATGCACAAGTTGACAGTTTGTAATTGGCCAAGCAAACTGTTAAGTTTATTAGTCTACCTCTTTTTCTGATGTTGTCAACTTATCACGAACTCTTACATTTTGTTTTGTATCAATATGGCCAGAACAGTTGACATAAAGTTTATGGGTTTCTCTAAGAGGTAAAGCACCATCTTTTTTTTTTTTGAACAAAGCAAGGCACCAACAGGCGCCCAATTCCATTTCAGCTCATAAGTACAGCAGTGAATACAGTGGCAAGAAGATAGATAGCAAGGAGAACTACAGCCAGAGGGGTAGAGCTGAAAGAGAAAGCAAAGATAGGTTGAGAAAGAAACTCAACCAGATGATCAACAGCTAATATAGAAAGCACTGAGGAAAAACATGCCATCAGCCACAAAAGTAGTTGTAACAGCCCATCTGGATCCAGAGTAGAATGTGAAGAATTGCTGATGCTTTGAAGAGAAGCAGATGCAAGATACCAGCCTATATATTGATTGCTGCCTTCACTTGCTGGTAGTCCACAGGATGAGAGTGCACCATCAGAAATATAGTTTGGCAGCAAACTCCTTGAACCTGCATTTCACACCCTTGTGGCCATAGCTTATCCTGTACAGAATGCAAGCCTGCAAGGAATCTTAAAAAAGAGGAAGAAGGCCAGCGCTTTCTGCAAAAGATAAAGAGAAAAACCTGCCCGCAGGCGCATGTGAGCTAATAACAGTGAATAGTATGCAGATTTATGCCCTGAATCTGAAAGTGAGAAAGAAGAGAAACCATAGGGCAAGACTGATGGGAATGAGCATGAGCAAAGCAAGAGATTTGAGTGGTAGCATTAGATCTAAAAACCTGCTGTGCAAGATTATGAGCAATACCATTTATATCCCTGGAAATGTGGAACACTTGGGCATTCAAATTAGAGGTGACTTTGAAGAAATGAGCAAGATCATTCCTAATATTCCAAGGAGTGGCCGAAATATTTCTTAAGGCAGCAAAAGAGGCTAAAGACAGACAATCCATGAGGAAAGTGGAATTAGCAAGATTAAGCCTCAAAGCTAGTTGTGCAGCTCAGGAGAGAGCCACAGCTTCAGCCTGCAATGGAGTAGAGGTAGGAGGGGCCGAAGCCTGAACCTGTACATTGAGCTCGCCCTGATCCGAAGGTATGGAAATAAAGACACCTATACCTGTACCCACTTGCCCTTGTGCGAGACCTGGAATTTTTGATGACCTAAATGCTGCATCAGAGAATATTTTAGTCCCAGGAACTAACAAGTCAGATTTAAGCGTTTTGCCCTGCAAAGGAAGAACATGAGCTTCATGAACATCATTAGAGTGAAGTCTTGAAGATGGCAGGGATTAAACCAAACGATGTCTGAAGGTATTTCCCCTGCATGGTACATATGTGACCTGGATTTAGCTGCTGCATGCGCATCCTTTTTTTTTTTTTTTCTGTACATGATTTTAAAATACCAACCTAGTTTTTAGATAGCTGCTGGAAGATCAAACTTCAGATTTTGTTGAAATAACTTTACTTCAGATTTAATTGCTGAAATCAATTGTTATGAGGATAATACCCAGTACTACAAACTGATCCCCTTCGATGCACCAATTTACAGGAAGAAACCATTAAGCTCTAATTTCTGAGCGAGCCGGTTTATTTGATAAGTAATTCGGAGGGAGTATGTACTAAGCGCAATTTGTGACATGCAAGGAGGCACACAAGCGTTGATGTGGCCTCTTGCTTTGATTCTTTGTTGGATCCTCTTGCTTTGATTACTTTGCACATTAAGCTCCATGCTTCCTCTTGCTGAAGACATGTTTGATCTACATTCCCGCTACATGCCCCTACAAGTTTTGTACTCTCAAGTCTGAATCGGAGCTGAAAGTTTTGAATTCTGAGTCTTCCTTCCTCGCCTACATCCTATTTTCTATAGTATTTTTTTTTTGAGACAATCCTGTTTTCTATAGTAGTAGGTGAAAGTTGTTTCTGGGCCTCTTGGACTTAGTTGGCAAAGTCTGTTTTTTTTTTCTTCTCTAAATGGCAGCTGAAACAATTTCATCAGTGACGATGTATATCTATCTACTACTGTTCTTTCTGTAGAGGTTATTTACCAACTGAACATTGCAAATACACAAAAATAGGAGAGCCTAATGATCAACATGACAGTTGATTTTAAACGCCACCAAGTTCAAAATGAGAGAGAGAGATTTCTGCAGGGACACAATAAGCAAGTAACTAGGTGCCATCATGTTTCGTGCCCATTTTTGCTTAATTCGCTCATGTTGCAAGCGTTGCTCGACATTATTCCACTCGACAAACTGGTTTAGATCCTGGCTGCACGCCGCAGGATGGTTTCATTGTGATTACATCGCTCACTTGCAATTCGTGGTCGGATCAATGCTCATTCTCCGCTGAGTAGAGCATATGATTACAAAGAAAGAGAAAGGAGAAAAGTTTTTTTTCTTGAGTGGTAAGAAAGGAGAAAAGCTGGATTGTGTTTTTAGGAAAACAAGAGGCTGGTGTATACGACAGCCCAGCCCATTATCAGATGTGAGAGAGACTGACGGGTGGGGCCACTTGTCATCATCATCAAGGTCGAACCAGACCAGATCAGACCACGCAAATCATCACCACTCTGTCTCTCCGCTCGCACCAGCGCGGCCGTTCCCTCGCCGCCGGCGCCACCGCGCCGCCGCATACAGCAGTACACCATGCTCCGCCTTCACAAGTATGTCCTCACCCAACTGCTCCCTTCTTCCTCTGCCTCCCCTCTCCGCCGCCTCATCTCCGCCGCCGCGCCCGCCATCTGCCCGAACCCTAGATTCTCCGTGGAGGACTACCTCGTCGCCACCTGCGGCCTCACTCGAGCTCAGGCCCTCAAGGCCTCCGCCAAGCTCTCCCACCTCAAGTCCCCTTCCAAGCCCGACGCCGTCCTCGCATTCCTCGCCGACCTCGGCCTCTCCGGCGCCGATGTCGCAGCTCTTGTTGCCAAGGACCCCAAGTTCCTTTGCGCTGGCGTGGAGAGAACCCTGGCCCCCGTCGTCGTCGGGCTCACCGACCTCGGTCTCTCGCGTCCCGAGATCGCACGCCTCGTCTCGCTCGCCGGTGAGTTCTTCCGCCGTAGATCTGTCACCTCGAGGCTGCCGTACTTCCTGTCCTTCTTTGGCTCCCACGAGAACCTCCTCCGGGTACTCAAGTACAACCCCAGTCTCCTCGGATGCGACCTCGACAGGGTTGTCAAGCCCAATGTCGCCTTCCTGCGGGAGTGCGGGCTAGGTGCTTGCGATATTACCAAGCTGTGCAGCCGTGTGCCATGGATGCTCAGCAATAACCCACAACACGTCCAGGCGATGGTGGCGTGTGCCGAAGGAATCGGTGTGCCCCGTGGATCTGGGATGCTCAGGCGAGCGCTACAAGTTGTTACAATCCTCAGCCAGGAGAAAATCACCGCCAAAGTGGAGCACTTGAAGAAAACGTTCAGGTGGTCGGATGCTGAGGTGGGCATTGCTGTTTCTAAGGCTCCAGTTGTGCTGAAGAAGACTAAGGAATCGCTGCACCGCAGGTCCGAGTTCCTCATCTCCGAGGTGGGGTTGGAACCGGCATACATTGCTTGTCGTTCGGCAATACTCACATACAACTTGGAGGGCCGGCTCAGACCCCACTACTACGTTGTCAAATTTCTCAAGGAAAATGGATTGCTAGATCACGACCGGGACTACTATGCTGCAGTCATGATCAGCGAGAAGGTATTCGTTGAGAAGTTCATATGCCCTCATAAGGATGCTGCACCGCACCTCGCTGATGACTATGCAACAGCTTGCAGAGGGGAGGTTCCAGCTAGATTCAGTTTCACATGAACCAAGACTAATAAGAAAATTGGTTTGTTCATTATGTCATTCAGTAGAGAAGAAAGCATTGCACACATTTTGGAACTAGGAGAGTATGAGATCAGGGCATTCTGCAAATGCTTTGAAGTAACAATGAGTAGTATTTCTGCACACTCTCTGTTTGTATGTTCTGAAATGGCCATTTCAGTTTTGAATGCAATCCTCAATCAATCTTTCCATGAAAGAATGTTCTCATTTTGGCCATGAAGATGATATGAAGTCTCAACCTTTCCTTTGGACCTCTTTTTCCATGGGAAACAATTTTGGATTTGTTGATGTGCTAATCACTGTTGAGGATCCAGTTTTGATCTAGTTTGTTGGTTGCTTGCTTTAGTTCTTCTAAGCTGAAATATTCCTTCTTCCTGCAGTAGCTTTGTTTATAAGATATTAACTGTTGTGAAAGCACGCCATTGTTGACTAGTAGTTTGTATATCAGTTTTTTTTGTTTATTTGTCTCTTGTAGTTTTGGATGACCTTCTGGGTGATACTTTTCTAGGGGCATCTGATCTCGAAACTGAATAGTTGAGTATATCACCACGTAAACAGATATTTCTAACGCCCTGTTGCTTTTGCTGGAGAAGCAAATTGACGCTTGTATGGTAATGGTATGGTGCTGACAAACAGAGGGCATTTCATACAATAAGGGAAGTTATGTTATGGTAACCTTAAAAAGGGTTATGGCATTATCATGTTAGTTTCTGCTATATCTTTTAGCTAATTTTATTCCATAAAAGCACTATCCATAATTCCATATAGATTGTGAGGGCATCTTATCCCTTAGCATATTTGTTTAGGATAGTAAAGTGGGTCTTATGTACCATCATTTTTTGCAAATTTCTATCTGGAAATTCGGAATAGGAAAAGGAAAAAAGACGGATGGGATGCCATGTAGTCTGGAAGCTTGCAGAATTTCAGATATAGGAATTACTAGATACCTCAGTCTATGAACTAACCTGTGTGAGGATGGTGCGCATTTTGTTTGTTCCTGATGTGAGGCTGCAGAAGTTGTAAGAAATGAGATCTCAGGTGTGTGTTTGCATTGAAAGATCAGCTGTGTGTCCCACTTCTCTGGTGCTTGTTAAAATTATAGAATCAAGATTAATGAAATGTAGGCGAAGCGAACAGGTCGGTTGATGAAGTTTTTTCGAAACGGAGGCAAAAGTTTTTGCTTCATCTATTAATTAAGCAAAAGAGAGTTGCCTGGTTAATTAACGGAAAACCAGGCTAAAACCGTTACAAACCGCCGAGCGGCACACCCAAGATGATCCACCCACACCTCAACAAAGAGGACCTTATCAAGATACATTCTGGCGTCATCGTCATCTCTTCTCCCCAATAGGCGTCGTCGCCCTCCCTAGTCTCCGAGCAAGCGACTCCGACTTTGTCGAAGACAACCTCGACTCAACCCTCACCGTAGAGACTGTGTAGAAACCCAAAAAGACCTGTGCCAAACCCAGCCACCCGCATCGAAGGCAGCGCAACTCCGACTCTAATGGAGAGCTCCGAAGGAGAACCACGCACTGCTGGTGTCGTGGTTTTGTCACGGCAGATGCCCTTGTGAAAGGACTTGGAGATGAGGCCATCGCACAAGTGTGGAAGCTTAACGGGGTTGATCGGGAACGGAAAAACGCCGGGTTACCCAGGTCCGGCCCCTCACGGTGGAGGTAAAAGCCTACGTCTTGCTTGATTATATTGTTGTGGTTCTCGATTACAAGGATACGGATTCGCTAACCTAGCTTTCGAGAGATTGCAACTTAGTCTTTTTCGTATAGGTGCTCCCCTTTATATATACAGGTCGAACCCTAGATTACATGAGAGTCCGGGTCATCTTTTGACCCGTCTCCTATTCTTTCCTACTTGTTCTCCAAGACGGCCTTCGCGCCACTCATCTTCCTCGTGAGCCGGCCCATTGCCTAAGCCGGCCTTTCCCGCTAGGCCTCCTCAAGCCGGCCCGCCAAGAGTCCTTTAGCCCTGCAGTGAGTTGACCCGCTGAGCCTGCTCTATGGCCGGGTTATCACCCTGCCGGGTCTATATGCTGGTAAATATCCCCAACATTAGCCGACTTGAATTCATTCATGTTAAACTTCACCCTGGAAAACAAACCTTAGTAAGATATTCTCCAAATGCTTCCCAAGCCGGTCCTTTAGAACACTGTCTTTGACTGGCTCGATTCCCCGGGTTAAGTAGATTGCCGGGTCATTCCTCCGGTTCCAGACTTTGCATTTTTCATCGCCTTCGTCTCACGACGTTTTAATTTATCCCCACAAGATCCGGAATGACGTCATAGAGAATCTGAGTAGATTTGTATTGCCTCGTCGGGCGCGAAAATCGAGGAGCCCCTTTCGCCATTGTTTACTGTGTCGCCTAGGATTTCGCGCATGCCGTTTGGGGGCCAGCGGTGCCCATAAATAGACCGCCCTTTTCATTTCCTTCTCTTCAATCTTCTTCCTCCAAGCGTCCGACGCCAGCAGCCTCCTCGAGCTCGTTGCCTCCACTCGCACAGCGCCGCCTTGAGTCATCCCGACGTCGCCGGAGCTGACCCGATCTGACCAGGCCGCACCGCCGCGCTTCCTCCTCTTCAAGTTCCCTCCGACCAGATCTGTAAGTACATTCCGCCATTACCGCGGTTCCCTTGAGTTTCTTCCGTGTTCTTCGCGGTAGCCATGGTAGATTTCAAATGCATCGAGTCCCTTTCGTTTTTAGTTTGCAGCCATCCCGCAGCATTTTTCTCATTTAGTAGATCCATTATGCTGTCTTAACGAAATCCCACTGCAGTTTATCTTTACAATACGAAGAACACGCTTAGCTTTTATCTCTTCATTTTTATCCCTTTTGTAGATCCGTAAAATTTTCTCATTTCATATAAATCTGTTCGCGGACTCGTAGCCCAGACCTTGCTTCAACACTTGTAAAAAACTCGTGACATGTAGTTCCCGGCTTATCTGTGCTAATAATCTTGACCCGGTAACTTATCTGCCACCTCTTTCGTAACTCTGCCAAATTCTTACTTGCCGGCTCGTTTGCACCATTCGTACTGCATCAGAAAGCTCATAATACCGGCTCATAATACCTTCTCTTTTTCATGGCAGCTGAAACCATGCCTCCAAAGCCCAAGATCGTTAATTGGGCCAAGTCCAGCATGTCTGAATTGAGCCTGCAAGCCTTGGCAGATTCCGGGTTGCTGCCAGCTAAGGATATAATTTCATGGCGAGCTCCTGAAGAAGAGATCTACCCTCAACCCGACGAGGATGAGATCGTCGTATTTGCCGATCACGTTTCGAGGGGCTTCCGTCCTCCCGGCTCAAAGTTTTTCCGGGACGTATTGCACTTCTTCAATATCAGGCCTCAAGACTTGGCCCCCAATTCCATCTTCAACCTTTGCCAATTCCAAGTGTTTTGCGAAGTCTATCTACATCTCGAGCCGTCTCTCAGCCTATTTCGGGAATTCTTTTACTTGAACCGCCAAACTGAGCACAAGGACGGGCCAAGCGTTGAACTCGGCGGGATTTCTATCCAACGTCGAAAGAACATCGTCTTCCCAAATGCCAAGCCGGCCAACCATCCCAAGGGGTGGCACAGGACCTGGTTTTACTGCAAGGACACCTCCCCTGAGGGTCAGAACAAATTGCCGGGTTACCGTGCAACCCGGCTTACCAACGCAACCTTCCCGGGTCTTGCTCCCCAAGAAGAGAGAGAGAATCTGGAGCCTCTCTATCCGAAGATGAACGGATTGATTGCGCACGGCCTCACCGGTGTCAATCTGACCCGGACTTGGGTCGAGTGGCGAATCCAGCCACTCAGCTCCAGAACCCGGCTCATGCACACATACACCGGCCACCACGATGACCCGCTCCGTTTCAGTTCGGTTAACCTTAAGGAGAAGGAAGTCCTAAAGTTTGCCAAGAAGCTTCTTGGCGAAACAAAGGACGATATCAAGCTTGTGGGGCTCGCCCCATTCTTTGTCAACAACCTGGCCCCTGCGGTAAGCCGTTTCTGTCCTCTTCACCTTGACTTTACTGTTCCCTTTATCGTGACTCAGTCGACCCGCCCGTATACAAGAGAATGACGATTGGTGGCGGGTTGAAGCCCAAGACCCGGCTCTTCGAGAGGACGACGAAGAAGAGTCGAATAATGAAGAAGACCATGAAGTAGAACTTGACTCCCTTGGCCGCCTTTTTAACCAGATTGCTGATGCTTACTCATCTCAGGAGGAAGCTGAAGTTAGCCACCACAACGAGCCATAGGTAACTTTGATCTCCTCCGACTCTGACTCCCCAATACCTATTCGAAAGAAAACCTGGGCTGTAATCCACAAAGTTCGAAGGAAACCCCGGGTTGCCGTCCGTAAAGTCCCCCTTTCACACCAGGATGCTCATTTGGATCCCCAATTTGTTTTGAAGAAAACACAGCAAGCCGGAACCTCAAAACGGAAGACCCGGAGTTGTGAAGGCGAGTTGAGTGGCAGGCTTTCATATGAGCCGCCATCCCGTAGAGCGCGGGCAGAGGTGCTTCTTAGTCCAACTCCCTCTTTTCCTCTAGCTGGCTGTTTCAAGGAACCCTTACACTTAAATGACTCGGCCTATCAGACGTCCCCCTCTTCGGATGAATCAAGTGCCACTCAGGCGCCGGCTTTCAACATCAACCCGAGGTAAGCATATTAACTATTCTTGTGTCATCCAACGACTCTCTACGTTATAACCTTTAACTGACTTGAGTCTTTGCTCCTTATACAGTGCCAAGGCCATCAAGAAGAAGACGAGCGCCGCAGCCGGGTCATTTGACCCGGTTACTCAAACGGTCCCTCGGGAAGAGATGGAGGCCCCCTTGATTATTCAGGATGAGCCTCGAGATACCGCAAGCCCGGCTCGCGCTTCCTCTCCTGTTCAGGAGAAGGAAATATTTACTGAAGATCAAACTGAACAGCCGCCCGAGGCCCCGGCTCAAGAGGAGGTGACGGTGATTGACAAACAGCAGACTGCTCCGCCTGAGACCTCCACTGCCCTCATCAAAATTCCTGCCAGGGCTGAGCCGCCCATGAAGGACAAGGGGAAGGCGACTCTGGACTTCACCGCTTTTGAAGACCAAGACGCCAATGCCCTTCACCAAGCTGTGCTGACCCGGCTGTCTGAAAGCCGGGACACAGAAATTGCGATGATATCCTCCTTGAAGCGGAAATACGAGGTAATTGCGCCTTCTGACATGAACCATATATATATGTATCCCCCAAGGGCCAGGTCATTATGAAATGATGACCCGGGACTTCCAAATTTATTTCGCCTGCATAACCTCAGTTAACAGCTCCAAAGGCCGGCTCGTCATATCATGACGGGCGGGTCTCCTATGCGTAATAAGATCAAATCATGCATTAGCCCCCAAGTGCCATGTAGAATGCGTGCATATGCATGGAACTTGCTTGTTTTGCCTTGTTAAGAAGCGCTGAAATCTGTAGCCCCCATGCGCCGGGTCGACCGGAAGGGCGGCTCGGGACATGTATAGACAATGTATAATTGAGGCTGCTGTGCAGGACATGTTGAACCAGGCGGAGACCCAAGCTTCCTGCTTCCGAAAGGAAGCAAGGAAGGAGAAGAAACTGCTCCAAGCCGCTGAGAAGGCCTTTGTAGAAGCCAACAAATCCTTGCTCGTGGTGAGGAGCACTTTGAAAGAAACCAAAACAGCAAGAACCGCCCTAGCCGCGCGTGCTGAAGAGGCCGAGGCCAAGCTTGAGCCGGTGACTCAAGAACTGGCGACTCTAAAGGGCCAGATCACCGCCATGTGCCGGGCTATCTTTGGTAAGTAAAACAGACCACTATGCACCGATTATTCCGACTTGAATATGCTAAGCCGACTTACTGATCGCACGGACTTATTCGTGAAGGTCGCAAGAACCAAACCCTTATTCAGCAACCATTGGTGAAATTGAAGGCGGTGTATACCCTTGTAGAGCAGCTGTACATAGGCGGCTGTCGTTGCATAATGGCCGCAAAGAACACCAAGGTGCCACCGCAGTTGATTGCTGATACATTGAAAGAACTATCAGTTGTGCCCAAGTGGTTCGACGACTGGAAAAAGGCGGCTTGCCGCACTGGGGCTCTAACAGCGCTTGCCCGAGCCAAGGCATATGTGCCAGAACTCGATCCGGCTCAGATTGTGGGCGGGTACCCAGAGTTCAATGTGGACGACTCGCCCTTCACCAAGAAAGACTTTCAACGCTGTATCAAAGAAACCCGGGTTGCAGCCACCGAGATTGCCGAAGAAGCAGATCTGACCAAGTACCAGGCCGGCTATACAAAGGAGAACGAGAGGATGGAGACACCAAATCATGAGCCGGTTGCTCTAACCCGAACGCGTAAGCCATCTTTCGCTCCTGAAGTCGACCCCTCCTCCCTGATAACAGCCGATGCCCTATTTGAAGCGTTGCGCTCAATTCAGTGGTCGACCGGCGAGTCAAGTCAAGAGGTAGAGGATGACGACGGCCACGAAGAGCCGGCACATGGTCCTTCGTCAGGCGCGGGCGCCAGCTTTAACCCGGCGACATAAAACGCCGGCTTATCCTTTTGTAAGCTGAACTGAAAAATCTTTGTCGTGGCCACAGCTGATGGGCGGCTTGTAATAGTGTAGCATGAAAACACTTATTGCTGATGCCAGTGCCATCGCGTACTAAGCTTGTTTATTGCCTGTACAAATATTGTGGATGCCTTGCTTCTGTAATCCTCTTTTGGGCTTCGAGAGCCGGTTTTTGCAGTAAGAGTGATTCTGCTGAAACAATAACAATTGCATATAATTGTGATGGATGAAATCACATAAACAACTAGTAATCTTTGTTATTGTTTGCAATGAGTCAAGAATATCAAAGTGAACTAAAGTAAATGCTCTCTATGAATGTATGCATGTATGTAGATATGAGATGAATGCAGAAAAGAAAACATAACTGCAATAAGCCGGTTTTCATAAAACCCAGCTTGAAAGACCGGCTTATAAAGCTCAAGTCTGATTTTGCTTTCATGAAGCTGACACTTTGGCCTGTTGGTTTGTCCTCGCTTTCTGAAAGCCGGCTCTCATGCAACCAATCGAACGTTTTAACTCTGATGAATTCAGGGTCACCTATGTGATTGACTCATCAGACGTACGCCGGGTCGCTTTTTTAGGGAGTAGCATCTTGCTAACAGGCAGGTTTAACCAACTTTGTGGCATCTCGCCGGGTTAAAGGGTTTTGTAAGCTAAACTCAATTGAGTTGAAAGCCCCCAAGTAACCAAGATCAACAAATAAAGATCCAGCACACAAGTTTTGAGGCGAAACAACACTTTTATACAGTGTTGTTGGTCGTTATTTTATTTGATCGAAAATAGGTATACACATGATAGAAGGTATGTACAAAGATGTGACCCAGCGATGACTAAGGTGTAGTATGGCCAGAGTTGGGCAATGTTCCAGGGCCGGCTTGTTTCCTCCTCAGAGGTACGTGATTTATCTGCCTCACGTATATCAATCAGGTAATATGACCCGTTGTTAAGATTCTTGCTGACCACAAAGGGCCCTTCCCAAGGTGGTGAAAGCTTATGCATGCCTGTCTGGTCTTGTATCAGACAGATCACTAAGTCACCTTCCTGAAAAGTGCGGCTTCGAACTCTACGGCTGTGATAGCGACGTAGATCTTGTTGATAAATTGCTGATCTGGACGCGGCAAGTTCGCGTTCTTCTTCCAGGGCATCAAGAGTGTCTTGTCGAGCTTGCTCATTATCTGATTCCACATAAGCCGCCACGCGAGGGGAATCATGACGAATATCGCTTGGAAGTACAGCTTCTGCACCATAGACCAGGAAAAACGGCGTATAGCCTGTTGACCTGTTAGGAGTAGTCCGTATGCTCCAAAGCACCGCAGGTAATTCTTCTTCCCAGCAACCCGGCGTGCGCTGTAAAGGCATCATGAGCCGGGGTTTGATACCACGTAGCAATTCCTGATTGGCTCTTTCTGCCTGCCCATTAGACTGAGGATGCGCAACCGATGTTAAATCAAGCCGGATATGCTCCTGTTGACAGAACTGCTTCATGACCCCCTTGGAAAGATTGGTGCCATTATCTGTAATTATACTGTGTGGATAGCCAAAACGAAATATCAACTTTTTTAGAAATTTAACGGCTGTAGCAGCATCACAACGGCTGACCGGCTCCGCCTCTACCCACTTGGTAAATTTGTCCACCGCCACCAGAGGTGCGTATGCTTGTTTTTAGAATGTTTGAAGGGTCCAACCATGTCGAGCCCCCAGACCGCAAAAGGCCAAGTTATCGGGATCATCCTCAACTCTTGAGCCGGCACATGAGCCTGGCGAGCATATTTCTGGCAACCATCACACTTGCGTACAATGTCCTCGGCATCAGCATGAGCTGTGAGCCAGTAAAAACCGTGCCGGAAAGCTTTCGCGACCAGTGATCTTGAGCCGTCATGATGTCCACAGTCACCAGAATGAATCTCATTGAGAATGGCGTGGCCTTCTTCAGGCGAAACACAACGCTGAAAAACACCAGTGACGCTTCATCGGAACAACTCACCATTGACGATGGTCATAGACTTGGATCATCTAATGATCCGTCGAGCAATGATCTCCTCTGTTGGCAGTTCTCCCCGGCTTAAATAAGCCAAGTAGGGGACCGTCCAATCAGGTATAGCATGGACAACAGCCACTAGAGCCGCCTTCGGGTCAGGAATAGCCAAGTCCTCCTCTGTTGGTAACTTGACAGATGGGTTGTGTAAAACGTTCAGGAAGACATTGGGCGGCACCGGCTTGCGTTGAGAACCCAATCGAGAGAGTGCATCTGCCGCCTCATTCTGCCAACGATCAATATGATCGACTTGATAACCTTTGAAGTGTCCAGCAATATTGGTGACCGCGTGCCGATAAGCCGCGGGGATCCTTGGAATCCCATGTACCAAAAACTTGTTGGGCCACCAAGTCTGAGTCGCCTAAACACCTGACCCGGCTTAGGTTCATCTCCTTAGCCATCCGAAGCCCGTGAAGCAAGGCCTCATATTCTGCTGCATTGTTAGTACAGGGAAACATGAGTCTCAAAACATAACCGAACTTATCACCTCGGGGGGAAGTAATCACAACTCCAGCCCCCGAGCCTTCGAGCTGCCTTGAGCCGTCAAAGTGTATGGACCAGTATGTTGTGTCGGGCTTCTCTTCGGGAGCCTGTAACTCCATCCAATCATTAATAAAATCCACCAATGCCTGAGATTTGATTGCTGTGCGGGCCACATATTTGAGATGATGCGGACCCAGCTCGATGGCCCACTTAGCAACGCGGCCTGTCGCCTCCCGGTTCTGGATTATATCCCCAAGAGGTGCCGAACTGACCACAGTGATTGGATGCTCGTGGAAGTAATGTTTCAACTTGCGGCTAGCCATAAATACTCCGTAGACCAATTTCTGCCAATGTGGATATCGCTGCTTGGACTCGGTTAACACCTCACTGATATAATACACGGGGTGCTGGACTGGATATTCCTTTCTGTCCTCCTTGCGTTCTACAACGACTGCCACGCTCACAGCCTTGTTATTGGCCGCGATATATAGCAACATTGGCTCCTTCTCCCGAGGGGCAGCAAGGACCGGCGGCTCAGACAACTGCTTCTTAAGGGCCTCAAAAGCCTGGTCCGCAGCATCACTCCACACAAAGTTATCCGATTTCTTAAGCAACTGATATAGCGGAATCGCCTTCTCACCGAGCCAGCTTATAAACTGACTCAGCGCCGCAACCCGCCCAGCCAGCTTTTGCACGGCATTCAGGTTGGCCAGCTTAGCCAGGGTCGTGATTGCTTTGATCTTTTCCGAGTTAGCTTCAATGCCACGCTTGGAAACAAGAAATCCCAGAAGCTTTCCTGCAGGGACCCCAAAAACACACTTCTCCGGGTTAAGCTTCATCTGGTAGACACGGAGATTGTCAAATGTTTCCTTGAGATCCTCCAACAGAGTTTCCTTCTTTCGAGACTTAACCACAATATCATCAACATAAGCATGCACGTTTCGCTCGATCTGTTTGTGAAAGCAGCTTTGGACACAACGCTGGTAAGTCGCCTGTGCACACTTCAGACCAAACGGCATGGTTGTATAACAGAAAGCCCCAAAAGGTGTGATGAAAGCCGTCTTTTCCTGGTCTTCCAGCTTCATTTTGATCTGATGATAGCCAGAGTAAGCATCCAGGAAGCATAAACTCTCGCAGCCAGCCGTAGCATCGATGATCTGGTCAATACGGGGGAAGGCAAAGGGGTCACTAGGACAAGCCTTATTCAGATCTGTGTAATCAACACACATCCGCCAAGTCCCGTTTTTCTTCAGAACAAGCACCGGGTTGGCCAGCCATTCAGGATGGAAGACTTCCACGATGAACCCGGCAGCTAAGAGCCGGGCCACCTCTTCACCAATAGCTTTCCGCCTTTCCTCATTAAAGCGGCGGAGATACTGGCGAACTGGTTTAAATTTGGGATCCACATTGAGGGAGTGCTCAGCGAGTTCTCTTGGTACACCTGGCATGTCAGAAGATTTCCACGCAAAGATGTCCCGGTTCTCACGGATGAACTCGATGAGCGCGCTTTCCTATTTAGGATCCATGTTTGCCCCTATGGTGAACTACTCCGACGAATTGCTCGGGGTGAAATCAACTTGCTTTGTGTCTTTGGCCGACTTGAACTTGAGTAGAGGGTCTGACTCCGTCGTGGGCTTCTTCAGGGGGGTCCTATCAGACAGGTCAACATTGTCCTTATAATACCGCAACTCCTGTGCGGCGCAAGCCGTCTCGGCATATGCTGCGTCTCCTTCCTCACACTCAAGTGCAATTTTCCGGTTGCCTTCCACTGTGATGGTTCCCCTTGGTCCTGGCATCTTCATTTTCAGGTAAACGTAGCACGGCTGTGCCATGAACCGCGCATAAGCCGGCCGGCCAAATAAGGCGTGGTATGGGCTCTTAAGCTTAACCACCTCAAAGGACAGAAACTCAGAACGCCAGTTATCCTCTGAGCCAAAGGCCACCTCTAGGGAGATTCTTCCCATGGGATAGGCCGACTTGCCAGGAACAATGTCGTGAAAGACTATAGAGGACGGAGTTAACTACTTATCGGACACATTCATCCGCCTGAACGTGGCGTAGTACAGAATGTTGATGCTGCTGCCTCCATCCATGAGCACCTTAGTCAGTGTATAACCGCCGACTTGCGGCGCAACCACCAAAGCCAAGTGGCCAGGGTGATCGAGGAGGACAGGATGATCCACCCTGCTCCAGGTAACCGGTTGTTCAGACCAGTTGAGATAATAAGGAGTTGCTGGTTCAACCGCATGGGCGGCTCGTTGTTGCACCTTCCGATCCCGTTTGCAGGTACTGGTGGTGAAAACGTGATACTGTCCACTATTCAACTGTTTTGGGTTACTCTGAAACTCTGTCGCACCAGCTTGGTGCTGATTTCCCTGGTTGTGTCGCTGATTGCCGCCTCCAGCATTACCAGCCCCCTGAAACCCGCCGCTTTGACCACTGTTCCCTTGAAAACCGGGTCCTGCGAAGGGCCCTTGCAAGCTGGCTCCTGAGAAGCCGGGTCCCTGGTTGGCGGGTTGTCCGCCATTGCCGCCTCCATTATGATGATTCTGGAAGACCCGCTTGGCAAACTCTTGCATCACATAGCAATTTTCCCAGTAGTGACTGGATGGCTTACCATTGTAACTGTGTTTCGGACAAGGAGCCTTGAGAGCTTCCTCGTAAGTGAGAGGGCGATTACCAGACTGCCTCCTAGAACCGTTGTTCTGAAGCTGACCTTTGTTCTCTGTGTTTGTGTTCGCCACCAGATCGGAACTGCCATCGTAACCCTTGCGTTTACCACCATTGTTGTTCTGCCCATTACCGTTGTTCTGCTACTGACCCTTACCGCCAGCTTTCTTCCCCTTATCGGTTTTTTCCTCGTCCGATAGCGGATCCTTGGTGTTATCTGACTCCGCATACCGGGTTAAGACATCCATGAGGTCACCCATGTCTTGGACCTTTCGCTTGAGTCGCCCTAGCTTCTGAACCAGGGGCTGAAACTTGCACGTGCGTTCCAGAACGAGCACTGCTTGTGCTGTCGAGATGCTGTCCGAGCTATGTATAACCTCCGCAACCCGGCGAGCCCAGTGATGCGCTGACTCATCCTCGCGCTGGACACAACGCTCCAGATCTACAATTGTGGTTGGCCTTTTACAGGTTCCCTGGAAATTCTTGATGAAGCGCTCCTTCAGTTCCTGCCATGTGTTGACAGAATTCGCCCGTAGGTTTTTCATCCAGGTGCGTGCAGGGCCTTCCAACATCAGAGGCAGGTAACGCGCGCACACTGACTCACTTGCGCCTAACAAGTCCATTGCTAGCTCATAACTCTCGATCCATTCGGTGGGCTCCAGATTCACTGTATAGTTAGGAACCTTGCGAGGACCTTCGAAATCGGGGGGTATGCGCGCTTCTCGCAGCGCTGGTATCAAACAGGGAGTCCCGATCATGTGGCTCGATGAGCCCCCAAGTCGGCCATCTGTCTGGGTTGCGGGGGGCGGTTGATGTACTTCCGGCAGGTTAACATTCGGCGGCGGGCTGACTCGCGCCGGCGTGTTGACGTGCGCCGGCGGGTTGCGCCCTGCACGCGCGTTTTCCTCCTCCCACGCTCGTAGAGGCCGAGCAGCATCCACAATGTCTTGCGAGATCCTGGGCTGGTGCTGTTCCGCCAGCGGCTGGGTGGCTCTCCTACGGTGTGCGCTGCTGGAGACCGCTGGTGACTCCGGATGCTGGCTCCTGGTACGGCTCTGGTGAGGGGTTGAGTGAAGACGGTGCTGGCTATGCGAGTAGTTGGCCTGCTGCACTACTGCTGTCTTGAGCATCACGATAGCGTTCCTGGCCTCTGTCTAAATCGGGCCGTCCCCCTCGATCGGAATAGCCGCCAGGTTGTGGGTTGCTGCCAGCACGTTATCGACCGGGTTGGAGTAGTGTCCAATTGGGGTCTGGAACCGGCGAGACGGCGGCTGCTGTTGCTGATCTGGCGTGCGATGCTGGGCCGACTCCCTCGGCTGAGCCGGCTGCTGTTGAGGCGGTCCTCTTGGGGGAACAACTCCAGCCCCCGGGTTCGCCGGAGCCGGCGATGTGGTGAACAGCTGAGTTGGCTCAAGATCGACCGGAAGCCGGCTCTGATGACGCCTCCGGTGGACAAGTTCTGACTCGGCCTGCCGGCGGCTTAGGTAACTCGCCTCCTCATCCAGACGCTGCCGCTCCTCGGCAAGCCGGGCCTGCACCTGAGCCATGCGTGTGTTCTCTGCATTGATGTCCTCCTGGATCTTGGCCATCTGACCGCGGCACTTCGTGATCTCCGTGTTGCGCGCTGCTGCGTTCTCCGCCGTGACCGGCTCGGCCAACAGGGCTGCCAGTGTGTTCATCAAATCCGCGAGCGCCTGCACCCCGGTTTTCTGTGAGCCGGTGGCCGACGCGCCGGCTTCTCCTGAGCCGGCAAGGGTAAGATTCTGCCCGGCAGCGGGATCGGCCGGGTCACGCACCGGATCCTGCCTTCTCACCATGTACACCGCCGCAAAACGAGGCGGATCTGGGATCTCTGGAAAGATGTCGTCCGCGTATCCGAGCCTTCCATCGTACAAAGGACGGATCGACTCGGTTTCTCCTGTTGAGGACTCGCCGTCAGATTGGACGAGCGTATCATCTCCGGATAGGGAGTTCTCCGACAAGGCCACCCCTTGGGTGAACCCTACAAAGGCATGGTTCCGGCCGGCTCGAGTGGGGCCGGGTCTTGCCTGGCTCGGATTAGCGCGACACGCCGGCTCGACACCGACGATGTTCTCCAACCCAGCGGCCGACTCGCCAACCACGCCGATGAAGGTATGAATCTTGCCGAAGGGGACCCGGTACCCGTACTCGATTGAATCGGCGTCGGGGCCCCAGTATGAATCGTCGATGTAGAGCTTCCCGCGGCGGCTCTTCGTCATCATGCCAACCGCGTACTTCCCGAACCCTTGGAGAGATCCCGCTAAGAACTCAACTCCACCGTGCGTAGGCCCCACGGTGGGCGCCAACTGTCGTGGTTTTGTCACGGCAGATGCCCTTGTGAAAGGACTTGGAGATGAGGCCATCGCACAAGTGTGGAAGCTTAACGGGGTTGATCGGGAACGGGAAAACGCCGGGTTACCCAGGTTCGGCCCCTCATGGTGGAGGTAAAAGCCTACGTCCTGCTTGATTATATTGTTGTGGTTCTCGATTACAATGATACGGATTCGCTAACCTAGCTTTCGAGAGATTGCAACTTAGTCTTTTTCGTATAGGTGCTCCCCCTTTATATATACAGGTGGAACCCTAGATTACATGAGAGTCTGGGTCATCTTTTGACCCGTCTCCTATTCTTTCCTACTTGTTCTCCAAGACGGCCTTCGCGCCACTCATCTTCCTCGTGAGCCAGCCCATTGCCTAAGCCGGCCTTTCCCGCTAGGCCTCCTCAAGCTGGCCCGCCAAGAGTCCTTTAGCCCTGCAGTGAGTTGACCCGCTGAGCCTGCTCTATGGCCGGGTTATCACCCTGCCGGGTCTATATGCTGGTAAATATCCCCAACAGCTGGCGCCGTGGAAGACCACCGAACAGACCACCTGCTGCCTGTCATCGTTGCCACAGGGACCCCGCAGCCGCAGCTCCGACTTCACTGCAACAAAACAACCCGAGGTAATCGCACGAACACGTCGGAGAAGAGCCGACTAGCGCAACCATTGCCACGCTTCCGACATCGCTCGCCATCGCTATCGTTGCCACAGAAACCTTGACGCCAACACCACCATCATCCGCCGGTCCCTCTTGTCAATGCCTTGCTCCAAAGACAAAGCCCTCAAGAGGGGATACGACACCAATGTGTCGCCTTTGTCTGATCACACGGATCTAGGGTTTCTCCCGGAGTTGCAGCTACCGGCCTGTGCGTGAGGGGTGAGGAAGCAAAACAGCGATGCCTCCAAGAAGGTCCACGACGCCCATAGACGTCGCCATCGCTGGTCATAGGCCGTAGGCCGAGACATGGCTTTCACCCGAGCTTCCAAACACACCCTCAACGACCCACACCGGCGTTGGCAAGACCACCAACCAAGGACTGCCCGTCGACGAAGAGGCGCAGAGCAGCCAGCCGCACCTCGCGGAGGCCACCGACGGCCAAAAAGCAGCCGCCAAGCCAGATCCGCCCACGAGAGCAGAGCCACCGGACGTAGTTATCGCTGCCGAGCCTAGCCGAGCACCATGCCGGCAAGGAAGCAGGGAGCGCCACAGAGTTGCGCCGCCGCGCGCACCCGCTGAACCGCGTCGCCGCGCACCAGATCCGAGTCGCACGCACGCCACAAAGCCTGGCTGCCCCTGGGCCCCCGCCCCACGTCGCGCGGCGCCACACCCGCCCGTGCCAGCGAGCGCCGCCGCGCCGCCCCAGACGACCGCGAGAACTCCCACCGAAGTGACCGGCCCGCGCCGCTCGCTCAGGAGGAGGAAGAGGGCCTCGCCACCGCCGAGCCGCGCGGGCTTCGCCCGGGGACTCCTGCCGGCGGCGGCGAGGGAAGGGGAGCGCCGGTTTGAGGCTCTAGCGGCGGCTAGGGTTCGCTCCCTGGTCACCCACGGGAGCGTCGGGGGGATGTGTTTAATAAAGTACGTTTGATGAAGAGGTCGGTTGATGAAGTGACTTACCACCAGGTGAGAAGATGTGGAGTTCTTCCTCAAGCAAAAAGTGGCTGGGCAATAGGAGCATACTGATTTACTGAATGTGGATGATGCTTTCCTTTTGCAATTGAAGATGTGCTGAAACTGGATGTAGATGGTGCTTTCTTCTTCTTCCAGGAAACGACGCAAAACATGTCGGCAATGGCTTTGATGCACTATACATGATTCTGAAGGCTCTGTAAGTTGATGATGCCCTGAAGATTCAGTGACAAGTTTGGCCTGATGCTGCCGTAAGTTTTATTCAGGGAAGCTCCTCCTTGTCTCTTTTTTGAATTTTGCAAGTTAAAGTAAATCTTCTAGTATTATACTAGAGATTGTACGAGTTGCTGTCGCATGCCTGTCGGATTCATCAGCTCAGCTGAGTGAGGCAAACTGAACAAAATAACAAATCGAATAAAGTAGCAGCATCTTGTGCTTTAATCAATTCATACTTGGAGCTCCGTGCGCTTATCTCTACTACTATTAAAAGAGAGAACAATTTCTTCCCTAAACGCACCCCACGTAATGTACACATAACAACCTAGACAACTAAGAGACACACGATCGGACTCTCTGCCTTGTATCTAACCGTCACAATAGCACACATCCCCCGGCCACGAGGGAGAGTGCATCATCACGAGGGAGAGCCCCAGCGTCGCCGACGAGCATGCCGAGCTCGAGCGCCCCCGCGTCGCAGGAGGAGGGAGGGGCGGAGGGCCCCGACGTCGCTGGATAGGAACAAGGGGCGGGGCAGAGCAGGGGCCTGCCGTCCGCCGGCGGTGGTGACGAAGGGGACGGGCGGCCATCAGAGAGCGCCGGCGTCGCGTGGCTGGGGATCTTGAGGATGGGGATCGCCGAGCAACGAGTGAGGGGACGAGTGAGTGGATCTCGTGGCTGGGGGAGGGGTGAGTGAGTGGACGAGCGACTTGTGAGTGACTGCGGCTCAGTCCAAACCAAAAACAATTATCTTCTACTCCAGCGCATGTCCGATTATTTGCCCTACACATAACAATTAACGACTGGAGTAGACAAGCGCCTGTCCGATGTTGCTAAAACAATTAACGACTGGAGTATAAAAAAATCATTTTTTGGCAACATCGATTATTTTTTATAGGGCATGTCCGATTCACTTGCCTGGGTGAGATTTTTGTTATCATCATGGCTTGTTACAGTCACGACTATTTGATAATTTTAAACATTTTATATATATATAAATCTCTATAAAATTTATAAAAAAATATTGGGTATATTAAAATTTTGTAATCATGCAGGTCATCTTGTGGTTTGTGGATGGTAAATTTTATGAAGTACTTCACACGAGATATTTTGTCTGAACTCCTACACAGGTATTTTTCGCTATGTATCATTATACTTACTATGTTGTATTGCTATTTAACTCTTATTATTACTTTAATAGGATCATATAACAGATTTTAGAAGAAAACTAGCTGTCATCTTAGTGGACTCGGAATTGAACGATAATAATATAAGAAATCGAGACATGAAAGATGACGAAATCAACACACATCCCACGGATTGTATGTTTCTGGATGGATCCCTTGAGAATCTCAAAACATCGAATACATCATCAGATGTTGAGCTCATATCACAGTCATATATCCTTTCACCGTCTGTCAACCCAACAAACGATGACTTAATAGACAAACTTTGCTTGTTCATCAGTATGGTTGATCATGACGCTCTACTAGAGTAAGCCATATTTTTTTAGTTTATTTTGTATTTTAATAAATTACTCCGATGTCATTATAATTGATAGAATTCCTATTTTACAGGAGCGAATGGGTGAAAAGCTCCGATCCTTACGCCATTAGCTTAAAGTTTAGACAAATTAAAAACATATTAAACAATGATGAATATATGGATATTGATTGCTTTAATATAGTTGTGCGGATACTAGCGCGCCACGAAGCCCAGCTTCTCAGAGACATTCCATGCTTATTTATATACACATTGCACATGTAAACTTGTTATAACAATGTTGTATAATGCATATGTAGGATGATTTTGAACTGAGGAAGCAATTTTTCGTGCATCTTTTAAAGTATGAAGAGAATGAAGCTCAAACCAATATCCCATCCATTGAACGAAGCATCATAGATTGCATCTATAGATGGACCTTCATTGCTTCAAAAGATGGACCTTCAAGACATGCTTAGTTCTGGTTTTTAAAATATAATTTTGTAACAATTATAATACAATTATTACATTATTGTGAATTTTATGCGGAGACATGTTTCTGAATCGTGTGTTACCCGCGTTCTCATATCGTTGGGCATAAGACACATTTAAATAGCTTTGTAAGAAAACTCATTAAAATAAAATTTAGATTCAGACTAGAGGTTTTTACTATAGATTATAATACGTGTGTTGGATCACAAATATGTCACACATTTGAAAATACAATTTCAGTGACATGATAAAATTTTGTAGCCATCTGATTTTTTTTTGTAAAATTATTTTACTATAATACCATGTGAATTCATTTTGTCTGATACGTGTGTTGCACGTGCATGCTTACTAGTATTTGAAAAAACTGAACGAATCATGCATGCATGTAAACAGAAAGCGTGATGTAAATTTTCTACTCTGAATTCTGAATTTGAATCAGAGTTGATTGTTAACTCTGAATCTTTCAGACTTCAACATGGGTTACACCCAAGTAAGTGTGAAGCTATAGTACGTGTTTAAAAATCTTAACTTGAATCAGAGCAAAAAGTTAACAGCAATCTTATAACAATGTTTTTTTTATTGTGCTTTTTCCCTCCAACAATGGCATGTTCTATATTTGACTGCCGGAAGCTAATATGGCTAACTTTAATAGACACTTTACTTCAGACTCTTCAGAGCCACAACTCAGTATCTATTATCACAGCAGCATCTCTATGACACTTGTTCTTAAGTTTTCTTAACATTGGGACTGGGGTTAACTAATTATGTTGAAATCACTTTCTCATCTTAAAGAACATCAGTGATTAAAGGATTCCAAGCAAAAAGTTATTCTGTAGTTTTCTTAAATGTCCAATTTAGTCTATTAAAATGGGTATATTTTCATACAGGTAACTGAAAGTGGGCATATTTTCATACAGGTTCAGCAAAAGTTAAACGTCATTTTTATAGTGTAGCGAATAAAATTGTTTTACCTTATAATTTAAAGTGTGCATTTTTAGTATCTAATGTAGTGAAGGCATGTGATGAATACCAATTGCAAATGCTAGCTGATTGCATCGTTCTTATTTCTGGAATTTCTTTCCCCAACATTTTCTCTAAATGTTGGTTGTGCAGATCTGACACGGAAAATGAGAGGAAGAATTTAGGGTGACATATTGGTGAGGAAGAACGACTGATTTCTTTTCTCTCTCGCTTCTGAACACCATGTGGTCCTACTTATTGTTGCATGGTTAACAATGCAAAGCACCAGTGGGGTTACATGTATAGTGCAAATGCGAGACAATAGAACGAATCTGAAGTTTTTCTTCTCTGCTCAATAGAGACAATTGCTATAATTTTCGGGGTTAAAACAGGAGCTGTATTTTATCATCAACTGTCAGCACCTTGCCTTCATCATGTATTAAGTTTACTAGTGGCTAAGTTTTTTTTGTTTAGTCTGTCGCATGCTACTTTGGTCGGTGCTAGCTCTTGATGAGACTGATACTTTCGTTCCTTGATGGCAATTCTTCGATGCATTACAAAAAAAAACTATTTTCAGCTTAGTAGGTGGTTTGTTGCAAGAATTTTAGTATTTTCACCAAGCAGACCATGAAGTTAGCTGGTATTCGATTACTGGGCAGAAGGAAAATGACATGGAAAGCATCATAGAAGGTGATAATGGTTCATGTAGTCCATCACACATCATATATCAGTAGGATTCGAGAGGGCTTGTTCCTTGCCTCCTTTGTACATGCAGTCTTTATTTTAGAGCAAGCATGACACCAACTTGGCTACCACTAGGGCTGGACGCTCGAGCGAGCTTTTTGGCTCGGCCCGAAACTCGCTTCAGCTCGGCCCGACATGGAAATAGGCCGAGCCGAGCTGTGAATTTCGGGCTCGTTCCGCGACCGAGCCGAGCCTGTTTCCGCTCGGTCCAGCTCGGTGGCCCGTTTGGCAGCCCAGTATTTTTTTTTGTCGTAAATTTGCACCCCAGTTATAAGGCCTACGCGAGGAACCCAAGCCCACTATGAAGCACCACGACTAACCCTAGCGAGTGCGTGCACGCGATGCTGGCAGCCGGCTTCCTCTGATCCCCAAATTTCCCCGACGCCGCTACAAGTTTTTTTCCCTGCAGCGCCGCCGCTCTTGCCATCATCTGACGAAGTTGTCGTCCTCCTCACCACGCCCGATGTTGGACGCCTCTCTCTCTCTCACGACGCCGCTGGCAGACGCACCAGCGGCGCCGCGTCGGACGCCGCCGTTCGTCGCTCCCGAGGTTCATCGCCAAGCATGGTGCAGTCCCAAGTGTCCGCCGCCCCAAGCACAAGTAGGTATGACTTCGATGGCTCCCTCCGACGGCGCGCACGCACTCACAGCGACGGCTAGCACGCACACATTACGCATGCACGGGCACAAACTGCCTGACGAACGCAAGAACACACACTGCATTATGCATCAACGCGCACATATACAGCAGGGCACACACGAGCCGCTCGGCCTGAACCGAGCCAGAGGCAAGACGAGCCGAGCCTCCAAAAGCAGGCTCGTTCAACCAACGAGCCGAGCCGAGCTTAGCTCGTTCATGGCGAGCCAAAGGCAGGCTCGGGCCAAGCTCGACTCGGCTCGGCTCGTGTCCAGCCCTAGCTACCACGGTCCGGTCCATTCGTTCAGTGTGGTAAGTAGAGAAACTACTACTACCTGTAGATTAACCCTTCTTTTCTTACTGTGTGAGCTTCTTCAGAGAGGTAAGATATGGCAGGGCACTGGAGATGTTGTTCCTTTCTCTAATCCAAACCACCTGAACTCAAAGTTTTCAATTTACTGAATATACACGATAATTTACTGAATATACAACTTCAATAATATTGCAGGCTAGCTAGCCAACTACTAGTACTAGTTTAACTGCATGCTCGTATTCCAACTTCAATCATTTGCAGAAGATGTAAGCAGTGCTTCAGTTTTTTCGTTCATGGTTAGTTTGAACCTATGATTCATTCATCAGTTTGTCATTTATAAGTACAGTAACTTATTAGGACAGTCCTCTCATACTGTGTTTTTAATGTAACATTGCAGATATCCGCTGGAACTGAGGAGTATCACCACAAAAATAAATCGCGTAAGTTCAAATCCCAGACCTATTATTGCCTCGAGCGCCTATTGTACAAAGGGGTTTTCTAGTAGGGACTCTGCTGGATTCCACTAGTTAATATGTACACATAAGTCATCCAGACCTAATATGTACACATAGACGCCGGTGTTCTTATTACTTGTCATGCGTAATTCTAGTAAACGCGAGCATCATGTGTGACATTTGAACATGGTTGAGAGCAGAAGTGAAAAGAAGTAAATGCGTGGCGAGATTGCATGACAAGCTCTCTTTTCTTTGTCACAAACAGTTGACCAGTTTTACACATATTTTTGCCATTAAGATTTACTGCATTTCTAAACATGAAAAATGTTTTGTCTTCTCATAAACCTACTGCAACTTGTTGCAGGCATCATTCAACAACAAGAATGGAGAGAGTGAAGCAGCACTTGAAGAAAATTAATGAAGCAAAAGCTAATGTGGCAGCACGCTCGACGGCTCGAGAGGCTGCTGGACAAAACTGAAGCTATGCATGATTGGTTAGACGCACTTGATCTTCTTGAACCTGGCCGGCGACGACAAATGCAGCTCGAGCGGGCAGGTGGCCTCCAGCCTGTGCGCCTTGCCATGCGGCGGGTACTTGACCTCCCCGGTGAGCTTCAGTTGCAGCCGGAACACGCCTCCTGCCGCGCTCTCCTTCACGAACTCCGCCACATACCTGTTCAAGAAAATAAAGGATCGATGGAGAGATAGAGATTGAGAGCAAGTCCAGGTGAGCCTCAAATATCTTCTTCCTTAAGAAATATAGCTTTCAGCTATATTTTTCAAAACTCTAGAAGAACGCAGATATGTTATCTCAAATATTGTCATAAGGTATGATAGGCATGAACAATAAACTACGGCAGTAACAACAAACAAAGAAGTGCTAGCACGTTGGGGAAATACCCAATGGTTCCTGGGTACATATGTACCCTATATGGGGATTTTTTTAAATAATTAAACAAAAAGTCAAAATAGTTAAGAAACTATTTTTAGAATAAACTTGACTTACTTGCGCGCTAGTATATAAATTTCCACACAAAAAAAAAAACAACGTTGACTTCACAGCGAAAAAGACAAAATTTATTTGCTATTATATGTCACTATTCACGCCATTTTGACTGAAAATTTGTCTTTTTCGAAAAGAAGTCAAAGAGGAATTTTCTTTTTTTGGAACTTTTCTCACTAGTACAATGGAAGGTCAAGTTTTTTACAAAAATATTTTCAGAAATTTTCGACTTTTTGTTGAATTACTAATTTTTTTTTCCATATAGGGTACATATGTACCCAGGAACCAAACGTTCCCCTCCTAGCACGTTGAGCAAAATCTAGCAGAGCTTCTCGTCGAGATCTATCTCTCTCTCTCTCTCACCATCTAGCAGAAGCAACAGCGGCAGAACCCAAAACAGCGATATTTCTCGAAAATTCTGTCTCTCACTTCATATACGATAGCAAAGGAACCGCACGCAGCACCACAACTTAAAAAATATATAGAAAAATAACAGCCACACGCAGCACCACAGTGCAGCTTCTCCTCTCTCTGTATCTATTTCTCCCAAATCGCTAGCAATCAGCAGATAACAATTTCATCTCAGTTCACCCCCCTCGCCACGGATGCCTTTCTCTCAGCTGCATTTGCATGTGCGCTCCCGCATCAGGGTCAAGGCCACGAGCGGTCCTCCTAGCTGCCAGCTAGCTCCTCTTCCCCTGACCTCCCCCGGCAGCCCTGCGTCTCCCCATGGCATCGCCTCCCTGGCGACCTTGTCTGTTCATCTTGACATCATTTTCACGCGCGCACCTTTCCCTTCGGCCGGCGACCTCGCCTCCCTCTAGGTACGAGCCGATAGTGGAACAAGCCTCTGCAACACCTCTGAATCACGGGCTTGCAGCGTAGTAAGCTGGATGACAAAGCGGAGGAGAAGCAGTGGCCCACATAACTAAGCAGCGGCAGCGATGTCTTGTACTTTTTTCAGTTCACCCCCCTCGCCACGGATGCCTTTCTCTCAGCTGCATTTGCATGTGCGCTCCCGCATCAGGGTCAAGGCCACGAGCGGTCCTCCTAGCTGCCAGCTAGCTCCTCTTCCCCTGACCTCCCCCGGCAGCCCTGCGTCTCCCCATGGCATCGCCTCCCTGGCGACCTTGTCTGTTCATCTTGACATCATTTTCACGCGCGCACCTTTCCCTTCGGCCGGCGACCTCGCCTCCCTCTAGGTACGAGCCGATAGTGGAACAAGCCTCTGCAACACCTCTGAATCACGGGCTTGCAGCGTAGTAAGCTGGATGACAAAGCGGAGGAGAAGCAGTGGCCCACATAACTAAGCAGCGGCAGCGATGTCTTGTACTTTTTTCAGAGCCGTCTCTTTGTGTCTCACCTATGGACTCAAACCGCCGACGATGGATGCATGGAATTGAGCGGCGGCAGCTTCCCATCAGAGAAGTCTGACCGTCTCCAGTCCGTGGACTCGAGTGGTAGCTGCGGCTGCCGACGGAGACTTGGGATAGAGCGAGGGGGCGGTGTCCGGTGGAGACGTGGGATCGCATCGAAGGCAGAAGTGGCGTCATGTTGCGCGGAGGAGCAGGGCAGGCCTGCGACGCCACGAGGGGAAGTGCGTGCAGGGGCGGCTGAGAGGGGATGAGGGAGAGGCAACGGACGTTCCATTGTTTGCTTTTTCAATTATATAAATATATGTACTGTACATGTTATTTTCAAAACAAAAAGAAAAGTAATGTGTTTGTGTGTAGATTGGACTCCCATACTCTAAAAAAAGAAGGGACTCTCCATAGACGTGTCAATGATGAAACGATAGGTTGTGTACATGTTTTTTTATTTACGTAGCGTTGTGTAGATCTACTTTTAAATCTCAATCGTCAATCTTTATGATTAACACAAGATCAACAGATATAAAGGGATGACGTATCGAGAACTAAGAAAGTTTGCTCCCTTTAATATTATTAGGTATAGACTTGCTTCCCTCGACCCACAAAGTGGTTGTGGTGAATGGATATGATCATACCATGTGTAAAATTAGACAAGATGAGAGGACACCTTTGTTTTTGGTTTTTCATTCTTTTTGGAAGATATTCCATCACTGCTAAAATTCATTCTATCCCTAAAAAATATGAATTTAATTGTGGATTTAAGTATTCTCATTTTTACTCAAATTTATTGCATGACAATAGAGAATACCATATTTGCATTTGAATACTCTCTAAAAGTTAAAAGTATGATATTTGCAAAGTTCAAAAGATAGGTCCATATGTATCGAATTTTTGAATCTTCCTCTTCCATCGAAATTTTCACAGGAATGGCGACACAGATGATTATTATGTTCGAGTGTGCAGTTTTAATAAGTGATTTTCTGATTATTACATGGGTTTTTGTAACCAAATATTTTGAATGACTCTTATCTATTTTAAAGGTTCACTACAAGTACAAAAACACCCTGAACATAATAAGAATTACATTGAGGTCCCTCGGCCACCGAACGACCACTACGCTGCTAGGACGAGCCACCGACGGGCTGCTAGCACCAATCCCTTACCGGAGCCGGCCTGACCTTGTTGATGATAGTCAAAAAGTCTTCGTGCATGTGCCTCTAAGGGCCATCACTCCAGAGTCACAGTCGTCACTATTGAACTCTTTTCTTGATCTGAACCGACACCAAAAACTCGTCGTCTTGCACTCACGGCATGAAACCTTAACCTCACCACCCCAAGCAGACAACAAGAATATGTCAGAGCTCCATCGAATCCATCCCGGTAGACAAATCGAGGAGGGTCGGAGTCCGCAAGACCAGCTCAAAGATGAAGCATCGCCCCTGCGAGGACTAAAAAAACTCAAACCTAAACTACTAGACACAGGTGCCGGGGACCCCCTCCCCGCCGTCAATTGCCGGAGCGGCAGACACAGGCGAGGAGAGTCGACGAGCTCGTCGGCAGAGCGTGGAGGGAATGAACCTTCACCCTAGCCGCCACCACGCGAGAGGGAGGGATATAATTGTTCGTAGTTTTGTAACCAAAAAATTGACAAAGTCAAATTCTAGAGAGTATCACTTTAGTTAGCAAGGTGTAGTTTGGAACTTTAAAATTGGTTTTTGCTGTTTACTAGAAAATTTCCGGTTCACTACGCTCCTCTCTCCCAGGTACGGGCTTTCATCAAGTGTTAAAAAAGGCTTTCAAGGCCCACTACGCTCACATTTTCCGGTTGGCCCAGACCACGCAAACTATAGTCTTGCTCGCCGCCGCCGCTCGTTTCCCCATCCACTAGCCGCCGCCGCCGCCGCCGCCATGCTCCAGCTCCGGTGCTGCGTCCTCACTCAGCTCCTCTCTGCTCCACCCCCCTCTCCCAGGTACCAGCTCCGCCCCCTCATCTCCGCCGCAACGGCCTCCGTCTCCCCGAACCCTAGCTTCGCCGTAGAGGACTACCTCGTCGACACCTGCGGCCTTGCCCGAACGCTGGCACTCAAGGCCTCCGCCAAGCTCTCCCACCTCAAATCCCCATCCAATCCCGACGCCGTCCTCACCTTCCTCGCCGGCCTCGGCCTCTCCGCCGCCGAGGTCGCCGCCCTCGTCGCCAAGGACCCGCTGTTCCTCTGCGCCGGCGTGGAGAAAACCCTGGCCCCCGTCGTCGTCGGGCTCACGGGCCTCGGCCTCTCTCGTTCTGACATCGCACGCCTTGTCTCGCTCAGCCGCGGCCAATTCCGCTGTATGTCCATCGTCTCCAATCTGAAATACTGCCTGCACTTCTTCGGCTCCTTTGAGGGCCTCCTCCGGGTTCTTAAGCGCGGATCATGCCTTCTCTCGGCCGACCTTGAGAGGGTGGTCAAGCCCAATGTCGCGTTCCTGCGTGAGTGCGGGCTAGATGATTGCGACATCGCCAAGCTGAGCATGTCTGTGCCATGGATACTCAGCACTAATCCGAAGCACGTCCGGGCAATGGTGGCACGCGCTGAAGGTATTGGTGTGCCTCGTGTCTCTAGGATGTTCAGACATGCGTTGCATGCCGTTGCTTGCCTCAGCGAGGAGAAGATCGCCGCCAAAGTGGACTACTTGCAGAAGACGTTTAGGTGGTCAGATGTCGAGGTTGGCATTGCATTGTCCAAGATCCCAGTTGTGCTGACGAAGTCTAATCAGATGTTGCAGAGTAAGTCAGAGTTCCTGCTCTCTGAGGTGGGGCTGGAACCAGCCTACATTGCTCATCGTCCTGTAATGCTTGGTTACAGCCTAGAGGGCCGGCTCAGGCCCCGGTACTACGTTGTAAAGTATCTCAAGGAAAATGGATTTCTAGATCATGACCGGGACTACTATAATACACTCAATATCAGCGAGAAGGTATTCATGGAGAAGTTCATATGTCCTCACAAGGAAGCTGCACCCCGCCTCGCTGAAGACTATTCCGATGCTTGCAAAGGGGAAGTGCCCACTAGATTCAGAATTGCATGAACAGAGAATGGGTATGGAAATTGGTAACTTGGTATGGCACAAAAAAGAAAACTCTGTTTTAGGCTGTTAATTCCTTAGTCAGTGATCTTGGCCTAACTGACTGTTGGTTGTCCGCTATAGTATATCTGTCAGATATGCTTATGTTTTATTTCTATTATCCAGGCTGAAACTCATAATTTGATTTGTGTGTGTGTGTTGACAATCATGACCGCAGTGTGTTGATCTCTGCCAATGATGCAGTTTGGATCTAGTATGTTGGTGCTGCTCTAGTTCTTCTAAGCTGGAATTCTTCATTCTTCCTGCAGTAGCTTTGTTTATAAGAATTATTGTTGTGGAAGCTGGTCATTTTTTACTAGTAGTTTGTATCAGATATTTTTGTTTTTTCTCTCTTGTATTTTTAGATGGCCTAACGGCTATTACTTTTCCTTGGGGCATGTGATCTCAAAACTGAATAGTGCAGTAGTAGTCTAGCAATTATGTAATGGACATTTCAAAGGCCTTGGAATTTGTACAGGGGAGGTGAATTGATGCTTGTATGGCACGGTGCTGAAAAGCAGAGGGCATTTAGTACAATAAAGGAACTTATGTTAATGACAATATGAGCAGATTGAACTGCTGATGGTGCTGTCTTTCTTCCAGGAGAAGATGTGCTGACTGCTGGCTTCTGAAACTGGATACAGAGGGTGCTTCCTTCTTCCAGGATATCGATGAAGCCTGGCGGCTATGGATCTGCCTCTACGTGCTCCATTGGAGGATCAGCTCTGGTTCAGGGCCAGGCTCAGGGCATATCGCAGCGCAAGCGGAGGCAGATCTCAGTCAATGATACTCTAGTTGATGATGCCCTGAAGCTTCCTTCAGTTACAGGTATTACCTGACGGCGGCGTGAGTTTTGTGTGCATAGAAGTTCCTGCGTTTCTCTTTTTGGATTCTGCATGCTGTGCAATCCTTCCTTGTAGTACTGTGCTAGAGATTCTAATACCTGCCAACCATGTAGAACTTCTGTAGTCAAAGCAAATTGATGATTGTGTATGGATGATTTTTTTACATAGAAACTGGATGATGTGCGTGCCCTCTGCTAATTAAAATGATCTTTCTTGTGCTCCATGATTAGACGATTGCCTTCTTGGCCCTTAAAAGCATCATTGGTCAAACTACTGATCTGTATGAACTGCTCCTCTTGTTTTACTTTATTCTAATTTCTTTGCTGTGAAAATCTCTCTACCAGTCTGTGTTGTCATTAAAGAAGATGCACTGATACATTGTTTTACCAGGTATTCATACTTACTGCAGATCATGTGAGCTGCTGGATCTGTTTATATTCACCTGAACCCTATTGCCCTGCAATGCCTTGAGCAAAAGTTGGGAGTGTAGTACAGATCAATTCTGAGCCGACACGTTTATATAGGCGTGAAGCTTATGAGAAAGTTTGTTGATCAGCAGCATGGTAACTAGTTGCAGAGTGCAGTGACGAGCACTAGTGTTTTCTGCTAGTTGACAGCTTCTGCATGTACAGGGGAGGAAAAATTGCCTGGACATTGGCATAGAGATGTCTCTACTCTCTAGGAATTTGGCCTCCGAAGAGAACATAGATGTACTGAACATTTAAGAGAAGAGTAGAGAGGGAAGGAACTAAGTATTTGATAGAGACCGTCGTACCTTTGGAGTCATCGTCTTATGAGATGGCAGCAGGGTTATCTTATATCTCATTGCTTGTTCTCTGCAAATCCCCATATGTGAAAGTTTTTTTTTTTTTTGGGTTTCTGCTCCTCTTTGAGAACCCCCGACCCATGTAGATGCAGATGAAAGCTATATGAATGGCATCTTGGCTATCACGGAGTCTGGTTACTGTATTTTCTTGTTTCCAGCAGTTGACGACTTCATGTTATTCAAGGTGAGCATGGCGTACGAGGATGTAAGGCTCCTGCACCTGCGTTGTCAGGAATTCGGGACTCGGTAAATTCAGTTTTGAATGGATATGGATGGGGATCTGTATTTCTATCAAGAATAAGGGATTCACAAAAGTAAAGAAGTGCTCCTAACTACTCCCTCCGTTCCTAGTAGTTCAATTTGAACTACCAAAACGTCTTAGTCTTATATATTTAGGAACAGATGGAGTAGTACACAGGAAGCTGCAAGAAGATCTGACTGATGAAAAGGTTGACTCCAGCTGAAAGAATTGAAGCAGCCTTGCGATGAACCAACCCAGCTGCAGGACTGTCGGCCTAATTGGCCCCCAGCTCATACAGAGAAGAGAAAGAAGGGGCAACTAGAAAAAAAAAACTATGAAATTTATTAAAAAATATCAAATTCCAGATATGATCACGACCACTAGCTGGTATCTTTGGTGGCAGAGAAGGCAGATTGCTAAGAATGAGGAGGTGCAACAACCGGTACGGACGGGACGGGCGATTCGAGCACTAGCGTTAAATTATGTGAGATCAGCTGGGAAACCTTCAGTGCTCCCACGTAGTAACCAATGGAGGAGGCCATTGAACGACCAGCTGGTTAGGAAAATTCAGGATCATACGGCGCTGTCGTCCGAGATCACTTAGGTGCTTTCGTCGGAGCCTCTACTGCTAAACTGGAACGTGTTGCTGATATCGTTTCAGGCCCTGGTTGAAGAGTAAAATGCACTGGCGGTACTTCAACTTGCTAAGAAAGCACGCTTTGGTCACTGTACTTAAAAATACGTCCAATACGGTCACTCAATACGACAAGACGTGATTATACGGTCACTGTTCACAGTATGCCACTCGTCGCCGCTCCATTTGACCACATGTTGACCAGTGGGAGGCGCGAGCTGTCGTTCGCGGGCGGTTCCGCAGTTTTTACAAGAAAACCCCTGGTTTGCTGTGCAATTCTTCCCATCTCCTTGTCTCTTCGGCTTCGATCATAACGAAAGGGGAGGAGGGGATAGGCGGCAGAGGAGGGGATCGTCGGCGGCACCGCACCATCGTCGGCGGCAGAGGAGGGGAAGGGCGAGAGTCGCCGCGGATGCGCGCCGCACCTCGTCGCTGAAGATCTTTCGGCGGGATGTCGCCTGTTCGTCGACCCGATGGTGCTCCGCCGCCCAACTACAGTAAGCCCTCACCTCCACCCGCCATGGTTTTGCGCTCTAATCATTTGGATGGAAATTTAGGGTTTGGCATTGTGGATGTTGAGTTTGTTAGTCAGTCATGCCCACCTGTAATTTGAAGATTTGGCTAGGGTTTTGAACCATGATTTGGGGCTTTCGGTGTATAGGGTTTTGGGTTGGAAAAGTTGGTTGTTTGTAGGGTAGTAAGACGCATATGTGCTATGTTTTGCTGGATGTAGAAGCTGCTAGGTAGATTGTGGATCATACATTGGTGGCAATAGGGTTTTTGGTGCTCAAAGTTGGTTGCTTGAATGTGTTTCTGATGCTCTGTTATGTTCTGCTCTGTTTTGGTGTATGCAGGTAAGCGCAGCAAGAAGTTTTCAGTTCAGTTTAACCATGGTGGATATTTTCTTGGGCAAGGTAGCAATCGTTCTTATGTTAATGGTCATGAACTCTGGTATGATGAAGTAGATGAAGATACTTGGTCTCCAATCATGGTTGAACACCTAGTTGAAGAGATAGGATGGGAGATGGCAGGCAGGCTCAAGGTCTATTACTGCATTCCCATTCTGTCAATTAAGGGGAATGGGTTGAGAGAAATCAGAGGAGATACTGACACAGATCAGATGCTTACATTTGTGTCACTTGGCCATTACTCATTTAGTCTATACATTGACCATGATGACAGTTTGAATTCAAACTTCACTGAGGATGATGTGGTCAATTTCCCAATAAGGCAGCTACCTCCAGTGATCAGTCCTTGCAAGGGTAAATCAAATGAGCCAGAAATTGCAGATAATGATGTTCAACCTGAAGATGCAGATATGGCACACCCAATTCCAATACAAGTAGTGTATCCTCCAGAGAATGCAGAAGATGATGATACAAGCAAATTTGTGTTTGCAAGAAGGAAAGTGTCTTTTGGGAGCCAAGATGTAAGTATGGAGGAGCCAGCTGTGATGCAGCCCACAACAGATCAAGTATGTACTGAAGGTGAAGGTGGTAGAGCAAGACAGTCTAAAAGGAGAAACAGTCAGTGCAACACATCTGGAGGAGGCAGTGATGAAATGGGAGCAGATGATAGTGATTCAGATGACTCTGACTTTGACCCTGGAGCCATAGTGGACAGTGACTATGATATTAGTGATGGTGATGATGATCTGTATGCTGACAATGTGAACATGGATGAGCCTGTAGACAAAAAGGTGAAACAGAAGCATAAGCAACAAAAAGATAAAGGCAAAGAGAAAGAGGAAGATGAAAAAGTAGGACATGATCCTGAGGATGAGTTGTATGAATCAGAAGGAGATGACTTATGGGCACCAGATTCAGATGATGAAGAAATTTACATGAAGTTCAAGGCATTCAGAGCAGAGGACCTGCACTGTCCCAAATTTCATGTTGGACAAGTGTTCCAAACTGTGGAGTTGCTCAGGAAAGCAATCAAGGAGTACTCCTGCAAAAACAGAGTTGATGTGAAGCTCCCTGTAAATGATAAGAAAAGAGTGAAGGCAACTTGTGATGAAGACTGCACTTGGTATCTTTGGGCCTCTTATGATAGTAGGACCAAGTGTTTTATGGTGAAGAAATATGTTGATGAACACACATGTACCAAGAAGTGGAAGATCAAGGCTTTCACTGCTCCTTTCTTAGCCCAAAAGTACCTAGAGAGCTTTAGGGCAGACCAATATATGAATCTGAGGAACTTTTCAAGAGTAGTTCAGAAGGAATGGCATATGACACCATCTAGGATAAAGTTGCAAAGAGCTAGGAGGCTAGCAATGAAGATTATATATGGTGATGAAGAGGCCCAGTATAATTTGTTGTGGGACTATGGAAATGAACTGAGGAGAAGTAACCCAGGCAGCTCTTTCTTTCTTGCACTTGATGATGAAGCAAGGTTCAGCAAAGCTTATATGTGCCTAGATGCTTGCAAAAGAGGTTTCCTTCAGGGTTGTAGGCCAATGATATTCATTGATGGATGTCATATTAAGACAAGGTACAGAGGACAACTGCTCAACTGCTCACAAAAGCTAACTGAATGGGCAAACACCTGCTATGTTGATGGGGCTGGGGATGGAGTGTTTCAGGTGGGGGACAGAGGGACTGACTATCTTGTTGACTGGCATAGTAATGAGTATAGCTGCAAGAGGTGGCAGAAGGGTGGAACACCATGTGTACATGCTATAGCATGTGCTAGACATGAGAGAGTAGATCCCCTGATGCTGGTTAACCAATGCTATTCTGTTAGCATGTTCAAGAAATCATACAACAACATCATATACCCATGCAGAGACAAGACAGAATGGGAGAAGATGAATGGGCCCCCAATTAAGCCACCATTCTACCAGAAGCAAGTAGGCAGGCCATGCAAGAGCAGAAGGAAGGCACCATATGAAGTTGGTTGCAGCAATGGAGGAAAAAAATGACAAGGCATGGTGTGATCATGCATTGCAATTATTGTGGAGAGCCAGATCACAATATCAAAGGCTGCAGGTACCTCAAGGCTGGTCTGCCCCCTCCAAATGTGCAAGCTCCACCACCACAAGCAGATGATGGAGCTGCTAATGCTGAAGCTACAAATGCAAATGCTGAAGCTGCTCCGAATGTGCAAGATCCACATGGAGATGATGAGCCTGCCATTACACATGTTTGTCTTCCACCTTGAGAATTTCAGTCTTTTCTATCTTAGATTCTTCTTGCAATGTTGGATAATCACAAATATTGCAAATATTTCTTCAACTCCAACAGGAGAATAACTCTTCAGAAAACCATGTCATAGAAGATCTTATGGTTGATCATATGATTCAAAATGTAAGTGAATGTGCTTGTTTCCTATGATTGATCATAATTTCATTGATACAACATCTTATGGTTTTACTAAAATGCAATATGTACATTTGTCATCCAGAGGCCTCTGCCAAGGGTGATTACAACAGGGCCTATTCCAGAATCAACTTTCATATCTGCTGCCCAAGCCATGCTCAATCAAAACCAAGGTACCACAAGCAACCAGGGGAGTACAATCCAGCAAGGTGACTTGGCCAAAAGGTTGCTTCTCCTCAAGAGGCAGAGAGACAAAGAGTTGGAAGATAAGAAACAAGCAGTTCTTGCAGGAAGAAGGGAGGAACAAAAAAAAAGCAGAGGCTGCTACCAGGAAGAGACATTAGCAAGAAGAGAAGAAAGCACTAGAAGCAGAGAGGAAGAGACAGTCACAAGCTGAGAAGAGAGAGAAGAGAAAAGAAGAAGCTGCAGTAGCAAAGCAGGCTCAGGAAGAGACAAGGAAGATCATTATGGAGACCAAGAGAGCTATAGCTGCTCAGAATAAAGCAAGGCAACAAGCTGAGAAGAAGGCTCAAAAGGAGGAAGCTGCTGCCAAGAAGAGGGCAGAGAAAGAAGCTGCAGCAGCAAGCAGAAGAGCAAACAAGCTAGCTGCTGCTGAGGCTAGGAAGGAGGAACTAAGGCTGCTAGCTATTGCTGTTGGCAAGAGGCCTGCAGGTCCAGAGCATGAGTCAGATGATGAGCTAGTGCTGCCCACTAAGAACAATAGAACTTCAATGTTTGACATCTTCAGATGATAAGGCCATCATGTAGTTCTTAAGCTCCAATGCATGATGCAGTTATATGTGAATGATGAGAAATGTTATAATTGATCCATACTGATGTGTACACATGAGTATGGATCAATTGTTGATCATTTTGTAACCATGACATGGTCTTTCTGAATGATGGATATGACTTTGCTTTTGCCATAATGGTTATGAATATGGAGTGATGGTTATGCATATGCTTTTCTCACTGAATTTATATATTTTCTCTTCTAACTGAAATGGGAGTGCTACAATCATAACAAGATGCCATCATAGCATGCATATGTGTCCAGTAAGAACAATCTTATGTCAAATTTGTACCCAGCTTAACATCTGCTTCCTACTTTGCATGGTAACACTCACAGATAACAGGGTGAAAAATAACAAAAGATCCATTAACTTGACATTGCAGTACATAGTTCATCAACATGACATTACTACAAGATCAACCACTACTACAAGATCAACCACAATGGGCCATTTGTTCAACAACTACACCCAGCAGCACACTATCCATCACTTCTTCAGAATGGCCACACCCATCAGCACACACATCACAATGACACAGGCCATCAATGCCTTCAACAACATCACCATCTCTTTACCTAGACCTACAAGAGCCTCAGCTTGCTGCTTGCTCATGCTACCTACAACCCATTCTTCATTCCTTCCATGGATTCCACCTGCAAGATCATATCTTTCTTCCATTGCACCTGCAAAGCCCCTCTTCCTTGCTCTTCCATTTGATGCTCGATTCAACTCTTCCCTCCTATCCTCAGCAGCACCTATTGCATCCACTGCCTCATTTCCTTCGAGGTAGCGATTATCAACAAGATAAACAACATATTCGAGCTCCCAATACCAGAACTCACAAGTGACCTAAGCACAAAAAGACCAACACCGTGAACAAAATGTCAAATCGAACACACCACGACCAAAACTAAGAACATAGTTTGCAATTGATGCACAACACACGACTTACCCGATGATTGACGCACTTGTAGAAGACCCACCCTTCATGTTTCTCCGTGTTGGATTGGTAGAACTTGACGCGTGTGTGGCACTGAGGACACCTGATGCACGGCACGACCACAGCACGGCCGCCCATCTCTGACCTGACGGAGCTTGTCGACATTGCGGAGCGGGCTCGAACGCGACGGCGGCGCCGAAAGGGAGGGGAGCGCGGGCGGCGCCGAGGGGAGGGGAGCGCGGGCGGCGACCTAGGGATTTTAGAGAGGGCGAGGGGATTAGGGATTTCAGATAGGCGAGGGGATTTCAGAGAGGGGCTGGTCATTTTACAAAAAGGACCCCTAAAAACTGCGGAACCGCCCGCGAACGACAGCTCGCGCCTCCCACTGGTCAACATGTGGTCAAATGGAGCGGCGACGAGTGGCGAACAGTGACCGTATAATCACGTCTTGTCATATTGAGTGACCGTATTGGACGTATTTTTAAGTACAGTGACCAAAGCGTGCTTTCTTCGCAAGTTGAATTACCGCCAGTGCATTTTACTCCTGGTTGAAGGTCTAAAGTTGGCTCTTAGAATTGGAATAAATTCACTGCTGGCACAGATGGATAACTTGGTAGTTGTTGAAGCACTTTTTTTTTCCTCGAATACGCATAGCAGCGTATCATTGCATTGATAGGGGGAGGAAAAGAAGAGTACAGGGTGGCGTCATAGCCGCGTACACACGAATGGCGAGGCCATGTCACCAATTAGAGCAAAGGACAAAGGGGCTGCTCAGCCCCGAAACTAGAAATCAGGTTACAGGGATGCATGTGTTCATTCCTCTAGCTCCTGCCGCGGCCCAGGAGCGAGCTTCATCCTTGATCGCCGCGATGAGTGCGGAAGAAGATGGTGCGATCTTGTCGAAGATGACGGCGTTCCGATGCCTCCAAAGGGACCAAGCACTGAATATGAATACTGGGCAATCTATGGTTGCTGCCGCTATCCTTGAAGAATGTCGTCTTATGAGGGAAGAATTCGGGAAGGTTCTTTTTGAACATTGTAATAGAGAGTCTAATATGGTTGCTCATGTTTAGCTTAACAGGGATGTGTTGATCCTCCGGCTTTGTGGTTGGACACACCCCCTAATTTTATTTATAGCTTTTTAGCGGATGATTTATAGTTTTTTAGCGGATGATGTAAGCGTGTTATGAGTAATAAAGCAGCCATGGAGGCCTTCCTGTAAAACAAAAACAGAGAAATTTATTTAAAAATTCAGAAAAATCAAAAATAGTTCTGTTTTCTTTTGTGAATTTGAAGAAAGTTCCCCGATTAACAAAATGCCCACAAATTCAGAAAAATGTTTTTGCATTTCAAAATTTGTTTCCAAATTAAAATATTCATGAATTTCAAAATGTTTCTATATTTTTAAAAAATATTTATGAATTTTAAAAATCTTAGTGAATTTGAAAAAATACGTATTAAAAAATCTTCCCATATTAAAAAATATTCCGTATGTTTAAAAAGGTTTACAAATTTCAACAATTGTTCATGAATTCACAAATTGAAAAAAGGAAAAAACAAAAGGGAAAAAGATAGAGAAGTAGGAAAAAAGGAAAAAGAAAAAATTGAAAGAAACCGGGAGAAAGAAACACAGAATAAAAGGGAAACCTGATGCATCCCGTTCTTGTTTTGTTAGGTTTAACGCCTTGGTTGGGGCTGTGTGGCGGTGGTGATGTCCCTCCCACGTCTGATCCTCGTCCTGATGGTGCGAATAGCATCATCGGAGGACGTGTGGAGGTGTGTCTTCGTCGGATCTCGCGGGATTCGATCGATGCTGGTCTTCGGTGGATTTATTTGGATCCTTTTGTTCGTCTTCGTTCGTGCGGTTACAGGTTTGATCTTTCTGATCTACAACTCTCCTCATCGGCGATGGTTGCTGCTCTGGTGCGCTGGCCCTTTGGGGCCTTAGCATAACGACTTCCTGACTATCTACCACGACAAGGTTTGCCCGGCTTCGGTGAGGGAGGGGCGATGACGGCGACGTGCCTTCGGCTCGCTCCAGTGCTTGTGCTCGTCGGTAGGTGGTCCATGAACTTGGTTGTAATTTTTATTACCTCTAGTGTTCTCTGTACTACCATGATTGATGAATAGATTGAAAATTTCTCTCGCAAAAAAAGAGAGGTGGCAACGGGGAAATTTCATGATCTCGTGCAGTTCCGATATACACAAAGGTTTTCTTTGCTGGGGAATATACACAATATATGCATATGCCGCCGACATGAAAAATTATACAACATCTTTGAATTCATGATTTCGAATTCTACAAGGAAATCACACCACATGCTATTTCACTGCTAGAGAAGATGATGCCTCACAACTCCAGATGCTTCAGCAGGGCGGGGAAGATTACTTGAGCTGCTGACCAGCAACGGCCTCAGAGCCTCGACGGCGATGCTTATTTTTGGCCGGTGTTCCCTCTCATGCTGTGTACACTGCGCTGCGATTGCAGCCATCTGCTTGCATGTGTAAATAATCAGAAAGGAAATTGTTAACGTTTACACTATAGTACCATGAGGTTAGAAACATAGCATGTTTGAGAATTGCAACAAAAAGTTCAAATATGGAGCATACGACTTTCTCTCTTATTCCAACGAGCAAGAGCCCTCTAACCCGGTGACCAGGAAAGCTAGCACCGCGACAATTATGTTATGATTCGTATGATTTGTTTTTGTAGTTCCTGGTGCAAGTGATGAAATGATGCACCACATAATCCACATTGCCATACGATGAAACTTGGTAACCTGATGCCATCTTATTGATTGGTACACCCAGCGGCGGAGCTACATGTAGTTCTGGGGGACGCTGCACCCCCAGCCGAAGACCTCCACTGGCCAACGCAACCCTTCAAGACCCTCGTTGTTACTAGAAGGTACAGAACTGCGGCGAGGCATCTCCATCGGCCACCTTTTCTCTTCTCTTTATCCCTGCATTGCCATGTCCGTAATCCGCCTTCTAAGAATACGCCTGCATTGGAATGCATGGCCACGCGACCTCCAGCAAGGCTGCTGGGGTCTGATGCGCTTACGGAGTTACGGATATGTGTAAGAGGAGCAGAGGAGCTGCTGCGTAAGAGAAGGCACCTGAGTTGCTGCTGGTAGCTACAGCTGCTGCCTGGTGCGCGAGAGAAGAAAGCACCGGGTCAGAGAGGAGGTGGTGAGGAATGAGGCTTGTCGGCAGTCAGATCTTGCATCCATTAGGCTCCCCTTGCTGCTGCCGGACACGACGGGGCTTTCCTTCATTTAGGTGGTAGGAGCGGTGGTCACTCTATCGTGTGTGATCTTTCTGTGGCGACGCAGCAGTGAGGCTTTGCGTCGCTGCCTCGGGATGCAGATGGTGTGCCCACGAGTGGATCTGGATCAACAGATCACACTGTTCGCCCGTGGCATCGTCTACAGTTTCAGTCTGATAGGAGTACCATGGTCAAGTCGTTGCACGATCAAGAATACTAGTCGTGGCCTATGGCAAATATCTCTGGAGGATACCAGGGTGATTCGGTGAGAACATGGTCGGAGCAAGTTGTTGGAGACTAGAACATCATTTCATATATGAGGTGGAAATGTGCAATCTGGCCTTCACTGGTCAGACCTAGCAACAACAAACTTCCACTGTCTCCTTGTTGAACTTGTTGTCTTTGCATTGATGCTCTGGCCTTAATCGGTTGGATCCATCATCTGGGACGGAAATTCTTGTCCTGGCCTTTACGGGCTGGACTCGACGACATCAGTGTGAGTGTGTACTCCCTTCTTCAAGACGTTTGGTGTGGAAGAATGGCCACTTAATCATAGGTGTTACTTTGTCACATCTTATCATGGGTCTCATTGTTGGCCATTTCATGCGCTATGCTTGCAAGATGTTTTGGCTTTGTTGCTTTGCATCTTATTAACAAAAAAGATGAATGTGTGCATCCATAGATGCAGAGTCAGGGAGGTATTATCTTCCTTCTCAAAAAAGGAAACCAATGGTCTGCTCCGAAACGCTAGGAAAATTCTAATTAACTGGATGAAGTAATGAATGAATATCTATGGTTATTTAGTCGACACAAGTTACAACGACAAACAGTAAACAAATACTCCCTCCGTTTAATTTTGATAATTGTATTTTTTTTCGTGCTGGCCAAGGCACTGATTTGAAGATAATTTGGGACTGAAACGTCCCTAGTTAATTACAACATTGATTAGAAGAGTAATTAGGGGGGGGGGGGGGGGGGGGGTTACGTCTAATAAAATGAGCGATTGCATATATTTCTGCTAGTTTCTCGGTAGAGCATAGTAGAATATGAGCTCAAGAATATACCTTGGCGACAGCCTTGGGAGGGAAATCTCCACCAAGCCTCGGATCCACGTATTGCTGCACCTTGGATTCATAAAGTCTTGGTTGAGCCTGCATGTCGATGTCATTAGAGTTTTTCTACTGCATCTTCTGAAGAAACACTTCTGCTTCAGTACATCCCCTCTAAACACATCAACGGTCGAAATCGGTCCGTACACACTCATAATTAAGGGCACGATGGGCATTAAAAATAATTAAGTCAAGTCTAACCCTATTGAAACCCATATGAACCATTTGAATCCGTACGTGTCGTACATTTAATACGTCATCGCCCACTCCTCCTGCTCGCCCGTCCTTGTCGGCGGCTAACGGCACCAGCGCAGCACGCGCCCTTGGACGGCGCCACTGCCCTCCTCCTCTCTGACCTGTACCGGCCTCCAGGCCACCCCCGCCCAATGTTTTGGTTACCGAATGGGGCATTTTTACCCAGGGGGGCCGGTAAACATGGTTACCACGGTTACCGAGAAATACCGAGAATATTTCAAACGAATTTTGTAGTTGAATTTTGAATTCAAATAAGTGAATGAACGAACATTCGAACCAGAGACCTCTCAAAATAGGAACTAGGTTGCTACCAACACACCAGAACCAACTTTCATGGCATTAATTAGATCCTACGTGCTTTACTATAAAATCGACCGCTTAAATTCAAAAATTTAAAAAAAATTGGTACTTTTTGCTTGATATGGAGATTTACCGAGGGGTACCGAAATACGCGGTAACCACGGGAAATCCCGAAATTTCGACCGGTAACCAAAACCTTGCCCCCGCCTCTACATCCTGTACTGTTCTCCACTCCGTCCCGCGCCGCCTCTCGGCTGTGCCTCTGCTGACGGACATGGGCTGCATTATCTTTACCTTGAAACATGTCCTCGCGGCGCAGCAGATTCATTCAACCTCCAGCTCGAAGTCCAGGCCCCGTGTGGCTGCGTCAGTGCACAATGACGATAGTTTGATCTGAGACTCAGAGTAGCCTAATCCACACAAGATTTCGTTTTTAAATAGAGTCGTTGCATGTTTGGGAAGCTAAGGACGGAAGAATGCGGTCTCATGTTTAAACGTTTTTCTTTAGAATCCAATCAGATTTTTCTCTGTCTAGTCTCCGATCTATGTGACGGACGACTTCCCAGCCGGCGGCGAGAGCAGTTAGGAGGTTCTGCCATGGATAGACCGCACTAGTACTACTGAGTTCCCCTTCAAGAAACGAGTCCAGGGATGGCGATGGAATTGGTTCTGAATCTGGATTGGGTCAAATAGATCTAACCACTCCACTTAATTAGCCAGCTAATTAATACTAGAAATCTTAATTAAATGATGATGGACGAAAATATCCTTTTCTAGTTTTTGAGAGGGGGGGGGGGGGGGGGGGGGGGGAACTGAAGCACTACTCCTGAAGAAATTATATCAGTAAATGTGCATACGTACCCATGTCACGAGACATTGTTGGCCACGGGGTAGCGAGTGATCAAATGCCTTCCGACCGGTCAAAAGTTCCAGCAGCACAACCCCGAAGCTGTAGACATCACTCATTGTAGAAAACTCTCCGTACATTGAATACCTGACAGAACCAAAGATTAGATAAGTAGGAGAGTAATGATTTTGCTAACCTGGTGGAAGAATCTGACAGCAGTGGAACATTTTGTTGCATACTCAGGCGCATCATAATCGGAACTGGGATAATAATATTTTCCTCTAGGATAATCGGGACGGTCCAAAAGAATATTGTCTATGTAGTGAGGGTGTCTGGAAAAACCAGGGTAACCAATCTTCGCAACGTCACTGTCAAAGAGAAATATGTTGCTGGCCTTGATGCAACTATGGATAATGCAAGGTTGTGTTTTCTCGTGGAGGGACTCAAGCCCACTTGCAGCACCCAGGGCAATCTTCACACGTTGCGCCCATGATAGAACCAGTCCTGGTTTGGCCCCCGTAACATTCTTTTTACCTGTGATCATAAACCACAAGGATATCAGGCTTTTTGTGGGAGGAACTATTCTCCAATATTCAGAGCAGTTCATCAATTTGATGATACTTGTAATATTTTGACAAATTTTTTTGGCTCACAGAATTCCCAGATTGATATGGCACAAACGTGAACATTAACACAACAAAATGCCCCTCTCCCCTAGGGCCTTCCTTGAATTGATGAGTGTGATATTTATGTGCTCCCCAGTATTTTTGTTCAAGTTGAGCTAAATATCAGTCAGCACACAAAAATCTGGAAGTAACAACTCACCATGAAGAATATCGTGCAAGGATCCCCTGGATGCATACTCATAAGCAAGAAGAAAGTTGTCTCCTTCAACACAGTATCCGAGAACCTGGAGAATATTCTCATGTCTGAATCTTGAGACCACTGGAATCTGCAGCAGAAGGGTGGTGGTTACAAGGTAAGCCTTGTTGTACTGATAAATGAAGAGCATTAACTGGATTGCGAAAAGGCAAGGCATGCGGCCATGACCTCCAAAGTAACTTCTTTGGTACTGAGTATCTTGATCGCGGATTTATTTCCATCGTTCAGCACCCCGAAGAAACAACCACTGGATAAGCCCCCTATTACAGCATCATTGCTAAAGTTCCTGGTTATTTTCCTCAGTTCATCCATGGAAATGGTCGGTACCACAGATGGTGGAATTTTGTCAGCGTTGTTGGCAGTAGCAGTGGTAACAGGGGTAGGGGAAAGAATATCCTCTGCCTTTCCACTTTTAATAAGTCCAGAGTTGCTACCTGCATTAGGGAGAAATTTAAGAAAAAAAAATGAGAAGCTGTTCAAGAAACATTCAATTATTTAGTTCTGCTATTTAGCACAACGAATATTTATCGACAAGCTACTTATGTGACAAATCTTGATTTTTTTTCAACCGGGCTATCCCCCATTCCATTACATTGACATAATGGAAAAAACAAGGTCTGAATTGCAGCAACCAGCATATGGGAAGTGACAAATCTGAATGAAATTAGGCTTTACGTGGTTTACCATGTGGACTGAACCACCAATAAGACACTTTTTAGCACAAGAGGAATGAGAATCGCAAAACATATTTATGGCATACCAGGAATTTCCCAATAATTATATCTCAATATTTTTAAATAAAAATGGTGCATTTCTACGGTACACAGTTACTTTTATTGAGTTAATATTTATAAATGAATTTCAATGTGTATATATACAACTAGTGAGATGAACTTAACATTAATTGAAGGAGAGAGGAACTGGTATTAAAATTATCATGCTAATCATACAGGACTTTACAAACTTCTTATTACCAGTAGAATTTCTGCCCTTCCGCTGGCGGTAAGCTTTTCTAATTGTCCTAAGCCTGTCCGCCACCTCAACCATTTCTGGACGCATTTTGGCCTCCATTTTCAAGCATTCAGCTACTAGCTTTGCGAGATCTTCAAGAAATTTTATGTTCTTTTTATCGTTGGCAATTTCTTCATCAAACATTAGTCTCACCTTTTTCCCTTTTCTCAGGGATTCAACAAAACTTTGAGCAAGAATGACATTCCTGTCCACAGCTTTCTTTCGGGTGATGGTTTCTAGCAAAACGACTCCAAAACTATATACATCACTCTTCGAAGTTAGAATCCCACTCTGACAGAACAAAGGGTCCATATAACCTATGCAACCAATGACATGTCTGGTATGCTGAGTCTCATCAGCAGCAAGGAATCTTGATATCCCAAAATCCGATATCTTTGGCCGAAATTTTTCATCTAGCAGTATATTAGCGGGTTTGATGTCACCATGTAGAACGGGACTATACATTGAATGCATTTTCCTCCGTGCAGCAACCAAACAGTCTGACAACATTCTTGTGATTTATCTGGGAATGCACTATCACCTCTTTGGCGAACTCTTCTTTCTTGGTTCCATTTTTGTATCTCTTTACTGCGGCTGGTCGAAGACCATCTAATTTTCCTTTGTAAACCTTACCAAATCCCCCTTCTCCCAGCACAGTGCTATACCCACCAGTAATGTCTTCTATCTCTTTTTGAGTGAAAGATCTTAGATTATAGTTGGTATTCACTCTTTCTAGCACCACTTGTCCATTAGCATGAAGGAAATCCCTAACATTGCTTCCTTGGTAATCCATTTGCAAACCAAGATCAAATTGGTAATGCGAGGAGAGGTGCGGCTTGCCTGTGTATGTCAGAATGTGAACTAATATCAGTGGGCTTACTTGAAATTAATTGTTAAATACTATGTTACACGAGGAGGAATTTTACCTCTACAACAAAAGACATCATAATGTTGGCTTAACTTAGATTGATTGCTTGCAAGTAGTTTCATTTTACAAAAAAAAAGAAGAGATTGTAGAATGCAAAATGTTACCACTACCAGTTTGGAATAGCATTCTTATGGCAGGGAAGAACCCCCCCCCCCCCCCCTCTTGCTGAGATGGGGGCAAGGGGAAACTGAAAAGACCAAGGCGGCGCGAATTGGGAGGCATGGAATCGGGGTTTCTGATTGCTATACCTCAAACATGTGCAATTGTAAATTCATATCTAGATTTGAACCGGCAAGATCTGAGTGGCTAGCTGCCCCTGTCCTGGCGTGCCTCCTCGGAGAAGCTGGCCATTTGGGTGTTTAGAGTGTTGAGAAATTGCCACCACCAACAAACAAAACCTTCGAAGGAACCCCTCAGAGCATACTAAATGTGGATTTTACTAGTCTATGAGGCAAGATGTATTTTTCCTAAATATCCCCGAAATATTTTGTGCAGAACCATGATGGACAACAAAGATACATAATAATCCCATGAATATCAATATGTATTACACTTAGTCAAGCAATGGTACCTGTTAATTCCTCCTTAGTAGGCGCCGCGTGATCCTCTTATCACAGCATGTGAATCTGAGATGTTCTTCCTCTATTTGTTTGCAGGGCGGGGTGACTGAGGGCATGAGGGGACGAGGCCAGGAAGTCAACAGGGAAGGAGCAGCGTAGTTGCAGCGGTAGGGCAAGCAGAATATTTCAATTCACCATCCACATCCACATCCACATGCCCGGCCCCTTCCCCTCGCTCGCCGGTCATACAACGGCACGCGGACTTTCAAATTGGCAATCCCTTGGAAACAAGCATCCAAGGAGAAATCTTTGAACCGATCCAAAAATCAATATCCGACTCACCTCAAGGCGGCAAAGAGGGCACCGCGCAGCCTGGAAGAGCATATGGCTTGCAGGCCGCGGCAAATGCTGTGCATCGGGTTTGATTCGCCGGCGACGAGTGCACGCCGACCAGGCAGGCAGGTGGCGGCGCGCTTCGGCCGTGGGCGTGATGTGGGTCATGTCACCGGACAAGCGCACGCGGTTGGGCGTTGGCTCGCGCGAGACGACGACTATCGACGCCGTGTTTGGCTACAACGGCGAAAAGAAATGGGAACCAAAAACTGCCCTTAAATTTCACTATGGTACCCTAATTTCAGTGTACCTGAAATCCAAAATACGGTTTTTTATACGTATTTCGTTGAGCTGGCATATGGTTGACCGGTCAATCGCCACGTGGCGATGACTGTGTGAACAGCGTAGCACATCATATTTTGCAAAAAAAAAACATGCATGCAAGGGCCCATCTGTCAGCTGGTGTGGGAGAAATAAAAGACATAAACTATATACGCCCAGCAGAATCGAACCTCGACGCGCTAACCACTCCGCCACAGCGTTGCTCACGTCATAGTTTAGGCGTACTAGTTTAGAAACGTCCTGCCCATTTTTCCAGGTTTTTTATGTGTTTCTTTTGTTTCGGATTTCTTTTAGTTTTTTTAGATCTTGGGTATTCTTCGGATTTTTTTCTTTTTAAAATTTTGTACATTTTTTTACATAGGTTATAAACGGTGTACGTTTTTTCAATACTGTTGACATTTTTTTAATTTACACTAAACTTTTTAGTATGCGATATTTTTTCTGTAAATACACACTAAACATTATTGTATAAATACACACTGAACATTATTGTGTAATATACGATGAACAATTTTGTTATATACATTGAACATTTAAATGTTCGTCATGCATTCAAAAAGTTGTAAATGCATTAAAATTGACAATGTTCAGTGTGTATTTATAAATGTTTTTTTTAAATGTTCAATGCATTCAAAATTAGCAATGCATTAAATGTATTTTTTAAAATGTTCAATGCATTAAACTCGGCAATGTCACACATTCGCCGAGTTCCGCTGGCCAAAACCTCGGTAATGTCCTGACGAGTGGGGCCCACCAACGACTAGGTGATGGAGACATGACGACGGTCTAAGTTTTCCGGGTTTGGCCTAAGAAAACTCGGCAATCTTTTTGCCCTTTTCTTTTTTTATTACATAATTCCAGGGGTCACCTCGATGCCAAGCTCCTGCAAAAAAACTCAGCAAAGACCTGACAGGAGGGCCCACGGGAGGAAACGACTATTAGACGATTGTATGCCGAGATTCGAAACTCGGCAAAGGGCACACCCTTTGCCTACCCTGCGCGCATACAACAAAAACCCTCGTCCGACCCCGTCTCCCTGCTCCGCCGCACCGCCACCGCCACGCCGCCTCCTCTCCTTCTCCCTGTTGTCGCCATGGAGCCGGCATCACCCATGCACTACTGGAATCAGGGTCTTTGCCGTCTGCCATAGCAGACGGCAAAGGCCTTCCTGGCGGACGGCAAAGAAGTGGCAGATGGCAAAGATCTTGACCTAGCCAGTGCCGTGCCCCGTGGGGCCCACTTTGGTCTTTGCCGTCTGCCAGCAGACGGGAAAGAAGTGCAGATGGCAAAGACCCTCTTTGCCATCAGCTGGTTCTTTGTCGTCTGCTTTGGCAAGACAGACGGCAAACAGCCTCTTTGCCATCAGCTGGCAGACGGCAAAGAGCTGGCAGATGGCAAAGAACTGAATTCCAGTAGTGATGGGTGCCGCGGCCACGGGCACCGCCACCATCGCAGCTGGCTACCCTGCTCCACTTCGCACTGGCACCGGCGTCCACACATCATCAAGGAGGAGCGCGCAACGTGAGCTTCTTCGTCACCTTTCTTCTTGTTCTTTTTCTTTTGATGAAATGCATGCATGTTTATTTGTTAAAGTAAGTTAGATATGATGTGTAGTAGCGTCTAGCAATATTGTTAAAATGGTAAGTTAGTAGTAGAGGCTAGTTCTATATAGTTTGTTAATTGTTAGATAATTAGCTAGATATTTGCAACTACTAATTACTGTAAAAAAATGCAGCACGTCCATATCCTGAAAAGGGCCATGGAATGTCGAATCCTCCAGCAGCGATGGCACCCACAGTCCGGCTATAAGCTAGGGTTCAGGTGCGGATGTAGCCCTCCTGCCCCTACACTTCCGACTACTCTGACTTTATCGAGGTCATGGAAGGGTCGAAGGACCCCTCGGAGACCAACTCCGAGTTGGAGTATCCCGAGGAGGAGGACAAGGACAACAGTGACAGCGACAACGACAACCAGCCGACGGTCTGCGGAAAGCGTCCTTGCCCAGATGATGGCCCAAAGGGGACATTCAAGAAGAAGGACTAGACGCCCAGTACTGTAGCTGGTCTTAATTTAGGTGTCCGACTTGTGAAACCCTAGTTTGGACATTGCTATTTTGGTTGTAGTATGACATACTAGTTGTTATTTATATATCGATGCATGTATGCAATGGTTTCTATGTTTATATTTGTAGCTAGTACTTTGGCAAAAAAGTGACGAGTAGACATTACGAGGCCCTCCAGAGAGGCTGATGTGTGAAATCAAGCAAGAAGATGCTGAGGTTCTAGCACTATTGTCATGTGCAGGAACTGGATCTCAAACTCATAGGAGCAATTGTTGTGGAGCTGGACTGTGTAGTCCTGGCAAAGGAGCTAAAACCAGGAAAAATCATAAGTGACATCCTTGAAGGCCTGAACATTTTCACTCTTATCAAGTTGGCAGAGTCCATAAAATCCTGGCTCATGGTCTTACTGAACTTGTAAGAAATGCAGATCTTTTTGTCCTGGCGAACGTCCCTCAAGGATTAGAAGAGATTTTGTACTCCAACTGTAACCAGTTGTTTTGATTAATTTACTAGTAAACATGCCCGTGCGTTGCAACGGGAGAAAAAAGAACATCTCACGATGTCTGAAAAGGAAAAACTCCCATTGAATTCAAAGCAGAGCTTACTATAGAATGTTATTCAAAAGTAGCACTCAGATTGAAAGACTATGCATGATAGAAGTACACTGGATACTACAAATCTGTAGGGGCAAGCAACAGGAAGATAGCAAAGAAGACACGTCTTTGTCAGCTCTGCATTTCTTCCCTCTGCTTCACTTATCTCGTCTTTAAGATGTATTGTTTGCTGTCCTACCTGTGAAGTGCTTCCTCTAGTTCTTCTTTCTCGGCCATAAGAGTTGCCAAAAGTTGTCCATTTGCTTCATTATCTAAGTTTTTTCTGAAACACATCACGATGATATATAGTCAGTTTTGAGTATGTCTTCCAAATAACTGAAAGCATCATTATCAGATCAGGATCTTTGTACCAAATAATGTTATATGAAAAAGAAAAAATATGGAAGACAAGCAGAATGCAATCTTCTAACTATAATAACAATATAATTTAGGTAAACATGACCCGTACTGGAAAGTTGTAACAAGCTGAAAGGAAGACACAAAATTTGTAAACAACATTATTAGTGCGAGATGCTGAATCTGAATGAAATAAAAATAATGGCATCCATGTACAGAACCTAAATTTGCATATCGATGTTGAACTCAAAGACAAAAAATGTGTATGGATGCATGAGTAAGACCAACACATATAGCTTAGCAAAACATGTATTTATCCATGCAAATAAGATAATGGCAAGCTGTTCATGTACGACACTGTCGTGAAAGATCCATAATAAAGGCCAATACCTTCCAAACAAAAGAAGCATCACACCAATCAGCATAATCCCCGAGGAGCAAACAGGGTAAACTAAAAAAGTACACAGTGATTTATAATAGCAATATAGGGTCATCTAGGGAATGACTTTTGCATATGCATTATGTGTGGTTTCATCACTCTTTTCTCCTCCAAACGATAATTTTCTCCTTGCCAAAAGACACAATAATGCAAGCAACAAGGTAAAGTGTGGCCATGTAATATTACCCTATCTATTCATTTTGTATAATGAAGTAGGGACCATACTGTTCCTTAAAGGAAGAAACATAACACTAAAAATGATAACATTGAAAGTCCAAAGTTTGAATAACGAGGTGATGCAAATAACAAAAATTCTTAGTTGCACGTACATGCCAACAAAACTGTTATTTTTTTCTGAAATAACAGAAAAATCTTTGGCATGTAATCTATGAATACCATCAATGTGGAAACTTATTAGTTATTTAATATATTGTCAAAGCTGGAAAGAATAACCATATTAGAAAGTAACTTATATGTGCATTGCTGAACGACAAACTGTAGTTAGCAATAAAGCAGAGCATCTTCGACGGACTATAGTTGCTCTATTCAGAAAGTCTCCTTTGATCTAACAATGATATTCATTGCGATGCGAAATGAACGCTCAGGTGTAACTCTAGGCCCAAAAACATAAAGCATTGTAAGTCCGTTTCACAAAGCTATGATATATATATATGATTCAAAAAACATGTCAGCTAAGCTAAAAGGTCTCATCCATCTTTAAAGGTAAATAATTTTATATTTAAACATGCCAATTTCTTGGGCACTGCATCTCACTAGAATTTTATGACTTCAGAGAGATAAGAATACATGTACATACATAATGTTTCTTTCTCATGCCAATTAGCTAATCAACAGGGCACCAAATAGGGAGAAAAACCATGGCAAGCAGGCAACCACATTGACATAGCAACAACTTTGAATTTAGTTGTTTTGATTAATTTATTGATCGTTTTGCTCAAATAAAAATAAGAACTTTTTTTGACGGGAAAAGGAAAAAAAAATGAAAACAAATCCTTCATTGCAATATGCCCCAAGATAAAAGAAAATCGTGTATACCAGTGACTCCATCCCAGCCCAGCCCAGCCCATTATCAGAGCGAGTGTCATCGCCAAGGTCGAACCAGACCACGCTAATCGCACCAGCCGGCCGTCGTTCCCCATCCCCTCCCTCGCCGCCGGCGCCACCACACCGCCGCGGCGCCATGCTCCAGCTACGTAGCCGCATCCTCGCCCACCTCCTCTCTTCTCCAGCCACCTCTCCCGGATCCCCTCTCTGCCGCCTCCTCTCCGCCGCGGCGCCCGCCATCTCCCCAAGCCCTGGCTTCGCCGTGGAGGAGTACCTCGTCTCCACCTGCGGCCTCACCCGACCCCAGGCCGTCAAAGCCTCCGCCAAGCTCTCCCACCTCAAATCTCCATCCAAGCCCGACGCAGTCCTCGCCTTCCTCGCCGACCTCGGCCTCTCCGGCGCCGACGTCGCAGCGCTTGTTGCCAAGGGCCCGCGGCTCCTCTGCGCCAAAGTGGAGAAAACCCTAGCCCCCAACGTCGCGGGGCTCACCGGCCTCGGTCTCTCGCGTTCGGAGGTGGCACGCCTCATCTCGCTTGGCCCCGACAGATTCCGTTCTAGATCCATCGTCTCCAAGCTGCAGTACTACTTGCTTCTCTTTGGGTCCTCTGATAACCTCCTCCGGGCCCTCAAGAGGAACTCCTACCTTCTCACGTCTGACCTCGAGGGTGTGGTCAAGCCCAACGTCACGCTGCTGCGGGAGTGCGGGCTAGGTGCTTGCGATATTGCCAAGTTATGCATCTCAACACAGAGGCTACTCACCACCAACCCGAAGCGTGTCCAGGCGATGGTGATATGCGCTGAAAACATAGGTGTGCCCCGTGGCTCTGGGATGTTCAGGCGCGCGCTGAGTGTTGTTGCCTTTCTCTGCGAGGAGGAGATTGCAGCCAGAATGGAGTACTTGAAGAGCACCTTCATGTGGACGGATATCGAGGCGGGCATTGCTGTTTCTAAGGCTCCAACGGTGCTGACAAGGTCCAAGGAATCGCTGCAGCGCAGGTCCGAGTTCCTCATCTCTGAGGTGGGCTTGCAACCGGCTTACATTGCTCAACAGCCAGCAATTGTCTGTTACAGCCTAGAGGGCCGGCTCAGGCCCCGGTACTATGTTGTAAAGTTTCTCAAGGAAAATGGATTGCTCAAGCGCAACCCGAGCTACAGCACTGTTTTCACGGAGACCGAAAAGACATTCAGGGAGAAGTTCATATGCCCTCATAAGGAAGCTGCACCACACCTCGAAGAAGACTATGATGCTGCTTGTAAAGGGGAAGTGCCGACTAATTTCAGATTCACATGAGCCAAGAATGGGCTATGGTGTAATTGTGTGCTGGTTGTCTGCTGCTGTATGACTGTTAGATGCTGGGTTGGTCATTGCTAACGTGTGATGGAATGGATAATTTGATCCCTGAAGACTGGTATGTAATGCTATCACTCAGCAGAGAAGAAACCATGGATTGGTTATGAACCTTTTTCGTCCTCATTCATGTTTTAGACACACGTATTGGAACTAAGTGTGAGGTCAGGCCATTCTGCAATGCATTTAAATTTCAGTTTTTGAGTTAGTTGCTGGTGCATTGAGACAATGAGCCACAGTATGGTATCCTTCATGTGGATAATTGGAGCATCAATCTGATGCCAGTCACAAATTTAGGTAAGTACGTAGTCTTTTTGGAAGCAGCTGTAGGAGATGTTGGCTCCTGGTGTTAGCGCTTCCTATTTAGGGCCCAGGGTCAAGTCACCTGGCTTTAGCTTAATTTATTTTTCAATTATGGTTTGGTATAAAGATAATTTTAGTTTGCTCATATGCAGATTCATAGTGATCCATTTTTTGCTTTAACTAACTAATATAGATGTATTCACTCAACTATTTAAAATGTCCGGAAGTGGATTCTCCTTTAGTTGGATAAGAGGTAATGATTTGGAGCCATTGGTCATATTGGAAATACCTACTGGACTGCAGGATGAAATGCGCAGGGCTCACATCTGTACAGGTTATCTGCTAAAGAGAGATGCCCACTTTACTAAACGTCGAACTCCCACATGGAGGAGGGGTTGGCATCATTTAAATTTAAGTAAGTAAACTTAGGTGCATCCATTCATTTTTATGCTAGTAATTTTATTGAGACAATGGAGAAGCACTTGCTGCTAGTGATGTTATGGAGACAAAGAAGCACTAATTTTGTACTGTGTGTATTGTGGATTTTCATGCTCTGCACCATGGCCATAAATTATGTGTTTGTTGTGAATGGCAGCTTAAGATTTTTAGTTCATTATTGTATTTTGGCCCTGTGGGTAATTCTTTGTGCCAAGCACCACCAGGAGGTTTACTAGCAGCTAGTTGGTGTTTCTTCCTTCTATAACTGAGCTACCTCTTTAGTTTGCTAAAACTGAGTGCTTAATTTATTACTTTGGCCGTTGTGATTGTGAATGTAGGAACCAAACAGTTGGATACCCCCCCCCCCCCCCCCCCCCCAGTATTCTTGTTTGTTCAAAATGCTGCACATAATCTGCTAGCCTTTTGGGGCAGATTACTTCCAACTGACCACATAATCTGTATTTGATTATTGGGTGTTCATCTGGAGAAGGATATCATTGAAGTTCAGTGACAGATAGTGTCCCTATGATTTTCGCAAGGGAAAATTGAAGTCATAATAGGAAAAGGAAAACAACCGGATTGGATGCCATGTAGTATAGAATCTTGCAAAATTTCAAACATAGGAATAGTATGTACCTCAGTTTACGAACCAATCAGTTTGTCCCTATGATTTGAGGCTTTAGAAGTTGGAAGATCTCAGGTGTGTGCTTGCAGTAAGGCAAAGGAGAAGTCCATGCTATACTGGCCAAGAGATGTGATTTAAAGATCAGGTATGTGTCCCTTTCTCTGGTGCTTGTTGAAATATAGAAACAATATGAATGAAATGCAGGCGAGGGGAACGGGTTGATCAGTGAAGCGACTTACCACCAGGTGAGAAGATGTGGAGTTTTTCATCAAGCGAAAAGTGGGTGGGCAATAGGAGCATACTGATTTACTGAATGTGGATGGTGCTTTCTTTCTTCCAGGTGAAGATGTGTGGAAACTGGATGTCGATGGTGCTTTTTTCTTCCTCCAGGAAACGAGACGAAACATGGTGGCAATGGCTTTGCTGTACTATACATGATTCTGAAGGTTCTGTTAGTTGATGAGGCCCTGAAGCTTCAGTGACAAGTATGGTCTGATGATAGCGTGAGTTTTATTCAGGGAAGCTTCTACTTTTCTCTTTTTTGAATTTTGTAAGTTAAGTAATCCTTCTAGTATCGTACGTACTATTGACGTGAATAAACTAGCATCTGTATGGCCTGATGATGGCGTGAGTTTTATTCAGGGAACTTCTACTTTTCCCTTTTTTGAATTTTGCAAGTCAAGTATTCCTTCTAGTATTGTACTATTGATGTACTTTAATCATTTTGTGCATTTTGTTGGATCTTCACTTGGATGTAAACAGCTTGTACGAGTCAAACATGCATGTAAACAGTATATGCATTATGCAAATTTTGTACTCTGAACTCTGAATTTGAATCAGATCTGAACGTTGACTCTGAATCTTTCAGACTCCATGTGTGAAGTCTGAAACTTATTATACCCAATTCAAGTGTGAAGCTATAGTAAGCATTTAGAAATCTTTCAGGAGTCAAGTTAAGTCGAATCTGAGCAGAAAGATGCCAGCAGCTAATAGGCTAAACTTTATTTACGATTTCGCTTCAGTCTCTTCAGAGCCACAACTATTATACTGAGAAGGGTATCAACATTTTCCGTTATCACAACAGCATATGTATGACGAGAGTTCTTATGTTTTCAGAACATTGGGACTGGGCTTAACTAATTTTGATGAGAAATCAATTTCTTACCTTAAATACATCAGTGAATACAGGATTTTGATTCTACTGTCGTTTTCATCCAATTTAGTTTATTAAAATAGGCATATTTTCATAAAGGTTCACCAATAGCGAAATGTCATTTTTACAGTGTCACTGTTAGTGGATAAAACTGTTTTACCTTGAAGTGTAGAGGCGTACGTTTAGCATCTAAAAAACGTATTGAAGGCATGTGATGAAATCCAAGTGCAAATGCTAGCTGCTTTGCATCATTCTTATTTCTGGAATCTATTTCTCCAACATTAATGCCATATTCACTGAGAGTAGATAAATAAACTTCACTAGTGAACTGCTACTACGTGAAGGCAATGTGCTGACAGTTGATGATAAGTTACGGCTCCTGAATTAATCCTGAAAATTATAACAATTATCTCTCTGGAGCAGAGATGGAAAACTCGCGGAAGAGGCCATGATGAACAAATTGACGTGGCGAGGATCAGGAGGAACAGCAGCAATTGGGCGATGATCAAAGAGGAGAGCCTAATGATAACACTAGTGTTTGTGTCAACAACAGAGCAAACTTAACTCGGTAAGGTTGTTTACCAACTGAACTTTTACACAAAGAGGAGAAGCTAATGAACAGAGATTCAGGGGATTGAACATGCATGACTATAAATATTCAGGAATGCCATGACATTCAGGCAACAGAATCATCATAGCATAACCACCCTCAAATGCATTATACAAGACCTCATGCTTTGGACTCATCGGATGAAGAAGCCAGAAGAAAAATAGGCCACCTCCTCGTGGAGTTCTTACCTGTCCTCACGTCTACACGTTCTTATGTAATTCCCCTTTGTAATCGGTCAAACGATGGATTGCAAACTTGAGAAATATATTCAGGTGGGGAGCTCCCCCCCCCCCCCCCCCCCGGTGATTTTTCAAAAAAAAAAAAAATTCAGGTTTGGTGCCATGTACGGGGAATCAGTTGAATCAATATTCAGAGAGAAGAGCAGCACAAGATAGTCCAAACTATAGCTCCTAGGTCCTGAGATGCAGCAGGGAATCTATACCTCCTCGAAACAACGTGTCAAAGAAGTTCGGGAGATTGCTCCTGCAAAATTCACAACCGGGTCGCAACCTGTGGTCGGATTGATGATCTGTCTTGGTTGACAACAGCATGGGTAGGGGATATCACACGCATGGCACGTCAAACCAGTAGGATTCCAGAGGGTTTGTTCCGTTCCTCCTTTATGCTTACAATCTACGGAGTATATTTATATTAGAGCAAGCATGCCACCAGCTTGGCTACCACGGTCCATGGGGTATAGTCGCTGAGTGTGGTGACTAGAGAAACTACTACCAAGGTTGCCCTGTCTGTCTTTTCTACTACTTCCTCTGATCCAAAATAAGTGTCGTGGTTTTAATCTAACCCCAGTTCAAAACGGCGACACTTGTTGTGGATCGGAGGTAGTACCGACTATCTTCAGCTTGTTTAGAGGACTTGCTAGCCTTTCTTCCTTAAAAGGCAGGAAGAAGGCGTTTGTCTTTCTATCATCCATCCAATCTCAAGGTTTTTAGTAACCATTTTTATGGTATTCTACTATTGATGTGAATAAACTAGTATCTGGTACATTAATCATTTTTTGCATTTTGTTGAATCTTCACTTGGATGTAAACAGCTTGTACGAGTCAAACATGCATGTAAACAGTATATGCACTATGCAAATTTTGTACTCTGAACTCTGAGTTCGAATCATAGCTGAACGTTAACTTTGAATCTTTCAGACTCCATGTGTGAACTCTGAAAATTATTATACCCAATTCAAGTGTGAAGCTATAGCAAGCATTTAGAGATCTTTCGGGAGCCAAGTTAACTCGAATCAGAGCAGAAAGTTAACACTTTTATGTATGTTTGCTTCAGACTTTTCAGAGCCACATCATCATCCTTTATCCATGTTGCCGCCTCGACGCCACACTTGGGTCGCCCTAGCCTCCTTGTGTTTAGCAATCACCTTGGCTTCTCTTCTCTCACGCCTGCCATTCCATCCTAATCCTTAGTAGCATCGGTCACCCGACCATCCTCCTGCTCCCTATCGTGCCACATGACTCGCTTTGTTCCTTATTCGTTGTCCAACATCAACATTGTGTCGGCCGCTCGCCGGCTTCTCCCCATGTCACCGACCCATACCACCCCTTGCTCCCCGCCATTTCCACTCACCAATGCCCGCCCCTCCTACTATCATGTTTGTCGCTGTTGCTGGAAGTAATTTGTCAGTCAGTCATCGAGTGCTTCTTCAATATTATCCAAGCTATTTTTTAAAAGTGAATGAGTCAATATCCGTAATTTTGATTCATTTGACGATTGCTTCCATTTCGATTATGAACTTCGATGTGGAGTATCTTGAACTCGATAATCTCCTTGTCATATTATCATGTTGTTATGTTTTCCAACTTATTTGTTCTCATTCTCGAAGCGATAAAAAGAAAGAAGCAATAAAACATGACGTGGCATGAGACTGACGGGTGGGAGCCCACCTGTTTTTTTTTTAAGGGAAAGGAGCTCACCTGGGTTGGGTCGAAGTCGAACCAGATCAACCCTCAAAAAAAAAAAAAAAAAAGTCGAACCAGATCAGGTCAGATCAGACCCACGCAAATCACTCCACCGCCGGCCATCGCGCTTTCCCCATTCCCTCGCCGCCACCGCCGCCGCCGCCCCGTCTATCTTCTTCTCCGCGGCGCCGCCATGCTCCGGCTCCGGTGCTGCTTCCTCACCCAGCTACTCTCGTCTCGCTCCGCGTCTCCCGCCTTCCAGCTCCACCGCTTCTTTTCCGCCGCAGCCGCCTCCGGCATTTCCCCGGCCCCTGGCTTTGCCGCCGAGGACTACCTCGTCTCCACCTGCGGCTTGACCCGAGCCCAGGCCATCAAGGCCTCCGCCAAGCTCTCCCACCTCAAGTCCCCTTCCAAGCCCGACGCCGTCCTCGCCTTCCTCGCCGGCCTCGGCCTCTCCGCCGCCGACGTCGCCGCCCTCGTCACCAAGGACCCGCAGTTCCTCTGCGCCAAAGTCGAGAAAACCCTGGCCCCCGTCGTCATCGGGCTCACGGCTCTCGGTCTGTCGCGTTCTGAGATCGCCCGCCTAGTCTTGCTGAGCCGCGGCCAATTCCGTTGTACATCCATCGTCTCCAATGTGCAATACTGCCTGCACTTCTTCGACTCCTTTGAGGACCTCCTCTGGGTTATTAAGCGCGGATCATGCATTCTCTCGTCCGACCTCGAGAGGGTGGTCAAGCCAAATATCTCGTTCCTGCGTGAGTGCATGCTAGGTGACTGCGACATTGCCAAGCTGAACATCTCTCATCCATGGCTGCTCACCTTCAATCCAGAGCGCGTCCGGGCAATTGTAGCACTTGCCGAAGGTATAGGTGTGCCTCGTGGCTGTAGGATGTTCAGGCACGCTTTGGATGCTGTTGCACGCCTCAGCGAGGAGAAAATCGCTGCCAAAGTGCAGCACTTGAAGAAAACGTTCAGGTGGTCTGATGCCGAGGTCGGCATTGCTGTCTCCAAGGTTCCAATTGTGCTGACCAAGTCTAATCAGATGCTGCAGAGCAAGTCAGATTTCCTGATCTCTGGGGTGGGGCTGGAACCAGCATATATTGCTCATCGTCCAGTAATGCTTGGTTACAGCCTAGAGGGTCGGCTCAGGCCCCGGTACTACATTGTAAAGTTTCTTAAGGAAAATGGATTGCTAGATCGCGACCGGGACTATTATAGTGCGGTCATGATCAGTGAGAAAGAATTTGTGGAGAAGTTCATATGCCCTCACAAGGAAGCTGCACCCCACCTTGCAGAAGACTATGATGCTGCTTGCAAAGGGGAAATGCCGACTAATTTCAGATCCATGTGAGCGAAGAACAGGCTATGAAAGTTCGTAACTGTGTGTTGATTGTCCACTGATGTATGTCTGTTAGATATCCTGGTTTGGTCGTTGCTAACGTGTGATGAAACTGATAGTTTGATTCCTGAATCCTGATATGTAGTGCCATCATTCAGTAGAGAAGAAACCATGGCATGGTTTTCAACTTTTTCCTCCTCATTTGTGTTCTTAAACACACATATGGGAACTAAGAAAGTGTGAGATGAAGCCATTCTGCAATGCATTAAAATTTCAGTTTTCAAGTTAGTTGCTGGTGCATTGAGTTTGAGACAATGGGCCTGTTTGGATCACAGCCAGCAGCAGCCTTACCAAATTTTTGGGCGTTGACCGGCTCGTTGGCCTATGTTTGGTTGGAAGCCGATTTTTGGTTCTGCGCCAAAGTTTTGGTTGCCCGTTCAGTTGTAGCGTCAGGTTGTTGGTGAATCCATGGCGGCGAAATAGTGTGCCAATTTTTTGGTGAGCCCCGATTTTGCAAGGCTGCTGCATCCAAACAACCTGAATGAGACAATGAGTCAAGTAAGGTCTCCTTCATTGTGGGTAATGCACTCCTAATGTTCTATTCATGTTTTTGCAATTCATAGTGGATAATTGGATGATCTTATTTTCTGAGAGCAATTGGAGGGGATTTTGCCTCCTGGTGTTAGCGATTCCTATTTGGAAGTATCAATTAACCTGTCTCTGGCTTAATCTATTTTTCAATTGTGGTTTGATCTAAAAATATATATTTTGGTTTGCTCATATGCCGATTCACAGCGATCCGTTTTTGCTCTAATTAGCTAACTAATTAGAGATGTAGCCTTTCAGCTATTAAAAGTGTCTGGAAGCGAAGTCTCTAGGTTATGCTAAAACAATACGCCTTAAGTTGGTTAGATGTAATGATTTGGAGCCATTGGTCCTATTGGAAATACCTACCGGGCTGCAGGATGAAATGTGCAGGGCTCACCTCTCTACATGTTATCTGTTAAAGAGAGATGCTCACTTAACTACACATCGAACTATCGCATGGAGTAAGGTTATAAACATTTGCATTATTTAAGCAAGTAAACAATCAGATGCATGCCTATGGTCTGTGGTATCGGTTCCAATAACATTCCTCTAATATTTTTGTGGTGTATACAGTATAGACGAATTGGAATAGGGAAAATAAATTTAAGTCGCCAGGCTGTTTTCTGGGAAAGTGTCATCTGTAACAACTAATTTCAACTAAAGATGTTTTAATGCAGTAGTAGATCTAAAGATTACATAAATGATGGACCCTGATAAGTGCCACACGTGTGGGCTGAAAGAGGTCGGCCACACGTCCTTTTAGCCACCCATTGTGACACGTCAGCCTTTTTATTTTTTCCACACATGCATGCAAACAGGGAAGAAAACTGATAATGTCAGCGGGAATCTTTTGAGGTTTTCAAACTTTAAAATGTTTTATCTCTTAAATGACAAATCCGATTGAAAATCCGTTTTCACCAATAAATTCGCCGCGACGAGAACATCAAAACTAAATCCCATATCGATATGTTTCTAAGATATTTTTTGGCGGTCAAAAGTTGTCATGTCTATTGCACATAAATTGCCATGTTGTTTACACTGAAGTTGCCGTGATATGTTTCAACTACTTTTTCTTCTATGTTTAAAGTAAATTTTGACATGTTATAAAAAAAAGAAATTAAGAAACTAAACTTGCCATGGTGAATTACTAAAATTTGCCATGATCCATGAAATAATTTTGACATGGTTCATAATTAAAAACAAATCTGTCATCAGTTACTTTAAAAAGACATGGTCAATGACTCAAATTTGCCATGAACGAGAAACTAAAATTGCCATGGTGAATTACTTAAATTTTCCATGATACATGTATAAAAATTTGCCATGGTTCATACAAAAATAATTTCCATGCTCAAAATACTAAAATTGCCATGGTCAAAATACTAAAATTGTCATGATTTATAAACTAAAATTGCCATCATGAATTACTAAAAATTGCCATGATCCATGAATTAAATTTGCCGTGGTTAATTAATAAAAATTGCCATGGTCAATTAATAAAATTTGCCGTCAAAAGTAGTTGAAATACAATGATGGTTTTAAATCTAGAAGAAAAAAAAAATAGATGAAACATATCATGACAACTTTAGTGTAAACACTATAGCAACTTCAGTGTAACATCATGGCAACTTTTGGCCCAAAAAAAACTCGTCAAAACATATCAATATGGGATCTAGTTTTGAAGATCTCGTCGAGACGGATTTAATGATGAAAACGGATTTTTAATCGGATTTTTTTTATCTAAGAGATAAAACATTTTTAAGTCCAAAAACCAAAAAGATTCCGCTAATGTCATCTGTTTGATGTGGCAAAATGGATGGTAATAGGGGCGTTTGGACCATGTTGCTTCGTGCCATACGTGTGACACTTATCATTTGGGTAAATGATTGCTTGGCCGTGTTACTTTTTGACAATGCTTTGAGAATTAAATTTTATATAGGACATTGGGCTCAAGTACTGGCTCACCATTTAGTGAGAATCTATGTGTGTATGCGTTAGCATGTTAGAGTATTTACTGAGACAATGGTGCAATCCAGACAGATTGCAACATGCCCGCTGCCACAGCGTGATCCATGCCATCCCATGGCGCCTTTAAGGGCGAGCTAACCAACTAACTGAAACTAGCAAGAAAACCGGGTGTGGATAGGTACACACTGCTAGACTGTATTTATTCACCTAACTGAAACCTGAAACTAAAACTGAATGTAGCAGATTATCTAACATATCCATGTAGAACTACATAACGGGCCTTTTTGAGGCCCTGGTATTTGTACTGGAGAGGCAAATTTCTGAAAAGCAGAGGGCATTTCATATAACTTAACTTTTGTTATGGTAATCTTAAAACGGGTTATGTCATTACCATGTTAATCTCCGCCATACCTTTTTACTAATTGCATTCCATATTAGCACTATGTACATAGATGCTTAGGCATCTTTATCCCTTGGCATATTTTTTTTATTATATTAAGGTGGGTCTTCATTAGAGGAGCTTTGATGACTCTCCGATGTTGTGTCCGAGGTCCCTTTTTGGAAGACCAGACTCTTCGTTCTGTTCTTCCTCTCCTCGGAAGACACCCGGCTCGGAAGGGGAGCTCAGATAGGTCTCTGATATTGTGTCTGAGGTGCCTTGTGGGAAAGCCAGGCTCTTTGTCCGGTTTTTTCTTTCCTTTATCTCAGCAGCGCCTTGGCGCCCCCCTGACATCAGGCTCGAGGTGTTGTCTCAAAAGACAGGACTCTTCGTCATGTTCTTCCTTTTCTTATGCCGAACAATTGACTCGGAAGGAGGGCTATGGCGGCTTTTAGCCTCGGCGCTAAAAGCCTCTCAAGCTCGGGACTCTTGGGGTCCCCGAGGAGCGGAGCCGGGGACTTCATCTTCTCGGCCCACACTCGCCAAATCTGTGAAAGCAACATACAGTCGACCGTTGTTCAAAAATAAATTTTAAAAATAAATAAAGGCAGGAGGATAAAACCTAGTAAACTGAGAAAAGAAAGTTACCTAGGCGACATGGGTGGCTAGGCTTAAACTGATGTCCCCATCCCTGGTGGGGAAGTAGTTATTCTTGGGTTTGAACAAGAGCTTCCACATTCCGCCGAGGTCCTCTCCTCGGAAGAACTCCTGGATCACCGCATCGTCCTCGGGCTTGAACTCCCACATCGGAAGGGCTCGAACTTGAAGCGGGAGGATCCAGCGATGGAGCATCATGGACCACATCCACTATATTGATGCCCTTACCGACCACAACCTTGAGCTTGTGTTGAAGCACCTTCACCTCCTTCTCCCCCCCCCAGTCGAGGCCCTTGTCTGTCCAAGAAGTCAGCCTCCTCGGCGGTTTTGCCGAGAAGTGGGGAAACCCTCCGTGGCTCCCTGCGGATGGATCCACCACATAAAACCACTCCTGTTGCCAGAGCTTCACCGTGTCGATAAAGGTGCCCACAGGCCAAACCACATCGGTGAGCCGGCTGATCGTAGCCCCGCCGCACTCCGCGAGTTGGGGGCTGCTGCTGTGCGGCTTAACGCGGAACAACTTCAGCCATAGCCCGTAGTGGGGCTCGACGCGAAGGACGGCCTCACAAAAGATTATGAAGGTGGTGATGTGGAGAATGGAGTTCGGGGCTAGATGATGGAAATCAAGCCCGTAATAGAACATGAGACCCCTAACGAAGGGGTTGAGGGGAAAACCCATACCTCAGATGAGGTGGGAAACAAAAACTGCCCGCTCCCCTTGGCAGGGAGCGGGGATGGCGAACGCCGATTGGCTTGCGCTTTCCTCCACGGGAGATCGGCACTTGACCGTAGTAGGGAGGTACCCATCAGCTTTAAGGTTCGTGATGGTGCCGGCGGTGATGGTGGAACACAACCATTGCCCCCCATTGCCAGCCATCTCGCACAAGGGGAAGAAAGGAGAAGAGGCATGAGCTAGAAGTGCATCTCGAAACGCTTGGGTTTGCGGCAGATCCTTTGCGCTAGAGCGAGGGGATGAGGGCATAGGTAAAGTTGATTTACTGGTTCCTCCTTTTATAGGGCGGTCAAAGACCAGGGGTCGCCTCACCATAAGGAACGGATCGCCGCTTCCTGATGCGTCGAGCAGTCTATGCGCGCAGGGATTAAGGCGAGTGCGTTGATGACACCGCTAGAAATCTGGAAGCAAGATCTCTTTATTGATGGGACGTTCCAATAGAAACGGCCTTGGGCCACGATGTACCTATCAGTTTATAGTTCCATTAATGTTCGTTAGACTCTAAGTCTTCCGAAGGGTTTATCAAGATATAATCTTGAATCATTTATGGAAACTATCTCGGATTATATTGGCATTTAGCCAATTCTGGAGTCAGGGCCCATCAACGCTTCCTTGTGTATCGTAGGTATACTGTTGTCTAACAACAATATCTTGTATGCGCACCTGAGAGGTTTGCATGAGTTTTGCCTACGTGGTTCAACTGCAAGTTCGACCGAAGTTCATACATCTCATGTAGAGGCTTCCGTATCAGTCGCAGTAGGAAACTCTGGAATCACTTCCAAGGTTCCATTCATTTGATCTGATGACGAAGATATTGTTATCTCGTCGAGTTGCACTGTTCTCCCACTCACCTTTTTGCAAGAACCATTCTCTTTAAAAGCATACCGTTCTTGGTGGCAAACCTTTTTGCCTCGGTATAGTGGTGGAGGAATTCCCAATTACTTGGGATAACCTACAAAGTAGTACTTGTCTGATTTGGAATAGGTTTGTAAATATTTTACACAAGCCCCATATTACAAATGTTAAGAAAAGACAAAGCATGGTTGGGCGTACCATACCATGGCGTCATTTCAACAGACCTGATGGTGCTCTTTTCAGTGTAAAAGCCGCAGTCTCTAAAGCATTACTTTTAAAAGGGATAATGGCAAATTGATTTATGTCATCTTTGATCTTACCATGTCACAAATGGTTTGAATACATCTTCACGGACGTACCACTCACAGTGGAGTTCCGGGAGGTGTAAGTTATGAAACTCTTTTCACAACTCATCAGACATTCGCTAAACTTGTAACTCAAATATTCCTTTCGGCAATCTAGTTTGCAGAAACATATTTTTCTTGTTACAATAATTTCTACTTCATTTTTGAAAACCTTTTGAATGATTTCAAAAGATCCAGACTTACGTCTCATAAAGTAAATATCCATATATCTACTTGAGTCATTTCAGAAGATAGACAAATCCACTGCCAGCAACAACATTTATCGGACTACACACATCACGATGTATGATCACCAATAAGTTCTTTGCTCGTTCCTTATGGCCTGTGAACAGTATTTCAGTCACTTCACTTTTCGGAGGAAAGTTGCAAGTGTCAGATGTTTTATAATCAAACGACTTCAAAAATCCATCATTATGGAATTTCTCCATGCTGGTTTCTCCAATGTGACCAAATGCAGTGCCACACATGTGTGATATTCTTTTAGTCTTGCGACATTTAGCGTCAGTGTTATGGATGTATCATATTACCATCAATATTCATAACATACATCCCATCCACGATGGAAGCATGGCCCTTATGTTATTCATAACACCGAACATCAAAAGTTCTCTTATGAACAACCTTCTTGCAAGATACTTTATGCAATGGGCTAGAGTGTATAAAAACTCTAAAATGAATTTTGAAAATAAATACATAGGTAATGTACCGAGTATAGCAACTTTTACTATGTTCCCAGCGCATATCTAAACCTCACTCCGGCAAGTCTTTTAGGCCGTAGTAGTCCTTGCATCGAGTTGCAGCAGAATGCAATCGAGCGGGTATCCTTTTGTGATCAACTCACAATACCCAAGAATTAATGATTAACATGTTTAATCATAATTCCCAAGAACTATTTCTTTGACCAGCCTTCCATAAATCTATAACTCGTATGACATTCATACATGAGCTGGATATTCCAGTCTTCATTCTTTTTGCCTTTATACTTCTAAACGTTTAACTTTTCGTATTTATCCTACTCTCAGAAAAAGCACCCAACTTTAAGAGTGGCGTTAGCCCCGGACTTCCTAGGTGTGTAAGTCACACTAACACCCTTTGGACATTTCCTTTCTCTTTAAGTTGTTGTTTTATTCACCTTCATCATATGATAGACGTTCTTCTGGATCCCTCTGTTATTAGTCAAACGCATAGTAAACACTTTTACTAACAGTTTGTAAAACAAACATTGCTTTGGATATCCCATATCTTTTAGCCTTTGTTTGTGTCTAAAAATGATTTTCAGTTCCATGAATATCACATAGCTATCCCAAACTTTTGAAGTCCGGGTCTTATGGAAGCAAACATATTGCACTTGACCGTAACGGAATTCTAGCTTTTGGATCGAAGGACGAGAGTCACATTATCCATAGCATTAGCGGAAGAATACCAAAAGCATGCGATAGGACAAAATCCTTCTCGGCACTTTTGAGGACAATCCTCACATTACGTTACCAACCGTAAAGTTTTAACCAGATATTTAACAGCTATTCAATTTTAACAGGGAAGGTGGAAACGCGAGCCATTATTCTACAACTATTATGCAAATTTTACTTAGACAAAGTTCATAATTAATTGCACTGAGAATTAAGCAAGTTAATTCTACAATGCGCTCCCACTCAAATCAACATCTCTCAAAATTGATTATGAGTGATTCAAGACCCACATTTCAATTCAACGCCACGGTTCGAGATGAACTCAAATGGCGCGAACTTCAATTGGTAGGCAAACTTGCCGATCACATCTCTATGTGATTCTTGTTCATCTTTCGATGCGTGTGTTCCGAGTTCAGGACTGTCCTGCCTGAACGTCAAGACAACCAAGTGATCTCGCTGCGAGGTCTCAACTCACCCGCCTCACACTTCTCTAATCGTTCGCACCCATGGAGATCATGTGATGCCCCGAAGAGATAGGTGCCGTGACGGTGCTACACTTGGGAGAACACTAACTACTTGATATTTTTAAGTGAGAGATCACCCTAATAAAAGCGACTGCCGCGCAATCAAGAAGGGTGCATCAAAAGGGATAAACATCTCAGGCAATTCATAATAGCATGATATGGTATAGCCTTTTCTGACGGAGAAGTCTTTAATTTCTTCATCTTCGGCATTCGCGTCGGTGTTCACCTTCGCGAAGTTTGCCACCACCTTGTTGATGCACCAGATAATATTGCTATCTCTATAGCTAATAAAATAAGTGCATTACAAAAGGTTGACACGCAGGTCATTAAAGTGACAATCATATGGCTCCAGCCATCATGCCGAATCATGACACACAGATCATGTTAATTTACATCATATAGTCATCTCATACATAATCAAATTAATATGAGCACTGCTATACCACATCATATGCACATGCAAACCATCCTGCAAAACCAAGTTAGACACCTCTAATCGGTTTATGCAAAATTTCATTTTACGTGGCTTCTAAGGTTTCAAACAAACCGCAGCTACCAACGTCCATCATCAAGTATGATTATTCAAGTCGCTAGATTAACTTTACGGGGTGTATGAAACACGAGATAATAAAATCTCGAGCCCCATACTGAACTTCGTCATACGCATGACCCCCGTGCAGATCATATCTGCATTGCCCTTTCGTCTGCGAAATTTCATCTTTCTCTCTAACTATGGCGGAATTCAATGAACTGTTAGCACTTCGTTGATCAATCAGGATCGCGGATTGCCAGAACTTTGAAACTCTACCATGCTGTTATCAAGATCAGAAATATGCAAATTCTAGGGAAGCAACAAGAACATCGGGTAACATATTTCATCTGCTACCCGCACAAATAATTTTCAGTAATAGAACTCATCTACTACAAATTATATTGTGCAATACCCATACATCTCTATGTATTCTAGATCGTAACCTACATCTATGCATAGCACGGCTCTTGATGCCACTGTAGGGGAACACAGCAGAAAACAAAAAATTTCTGACCTACGCACCAGCCCAGGACCACTATGGAGACTGCATACAAGGTTTGATCTTTTCGTTACCGACTCTTAGCGCAACGGAAGTAGAGTCGATGACGATCGGCGGTGCAGATCCCCGCAGCTAGGATTTTACAACCTCCCAACCGCGAGGATGTACTCCCTCGTCAGCTCACCGGACGGATCTCCGGGCAGCCCTTCGGGAGGCCTCAGGACAGTCCCTCGGATAGTCTCACCGGACGGATCCTCGGACAGCCCTTCGGGAGGCCTCTGGACAGTCCCTCGGATAGTCCCACCGGACGGATCCTCGGACAGCCCTCCGGGAGGCCTCTGGACAGTCTTTCGGATAGTCCCACCGGACGGATCCTCGGACAGCCCTCCGGGAGGCCTCACGGACAGCCCTTCGGGCGGGTCACTCGGACAGCCCTTCGGGAGGACCCCCGAAACTCGGACAGCCCTTCGGGAGGACCCTCGAACAGCCCCTCGGGCAAAAAGATCGAACCTACGACCTCTCTACGGGGTTGCACACATACGGTGTCATCTATCCGGCAGGGCTTCGCCGTCCAAAACTAGTTCTCTGAAAAATCCCAGAAGTCCCAGACCAATTCTGGCACCCTCCAAGAATTTCCAGGCGTGTGCCGAAACCATTTTGACTTAATGGTATACCCTGAAACAACTTTTCAGTTTTACCGAAACTATTCCGGTGCTCTCTCTCCGGAACTTTTCCGCTGTCTCCGAAACTTTTCCGGTGACTTTCTCTCAGACTCCCTGTCTAGTATTCAGCAGATAGATGACTCTTAAGCGTGTGACCCTATAGGTTCGGTGAAGTATAGACATGACCGGAACTCTTTCCGATCAATGATCAACATCGGAGCCGTGGACACCCATATTGACCCCTATACCCACACGAATGAATATTCGAGTGAACCTCCAGTTGCCGTGTGCTATTCCTGTTGCTTCGCGATATGTTACAAATACCCGAGGTGAGAATCATCGGCATCCCCGTGGATCAACACTTGTCCACAATGCCAGTTACCTCGTTACCAGTTTTGTTCTCTTTTCTCGTTCCCGTATTCCGGCATCCCTGTGATCAAATCACAATGTGTCTGGCCAGACGATGGTGGATACTGTAACACCGAGAGGGCCCAGAGATATCTCTCCATCGTCGGAGGAGCAAATCCCAATCTTGAGCTATCAAGTTACTTGACATACTTTTCCATGAACCCGTAAGCCGCCGTAATAGCCACCCAGTTACGGATGACGTTTAACAAACCCCAAAGTTCATGAAGCAAGCATGAAGAAACTCGATACTCTCATGGTCTAAGGAATTATGCAAACATTAACTTTCTCTGTGTTATTAACCATTAACTTGTGACGAATGAAACTCATAGCATAACATCAATTCGGGTCGATTCAACACAAGTGTTCTCCTAACATTGTGCCCTCAAAGTTGCCGGCATATCCATGCCCATGATCAGGAAAACAGAACCATCATGCAACACTTGAGCTAGTCTTAGAGGCCAGACTAGGAATACATTTTACCGTTTATTATTCCACACGTGCATATGAGTCTTCCTCCGAGCCTCGTGGTTATTGTAGACTCGAGAACCATAGCTGTTATAGCATGGAACATAAACATAATCATGAACATGGAGATAAACAATAACATTTATTATTTCCTCTAGGGCATATCTCCTGCAAGAGATACCAGACAAGCGATTTTGGACCATAGCATCATGAAGGCTTAGCGAAAGTTCATTAATAGCAAGGACAAAGAGATAAGGCGATAAAGGACATCCTTGTCGAATACCTCTGTTGCTATGAAAGTTCGAAAAAGGTTGACCATTGATAATGACAGAGAACCAGGGAAGAAATGCATGCATAGACCAAATTTATGAAGTGACCGTGCAACCCTTTGCGTGAAAGAGCAGAAACGATGAAATTCCATTCAAGGCGATCAAAAGCCTTGGCCAAATCAATTTTAAGCAGGAAAGCTTGTTGTTTCCAAGATTTAATGGCAAAGGAGTGAGTGATCTCTTGGGCTAAGATGATATTGTTGGATATACGTCTACCTTCAATGACAGCTTGTTGGGAAGGATCAATATAGTCAGGGAGGTGAGGCTTGAGTCTATTGGCCAAGGTTTTGGAAATGATCTTGTAAATGACATTACAAAGGCTGATAGGACGATAATCGGATGGGATCTGAGGGACCAACTTCTTAGGAATAAGAGCAATTTGAGTATCACTAATGTGTGCAGGCATTATACCTGTTTGGTAGAAGTTTCTCACCATGGCAGTGACATCATCTCCAATCCAGCTCCAAGTGGCGATATAGAATTCAACATTGAAACCATCAGGTCCAGGGGAGGCGTTCAGCTTCATGTCTTTGAGTGTGTTGAGGATTTCCTCCTTGTCTGGGATGCTGTAGGTGTAATCCTGGCTTTCAAGAGGAAGACTGGAAGCTAGAAAAGGCCTGCCCACATTCACATTAGGAGAAGCAAATATATATCTGAAATAATTAACAAACGTATTTGCAATGGCCTGAGGGTTAAAATGAATGTTGTTATTCTCATCTTTTATGGATACGATGGTATTCCTCTTCCTCCTTTTAAGCACAGCATGGTGAAAAAATTTAGTATTTCTGTCCCCTTGCGTAGCAAAAAATTTCTTAGCCCTTTGCCTATAAAAATCAGTCAGCTTTGCCATATTTTGTTCGTACCTGGTAATAAGAGATGATTCCAGCTGATGGTTCTGCATGTGGAGAGGTTGCATTTGGATATTGTTGATCTGTTCTTCTAAGCTGGATAGCTCTTGTTGAATAGGTTTCTTTTTCTTGCACCGTACTTTCAAAGCACCTGCAAGATTGTTAGTACGAGCGGAAAAATTCCTGTTCCTAGTAGCAGTCCAAGCATTTTTTGCAAAGGAATGGAAATCATTCTCTTTCAGCCACCAATTATCAAACTTGAAAGTTTGCCTAAGTTTTTTGTACTGCCCTTCAGTGGTAATAAGAATGGGAGCATGAACGCTGAGGATAATCGGAAGATTAAGCACTTTAGTGAGAGGGTACTCAACACACCAATCAGGATTAACTAGACCTCTATCAAGCCTTTCATAAGTGGGTTTTGAAGAAAATCTCCTATTAGTCCAAGTGTAGGCTAGACCACAAAACCCCAAATCGAAGAAGCCATAATTTTTTATCAAAGCACGGAAAGCAAACAAGCGGCCATAATTCACATTGGTGTTACTTTTATCCATATCATACAAGTGCTCGTTAAGATCTCCCATACATAGCATAGGCTTGCCTGGATTGTCATACACAAAATTTGAAATCTGATCCCAAATCACATCAGTCTGTCTGTGATATGGATCACCATAGATGCACACAAGCCCAAAATCCCTACCCGTGGCTATATGAACTACATTCGCTAAGATAGTGTAGAAGGAAGCCGTATGCACATGCACATGAAGCTCGTCATTCCACATCAGCCACAGACCGCCGGAGGAGCCCCTAGAGAGAACTACATGTTGACATCCTCCTTCCCTGGTCTCATCTCACCTGTAAAATCCAAGTGTATGTATGCGCTACAAACTACAACAAGAGCAGCAAAATGCAAGGTTTGTTTATGTATATGTAGGTAGTGAAAGCAAAGTTGCGAATCGCATGGCATGGCCAGGTTTTTTTGTTTGTTTGTTTGGCCCTAAGGGGCTGGACACGTGCAGCTCGCTTGGTCATGAGTTTGCCCTAAGGCCGGTTCTCTGACAGTGGATGTCCTTATGCACAGCACAAGTACGTACTGGCTGGTTCATCTCGGGTTAATTTTCTGTTACTGATGTACAGTATGTTACAATGAAAACCTGAAAAAAATAACATAATGAACAACTTTGCTTCCAGGATTGCAGAATAGGCTTAATTGCAAAATTCTGGAACCTGCAATTCAGGTTACTCTGAAACTCTTAATCTTCCTTCCTGACTTACACCCAAGTGAACAAGCTATCTATAGTAAGTGAAAGTTGTTTCTGAATCTATCGGGCTTAACTGGTGAAGTCTGATTTTTATATTCTCTAATGGCAGCTGCAATTTGACAAGCAAATTTCATCAGTAATGATGTACTAGGACTCTTCTTTCTCTATAGCAATACAGGCAATGTTATTTACCAACTCAACTTTACAAAACACAAACAAAAAAGAGCCCCTAATGATCAATGCGACAGTGGATTTAAAATGACTAAATTTTAGGTGTCTACATAATATGGGGTATGTAATTCGTGTATCTGAGTCGCTCCAGCCCAGCCCAGCCCATTATCAGATGTTAGAGACACTGATAGGTGGGGTCACTTGGTCAGCATGAGTGAGAAAGAGAACTCTGAATCTTGCACAACAGGATGCAACCTCCTCCGCACAAAAGACCATGGCTGGTATGTCTCCCTGTTTCAGAATGTGCATAACCACCCCTTGTCGGCTGGACGTGAGGAGACGCGAACCCTTTTAAGAACTTCACTTGAATATAATTCTGCAAACCCAGAAAAGGAACCACACATATGACGATCAGCGTAAGCTTCCAGTCAGAAGCAAATGCTATGGCCAAGCCAGAAATAACTGTTATCGTGCACTGCTCAGTATGGCCAAGTTATCTCCTACAAGGCGTCAGATGTATGGATGATGTTTTACATAGCAACTAGATGTTGTGCGTGTCCTCTGCTAATTAAATAATCTTTCTTGGGCTCCATGATCAAATAATTGCCCTCTTGGGCCTTAAATATCATTGAACAAATTATTGTTCTGTACGAACTGCTCCTCTTGTTTTCCTTGATTCTAATTTCCTAGGTATGAAAATCTCTCTACCAGTCTGTTTCTTGTTAAAGGAGATGCACCGTTACATGATTCAGGGCTTAAAACACTTGATACATTGTTTTTACAGGTATTCGAGCCTGCTGCAGATCATGTGAGCTGCTGGATCTGTTTGTATGTCACATGAACCCTACCTAGTGCCCTGCGGCGCCTTGCGCAAAAGTTGGGAGTCTAGTACAGACCGATTCTGAGCCGAGAGGTTTATAGGCCTGAAGCTTATGAAAAAGTTTGTTGATCAGCAGCTTGGTAACTGGTTGCAGAGTCCAGTGAGGAGCCGGAGTGTTTTCTGCTAGCTAAGATGTACTCCTAAAGCGAGGGGGTCTTCACAGCTTCTGCATGTACAGGGGAGGAAAAAATTGCCTTGACATTGGCAATAGAGAGAGGTCTGTAGAAATTTGGCCCCTGAAGAAAACATGGATGTACTGAACATTTAAGAGAAGAGTAGAGAGGGAACTATGTATTTGATAGGGAGTAAACAACCCAACCGTTATACCTTTGGAGTCATCATCTTATGAGATGGCAGCAGGATTATCTTATAAGTATCTTATTGCTTGTTCTCTGCAAAATCCAGTGTCCTCAAATATGGATTCAATATAATGTTTGAGAGTTTTATGCAGTGCTATATTGATTCAACAGGCAGCCATTAAGTTGAGGTAAGAGCTCATATGGGAGTCATACTTCAAGAATGCATAGTTCAATTATCATTTACATTTCCTGTCATAGATCACTGTGGTTGTCTTGTAAGATCATTCTCATGTTACAGGTCACTCCTGCTATATTGTTGACATATTTCTTGAAGACATGACTGCCTCCAGAGAGGCAGTGGAGGATCTAGTGCAGAATTTGATCATCCAGAAAGGCAGTGCTTCCATTGTGCAGAGAACCTCATGTATGACAAGACGTTTTTTGTTTGCTTTTGCCGTCACATTGCCAGCATGACTGTACTTGCAATGCATTTGGCTGCACCTATTGACTATCTTCCTCCACTCGACAACTTGTAATTTGCACAAACTTGCCTCCGGATAATTTATCCTTGGCCTGAAAGAACCAATCGTGATCTTATATTTCACATCAGTCAGAGGAAAGTCAGAAGAGTCACCCTGCAGTTATCCGTTTTCCATCATGTAAGTTTTCCCTACATTTCGTTTCTGCTCCTTTATGAGAACCCCTAAACCATATAGATGCAGAGGAAAGCTATATGATGGGCATCTTGCCTATCACCAGGGCTGATTACTACATTTTTCATGTTTCCAGCAGTTGCTGACTTCAAGTTATTCAAGGTGAGCATGTTGTACGGGGATGTAAGGCTCCTGCACCTGCATTGTCAGAAATTCTGGAGTCCCGTAAATTCAGTTTTGAATGGATTTGGATGGGGACCTTTATTTCTATCAAGAATAAACAAGTGCTCCTAAACTGCACAGGAAGCTGCAAGAAGAACTGACTGATGAAATGGTTGACTCAAGCTGAAAGAAGTAGAGTAGCCTTGCGATGAACCAACCCGTGAAAGATGCAGAGAATTGTTGCCTTTGGCATTATATTGTTTCTCTCTTCAATGGATCAAGTGGTGGATCCGGGGATGTTTACTCCGATCCAGTGGCTGCTCGATCATCTTTCTACATGTTTCCCGTGGGGAGGTGGGTCTGCTCATACATACGGACAGGTGGGCAGATGTCGCGCGCCGTGGCCACTGTAAATAATCGTGTTGATCAGTAGCCGTTGAGATGGTACAATCTTTATGAAGACTAGCAAACATGAAGCCGTACGTGTGTTCTACAGGGAGCGTCCGTCAGCTGTGATGCATTTTGCTCTTCATGTGAGTGTGATACGTTTGACTGTTTCATCTGTGAATTTTATTTATGAATCTGCGAAGAAGAGTGCCAAATAGTGGTCCTTCGAGCTCACATGTACAATACGTTTTTGTGTGTCTACATTACAAAATTTGTTGTATGATGGTGTGTAACATCTAAATGATTCATAAACTCATCATATTTAATTAGTGAAGTTGTACCTAGAGAACATTCCATTTATCTTGCTGGTATATGCATGCATGGGTTGTTTTTTCCAGCCTACTTTGGTTGCTTTCTTCTGACGGACACATGAAGAATGTGAAAAGAAGGTTCATCATTTTTGTCGCAGGCGCATCAGCACAAGCAGATGCACTTTTTATCAAGAAAAACAAAACAGCAGGTAACACATGCTCATGTCTTTCTGAAGCCCCAAATGCAAGCCTAAAATTTCAGGAATGATGTACTGGTACTTGTGAACCTGGCTAAGGATAACCCATACCCAATGCTTATTGAAGGGGACTTTAATATCCTTAGGTACCAGGAAGAAAAAAATAATGACCGCTTCGACACTCATTGGCCTTTCCTATTCAATGCTGTGATTGACAGTTTGGATCTTCGGGAGGCATGTATGTCCGGGCGGCAGTTCACTTGGGCCAATAACCGTTCTGTGCCGACGTACGAGAAGCTCGATAGGGTACTCATGGATACCAAATGGGAGCTAAAATTTCCTATGGTAACCGTGCGAGCCCTAGAGCGAATCGAGGCATTATCGGACCATGCGCCAATCTTTCTTGATTGTAATTCTACGAGCCATTCTGCCCGTCGCCCTTTCAAATTTGAATTGGCATGGTTGCATCGGGAAGGTTTTGTAGAGATAATCAAGAACATTTGGGAGAGGCCCGCCGTTGGTCGTACACCGATTCAGAGATGGAATTATAAAATAAGGGCCATGAGGCAACACCTCTCTGGATGGGCGAAACACATCAATGGATTGTACAAAAAAGAAAAGCAGCGCCTCTGTACCATCATTGATGACCTCGACAAAATTGCAGAGACCCGCACCTTATCTCAACAAGAGATTGAATTGAAAAATCAATCTAATGAGAAGGTTGCCCGTCTATTACGCGAAGAGGAGATCAAATACTACCAGAGGTCTAAAGTTGACTTCATCCTAATGGGAGATAGTAATACAAGATACTTCCAATTGGTCGCCAATGGTCGACATAGGAAGAAATGTATTTATAGTCTCCAACAGGATGAGGGTGGCTACGGAGGTTTTTTCCCAACATGGGTGGCAGCATAACCTACGGATCAATCCACCACCCCCTTCGACATAGGCATAGTGTCGGTCTATAGGACTCTGCTGTTGCCGATTTGTCGGTTTTTATTTCATGAATTTTTGTCAGACTTCTGGATTTGGCTGTGTGCATCCTAGTTATGCAGAGGCCGGGTGTTACTCATAATGCTTTGTATCCGCTTGATGCTACATTTTTTAGATAATAAAGTCGCCCTTTATCGAAAAAACTGAACTTTGCAGAAAAAAAAGAGAGAGAACCTAACAGTCAGAGATTCAATAAACTGAGGTTTGAACATGACACCTGTAAGTTGACGAGTCTAAAATGAACTGGAACTGGGGTTGGGTTTGAACATGACAGGTACTAGAAGAGTTGGGCGCGCTTTGCTGCGCCATTGGTATTGTTGGGTTTCAAAATATAAGGTGTATTAGTTTTTTGAAAATCAAACCTCTTTAAGTTTGATCAAATTTATAGAGAAGTATATCAAAATTCATAATATCAAATTGGTATCATTAGATTCATCATGATATGAATTTTCATATTTTACTTATTTAGTATTGTGGATGTCAATATTTTTGGCTCTGAACTTGGTCAAAGTTAAAGAAATTTGACTTTCCAAAAAAACTATACACCTTATATCTTCGAACTAAGAGAATATTTGGTTTGGCAAGTGGGGGAGATGTTGGAGTGTGTTTTATTTTTATTTACATAATGTAGTGTTTTGGTGGGTCTTTCACGGTGTGATTCTATGTTATATGCTAATCAATCCATATTTATGTCCTCTAAAAAAACCATATTTATGTGGGGAAGTTTCTGCGTCGGCGGTTGCATGTACTATATTGGTGCTACAGTATCACATGCTGACGCTTCTTTTTCTAGGTGGTGAGAGGGTGTGCGGGATTGATATGTTTTTATAGGCCGGTTACTACTAATTGATTTAAAAAATCGTTGGCCCGGTCAAAATCGTGAACCAAATCCAAGATTGAATACCTCAATCGAATGGAAGAGCTCCAAAATTAGGGAGCATGGGAGCATAGTGTATTAAAAGAATTGAATGAGAGAGCTCCTTGAGAAATTGTTGACCCGGTCAAAATCGGATGACCCAATTTCAAATTGGAGACCTCAGTTAATTGTGAGGCCTTAAAAATTAGGGAGCATTTATTTAGTATTGTGGATGTCGATATTTTTGGCTCTGAACTTGATCAAAGTTAAAGAAATTTGTCTTTCCAAAAAACTAATGCACCTTATATTTTGAAACTAAGGGAATATTTAGTTTGGTGAGTGGGGGAGATGATGGAGTGTTTTTTATTTTTATTTATATAATGTGGTGTTTTGGTGGGTCTTTCGCGGTGTGATTCATGTTATCTGCTAATCAACCCATATTTATGTAGGGAAATTTCCGTGTCGGTGGCTGCATGTACTATATATGTGCTACAGTATCACATGGTAGCGCTTCCTTTTTCTAGGTGGTGAGAGGGTGCGCGGGATTGATATATTTTATAAGCCGGTTGCTGCTAAGTGAGAGAGCTCCTTGAGAAATTGTTGACCCGGTCAAAATCGGATGACCCAATTTCAAATTGGAGACCTCAGTTGATTGTGAGGCCTTAAAAATTATAGAGCATTTATTTAGTACTGTGGATGTCGATATTTTTGACTCTGAACTTGATCAAAGTTAAAGAAATTTGTCTTTCCAAAAAACTAATACACCTTATATTTTGGAACTAAGGGAATATTTAGTTTGGCGAGTGGGGGAGATGATGGAGTGTGTTTTATTTTTATTTATATAATGTGGTGTTTTGGTGGGTCTTTCGCGGTGTGATTCTATGTTATCTGCTAATCAACCCATATTTATGTGGGGAAATTTCTGTGTCGGTGGCTGCATGTACTATATTGGTGCTACGGTATCACATGGTGGCGTTTCTTTTTTCTAGGCGGTGAAAGGGTGCGCGGATTGATATGTTTTATAAGCCGGTTGCTGCTGATTGATTTGGAAAATCGTTGGTCCGGTCAAAATCGTGAACCAAATTCAAAATTGAATACCTCAATCGAATGGAAGAGCTCTAAAATTAAGAAGCATAGTGAATTAAAAGAATTGAATGAGAGAACTCCTTGAGAAATTGTTGACCCGGTTAAAATCGGATGACCCAATTTTAAATTGAAAACCTTAATTGATTGTGAGGTCTTAAAAATTAGGGAGCATAGTGTATAGTGTATATATATACACACACATCGGCACACCACATCAAATCCCTTTTTTCAGGCCTGGTCTTGAGATGCAATAGGAAACGCACCAAGTTCTCGAAGCAAGGTAACAGGAAATACCCGAGGTTGCTCATATGAAACTCGCAATCAAGTCGAATTTGCCGATGAAAAGCACTTAAAATGATTGATCCGACCTATGGCACTTGAAAACCATTGCGCGCCATGTTCACTGCTCATTTTGCATTACTTGATGGGAGCAAACTGTCATTGGGTTGCTTGGCAACAGAATTTCATCAGTATTGATGTACTAGTACCGTTCTTTCATAAGTATTGCGGCCACTGCAAACAACTAATCGATCGGTGGTCAAGTGGTACGTAAATCGCCAAGCAAGTAAGTTGTTTTATGTGTTTGTCATTTGGCCGGATATGCACCTTGTTGGCCGGGTATGCTCTATGTGTTGGTCATTTGACGGGATATGCAACTTGTTGGTCGGATATGCTCTACGTGTTGGTCATTTGACCGGATACGCACCTTGTTTACAATGTCTTTTTTGCCAGACCTCCCATGCGTGCACATTGTATTTGAAGGTGGGGAAGGAGAGCTTCGTCCTCATGCATTGTTGGTTGAAGTTGAATGCGCAACCCAAGTGGTAACTATCCATTGCCAATTTCATCAAAACCGCCGGCGTCGCCAATGAGGACGAAGCGGGTGACCCAACCGACCCAACAAAAGAGACGCCCAAGAAGGTTAGAAGGGGGTTCCAGGGAAAGAAGTGGGAGAAGGAGAAGGAGAAGTGAGAAGGGGCGGCGCCCAAGATGACGGAGAGATTCGAGAACATCTTGGCAAAGGAGGAGGAAGCATGTGTCAAGCGCTATGACGTGAAGGAGGAAAATAAGGCGAAGAGGTTTAACATCTTGATGGCGGCGACCAAGAAGAAGATCAACCTCGAAGAGAAGAAAACCAAGCTCGAAGAGAGGAGGGTTGAGCTCGCGGCCGCTTTGGAGGATACCAAAATGTTGACCATGAAGATGGACGAGTTGGATCCCGATGCAAGAATGATCGTGCAAGCCGTCCGTGTTAGGATGTTGAAGCGCTTGACGACCGAGATGCAGGCGGTCGAGAAGGAGGCGGCTTATGCGGAGGAGGCGGCGGCAGAGTGAGCGAGGAGGCACGGACAACCGTTCTGGGAGGGCAAAAATGCCCTTTTTTGCACGGACCGCCGGATGAAACTTTTTTGATCGGGTGCATATTAAAACAATGAACATCAGTCTCTTTTTGGTTATGATCGGGCGCTATGAGCACCACACTTTAATTTACTCATATTGCTATGCATTTGAAATGTAGGAGGCCGGACATGGACGGACGTTTAGAGGATGCAGTTGGATGGCGAACTCCCGCATTCATGTCCGCGGACGCGTCTGGACCAGTCCGCGGACGGATACTGTGTCCGTTTTAGGGGTCGGCGTTCGAGATGCCCTTATGAGCAACTCACCTTTTAGAACAACAAAAAAAGCCTAATAACCAGCATGACTGGAGATTGAACGTGCCATTATAAGTCGACGAATCTAAATAAGATGGCATCTATGATGACATGTAGCAAAGATTTTTGATTTATTTTCGGAAGGCCAAAGGCCTTATATTAATTATCACAGACCTTTACTATTAATTATCACAGACCTTTACAACAGTAACTTTTATGGAAATTGAAAAACATAACTCAACTGCATATTCAGATGGAAAGAGCAGTTAGAACAAGTCAGTGCAAACTACTACAACCAAGGGAAATCATACATACCACGTGTAGTGAGTAACCTTCAAATCATTAAAAAAAAATAGCATACCTAGTTCTCGAAACAACTACAAAAAGCACTCAAAACCCTCAATCCGATAGAAGAGTGACGCTTTAAAATCATCGCGCTCCATTCTACGTGGGCATAGAGTAAGTAACTAGTCACCATGTTTCATACTTATTTTATCTTCATACGGGGGACAAAATTATTGCACTTTGCTCAACATTATTCCATTCAACAAACGTGGTTAGATCATGGTTGCACACTTTGGGTATGTTCAATGCGGCTTCAATGTGATTAAGTTGCTTGCAGTCCGTGGCCGGATCGATGCTCATTCTCCGTTGAATATGTTGTTTATATCACTATTTTTTTTAGGTTTACATCACTTGTTTTTTTTAGGGTAACTCAATTGTTTTTTATGAGAACAAAAAACTCTTTTGTATAGTACACTGTATGTGAGACACTGATGGGGTGGGTCAGCATCGAGGTCAAACCAGAACAGAAGACCACGCAAATCCACCTCTCCACTCGCACCAGCCGCCGCCGCCACTGCCGCCGTCGCGCCACCATGCTCCGGCTCCGTATCTGCGTCCACGCCCATCTCCTCTCGTCTTCCCCCACCTCCCCCTTCTCTCCCCTCCACTGCCTCCTCTCTACCCATGTCATGAGGGAGCAGTGGATACAGAAGGCCAGGGCGTTGCTGATTTCTTCGGAGTCACCGTTTTCTCTCCACCCACCTTCTCTGCCATGGCTCCGCCACAGAGGAGAGAAGATCCTTGCGATCAGAACCCAAGTCGACGCCATCGTCGTCTCAGGAACTACTGAAGTTGCATTACCCCGCACAAAACCCTAACCCTAACCCTAGCGGCAGCCTTCCGATCGCCTCTCTGTCGCCCGAAGGGTTACTCTCGTGGTGGACCTGCACGTGCTTGCATCTTTGCCATTTATGTTTGATCTTCGTTAGGGAGGAGATCTTGTAATAAAAAAAAAAAAATCATCGAATCTTGTTATCTCTAGCAGCACAACACGCAAAAAAAAAAAAAAAACCAAAAAAAAAAACACGAAAGTATTAATCCCTTCTCTTCTCTTCCCCCACAAGCAGCCGTCGCGCTTTCCCCATTCCCACGCCGCCGTCGCATCCTCACCCATCTCCGCCGCGGCGCCATGCTCCGGCTGCGAAGCTCCATCCTCGCCCGTCTCCTCTCTTCTTCTCCAGCCACCTCTCCCGCATCCCCTCTCCGCCGCCTCCTCTCGGCCGTAGCGCCCGCCATCTCCCCAAGCACCGGATTCGCCGCGGAGGAGTACCTCTTCTCCACCTGCGGCCTCACGCGAGCACAGGCCCTCAAGGCCTCCCCCAAGATCTCCCACCTCAATTCCCCAACTAATCCCGATGCCGTCCTCGCCTTCCTCGCCGGCCTCGGTCTCTCCGGCGCCGATGTCGCCGCCCTCGTCGCCAAGGACCCGCAGTTCCTCTGCGCCAGCGTGGAGAGAACCCTGGCGCCCGTCGCCGTCGGGCTCTATGGCCTCGGCTTATCGCGTTCCGACATCGCGCGCCTCGCCTCGCTCGCCGTCCACAAATTCCGCCAAAAAGACATAGTCTCCAAGCTGCAGTACTACCTGCGCGTCTTCGGCTCCTCCGACACCTTCCTCCGGGTGATGAAGTTTTGCAATCTCCTCTCACACAGCCTCGAGAGGGTGGTCAAGCCCAATGTCGCGTACCTGCGAGAGTGTGGGTTACGAGATTGCGATATTGCCAAGTTGTGCATCCAAAGACCGAGGATGATCACCGCCAACCCGGAGCATGTCCAGGCCATGGTGAGATGTGCTGAAAACATAGGTGTGCCCCGTGGCTCTGGGATGCTCAGGCACGCGCTGCATGCTGTTGCATTTCTCAGCGAGGAGGAGATCGCAACCAAGGTGGAGCACTTGAAGAACACATTCAGGTGGACGGATGCTGAGGCAGGCATGGCTGTTTCTAAGGCCCCAAGTCTGCTGAATAGGTCCAAGGAATCGCTGCAGTGCAGGTCTGAGTTCCTCATCTCCGAGGTGGGCTTGGAACCGTCCTACATTGCTCAGCAGTCGGTATTACTCAGCTACAGCCTAGAGGGCCGGCTCAGACCCCGGTACTACGCTGTAAAGTTTCTCAAGGAAACTGGATTGCTCAAGCGCGACCCGAGCTACACTACCGTTTTCAAAGAGACCGAGAAGGCATTCAGGGAGAAGTTCATATGTCCTCACAAGGAAGCTGCACCACACCTCAAAGAAGACTATGATGCGGCTTGTAAAGGGCAAGTACCGGCTAATTTCAGGTTCACATGAGCCAAGAACAGGCTATGATATAACTATGTGCTAGTGGTCCGCTTCTGTATGTCTCTTAGATGCTGGGTTGGTCGTTGCTAATGTGTGATGAAACTGATAATTTGGTTCCTGAATACTGTTATATAATGCCATCATTCAGCAGAGAAGAAACCATGGATTGATTATGAACTTTTTCATCCCCATTCATGTTTATTAGAACTAAGTAAATGTGAGAGATGAGGCCATTCTGCAATGCATTAAAATTTCATTTTTCAAGTTCGTTGCTGGTGCATTGAGACAATGAGCCACAGTAAGGTCTCCTTCATGTGGATAATTGGAGCATCAATCTGATGCCAGTCACAAATTTAGGTAAGTAGTCTTTTGGAAGCAGCTGTAGGGGATGTTCCCTCCTGGTGTTAGCGCTTACTATTTAGGGCCCAGGGTCAATTCACCTGGCTTTATCTTAATCTATTTTTCAATTATGGTTTGATATAAAAATCATTTTGGTTTGCTCATATGCAGATTCATAGTGATCCATTTTTTGCTTTAACTAACTAATATAGATGTATTCATTCAATTATGAAAAGTGTCCGGAAGTGGATTTTCCTTGAGTTGCATCAGAGGTAACGATCTGGAGCCATCGGTCATATTGGAAATACCTACTGGACTGCAGGATGAAATGTGCAGGGCTCACATCTGTACGGGTTATCTGCTAAATGGAGACGCTCACTTTACTAAACATCGAACTCTCACATGGAGAGGAGTTGGCATCGTTTAAGTTTAAGTAAGTAAACTTAGGTGCCTCTGTTCATTTTTATGCTAGTAATGTTAGTATTGTGTGTACTGTGTATTATCCTGCTCTGCACCATGGTCATAAATTATGTGTTTATTGTGAATGGCAGCTTAAGATTTTTAGTTCATTATTGTGTTTTGGTCCTGTGGGTAATTCTTTGTGCGAAGCACCACCAGAAGGTTCACTAGCAGCTAGTTAGTGTTTCTTCCTTCTATGTCTGAACTAGCTCTTCTTTAGTTTGGCTAAAATTGAGTGCTTAATTTATTGCTTTGGTCGCTGTGACTGTGAATATACGCACAAAACAGTTGGTATCATGTACATCCATACTCTGAATATCTGCAGAGACTGCAGGTTCTTAATTACTTCCCCCCCTAGTATTCTTGTTTGTTCTAAATGCTGCACATAATCTGCTTGATTTTGGGGGGCACATACTTCCAACTGACCGCATAATCTGCACTTGAATTAGTTTCTGCCATCTTGGATGTTCATCTGCCATCTTGCTCTGCCCAGCGTAGATAAAACCATTCCTCTTATAAGTATGATGATATTCCATATAAGTTGTGATTGCCAGCAGATGCCTCTCTTACTGTTTTCATATATCTCATAATTCCAGTGTGGGTATTATGTTCTATAACTAAAATGCACAAGTTGACATTTTGCAATTGGCCAAGCAAGCTGTTAAGTTTATTAGTCTACCTCTTTTTCAGATGTCGTCAATTTCTCATGAACTCTTACATTTTCTTTTCTATCTGGACGGCCATAACAGTTGGCAAAATGTTATGGATTTCTCGAAAAGGTAAAGCACTATCTCAGTTTTTGTGTTCATGGGATAAGTTGCTGATAATCGATTCACAGTAGTGTTAGCATTTGTATCCAATGAGCCAGTGTTTCGCTCTATTTCAGAGTGTAGCGGCATTAGATGGGTGATGTCCATAATAGAATTACTTAGCTTTCTTTATCAGGATTGTATTAGAGTGTGGCCCTGTTGCTTCTTGGTATCATTACTAACAAGTGGCATATGTCACTTCTACCCTGTGAGATCAGGCCATTCTGCAATGCATTAAAATTTCAGTTTTCAAGTTAGTTGCTGGTGCATTGAGACAATGAGCCAAGGTATGGTCTCTCCTTCATTGTGGGTAATGCATTCCTAATGTTCTATTACTGTTTTTGCAATTCATAGTGGATAATTGGAGGATCAATCTGATGCCCGTCCCAAATTTAGGTAAATAGTCCTTTTGGAAGCAGCTGGAGGGAATGTTGTCCCCTGGTGTTAGCGTTTCTTATGTAGGGCCCAGGGTTAATTCACCTTGCTTTAGCATAATCTGTTTCCTCTTGTTTGAATTGTTTTCGTAAATCTTTGTGTGCAAAGAACAGCTTATTCTTAGTCCTCTGTGCTAAAATAAAGAAACCAGATTAGTCGTATATTCCCCAAATTTGTGACGCAGTGCCACAAGATAACCTTGTCCCCTGTTTTGTTGTGTCATCATGGTTTTTTCAGTTTTTCATTTGTATTTACTGTTTTGGTGTGATGGAGCCGAAACTAGATACAAAATTTTATGGAGTCATCAGAAGCTGTGGCCTTTTGCTGCTGTGGCAATTTGTGCATAGATCTTTGAGATAATTCTCGAGAGGTAGGACATGAGCCACGAGAATTACTTCCTCAGTTACCCAACAATGTCATTCACACGAAGGAACCCTATGATATTTTCGCAGCTATGACATTTACGCCAAATTCCTGCCTGCACTAAGAATACGCATATATAGCCCTGGTTGACATGCATGCTTGTATTATGCAACTAGCTTACAATTGCTAACCTGAGTTTATCAAACGATTTAGCTTGTTGTCTTTTTAACAATATTGGGTATTGTGACAAATTCTTGCCTGCAGGTTAGAATGCTTCCACATTTCCTTTTGGTGATACTGAAATTAAGTTAGTCTTTTGGAGTGATATAGCCCACTTGGTCTAATGGTCAACATCAATTCATTGTTCATTGTTTTTGAGATAGCTCACCACTCATGCCGAATGGTTAATGGTCACATCAATTTAGTTGCTCCACTGGGGAGAATAGTTGTTTCTACATTCTTTTGCACCTTAGGGAAGATATATAGTATTAGCATGGCTATAGTGCTCACCAAACTGATCTGTACGCGCCTTAGGTCCGTTGCACCTCTTTCAGTGATACGACGTGAGTATATGTGTTTGCAGAGATCGTTATGCTATCACTGGAAATTAGTTTGCTTTCAGATTCTGATTTACTGTCATCATGAGGTTGATTATTAACTTTATAACTAGCTGATGAGATATTTAAGTAATCCCACGGTCATGTTTGGAGTCAAGTTGCTCTGTTTTAATAATTCCCTTGGGTTGATATCCTAAATAGCATGCCAAAGCCGAAGCTTTGGCGACATCATTTCCATAAGTTCATCCCGTTTGATTGTGTACCTCCAATGGCGCATATTCCTTCAGTTCTTTTTATGTAGTGTAGTTAGCTTCAGGGGGTTTCAGCATATCTCCCCATATGCTCCTCTGGCTAACAGAGTAACAGGGGATAATCTAAGAAAAAAACTCAAGCATGTGGAGGTTGTGGCTTGCGTCTCTTGATTATGCTATCGCCAACATGTTTGGGGGCTAATCTCCGAGAGTTTTTACACAGTTGGTGGTGGATTAGTATGTGCATTTGGGCACTGTGGTTGCAGTTTGGTCTATCTGCTGACTATAGGAATGATACCATGTCTTTCAGGGCTTTAGGCTGATGAACGTGGAGACAACCTGGCCCTGATGACTGATGCGTGCATGCTTGCTCACAAGGCGGAGGCTCATTTGCGAGGATTCGCTATTGGCAAAGATGGATCAGTGTACCTCACTCTTGAACAATAATCGGACAGGAAGCGAGCGGATCTGCTGAGCCTTGCATTGCATGGGGATCCTGATTGCGATTTTGTGAGGATCGTCAAGCGAGTCAGGTTCATTTTTGGGCATACTATGGGTCGATGACTGGATAAGCAACAGGTGCCGACGCTTTGGGCGAAAACATTGTTCCGTTTTCCAGAGTCTCAGAATCGTAAGTCGTGTTATTTGAGTTTTGCTTCTTGAGTGCTGCATATGGTATCCTGGATGTTGTTTCAGCAATTAAACTGGAGCTTTGTTTTTTTGAGAACAAGAATGCAGACCGTGGTATATACGCCCTGATTTACGTAGTAGAAGAGGTGAGATACGTATTTTTTTAGCACAGTATAAAATGGAATGGAAGTACATATGTTCAGAAATTATCTTTGCCTAGGTGTTGCGTTTCTTATGTTTATAAACTATGCATTGAAGTTTATTAACTCTTAATAATCCAACTCTATTTGGCGAGTTTTCATTTCCTTCTGTCTCAGATCACTGATAACATTCATGTATGATATTTGAGCATGGTTTAGACCAATGATAATTAAATGCATGAAAAAATTGCATCTGAGTTATCTATGTGACTTTATCAATCATTACTATTATCAGGATATCTGACATGAGCGCCCTCATATTAGTGGGGGCATTTTATCGAAACTTGACCAATATAGATTGTTGATATTACTGGCTTGTGATCACAGTGTATAATGAGCATTTTTTTTTTACCTTTGCCAAACAGTTCCTGGTGCAACACATATTTTTGCCATTTTAATTTACACCTTGCAGTTTCATGAGACTTCCTCTTCCAACTATGGCAGCATATCAAAAATCTGCACCTATCTTGAGTTCAATAAATAAATTGTATGATTTAGAACCTGTATTTGTCCAAAATGCGTAATCGAGTGAATAATTTTCTTCTTTTTGCCTTGTGAAAAAAATGCAGGTGTGGGTATCCAACAATAATCACTGCTATGTAATGAACCAACCCGTGCAAGAAACAGAGAATGGTTGCCTTGGGTTCAGTGGATTAAGTGGTGGATGTTGTTGCTAGCTGCTCCTTCATCTTTTTTTCTTTTTTTTTGCGGGGTTGCTCCTTCATCTTTATGACCTGCTCATACCTGTCCACAAGGAAGGAAGGAGAATCAGCAAGTTGTTATGCATTTTGCTCAACAAGAGATGCAACAAATATGAGCCTAGCTTAGAAATTCTGGTGGAAAAAATATCAACATTTGTTTGTTTGCTTGTTTGTTTGTTGTATGTACGAAGAAACAAACATAATGCTATTTAAAAACGGAAGGTCTTGCTGGCGTATTAATTACTACTCCCACCGTTCCATGATTATTGTCGTGGTTTTAGTTCAAATTTGGCGAGTAGCTCGTGGGCTCCGGAACTTCTTCCGCAGCAGTCTTTCTAGCTTTCTGGCTGGCATATACGTACATGTTACTACCTTGCACGTGCGGCGTATTACTGCTACACATTGGCTTCAAAAGAGCTCCATGCAGATGTAATTTGGAAAACAAAACAAAAACAGTATTTTGAAACCTCAAATATATAATTCTGGAAAAAACACTTTGTAATTTGAATGCACGGTTCAAAAGATATTTTTATTCAAAATATGGATCTAACAAGAAAAATGCACGTAATGAGGCACCCTCCACTTCCAACATTTGCGGTAACCTTTGCAGGGGGGAAAACACTACCATTTTTTATATGTTAATAATAAAATCACAAAGGAATGGAAAGGAACAAAAATCCATTTTTGTTTTGAGAGAATGAACAAACAGAGTAATATGTTGAGGTCATTTTTGTTTTTGTTTTTACCATTTGTGTCACAAGATAATAAAAGTTCGGGTAAACGAGCCCAGCCCATTATCGGGTCGAGGCCAGACCAGACCAGACCATTTATCATTCCCTCAACAACAAAAAAAATTTATCAAAAGGAAAAAAAAGAAGGCCAGACCAAATCCTCGCCAGCCGCCGGTCGTTCCCCTCTCCCTCGCCGCCGGTGCCACGCCGCCATGATCCATCTCCGCAGCCGCGTGCCCCCCGCATTTCCCCAAACCCTAGCTTCGCCGTCGAGGACTACCTCGTCGCCACCTGCGGCCTCACCCAGACCCAAGCTCTCAAGGCCTCCCCCAAGATCTCCCACCTCAGGTCCCCCACTAATCCCGACGCCGTCCTCGCCTTCCTCGCCGGCCTCGGCCTCTCCGGCGCCGATGTCGCCGCCCTCGTCGCCAAGGACCCGCAGTTCCTCTGCGCCGGCGTGGAGAGAACCCTGGCGCCCGTCATCGTCGGGCTCTCTGCCCTCGGCTTATCGCGTTCCGACATCGCGCGCCTCGCCTCGCTCGCCCTCCACAGATTCCGAGAAAAATCTGTCGTCTCCAAGCTGTACTACTACCTGCACCTCTTCGGCTCCTCCAACACCTTCCTCCGGGTTATGAAGCTCTCCAGTGTCCTCTCACACAGCATCGAGAGGGTGGTCAAGCCCAATGTGGCGCTCCTGCGAGAGTGCGGGCTAGGTGATTGTGATATTGCCAAGTTGTGCATCCAAACACCAAGGATGCTCACCTCCAACGTAGAGCGCGTCCTGGCGACAGCGGTATGCGCCGAGGGTCTAGGTGTACCCCGCGGCTCTAGGATGTTTTGGCGCATGCTGAATGCTGTTGCATTTCGCAGCGAGGAGAATATCACCGCCAAAGTGGAGTACTTGAAGGACACTTTCAGATGGTCTGATGCTGAGGTTGGCATTGCTGTTTGTAAGGCCCCAATGCTGCTGACATTGTCTGAGGACCTGCTGCAGAGGAAGTCAGAGTTCCTCATCTCTGAGTTGGGGTTGGAACCGGCATACTTGGCTCATCGGTCGACATTGCCCACTTACAGCCTGGAGGGCCGGCTAAAGCCCCGGTACTATGTTTTAAAGTTTCTCAAGGAAAATGGATTGATAGATCACAACCAGGACTTCTTTAATACAGTCATGGTCAGCGAGAAGGTATTTATGGAAAGGTTCATATGCCCTCACAAGGAAGCTGCACCGCATCTCGCTGAAGACTATGCAACCGTTTGCAGAGGGGAAGTGCCTGCCAGATTCAGTTTTACATGAATCAAGACCGGTATGAAAATGGGTATGTTCATTATGTCATTCAGTAGCGAAGAAAAATATCGCACTGCTATGAACTTGTTCTTCCTCGTGTCATATTAACACACATATTGGAACTAAGAGAGTGAGACTAGGGCATCCTGCAAATTATTTGAAGTACCGATGAGTAGTATTTCTGCACACTCTGTATCTTTTTGTTCTGAAAAAATGGCCATTGCTGTTTTCAATGCAATCTTCCACCTATCTTTCCATGAAAGAATGTTCTCATTTTGGCCATGAAGATGATAGGAACTTAGGAATTCCCACACTTTCTTTTCGATGAAAATTTTGGACTTCTTTTTCCGCAGGAAACAATTTTGGATTTGTTCGAGACCAGTTGGCCGCAGCGTGCTGATCACTGCCAAGGATGCAGTTTTGATCTAGTTTGTTGGTTGCTTTCTCTAGTTCTTCTAAGCTGAAAACCTTCGTTCTTCCTGCAGTAGTTTTGTTTATGAGATATTAACTACTGTTAAAGATGGCCAATGTTTACTAGTAGTTTGTATCAGTTTATTTGTTTACTTGTCGTGTATTTTTGGATGGCCTACTGGCTGATTCTTTTCTTGGGGCATCTGATCTCGAAACTGGATAGTTTAGTAGGGGCTAGTAGCATTTCTGTTGATTGCCAATTTGTACATCACTACGTAGCAGATATTTCAAGTGCCCTGGTATTCGTACCAGAGAAGCAAATTGATGCTTGTATGGTATGGTGCTGAAAAGCAGAGGGCTTTCTTTCTTCCAGGTGAAGATTTGCTGAAACTGGATGTACATGGTGTTTTTTCTTTCTTCTTCCAGGAAACAAGATGAAACATGGCGGCTATGGCTTGTTTGCTGTACTATACATGATTCTGAAGGCTCTGTTAGTTTATGGTGCACTGAAGCTTCAGTGACAACTGACAACTGACAAGTATGCCTTGATGATGTCTCTTTTTTGAATTTTGCAAGTTAAGTAATCCTTCTAGTATTGTACTGTAGATTTCAATAAACTAGTAGCATCTGGTGCTTTAATCAATTTGTACATTTGTTGGTGCAGAGGGGAAGTGCCGACTAGATTTATATTTGCATGAACCAAGAACGGGCCATGAAAGTTTGTAGAGGTGAATGTCACAATAAAGTTTTCACTCTGAGTCATAAGCTGGTGATTCTTGTTTTCGTGTTCTTTGCCTAACTGGATATTGGTTGTCTGCTATAGTATGTCTTTTACATGTTGGTTTGGCCATTGCTAAATGAAAGCTGATATTAGGGTTCCGCAGGTGCTGGTATGTCCGTTACATCAATCAGTAGAGAAGAAAGCATGACACGGTTCCCACTGTTGAGAGGCAGCATGGTTCCCACTGTTGTCTGACATACATTTTGCGCATATGTACGTGGTTGCATCGAATGAATTTTGGAGTACAATTTGTCTTTCGTCTGTGTGTTAGATTTTCTTCCAGTTTGCTTTTTTGTTGATGAGTTTTGCCAAAGATAGACATGCAACTTTTGAGGATGGCATTGAGGTTGCAGACTACGCCATTTAACATCACTGCTAACCTATGAAGTGCACAGTTTAGACTTTCATCTTTTGAATCTATGAGCAGTTATGTATTATGCCATCCATGCTTTCTGAAGCCCTGTGTTTCCAGAAGTGCAGCTTTACGATGCAAATCAGCATTGCGGTGCAGCAGCAGGCTTCCTGTTATGGCGGCTGCTAGGGTTGAGGGCTGCGAGGGAGCGAGAAGGCCGGCCGGGGGCCTTTGCCCACGGCCGGCAAGAGGGAAGGGATTTCCTTCTTAATTCTTGCTTGATTAGATTGATACATCTCCCCTCCATATATAGAGAGGTTTACTTGACTCCCAAGCAAGGCTTACTTGACCCCTAAGCAAGCGACCCTTATCTCTAATTAACCCTAAGACTAACGGGCTATACTGCCAGTCCAGGCCCAGCAGGCCCATGACGTACTCTAACACTACACCCCAGCAGGCCCAGCAACCTAACCAACTTATAACGATGACTCGACTCGACACAAACCTAACACCTAAAAACAAGCCTTTTACATCTCGGCTTGTTTTATTACTCTCAACCTGAAATGGACTGGGACTTTTTATTTTTGACTCCTGAACATAAGGTGGACACCATCCGCACGTTGGAGGTGCACGTGTACAGCCACCAGGATCCCATGGACACCATCTGGACGAAAGGGGTGCATGCGTATGGCCACCTGGAAGTGGTCGCAATAGCGACTAGCGAAGGCGCCCTCGCGGCGGCCGGCGATGGAATGCGGCGGTGCTACGCGGCGCGCTCCTGTCGGTGACACCATGCCTTCTCCCCGCCGGACGGCTGTTGGTCTGCACCGCACAGAGAAGAGTGGAGGGCTTGCGTTGGAGAATGACGAGGAGGGGTGCGCCTCCCCAACCGCCGAGGTCGCAGACTTTGAGGTCGCTGCTCGCGGGGAAAACAGCATGCCCGCCGCCCGTGGGGGAAACCGCATGCCCACGATCCCCGACGCAGCGGACGAGATCGAGGTCCTTTGCGCAGCGAAGCGCAACTTGGAGGAGCTGCAGCTGCAGATCACGCATCTCCCGCACACGCCGACGCGCTAGGAGGCCGCGCGCAGCAGCCTGCAACCTCACCGCCGCCGACACGTGGCGGGTAGCGATCCAAGCTGGAAGCGGTGACGGCGACGGCGGGAACTTGATCTGTTGGATGGAGACGCCCTGGGACGGCGGCGGCGCTGCTGGGAACGAGGTCGTTGCAGTCCCGTCATAGGGCATCCCATACTGGTAGGAGATGACCGGCGGGGGTGGCTCCGGTGGCGACTGGATGTGCGGCGGCGCCCAGGCCGTCGTATAGACCGGCTGTGACGTCTCGGTCACCCAGGCCGGTAACGGCGATGGTGAGGGGGAAAACCGGAGCTGGTGAAGAGGGACCCCCGGCGCCGAGGTAGGGCCTGGCCCGGAGATGGTGGACAGCGGCAGCAGCGGCTGCAGCAGCCCGGCGATCGCGGCGGAGGCCGCCTGGTGCGGCGGCTACCACGGCAGCAGCGCCGGCCCGTTGGCGGCGGCTGATGGCGCGGCCGGCGGCGGCCCGTAAGGACCGGCCAGGAAGAGGCGGATCCCCTGGACGGCGGTGGTGAGATCGCGGATTGCTCCGGCGATCTCCTCCGGGGTGAGGGCGACGAGAAGCGGCGCGGCGGAGGTGGCCGGCACCGGCATGGGCGGGGCGCCGGTTGTGGTGGCCGGCAGCGAGAGGGTTGTGGAGGGCGGCGACGAAGACATGATCGAACCAAAGTCTCTGAATACCAAACTGTTATGGCGGCTGCTAGGGTTGAGGGCTGCGAGGGAGCGAGAAGGCCGGCCGGGGGCCTTTGCCCACGGCCGGGCAAGAGGGAAGGGATTTCCTTCTTAATTCTTGCTTGATTAGATTGATACATCTCCTCTCCATATATAGAGAGGTTTACTTGACTCCCAAGCAAGGCTTACTTGACCCCTAAGCAAGCGACCCTTATCTCTAATTAACCCTAAGACTAACGGGCTATACTGCCAGTCCAGGCCCAGCAGGCCCATGACGTACAACACTACACCCCATCTGGACATGCAGCTCGTCCTCGAGCTGCAACCTAACCAACTTATAACGATGACTCGACTCGACACAAACCTAACACCTAAAAACAAGCCTTTTACATCTCGGCTTGTTTTATTACTCTCAACCTGAAATGGACTGGGACTTTTTATTTTTGACTCCTGAACATAAGGTGGACACCATCCGCACGTTGGAGGTGCACGTGTACAGCCACCTGGATCCCATGGACACCATCTGGACGAAAGGGGTGCATGTGTATGGCCACCTGGAAGTGGTCGCAATAGCGACCAGCAAAGGCGCCCTCGCGGCGGCCGGCGATGGAATGCGGCGGTGCTACGCGGCGCGCTCCAGTCGGTGACACCATGCCTTCTCCCCGCCGGACGGCTGTTGGTCTGCACCGCACAGAGAAGAGTGGAGGGCTTGCGTTGGAGAATGACGAGGAGGGGTGCGCCTCCCCAGCCGCCGAGGTCGCAGACTTTGAGGTCGCTGCCCGCGGGGAAAACAGCATGCCCGCCGCCCGTGGGGGAAACCGCATCCCAAGATCCCCGACGCAGCGGACGAGATCGAGGTCCTTTGCGCAGCGAAGCGCAACTTGGAGGAGCTGCAGCTGCAGATCACGCATCTCCCGCACACGCCGACGCGCTAGGAGGCCGCGCGCAGCAGCCTGCAGCCTCACCGCCGTCGACAAGTGGCGGGTAGCGATCCAAGCTGGAAGCGGTGACGGCGACGGCGGGAACTTGATCTGTTGGATGGAGACGCCCTGGGACGGCGGCGGCGCTGCTGGGAACGAGGTCATTGCAGTCCCGTCGTAGGGCATCCCATACTGGTAGGAGATGACCGGCGGGGGTGGCTCCGGTGGCGACTGGATGTGCGGCGGCGCCCAGGCCGTCGTATAGACCGGCTGTGATGTCTCGGTCACCCAGGCCGGTAACGGCGATGGCGAGGGGGAAAACCGGAGCTGGTGAAGAGGGACCCCCGGCGCCGAGGTAGGGCCTGGCCCGGAGATGGTGGACAGCGGCGGCTGCAGCAGCCCGGCGATCGCGGCGGAGGCCGCCTGGTGCGGCGGCTGCCACGGCAACAGCGCCGGCCCGTTGGCGGCGGCTGATGGCGCGGCCGGCGGCGGCCCGTAGGGACCGGCCAGGAAGAGGCGGATCCCCTGGACGGCGGTGGTGAGATCGCGGATTGCTCCGGCGATCTCCTCCGGGGTGAGGGCGACAGGAAGCGGCGCGGCGGAGGTGGCCGGCACCGGCATGGGCGGGGCGCCGGTTGTGGTGGCCGGCAGCGAGAGGGTTGTGGAGGGCGGCGACGAAGACATGATCGAACCAAAGTCTCTGAATACCAAACTGTTATGGCGGCTGCTAGGGTTGAGGGCTGCGAGGGAGCGAGAAGGCCGGCCGGGGGCCTTTGCCCACGGCCGGGCAAGAGGGAAGGGATTTCCTTCTTAATTCTTGCTTGATTAGATTGATACATCTCCTCTCCATATATAGAAAGGTTTACTTGACTCCCAAGTAAGGCTTACTTGACCCCTAAGCAAGCGACCCTTATCTCTAATTAACCCTAAGACTAACGGGCTATACTGCCAGTCCAGGCCCAGCAGGCCCATGACGTACTCTAACACTTCCTCTCTCAGCCAACATTCCATGGGGAATACGAGTGTTAGACTAGTAAGACTGGAGTCGTATATGCAGTATGATAGATGCACAGAGATAGTTTTAAAACTTTATTTCTTTTTCAGTATCTGAATTATTACTTCGTGACCTTATACGTGTTTCCCTTCTTTCTGATCCTTGTGAAGATAAAAGGGTGTGAAGGTGCTGAGGAGCACACAGGCAAGCCGCCTGTGCTGTTGAGTTTGAGAAGCAGGTATAGAAGATAAAAGGTTAGAAGAACATTCATAGCTTGTCAATTAGGAGCTTCTGATTTCTTATCTTTGCTATTCTAGGTATAGAAGATAAAAGGTTAAAAGAACACTCATAGCTTGTCAATTAGGAGCTTCTGATTTCTTATCTTTGCTATTCTAGGTTGACAAGCTAAATAAGGTATTAAGGAAAAAAGTAGCCAGAGAGCAACACTGAGTTATCAACACGGAGAGATATTTGAACTCAGAGCTTCAATCAGTAAGTTAAATCTTTGTCTTTTTTACTACTGGATGGTTTCCTCCGTTTTCTTATTTCTGGAAAATATTTCCATAACGACCTAAAGCAGTTGGGTAGTCATGCGATTTGGTGTGGTTGTTTCTTTTGTGGTTAGCAGTCAATCTATCCATTTTCTGTCCTTTGAACAATCTGCACTGTATTTTATTTCTCAAAAAGGGAGAAAATTTGTTGTAAATTAGGGAAGTTGTACCTAAAGAACATTTCGTTTGTCTTACTGGCATGCATGCATGGGTTGTTTTTCCAGCATAGTGGGTGGCTTGTATAGTTTGATTGCTTCTGATGGGGAAGTGAAGAATACTGCATCATAGCACTCCACATCTTCAGATCTGGCTGCTAAATGAATATGCATATCAGCTTCACATTTTGGTTCTGTTTTTGACTTTCCAGTGAAGTGCCAGCTACTGTTGTGCACATGGTGACAGCGATTGTCATGCCGATGTGGTTTGCGAGGGTGAGATGGGTGGGAACTGGGAAGGGACACATCCTCATGGATGACGGAAGAGCCCACTACTAGGGCCGCAGCCCGCAAGTGCGACGAGGAGAGAACAGCAGCTGCAGGGGCGGCCCTCGCCGGCAGGATTGTTGCGGTGGCAGGACAGCAGGTAACGCATGTTCCTGAAACCCCAGACGCGCGCCTGAAATTTGAGGAATGATTTTACCAACTGAACTTTACTGAAAAAAAGAGAGCCTAGCAATCAGAGATTCAATATACTGGGGTTTGAACATGCCAGTATGAGTTGACGAGTCTAAATAAAATGGGGTATGCTGCCACATACAGGGATTCAGTTCAACTACATATTCAGAGAGAAAGAGCAACATATTCAACTACGTAGTGCAGACTACTACAGCCACGTCAAATATTTGCAGGTCTTGAGATGCAAATAGGAATGGTACCTAGTTCTCGGAACAAAACGCTGAGTGTATAAAAAAAATCAAGGTCAACTGACGAAACAACGGTCGTTTCTCCTTCAAACCCGACATGTTCCATCCTGAAATCTATCTTCTTTCTCGGAGATGGTTCGGTTTCTGAGGAGTGTACGCCACAACTTTTGTGAAATCTTCTCATATTTTTACCATACCCTCAAGATATCATATCATGATGCCATGCTAGGTTTCATGTTTTTCAGACTGTGTTTGTATTTTTCAGAATTAAGAAAAATAATAAGCTCCATGTTTAGGGTCGAGTCTTGGCACTCTGATGTTTGGAATTCCTATTCTTTTCTTGTAAAAGGCCTAAACATAGACTCAAGAACGCAAATAGAATTTTTCAACCCAACTTTTCTCACTTTTCATGCGCTTGCAGTTCAAATTTTAATTATATCCATTAAATGCCTAGAAATGCATGAAATGACTTAAATATAGCAACAAATTTTATTTAAAAGATCTCTAATTTTTCCCACATGAAACATATTATATTGTGTTACTAATGCCAAATTTTGGCACTCTTTCGGATATATTTTCTAACTTTAAGACATGAATTGCATTTCTAGCTATTTACCAAATAATAATCAATTTTGAACTACATGTATATAAAAAATAAACTATAAATTCAAGCAAAATCCATATTTAGGTACTTATATATATTTCTAGCTCTCTAAAAAAATAAACTCAAAATTCAAAAGTTTGCTATTGAAAATCCAAATGAACACATGTATTTTATTGCTTTTTAATTGTTTGCCGAGTGTCTTATAAAAAACACCCGGCAACGACTCTGGTTTTTTGTTTGCCGAGTGTAATTACAATCGGCAAAGCACCTGTTTGCCGAGTTCTTTTTTTGCCGAGTGTATTGTCCTGGATACTTAGCAAAGGCCTTGTTTTGGGAGTGCCCGATGAAATGCACTCAGTAAACAATGTTTTCCCTGTAGTGCTTACAGAATTATAGGATACTGGCAGTAGCTCTCAGCAATCACCGAGCGATCTGTAAATTATAGCTACATTAATATTCGAAGAGGCGAATCCATTTGTCATGTCAGTGCAGTGTGATCGTGGCCGCCCCTCCTCTCCGTCGCCCCCTCCCCCTCCTCCCCGCGCGGGTGACCGAGGGGCCCCAGCCCTAGCCGCCGGTCCTCCCCGCCTTCCCCTCCCTCCCCTCCGCCGCCGCCGGGCAAAGCCCGTGCATCTGACGGCGGCGGAGGTACTGCCTCCCCTCTTGGGTCTTTGGGTGGCGCGGGACGCCCCATCTCGAGGGTGTGACCCCGATCTGGATCGTGGTGGCGCCGATCTGGACCAAGGCGCCCTTCTGGACAACGATGGCGTGGCGGCCGGTCGGCGTCCCAGTGGTGGCCTTGGCGGTAGGGCTGGCGCAACCCTTTCCGATCTGGGGCGGAGGGCCCTGGATCAGGGGCGGCGGCCCCTGGGATGGCCTCCCTGTCCGTTAGCGCGGCGGGGCAGGTGGGCTGCCGGGGATCGGACCGGATGGCCGGCGATTCATCAGCGGGTTGGTGCAACGGCTTGCTGCCCCGGCGGCCAACGGCGCCGAGCTGCTTCTTCCTCCAACCCATGTTGCGTGCACTGATGGGGATATGTACCTAGGGTAGGGTCATAGGCCTGACCTACATGCCCTACCTAAGGACACTGCCCCAGAAAGCTTAAGAGCTACAAGGAAGCCTCCGACTGAAATCGCCAAGACATACAAGTCACTCGACAATATACACTCGGAGGTACCTTTCACTCGACGCTTACCTTTCACTCGGAAGGACCAGAAGACAGTCGACCACAGAAGCCCAGAAGTCACCCCAGGGAGGCTAACGGGCGGGCATTCATCAAGACCTTTAATAGCATTTATTGTGTACGTTACCAATAACGTTCACCCCCTTTATGACCACGATTAAACCCCTTAATGCCAGACGTTATGAGGGGCAGCGCACTCTATATAAGCCACCCCTCCCCGCTGGTAGAAGGGTTCGAAACCTTTTGTAACACAACACACATATTTCACTCGACAGAGTAGAGAGCTCTCCGGAGCACTGAGACGTAGGGCTGTTATCACTTCCGAGTGAGGCCTGAACTCATACATCTGTGTGTACATCCTCACCGTAGCTAGGACTCTGCCCTCTCATTCGTACCCCTACTTTCTACTGTCAGGCTTGTTCCCACGACAGTTGGCGCCCACCGTGGGGCATGGCGTCTATCGAGTCATGGTGCAAATGGTTTTTTCTTCATTCTTCGGCAGCGGATCAACAACCATCGTCAGAGAAATTGGCCGCTGAAATTCTGGCCATTGCGCCATTCGTACAAAGAAAAAGGATCAGGGAAGTATCCATTCAATCTAGTATTTTTACAACAAATTATCTCACAATGAGTTTGTCTATTCCTCCTGTAGGATCAAACATCACCCAGGCGTGATCAATCATTAAACGAAAAAGGAGGAGAGGCGATACATCTCCATCGACGCCGCAAGGCTCCTCCGCCTGGTCGACTGCCTGCCGGCGGCTTCCATGACGCGGGGCTTCCCCAGTCGATCGTCCGCTCGACGGCGGCATCGGCGCCGTGGAGGAGTAGGCCCGACCGGTGACGCGAGACTCCTCCCTTTCCGCTCTCCGCAGAGACACGAACCTGGCCGGCAGCGCGGAGCTCCTCCGCCCGGTCGCCCGCCCGACGTCGGCCTCCACGCCGCGGAGGCATCGGCCTGGCCGCAGCGCAGCGCTCCTCCGCCCAGTCACCTCCTCGTCACGCAAGGAAACGGAAGAACGTGGGGTGGCCGTTTTCGCTAAGGTAATTGCGTCATTAAGCGGCTCATCAGGTGAGTATTTCCAACGCCAGTTACTCCATGGAGTGAGTGCCTAATTACCGCGGCCAATTAATGGTCGTCGGCGCTCCACCTCCTCTTTTCCTCCGCTCAGGGCGCGCTCTCTCTCTCTCTTTCTGCGTACACGGTCTCTTCGCATGCCTCACTATGTGTAATTACTAGTAGATGCGTCCGTACCAGAAAGTTATGTCGGGCATGCACGTGTCTTCGCATGCTCCACCCGGGTTGACTCAGGCATGCTTCCATGCACTCCCGTATGGTAGTACTAGTGCATGCGCGCACTCAATTGGCGAACGCACTTGACCCAAGTGCAATTCATGGGCCAATTACCATTTCATTAAGATAATCACCCTATTAAGCGGCCAATTAGTTATTAGTGCACGCATGCATGCACTATAATCACCGGGCTTTAAGTCCTTCCAAAAGGCGTCAATGCAGGAGCGTTTTTGATCAGCAATAAATATTCGTGGCTATACTTGCTATACTAACTTGCAGGGTCGTTCGTCCGTCATAATCTCCGGACAGCAGTATACTGGGATGGACATTTCATACGACCAACTAACGCGGTGACACGCAGATGAAATTTGCGTCCAGACGACTAACGTGTAGCGATTTGTCCGCCCGCTACGTCATCACTCAACCGGACGCATCTTCGTCAGTCGGCCGCCCCGCGCGTCACCACTCGACGAGACACGTCTTCGTCACTCGACAGCTCCGCACATCGCCATTCAGTCGGATGCTCCATCGCCACTCGGCGAGACACGTCTTCGACACTCGACAGCTCCGCGCATCGTCATTCAGTTGGATGCTCCGTCGCCACTCGGCGAGACACGTCTTCGACACTCGACAGCTCCGCGCATCGTCATTCAGTCGGATGTTTCATCGCCACTCGGCGAGACACGTCTTCGACACTCGACAGCTCCGCGCATCGTCATTCAGTCGGATGATTCATCGCCACTCGGCGAGACACCTCTTCGACAGTCGACAGCTCCGCGCACCATCATTCAGTCGGATGCTTCATCGCCACTCGGCGAGACACCTCTTCGACACTCGACAGCTCCGCGCATCGTCATTCAGTCGGATGCTCCATCGCCACTCGGCGAGACACCTCTTCGACACTCGACTGGACGCGTCGTCATCACTCGGCAGCTCCGCGCATCGCCATTCAGTCGGACGCTCCATCGTCACTCGGCAGCTCCGCGCGCCTTCACTCTACGGGACGCGTCGCGTTCACTCGGCAGCTCCGCGCGCCTTCACTCTACGGGACGCGTTGCCTTCACTCGGCAGCTCTGCGCATCGCCATTCAGTCGGACCCTCCTTCGACACTCGGCAGCTCCGCGCATCGCCATTCAGTCGGACCCTCCTTCGACACTCGGCAGCTCCGCGCATCGCCATTCAGTCGGACGCTCCTTCGACACTCGGCAGCTCCGCGCATCGCCATTCAGTCGGACGCTCCTTCGACACTCGGCAGCTCCGCGCATCGCCATTCAGTCGGACGCTCCTTCGACACTCGGCAGCTCCGCGCATCGCCATTCAATCGGACGCTCCTTCGACACTCGGCAGCTCCGCGCATCGCCATTCAGTCGGACGCTCCTTCGACACTCGGCAGCTCCGCGCATCGCCACTCAGCCGGACGTGTCTACTTCGCTCGACCGCCCCGCGCGTTATCAGACAGCTAAGTCATTCTTCACAGACTTCATTCAATAAATTAATTATTTATGCATTACCGAGTGTCAAGTAAGTCGCACATGATGTTCACTCGGAGGCCACGCCACCGAGTGTACCTCTGCGCTCGGTTGTTTATTTTCATGTCGGAACAGTACACTTCCGCTTCTTTTGGGTCCAGTACTCAAACGAGTTTAGTTGGATCCTTCACTCTTTTAGACCCTTGCTGGTTCCGAACCAACAAGCACCTGGCACAACCAGTGGGTGTCTTTGGGTGTTATTTACACAAATCATTTCAACAAACATCAAATTACTTCGAGAATTTTTTATGTTAGCTTGTGTTATTTTTCATACACAGGTTACCTGGACGCCTCTATGCGCCATTCTCGACGACATGGTCGACTCGGTCGCCCCGCGCGCCGTCGCTTGTTCGGACGCCTCCTCGACGACATGCTAGACTCGGCCGCCCCGCGCGCCGTCACCTGGTCGGACGCCTCCGCGACAACATTCTCGACTCGGCTGCCCCGCGCGCCGTTACTTGACCGCCCCGTCGCCATTCAGCCAGAGACATTTACTTCACTCGGATGGCCCGCGCGCCACCACTCGGCGGGACGTGTCGTCATCACTCGGCAGCTCCGCGCTTCACCATTCAGTCGGACGCTCCTTCGACACTCGACAGCTCCGCGCTTCGCCATTCAGTCGGACGCTCCTTCGACACTCGGCAGCTCCGCGCGCCGTCACTCTACTGGACGCGTCGTCATTACTCGGCAGCCCCACGCTTCGCCATTCAGTCGGACGCTCCTTCGACACTCGGCAGCTCCGTGCTTCGCCATTCAGTCGGACGCTCCTTCGACACTCGGCAGCTCCGCGCATCGCCACTCAGCCGGACGCTCCATCGTCACTCGGCAGCCCCGCGCGCCGTCACTCGGTTGGACGCGTCGTCATTACTCGGCAGCCCCGCGCTTCGCCATTCAGTCGGACGCTCCTTCGACACTCGGCAGCTCCGCGCATCGCCACTCAGCCGGACGCTCCATCGTCACTCGGCAGCCCCGCGCGCCGTCACTCGGCGGGACGCGTCGTCATCACTCAGCAGCTCCGCGCATCGCCACTCCGTGTGGCACGTCTTCATCATCGGCCGCCCCGCGCGCCATGGCTCGGCTTAGCTGCGATTCCGTATCGCCTAAGTCAAAAACTGCTCCGAGTGAGGACATCATCCACACTCGGGGGCTTAGCTGCGATTCCGTATCGCCTAAGTTAAAATCCAGTCCGAGTGAGGACATCATCCACACTCGGGGGCTTAGCTGCGATTCCGTATCGCCTAAGTTAAAAACCACTTCGAGTGGGGACATCCTCCACACTCGGAGGCTTAGCTGCGATTCCGTATCGCCTAAGTTAAAAACCACTCGGGGGCTTAGCTGCGATTCCGTATCGCCTAAGTTAAAAACCACTCCGAGTGGGGACATCCTCCACACTCGGGGGCTTAGCTGCGATTCCGTATCGCCTAAGTTAAAAACCACTCGGGGGCTTAGCTGCGATTCCGTATCGCCTAAGTTAAAAACCACTCCGAGTGAGGACATTCCACACTCGGGGGCTTAGCTGCGATTCCGTATCGCCTAAGTTAAAAACCACTCCGAGTGAGGACATTCCACACTCGGGGGCTTAGCTGCGATTCCGTATCGCCTAAGTTAAAAACCACTCGGGGGCTTAGCTGCGATTCCGTATCGCCTAAGTTAAAAACCACTTCGAGTGGGGACATCCTCCACACTCGGAGGCTTAGCTGCGATTCCGTATCGCCTAAGTTAAAAACCACTCGGGGGCTTAGCTGCGATTCCGTATCGCCTTAGTTAAAAACCACTCCGAGTGGGGACATCCTCCACACTCGGGGGCTTAGCTGCGATTCCGCATCGCCTAAGTTAAAAACCACTCGGGGGCTTAGCTGTGATTCCGTATCGCCTAAGTTAAAAACCACTCCGAGTGGGGACATCCTCCACACTCGGGGGCTTAGCTGCGATTCCGTATCGCCTAAGTTAAAAACCACTCCGAGTGAGGACATTCTGATGGGGATGTGTACCTAGGGTAGGGTCATAGGCCTGAACTACCTGCCCTACCTAAGGACACTGCCCCAGAAAGCTTAAGGGCTACAAGGAGATCTCCGACTAAAATCACCAAGGCATACAAGTCACTCGACAATATCCACTCGGAGATTACCTTTCACTCGGAAGACAATCAATCACTCGGTCGTATGGCTCACTCGGATATGCGAAGACCGACAGTCGACAAGGCAGTCGAAGCACCATCTGGCGTTACGACATCAATGCCCCACTTTGTAACATAGGAGGTGAAGGGGTGGCGCACTCTATATAAGCCACCCCCCACCACTAGACTAAGGGGACCTTTTTCTTCTACCTCTCTCTCTTTCCTTCTAGTCTCCGGACTTAGCTCAGGCAGGGGATCCGTTCTCCGCTCTCTCCCACACATATTGTAATCTCCGGATATATACTCAGATAAAACAAAGCCTCTCCGGAGCACGAGACGTAGGGTTGTTATCTCCACCGTGAGAGGCCTGAACTCGCTAAAATACCGTGTCACCCATATGCATTTCGGTAGATCATGCTCCTTTACCCTACCCCCTTCGTACTGTCGGAGCCTTTTGGTTTGAAGAATGCTGGCGCTACTTTCATGCGCATGGTTCAGAAGTGTTTGCTCGATCAGATTCCTCGGAACATTGAAGCGTATATGGATGATATCGTAGTCAAGTCTCGCAAAGGTTCCGACCTGTTGTCTGACTTGGCTGAAACATTCGCCAATTTGAGGAGGTATGATATTAAGTTAAATCCGACTAAGTGCACTTTCGGCGTTCCCGGTGGAAAATTACTCGGTTTTCTCGTTTCCGAAAAAGGAATCGACGTTAACCCTGAAAAGATCGGCGCCATCGTCCGAATGAAAAGCCCTGAGCGTGTGCACGATGTCCAGAAGCTCACAGGTTGCTTGGCAGCATTGAGTCGATTCATTTCCCGTCTCGGTGAGAAGGCACTGCCTTTATACCGACTGATGAAGAAGTCTGATACATTTGAGTGGACTCCAGAAGCTGAAGCAGCGTTTGTCGAGCTCAAAGCCCCGCTTACCACCCAGCCGATGCTTGCTGCTCCGCACAGCAAGGAGCCATTGTTATTGTACATCGCGGCCACTAATCAGGTCGTCAGTACAGTACTAACTGTCGAGCGGGAAGAGGAAGGCAAGGCTTACAAAGTACAATGCCCGGTCTATTATATTTCTGAAGTGTTGACTCCGTCGAAGCAAAGATATCCACATTACCAGAAGCTCGTATATGGTATATATCTGACTGCAAAGAAGGTGGCACACTACTTTCAGGATCACTCAATTTCAGTCGTCAGTGATGCTCCGTTATCTGAAATTCTCAATAATCGAGATGCGACTGGTCGAGTGGCCAAATGGGCTATTGAACTCCTTTATCTTGATATCAAATTTGAAGCAAAGAAAGCAATCAAGTCTCAAGCGCTTGCTGATTTCCTCGCTGAGTGGATCGAGCAACAGCAGCCAATCCAACTTCACTCGGCACACTGGACCATGTTCTTTGATGGTTCAAAGATGCTGAATGGATCTGGCGCTGGCGTCGTACTGGTATCCCCAAAAGGCGATAAACTCAGCTATGTCTTACAGATTCACTTTGATTCCTCCAATAATGAAGCTGAATATGAAGCACTTTTGTATGGATTGCGTATGGCCATTTCACTCGGCGTCCGGCGGCTGATGGTTTATGGCGATTCTGATTTGGTGGTTAATCAAGTAATGAAAGAGTGGGATGTCAGGAACCCCGCTGTGACTGGATACTGCAATGCAGTAAGAAAACTCGAGAAGAAATTTGAAGGTTTGGAACTCCATCATGTTCCCCGAGTGAAGAATCAAGCAGCTGATGAGTTGGCAAAGATTGGATCAACTCGGAAACCTATCCCCAGCAATGTGTTTCTCGAGCACATTCATTCTCCTTCGGTGCAGGAAGATCCTTTCACTGAAGAGCCCCCGCAAGCGAAGAGCGCCTATGATCCGACTGAAGTTGATGTCCCAGCTGTCATTGATCTGGTCATGGAGATTTTGGTAATCACGCCCGACTGGACTGTACCATATATTGCGTACATTCTCAGAAGAGAACTCCCAGATGATGAAGATGAGGCTCGACAGATAGTCCGCAGATCCAAGGCTTTTACCGTAATCAATGGACAACTCTACAGAGAAAGTGTGACTGGCATAGCTCAGCGGTGCATTTCTCCTGAAGAAGGTCGACTGATTCTGGAAGAGATTCACTCGGGAACTTGTGGCCATCATGCATCCTCTAGGACGATTGTTGCCAAAGCTTACCGGGCTGGTTTCTTCTGGCCACGTGCCAATGAGATGGCTAAAGATATTGTCGATCACTGCGAAGGATGTCAGTTTTACTCGAATCTGTCACACAAACCTGCGTCTGCCTTGAAGACCATTCCACTCGTCTGGCCGTTCGCTGTGTGGGGCTTGGATATGGTTGGACCCCTTAGAACAGGTCAGAGTGGGTTTACTCATTTACTGGTTGCAGTCGACAAGTTCACTAAGTGGATCGAAACTAAGCCCATCAGGAAGCTGAACGCCCGCACTGCTATCAAATTCATAAAAGAGATAACGTTCCGGTATGGGGTCCCCCACAGTATCATTACAGACAATGGTTCTAACTTTGACTCGGAAGAGTTCAGGTACTTTTGCTCTTCTCAAGGCACTCGGGTGGATTACGCATCCGTTGCGCACCCCCAGTCAAACGGTCAAGCTGAGCGAGCGAACGGCCTTATCCTTCAAGGATTGAAACCTCGGCTCATGCGAGATCTTGATCATGCTGCCGGAGCTTGGGTCACTGAGTTACCGTCTGTTCTGTGGGGCTTGAGGACAACTCCCAACCGGTCGACTGGACGCACTCCTTTCTTCCTTGTATATGGAGCTGAAGCCGTATTGCCGAGTGACGTCCTTCACAATTCTCCTCGAGTGGATCTTTACTCTGAAGACGAAGCTGAGCAAGCAAGACAAGATGGAGTGGATCTCCTAGAGGAAGAGCGTGAGATGGCCCTGATCCGATCAACTGCATATCAACAAGACCTTCGCCGCTTCCATGCAAGACATGTCAAGAGCCGTTCGTTCCACGAAGGTGATTTGGTGCTCCGAGTGGATCAGCAGCGACCTCATAAGTTGGCCCCAGCTTGGGAGGGCCCATTCGTCATCATCAAGGTGCTTAACAACGGGGCGTACCATCTTTTCAACTTGAAGAAGAATATTGACGAGCCACGCGCCTGGAATGCGGACCTGCTTCGACGTTTTTATTCTTGATAACAGAGTTGCTTGGATATAATAAGGATACCCCAGACAATGTTATTTGTTAAATGAAGACTCCCGCAGTCTATTGTCGATTCCGATCGCACAGTTTTACATTCAAAATTACTCCGAGTGAAGAGCGATCCTCTCTCTCGGGGGCTTAGCTGCGAATCCGTTTCGCCTAAGTTCAAAACTTTTCCGAGTGTATGACATTCAGTACACTCGGAGACTTAGCTGCGAGCCAGTCCTCGCCTAAGTTCAAAAATTACTCCGAGTGAAGAGCGATCCTCTCTCTTGGGGGCTTAGCTGTGAATCCGTTTCGCCTAAGTAAAAACTTTTCCGAGTGTATGACATTCAGTACACTCGGAGACTTAGCTGCGAGCCAGTCCTCGCCTAAGTTCAAAAATTACTCCGAGTGAAGAGCGATCCTCTCTCTCGGGGGCTTAGCTGCGAATCCGTTTCGCCTAAGTTCAAAACTTTTCCGAGTGTATGACATTCAGTACACTCGGAGACTTAGCTGCGAGCCAGTCCTCGCCTAAGTTCAAAAATTACTCCGAGTGAAGAGCGATCCTCTCTCTCGGGGGCTTAGCTGCGAATCCGTTTCGCCTAAGTAAAAACTTTTCCGAGTGTATGACATTCAGTACACTCGGAGACTTAGCTGCGAGCCAGTCCTCGCCTAAGTTCAAAAATTACTCCGAGTGAAGAGCGATCCTCTCTCTCGGGGGCTTAGCTGCGAATCCGTTTCGCCTAAGTTCAAAACTTTTCCGAGTGTATGACATTCAGTACACTCGGAGACTTAGCTGCGAGCCAGTCCTCGCCTAAGTTCAAAAATTACTCCGAGTGAAGAGCGATCCTCTCTCTCGGGGGCTTAGCTGCGAATCCGTTTCGCCTAAGTAAAAACTTTTCCGAGTGTATGACATTCAGTACACTCGGAGACTTAGCTGCGAGCCAGTCCTCGCCTAAGTTCAAAAATTACTCCGAGTGAAGAGCGATCCTCTCTCTCGGGGGCTTAGCTGCGAATCCGTTTCGCCTAAGTAAAAACTTTTCCGAGTGTATGACATTCAGTACACTCGGAGACTTAGCTGCGAGCCAGTCCTCGCCTAAGTTCAAAAATTACTCCGAGTGAAGAGCGATCCTCTCTCTCGGGGGCTTAGCTGCGAATCCGTTTCGCCTAAGTTCAAAACTTTTCCGAGTGTACGACATTCAGTACACTCGGAGACTTAGCTGCGAGCCAGTCCTCGCCTAAGTTCAAAAATTACTCCGAGTGAAGAGCGATCCTCTCTCTCGGGGGCTTAGCTGCGAATCCGTTTCGCCTAAGTTCAAAACTTTTCCGAGTGTATGACATTCAGTACACTCGGAGACTTAGCTACGAGCCAGTCCTCGCCTAAGTTCGAAAATTACTCCGAGTGAAGAGCGATCCTCTCTCTCGGGGGCTTAGCTGCGAATCCGTTTCGCCTAAGTTCAAAACTTTTCCGAGTGTATGACATTCAGTACACTCGGAGACTTAGCTGCGAGCCAGTCCTCGCCTAAGTTCGAAAATTACTCCGAGTGAAGAGCGATCCTCTCTCTCTGGGGCTTAGCTGCGAATCCGTTTCGCCTAAGTAAAAACTTTTCCGAGTGTATGACATTCAGTACACTCGGAGACTTAGCTGCGAGCCAGTCCTCGCCTAAGTTCAAAAATTACTCCGAGTGAAGAGCGATCCTCTCTCTCGGGGGCTTAGCTGCGAATCCGTTTCGCCTAAGTAAAAACTTTTCCGAGTGTATGACATTCAGTACACTCGGAGACTTAGCTGCGAGCCAGTCCTCGCCTAAGTTCAAAAATTACTCCGAGTGAAGAGCGATCCTCTCTCTCGGGCGAATCCGTTTCGCCTAAGTTCAAAACTTTTCCGAGTGTATGACATTCAGTACACTCGGAGACTTAGCTACGAGCCAGTCCTCGCCTAAGTTCGAAAATTACTCCGAGTGAAGAGCGATCCTCTCTCTCGGGGGCTTAGCTGCGAATCCGTTTCGCCTAAGTTCAAAACTTTTCCGAGTGTATGACATTCAGTATACTCGGAGACTTAGCTGCGAGCCAGTCCTCGCCTAAGTTCGAAAATTACTCTGAGTGAAGAGCGATCCTCTCTCTCGAGGGCTTAGCTGCGAATCCGTTTCGCCTAAGTTCAAAACCTTTCCGAGTGTATGACATTCAGTACACTCGGAGACTTAGCTGCGAGCCAGTCCTCGCCTAAGTTCGAAATTTACTCCGAGTGAAGAGCGATCCTCTCTCTCGGGAGCTTAGCTGCGAATCCGCTTCGCCTAAATTCAAAACCTTTCCGAGTGTATGACATTCAGTACACTCGGGGGTTTAGCTGTGAACTAGTCTTCGCCTAAGCCCTAAATTCTTTCGAGTGCTGAACGCCCGTTCCATTCGAGAATTAAATAAATTAAGCCAAGCTAAATGTCGGAAAGCGAAATGCGAGTAAGACTAAAATCTCTGGCGTAACAGAAACTTGTTCGCGCAAAGGGAAGTTCTCAGGCTTAAGGCCTGAACGAAGTTTACTCGGTTACACCAACACTCGGCATACCGAGGCAAATAAAGTTTTTACCATAAGCAGAGTTCCAATTCAAGCTCCAGCAGGACTTGAAGGTTCAACAAAGGTATCCAGGTCGATTCCGTCGGCGATCCGAGTGGCAGCATCGATGAAAGTCTCCATGAAATCTTCAAATTTGAGTTTCTTTGTGTTGGTCACTCGGAGATCCTTCAGTTTGTCCTCTCTAGCTTCCTTGCAATGAACCATGACGAGTGAAAGTGCCACGTCAGCACCACAGCGGGCAGCAGATTTCTTCCACGATTGCACTCGATCAGGAATCTCATTGAGCCGAGTCATCATTGACTCGAGGTCAGTCTGGAGAAGATCTTCAGGCCACAGTTCCTTGTCGACCTTCTCAAATGCAGCTCTCAGCCGAGTGATGAATCCTTGGACGCTCTTAAGACGAGCTTCGAGACGAAACATATCCATGGCCACGGCGTCTCCGACGAGAGACTTTGTGGGGTCCAGATTGGGTTCAATTTCTTCAGTTTCTTTTTCGAAGTCTTGACAGAATTCTGCATGAAGAGAAAGTGAAAGGGTGATCATAATACCATTCTGGAAAAACCAAAGAAATTCATTCGACAGATGAGGGTTACCTTCGAGCATGCTGAACATTTTCTTCGCAAAGTCTCCCAAGTGTTTCTCCAGAGCGGTCTTACTCTTGGTCTGCACTTCGAGTTTTTTGATCCATTCGGATCGTTCCTGCTTGAGCTTGGTGTTCTCCTCTTCCAGTTTACTGGCTGCTGCAAGTTTCTTCTCAGCAGCTGCAGTTTTCTCCTTCGCTTCCTTCTGAGCATCAGCAAGTGATTTGTCCTTGTCCTCGAGCGCCTTCTTCATGGTATCTAAAGAAATAGCATTGTTGAGGCGCACTCGGAGACGACGGTTTTCATCACGTACGTCTGTTCGAGTGGATTCACTCGGTTCAAAGGGTGGAAATCGAAGGTGATAATACAATTGATCAACAAAGATTACCTCCCAAAGTCTTCAGTTCGGTCTGTGCACGGTCCAGGTTGTTGTTCGTCAGCTCCAGATCTAGCAGAAGTCGGTTCTTTTCCTTCTCCAGCTCGACGTACTTGGTCCCGAGCCCACAGGCTTTCTGAAATCAGCAAAAATAGTGGTTCAGTCGACATAACAATTTCTCTACTCCCGAGTGGATAAGTTCAACTGCAGTCGACTGAAAGACGGCCCGCCGCCCCACCCCACAACCCTATGCAAGCATCATATCATGGTTGATGGAAATGATGTCCATGAAACTTGCAGAATGGTTCTAAAGACTACTGCCCATCGTCAACGATCGACAGTAGTCTCGGGGACTACACCTAGTGGGTGCACTCAGCGTGCCCCCACTGGAAACAAAAACACTCGACCAGGTCTGGCCTGTCCGAGTATAAAAGAAAGAAGCAAGCAACCAAACATCGTCTCTATCAGACCACCGCCGAAGCAAGCACTCGACGGCGGTCTCGGGGACTACACCCAGTGGGTGCACTCAGCGTGCCCCCACTGGACCTACTTTTACTCGACAAGGTCTGCCCTGTTGAATGGAAACAATATTAAGACCCCCGCCGATGCCTTTGTCATTCGACAGCGGTCTCGGGGACTACACCCAGTGGGTGCACTCAGCGTGCCCCCACTGGACCAGAAAATACTTGGTCTACTGGCGAAGAAAAACACCCCAGTGGGTGTAAAATCAAGACGGAGAGGAATTCAATCGGAAATGAACTTACAATACCACTTACTCGGACGTTGGCCTGAAGCGCTGAGCTGGCTTCATAGGCTGACTTGCTAGCTTCATACGCCTCTTTTGTCCGCAGCATCATCTGCCCAGCCTGGATCATGGCCTCCTTGGCAGCTCCGGTTTGGTCCTCCGGGACGTGGTACAAAGGGTATGCAGGCGTCGAGTGAGCTGGTGTAGTCACTGGAGCAGTTGGAGGTGCTTGGGATTGTCCAATAAGCGTCGAAGCCACCAGAATAGAAGTGGCCGGCGGAGCACTCGACAGTGGAGTTACAAGGGTTGGAGGCGTCGCCGCAGTCGTACCACGGGGCGTCTGGACAGACGGTGGTCCCCGAGTGCCCACGCGTGGAGCCTCTGGAAGCACAGTTTCATCCTCCGCTCCTCCCCGCGGCTCCTCATCATCTTCCAGTTCGATGACTTCGTCAGCTACAGTCGGCAATTTTAATCAAAACACTCGCCAATTATTCTTCAACAAGCAGAGTAAAGTATGGAGTTGTCATACCTCGTTGGGAGGTGGCTACATCAGGAGTGTCCACTTCCATATGGTCTCCATCATCCCGATGGGGCGACGTTACGGAGGTAGCAGCTCTGGCAAATAAATTTCACTCGGTCAAACATCAACATAAAGTTCTTCAACAGCAAAGTAAGGAAAATGAACGCTCACGTGGAGGCAACATGCACGGCTATCTTGATTCGAGGCAGGGCCTTCCGAGGCTTTGGCACGTCTGGCTTGAGCTGTTTCGCAGCCTTTTCAGTCGACCTCGTTGTCGCGACACGGTCACGTTTCGGGTTCCTCGTGCTCGACGCCACAGTTTTGCTCTGGGTGACCTCCGGGTCGTTCTGCGGCTTGGCCCGACGCTCGGTGCGCGAAGGGACAGGGGCCTCCACCTCGTCTTCATCCAGGTCGTCGTCGCTGCTCTCGGTGTCGTCAGCATAGTCACCGTCTACGCTGCCGTCGACGCTTCCTTCTTCTTCATCAGGATGTTCTCCATTGGGTACGGGCGAGTACATGTTCGTAAATTCCTGCGAGGTTCAAGTTTCAAATTCAGTCGACTGAAGATTCAGTTACTCGGCAAAGTATTAAAACAATCGACAAATATATAACTCACCAAGTTCTTTGGCGGGTTCAAAGCGGAGAAAGGCGGAATTCGTTTGGATCCTTCTGGGTTATCACAGGCTCCAGTGATGCTTCTGAGCCACTGAGAAACAGTCTGATCGGAAACTTCCTCAGGATGAGTCCGGGTGGTATCCTCAGGGCCCGAATAATGCCACATGGTGTGATCCCGAGCTTGGAGAGGCTGAATTCGTCGACTCAGAAACGTTTCAAGGAGGTCCAAACCAGTCACTCCACCGCGGATCAGTTCAGATATAGCATTCACTAAGATCCCTACCTGGATTTTCTCTACCTTTGTCACGTACAGCGGTTTGGGAGTAACAGGTCGATCCAGGGTGAAAGGAGGAAGTCCAATCGACATATTTGGTGATGCAACATCTTTGCAATAAAACCAGGTCGACTGCCAACCCCGAACGGAGTCGGGAAAAGTCATAGAGGGGAACGCGCTCCTACCTCTCTTCTGAATCCCTAAGCCACCACACAGTTGGATCACATTGGTTTTGCTATCTTTGGGATTGGCTTTCTTGACGGCTTGGGATCTGACAGAGAATATGTGCTTGAACAAACCCCAATGTGGGGGACAGCCCAGGAAACATTCGCACAAGGTTACGAAGCAGGAAAGATAGGTAATTGCATTCGGAGGAAGGTGGTGGAGTTGCGCTCCAAAATAGTTCAAGAAAGCACGGATGAACGGATGGGGAGGCATGGAAAAACCTCGCTCGATGTGGGTGAGAAGCAGAACTCGCTCGCCGTCATGTGGCTCCGGCTCGACCTCCCCCTTCGGCAACCGCCAGGAATCGGCAGCTATAAACCCATCGACGACGAGGTTGTTCACATCCTCCGCCGTGACCGTCGATTGAAGAAAATCCCCCTGGATCCACCCCGGCGGCACCGTCGACCGGGCTCCCGACGGCTTCTTCGCCTTGGCGCCTCCCTTCTTGGCGCGCTCGAGCTTCTCCATCTTGCCCTTCGTCATGGCGGCGGCGGTCGGCGAAGCAGAGCAGGGCGGAGGAAGAGGAGGAGAAGATTGGATTTGGGGGAAGAGTACTGTACCAGCACCGGCGTCGTCGCCTCTTATACCCGCTCGTGTGAGCCACTGACCTGCGGGCCCGCAGGATCTCTGGATATCCCGAAATCAGAGGAGGAGCGATACGTGGCGATATGGGCGGCGCGATAATCGAGGCGCCGTTCCTGCACTTGCCTTAGCAGTTATGCCATCTCCGCTGAGCGCGCGCGCGCTCTTATCCAAATTTCAAAACCCGCGAGACTCGGACCCGGGGTAGCAAACTGTTTCGTCAGAAGATTCTCCAGATCACTCGAACCTGGCTTTGAGCTCGGTTTCATTCGGACCAGTTTCCAAGTTCAGTTTTACTCGGACACACTCCAAGACAGAATTGATCAGGGCGGACGATTAAGGTTTCAATCGACGCAGATTTCTGGGAAGCCTCAAAATACACTCGGAATTTTTGTGTCTCGTCTGAACCTGCATTGACACCTTTTACACTCGAACCCCGATCCATTCGGGGGCTAATGATGGGGATATGTACCTAGGGTAGGGTCATAGGCCTGACCTACATGCCCTACCTAAGGACACTGCCCCAGAAAGCTTAAGAGCTACAAGGAAGCCTCCGACTGAAATCGCCAAGACATACAAGTCACTCGACAATATACACTCGGAGGTACCTTTCACTCGACGCTTACCTTTCACTCGGAAGGACCAGAAGACAGTCGACCACAGAAGCCCAGAAGTCACCCCAGGGAGGCTAACGGGCGGGCATTCATCAAGACCTTTAATAGCATTTATTGTGTACGTTACCAATAACGTTCACCCCCTTTATGACCACGATTAAACCCCTTAATGCCAGACGTTATGAGGGGCAGCGCACTCTATATAAGCCACCCCTCCCCGCTGGTAGAAGGGTTCGAAACCTTTTGTAACACAACACACATATTTCATTCGACAGAGTAGAGAGCTCTCCGGAGCACTGAGACGTAGGGCTGTTATCACTTCCGAGTGAGGCCTGAACTCATACATCTGTGTGTACATCCTCGCCGTAGCTAGGACTCTGCCCTCTCATTCGTACCCCTACTTTCTACTGTCAGGCTTGTTCCCACGACATGCACTCCGTCTTACCGGACATGGCCGTGCTGCTAGCCGGTTACCGGGTTGGGACGAAGCGGGAGGTGGGGATCCGGATTGGGATAATTCCTAGGTCGGCTCATGCCAGCCGCGACGTCGACGACACCCGAGGGTGCCGTTTTTCTTCTTGGAGACGTCGTTCGGGTCCGCCCTACATTATCCCACCTCACGGTCTCTCAGGTGAAAACCCTAGGGCGGCGACGACGCTCTCGGCGTTGTGCCCTTCTTGAAGGCATCGTCGTGAGAGCTATGTGGCGGTGGGCACCGCTTGTGTGCGTCGGCAGTTGCAGATGGCGTGCCCCACTTCCTCCAGGTGGTAGCTGTTCCGGGGGAAACCCTAGATCTGGGTCTTCCGGATAGGATGATGACGGAGACTTTGGTGCCGTTCTCCCTTCTGGGGGCATCATCTTGGAGCAGTGATTCACTGGAGAGGCCAACAAGTGGAGCGGTGTTACATCGACCGCATTGAAGACGGTGGGTCTCGGCGGCATGGAGCAGTGGAGTCTTAGAGTTGGACGTGGTTTGATCGACGCGCGCAGGCTGGTGGCGCTGTCTGGTTTCGTGGTGACATCGATGGCAGATGGGACTGGCAAGATCTATGCAGTGATTCTTCCTGAATACAGGATGACGGATGATGGCGGAAGATGGCGGCGGCGGATCCTTGAGCGTGCGCAGGCGGTGCACGTTATGGGACGCCTAGACCGGATGGTTGTCACAACCCCAGATCTCAACCCTGTCATTAAGCTAATTAATTAGCCTTGTCATCATGATCATCCTACATAAATTGCAGTTAGAGAATAATCCAACTTCAAATTCAAATTTAAAATAAAGTCAAAATTAAAAGTTATCCAAACAGTAGAATAAAATGTTCATAATATTGCAAATAATCCCAGAACAATTATAAAAATAAAATTAACATTATTTGGATTTCAAAATTTACCCTAACATTAACAGCTCATTTAATCCAATTGCATTTAACTAAAATTCAAATGAAATTATTTAACTACCAAACTTTTTGTGGCAGTGGGAAATATTGCATAATAATTATTGGGACCAGTCTCATATTTTACAAAAGTCAATTGCTGGCTAAACAAAATGCAAAATAGAAACTATAAAAGAAAAACGGAAAAGAAATAAAATAGAAGAAGGAAAAATCCTACTGTACTAGCGGCCCAAGTGCACAGTGCCTCGCGGCCCGGCCCACCTGCGTCGTCTCCATCCTCCGTCGCCGTGTCGACCGTGCGCGCGCGCACTCCCGCAGCCGGGGCCTCCCTCCTCGCCGATCGACAGCGGCCCTGCCGCTCGCCGTGGGTGGTTAAGGGCTACGCCCTGCCCTCCCCTAACCTCCCTGGCCCCTCTTCCCTCTCTCTCTCTGCCTCGCTCTCCTCCCTCCCGAACCCTGCCATCGCCGCGCTGCCTCGCCGTCGCGGCCACCGGCCACCTCGTGCTGCACCTGGATGTCCAGCAACTCCGTCGGGCTCTGCTTCATCACCTACGCCGCAAGATCGACGCGGGGAAGCCCTACGTCGACTGGGTCGACTGCGTCTTCCACTTCGGGCACCGGTGAATGCCACCGTCGATCTGCTGCCGTGCTGCGCTACAAGCCCCGACGAGCCTCCTTGTGCTCCAATGTGAGCGCCCGCTCGAACTCCCCTTCGTTCCGAGCTCGTTTTCGAGCTCTAGATCGTGGTTGCCGTCGCCGAACTCCGGCCACCGCCCGTCGTCGTGCAGCGCTCGACTCCGGCCACCTCTGCCCGCGTGGCTCACACCGTTGAACGCGCGCTCGTTCGCTCGTTCGAACGTGACTTTCCGCGCTCCGATCCGACCACCGTAGCCATTTTCCGGCGTTTACCGAGTGTCGCCGCCGCGTCTGGCTCGTCGTCGGCGACTAACCCCGGCCGGGCTGTCGTGGCCGGTTAATTAGGGCTAATTACGCGCTTAAGTACCCCCCTGTGTGTATGACATGCGGGCCCCGCTATTTAATTAAAACGCGGATTAGTCTCTGGTTAAAATTAAATAAACCACCGGGGCCCACGTGTCAGATTTGACCTTGCCCAGTCAACGTTGACTGGGCCCACCAGTCAGTGACCGTGGCCGCTGACAGGTGGCCCTCACCTTAATTAAAACAATTTTATAAATATTAAAACTGCTAATTAATCTGTTAATTATACTGTTAAATTAATCTGTGACTGACATATGGGTCCCACCAACTAATTAACTTAATTAGATAATACTAACCTCTGTTAATTAACTGAGTCAATGACAGGTGGGACCCACTAGTCAGTTTGACCAGTCAAAGTCCACAGTTGACTGCTGACGTCACCCTGACATCATGCTGACGTCACACGTTACTGTTTTGGATAATTCGAATTTAATAATTAAATTAATTTCAGAAAATCCAGAAAATGTTTAAATCTTTGAAAAATCATAGAAAATAAACCGTAACTCGGATGAAAATAATTTATATATGAAAAACGATCAGAAAAATATGAAGAATCCGAATATGTGATCAAAATGCTTGACCATCACTCCTAATTAGGTGAACATGGAACTTTCCCCTCCGGTTCAATATACCGATAACTGCCCGGAGCTGGGAAAATATTCCCGGATATTTTCCCGCTCCGTTTAAAATACTTAGTCCTGCGTTAGGACACCGTAGCACAGCTTATTGCCATGCCAAACATCTGTGTGCATTGTTTGCTTCATATTTACTGTTTCTTCCCCCTCTTCTCTCCGGTAGACTCCGAGACCGACGCTGCTCCCGAGTACAACTACGTCACCGACGACCCTCCTTCCTTTTCAGCAGAGCTTCCAGGCAAGCAAACCCCCTTGATCATTCCTATATCACCTATTCCTTCTCCCCCATGCTTGCATTAGAATTTGCTACTGTAATTGATTGCTCCAATTCGGATGCATAGCCTGTTTTTGTAACCTGCTGTTGTTACTTTACCTGTCATCCTAAACTGCTTAGAATAGGTTGGTTAGTGATCCATCAGTGACCCCTCACCCTTGTCCATGTTGCCCCGCTTTGCTACCAGTGCCTCGATCAACGTGATCGATGTACAGAGACCGACACAGCACCTCACACCCCCTTAGTTGTACGACTCTGCAGAGCTACTATCGAGTGTCGAGGGTGATACCTCCTATCTCACTCCTGATGATATCTCTGTAGTGTAGCTAGTCGGTTATGGGTTACCGAGGGTGATTCCTCTTTCACCAGCACCGATGATGCCTCTGTCGTGCAATCCCTCAAGTGTGAACCCATCGAGGGTGATTCCTCCTAGTTCACCTTGACGGATACATCGAGTGGGAGTCCATCGAGGGTGATTCCTCGGCCTTCCCCCTTGATGATAAAACACACTGTTACCTTTAACTGTTGTCCCTTTTAACTGTTATTGCGGCACTGAAGGGACAGGCGGTAGCACCGCGGTTGAGGTGGACCTGAGTTCCCGATAGTCTCTGGATTAGTCGGGTTGACCTGGAGGGTACCCGTGAGATAATTATGAGGCGCGGCCGGGCAGGCAGAGACCGCCCTAGAGAGGGATGGGCCTGACCCTTGTTGCACTTCCTCGAGACGGGGCGACAGGAGCACTGATCGTCACCGCGAGCTCCCAATGCACTAACGGATTTGGGTATTGATCTGAGTTGGCCACTGGCCTATACGCACTACCACCACGTGGGATAATGGTTTAATGGGGCACTCAGCGCCGTATGTATCAGCCGAAAGCTCTGTCAGATGTCCAGTTCAGCATTGTGGGCCTGTCGGGCCAGTGCCATCCAGGATGAGGTGGTGCTCGTCCCGGCTCGTCGCATAACGACCCGGAGTGCAAAGGGCGATGGGCCCAAGACCCCTGAGCGCTTAGGATGTAGACCGGCGGGGACCTCTCTGCTGAGCCTAGGTAGGACTACGTCGTCTCGATCAGCCGAGGCCGGGCATGACCCGGAAAAGCGTGTCCGGCCAGAGTTAATCGAGCGTGTTGGGTAAAAGTAGTGCACCCCTGCAGGGAAGTTATCTATTCGAATAGCCGTGTCCACGGTAACAGGACGCTCAGTGTTGTATCCTGATCTACTACAACTTGAACTGGTTACATGTTAATTAATTGTAAGCTCCGAGATTGCTTTCTTGCTGGGAGTCGAGGAAGGATCTCTGGGCTTTGCTATTACATGCTTGTTACTTTATGTTATGCTGCTAATCTGCACTCTTCTAATGCTGCAAGTCGCTGAAGATGCTAGTCTTCGATAGGCTAGGCTTTTCCCCTCTATTCTGGCATTTCTGCAGTTTAGTCCACAGATACAGCCCATTCCCTTTGATTACCGATGCATACTTAGCATACTTCTGATGTAAGACTTGCGAGTACTTTGGATGAGTACTCACGGTTGCTTTGCTACCTCTTTTTCCCCATACCCGATTGCTGCGACCAGATGACGGAGCCCCGGAGTCAGCTGATCCCGCCGACGACTACTACTACCCCGACGGAGCCTACTACTACGTGGAGATCGACGACCAGGAGTAGTTTAGGAGGCTCCCAGGCAGGAGGCCTTGCCTCTTTCGATCAGAGCCGTTGTTTGTTTTCGCCTTCTTAAGGCATCTTTGTTTAACTTTATGTCTGTACTCAGACATGTTGCTTCCGCTGACTCTTGTGTAACTCGAGCTTATGTATTCGAGCCCTTGAGGCCCCTGTCTTGTAATATAAAGCTTGTATTATTTTACTTTGTGTTTAGAGTTGTGTTGTGATATCTTCCCGTGAGCCCTTAGGCTTGATCGTGTGCATTTGTGTGTATGATTAGTGCACGGCCGGGCCGGGGGCGTCACAAGCTGGTATCAGAGCCGAATGCCTGTAGGAAGCCCCCTTCCGATTCCTTGGTCGAAGTTGAGTCTAGTCTTTCAAAAACTGTTTTACTAACATGGCTGTGTGGTTTACGGCCCACATCGCCAATGGATGGGATTAGGATCTTTTATTCCTCTTCCTTACTCTGGGATTCTACTCTCTCTTCTATTCGGGTTAAAGTTTTGCTAACACTAATATTAGGTTCTTGTAATCTAACTTTTATCTAAGCAGTAATGATTCCCTACTTATGCAAACACCTTGGTGTACCACTCTGTCGGTAACACCATGTTACTATGGATGCTAGCATTCAGTTAACCACTGATGGACGAGAACTTTGCCTATTGTTCCGCCTCGTCTTAACGAGCAGGAAAATTGTTCTCCTCGTCCCTCGCCCTTGGTATCGACGTTGTTCCCAACCTAGCTGACAAACCATCCTCTGACGTGCCTTACTATCATGGCTGTGCAAGATGTCACCGCCCTTCCTACTTTTAACCCACACTCACCACAGTTCCACAGGATCGAAACCTGACTCTCCTGTACATCCTTGATCCCGAAGATACCTTACTCCACCTCTTAAATTTCGGGACGAGATTTCTTGTAGTGTGGGAGATTTGTAACACCCCCAGATCTCAACCCTGTCATTAAGCTAATTAATTAGCCTTGTCATCATGATCATCCTACATAAATTGCAGTTAGAGAATAATCCAACTTCAAATTCAAATTTAAAATAAAGTCAAAATTAAAAGTTATCCAAACAGTAGAATAAAAATGTTCATAATATTGCAAATAATCCCAGAACAATTATAAAAATAAAATCAACATTATTTGGATTTCAAAATTTACCCTAATATCCAAAAACAGTAACATTAACAGCTCATTTAATCCAATTGCATTTAACTTAAATTCAAATGAAATTATTTAACTACCAAACTTTTTGTGGCAGTGGGAAATATTGCATAATAATTATTGGGACCAGTCTCGTATTTTACAAAAGTCAATTGCTGGCTAAACAAAATGCAAAACAGAAACTATAAAAGAAAAACGGAAAAGAAATAAAATAGAAAAAGGAAAAATCCTATTGTACTAGCGGCCCAAGTGCACAGTGCCTCGCGGCCCGGCCCACCTGCGTCGTCTCCCTCCTCCGTCGCCGTGTCGACCGCGCGCGCGCACTCCCGCAGCCGGGGCCCCCCTCCTCGCCGATCGATAGTGGCCCTGCCGCTCGCCGTGGGTGGTTAAGGGCTACGTCCTGCCCTCCCCTAACCTCCTTGGCCCCTCTTCCCTCTCTCTTTGCCTCGCTCTCCTCCCTCTCGAACCCTGCCATCGCCGCGTTGCCTCGCCGTCGCGGCCACCGGCCACCTCGTGTTGCGCCTGGATGTCCAGCAGCTCCGCCGGGCTCTGCTTTATCACCTACGCCGCAAGATCGACGCGGGGAAGCCCTACGTCGACCGGATCGACTGCGTCTTCCACTTCGGGCACCGGTGAACGCCACCGTCGATCTGCTGCCGTGCTGCGCTACAAGCCCCGACGAGCCTCCTTGTGCTCCAATGTGAGAGCCTGCTCGAACTCCCCTTCGTTCCAAGCTCGTTTTCGAGCTCTAGATCGTGGTTGCCGTCGCCGAACTCCGGCCACCGCCCATCGTCGTGCAGCGCTCGACTCTGGCCACCTCTGCCCGCGTGGCTCACACTGTTAAACGCGCGCTCGTTCGCTCGTTCGAACGCGACTTTCCGCGCTCTCATCCGACCACCGTAGCCATTTCCCGGCGTTTCCCGAGCGTCGCCGCCGCGTCTGGCTCGTCGCCGGCAACTATCCCCGGCCGGGCTGACGTGGCCGGTTAATTAGGTCTAATTACGCGCTTAAATACCCCCCTGTGTGTATGACATGCGGACCCCGCTGTTTAATTAAAACGCGGATTAGTCTCTGGTTAAAATTAAATAAACCACCTGGGCCCACGCGTCAGATTTGACCTTGCCCAGTCAGCGTTGATTGGGCCCACCAGTCAGTGACCGTGGCCGCTGACAGGTGGCCCCCACCTTAATTAAAACAATTTTATAAATATTAAAACTGCTAATTAATCTGTTAATTATACTGTTAAATTAATCTGTGATTGACATATGTGTCCCACCAACTAATTAACTTAATTAGATAATACTAACCTCTGTTAATTAACTGAGTCAATGACAGGTGGGACCCACTAGTCAGTTTGACCAGTCAAAGTCCACAGTTGACTGCTGACGTCACCCTGACATCATGCTGACATCACACATTACTGTTTTGGATAATTCAAATTTAATAATTAAATTAATTTCAGAAAATCCAGAAAATGTTTAAATCTTTGAAAAATCATAGAAAATAAACCGTAACTCGGATGAAAATAATTTATATATGAAAAACGATCAGAAAAATATGACGAATCCGAATATGTGATCAAAATGCTTGACCATCACTCCTAATTAGGTGAACATGGAACTTTCCCCTCCGGTTCAATATACCGATAACTGCCCGGAGCTGGGAAAATATTCCCGGATATTTTCCCGCTCCGTTTAAAATACTTAGTCCTGCGTTAGGACACCTAGCACAGTCTATTGCCATGCCAAACATCTGTGTGCATTGTTTGCTTCATATTTACTGTTTCTTCCCCCTCTTCTCTCCGGTAGACTCCGAGACCGACGCTGCTCCCGAGTACAACTACGTCACCGACGACCCTCCTTCCTTTTCAGCAGAGCTTCCAGGCAAGCAAACCCCCTTGACCATTCCTATATCACCTATTCCTTCTCCTCCGTGCTTGCATTAGAATTTGCTACTGTAATTGATTGCTCCTATTCTGATGCATAGCCTGTTTTTGTAACCTGTTGTTGTTACTTTACCTGTCATCCTAAACTGCTTAGAATAGGTTGGTTAGTGATCCATCAGTGACCCCTCACCCTTGTCCATGTTGCCCCGCTTTGCTACCTGTGCCTCGATCAACGTGATCGATGTACAGAGACCGACACAGCACCTCACACCCCCTTAGTTTTACGACTCTGCAGAGCTACTATCGAGTGCCGAGGGTGATACCTCCTATCTCACTCCTGATGATATCTCTGTAGTGTAGCTAGTCGGTTATGGGTTACCGAGGGTGATTCCTCTTTCACCAGCACCGATGATGCCTCTGTCGTGCAATCCCTCAAGTGTGAACCCATCGAGGGTGATTCCTCCTAGTTCACCTTGACGGATACATCGAGTGGGAGTCCATCGAGGGTGATTCCTCGGACTTCCCCCTTGATGATAAAACACACTGTTACCTTTAACTGTTGTCCCTTTTAACTGTTATTGCGGGACTGAAGGGACATGCGGTACCACCGCGGTTGAGGTGGACCTGAGTTCCCGACAGTCTCTGGATTAGTCGGGTTGACCTGGAGGGTACCCGCGAGATAATTATGAGGCGCGGCCGGGCAGGCAGAGACCGCCCTAGAGAGGGATGGGCCTGACCCTTGTTGCACTTCCTCGAGACGGGGCGACAGGAGCACTGATCGTCAGCGCGAGCTCCCAATGCACTAACGGATTTGGGTATTGATCTGAGTTGCCACTGGCCTATACGCACTACCACCACAAGGGATAATGGTTTAATGGGGCCCTCGGCGCCGTATGTATCAGCCGAAAGCTCTGTCAGATGTCCAGTTCAGCATTGTGGGCCTGTCGGGCCAGTGCCATCCAGGATGAGGTGGTGTTCGTCCCGGCTCGTCGCATAACGACCCGGAGTGCAAAGGGTGATGGGCCCAAGACCCCTGAGCACTTAGGATGTAGACCGGCGGGGACCTCTCTGCTGAGCCTAGGTAGGACTACGTCGTGTCGATCAGCCGAGGCCGGACATGACCCGGAAAAGCGTGTCCGGCCAGAGTTAATCGAGCGTGTTGGGTAACAGTAGTGCACCCCTGCAGGGAAGTTATCTATTCGAATAGCCGTGTCCACTGTAACAGGACGCTCAGTGTTGTATCTTGATCTACTACAACTTGAACTGGTTACATGTTAATTAATTGTAAGCTCCGGGATTACTTTCTTGCTGGGAGTCGAGGAAGGATATCTGGGCTTTGCTATTACATGCTTGTTACTTTATGTTATTCTGCTAATCTGCACTTTTCTAATGCTGCAAGTCGCTGAAGATGCTAGTTTTCGATAGGCTAGGCTTTTCCCCTCTATTCTGGCATTTCTGCAGTTTAGTCCACAGATACAGCCCATTCCCTTTGATTACCGATGCATACTTAGTATAGTTCTGATGTAAGACTTGCGAGTACTTTGGATGAGTACTCACGGTTGCTTTGCTACCTCTTTTTTCCCATACCCGATTGCTGCGACCAGATGACGGAGCCACGGAGTCAGCTGATCCCGCCGACGACTACTATTACCCCGACGGAGCCTACTACTACGTGGAGATCGACGACCAGGAGTAGTTTAGGAGGCTCCCAGGCAGGAGGCCTTGCCTCTTTCGATCAGAGCCGTTGTTTGTTTTCGCCTTCTTAAGGCATCTTTGTTTAACTTTATGTCTGTACTTAGACATGTTGCTTCCGCTGACTCTTGTGTAACTGGAGCTTATGTATTCGAGCCCTTGAGGCCCCTGGCTTGTAATGTAAAGCTTGTATTATTTTATTTTGTGTTTAGAGTTGTGTTGTGATATCTTCCCGTGAGTCCCTAGGCTTGATCGTGTGCATTTGCGTGTATGATTAGTGCACGGTCGGGCCGGGGGCGTCACAATGGTCTTAAGGCCTCTGTATTAAATTGTGTCTGTTATACGGACAGGGCACATCTGTATACTTGTAGGTGTAGTGACTTTGTTCGTCCAGAAGGGGGCTTCGGGTTGATCCTTGTATTCATTTGTCAAACGCTGATGAATAATTATTAAGATGGTTGTGTGCATCATTGTGATGCAGAGTCCGGGGGTAATCCTCCTTTTCGAAAAGAAAATGTCAGTGCAGTGTCCAACGGACACAAAAAAAAAACTCCATCGTGAAGTTTCCGGTAGTGCAAGTACGTACAGTAGTAAGAGGGGGCGGATGTTCGATCTATGCATGTGTGGATCCAACCACCCAACCACTAAAGTGGGTATTCTTTTGATTAAGAATGGTTGGAGGCTCAAAAGAACCGCCGGCCAGACCATGTGTGCATACTGGCGCTACATACATGCATGGAGCCGGAGCCTCAAAAGCTGTCCATGGTGTCGTTTCCTCCCGAGGCGTTGGAAATGAAAAGATTATCTAGCCTGCAAGTTTAACTTAATACATTGTTAATCTGAGCCTAGCAACTTGACAACCAATTTCTCATGGCATCCAGGCGTGCATATCTGCAGCTTTCTCTTGTTATTCTTTCCAAGTACGTACGAAACATCCTGAAGGGTTCGCACTTCGCACGTGCTACTCCAGTTTGTCGTGCCACCCACCTCCTCGCCCCACAGGAGTCACGTGAATCTGGAATTAAAGTGTCGATTGATTGAATATAACCATAGATTCCACACATATAGTATTGTTGTTTGGTCCTCGGATCCTCTTGAACAATAAAAACATATTGATAAATGTCAGTGCAAAACCTACAGTGGGTGGATGTTGGATCTATGCATGTCTGAATAAAGCCACCAACCACTAAAGTGACGACTGCTTTTGATTAAGTATATGATCGGAGGGTAAAAACCACCGGCCGGACCAGGTTGGAATTCTGGTATTTAAGACCAGTCGGACACTGTCCTGATCCTCGCCATCTCCCTCTGCTGCTCGTTCCTCCTTCGCCTCCATTGCTGTTGCTGCTACAGGTATTGTCACTCCTACACATGTTACTGTACTGGTATGAATTTATATGATTGATTACGTATGATTGATTGTTCATGATAGTACTAGTCCTCAATACATGCATCTGCACGGGTGGTGATTATTATTAAGCATGTAGTAGTATTTATTAAGTTAGCCATATGCCAGCAGGAGTTATATATACACGCTCAATAATCTTTTTATTGGATTATTTGATTACATTAGGGCGTCTCTAATGTTGCAAAAACATGTGTCTTACGCAAAAATAATAATTACTCCCTCCTTTCCGGTATAGAGGGCTTATCTCAATTTTTTCGTTCTTCCGATGTAAAGGGCTCATCTCCATCTCCTTTTGAGATTTCGAGGCGCATTAAATCTTTGCATGCAAGAATTAAAAAGGAACTCACCAATGCATGTAATGTTCCTACTCATCTAGTTGCCAAGCATGCATGCACTGCAATTAATCTAAATTAATGCATTAGTTTAATTTGGATAGTTTTGTAAAGTACGAGATACATTCCATCACTCACCATCTGCCTTGGTTGATGAGATTTCAGATTTGAGCCCTATAAACCGGAAAGGAGGGAGTATTGCGCTATGACCTAGCAAAATAATAATAATCAAAGACCGGGTCATAGTGCTAAGACCAAGTCATCAGGAATAGAAAACGATTTTTCTCCTCTCTCACATTAAGGTATTGAGTTGTGTCTCGTTTAGTTTTTGGGACTAGAAGAGAAAAAAAGTTGACATCAGGACTCCAATTTAGGACCTATCGAGAAATTAACCATTGGCGGAATTTTGTTGGGCTATAGCAGCTAAGGTTGGACCTAGCTTATAGTCTCCTTGGGAAATAAGGACCGGAGACGCCCTTACAATTTTTCCAGTTCCAATTGTAACATAGCAGTGCATGCTACTTTAGTTGTGACTTTGAATTGATGACTATGTAATAATAAGTGCTTGTAGCTTTATTAATGTTCTATTTGTTAGCTACATAGTTTCAAATATTTAAATTTATTCCATGTTGTGTTTTGTATTTTTGCCTCATCCTAAAAGCTTGTAAAAGTTTCCATGCGAAAATATAAAAATGCCCTTTTCTAGTATGTTTTATCTCTTTTTGCCGTGAAAATACAATGGAGTTTGATCTTGAAATTTGTACAAAATTAGTATACCATCGGCATCATCTAATAATTTTGTAGGCTCCACGGATTAGCTTTCACATACAACATCCATGCACAATTATTCTATAAGGCAGGGAAAATTTTATTTTTGTTTGCTGATAAATACCATGTACGATCAGTAACACGGCAACGTTTAAGAAACATAACATCAAAAGAGAATACTTGTTCTTTGTTGCTATATTCTGTAGGGTCCGTTTACATATGTGTTGGTTCTTTTTGCCATGAAAATACGATGGAACTTATATTAAAATTTATAGAAACGGTAGTTTACTATCAGCATCATAAAATCTTTTTTAGGTTTCTCCTTGGATTAGCTTTCGCATACAACATTTATGCAAACTTATTCTACAAGATAGAAGGTAATTCATTTTCATTTGGAAATAAATTCCATGTACGATCAGTAACACGTCAGAACCATAGCATCGAAATAGAATATTATTCCTTTTTGCTATATTCTGTAGTGTCCGTCTACATTTAAGGCAACATAGGTTTTGTAAGTTGATTATACGATTTGCACTTTTTCAGAAATGTTGTACTTTATGTAAAGTGTTGTTGCACTTGTCACTTAGGATTAGCAAAACCATGTTCTATAATACTCATATTTTTTTTCATTAACATTTGTAAGGTGGAGAGCTTGGATCTATATTCCTTTCTTTAATTATGATGAAATTTCTTAAAATAAATTCGTTGCTATTATCTGTCCGCAACATGTTTGCGCGTAAGCTACATTTACATTACACTCTTAACATGGGCATAGAATAGCTTATTCTACTCTCCTAGTAAAAAGTGTACAAATATAGTAATTTAAATTACTACTTTTTGCACACAGTCTTACTACATTTTGTATACTCTAGCTTAGAATAGCGCTATTGTATGTATAGCCATACAGATGATTTTTACCGTTTAGAATGATTTGTACACGACATTCAACAAACATAACATGAAAAGAGATTACTGATCTTTTTTTCTATATTCTGTAGGGTCCGTTTACATATGTGTTGGTTCTCTTTTAGACTAACTATTTCAGTGAATCCTAATAGCTACATTCAGTTTGAACAAAATGTATTGATTGATTCTAAGCAGGCTTATATGATTGATTGCTTGACATTATGTTTCTGCTTTTCTAGTAACCGGGACTAATAATGGGAGTGTCTGCGCTGTGGGAAGTATGGGAAGTCAAGTTTCTGCTGCTTTCAAGCTTAGTGGTGCAAGTCCTCCTGCTCATCGTCAGCGAGTGGCGTCGGTGTGCATCCTGGGCTCCACTGTCTATGGCGCTGAATGGCATCCTTTGGATATTGTACCTGATAGCCGACAACCTTGCGATATACGTGCTTGGCCACATGTCGTTGAGCAGCAAGCCACACGAGCAGCAGCAGCTCATGGCGTTCTGGGCATCATTGCTGCTGGTGCATCTCGGTGGACAGGACACCATCACGGCCTACGCCATGGAGGACAACAACCTCTGGCTGCGACACACTAGTACAAAACAGGGCATTGGTCCACCCCTGAGAAGCCCATTAGTCCCGGTTCACTCACGAACCGGGACCCATGGGGGCATCGGTCCCGGTTCGTGAGGCCAGGGCGCCGGCCGGGCCTCGTGGGCCATTGGTCCCGGTTCGTCAGACCCCTTTTGTCCCGGTTCTAGACACGAACCGGGACCAATGCGCCTCGCTCCTGGCCCACAACCATTGGTCCCGGTTCCAGCCACGAACCGGGACCAATGCGCCTCGCTCCTGGCCCACAACCATTGGTCCCGGTTTGTGGCTGGAACCGGGACCAATGGTTGGCCTATATATAGCCCCCGCCCGCGAGCAGAGCAATGCATTGCTCATTGCTCTGTTTTTTTGCCCGGCCGTGGGAGAGCTTTTGTGGTGCTCTAGCTCACCTCCTATGCACATGAGGTGTTCGATGAAATGCCCGAGCCACACTTAAGCTTTCTCCTCTCGAAGCTCCTTGTCCAAGCTCCATTTTCCTCAAGATTTGTCTAGGTTTGGCGGTCCGTCCTGTCCCGTCCCCGTCCTCACCGCCGTCGATCGCCCGCGCCCATCTCGGCGCCGGCAACACCGTGGTTAGCCTCTTCTTCTTATCTTCTTTCTAAAAGAAAAAAGTTCTTACTTGTGTGTTTTAATTAGATGCTCTAGAGAGTTATATGTTGTTCAATAATAAGAACTATATAACGCACACAGATGAACCGGCAATGGATGTACGGTGACCGACGCACCTCCGAGTATATTAAGGGCCTGCATAATTTTCTCGAAGCGGCTGAGGCAAACAAGCAGAATGGTTTTATGCATTGTCCATGTACTGTTTGTGAGAATACGAAGGCTTTCTCCAACTCTAAAACCCTTCACTTCCACCTGCTTGAGAAGGGTTTTATGCCACACTATAATGTTTGGACCAAGCACGGAGAAAGAGGGGTTATGATGGAAGACAACGTAGAAGAAGAGGATGATGACAACTACCCGCCCCCTGAATACGGTGATGCTGCAATGGGGGAAGCTGAAGATCAAGAGGAACCAGATGATGTGCCCGATGATGATCTTCGCCGGGTCATTGTTGATGCACAGAGAGAATGCGAAAGTGAAAGGGAGAAGTTGAAGTTCGATCGCATGTTAGAGGATCACAAAAAAGGGTTGTACCCAAATTGCGAAGATGACAACAGAAAGCTCGGTACCACACTGGAATTGCTGCAATGGAAGGCAGACAATGGTGTATCTGACAAGGGATTTAGTTCGCTGCTGAAAATAATGAAGAAGAAGCTTCCAAAGGATAACGAATTGCCCGGCAGTACGTACGAAGCAAAGAAGGTTCTATGCCCTCTAGGATTGGAGGTGCAGAAGATACATGCATGCCCTAATGACTGCATCCTCTACCGCGGTGAGTACGAGGATTTGAACGCATGCCCGGTATGCGGTGCATTGCGGTATAAGATCAGACGAGATGACCCTGGTGATGTTGAGGACGAGCGCCCCAGGAAGAGGGTTCCTGCCAAGGTGATGTGGTATGCTCCTATAATACCACGGCTGAAACGTCTGTTCAGAAACAAAGAGCATGCCAAGTTGATGCGATGGCACAAAGAAGACCGTAAGAAAGACGGGAAGTTGAGAGCACCCGCTGACGGGTCGCAGTGGAGAAAAATCGAGAGAAGGTGGGGGGACTTTGCAGGTGACGCAAGGAACGTATGGTTTGGTTTAAGTGCAGATGGCATTAATCCTTTTGGGGAGCAGAGCAGCAATCATAGCACCTGGCCCGTGACTCTATGTATCTATAACCTTCCTCCTTGGTTGTGCATGAAGCGAAAGTTCATTATGATGCCAGTGCTCATCCAAGGCCCTAAGCAACCCGGCAATGACATTGATGTGTACCTAAGGCCATTAGTTGAAGAACTTTTACAGCTGTGGAATGGAGAAGGTGTACGTGTGTGGGATGAGCACAAACAGGAGGAATTTGACCTACATGCGTTGCTGTTTGTAACCATCAACGATTGGCCTGCTCTCAGTAACCTTTCAGGACAGACAACAAGGGATACCACGCATGCACACACTGTTTAGATGACACCGACAGTATATATTTGGACAAATGCAGGAAGAATGTATACCTGGGGCATCGTCGATTTCTTCCGACCAACCATCAATGTCGAAAGAAAGGAAAGCATTTCAAAGGTGCGGCAGATCACCGGAAGAAGCCCGCCCTCCGTACTGGTGATCACATACTTGATATGGTCAATGATTTACAAGTAATCTTTAGAAAGGGTCCTGGCGGACTATCTGTTCCGACTGACGATGCGGGACGCGCACCCATGTGGAAGAAGAAATCTATATTTTGGGACCTACCCTATTGGAAAGACCTAGAGGTCCGCTCTGCAATCGACGCGATGCACGTGACGAAGAATCTTTGCGTGAACCTGCTAGACTTCTTGGGAGTGTATGGGAAGACAAAAGATACACCGGAGGCACGGGAGGAACAGCAACGTGTGCATGAAAAAGACGGCATGCATCCAAAGCAGTATGAAGGTCCTGCCAGCTACGCTCTTACCAAAGAAGAGAAGGAAATCTTCTTTGAATGCCTGCTCAGTATGAAGGTCCCGTCTGGCTTCTCGTCGAATATAAAGGGAATAATAAATATGGCAGAGAAAAAGTTCCAGAACCTAAAGTCTCATGACTGCCACGTGATTATGACGCAACTGCTTCCGGTTGCATTGAGGGGGCTTCTATCGGAAAACGTTCGATTAGCCATTGTGAAGCTATGTGCATTCCTCAATGCAATCTCTCAGAAGGTGATCGATCCAGAAATCCTGTCAAGGTTAAGGAGTGATTTGGTGCAATGTCTTGTTAGTTTCGAGCTGGTGTTCCCACCATCTTTCTTCAATATCATGACGCACGTCCTAGTTCATCTAGTCGACGAGATTGTCGTTCTGGGCCCTGTATTTCTACACAATATGTTCCCCTTTGAGAGGTTCATGGGAGTCTTAAAGAAATATGTTCGTAACCGCGCTAGGCCAGAAGCAAGCATCTCCATGGGCCATCAAACAGAGGATGTCATTGGGTTTTGTGTTGACTTCATTCCTGACCTTAAGAAGATTGGTCTCCCTCAATCGCGGTATGAGGGGAGACTGACTGGAAAAGGCACGCTAGGAGCGGACTCAATAATATGTAGGGACGGGCATTCTTGGTCTCAAGCACACTACACAGTTCTACAGAATTCTACCTTGGTGACCCCGTATGTCGATGAACACAAGAATATTCTGCGCTCCAAACACCCGGAGCAGTGTGACGACTGGATTACATATGAACACATCAGGACTTTCGGCAGTTGGTTGCAAACACGTCTCATGGGTGACAACACTGTTTCTGATGAGCTGTACTCGTTGGCCAGGGGACCATCTTCGACTGTATTGACTTACAAAGGGTACGAGATAAATGGGAATACATTTTACACGATCGCCCAAGATCAAAAGAGCACCAACCAAAACAGCGGTGTCCGCTTTGATGCAGCAACCAAGAGGGGAAAGGACACATATTATGGTTACATAGTGGACATATGGGAACTTGACTATGGACATGATTTCAAGGTCCCTTTGTTTCAGTGCAAATGGGTCAATCTGTCAGGAGGCGGGGTACAGGTAGACCCACAGTACGGAATGACAACAGTGGATCTCAACAATCTTGGGTACACAGACGAACCATTCGTCCTAGCCAATGATGTGGCACAGGTTTTCTATGTGAAGGACATGTCTACCAAACCGAGAAAAAGAAAAGATAAGGAAGCGAATACATCATACGATGAGCCAAAGCGCCACATAGTTCTTTCAGGAAAAAGAGACATCGTGGGATTGGAGGGCAAGACAGACATGTCTGAAGATTATGAAAAGTTTCATGAAATTCCTCCCTTCAAAGTCAAGGCTGACCCAAGCACCCTGTTAAACGATGAAGATTATCCATGGTTACGGCGCAATAAGCAAAGGACACAAGCGAAGAAAAAGTGAAGACTTTCTCTCCACAACTATATCATTGCAGTTACATGTGAAGAAATTAAATGCCTTTTGTAACAGATGAGTTTTCGTCCGAAACCCTGATACTTCGAAAGAGAATGTCCGTTTTGTACACGAAGTGCATCCAGTTTTTGCCGTAACCCTCTCAACTTTTTAGCACATGCTATGTGAGTGAAATGATGATACCATGCCAACTTTCAATCTGTTTAGAGTTCATTTGTAGTGCTTTTCAATTTCAGGGTCATTTAGCTTAAAAAAATCAGTAAATGCATGAAAAATAGGAAATGAAGTCAGAAAGGGTTGAAAATTGATGATGTGGCTTTGAATGGTGCATTTTGAACACACAAAAAGTCTGGAGTTCAAATAAGTTCAAAAAAATGAAATCCCTTTGTAACAGATGAGTTTTCGTCCGAAACCCTGATACTTCGAAAGAGATTGTCCATTTTGTACATGAAGTGCATCCAGTTTTTGCCGTAACCCTCTCAAGTTTTTAGAACATGCTATGTGGGTGTAATGATGATACCATGCCAACTTTCAACCTTTTCAGAGTTCATTTGAAGTGCTTTTCAATTTCAGGGTCATTTAGCTCAAAGAATGAACTAATAGCAAAAAGAATGAACTAGAAAACCTTTATGAAACTCTAATAGAAAAAATAATGAACTAAAAATAATTAATTAAAAAATTCTGTTATGATCAACTAAAATAAAACTATAATATTCTTCAATAGCAAAAAGAATCAACTAAAAAGCTTTTATAAAACTCTAATAGCAAAAGGAATCAACTAAAAATATTTTATAAACCTCTAGTATTTATGAAACTAAAATTATATAAAATTTATGCAACTAAAGTTATCAAAGTATTTTTTGTTCAAAACATTAATAGCAAAAAGAATTTTCATAAAGAATTTTTTTAGAAACTTTAATAGCAAACTAAAATAACAAAATCTGTTTTTGGTTAAAACAGACATTTAAAATTACCTAAAAATTACCAAATTGAATATAATGATAAAACACAGTAATATTAAATAGCAGGAAAAAGAATCACTCAAAAATCTATTTTTATAGTAAAGTTATTCACAAACTAGTGATTCACACCAATTTAAAAGAATTCAAATTTAAACTATTCAAATTTGGAAACTAATGGCACTAACAGAAAGTTTATAATTTTTGTGACCTAAAAGCAAAAAGAATCACTGAAAAACTGTAAGTAGAAACAAAAGAAAATAAATAAAGCAAAAAAGAAAACAAAAAAAGTAGAAAAAAATTAAAAAAAATGCCGCCTACTGGGCCACCACGGCCTGAATACGACTAGAAACCCAACCATCTAGTTGGGCCAGGATTCAGGCCCGCAGAAGGCCCAGAAGGTCCATAGGCAGAGGTGTGTGCGATTAGGCCCGTAAGCCTGCTGTTGAGAGGAGCTCGAGAGGGCTGGCGCAGCAGCGCTTATAAACCACTCTCGAGCCCTCTCAGCTAGCGAGGTGGGACTAAACTTTTGGCCCCGGGAAGCACCACCCTTTAGTCCCGGTTGGTGGCACCAACCGGGACCAATGCCCACCTTTGGTCCCGGTTGGTGCCACCAACCGGGACCAATGCCACCCTTTAGTCCCGGTTGGTGCCACCAACCGGGACCAAAGGTCTCTGCTTCCCGCCCTTTGGGCTGACGAAAAGAGACCTTTGGTCCCGGTTGGTGGCACCAACCGGGACTAAAGGGTGGCATTGGTCCCGGTTGGTGCCACCAACCGGGACCAATGCTGAGTGTATATAACCAGCACTTGTGAAATTTCACAGTTTTCATCGCCACTTCTCCCGACGACGCCGACCTCCTCGACGCCGCCAGGCTGCCCCGACGCCGTCCACCGCCCACGCCGTCGCCATCGCCAGGCCCCTGCCCCGTCGTCGCCGTCGCCGTCGCCGTCGTCGTCCCCGAGCCCGTGGCCCTGCCCCGCCCCGGAGCCCACGCCCCTGCCCCGTCGTCGCCGTCGCCGTCGCCGTCGTCGTCCCCGAGCCCGTGGCCCTGCCCCGCCCCCGAGCCCACGCCCCTGCCCCGTCGTCGCCGTCGCCGTCGCCGTCGTCGTCCCCGAGCCCGCGGCCCTGTCCCGCCCCCGAGCCCACGCCCCTGCCCCGCCCCCGAGCGCGCCCGGCCGCGCCCCTGCCCCGGCCCGCCCCCGCCGTCGCCGTCGCCGGCGCCCTCGCCGCCCCCGCCGTGAGCCGCCGCCGCCCCCGCTGTGAGCCGCCGCCGCCCGTGCAATTTTTTTTATATATATATATATGTTGATTTTTTTTATATGATGAATGTTTTGGTTCATATATAATGTATATATGTATGTGGCTATATGTATGTATGGATGGATGTATATATGATGTTTTTTTGTTCATAGCATTTTTTTGTTCATATATGTATTTTTTTCATATATGTGGCCATATGTATTTTTTTGTTCATAGCATTTTTTTGTTCATAGCATTTTTTTCCATGTATGTATGTGGCTATATGTATGTATGTCGCCGTCGCCCTCGATCTCCTACCCCCTCCCGCCCCTACCCGACAAACTCTCGAGAGGAGATCGACATGAGGGGGGACGTCGGACATATCGGGCGACCAACTCTCGAGGCCACGCAAACCCTAGAAAAAAAGCGTTGTCGATCTCCTACCCCCCCTCCCCTACCTGACAAACTCTCGACGTCAGCCAAACCCCTAGAAGAAAACTCCGGTAACTTCGACATGAGGGGGGACGTCGATCAACCCCCTCTCGCCCGACCAAACACTCGAGTCCACCCAAACCGGGACTGAGATGTGATAGGTAGTATTTTTTTTGTTCATAGAAAACTCCGGTAACTCTCCAACATGAGGGGGGACGTCGATCGATCAACCCCCTCTCGCCAAACAGGGACTGAAAAAGCGTTGTTGAGGCCACCCCAAACCCTAGAAGTGTTGTCGAGGCCACCCCAAACCCTAGAAGCGTTGTCGAGGCCAACCAAATTTACCAAGTTAAATGAGTTAAAAGAGCGTTGTTGAGGCCACCCCAAACCCTAGAAGAGTTGTCGAGGCCACCCAAATTTACCAAGTTAAAAGAGCGTTGTCGAGGCCACCTCCCCGATAACTTCGACATGAGGGGGACGTACGACATGACATGAGGGGGGACGTCGGACGTCGGACATGAGGGGTGAGCGTCGTTGTCGTCTACCCCCTCCCCGATAACTTCGACATGAGGGGGGACGTCGGACATGACATGAGGGGTGAGCGTCGTTGTCGTCTACCCCCTCCGGTAACATAGATAACTCCGGTAACATAGATTTATCAAGAATGCCCCCATTATGGATGTGCACAAGTTGATCCAATTTTTTTTGATCTCATCTATATATATTCTTTTATATGTCACGTTGTCTGTCAAAGTATTGAAGAAATCCATGGCTTCATCATTAGCCGGAAGTAACATGCGTATGATGCTATGAAGCTCTTCAAAGTTGTTTTGGAACGGAGTTCCGGATAGAATAATTTGCTTTTTGGTACGAATTTCAGCAAAGGCCTTCCAAATAGCGATATTCAGAAGGCTCTTGCTGAACTTCGTACCAAAAAGCTAATTAATTATCCTATCCGGGACTCCGTTCCAAAACAATTTTGGAGAGCTTCGTACCATTATGCGCCTGTTACTTCCGGCTAATGATGAAGCCTTGGTTTTCTTGAATCCTTTGACACTAGACAACGTGACATATAGAAGGGTAGATGAGATCAGGAAAAATATGGACCATTTTCTGCACATTCAGAATGGCGCCATTTTGTTAAATCCCTTAAAGGTTAAGAGAATCCCTTGTTTGACATTCATGAGAGAGGCGGTCCGGACGTCGGACATTCATGAGAGAGGCAGTCCGGACGTCGGACATTCATGAGAGAGGCAGTCCGGACGTCGGACATTCATGTTTGTATATTAATTGCCATGTTGTAATATTTGCAGAAACTATGGATCAAAGAGACTTGGAACAAGAACAGTTGTTGGGGGAGATAATCCTCGCCGGAGGTGATGCTGTCTTGTCGTTTCTCAACGACACCGATGGAACAATGGAGGAGGAAGGACATGATCATGATGGCTCCGGTGACATGATCATGATGGCTCCGGAGGTGCTGACTAGCTAATTGATGCATTAATTGTTTTGGTATGTACATATATATATTAACTCTTCTTTCTTCTTTTATAGCCCTCCGGATCGAGCCAAACTTCGGTAACGAGACGAGGCCCGAAGAAGAGGTTGCGCAAGGATGAAAGGTTCACGATCACAGCACTCGCGGACGATGGCCTACCGATTGAACCCAAGCGGACCAAGGACGCATTTTCTGCTCAGTGCGGAGCTATTGTTAGGGACAACATCCCGATCAGCATCAAGCAATGGAATAAGCCTAAGGACGACGCCCCTGAAGGTGATTATGTCACCGATAGACAGAAAGATGATCTTTGGACCTTGCTGAAGGCAAATTTCACCCTACCGCCAGAGGAGGATCCGAATAAGCCCGTTATAGAGGCACTGGTCAAGGCGTGTGCTCTTAAGAAGATGGCAGATCTATTCAGGAGGTGGAAGAAGGAGTTGAAATCAAAGTTTGTCGACAAAGGTGAGACTCCAGAATTCATCGACCGATTTGAGAAGATAAGAGATCACTGGCCCGCATTTGTGGCCTACAAGACATCAGACAAGAGTAAGAAAATGTCAGAGACAAACAAGAACAACGCTTCAAAGAAGCAGTATCACCATCACACGGGGTCAGGTGGCTACCTCAAAGCCCGGCCGTTGTGGGACAAAGCTGAGAATGACCTGATTGCTAAAGGGGTCGAACCAGAGACATTGAACTGGCCAGACCGTTCAAGGACTTGGTTCTTCGGGGTTGGGGGAACTTTGGACCCTGAAACAGGGAAGTGCCGTTGGACGGACGAGCAACTTGCAATACCCGTCGCGAAGCTTCAGAAGTATATCACCGCAGCGCAGGAAGGGACGTTCATTCCCGACAGAGAGAAGGACGAGCTGACTGAGGCCCTAGGGAATGCTGAGCACCCTGGACGAACACGAGGCACACGAGGCTCCGTTCCGTGGAAGTTTGGGTTTCCCGACGCAGGCGGTTACAGAAGCCGGGAGAGAAAGAGGAAAGCGGAGCTGAGCGACATGCAGAAGATGAGTGCAAGACTACAAAAGCTAGAGGAAGCTGAGAGCCAGCGAGCTGCCGGCCAACTATCTCAGCGGCACGAAGCTACCCCAGAAGCTACCCCGCCATCTCAGCGGAGAAGCAGCGTGGCTTCCACGGAGCCCGTTCAGACTGACTTCACGGAGCCTATCTACCCCGTGGATACTATCACGGAGGCTCAAAATTGCAAGCTTATGACGAAATGCCATAACCTCACTTTCAAGGCGGCTCTCGGCTCTGTTGCACCTCCTCAACCCAACGGAACTTTTCACTGCCTTACGATTCCACATGGCTATGCTGTTGTGATGGTGGATGAAGTAATGGAGGGATTTGAGGAGCTCGAGCTTTACCACTCTACAGGTGAAGGGGAGAATCAGCTGGTTCGTGCTCTGAGAAGTACATGTCTATGGCAGAAGGAGTACATCAAGCTTCCAAACTGGACGCCTCCGCCTCCTCCTCCTCCTCCGGCGAGTCAGGGCACTACGCCTCCTCCTCCTCCTCCTCCTCCGGCGAGTGATCAGGGCACTCCGCCTCCTTCTCCGGCTCCTCCGACGCGTGAGGGCACTCCGCCTCCTCCTTCGCCTACTCCGGCGCGTCGGAGCACTCCGCCTCCTTCTCCGCCTCCTCAGCAACGACGGAAGAGAGACGCCGCCGCTCCGGCGGCTAGCAGTACAAGCAGAGGCGGGAGGCAATTCAGATACGGTCCATGTCTCAAGCCTGTGGAAAAGTTACCATATGAGAGGACCGAGCAGGAAAACGAGGACATATGTCGTGCCGAAGTGAGGGACCATTTTGCAAAGAAAACTCCACCTCCGAAGGAGAAGCTAGATCCGGTGAAAGTGAAGCGCACTATCGATGCCCTGAAGCAACCACCACCGCCTCCGCCGGATTCCAACTATGACCGCATAATTACTAAGACACATGCTAAAGCGCAGCAGTCGGGAAGTACTTCCAGTGCTGCAAGAGCGAAAAAACGAAGAAGTGGGAAAACAATTCCCCAGCTCGGCGAACAGGAGAAGCAATCGTGCCCCCCGCTCAAGGTGTCTAGCGATATCGCTAATCATCCGGTGCTACTGCCCGGTACCACTCTTGATGATTACCTGCCCGATGATGTACAGTTTGAAACGGCTGAGGTAGTAGACGTCTTTAGATACGAGCACGGGAAGCCTCTCGTCAAACCTGATCATCCTCATCTAACAACGATGATGCAAAAATTGCATGACTGGTACATGGAAACCTGCAGGAAGTCTGGGAAAGACAGTTTGTTAGTCGGAATTAAAAAAGAGCATGACTTCCCTGGAGTCGACCTGCTGCCTGTTGAATTTGTGGAGTTATTTCAATTATACAATCAAAAGGCCCTCGACAAACAACTCATGACTTGCTACTGTCTGTAAGTATTACTTCTATAATTAAGTCTCTAGCTCAGCTCGTTCATTGCATGTATATATAATTATCCTCACTATATTATGCAGATTGAAGATGGTCGAATGCCAAAAAATAGGAATCTTCGACGTTGGGTTCATTAGCCCAAATACCGTAAATGAATGGTCGGTACGAAAGGCGGCTGAAGATACCGAGAACAACTTACTACAAACGTTCCTTAAACATCAAAACAAAAGGGAAATACTCTTTCCTTACAACTTCAAGTGAGTGTTACTGTCTTCTGCATATTCGGTTCCGCTTACTCGTGGTTAAGTAATGTAATTGATGAGTTATGCGTGCGTAGCTTCCACTATATTCTGCTATCCATTAACCTTGACGGGGCATTAGTAACTGTCTTAGACTCGCTCCGTAAAGATCCCAAGTATTATGCGGACATGACTGCAATGCTCCAGAAGTAAGTTCAATCAATACCGGGACCATATCGGCAACTTTCGTTCATTTCCTGATATCAAGTAATCATTTTCTTTGCCTGCCAGGGTTTGGAAAACGTTCACCGCTAAGGTTCCGGGTCTGAAGAAGGAGCTGCGATTTACACACCCCAAAGTAAGTAGTACTAGCTAGTTCCGCGCATCTCTTATTGATTCTAGTTTCATCAATACCATTATCATGCTTGCTTATCAGTTTGATTGAACTCTATTCTCGTAAAGTGCTTGTTGCAGGCACCCAACACTCATTTATGTGGATACTACGTATGCGAGTTCATTCGCTACTATACCTCTGAACGGGCCTCCTCTGAGAAACAATTTGAAGTACGTAAACAATATTCACAATTTTATTTTATATATTACCATCAATTGTGTTGAGTTTCATTCATATATATGTATTGACCCCTTCTTTAAATTAGATCTGGCAGATGCGGGATGAACTCCTACCACATGATCGCATACGAGCAATTCAAGAGGAATTGGCGGGATTCTTTCTTGACCACGTCATACCTGAACAAGGAGAATACCATGTGAAATTGAAATTGTTGTAAGGGATGTTATATATTGTACATATGTAGCAGCGTCGGATAGATATACGAAAACTTGTTGTTCGACCAAGCACGAAGAAAGAGATGTCACTTCTCTCTATATATGTTCATGACGATCTTGTGTAATTAATGGTTTCCTTTATTTGCTTACTAGCTAGCGTCGAGTTCTCTCTATATGTGTAGTAGCTAGCGTCGACCAAGCACGGAAAAAGAGAGGTCACTTCTCTCTATTAGCTCGCTAACACAATATGAAACCCTAAATTAACCCTCCAAAACCCCAAAACCCTCCCTTCCAAAAAAAAAAAAACCCAGCGACTGCGAGCTGCTGACGCGTGGCCGCCTTTTGGCCGCCTTTTGGTCCCGGTTGGTAACACCAACCGGGACTAAAGGTCCTCCCTCCCCCGCCCCAGGCAGTGCCACGTGGATGCCTTTTGGTCCCGGTTGGTGTTACCAACCGGGACTAAAGGTCCTCCTGCCTGCCTGGGCTTCCCGCAGCGGCCACGTGGAGCCCCTTTGGTCCCGGTTCGTAAGCGAACCGGGACTAAAGGTTTTGGGCTTTAGTCCCGACCCTTTAGTCCCGGTTCTAGAACCGGGACTAAAGGCCCTTACGAACCGGGACAAATGGCCCTTTTTCTACTAGTGTCATGACCTTCTCCAAATCTGCATGGGCCAGTTGGTCGATTACAAGGTCTGGCCGACCCAGTTCCAGAATGGAGCCATATTGGCGTATCATGATCGTACTCGTTCTCGTGCCAATCCTGATGGTACTCGTACTCGTAGCAGTACCACGACCACTGGGCGCAGCATGTTGCTGCAGTTGGTTGGGATGCAGCTCTCCCTGATGCGTGACATCCTCTACACCAAGACGGTGCTGATCCACACGTGGTACGGATTCATGTCCCGCATCGTCTCGACTGTCAGCACCGCCGTGGCGTTTTGTCTGTTCCATCAGTTCACCATGGGTGGCAGCGGCGGCGGTGGTGACAGCAGAGGTGACACGGTGGTCACCTATGTCTTGTTGGCTGGGGCTCTTTTCCTGGAGGTGGCATCCGTGTTGAGAGCAGTCGCGTCAACTTGGACATGTGCCTCGTTAAGGGCTGCAGGATGGAAGCGGCTCCATGCAGCCGTGGTGTATCTTCGCAGGCGTGTCAAGGCGGCACAAATATGCAGGAAGTGGTCGGGCTCCATCAGGCAGCACGACCTGTTGCAACTCTACAAGATCGATAGGTTCAGTGCATGCTACTTGATAGCTTCTTGCCTCGGGCTGAAGCACCAGTGGAAGAGGCTGGCTATCTTTGACTCCATCGTGATCTCAGACGATGTTGAGGACTTGTTGCTGCGAGAGATAAAGCGTATGGTGGAAGCCTGTGGAGAAAATGAGGACACACTGTGGGGTTACCGGGGCCAGCTTGCCCTCGGAGCATGGGGTGCTGGATTCTATGATGATGGTGAAGGAGTTGAGGACGTAAGCTTTGGCGGCAGTATACTTGCGTGGCACTACGCTACTGACGCCTTCCTCCACTTTTTCCATTTATGCACGATGAACAGGTCCAACATGTATGTTAATCTCCGGGGCGAGAAAGTCCTAGGCCGGGTACCAAAGATGGTAGAATGGGTGGATGGCATGGGAAGTGAAGACAAGGAACGGCTACTGCGCCTCACGGGGGCGATTCGCACATTGTCAAGATACATGATGTTTCTCCTCGCAGAGCAGCCTCATATGCTGCCCAGCCCTGTCCGCCGCAGCCAATACGACAATTTCTGCATGGAGTTCATGGAGTTTCCAGACGTCATGGGGGAAGGAGGCAGCGCCATCCGCCCAGCAGTACGTCTTGCAAACAAGCTGCTAGATAGGTGCGAGAAGGAAGGGGAGACCGTGGCAGATGTGTTGCGAGTAATCTCTGGGGTGTGGGTGGAAATGCTATGCTATGCATCCAACCATTGCAGCAACGACGTCCATGCCAGGCAACTCAGCAGCGGCAGCGAGTTCATCACCCTCGAACTCCCTTTGGGGTTGTTCATTCAGATGTTTGGGGTCCTTCTGTCACAAACTCCATTTCGGGAGACCGTTGGTTTGTAACTTCCATTGATGGCTACAGTCGATCGACCTGGCTCTCAAACACAAAAGTGAAGTTTTATCCACTTCTAAATATTTTTATGCTCTGGTTTGTAATCAGTATAATGCAAATAATGGAAATCTTCGGTTCTGACAACTAGCAAGGTCTGTCGAAAGTGTTAAGTATTCTTTTTTATCCTACGCATATATTTTTCGCTCATATTTACCCCTTCATTACATAGTATGTTTCAAAAGGTCTTTCTTTCTTTTCGAGAACACCTCGAGAGGGGCAGGGGTTCCTGCAATTCATTAAGAAGAAGAGAATTGCCCGGTTAATCAGGGATAACCGGGTGAAAACCCGATACAAACACACACCTACCACACGATTGATTAAGGAACAACCGTGCGAAACCCCGACCACACGATTGATTAAGGGACAACCGTGCAAAAAATCTCGACCACATGATTGATAAAGGGACAATCATACAAAAACCCCACAACAATGACAGGCCTCGCCACCCACGAAGCGCCGGAATGTCACCAACCGCGGAGCAAAGCCACAACCCCACCTCATAGGGCCACCGCCGCACCGTATCCCGGGGCCGCCACCCCGGCATCCAACCAACAACCTCGAGACCACCGTCTCGACCTCCTCCACCCCGCCGACGAGACTAAACAGGACGGCAAGAGCAAAGCCAACAGACGCAGGCTAGGTCTCCAAAGGAGACGCCCCTAAGGGGGGAAAATGTTGAAATATAGTATGGGCTATAGGCCCATATAACAATTTCTGAAATCTCTAAAGGCCCATGTGGGAAAAATGACTAGGTGGTGTGGGAAGTTTAGTACCACCCCTGATTTGGAGGAAGAGTTGGACCTCCTTATAAGGGATTCTCTTCCGCATGCTATTGGAGCTTGAGAAGAGAAGTGGTTCCCGCGCGCTCCTCCTCCGCAGCCAGCCTCGTCACGACGCGACACGCGCGCGCCGTGTGTTGCGTTGCGGGAATGAGCCGAGCTGAGCTCACACATATGCGCTTAATTTTTGCCGGTCAGAAATGGAGAGTCCGTATCAGACGCGCCACAAATCTGAGACGTTGGATCGTGGGCTGCTACTTGTGAGCTGCGTTGGAATTTCCTCGAAGAGGAGAGGATGATGCAGTACAGTAGAGATAAGTATTTCCCTCAGTTATGAACCAAGGTTATCAATCCAGTAGGAGAACTAAGCAGAACCTCGTTAGCAGCATCTACACACACAAAAGCAAATCTTTTTTGTTCTATCTTATATGGCCTTTTTTTGCATTTTTTTTGTTTTTTCATAATATCATGGCAAAATTTCCACACTCAATTGTCATGAGGTGTGCATGAACATCATGGCAAATCATGAAAATTTCTGTAATATACTTTTTTTCATGATTATATGATAGTTTTGTTTATTAAAGCATGGCAACTTTTTGTTCCTGGATTTTTTTCAGGTAGTGTTTTTCTTGGTCCAGTGCATTTTTAGGCCTTTTTTTTGTGTTTTCTCTATTTTTTTTAGGGACAGAAGCAGTGTTGGGCCTTCAATATTGTAGTTCTTTGTTTTTTTTTTAATTCTTGTAGGCAATGGCGTTTATGGGCTTCTCCCATTTTGGGCTGGTCCACTGGAGGGGAGGAGCCAGATTGTTCTGCTAGCGACAAGTTTATGTGCCGTGGGATTGTTCGGGCTGGACGGGTACTTCTACCAAACGAGTTCATTCGTTCCAGCGACCCTCCCAGCACGAACGATTCGTTCGGGCTGGGGTGTCCCCAGACCGAACGTTCCAGCGATATCGGGGGGTCCTTGACCAAATACCCTTGAATGTATATATAGACTACTAATATACGTAGTAGAATCCCTAAAACTTACTGTATGTTGATAAACATCTGTATGATGCTTGCAAACTCCACCATGAACTACCCCTTTCCTTAAGGAATCTCTGGTTCATAATTGTAGCGTCATTCCAACCGTGGCGTGCCCGAATTGTTAGGATGACACCCGCAGTTCAAGCCTCCTTGCTCGACAAGGTATTTAAATTTGAAAACCATTTTTTCCTCAATTTTTCCACCGGGTACTCTATCTATACGCGAGAGAAGAACAGGAGCCGAGATCGCGATTGGTACTACTCGATCTCCCTGCGGACCTGGTCGTCGGCGCCGTGGAGGGAAACCTGATCTCCGTGCGCGAGCATGGTGATACGTGCAGATCGGACGGCACAAAAAACAGCTTGAGACGAATTCAAAAACAGACGTCTGGAAAATAGAAAAGGTGAAGAAAAAAACAAGGGAGTACAACATATTACCGGGGGTACCTTTATATATTCTATTTAAATCGAAAAAGAAAGGAAGAAAAAGCTCAATTATTTTTTAGGACAACAACAACAACAAAAACTCGTATTTACGGAGTCCACGGTTGTTTTGTTTTTTACAAGATGATGAGGGAAATTCGTGTATATGAGTCGCTCCAGGCCTCCAGCCCAGCCCATTATCAGATGTGACGATCAGCTTCATCCTCACCTCTCTCTCGCCGTTCCCTCGCCGCCGGCGCCACCGCGCAGCCGCCTACAGCAGTACACCATGCTCCGCCTCCACAAGTATGTCCTCACCCAACTGCTCCCTTCTTCCTCTGCCTCCACCATCTCCCCTCTCCACCGCCTCATCTCCGCCGCCGCGCCCGCAGTTTCCCCGAACCCTAGCTTCGCCGTGGAGGAGTACCTCGTCGCCACCTGCGGCCTCACCCGAGCCCAGGCCCTCAAGGCCTCCGCCAAGCTCTCCCACCTCAAATCCCCCACCAATCCCAACGCCGTCCTCGACTTCCTCGCCGGCCTCGGCCTCTCCAGCGCCGACGTCGCCGCCCTCGCCGCCAAGGACCCGCTGTTCCTCTGCGCCGGCGTGGAAAAAACCCTGGCCCCCGTCGTCGTCGGACTCACCGGCCTCGGTCTCTCGCGTTCTCAGATCGCGCGCCTCGTCTCGCTCACCGGCGCCACTTTCCGCTGTAGATCCATCGTCTCCGGGCTGCAGTACTGCTTGCCCCTCTTCGGCTCCTCCGAGAACCTCCTTCGAGCCCTCAAGGGTGGCTCCGTTCTCGGGTCCGACCTCGAGCGGGTGGTCAAGCCCAATGTCGCCTTCCTGCACGGGTGCGGGCTAGGTGCTTGCGATATTGCCAAGCTCTACGTACGTACACCATCGCTGCTCAACATCAGCACGGAACGCATCCGGACAGCAGTGGCGTGCGTTGAAGGTCTTGGTGTATCCCGTGGATCTCCGATGTTCAGACATGCCCTACAAGCTGTTGCATTCCTCAACGAGGAGAAAATCACCACCAAGGTAGAGCACTTGAAGAAAATGTTCAGGTGGTCGGATGCCGACGTGAGCATTGCTTTTTCTAAGGCTCCAACGTTGCTAGCGAGGACTACGGAATCGCTGCAGCGCAGGTCTGAGTTCCTCATCTCTGAGGTGGGCTTGCAACCGGCTTACATTGCTCAACAGCCGGCAATTGTCTGTTACAGCCTAGAGGGCCGGCTCAGGCCCCGGTACTATGCTGTAAAGTTTCTCAAGGAAAATGGATTGCTCAAGCGCAACCCGAGCTACAGCACTGTTTTCACGGAGACCGAAAAGGCATTCAGGGAGAAGTTCATATGCCCTCACAAGGAAGCTGCACCACACCTTGAAGAAGACTATGATGCTGCTTGTAAAGGGAAAGTGCCGACTAATTTCACACTCACATGAGCCAAGAATGGGCTATGATGTAATTGTGTGCTGGTTGTCCGCTTTTGTATGACTGTTAGATGCTGGGTTGGTCGTTGCTAACGTGTGATGGAATTGATAATTTGATCCCTGAATACTGGTATGTAATGCTATCACTCGGCAGAGAAGAAACCATGGATTGGTTATGAACTTCTTCGTCCTCATTCAGGTTTTAAACACACTTACTGGAACCAACTAAGTAAGTTTGAGATCAGGCCATTCTTCAATGCATTAGAATTTCAGTTTTCAAGTTCGTTGCTGGTGCGTTGAGACAATGAGCCAAGGTAAGGTCTCCTTCATGTGGTTAATGCACTCCTAATGTTTTTGCAATTCATAGTGGATAACTGGAGGAGCAATCTGATGCATGTCCAAATTTAGGTAAATAGTCTTTTTGGAAGCAGCTGGAGGGGATGTTGCCTGGTGGTGTTAGCATTTCCTATTTAGGGCCCAAGGTTAATTCACCTGGCTTTAGTTTAATCTATTTTTCAATTATGATTTGATATGAAAATATCATTTTGGTTTGCTCATACACAGATTCATAGTGCCCCTTTTTTTGCTTTAACTAACCAACCAAATATATACGTATTCATTCAACTATGGAAAGTGTCTGGAAGTGAGTTCTCCTTCAGTTGTAACGATTTGGAGCCATTGGGCTGCATGATAAAATGTGCAGGGCTCACATCTGTACAGTTAATATAAAGAAAACATCGAACTCTCACATGGAGGATGGTTGGCATCATTTAAGTTTAAGTAAGTAAACTTAGGTGCCTCTGTTCATTTTTATGCTACTACCTCGGATCCATAATAAGTGTCGCAGTTTTGAACTGAGTTGGTTCAAAACTGCGACACGTATTTTGGATCCGAGGGAGTAGTAAATAGTAATGTTATTGAGACAATGGAGAAGCACTTGCTGCTAGTGATGTTATCGAAACAAAGAAGCACTAATTTTGTACTGTGTTTATTGTGGATTTTCATGCTCTGCACCATGGCCATAAATCATGTATTTAGTGTGCATGTCAGCTTAAGATTTTTAGTTCATTATTGTGTTTTGGTCCTGTGGATAATTGTTTGTGCCAAGCACCACCAGGAGGTTCACTAGCAGCTACTCCCTCTGTAAAGAAATATAAGATCGTTTAGATCACTACTTTAGTGATCTAAACGATCTTATATTTCTTTACAGAGGGAGTAGCTGTTTTTCTTCCTTCTATGTTTGAGCTAGCTCTTCTTTAGTTTGGCTAAAACTGAGTGCTTAATTTGTTGCTTTGGTCGGAGTGATTGTGAATATCGGCAGTGACTGCCATACTCATAATGCTGCCAAATAGCTGGTGTCATATACAGCCATACTCTGAATACATGGTCTGAATATCGGCAGTGACTGCAGGTTCTTAATTACTTCCCCCTAGTATTTTTGTTTGCTCATAATGCTGCACATAATCTGCTAGCTTTTTGGGGCAGATTACTTCCAACTGGCCACATAATCTGTACTTGAATTGGTTTTCACCATCTCTGGTGTTCATCTAGAGAAAGATACCATTGAAGTTCAGTGACGCAGAGTAAAATTTGATACCTGTGTCTGTATGATTTTCGCCAAGGGAAAATTAAGGATTTGAACCATGTTTGATCCAAAAACACAAAGAACTCCAGTACTTTTTTAACTTCCAAAGTAGCTGCCAAAGCATGCTAGAATTAGTTGAACTTCTATTTTTCAAGATTGGTTGTAGTTGTCATGGTCTGTTTTTTCTGAAACAAAGTAATCATTTCAAGCTGGCCGTACTTATAAGCTTTCATACATCCACTTATCTGTAGATTAAGTGTTTTCCACGTGTCATTTTGCCGTGTTGTTAATGCTCTAGTTATTTTACTTGCCAATGCAGGGCTATGGAAAGGCTCCTGGGGGTAAGAATTGCTTTTATTGGAGATGGACCTTAAAGGTGTGTGATTGCTCAACTGTCAAGGACCTGTTGTTTCAGTAAGACACAAACCTGTTGAAGTTTTTGCAGTGGTTTTTCTTCCTAGGTTTCATTAAGATTTTGTTGCCTTTTTGGCGATGATAAAGGAGATTTTGTGGCAGTCCATGCAGTAAATCTATATCATGCAGCACACACTTGAGTGTTTACATGTTTCATCAAGTTTGTCTGACCTATGATGATATTGAAGCCCAACTGTCCATTGGCCTTGACTTGCTCTGCTCAGTGCAAATGATAAAACCGTTCCCCTTATAAATTGTGATTGCTAGCAGATGCCTCTCTTAGCATTTTCATATATCTCATCACTCCCGTGTAGGTATTTCATTATGTAACTAAAATGCTAGGATGCACAAGTTGACAGTTTGTAATTGGCCAAGCAAACTGTTAAGTTTATTAGTCTACCTCTTTTTCTGATGTTGTCAACTTATCACGAACTCTTACATTTTGTTTTGTATCAATATGGCCAGAACAGTTGACATAAAGTTTATGGGTTTCTCTAAGAGGTAAAGCACCATCTTTTTTTTTTTTGAACAAAGCAAGGCACCAACAGGCGCCCAATTCCATTTCAGCTCATAAGTACAGCAGTGAATACAGTGGCAAGAAGATAGATAGCAAGGAGAACTACAGCCAGAGGGGTAGAGCTGAAAGAGAAAGCAAAGATAGGTTGAGAAAGAAACTCAACCAGATGATCAACAGCTAATATAGAAAGCACTGAGGAAAAACATGCCATCAGCCACAAAAGTAGTTGTAACAGCCCATCTGGATCCAGAGTAGAATGTGAAGAATTGCTGATGCTTTGAAGAGAAGCAGATGCAAGATACCAGCCTATATATTGATTGCTGCCTTCACTTGCTGGTAGTCCACAGGATGAGAGTGCACCATCAGAAATATAGTTTGGCAGCAAACTCCTTGAACCTGCATTTCACACCCTTGTGGCCATAGCTTATCCTGTACAGAATGCAAGCCTGCAAGGAATCTTAAAAAAGAGGAAGAAGGCCAGCGCTTTCTGCAAAAGATAAAGAGAAAAACCTGCCCGCAGGCGCATGTGAGCTAATAACAGTGAATAGTATGCAGATTTATGCCCTGAATCTGAAAGTGAGAAAGAAGAGAAACCATAGGGCAAGACTGATGGGAATGAGCATGAGCAAAGCAAGAGATTTGAGTGGTAGCATTAGATCTAAAAACCTGCTGTGCAAGATTATGAGCAATACCATTTATATCCCTGGAAATGTGGAACACTTGGGCATTCAAATTAGAGGTGACTTTGAAGAAATGAGCAAGATCATTCCTAATATTCCAAGGAGTGGCCGAAATATTTCTTAAGGCAGCAAAAGAGGCTAAAGACAGACAAACCATGAGGAAAGTGGAATTAGCAAGATTAAGCCTCAAAGCTAGTTGTGCAGCACAGGAGAGAGCCACAGCTTCAGCCTGCAATGGAGTAGAGGTAGGAGGGGCCGAAGCCTGAACCTGTACATTGAGCTCGCCCTGATCCGAAGGTATGGAAATAAAGACACCTATACCTGTACCCACTTGCCCTTGTGCGAGACCTGGAATTTTTTATGACCTAAATGCTGCATCAGAGAATATTTTAGTCCCAGGAACTAACAAGTCAGACTTAAGCGTTTTGCCCTGCAAAGGAAGAACATGAGCTTCATGAACATCATTAGAGTGAAGTCTTGAAGATGGCAGGGATTAAACCAAACGATGTCTGAAGGTATTTCCCCTGCATGGTACATATGTGACCTGGATTTAGCTGCTGCATGCGCATCCTTTTTTTTTTTTTTCTGTACATGATTTTAAAATACCAACCTAGTTTTTAGATAGCTGCTGGAAGATCAAACTTCAGATTTTGTTGAAATAACTTTACTTCAGATTTAATTGCTGAAATCAATTGTTATGAGGATAATACCCAGTACTACAAACTGATCCCCTTCGATGCACCAATTTACAGGAAGAAACCATTAAGCTCTAATTTCTGAGCGAGCCGGTTTATTTGATAAGTAATTCGGAGGGAGTATGTACTAAGCGCAATTTGTGACATGCAAGGAGGCACACAAGCGTTGATGTGGCCTCTTGCTTTGATTCTTTGTTGGATCCTCTTGCTTTGATTACTTTGCACATTAAGCTCCATGCTTCCTCTTGCTGAAGACATGTTTGATCTACATTCCCGCTACATGCCCCTACAAGTTTTGTACTCTCAAGTCTGAATCGGAGCTGAAAGTTTTGAATTCTGAGTCTTCCTTCCTCGCCTACATCCTATTTTCTATAGTATTTTTTTTTTTGAGACAATCCTGTTTTCTATAGTAGTAGGTGAAAGTTGTTTCTGGGCCTCTTGGACTTAGTTGGCAAAGTCTGTTTTTTTTTTCTTCTCTAAATGGCAGCTGAAACAATTTCATCAGTGACGATGTATATCTATCTACTACTGTTCTTTCTGTAGAGGTTATTTACCAACTGAACATTGCAAATACACAAAAATAGGAGAGCCTAATGATCAACATGACAGTTGATTTTAAACGCCACCAAGTTCAAAATGAGAGAGAGAGAGATTTCTGCAGGGACACAATAAGCAAGTAACTAGGTGCCATCATGTTTCGTGCCCATTTTTGCTTAATTCGCTCATGTTGCAAGTGTTGCTCGACATTATTCCACTCGACAAACTGGTTTAGATCCTGGCTGCACGCCGCAGGATGGTTTCATTGTGATTACATCGCTCACTTGCAATTCGTGGTCGGATCAATGCTCATTCTCCGCTGAGTAGAGCATATGATTACAAAGAAAGAGAAAGGAGAAAAGCTTTTTTTTTTTGAGTGGTAAGAAAGGAGAAAAGCTGGATTATGTTTTTTTTTAGGGTTAGAAAAGCTGGATTGTGTTTTTAGGAAAACAAGAGGCTGGTGTATACGACAGCCCAGCCCATTATCAGATGTGAGAGAGGCTGACGGGTGGGGCCACTTGTCATCATCATCAAGGTCGAACCAGACCAGATCAGACCACGCAAATCATCACCACTCTGTCTCTCCGCTCGCACCAGCGCGGCCGTTCCCTCGCCGCCGGCGCCACCGCGCCGCCGCATACAGCAGTACACCATGCTCCGCCTCCACAAGTATGTCCTCACCCAACTGCTCCCTTCTTCCTCTGCCTCCCCTCTCCGCCGCCTCATCTCCGCCGCCGCGCCCGCCATCTGCCTGAACCCTAGATTCTCCGTGGAGGACTACCTCGTCGCCACCTGCGGCCTCACTCGAGCTCAGGCCCTCAAGGCCTCCGCCAAGCTCTCCCACCTCAAGTCCCCTTCCAAGCCCGACGCCGTCCTCGCATTCCTCGCCGACCTCGGCCTCTCCGGCGCCAATGTCGCAGCTCTTGTTGCCAAGGACCCCAAGTTCCTCTGCGCTGGCGTGGAGAGAACCCTGGCCCCCGTCGTCGTCGGGCTCACCGACCTCGGTCTCTCGCGTCCCGAGATCGCACGCCTCGTCTCGCTCGCCGGTGAGTTCTTCCGCCGTAGATCTGTCACCTCGAGGCTGCCGTACTTCCTGTCCTTCTTTGGCTCCCACGAGAACCTCCTCCGGGTACTCAAGTACAACCCCAGTCTCCTCGGATGCGACCTCGACAGGGTTGTCAAGCCCAATGTCGCCTTCCTGCGGGAGTGCGGGCTAGGTGCTTGCGATATTACCAAGCTGTGCAGCCGTGTGCCATGGATGCTCAGCAATAACCCACAACACGTCCAGGCGATGGTGGCGTGTGCCGAAGGAATCGGTGTGCCCCGTGGATCTGGGATGCTCAGGCGAGCGCTACAAGTTGTTACAATCCTCAGCCAGGAGAAAATCACCGCCAAAGTGGAGCACTTGAAGAAAACGTTCAGGTGGTCGAATGCTGAGGTGGGCATTGCTGTTTCTAAGGCTCCAGTTGTGCTGAAGAAGACTAAGGAATCGCTGCACCGCAGGTCCGAGTTCCTCATCTCCGAGGTGGGGTTGGAACCGGCATACATTGCTTGTCGTTCGGCAATACTCACATACAACTTGGAGGGCCGGCTCAGACCCCGCTACTACGTTGTCAAATTTCTCAAGGAAAATGGATTGCTAGATCACGACCGGGACTACTATGCTGCAGTCATGATCAGCGAGAAGGTATTCGTTGAGAAGTTCATATGCCCTCATAAGGATGCTGCACCGCACCTCGCTGATGACTATGCAACAGCTTGCAGAGGGGAGGTTCCAGCTAGATTCAGTTTCACATGAACCAAGACTAATAAGAAAATTGGTTTGTTCATTATGTCATTCAGTAGAGAAGAAAGCATTGCACACATTTTGGAACTAGGAGAGTATGAGATCAGGGCATTCTGCAAATGCTTTGAAGTAACAATGAGTAGTATTTCTGCACACTCTCTGTTTGTATGTTCTGAAATGGCCATTTCAGTTTTGAATGCAATCCTCAATCAATCTTTCCATGAAAGAATGTTCTCATTTTGGCCATGAAGATGATATGAAGTCTCAACCTTTCCTTTGGACCTCTTTTTCCATGGGAAACAATTTTGGATTTGTTGATGTGCTAATCACTGTTGAGGATCCAGTTTTGATCTAGTTTGTTGGTTGCTTGCTTTAGTTCTTCTAAGCTGAAATATTCCTTCTTCCTGCAGTAGCTTTGTTTATAAGATATTAACTGTTGTGAAAGCACGCCATTGTTGACTAGTAGTTTGTATATCAGTTTTTTTTGTTTATTTGTCTCTTGTAGTTTTGGATGACCTTCTGGGTGATACTTTTCTAGGGGCATCTGATCTCGAAACTGAATAGTTGAGTATATCACCACGTAAACAGATATTTCTAACGCCCTGTTGCTTTTGCTGGAGAAGCAAATTGACGCTTGTATGGTAATGGTATGGTGCTGACAAACAGAGGGCATTTCATACAATAAGGGAAGTTATGTTATGGTAACCTTAAAAAGGGTTATGGCATTATCATGTTAGTTTCTGCTATATCTTTTAGCTAATTTTATTCCATAAAAGCACTATCCATAATTCCATATAGATTGTGAGGGCATCTTATCCCTTAGCATATTTGTTTAGGATAGTAAAGTGGGTCTTATGTACCATCATTTTTGCAAATTTCTATCTGGAAATTCGGAATAGGAAAAGGAAAAAAGACGGATGGGATGCCATGTAGTCTGGAAGCTTGCAGAATTTCAGATATAGGAATTACTAGATACCTCAGTCTACGAACTAACCTGTGTGAGGATGGTGCGCATTTTGTTTGTTCCTGATGTGAGGCTGCAGAAGTTGTAAGAAATGAGATCTCAGGTGTGTGTTTGCATTTAAAGATCAGCTGTGTGTCCCACTTCTCTGGTGCTTGTTAAAATTATAGAATCAAGATTAATGAAATGTAGGCGAAGCGAACAGGTCGGTTGATGAAGTTTTTTCGAAACGGAGGCAAAAGTTTTTGCCTCATCTATTAATTAAGCAAAAGAGAGTTGCCTGGTTAATTAACGGAAAACCAGGCTAAAACCGTTACAAACCGCCGAGCGGCACACCCAAGATGATCCACCCACACCTCAACAAAGAGGACCTTATCAAGATACATTCTGGCGTCATCGTCATCTCTTCTCCCCAATAGGCGTCGTCGCCCTCCCTAGTCTCCGAGCAAGCGACTCCGACTTTGTCGAAGACAACCTCAACTCAACCCTCACCGTAGAGACTGTGTAGAAACCCAAAAGACCTGTGCCAAACCCAGCCACTCGCATCGAAGGCAGCGCAACTCCGACTCTAATGGAGAGCTCCGAAGGAGAACCACGCACTGCTGGTGTCGTGGTTTTGTCACGACAGATGCCCTTGTGAAAGGACTTGGAGATGAGGCCATCGCACAAGTGTGGAAGCTTAACGGGGTTGATCGGGAACGGAAAAACGCCGAGTTACCCAGGTTCGGCCCCTCACGGTGGAGGTAAAAGCCTACGTCCTGCTTGATTATATTGTTGTGGTTCTCGATTACAAGGATACGGATTCGCTAACCTAGCTTTCGAGAGATTGCAACTTAGTCTTTTTCGTATAGGTGCTCCCCTTTATATATACAGGTCGAACCCTAGATTACATGAGAGTCCGGGTCATCTTTTGACCCGTCTCCTATTCTTTCCTACTTGTTCTCCAAGACGGCCTTCGCGCCACTCATCTTCCTCGTGAGCCGGCCCATTGCCTAAGCCGGCCTTTCCCGCTAGGCCTCCTCAAGCCGGCCCGCCAAGAGTCCTTTAGCCCTGCAGTGAGTTGACCCGCTGAGCCTGCTCTATGGCCGGGTTATCACCCTGCCGGGTCTATATGCTGGTAAATATCCCCAACATTAGCCGACTTGAATTCATTCATGTTAAACTTCACCCTGGAAAACAAACCTTAGTAAGATATTCTCCAAATGCTTCCCAAGCCGGTCCTTTAGAACATTGTCTTTGACTGGCTCGATTCCCCGGGTTAAGTAGATCGCCGGGTCATTCCTTTGGTTCCAGACTTTGCATTTTTCATCGCCTTCGTCTCACGACGTTTCAATTTATCTCCACAAGATCCGGAATGACGTCATAGAGAATCTGAGTAGATTTGTATTGCCTCGTCGGGCGCGAAAATCGAGGAGCCCCTTTCGCCATTGTTTACTGTGCCGCCTAGGATTTCGCGCATGCCGTTTGGGGGCCCAGCGGTGCCCATAAATAGACCGCCCTTTTCATTTCCTTCTCTTCTACTCTTCTTCTTCCTCCAAGCGTCCGACGCCAGCAGCCTCCTCGAGCTCGTCGCCTCCACTCGCACAGCGCCGCCTTGAGTCATCCCGACGTCGCCGGAGCTGACCCGATCTGACCAGGCCGCACCGCCGCGCTTCCTCCTCTTCAAGTTCCCTCCGACCAGATCTGTAAGTACATTCCGCCATTACCGCGGTTCCCTTGAGTTTCTTCCGTGTTCTTCGCGGTAGCCATGGTAGATTTCAAATGCACCGAGCCCCTTTCGTTTTTAGTTTGCAGCCATCCCGCAGCATTTTTCTCATTTAGTAGATCCATTATGCTATCTTAACGAAATCCCACTGCAGTTTATCTTTACAATACGAAGAACACGCTTAGCTTTTATCTCTTCATTTTTATCCCTTTTGTAGATCCGTAAAATTTTCTCATTTCATATAAATCTGTTCGCGGACTCGTAGCCCAGACCTTGCTTCAACACTTGTAAAAAACTCGTGACATGTAGTTCCCGGCTTATCTGTGCTAATAATCTTGACCCGGTAACTTATCTGCCACCTCTTTCGTAACTCTGCCAAATTCTTACTTGCCGGCTCGTTTGCACCATTCGTACTGCATCAGAAAGCTCATAATACCGGCTCATAATACCTTCTCTTTTTCATGGCAGCTGAAACCATGCCTCCAAAGCCCAAGATCGTCAACTGGGCCAAGTCCAGCATGTCTGAATTGAGCCTGCAAGCCTTGGCAGATTCCGGGTTGCTGCCAGCTAAGGATATAATTTCATGGCGAGCTCCTGAAGAAGAGATCTACCCTCAACCCGGCGAGGATGAGATCGTCGTATTTGCCGATCACGTTTCGAGGGGCTTCCGTCCTCCCGGCTCAAAGTTTTTCCGGGACGTATTGCACTTCTTCAATATCAGGCCTCAAGACTTGGCCCCCAATTCCATCTTCAACCTTTGCCAATTCCAAGTGTTTTGCGAAGTCTATCTATAGCTCGAGCCGTCTCTCAGCCTATTTCGGGAATTCTTTTACTTGAACCGCCAAACTGAGCACAAGGACGGGCCAAGCGTTGAACTCGGCGGGATTTCTATCCAACGTCGAAAGAACATCGTCTTCCCAAATGCCAAGCCGGCCAACCATCCCAAGGGGTGGCACAGGACCTGGTTTTACTGCAAGGACACCTCCCCTGAGGGTCAGAACAAATTGCCGGGTTACCGTGCAACCCGGCTTACCAACGCAACCTTCCCGGGTCTTGCTCCCCAAGAAGAGAGAGAGAATCTGGAGCCTCTCTATCCGAAGATGAACGGATTGATTGCGCACGGCCTCACCGGTGTCAATCTGACCCGGACTTGGGTCGAGGGGCGAATCCAGCCACTCAGCTCCAGAACCCGGCTCATGCACACATACACCGGCCACCACGATGACCCGCTCCGTTTCAGTTCGGTTAACCTTAAGGAGAAGGAAGTCCTAAAGTTTGCCAAGAAGCTTCTTGGCGAAACAAAGGACGATATCAAGCTTGTGGGGCTCGCCCCATTATTTGTCAACAACCTGGCCCCTGCGGTAAGCCGTTTCTGTCCTCTTCACCTTGACTTTACTGTTCCCTTTATCGTGACTCAGTCGACCCGCCCGTATACAAGAGAATGACGATTGGTGGCGGGTTGAAGCCCAAGACCCGGCTCTTCGAGAGGACGATGAAGAAGAGTCGGATAATGAAGAAGACCATGAGGTAGAACTTGACTCCCTTGGCCGCCTTTTTAACCAGATTGCTGATGCTTACTCATCTCAGGAGGAAGCTGAAGTTAGCCACCACAACGAGCCAGAGGTAACTTTGATCTCCTCCGACTCTGACTCCCCAATACCTATTCGAAAGAAAACCCGGGCTGTAATCCGCAAAGTTCGAAGGAAACCCCGGGTTGCCGTCCGTAAAGTCCCCCTTTCACACCAGGATGCTCATTTGGATCCCCAATTTGTTTTGAAGAAAACACAGCAAGCCGGAACCTCAAAACAGAAGACCCGGAGTTGTGAAGGCGAGTTGAGTGGCAGGCTTCCATATGAGCCGCCATCCCGTAGAGCGCGGGCAGAGGTGCTTCTTAGTCCAACTCCCTCTTTTCCTCTAGCTGGTTGTTTCAAGGAACCCTTACACTTAAATGACTCGGCCTATCAGACGTCCCCCTCTTCGGATGAATCAAGTGCCACTCAGGCGCCGGCTTTCAACATCAACCCGGGGTAAGCATATTAACTATTCTTGTGTCATCCAACGACTCTCTACGTTATAACCTTTAACTGACTTGAGTCTTTGCTCCTTATACAGTGCCAAGGCCATCAAGAAGAAGACGAGCGCCGCAGCCGGGTCATCTGACCCGGTTACTCAAACGGTCCCTCGGGAAGAGATGGAGGCCCCCTTGATTATTCAGGATGAGCCGGCCTTTCAGCCCAGCCCGCCGCCTCGAGATACCGCAAGCCCGGCTCGCGCTTCCTCTCCTGTTCAGGAGAAGGAAATATTTACTGAAGATCAAACTGAAAAGCCGCCCGAGGCCCCGGCTCAAGAGGAGGTGACGGTGATTGACAAACAGCAGACTGCTCCGCCTGAGACCTCCACTGCCCTCACCAAAATTCCTGCCAGGGCTGAGCCGCCCATGAAGGACAAGGGGAAGGCGACTCTGGACTTCTCCGCTTTTGAAGACCAAGACGCCAATGCCCTTCACCAAGCTGTGCTGACCCGGCTGTCTGAAAGCCGGGACACAGAAATTGCGATGATATCCTCCATGAAGCGGAAATACGAGGTAATTGCACCTTCTGACATGAACCATATATATATGTAGCCCCCAAGGGCCGGGTCATTATGAAATGATGACCCGGGACTTCCAAATTTATTTCGCCTGCATAACCTCAGTTAACAGCTCCAAAGGCCGGCTCGTCATATCATGACGGGCGGGTCTCCTATGCGTAATAAGATCAAATCATGCATTAGCCCCCAAGTGCCATGTAGAATGCCTGCATATGCATGGAACTTGCTTGTTTTGCCTTGTTAAGAAGCGCTAAAATCCGTAGCCCCCATGCGCCGGGTCGACCGGAAGGGCGGCTCGGGACATGTATAGACAATGTATAATTGAGGCTGCTGTGCAGGACATGTTGAACCAGGCGGAGACCCAAGCTTCCTGCTTCCGAAAGGAAGCAAGGAAGGAGAAGAAACTGCTCCAAGCCGCTGAGAAGGCCTTTGTAGAAGCCAACAAATCCCTGGTCGTGGTGAGGAGCACTTTGAAAGAAACCGAAACAGCAAGAACCGCCCTAGCCGCGCGTGCTGAAGAGGCCGAGGCCAAGCTTGAGCCGATGACTCAAGAACTGGCGACTCTAAAGGGCCAGATCACCGCCATGTGCCGGGCTATCTTTGGTAAGTAAAACAGACCGCTATGCACCGATTATTCCGACTTGAATATGCTAAGCCGGCTTACTGATCGCACGGACTTATTCGTGAAGGTCGCAAGAACCAAACCCTTATTCAGCAACCCTTGGTGAAATTGAAGGCGGTGTATACCCTTGTAGAGCAGCTGTACATAGGCGGCTGTCGTTGCATAATGGCCGCAAAGAACACCAAGGCGCCGCCGCAGTTGATTGCTGATACATTGAAAGAACTATCAGTTGTGCCCAAGTGGTTCGACGACTGGAAAAAGGCGGCTTGCCGCACTGGGGCTCTAACAGCGTTTGCCCGAGCCAAGGCATATGTGCCAGAACTCGATCCGGCTCAGATTGTGGGCGGGTACCCAGAGTTCAATGTGGACGACTCGCCCTTCACCAAGAAAGACTTTCAACGCTGTATCAAAGAAACCCGGGTTGCAGCCACCGAGATTGCCGAAGAAGCAGATCTGACCAAGTACCAGGCCGGCTATACAAAGGAGAACGAGCGGATGGAGACACCAAATCATGAGCCGGTTGCTCTAACCCGAACGCGTAAGCCATCTTTCGCTCCTGAAGTCGACCCCTCCTCCCTGATAACAGTCGATGCCCTATTTGAAGCGTTGCGCTCAATTCAGTGGTCGACCGGCGAGTCAAGTCAAGAGGCGGAGGATGACGACGGCCACGAAGAGCCGGCACATGGTCCTTCGTCAGGCGCGGGCGCCAGCTTTAACCCGGCGACATAAAACGCCGGCTTATCCTTTTGTAAGCTGAACTGAAAAATCTTTGTCGTGGCCGCAGCTGATGGGCGGCTTGTAATAGTGTAGCATGAAAACACTTATTGCTGATGCCAGTGCCATCGCGTACTAGGCTTGTTTATTGCCTGTACAAATATTGTGGATGCCTTGCTTCTGTAATCCTCTTTTGGGCTTCGAGAGCCGGTTTTTGCAGTAAGAGTGATTCTGCTGAAACAATAACAATTGCATATAATTGTGATGGATGAAATCACATAAACAACTAGTAATCTTTGTTACTGTTTGCAATGAGTCAAGAATATCAAAGTGAACTAAAGTAAATGCTCTCTATGAATGTATGCATGTATGTAGATATGAGATGAATGCAGAAAAGAAAACATAACTGCAATAAGCCAGTTTTCATAAAACCCAGCTTGACAGACCGGCTTATAAAGCTCAAGTTTGATTTTGCTTTCATGAAGCTGGCACTTTGGCCTGTTGGTTTGTCCTCGCTTTCTGAAAGCTGGCTCTCATGCAACCAATCGAACGTTTTAACTCTGATGAATTCAGGGTCACCTATGTGATTGACTCATCAGACGTACGCCGGGTCGCTTTTTTAGGGAGTAGCATCTTGCTAACAGGCAGGTTTAACCAACTTTGTGGCATCTCGCCGGGTTAAAGGGTTTTGTAAGCTAAACTCAATTGAGTTGAAAGCCCCCAAGTAACCAAGATCAACAAATAAAGATCCATCACACAAGTTTTGAGGCGAAACAACACTTTTATACAGTGTTGTTGGTCGTTATTTTATTTGATCAAAAATAGGTATACACATGATAGAAGGTATGTACAAAGATGTGACCCAGTCGATGACTCATGTGTAGTATGGCCGGAGTTGGGCAATGTTCCAGGGCCGGCTTGTTTCCTCCTCAGAGGTACGTGATTTATCTGCCTCACGTATATCAATCAGGTAATATGACCCGTTGTTAAGATTCTTGCTGACCACAAAGGGCCCTTCCCAAGGTGGTGAAAGCTTATGCATGCCTGTCTGGTCTTGTATCAGACGGATCACTAAGTCACCTTCCTGAAAAGTGCGGCTTCGAACTCTACGGCTGTGATAGCGACGTAGATCTTGTTGATAAATTGCTGATCTGGACACGGCAAGTTCGCGTTCTTCTTCCAGGGCATCAAGAGTGTCTTGTCGAGCTTGCTCATTATCTGATTCCACATAAGCCGCCACGCGAGGGGAATCATGACGAATATCGCTTGGAAGTACAGCTTCTGCACCATAGACCAGGAAAAACGGCGTATAGCCTGTTGACCTGTTAGGAGTAGTCCGTATGCTCCAAAGCACCGCAGGTAATTCTTCTTCCCAGCAACCCGGCGTGCGCTGTAAAGGCATCATGAGCCGGGGTTTGATACCACGTAGCAATTCCTGATTGGCTCTTTCTGCCTGCCCATTAGACTGAGGATGCGCAACCGATGTTAAATCAAGCCGGATATGCTCCTGTTGACAGAACTGCTTCATGACCCCCTTGGAAAGATTGGTGCCATTATCTATAATTATACTGTGTGGATAGCCAAAACGAAATATCAACTTTTTCAGAAATTTAACGGCTGTAGCAGCATCACAACGGCTGACCGGCTCCGCCTCTACCCACTTGGTAAATTTGTCCACCGCCACCAGTAGGTGCGTATGCTTGTTTTTAGAACGTTTGAAGGGTCCAACCATGTCGAGCCCCCAAACCGCAAAAGGCCAAGTTATCGGGATCATCCTCAACTCTTGAGCCGGCACATGAGCCTGGCGAGCATATTTCTGGCAACCATCACACTTGCGTACAATGTCCTCGGCATCAGCATGAGCTGTGAGCCAGTAAAAACCGTGCCGGAAAGCTTTCGCGACCAGTGATCTTGAGCCGTCATGATGTCCACAGTCACCAGAATGAATCTCATTGAGAATGGCGCGGCCTTCTTCAGGCGAAACACAACGCTGAAAAACACCCGTGACGCTTCATCGGTGCAACTCACCATTGACGATGGTCATAGACTTGGATCGTCTAATGATCCGTCGAGCAATGATCTCCTCTGTTGGCAGTTCTCCCCGGCTTAAATAAGCCAAGTAGGGGACCGTCCAATCAGGTATAGCATGGACAGCAGCCACTAGAGCCGCCTCCGGGTCAGGAATAGCCAAGTCCTCCTCTGTTGGTAACTTGACAGACGGGTTGTGTAAAACGTTCAGGAAGACATTGGGCGGCACCGGCTTGCGTTGAGAACCCAATCGAGAGAGTGCATCTGCCGCCTCGTTCTGCCAGCGATCAATATGATCGACTTGATAACCTTTGAAGTGTCCAGCAATATTGGTGACCGCGTGCCGATAAGCCGTGGGGATCCTTGGAATCCCATGTACCAGAAACTTGTTGGGCCACCAAGTCTGAGTCGCCTAAACACCTGACCCGGCTTAGGTTCATCTCCTTAGCCATCCGAAGCCCGTGAAGCAAGGCCTCATATTCTGCTGCATTGTTAGTACAGGGAAACATGAGTCTCAAAACATAACAGAACTTATCACCTCGGGGGGAAGTAATCACAACTCCAGCCCCCGAGCCTTCGAGCTGCCTTGAGCCGTCAAAGTGTATGGACCAGTATGTTGTGTCGGGCTTCTCTTCGGGAGCCTGTAACTCCATCCAATCATTAATAAAATTCACCAATGCCTGAGATTTGATTGCTGTGCGGGCCACATATTTGAGATGATGCGGACCCAGCTCGATGGCCCACTTAGCAACGCGGCCTGTCGCCTCCCGGTTCTGGATTATATCCCCAAGAGGTGCCGAACTGACCACAGTGATTGGATGCTCGTGGAAGTAATGTTTCAACTTGCGGCTAGCCATAAATACTCCGTAGACCAATTTCTGCCAATGTGGATATCGCTGCTTGGACTCGGTTAACACCTCACTGATATAATACACGGGGTGCTGGACTGGATATTCCTTTCTGTCCTCCTTGCGTTCTACAATGACTGCCACGCTCACAGCCTTGTTATTGGCCGCGATATATAGCAGCATTGGCTCCTTCTCCCGAGGGGCAGCAAGGACCGGCGGCTCAGACAACTGCTTCTTGAGGGCCTCAAAAGCCTGGTCCGCAGCATCACTCCACACAAAGTTATCCGATTTCTTAAGCAACTGATATAGCGGAATCGCCTTCTCACCGAGCCGGCTTATAAACTGACTCAGCGCCGCAACCCGCCCAACCAGCTTTTGCACGGCATTCAGGTTGGCCAGCTTAGCCAGGGTCGTGATTGCTTTGATCTTTTCCGAGTTAGCTTCAATGCCACGCTTGGAAACAAGAAATCCCAGAAGCTTTCCTGCAGGGACCCCAAAAACACACTTCTCCGGGTTAAGCTTCATCTGGTAGACACGGAGATTGTCAAATGTTTCCTTGAGATCCTCCAACAGAGTTTCCTTCTTTCGAGACTTAACCACAATATCATCAACATAAGCATGCACGTTTCGCCCGATCTGTTTGTGAAAGCAGCTTTGGACACAACGCTGGTAAGTCGCCTGTGCACACTTCAGACCAAACGGCATGGTTGTATAACAGAAAGCCCCAAAAGGTGTGATGAAAGCCGTCTTTTCCTGGTCTTCCAGCTTCATTTTGATCTGATGATAGCCAGAGTAAGCATCCAGGAAGCATAAACTCTCGCAGCCAGCCGTAGCATCGATGATCGGGTCAATACGGGGCAAGGCAAAGGGGTCACTAGGACAAGCCTTATTCAGATCTGTGTAATCAACACACATCCGCCAAGTCCCGTTTTTCTTCAGAACAAGCACCGGGTTGACCAGCCATTCAGGATGGAAGACTTCCACGATGAACCCGGCAGCTAAGAGCCGGGCCACCTCTTCACCAATAGCTTTCCGCCTTTCCTCATTAAAGCGACAGAGATACTGGCGAACTGGTTTAAATTTGGGATCCACATTGAGGGAGTGCTCAGTGAGTTCTCTTGGTACACCTGGCATGTCAGAAGATTTCCACGCAAAGATGTCCCGGTTCTCACGGATGAACTCGATGAGCGCGCTTTCCTATTTAGGATCCATGTTTGCCCCTATGGTGAACTACTTCGACGAATTGCCCGGGGTGAAATCAACTTGCTTTGTGTCTCTGGCCGACTTGAACTTGAGTAGAGGGTCTGACTCCGTCGTGGGCTTCTTCAGGGGGGTCCTATCAGACAGGTCAACATTGTCCTTATAATACCGCAACTCCTCTGCGGCGCAAGCCGTCTCGGCATATGCTGCGTCTCCTTCCTCGCACTCAAGTGCAATTTTCCGGTTGCCTTCCACTGTGATGGTTCCCCTTGGTCCTGGCATCTTCATTTTCAGGTAAACGTAGCACGGCTGTGCCATGAACCGCGCATAAGCCGGCCGGCCAAATAAGGCGTGGTATGGGCTCTTAAGCTTAACCACCTCAAAGGACAGAAACTCAGAACGCCAGTTATCCTCTGAGCCAAAGGCCACCTCTAGGGAGATTCTTCCCATGGGATAGGCCGACTTGCCAGGAACAATGTCGTGAAAGACTATAGAGGACGGAGTTAACTGCTTATCGGACAGATTCATCCGCCTGAACGTGTCGTAGTACAGAATGTTGATGCTGCTGCCTCCATCCATGAGCACCTTAGTCAGTGTATAACCGCCGACTTGCGGCGCAACCACCAAAGCCAAGTGGCCAGGGTGATCGAGGAGGACAGGATGATCCACCCTGCTCCAGGTAACCGGCTGTTCAGATCAGTTGAGATAATAAGGAGTTGCTGGTTCAACCGCATGGGCGGCTCGTTGTTGCACCTTCCGATCCCGTTTGCTGGTACTGGTGGTGAAAACGTGATACTGTCCACTATTCAACTGTTTTGGGTTACTCTGAAACTCTGTCGCACCAGCTTGGTGCTGATTTCCCTGGTTGTGTCGCTGATTGCCGCCTCCAGCATTACCAGCCCCCTGAAACCCGCTGCTTTGACCAATGTTCCCTTGAAAACCGGGTCCTGCGAAGGGCCCTTGCAAGCTGGCTCCTGAGAAGTCGGGTCCCTGGTTGGCGGGTTGTCCGCCATTGCCGCCTCCATTATGATGATTCTGGAAGACCCTCTTGGCAAACTCTTGCATCACATAGCAATTTTCCTAGGAGTGACTGGATGGCTTACCATTGTAACTGTGTTTCGGACAAGGAGCCTTGAGAGCTTCCTCGTAAGTGAGAGGGCGATTACCAGACTGCCTCCTAGAACCGTTGTTCTGACGCTGACCTTTGTTCTCTGTGTTTGTGTTCGCCACCATATCGGAACTGCCATCGTAACCCTTGCGTTTACCACCATTGTTGTTCTGCCCATTACCGTTGTTCTGCTGCTGACCCTTACCGCCAGCTTTCTTCCCCTTATCGGTTTTTTCCTCGTCTGATAGCGGATCCTTGGTGTTATTTGACTCCGCATACCGGGTTAAGACATCCATGAGGTCACCCATGTCTTGGACCTTTCGCTTGAGTCGCCCTAGCTTCTGAACTAGGGGCTGAAACTTGCACGTGCGTTCCAGAACGAGCACTGCTTGTGCTGCCGAGATGCTGTCCGAGCTATGTATAACCTCCGCAACCCGGCGAGCCCAGTGATGCGCTGACTCATCCTCGCGCTGGACACAACGCTCCAGATCTACAATTGTGGTTGGCCTTTTACAGGTTCCCTGGAAATTCTTGATGAAGCGCTCCTTCAGTTCCTGCCATGTGTTGACAGAATTCGCCGGTAGGTTTTTCATCCAGGTGCGTGCAGGGCCTTCCAACATCAGAGGCAGGTAACGCGCGCACACTGACTCACTTGCGCCCAACAAGTCCATTGCTAGCTCATAACTCTCGATCCATTCGGTGGGCTCCAGATTCACTGTATAGTTAGGAACCTTGCGAGGACCTTTGAAATCGGGGGGTATGCGCGCTTCTCGCAGCGCTGGTATCAAACAGGGAGTCCCGATCATGTGGCTCGATGAGCCCCCAAGTCGGCCATCTATCTGGGTTGCGGGGGGCGGTTGATGTACTTCCGGCAGGTTGACATTCGGTGGCGGGCTGACTCGCACCGGCGTGTTGACGTGCGCCGGCGGGTTGCGCCCTGCACGTGCGTTTTCCTCCTCCCACGCTCGTAGAGCCCGAGCAGCATCCACAATGTCTTGCGAGATCCTGGGCTGATGTTGTTCCGCCAGCGACTGGGCGGCTCTCCTGCGGTGTGCGCTGCTGGAGACCGCTGGTGACTCCGGACGCTGGCTCCTGGTACGGCTCTGGTGAGGGGTTGAGTGAAGACGGTGCTGGCTATGCGAGTAGTTGGCCTGCTGCACTACTGCTGTCTTGAGCATCACGATAGCGTTCCTGGCCTCTGTCTGAATCGGGCCGTCCCCCTCAATCGGAATAGCCGCTAGGTTGTGGGTTGCTGCCAGCACGTTATCGACCGGGTTGGAGTAGTGTCCAATTGGGGTCTGGAACCGGCGAGACGGCGGCTGTTGTTGCTGATCTGGCGTGCGATGCTGGGCCGGCTCCCTCGGCTGAGCCGGCTGCTGTTGAGGCGGTCCTCTTGGGGGAACAACTCCAGCCCCCGGGTTCGCCGGAGCCGGCGATGTGGTGAACAGCTGAGTCGGCTCAAGATCGACCGGAAGCCGGCTCTGATGACGCCTCCGGTGGACAAGTTCTGACTCGGCCTGCCGGCGGCTTAGGTAACTCGCCTCCTCATCCAGACGCTGCCGCTCCTCGGCAAGCCGGGCCTGCACCTGAGCCATGCGTGTGTTCTCTGCATTGATGTCCTCCTGGATCTTGGCCATCTGATCGCAGCACTTCGTGATCTCCGTGTTGCGCACTGCTGCGTTCTCCGCCGTGACCGGCTCGGCCAACAGGGCTGCCAGTGTGTTCATCAAATCCGCGAGCGCCTGCACCCCGGTTTTCTGTGAGCCGGTGGCCGACGCGCCGGCTTCTCCTGAGCCGGCAAGGGTAAGATTCTGCCCGGCCGCGGGATCGGCCGGGTCACGCACCGGATCCTGCCTTCTCGCCATGTACACCGCCGCAAAACGAGGCGGATCTGGGATCTCTGGAAAGATGTCGTCCGCGTATCCGAGCCTTCCATCGTACAAAGGACGGATCGACTCGGTTTCTCCTGTTGAGGACTCGCCGTCAGATTGGACGAGCGTATCATCTCCGGATAGGGAGTTCTCCGACAAGGCCACCCCTTGGGTGAACCCTACGAAGGCATGGTTCCGGCCGGCTCGAGTGGGGCCGGGTCTTGCCTGGCTCGGATTAGCGCGACACGCCGGCTCAACACCGGCGATGTTCTCCAACCTAGCGGCCGACTTGCCAACCACGCCGATGAAGGTATGAATCTTGCCGAAGGGGACCCGATACCCGTACTCGATTGAATCGGCGTCGGGGCCCCAGTATGAATCGTCGATGTAGAGCTTCCCGCGGCGCCCCTTCGTCATCATGCCAACCGCGTACTTCCCGAACCCTTGGAGAGATCCCGCTAAGAACTCAACTCCACCGTGCGTAGGCCCCACGGTGGGCGCCAACTGTCGTGGTTTTGTCACGACAGATGCCCTTGTGAAAGGACTTGGAGATGAGGCCATCGCACAAGTGTGGAATCTTAACGGGGTTGATCGGGAACGGGAAAACGCCGGGTTACCCAGGTTCGGCCCCTCATGGTGGAGGTAAAAGCCTACGTCCTACTTGATTATATTGTTGTGGTTCTCGATTACAATGATACGGATTCGCTAACCTAGCTTTCGAGAGATTGCAACTTAGTCTTTTTCGTATAGGTGCTCCCCCTTTATATATACAGGTGGAACCCTAGATTACATGAGAGTCTGGGTCATCTTTTGACCCGTCTCCTATTCTTTCCTACTTGTTCTCCAAGACGGCCTTCGCGCCACTCATCTTCCTCGTGAGCCGGCCCATTGCCTAAGCCAGCCTTTCCCGCTAGGCCTCCTCAAGCTGGCCCGCCAAGAGTCCTTTAGCCCTGCAGTGAGTTGACCCGCTGAGCCTGCTCTATGGCCGGGTTATCACCCTGCCGGGTCTATATGCTAGTAAATATCCCCAACAGCTGGCGCCGTGGAAGACCACCGAACAGACCACCTGCTGCCTGTCATCGTTGCCACAGGGGCCCCGCAGCCGCAGCTCCGACTTCACTGCAACAAAACAACCCGAGGTAATCGCACGGACACGTCGGAGAAGAGCCGACTAGCGCAACCATTGCCACGCTTCCGACATCGCTCGCCATCGCTATCGTTGCCACAGAAACCTTGACGCCAACACCACCATCATCCGCCGGTCCCTCTTGTCAATGCCTTGCTCCAAAGACAAAGCCCTCAAGAGGGGATACGACACCAATGTGTCGCCTTTGTCTGATCACACGGATCTAGGGTTTCTCCCGGAGTTGCAGCTACCGGCCTGTGCGTGAGGGGTGAGGAAGCAAAACAGCGATGCCTCCAAGAAGGTCCACCACGCCCATAGACGTCGCCATCGCTGGTCATAGGCCGTAGGCCGAGACATGGCTTTCACCCGAGCTTCCAAACACACCCTCAACGACCCACACCGGCGTTGGCAAGACCACCAACCAAGGACTGCCCGTTGACGAAGAGGCGCAGAGCAGCCAGCCGCACCTCGCGGAGGCCACCGATGGCCAAAAAGCAGCCGCCAAGCCAGATCCGCCCACGAGAGCAGAGCCACCGGACGTAGTTATCGCTGCCGAGCCTAGCCGAGCACCATGCCGGCAAGGAAGCAGGGAGCGCCACCCGAGGCTGAGGACCACCACGGTGCCCAGCCGTAGCCTGCACTGGACGAAGACGCCAGATCCGCCGTGCCACGCCTACAGGACAGCCAAGGCCATCACCCGTCGAGCGCCGGTGTACCCTGCCGTCCGCGCGGTAGGAGGACGCCGCACGCACTCACCTACGGCCACAGAGTCGCGCCGCCGCGCGCACCCGCTGAACCGCGTCGCCGCGCACCAGATCCGAGTCGCACGCACGCCACAAAGCCTGGCCGCCCCTGGGCCCCCGCCCCACGTCGCGCGGCGCCACACCCGCCCGTGCCAGCGAGCACCGCCGCGCCGCCCCGGACGACCGCCCACCGAAGTGACCGGCCCGCGCCGCTCGCTCAGGAGGAGGAAGAGGGCCTCGCCACCGCCGAGCCGCGCGGGCTTCGCCCGGGGACTCCTGCCGGCGGCGGCGAGGGAAGGGGAGCGCCGGTTTGAGGCTCTAGCGGCGGCTAGGGTTCGCTCCCTGGTCGCCCACGGGAGCGTCGGGGGGATGTGTTTAATAAAGTACGTTTGATGAAGAGGTCGGTTGATGAAGTGACTTACCACCAGGTGAGAAGATGTGGAGTTCTTCCTCAAGCAAAAAGTGGCTGGGCAATAGGAGCATACTGATTTACTGAATGTGGATGATGCTTTCCTTTTGCAATTGAAGATGTGCTGAAACTGGATGTAGATGGTGCTTTCTTCTTCTTCCAGGAAACGACGCAAAACATGTCGGCAATGGCTTTGATGCACTATACATGATTCTGAAGGCTCTGTAAGTTGATGATGCCCTGAAGATTCAGTGACAAGTTTGGCCTGATGCTGCCGTAAGTTTTATTCAGGGAAGCTCCTCCTTGTCTCTTTTTTGAATTTTGCAAGTTAAAGTAAATCTTCTAGTATTATACTAGAGATTGTACGAGTTGCTGTCGCATGCCTGTCGGATTCATCAGCTCAGCTGAGTGAGGCAAACTGAACAAAATAACAAATCGAATAAAGTAGCAGCATCTTGTGCTTTAATCAATTCATACTTGGAGCTCCGTGCGCTTATCTCTACTACTATTAAAAGATAGAACAATTTCTTCCCTAAACGCACCCCACGTAATGTACACATAACAACCTAGACAACTAAGAGACACACGATCGGACTCTCTGCCTTGTATCTAACCGTCACAATAGCACACATCCCTCATCAGGAGTGCGTTTACCAATTTCAAAGGCCAGACGAAAATCTGCCCTCGCACCTCCACGAAAGTAGTATAGAGAAAAAAAAAATAAGGCGTACAAGGGAAAAACACGTGATCACCGGATGAGTTGTTCAACTGCACAGAAAAAATAGCCAATCTATCCGTGCCGCCGTTCAGAGTTGCCCTCCAGGCGTCTAGATTGACCTGCGCCCTACGCAGCCGGCCAGGCATCCGACGACGGCCGCGACGACGACTTCTTCACCAACGGAGGTCTAGGCTCTTCTGGACTTTGTCAGGCTTTTATACGTCGTCGCCGCCGTCAGGCTTCATGTTGCTTCGTTCAGGCTTCGTGAGGCTTTAAGATGCCGTCGCGCCCAGGCTGTCCTGCGACGCATATGACGGCGTCAGCGTCCACGAACTCCTCTGCAACGCAGGTACGTGCTCATTTGCTCCGGGTGCCATTCTACGAGTTATTATAAAACCATCAGCGCTGCCGTTCTAGGATTTATCAAAAACATGAATGACAGCTTAACCATTGTTTTTTTTTTGTTACATCCAAAATTGGTAGACTATCGGTAAATTGCAGATGAAATAAAGTGCAGCTATGAAAAGAAAACAAAAGGCGCCGTCTTGGCGCAAGTTCAGTCTAATCACGGAACAACACATAGTAAACCAGTTGCTGCTTTCTACACATAGTAAACTGTCATAAGAATATTAGTCAGAACTCCTAAAATTTGTTAGTCCTCTGACCCTCAGTCACGTGCCTTCAAATATAAATGTATTATAGCCTTTTGTTGTTCACAGGGTTGAAGGACTTCTTATGGCCCCTACCACTCCCAACAGGGCGCGCACCCCGTTCCAGGATATAAGCAACACCCACTCCTTAGGTAAAATGACCATAACCCACTCACTCGAATTCGTTTTTGTTGCTCAGGTGCTGAAACTGTGTCATGAACTGCAAACCCTAAAGAGATAAAAAGGCAGAGGGAAAGAGAGCGGTATGCACAAAATAGGGATGAGATAAATAAGAGACGACGCGAAGCCTACAAACAGAAAAGAAATGCCACAGCCGAGATCAATGGCCTAAATAACAACACACCCACACTGTCGGCTATATCACAAGGTAATGACTGTCAACTTCGTGATGTATGGCCCAATAGTATTGTCATATATTGTTATATTCTTTGTCTATTCAGGCCATAATGGGCTGAAGAATCGGGTGGAAAGAGAGCAGTATGCACACAATACACAGGAAGTATTAGTGCAACAAAGAAAAACCAGCGAGCAAAATAAGCATATTGCTGCCATCCTTGATGGCAGTAACATTGTGTCACAAGTACCAGCTACCGGACAATCGGCTGTCACACAAGTGCATAACATAACATATGTAGGTGGTGCAGTAAATTCCTTGCAGCTCAACGGACTCATCATCGACAAGGACAATATTTATGACAACAGTGAGTCCGATTGGTTGCACAGAAATGATGCGTACCTGATGCAGCGAAATTCAAGACGAATGTCGCTGACCCAAATGTCAGGGGATGAGAACCCCCAACTCGGTACAATCGTCACCCTACATATCCCAGAAGAATCTTTAGACAACAAAAGTTAGTTCATCGATATATTTATGGTGCATGATTGTCAACAGTGTTAAATTCTTCTGTATTTGGGCCCTTTAATGTCCATCAGGTACAGAGTCCGTTTATGGAAGCAAACAACATGTACCGATACAGCCGACCGACAATAGTCCAGGGATGGAACCGTTCCCAGATGCGGGTCATGCCACTCAGAATCTAATTGGTATGTTTTTTTACTAGCACTTTGTTAATAACTTCAATTCATCGCTGCTGCTTACTCATTGCAGCCACAAAAATTTATCAGGCAACGACCACGTCGAAGATCCATATGGAATACTGGAGCCTGATGTCCACACGATTAACATTGATGGTACGCATAATGTCATTTTACGTGCCCCATCCGCCTGAGTTTTGCGATGACCATTAACAAGGCACAGGGTCAAACCATCCCAAATGTTGGTATTTACCTACCAGAACCTGTTTTCTCACATGGCCAGCTATATGTTGCATTGTCAAGAGGTGTGTCAAGAAAGACGACACGGATTTTAGCCAAGCCTAACAAGGAGGTTGATAAATCTGGGAGAAGCACCAAAAACATTGTCTACAGAGATGTTTTAGAGGGGTGAGGTAGGTGCGATCTTCTGTGTTCTCTCTGCACCTTTGCTTTTGTATCTATATAACTAATTCTGGACCTAGCACTTATCTTTTTTTTTACTTGCAGGTTTTAATCAGATCGCACTATATAATAAGCATGAAAGAAGAAGGATGTCGATGTGGCATCCGACTCTGTATATCTGAGTCGTTTATTTGTGTGATTTATTTGTAAATAAAGCACAACAGCACACATGAAATATTGCAACTTTATGATGGCTGGAATTACTAGCGTCTATCATGTCAATGTATATTTTCCTTTTTACTCATGACCAGGAATAATAAGAAAACAGAAGTACGAAACTCACCTTGATGGTTACACATTAATGCCGAGAGCTTTCAGCTGTAGTACAACATTTGCGATGTTACATACTTCTATCTCGGGTATATTAGGTTCACGAATATTAGATTCCGCCGGTTTTAGCAAACTCATAACTAAAAGCACTTCGCTGGCCCATCCTGTCCAGCACGGCCACTGAGGGTACAATAAACTGGCAAGATAAAGGACTCAAGAATTATATTTCTTTAGAGAAAGGTATAAACTTTCAATGCACAAAAAAGGAAAAGGAAATTACCATGAGCACAAAAAAGGAAAAGGAAATTACCATGAAGTCAGGAGGTCTTCCGTGGTCATCCTAATCAAGATGCAGGTCGCGAGCAGCAGATGTTCCTGCTCCGGACCGAATCGAACGGGAAATCAAGATGGGGTCGGAGAGCAGAGCATCCGGATCGAGGGGAGAGAAGAGTTGGAACTGGACCTTGATGGCGTCCCGAGCAGGGGGGAGGGAAGTTCATGGCGAGCGGGAGTGCATCATCACGAGGGAGAGCCCCAGCGTCGCCGACGAGCATGCCGAGCTCGAGCGCCCCCGCGTCGCAGGAGGAGGGAGGGGCGGAGGGCCCCGACGTCGCTGGATAGGAACAAGGGGCGGGGCAGAGCAGGGGCCTGCCGTCCGCCGGCGGTGGTGACGAAGGGGACGGGCGGCCATCAGAGAGCGCCGGCGTCGCGTGGCTGGGGATCTTGAGGATGGGGATCGCCGAGCAACGAGTGAGGGGACGAGTGAGTGGATCTCGTGGCTGGGGGAGGGGTGAGTGAGTGGACGAGCGACTTGTGAGTGACTGCGGCTCAGTCCAAACCAAAAACAATTATCTTCTACTCCAGCGCATGTCCGATTATTTGCCCTACACATAACAATTAACGACTGGAGTAGACAAGCGCCTGTCCGATGTTGCTAAAACAATTAACGACTGGAGTATAAAAAAATCATTTTTTGGCAACATCGATTATTTTTTATAGGGCATGTCCGATTCACTTGCTTGGGTGAGATTTTTGTTATCATCATGGCTTGTTACAGTCACGACTATTTGATAATTTTAAACATTTTATATATATATAAATCTCTATAAAATTTATAAAAAAATATTGGGTATATTAAAATTTTGTAATCATGCAGGTCATCTTGTGGTTTGTGGATGGTAAATTTTATGAAGTACTTCACACGAGATATTTTGTCTGAACTCCTACACAGGTATTTTTCGCTATGTATCATTATACTTACTATGTTGTATTGCTATTTAACTCTTATTATTACTTTAATAGGATCATATAACAGATTTTAGAAGAAAACTAGCTGTCATCTTAGTGGACTCGGAATTGAACGATAATAATATAAGAAATCGAGACATGAAAGATAACGAAATCAACACACATCCCACGGATTGTATGTTTCTGGATGGATCCCTTGAGAATCTCAAAACATCGAATACATCATCAGATGTTGAGCTCATATCACAGTCATATATCCTTTCACCGTCTGTCAACCCAACAAACGATGACTTAATAGACAAACTTTGCTTGTTCATCAGTATGGTTGATCATGACGCTCTACTAGAGTAAGCCATATTTTTTTAGTTTATTTTGTATTTTAATAAATTACTCCGATGTCATTATAATTGATAGAATTCCTATTTTACAGGAGCGAATGGGTGAAAAGCTCCGATCCTTACGCCATTAGCTTAAAGTTTAGACAAATTAAAAACATATTAAACAATGATGAATATATGGATATTGATTGCTTTAATATGGTTGTGCGGATACTAGCGCGCCACGAAGCCCAGCTTCTCAGAGACATTCCATGCTTATTTGTATACACATTGCACATGTAAACTTGTTATAACAATGTTGTATAATGCATATGTAGGATGATTTTGAACTGAGGAAGCAATTTTTCGTGCATCTTTTAAAGTATGAAGAGAATGAAGCTCAAACCAATATCCCATCCATTGAACGAAGCATCATAGATTGCATCTATAGATGGACCTTCATTGCTTCAAAAGATGGACCTTCAAGACATGCTTAGTTCTGGTTTTTAAAATATAATTTTGTAACAATTATAATACAATTATTACATTATTGTGAATTTTATGCGGAGACATGTTTCTGAATCGTGTGTTACCCGCGTTCTCATATCGTTGGGCATAAGACACATTTAAATAGCTTTGTAAGAAAACTCATTAAAATAAAATTTAGATTCAGACTAGAGGTTTTTACTATAGATTATAATACGTGTGTTGGATCACAAATATGTCACACATTTGAAAATACAATTTCAGTGACATGATAAAATTTTGTAGCCATCTGATTTTTTTTTGTAAAATTATTTTACTATAATACCATGTGAATTCATTTTGTCTGATACGTGTGTTGCACGTGCATGCTTACTAGTATTTGAAAAAACTGAACGAATCATGCATGCATGTAAACAGAAAGCGTGATGTAAATTTTCTACTCTGAATTCTGAATTTGAATCAGAGTTGATTGTTAACTCTGAATCTTTCAGACTTCAACATGGGTTACACCCAAGTAAGTGTGAAGCTATAGTACGTGTTTAAAAATCTTAACTTGAATCAGAGCAAAAAGTTAACAGCAATCTTATAACAATGTTTTTTTTATTGTGCTTTTTCCCTCCAACAATGGCATGTTCTATATTTGACTGCCGGAAGCTAATATGGCTAACTTTAATAGACACTTCACTTCAGACTCTTCAGAGCCACAACTCAGTATCTATTATCACAGCAGCATCTCTATGACACTTGTTCTTAAGTTTTCTTAACATTGGGACTGGGGTTAACTAATTATGTTGAAATCACTTTCTCATCTTAAAGAACATCAGTGATTAAAGGATTCCAAGCAAAAAGTTATTCTGTAGTTTTCTTAAATGTCCAATTTAGTCTATTAAAATGGGTATATTTTCATACAGGTAACTGAAAGTGGGCATATTTTCATACAGGTTCAGCAAAAGTTAAACGTCATTTTTATAGTGTAGCGAATAAAATTGTTTTACCTTATAATTTAAAGTGTGCATTTTTAGTATCTAATGTAGTGAAGGCATGTGATGAATACCAATTGCAAATGCTAGCTGATTGCATCGTTCTTATTTCTGGAATTTCTTTCCCCAACATTTTCTCTAAATGTTGGTTGTGCAGATCTGACACGGAAAATGAGAGGAAGAATTTAGGGTGACATATTGGTGAGGAAGAACGACTGATTTCTTTTCTCTCTCGCTTCTGAACACCATGTGGTCCTACTTATTGTTGCATGGTTAACAATGCAAAGCACCAGTGGGGTTACATGTATAGTGCAAATGCGAGACAATAGAACGAATCTGAAGTTTTTCTTCTCTGCTCAATAGAGACAATTGCTATAATTTTCGGGGTTAAAACAGGAGCTGTATTTTATCATCAACTGTCAGCACCTTGCCTTCATCATGTATTAAGTTTACTAGTGGCTAAGTTTTTTTTGTTTAGTCTGTCGCATGCTACTTTGGTCGGTGCTAGCTCTTGATGAGACTGATACTTTCGTTCCTTGATGGCAATTCTTCGATGCATTACAAAAAAAAACTATTTTCAGCTTAGTAGGTGGTTTGTTGCAAGAATTTTAGTATTTTCACCAAGCAGACCATGAAGTTAGCTGGTATTCGATTACTGGGCAGAAGGAAAATGACATGGAAAGCATCATAGAAGGTGATAATGGTTCATGTAGTCCATCACACATCATATATCAGTAGGATTCGAGAGGGCTTGTTCCTTGCCCCCTTTGTACATGCAGTCTTTATTTTAGAGCAAGCATGACACCAACTTGGCTACCACTAGGGCTGGACGCTCGAGCGAGCTTTTTGGCTCGGCCCGAAACTCGCTTCAGCTCGGCCCGACATGGAAATAGGCCGAGCCGAGCTGTGAATTTCGGGCTCGTTCCGCGACCGAGCCGAGCCTGTTTCCGCTCGGTCCAGCTCGGTGGCCCGTTTCGCAGCCCAGTATTTTTTTTTGTCGTAAATTTGCACCCCAGGTATAAGGCCTACGCGAGGAACCCAAGCCCACTATGAAGCACCACGACTAACCCTAGCGAGTGCGTGCACGCGATGCTGGCAGCCGGCTTCCTCTGATCCCCAAATTTCCCCGACGCCGCTACAAGTTTTTTTCCCTGCAGCGCCGCCGCTCTTGCCATCATCTGACGAAGTTGTCGTCCTCCTCACCACGCCCGATGTTGGACGCCTCTCTCTCTCTCACGACGCCGCTGGCAGACGCACCAGCGGCGCCGCGTCGGACGCCGCCGTTCGTCGCTCCCGAGGTTCATCGCCAAGCATGGTGCAGTCCCAAGTGTCCGCCGCCCCAAGCACAAGTAGGTATGACTTCGATGGCTCCCTCCGACGGCGCGCACGCACTCACAGCGACGGCTAGCACGCACACATTACGCATGCACGGGCACAAACTGCCTGACGAACGCAAGAACACACACTGCATTATGCATCAACGCGCACATATACAGCAGGGCACACACGAGCCGCTCGGCCTGAACCGAGCCAGAGGCAAGACGAGCCGAGCCTCCAAAAGCAGGCTCGTTCAACCAACGAGCCGAGCCGAGCTTAGCTCGTTCATGGCGAGCCAAAGGCAGGCTCGGGCCAAGCTCGACTCGGCTCGGCTCGTGTCCAGCCCTAGCTACCACGGTCCGGTCCATTCGTTCAGTGTGGTAAGTAGAGAAACTACTACTACCTGTAGATTAACCCCTCTTTTCTTACTGTGTGAGCTTCTTCAGAGAGGTAAGATATGGCAGGGCACTGGAGATGTTGTTCCTTTCTCTAATCCAAACCACCTGAACTCAAAGTTTTCAATTTACTGAATATACACGATAATTTACTGAATATACAACTTCAATAATATTGCAGGCTAGCTAGCCAACTACTAGTACTAGTTTAACTGCATGCTCGTATTCCAACTTCAATCATTTGCAGAAGATGTAAGCAGTGCTTCAGTTTTTTCGTTCATGGTTAGTTTGAACCTATGATTCATTCATCAGTTTGTCATTTATAAGTACAGTAACTTATTAGGACAGTCCTCTCATACTGTGTTTTTAATGTAACATTGCAGATATCCGCTGGAACTGAGGAGTATCACCACAAAAATAAATCGCGTAAGTTCAAATCCCAGACCTATTATTGCCTCGAGCGCCTATTGTACAAAGGGGTTTTCTAGTAGGGACTCTGCTGGATTCCACTAGTTAATATGTACACATAAGTCATCCAGACCTAATATGTACACATAGACGCCGGTGTTCTTATTACTTGTCATGCGTAATTCTAGTAAACGCGAGCATCATGTGTGACATTTGAACATGGTTGAGAGCAGAAGTGAAAAGAAGTAAATGCGTGGCGAGATTGCATGACAAGCTCTCTTTTCTTTGTCACAAACAGTTGACCAGTTTTACACATATTTTTGCCATTAAGATTTACTGCATTTCTAAACATGAAAAATGTTTTGTCTTCTCATAAACCTACTGCAACTTGTTGCAGGCATCATTCAACAACAAGAATGGAGAGAGTGAAGCAGCACTTGAAGAAAATTAATGAAGCAAAAGCTAATGTGGCAGCACGCTCGACGGCTCGAGAGGCTGCTGGACAAAACTGAAGCTATGCATGATTGGTTAGACGCACTTGATCTTCTTGAACCTGGCCGGCGACGACAAATGCAGCTCGAGCGGGCAGGTGGCCTCCAGCCTGTGCGCCTTGCCATGCGGCGGGTACTTGACCTCCCCGGTGAGCTTCAGTTGCAGCCGGAACACGCCTCCTGCCGCGCTCTCCTTCACGAACTCCGCCACATACCTGTTCAAGAAAATAAAGGATCGATGGAGAGATAGAGATTGAGAGCAAGTCCAGGTGAGCCTCAAATATCTTCTTCCTTAAGAAATATAGCTTTCAGCTATATTTTTCAAAACTCTAGAAGAACGCAGATATGTTATCTCAAATATTGTCATAAGGTATGATAGGCATGAACAATAAACTACGGCAGTAACAACAAACAAAGAAGTGCTAGCACGTTGGGGAAATACCCAATGGTTCCTGGGTACATATGTACCCTATATGGGGATTTTTTTAAATAATTAAACAAAAAGTCAAAATAGTTAAGAAACTATTTTTAGAATAAACTTGACTTACTTGCGCGCTAGTATATAAATTTCCACACAAAAAAAAAACAACGTTGACTTCACAGCGAAAAAGACAAAATTTATTTGCTATTATATGTCACTATTCACGCCATTTTGACTGAAAATTTGTCTTTTTCGAAAAGAAGTCAAAGAGGAATTTTCTTTTTTTGGAACTTTTCTCACTAGTACAATGGAAGGTCAAGTTTTTTACAAAAATATTTTCAGAAATTTTCGACTTTTTGTTGAATTACTAATTTTTTTTCCATATAGGGTACATATGTACCCAGGAACCAAACGTTCCCCTCCTAGCACGTTGAGCAAAATCTAGCAGAGCTTCTCGTCGAGATCTATCTCTCTCTCTCTCTCTCACCATCTAGCAGAAGCAACAGCGGCAGAACCCAAAACAGCGATATTTCTCGAAAATTCTGTCTCTCACTTCATATACGATAGCAAAGGAACCGCACGCAGCACCACAACTTAAAAAATATATAGAAAAATAACAGCCACACGCAGCACCACAGTGCAGCTTCTCCTCTCTCTGTATCTATTTCTCCCAAATCGCTAGCAATCAGCAGATAACAATTTCATCTCAGTTCACCCCCCTCGCCACGGATGCCTTTCTCTCAGCTGCATTTGCATGTGCGCTCCCGCATCAGGGTCAAGGCCACGAGCGGTCCTCCTAGCTGCCAGCTAGCTCCTCTTCCCCTGACCTCCCCCGGCAGCCCTGCGTCTCCCCATGGCATCGCCTCCCTGGCGACCTTGTCTGTTCATCTTGACATCATTTTCACGCGCGCACCTTTCCCTTCGGCCGGCGACCTCGCCTCCCTCTAGGTACGAGCCGATAGTGGAACAAGCCTCTGCAACACCTCTGAATCACGGGCTTGCAGCGTAGTAAGCTGGATGACAAAGCGGAGGAGAAGCAGTGGCCCACATAACTAAGCAGCGGCAGCGATGTCTTGTACTTTTTTCAGTTCACCCCCCTCGCCACGGATGCCTTTCTCTCAGCTGCATTTGCATGTGCGCTCCCGCATCAGGGTCAAGGCCACGAGCGGTCCTCCTAGCTGCCAGCTAGCTCCTCTTCCCCTGACCTCCCCCGGCAGCCCTGCGTCTCCCCATGGCATCGCCTCCCTGGCGACCTTGTCTGTTCATCTTGACATCATTTTCACGCGCGCACCTTTCCCTTCGGCCGGCGACCTCGCCTCCCTCTAGGTACGAGCCGATAGTGGAACAAGCCTCTGCAACACCTCTGAATCACGGGCTTGCAGCGTAGTAAGCTGGATGACAAAGCGGAGGAGAAGCAGTGGCCCACATAACTAAGCAGCGGCAGCGATGTCTTGTACTTTTTTCAGTTCACCCCCCTCGCCACGGATGCCTTTCTCTCAGCTGCATTTGCATGTGCGCTCCCGCATCAGGGTCAAGGCCACGAGCGGTCCTCCTAGCTGCCAGCTAGCTCCTCTTCCCCTGACCTCCCCCGGCAGCCCTGCGTCTCCCCATGGCATCGCCTCCCTGGCGACCTTGTCTGTTCATCTTGACATCATTTTCACGCGCGCACCTTTCCCTTCGGCCGGCGACCTCGCCTCCCTCTAGGTACGAGCCGATAGTGGAACAAGCCTCTGCAACACCTCTGAATCACGGGCTTGCAGCGTAGTAAGCTGGATGACAAAGCGGAGGAGAAGCAGTGGCCCACATAACTAAGCAGCGGCAGCGATGTCTTGTACTTTTTTCAGAGCCGTCTCTTTGTGTCTCACCTATGGACTCAAACCGCCGACGATGGATGCATGGAATTGAGCGGCGGCAGCTTCCCATCAGAGAAGTCTGACCGTCTCCAGTCCGTGGACTCGAGTGGTAGCTGCGGCTGCCGACGGAGACTTGGGATAGAGCGAGGGGGCGGTGTCCGGTGGAGACGTGGGATCGCATCGAAGGCAGAAGTGGCGTCATGTTGCGCGGAGGAGCAGGGCAGGCCTGCGACGCCACGAGGGGAAGTGCGTGCAGGGGCGGCTGAGAGGGGATGAGGGAGAGGCAACGGACGTTCCATTGTTTGCTTTTTCAATTATATAAATATATGTACTGTACATGTTATTTTCAAAACAAAAAGAAAAGTAATGTGTTTGTGTGTAGATTGGACTCCCATACTCTAAAAAAAGAAGGGACTCTCCATAGACGTGTCAATGATGAAACGATAGGTTGTGTACATGTTTTTTTATTTACGTAACGTTGTGTAGATCTACTTTTAAATCTCAATCGTCAATCTTTATGATTAACACAAGATCAACAGATATAAAGGGATGACGTATCGAGAACTAAGAAAGTTTGCTCCCTTTAATATTATTAGGTATAGACTTGCTTCCCTCGACCCACAAAGTGGTTGTGGTGAATGGATATGATCATACCATGTGTAAAATTAGACAAGATGAGAGGACACCTTTGTTTTTGGTTTTTCATTCTTTTTGGAAGATATTCCATCACTGCTAAAATTCATTCTATCCCTAAAAAATATGAATTTAATTGTGGATTTAAGTATTCTCATTTTTACTCAAATTTATTGCATGACAATAGAGAATACCATATTTGCATTTGAATACTCTCTAAAAGTTAAAAGTATGATATTTGCAAAGTTCAAAAGATAGGTCCATATGTATCGAATTTTTGAATCTTCCTCTTCCATCGAAATTTTCACAGGAATGGCGACACAGATGATTATTATGTTCGAGTGTGCAGTTTTAATAAGTGATTTTCTGATTATTACATGGGTTTTTGTAACCAAATATTTTGAATGACTCTTATCTATTTTAAAGGTTCACTACAAGTACAAAAACACCCTGAACATAATAAGAATTACATTGAGGTCCCTCGGCCACCGAACGACCACTACGCTGCTAGGACGAGCCACCGACGGGCTGCTAGCACCAATCCCTTACCGGAGCCGGCCTGACCTTGTTGATGATAGTCAAAAAGTCTTCGTGCATGTGCCTCTAAGGGCCATCACTCCAGAGTCACAGTCGTCACTATTGAACTCTTTTCTTGATCTGAACCGACACCAAAAACTCGTCGTCTTGCACTCACGGCATGAAACCTTAACCTCACCACCCCAAGCAGACAACAAGAATATGTCAGAGCTCCATCGAATCCATCCCGGTAGACAAATCGAGGAGGGTCGGAGTCCGCAAGACCAGCTCAAAGATGAAGCATCGCCCCTGCGAGGACTAAAAAAACTCAAACCTAAACTACTAGACACAGGTGCCGGGGACCCCCTCCCCGCCGTCAATTGCCGGAGCGGCAGACACAGGCGAGGAGAGTCGACGAGTTCGTCGGCAGAGCGTGGAGGGAATGAACCTTCACCCTAGCCGCCACCACGCGAGAGGGAGGGATATAATTGTTCGTAGTTTTGTAACCAAAAAATTGACAAAGTCAAATTCTAGAGAGTATCACTTTAGTTAGCAAGGTGTAGTTTGGAACTTTAAAATTGGTTTTTGCTGTTTACTAGAAAATTTCCGGTTCACTACGCTCCTCTCTCCCAGGTACGGGCTTTCATCAAGTGTTAAAAAAGGCTTTCAAGGCCCACTACGCTCACATTTTCCGGTTGGCCCAGACCACGCAAACTATAGTCTTGCTCGCCGCCGCCGCTCGTTTCCCCATCCACTAGCCGCCGCCGCCGCCGCCGCCATGCTCCAGCTCCGGTGCTGCGTCCTCACTCAGCTCCTCTCTGCTCCACCCCCCTCTCCCAGGTACCAGCTCCGCCCCCTCATCTCCGCCGCAACGGCCTCCGTCTCCCCGAACCCTAGCTTCGCCGTAGAGGACTACCTCGTCGACACCTGCGGCCTTGCCCGAACGCTGGCACTCAAGGCCTCCGCCAAGCTCTCCCACCTCAAATCCCCATCCAATCCCGACGCCGTCCTCACCTTCCTCGCCGGCCTCGGCCTCTCCGCCGCCGAGGTCGCCGCCCTCGTCGCCAAGGACCCGCTGTTCCTCTGCGCCGGCGTGGAGAAAACCCTGGCCCCCGTCGTCGTCGGGCTCACGGGCCTCGGCCTCTCTCGTTCTGACATCGCACGCCTTGTCTCGCTCAGCCGCGGCCAATTCCGCTGTATGTCCATCGTCTCCAATCTGAAATACTGCCTGCACTTCTTCGGCTCCTTTGAGGGCCTCCTCCGGGTTCTTAAGCGCGGATCATGCCTTCTCTCGGCCGACCTTGAGAGGGTGGTCAAGCCCAATGTCGCGTTCCTGCGTGAGTGCGGGCTAGATGATTGCGACATCGCCAAGCTGAGCATGTCTGTGCCATGGATACTCAGCACTAATCCGAAGCACGTCCGGGCAATGGTGGCACGCGCTGAAGGTATTGGTGTGCCTCGTGTCTCTAGGATGTTCAGACATGCGTTGCATGCCGTTGCTTGCCTCAGCGAGGAGAAGATCGCCGCCAAAGTGGACTACTTGCAGAAGACGTTTAGGTGGTCAGATGTCGAGGTTGGCATTGCATTGTCCAAGATCCCAGTTGTGCTGACGAAGTCTAATCAGATGTTGCAGAGTAAGTCAGAGTTCCTGCTCTCTGAGGTGGGGCTGGAACCAGCCTACATTGCTCATCGTCCTGTAATGCTTGGTTACAGCCTAGAGGGCCGGCTCAGGCCCCGGTACTACGTTGTAAAGTATCTCAAGGAAAATGGATTTCTAGATCATGACCGGGACTACTATAATACACTCAATATCAGCGAGAAGGTATTCATGGAGAAGTTCATATGTCCTCACAAGGAAGCTGCACCCCGCCTCGCTGAAGACTATTCCGATGCTTGCAAAGGGGAAGTGCCCACTAGATTCAGAATTGCATGAACAGAGAATGGGTATGGAAATTGGTAACTTGGTATGGCACAAAAAAGAAAACTCTGTTTTAGGCTGTTAATTCCTTAGTCAGTGATCTTGGCCTAACTGACTGTTGGTTGTCCGCTATAGTATATCTGTCAGATATGCTTATGTTTTATTTCTATTATCCAGGCTGAAACTCATAATTTGATTTGTGTGTGTGTGTTGACAATCATGACCGCAGTGTGTTGATCTCTGCCAATGATGCAGTTTGGATCTAGTATGTTGGTGCTGCTCTAGTTCTTCTAAGCTGGAATTCTTCATTCTTCCTGCAGTAGCTTTGTTTATAAGAATTATTGTTGTGGAAGCTGGTCATTTTTTACTAGTAGTTTGTATCAGATATTTTTGTTTTTTCTCTCTTGTATTTTTAGATGGCCTAACGGCTATTACTTTTCCTTGGGGCATGTGATCTCAAAACTGAATAGTGCAGTAGTAGTCTAGCAATTATGTAATGGACATTTCAAAGGCCTTGGAATTTGTACAGGGGAGGTGAATTGATGCTTGTATGGCACGGTGCTGAAAAGCAGAGGGCATTTAGTACAATAAAGGAACTTATGTTAATGACAATATGAGCAGATTGAACTGCTGATGGTGCTGTCTTTCTTCCAGGAGAAGATGTGCTGACTGCTGGCTTCTGAAACTGGATACAGAGGGTGCTTCCTTCTTCCAGGATATCGATGAAGCCTGGCGGCTATGGATCTGCCTCTACGTGCTCCATTGGAGGATCAGCTCTGGTTCAGGGCCAGGCTCAGGGCATATCGCAGCGCAAGCGGAGGCAGATCTCAGTCAATGATACTCTAGTTGATGATGCCCTGAAGCTTCCTTCAGTTACAGGTATTACCTGACGGCGGCGTGAGTTTTGTGTGCATAGAAGTTCCTGCGTTTCTCTTTTTGGATTCTGCATGCTGTGCAATCCTTCCTTGTAGTACTGTGCTAGAGATTCTAATACCTGCCAACCATGTAGAACTTCTGTAGTCAAAGCAAATTGATGATTGTGTATGGATGATTTTTTTACATAGAAACTGGATGATGTGCGTGCCCTCTGCTAATTAAAATGATCTTTCTTGTGCTCCATGATTAGACGATTGCCTTCTTGGCCCTTAAAAGCATCATTGGTCAAACTACTGATCTGTATGAACTGCTCCTCTTGTTTTACTTTATTCTAATTTCTTTGCTGTGAAAATCTCTCTACCAGTCTGTGTTGTCATTAAAGAAGATGCACTGATACATTGTTTTACCAGGTATTCATACTTACTGCAGATCATGTGAGCTGCTGGATCTGTTTATATTCACCTGAACCCTATTGCCCTGCAATGCCTTGAGCAAAAGTTGGGAGTGTAGTACAGATCAATTCTGAGCCGACACGTTTATATAGGCGTGAAGCTTATGAGAAAGTTTGTTGATCAGCAGCATGGTAACTAGTTGCAGAGTGCAGTGACGAGCACTAGTGTTTTCTGCTAGTTGACAGCTTCTGCATGTACAGGGGAGGAAAAATTGCCTGGACATTGGCATAGAGATGTCTCTACTCTCTAGGAATTTGGCCTCCGAAGAGAACATAGATGTACTGAACATTTAAGAGAAGAGTAGAGAGGGAAGGAACTAAGTATTTGATAGAGACCGTCGTACCTTTGGAGTCATCGTCTTATGAGATGGCAGCAGGGTTATCTTATATCTCATTGCTTGTTCTCTGCAAATCCCCATATGTGAAAGTTTTTTTTTTTTTTTGGGTTTCTGCTCCTCTTTGAGAACCCCCGACCCATGTAGATGCAGATGAAAGCTATATGAATGGCATCTTGGCTATCACGGAGTCTGGTTACTGTATTTTCTTGTTTCCAGCAGTTGACGACTTCATGTTATTCAAGGTGAGCATGGCGTACGAGGATGTAAGGCTCCTGCACCTGCGTTGTCAGGAATTCGGGACTCGGTAAATTCAGTTTTGAATGGATATGGATGGGGATCTGTATTTCTATCAAGAATAAGGGATTCACAAAAGTAAAGAAGTGCTCCTAACTACTCCCTCCGTTCCTAGTAGTTCAATTTGAACTACCAAAACGTCTTAGTCTTATATATTTAGGAACAGATGGAGTAGTACACAGGAAGCTGCAAGAAGATCTGACTGATGAAAAGGTTGACTCCAGCTGAAAGAATTGAAGCAGCCTTGCGATGAACCAACCCAGCTGCAGGACTGTCGGCCTAATTGGCCCCCAGCTCATACAGAGAAGAGAAAGAAGGGGCAACTAGAAAAAAAAAACTATGAAATTTATTAAAAAATATCAAATTCCAGATATGATCACGACCACTAGCTGGTATCTTTGGTGGCAGAGAAGGCAGATTGCTAAGAATGAGGAGGTGCAACAACCGGTACGGACGGGACGGGCGATTCGAGCACTAGCGTTAAATTATGTGAGATCAGCTGGGAAACCTTCAGTGCTCCCACGTAGTAACCAATGGAGGAGGCCATTGAACGACCAGCTGGTTAGGAAAATTCAGGATCATACGGCGCTGTCGTCCGAGATCACTTAGGTGCTTTCGTCGGAGCCTCTACTGCTAAACTGGAACGTGTTGCTGATATCGTTTCAGGCCCTGGTTGAAGAGTAAAATGCACTGGCGGTACTTCAACTTGCTAAGAAAGCACGCTTTGGTCACTGTACTTAAAAATACGTCCAATACGGTCACTCAATACGACAAGAACGTGATTATACGGTCACTGTTCACAGTATGCCACTCGTCGCCGCTCCATTTGACCACATGTTGACCAGTGGGAGGCGCGAGCTGTCGTTCGCGGGCGGTTCCGCAGTTTTTACAAGAAAACCCCTGGTTTGCTGTGCAATTCTTCCCATCTCCTTGTCTCTTCGGCTTCGATCATAACGAAAGGGGAGGAGGGGATAGGCGGCAGAGGAGGGGATCGTCGGCGGCACCGCACCATCGTCGGCGGCAGAGGAGGGGAAGGGCGAGAGTCGCCGCGGATGCGCGCCGCACCTCGTCGCTGAAGATCTTTCGGCGGGATGTCGCCTGTTCGTCGACCCGATGGTGCTCCGCCGCCCAACTACAGTAAGCCCTCACCTCCACCCGCCATGGTTTTGCGCTCTAATCATTTGGATGGAAATTTAGGGTTTGGCATTGTGGATGTTGAGTTTGTTAGTCAGTCATGCCCACCTGTAATTTGAAGATTTGGCTAGGGTTTTGAACCATGATTTGGGGCTTTCGGTGTATAGGGTTTTGGGTTGGAAAAGTTGGTTGTTTGTAGGGTAGTAAGACGCATATGTGCTATGTTTTGCTGGATGTAGAAGCTGCTAGGTAGATTGTGGATCATACATTGGTGGCAATAGGGTTTTTGGTGCTCAAAGTTGGTTGCTTGAATGTGTTTCTGATGCTCTGTTATGTTCTGCTCTGTTTTGGTGTATGCAGGTAAGCGCAGCAAGAAGTTTTCAGTTCAGTTTAACCATGGTGGATATTTTCTTGGGCAAGGTAGCAATCGTTCTTATGTGAATGGTCATGAACTCTGGTATGATGAAGTAGATGAAGATACTTGGTCTCCAATCATGGTTGAACACCTAGTTGAAGAGATAGGATGGGAGATGGCAGGCAGGCTCAAGGTCTATTACTGCATTCCCATTCTGTCAATTAAGGGGAATGGGTTGAGAGAAATCAGAGGAGATACTGACACAGATCAGATGCTTACATTTGTGTCACTTGGCCATTACTCATTTAGTCTATACATTGACCATGATGACAGTTTGAATTCAAACTTCACTGAGGATGATGTGGTCAATTTCCCAATAAGGCAGCTACCTCCAGTGATCAGTCCTTGCAAGGGTAAATCAAATGAGCCAGAAATTGCAGATAATGATGTTCAACCTGAAGATGCAGATATGGCACACCCAATTCCAATACAAGTAGTGTATCCTCCAGAGAATGCAGAAGATGATGATACAAGCAAATTTGTGTTTGCAAGAAGGAAAGTGTCTTTTGGGAGCCAAGATGTAAGTATGGAGGAGCCAGCTGTGATGCAGCCCACAACAGATCAAGTATGTACTGAAGGTGAAGGTGGTAGAGCAAGACAGTCTAAAAGGAGAAACAGTCAGTGCAACACATCTGGAGGAGGCAGTGATGAAATGGGAGCAGATGATAGTGATTCAGATGACTCTGACTTTGACCCTGGAGCCATAGTGGACAGTGACTATGATATTAGTGATGGTGATGATGATCTGTATGCTGACAATGTGAACATGGATGAGCCTGTAGACAAAAAGGTGAAACAGAAGCATAAGCAACAAAAAGATAAAGGCAAAGAGAAAGAGGAAGATGAAAAAGTAGGACATGATCCTGAGGATGAGTTGTATGAATCAGAAGGAGATGACTTATGGGCACCAGATTCAGATGATGAAGAAATTTACATGAAGTTCAAGGCATTCAGAGCAGAGGACCTGCACTGTCCCAAATTTCATGTTGGACAAGTGTTCCAAACTGTGGAGTTGCTCAGGAAAGCAATCAAGGAGTACTCCTGCAAAAACAGAGTTGATGTGAAGCTCCCTGTAAATGATAAGAAAAGAGTGAAGGCAACTTGTGATGAAGACTGCACTTGGTATCTTTGGGCCTCTTATGATAGTAGGACCAAGTGTTTTATGGTGAAGAAATATGTTGATGAACACACATGTACCAAGAAGTGGAAGATCAAGGCTTTCACTGCTCCTTTCTTAGCCCAAAAGTACCTAGAGAGCTTTAGGGCAGACCAATATATGAATCTGAGGAACTTTTCAAGAGTAGTTCAGAAGGAATGGCATATGACACCATCTAGGATAAAGTTGCAAAGAGATAGGAGGCTAGCAATGAAGATTATATATGGTGATGAAGAGGCCCAGTATAATTTGTTGTGGGACTATGGAAATGAACTGAGGAGAAGTAACCCAGGCAGCTCTTTCTTTCTTGCACTTGATGATGAAGCAAGGTTCAGCAAAGCTTATATGTGCCTAGATGCTTGCAAAAGAGGTTTCCTTCAGGGTTGTAGGCCAATGATATTCATTGATGGATGTCATATTAAGACAAGGTACAGAGGACAACTGCTCAACTGCTCACAAAAGCTAACTGAATGGGCAAACACCTGCTATGTTGATGGGGCTGGGGATGGAGTGTTTCAGGTGGGGGACAGAGGGACTGACTATCTTGTTGACTGGCATAGTAATGAGTATAGCTGCAAGAGGTGGCAGAAGGGTGGAACACCATGTGTACATGCTATAGCATGTGCTAGACATGAGAGAGTAGATCCCCTGATGCTGGTTAACCAATGCTATTCTGTTAGCATGTTCAAGAAATCATACAACAACATCATATACCCATGCAGAGACAAGACAGAATGGGAGAAGATGAATGGGCCCCCAATTAAGCCACCATTCTACCAGAAGCAAGTAGGCAGGCCATGCAAGAGCAGAAGGAAGGCACCATATGAAGTTGGTTGCAGCAATGGAGGAAAAAAATGACAAGGCATGGTGTGATCATGCATTGCAATTATTGTGGAGAGCCAGATCACAATATCAAAGGCTGCAGGTACCTCAAGGCTGGTCTGCCCCCTCCAAATGTGCAAGCTCCACCACCACAAGCAGATGATGGAGCTGCTAATGCTGAAGCTACAAATGCAAATGCTGAAGCTGCTCCGAATGTGCAAGATCCACATGGAGATGATGAGCCTGCCATTACACATGTTTGTCTTCCACCTTGAGAATTTCAGTCTTTTCTATCTTAGATTCTTCTTGCAATGTTGGATAATCACAAATATTGCAAATATTTCTTCAACTCCAACAGGAGAATAACTCTTCAGAAAACCATGTCATAGAAGATCTTATGGTTGATCATATGATTCAAAATGTAAGTGAATGTGCTTGTTTCCTATGATTGATCATAATTTCATTGATACAACATCTTATGGTTTTACTAAAATGCAATATGTACATTTGTCATCCAGAGGCCTCTGCCAAGGGTGATTACAACAGGGCCTATTCCAGAATCAACTTTCATATCTGCTGCCCAAGCCATGCTCAATCAAAACCAAGGTACCACAAGCAACCAGGGGAGTACAATCCAGCAAGGTGACTTGGCCAAAAGGTTGCTTCTCCTCAAGAGGCAGAGAGACAAAGAGTTGGAAGATAAGAAACAAGCAGTTCTTGCAGGAAGAAGGGAGGAACAAAAAAAAAGCAGAGGCTGCTGCCAGGAAGAGACATTAGCAAGAAGAGAAGAAAGCACTAGAAGCAGAGAGGAAGAGACAGTCACAAGCTGAGAAGAGAGAGAAGAGAAAAGAAGAAGCTGCAGTAGCAAAGCAGGCTCAGGAAGAGACAAGGAAGATCATTATGGAGACCAAGAGAGCTATAGCTGCTCAGAATAAAGCAAGGCAACAAGCTGAGAAGAAGGCTCAAAAGGAGGAAGCTGCTGCCAAGAAGAGGGCAGAGAAAGAAGCTGCAGCAGCAAGCAGAAGAGCAAACAAGCTAGCTGCTGCTGAGGCTAGGAAGGAGGAACTAAGGCTGCTAGCTATTGCTGTTGGCAAGAGGCCTGCAGGTCCAGAGCATGAGTCAGATGATGAGCTAGTGCTGCCCACTAAGAACAATAGAACTTCAATGTTTGACATCTTCAGATGATAAGGCCATCATGTAGTTCTTAAGCTCCAATGCATGATGCAGTTATATGTGAATGATGAGAAATGTTATAATTGATCCATACTGATGTGTACACATGAGTATGGATCAATTGTTGATCATTTTGTAACCATGACATGGTCTTTCTGAATGATGGATATGACTTTGCTTTTGCCATAATGGTTATGAATATGGAGTGATGGTTATGCATATGCTTTTCTCACTGAATTTATATATTTTCTCTTCTAACTGAAATGGGAGTGCTACAATCATAACAAGATGCCATCATAGCATGCATATGTGTCCAGTAAGAACAATCTTATGTCAAATTTGTACCCAGCTTAACATCTGCTTCCTACTTTGCATGGTAACACTCACAGATAACAGGGTGAAAAATAACAAAAGATCCATTAACTTGACATTGCAGTACATAGTTCATCAACATGACATTACTACAAGATCAACCACTACTACAAGATCAACCACAATGGGCCATTTGTTCAACAACTACACCCAGCAGCACACTATCCATCACTTCTTCAGAATGGCCACACCCATCAGCACACACATCACAATGACACAGGCCATCAATGCCTTCAACAACATCACCATCTCTTTACCTAGACCTACAAGAGCCTCAGCTTGCTGCTTGCTCATGCTACCTACAACCCATTCTTCATTCCTTCCATGGATTCCACCTGCAAGATCATATCTTTCTTCCATTGCACCTGCAAAGCCCCTCTTCCTTGCTCTTCCATTTGATGCTCGATTCAACTCTTCCCTCCTATCCTCAGCAGCACCTATTGCATCCACTGCCTCATTTCCTTCGAGGTAGCGATTATCAACAAGATAAACAACATATTCGAGCTCCCAATACCAGAACTCACAAGTGACCTAAGCACAAAAAGACCAACACCGTGAACAAAATGTCAAATCGAACACACCACGACCAAAACTAAGAACATAGTTTGCAATTGATGCACAACACACGACTTACCCGATGATTGACGCACTTGTAGAAGACCCACCCTTCATGTTTCTCCGTGTTGGATTGGTAGAACTTGACGCGTGTGTGGCACTGAGGACACCTGATGCACGGCACGACCACAGCACGGCCGCCCATCTCTGACCTGACGGAGCTTGTCGACATTGCGGAGCGGGCTCGAACGCGACGGCGGCGCCGAAAGGGAGGGGAGCGCGGGCGGCGCCGAGGGGAGGGGAGCGCGGGCGGCGACCTAGGGATTTTAGAGAGGGCGAGGGGATTAGGGATTTCAGATAGGCGAGGGGATTTCAGAGAGGGGCTGGTCATTTTACAAAAAGGACCCCTAAAAACTGCGGAACCGCCCGCGAACGACAGCTCGCGCCTCCCACTGGTCAACATGTGGTCAAATGGAGCGGCGACGAGTGGCGAACAGTGACCGTATAATCACGTCTTGTCATATTGAGTGACCGTATTGGACGTATTTTTAAGTACAGTGACCAAAGCGTGCTTTCTTCGCAAGTTGAATTACCGCCAGTGCATTTTACTCCTGGTTGAAGGTCTAAAGTTGGCTCTTAGAATTGGAATAAATTCACTGCTGGCACAGATGGATAACTTGGTAGTTGTTGAAGCACTTTTTTTTTCCTCGAATACGCATAGCAGCGTATCATTGCATTGATAGGGGGAGGAAAAGAAGAGTACAGGGTGGCGTCATAGCCGCGTACACACGAATGGCGAGGCCATGTCACCAATTAGAGCAAAGGACAAAGGGGCTGCTCAGCCCCGAAACTAGAAATCAGGTTACAGGGATGCATGTGTTCATTCCTCTAGCTCCTGCCGCGGCCCAGGAGCGAGCTTCATCCTTGATCGCCGCGATGAGTGCGGAAGAAGATGGTGCGATCTTGTCGAAGATGACGGCGTTCCGATGCCTCCAAAGGGACCAAGCACTGAATATGAATACTGGGCAATCTATGGTTGCTGCCGCTATCCTTGAAGAATGTCGTCTTATGAGGGAAGAATTCGGGAAGGTTCTTTTTGAACATTGTAATAGAGAGTCTAATATGGTTGCTCATGTTTAGCTTAACAGGGATGTGTTGATCCTCCGGCTTTGTGGTTGGACACACCCCCTAATTTTATTTATAGCTTTTTAGCGGATGATTTATAGTTTTTTAGCGGATGATGTAAGCGTGTTATGAGTAATAAAGCAGCCATGGAGGCCTTCCTGTAAAACAAAAACAGAGAAATTTATTTAAAAATTCAGAAAAATCAAAAATAGTTCTGTTTTCTTTTGTGAATTTGAAGAAAGTTCCCCGATTAACAAAATGCCCACAAATTCAGAAAAATGTTTTTGCATTTCAAAATTTGTTTCCAAATTAAAATATTCATGAATTTCAAAATGTTTCTATATTTTTAAAAAATATTTATGAATTTTAAAAATCTTAGTGAATTTGAAAAAATACGTATTAAAAAATCTTCCCATATTAAAAAATATTCCGTATGTTTAAAAAGGTTTACAAATTTCAACAATTGTTCATGAATTCACAAATTGAAAAAAGGAAAAAACAAAAGGGAAAAAGATAGAGAAGTAGGAAAAAAGGAAAAAGAAAAAATTGAAAGAAACCGGGAGAAAGAAACACAGAATAAAAGGGAAACCTGATGCATCCCGTTCTTGTTTTGTTAGGTTTAACGCCTTGGTTGGGGCTGTGTGGCGGTGGTGATGTCCCTCCCACGTCTGATCCTCGTCCTGATGGTGCGAATAACATCATCGGAGGACGTGTGGAGGTGTGTCTTCGTCGGATCTCGCGGGATTCGATCGATGCTGGTCTTCGGTGGATTTATTTGGATTCTTTTGTTCGTCTTCGTTCGTGCGGTTACAGGTTTGATCTTTCTGATCTACAACTCTCCTCATCGGCGATGGTTGCTGCTCTGGTGCGCTGGCCCTTTGGGGCCTTAGCATAACGACTTCCTGACTATCTACCACGACAAGGTTTGCCCGGCTTCGGTGAGGGAGGGGCGATGACGGCGACGTGCCTTCGGCTCGCTCCAGTGCTTGTGCTCGTCGGTAGGTGGTCCATGAACTTGGTTGTAATTTTTATTACCTCTAGTGTTCTCTGTACTACCATGATTGATGAATAGATTGAAAATTTCTCTCGCAAAAAAAGAGAGGTGGCAACGGGGAAATTTCATGATCTCGTGCAGTTCCGATATACACAAAGGTTTTCTTTGCTGGGGAATATACACAATATATGCATATGCCGCCGACATGAAAAATTATACAACATCTTTGAATTCATGATTTCGAATTCTACAAGGAAATCACACCACATGCTATTTCACTGCTAGAGAAGATGATGCCTCACAACTCCAGATGCTTCAGCAGGGCGGGGAAGATTACTTGAGCTGCTGACCAGCAACGGCCTCAGAGCCTCGACGGCGATGCTTATTTTTGGCCGGTGTTCCCTCTCATGCTGTGTACACTGCGCTGCGATTGCAGCCATCTGCTTGCATGTGTAAATAATCAGAAAGGAAATTGTTAACGTTTACACTATAGTACCATGAGGTTAGAAACATAGCATGTTTGAGAATTGCAACAAAAAGTTCAAATATGGAGCATACGACTTTCTCTCTTATTCCAACGAGCAAGAGCCCTCTAACCCGGTGACCAGGAAAGCTAGCACCGCGACAATTATGTTATGATTCGTATGATTTGTTTTTGTAGTTCCTGGTGCAAGTGATGAAATGATGCACCACATAATCCACATTGCCATACGATGAAACTTGGTAACCTGATGCCATCTTATTGATTGGTACACCCAGCGGCGGAGCTACATGTAGTTCTGGGGGACGCTGCACCCCCAGCCGAAGACCTCCACTGGCCAACGCAACCCTTCAAGACCCTCGTTGTTACTAGAAGGTACAGAACTGCGGCGAGGCATCTCCATCGGCCACCTTTTCTCTTCTCTTTATCCCTGCATTGCCATGTCCGTAATCCGCCTTCTAAGAATACGCCTGCATTGGAATGCATGGCCACGCGACCTCCAGCAAGGCTGCTGGGGTCTGATGCGCTTACGGAGTTACGGATATGTGTAAGAGGAGCAGAGGAGCTGCTGCGTAAGAGAAGGCACCTGAGTTGCTGCTGGTAGCTACAGCTGCTGCCTGGTGCGCGAGAGAAGAAAGCACCGGGTCAGAGAGGAGGTGGTGAGGAATGAGGCTTGTCGGCAGTCAGATCTTGCATCCATTAGGCTCCCCTTGCTGCTGCCGGACACGACGGGGCTTTCCTTCATTTAGGTGGTAGGAGCGGTGGTCACTCTATCGTGTGTGATCTTTCTGTGGCGACGCAGCAGTGAGGCTTTGCGTCGCTGCCTCGGGATGCAGATGGTGTGCCCACGAGTGGATCTGGATCAACAGATCACACTGTTCGCCCGTGGCATCGTCTACAGTTTCAGTCTGATAGGAGTACCATGGTCAAGTCGTTGCACGATCAAGAATACTAGTCGTGGCCTATGGCAAATATCTCTGGAGGATACCAGGGTGATTCGGTGAGAACATGGTCGGAGCAAGTTGTTGGAGACTAGAACATCATTTCATATATGAGGTGGAAATGTGCAATCTGGCCTTCACTGGTCAGACCTAGCAACAACAAACTTCCACTGTCTCCTTGTTGAACTTGTTGTCTTTGCATTGATGCTCTGGCCTTAATCGGTTGGATCCATCATCTGGGACGGAAATTCTTGTCCTGGCCTTTACGGGCTGGACTCGACGACATCAGTGTGAGTGTGTACTCCCTTCTTCAAGACGTTTGGTGTGGAAGAATGGCCACTTAATCATAGGTGTTACTTTGTCACATCTTATCATGGGTCTCATTGTTGGCCATTTCATGCGCTATGCTTGCAAGATGTTTTGGCTTTGTTGCTTTGCATCTTATTAACAAAAAAGATGAATGTGTGCATCCATAGATGCAGAGTCAGGGAGGTATTATCTTCCTTCTCAAAAAAGGAAACCAATGGTCTGCTCCGAAACGCTAGGAAAATTCTAATTAACTGGATGAAGTAATGAATGAATATCTATGGTTATTTAGTCGACACAAGTTACAACGACAAACAGTAAACAAATACTCCCTCCGTTTAATTTTGATAATTGTATTTTTTTTCGTGCTGGCCAAGGCACTGATTTGAAGATAATTTGGGACTGAAACGTCCCTAGTTAATTACAACATTGATTAGAAGAGTAATTAGGGGGGGGGGGGGGGGGGGGGGTTACGTCTAATAAAATGAGCGATTGCATATATTTCTGCTAGTTTCTCGGTAGAGCATAGTAGAATATGAGCTCAAGAATATACCTTGGCGACAGCCTTGGGAGGGAAATCTCCACCAAGCCTCGGATCCACGTATTGCTGCACCTTGGATTCATAAAGTCTTGGTTGAGCCTGCATGTCGATGTCATTAGAGTTTTTCTACTGCATCTTCTGAAGAAACACTTCTGCTTCAGTACATCCCCTCTAAACACATCAACGGTCGAAATCGGTCCGTACACACTCATAATTAAGGGCACGATGGGCATTAAAAATAATTAAGTCAAGTCTAACCCTATTGAAACCCATATGAACCATTTGAATCCGTACGTGTCGTACATTTAATACGTCATCGCCCACTCCTCCTGCTCGCCCGTCCTTGTCGGCGGCTAACGGCACCAGCGCAGCACGCGCCCTTGGACGGCGCCACTGCCCTCCTCCTCTCTGACCTGTACCGGCCTCCAGGCCACCCCCGCCCAATGTTTTGGTTACCGAATGGGGCATTTTTACCCAGGGGGGCCGGTAAACATGGTTACCACGGTTACCGAGAAATACCGAGAATATTTCAAACGAATTTTGTAGTTGAATTTTGAATTCAAATAAGTGAATGAACGAACATTCGAACCAGAGACCTCTCAAAATAGGAACTAGGTTGCTACCAACACACCAGAACCAACTTTCATGGCATTAATTAGATCCTACGTGCTTTACTATAAAATCGACCGCTTAAATTCAAAAATTTTAAAAAAATTGGTACTTTTTGCTTGATATGGAGATTTACCGAGGGGTACCGAAATACGCGGTAACCACGGGAAATCCCGAAATTTCGACCGGTAACCAAAACCTTGCCCCCGCCTCTACATCCTGTACTGTTCTCCACTCCGTCCCGCGCCGCCTCTCGGCTGTGCCTCTGCTGACGGACATGGGCTGCATTATCTTTACCTTGAAACATGTCCTCGCGGCGCAGCAGATTCATTCAACCTCCAGCTCGAAGTCCAGGCCCCGTGTGGCTGCGTCAGTGCACAATGACGATAGTTTGATCTGAGACTCAGAGTAGCCTAATCCACACAAGATTTCGTTTTTAAATAGAGTCGTTGCATGTTTGGGAAGCTAAGGACGGAAGAATGCGGTCTCATGTTTAAACGTTTTTCTTTAGAATCCAATCAGATTTTTCTCTGTCTAGTCTCCGATCTATGTGACGGACGACTTCCCAGCCGGCGGCGAGAGCAGTTAGGAGGTTCTGCCATGGATAGACCGCACTAGTACTACTGAGTTCCCCTTCAAGAAACGAGTCCAGGGATGGCGATGGAATTGGTTCTGAATCTGGATTGGGTCAAATAGATCTAACCACTCCACTTAATTAGCCAGCTAATTAATACTAGAAATCTTAATTAAATGATGATGGACGAAAATATCCTTTTCTAGTTTTTGAGAGGGGGGGGGGGGGGGGGGGGGGGGGGAACTGAAGCACTACTCCTGAAGAAATTATATCAGTAAATGTGCATACGTACCCATGTCACGAGACATTGTTGGCCACGGGGTAGCGAGTGATCAAATGCCTTCCGACCGGTCAAAAGTTCCAGCAGCACAACCCCGAAGCTGTAGACATCACTCATTGTAGAAAACTCTCCGTACATTGAATACCTGACAGAACCAAAGATTAGATAAGTAGGAGAGTAATGATTTTGCTAACCTGGTGGAAGAATCTGACAGCAGTGGAACATTTTGTTGCATACTCAGGCGCATCATAATCGGAACTGGGATAATAATATTTTCCTCTAGGATAATCGGGACGGTCCAAAAGAATATTGTCTATGTAGTGAGGGTGTCTGGAAAAACCAGGGTAACCAATCTTCGCAACGTCACTGTCAAAGAGAAATATGTTGCTGGCCTTGATGCAACTATGGATAATGCAAGGTTGTGTTTTCTCGTGGAGGGACTCAAGCCCACTTGCAGCACCCAGGGCAATCTTCACACGTTGCGCCCATGATAGAACCAGTCCTGGTTTGGCCCCCGTAACATTCTTTTTACCTGTGATCATAAACCACAAGGATATCAGGCTTTTTGTGGGAGGAACTATTCTCCAATATTCAGAGCAGTTCATCAATTTGATGATACTTGTAATATTTTGACAAATTTTTTTGGCTCACAGAATTCCCAGATTGATATGGCACAAACGTGAACATTAACACAACAAAATGCCCCTCTCCCCTAGGGCCTTCCTTGAATTGATGAGTGTGATATTTATGTGCTCCCCAGTATTTTTGTTCAAGTTGAGCTAAATATCAGTCAGCACACAAAAATCTGGAAGTAACAACTCACCATGAAGAATATCGTGCAAGGATCCCCTGGATGCATACTCATAAGCAAGAAGAAAGTTGTCTCCTTCAACACAGTATCCGAGAACCTGGAGAATATTCTCATGTCTGAATCTTGAGACCACTGGAATCTGCAGCAGAAGGGTGGTGGTTACAAGGTAAGCCTTGTTGTACTGATAAATGAAGAGCATTAACTGGATTGCGAAAAGGCAAGGCATGCGGCCATGACCTCCAAAGTAACTTCTTTGGTACTGAGTATCTTGATCGCGGATTTATTTCCATCGTTCAGCACCCCGAAGAAACAACCACTGGATAAGCCCCCTATTACAGCATCATTGCTAAAGTTCCTGGTTATTTTCCTCAGTTCATCCATGGAAATGGTCGGTACCACAGATGGTGGAATTTTGTCAGCGTTGTTGGCAGTAGCAGTGGTAACAGGGGTAGGGGAAAGAATATCCTCTGCCTTTCCACTTTTAATAAGTCCAGAGTTGCTACCTGCATTAGGGAGAAATTTAAGAAAAAAAAATGAGAAGCTGTTCAAGAAACATTCAATTATTTAGTTCTGCTATTTAGCACAACGAATATTTATCGACAAGCTACTTATGTGACAAATCTTGATTTTTTTTCAACCGGGCTATCCCCCATTCCATTACATTGACATAATGGAAAAAACAAGGTCTGAATTGCAGCAACCAGCATATGGGAAGTGACAAATCTGAATGAAATTAGGCTTTACGTGGTTTACCATGTGGACTGAACCACCAATAAGACACTTTTTAGCACAAGAGGAATGAGAATCGCAAAACATATTTATGGCATACCAGGAATTTCCCAATAATTATATCTCAATATTTTTAAATAAAAATGGTGCATTTCTACGGTACACAGTTACTTTTATTGAGTTAATATTTATAAATGAATTTCAATGTGTATATATACAACTAGTGAGATGAACTTAACATTAATTGAAGGAGAGAGGAACTGGTATTAAAATTATCATGCTAATCATACAGGACTTTACAAACTTCTTATTACCAGTAGAATTTCTGCCCTTCCGCTGGCGGTAAGCTTTTCTAATTGTCCTAAGCCTGTCCGCCACCTCAACCATTTCTGGACGCATTTTGGCCTCCATTTTCAAGCATTCAGCTACTAGCTTTGCGAGATCTTCAAGAAATTTTATGTTCTTTTTATCGTTGGCAATTTCTTCATCAAACATTAGTCTCACCTTTTTCCCTTTTCTCAGGGATTCAACAAAACTTTGAGCAAGAATGACATTCCTGTCCACAGCTTTCTTTCGGGTGATGGTTTCTAGCAAAACGACTCCAAAACTATATACATCACTCTTCGAAGTTAGAATCCCACTCTGACAGAACAAAGGGTCCATATAACCTATGCAACCAATGACATGTCTGGTATGCTGAGTCTCATCAGCAGCAAGGAATCTTGATATCCCAAAATCCGATATCTTTGGCCGAAATTTTTCATCTAGCAGTATATTAGCGGGTTTGATGTCACCATGTAGAACGGGACTATACATTGAATGCATTTTCCTCCGTGCAGCAACCAAACAGTCTGACAACATTCTTGTGATTTATCTGGGAATGCACTATCACCTCTTTGGCGAACTCTTCTTTCTTGGTTCCATTTTTGTATCTCTTTACTGCGACTGGTCGAAGACCATCTAATTTTCCTTTGTAAACCTTACCAAATCCCCCTTCTCCCAGCACAGTGCTATACCCACCAGTAATGTCTTCTATCTCTTTTTGAGTGAAAGATCTTAGATTATAGTTGGTATTCACTCTTTCTAGCACCACTTGTCCATTAGCATGAAGGAAATCCCTAACATTGCTTCCTTGGTAATCCATTTGCAAACCAAGATCAAATTGGTAATGCGAGGAGAGGTGCGGCTTGCCTGTGTACAGAATGTGAACTAATATCAGTGGGCTTACTTGAAATTAATTGTTAAATACTATGTTACACGAGGAGGAATTTTACCTCTACAACAAAAGACATCATAATGTTGGCTTAACTTAGATTGATTGCTTGCAAGTAGTTTCATTTTACAAAAAAAAAGAAGAGATTGTAGAATGCAAAATGTTACCACTACCAGTTTGGAATAGCATTCTTATGGCAGGGAAGAACCCCCCCCCCCCCCCCCCCCCCTCTTGCTGAGATGGGGGCAAGGGGAAACTGAAAAGACCAAGGCGGCGCGAATTGGGAGGCATGGAATCGGGGTTTCTGATTGCCATACCTCAAACATGTGCAATTGTAAATTCATATCTAGATTTGAACCGGCAAGATCTGAGTGGCTAGCTGCCCCTGTCCTGGCGTGCCTCCTCGGAGAAGCTGGCCATTTGGGTGTTTAGAGTGTTGAGAAATTGCCACCACCAACAAACAAAACCTTCGAAGGAACCCCTCAGAGCATACTAAATGTGGATTTTACTAGTCTATGAGGCAAGATGTATTTTTCCTAAATATCCCCGAAATATTTTGTGCAGAACCATGATGGACAACAAAGATACATAATAATCCCATGAATATCAATATGTATTACACTTAGTCAAGCAATGGTACCTGTTAATTCCTCCTTAGTAGGCGCCGCGTGATCCTCTTATCACAGCATGTGAATCTGAGATGTTCTTCCTCTATTTGTTTGCAGGGCGGGGTGACTGAGGGCATGAGGGGACGAGGCCAGGAAGTCAACAGGGAAGGAGCAGCGTAGTTGCAGCGGTCGGGCAAGCAGAATATTTCAATTCACCATCCACATCCACATCCACATGCCCGGCCCCTTCCCCTCGCTCGCCGGTCATACAACGGCACGCGGACTTTCAAATTGGCAATCCCTTGGAAACAAGCATCCAAGGAGAAATCTTTGAACCGATCCAAAAATCAATATCCGACTCACCTCAAGGCGGCAAAGAGGGCACCGCGCAGCCTGGAAGAGCATATGGCTTGCAGGCCGCGGCAAATGCTGTGCATCGGGTTTGATTCGCCGGCGACGAGTGCACGCCGACCAGGCAGGCAGGTGGCGGCGCGCTTCGGCCGTGGGCGTGATGTGGGTCATGTCACCGGACAAGCGCACGCGGTTGGGCGTTGGCTCGCGCGAGACGACGACTATCGACGCCGTGTTTGGCTACAACGGCGAAAAGAAATGGGAACCAAAAACTGCCCTTAAATTTCACTATGGTACCCTAATTTCAGTGTACCTGAAATCCAAAATACGGTTTTTTATACGTATTTCGTTGAGCTGGCATATGGTTGACCGGTCAATCGCCACGTGGCGATGACTGTGTGAACAGCGTAGCACATCATATTTTGCAAAAAAAAAACATGCATGCAAGGGCCCATCTGTCAGCTGGTGTGGGAGAAATAAAAGACATAAACTATATACGCCCAGCAGAATCGAACCTCGACGCGCTAACCACTCCGCCACAGCGTTGCTCACGTCATAGTTTAGGCGTACTAGTTTAGAGACGTCCTGCCCATTTTTCCAGGTTTTTTATGTGTTTCTTTTGTTTCGGATTTCTTTTAGTTTTTTTAGATCTTGGGTATTCTTCGGATTTTTTTCTTTTTAAAATTTTGTACATTTTTTTACATAGGTTATAAACGGTGTACGTTTTTTCAATACTGTTGACATTTTTTTAATTTACACTAAACTTTTTAGTATGCGATATTTTTTCTGTAAATACACACTAAACATTATTGTATAAATACACACTGAACATTATTGTGTAATATACGATGAACAATTTTGTTATATACATTGAACATTTAAATGTTCGTCATGCATTCAAAAAGTTGTAAATGCATTAAAATTGACAATGTTCAGTGTGTATTTATAAATGTTTTTTTTAAATGTTCAATGCATTCAAAATTAGCAATGCATTAAATGTATTTTTTAAAATGTTCAATGCATTAAACTCGGCAATGTCACACATTCGCCGAGTTCCGCTGGCCAAAACCTCGGTAATGTCCTGACGAGTGGGGCCCACCAACGACTAGGTGATGGAGACATGACGACGGTCTAAGTTTTCCGGGTTTGGCCTAAGAAAACTCGGCAATCTTTTTGCCCTTTTCTTTTTTTATTACATAATTCCAGGGGTCACCTCGATGCCAAGCTCCTGCGAAAAAACTCAGCAAAGACCTGACAGGAGGGCCCACGGGAGGAAACGACTATTAGACGATTGTATGCCGAGATTCGAAACTCGGCAAAGGGCACACCCTTTGCCTACCCTGCGCGCATACAACAAAAACCCTCGTCCGACCCCGTCTCCCTGCTCCGCCGCACCGCCACCGCCACGCCGCCTCCTCTCCTTCTCCCTGTTGTCGCCATGGAGCCGGCATCACCCATGCACTACTGGAATCAGGGTCTTTGCCGTCTGCCATAGCAGACGGCAAAGGCCTTCCTGGCGGACGGCAAAGAAGTGGCAGATGGCAAAGATCTTGACCTAGCCAGTGCCGTGCCCCGTGGGGCCCACTTTGGTCTTTGCCGTCTGCCAGCAGACGGGAAAGAAGTGCAGATGGCAAAGACCCTCTTTGCCATCAGCTGGTTCTTTGTCGTCTGCTTTGGCAAGACAGACGGCAAACAGCCTCTTTGCCATCAGCTGGCAGACGGCAAAGAGCTGGCAGATGGCAAAGAACTGAATTCCAGTAGTGATGGGTGCCGCGGCCACGGGCACCGCCACCATCGCAGCTGGCTACCCTGCTCCACTTCGCACTGGCACCGGCGTCCACACATCATCAAGGAGGAGCGCGCAACGTGAGCTTCTTCGTCACCTTTCTTCTTGTTCTTTTTCTTTTGATGAAATGCATGCATGTTTATTTGTTAAAGTAAGTTAGATATGATGTGTAGTAGCGTCTAGCAATATTGTTAAAATGGTAAGTTAGTAGTAGAGGCTAGTTCTATATAGTTTGTTAATTGTTAGATAATTAGCTAGATATTTGCAACTACTAATTACTGTAAAAAAATGCAGCACGTCCATATCCTGAAAAGGGCCATGGAATGTCGAATCCTCCAGCAGCGATGGCACCCACAGTCCGGCTATAAGCTAGGGTTCAGGTGCGGATGTAGCCCTCCTGCCCCTACACTTCCGACTACTCTGACTTTATCGAGGTCATGGAAGGGTCGAAGGACCCCTCGGAGACCAACTCCGAGTTGGAGTATCCCGAGGAGGAGGACAAGGACAACAGTGACAGCGACAACGACAACCAGCCGACGGTCTGCGGAAAGCGTCCTTGCCCAGATGATGGCCCAAAGGGGACATTCAAGAAGAAGGACTAGACGCCCAGTACTGTAGCTGGTCTTAATTTAGGTGTCCGACTTGTGAAACCCTAGTTTGGACATTGCTATTTTGGTTGTAGTATGACATACTAGTTGTTATTTATATATCGATGCATGTATGCAATGGTTTCTATGTTTATATTTGTAGCTAGTACTTTGGCAAAAAAGTGACGAGTAGACATTACGAGGCCCTCCAGAGAGGCTGATGTGTGAAATCAAGCAAGAAGATGCTGAGGTTCTAGCACTATTGTCATGTGCAGGAACTGGATCTCAAACTCATAGGAGCAATTGTTGTGGAGCTGGACTGTGTAGTCCTGGCAAAGGAGCTAAAACCAGGAAAAATCATAAGTGACATCCTTGAAGGCCTGAACATTTTCACTCTTATCAAGTTGGCAGAGTCCATAAAATCCTGGCTCATGGTCTTACTGAACTTGTAAGAAATGCAGATCTTTTTGTCCTGGCGAACGTCCCTCAAGGATTAGAAGAGATTTTGTACTCCAACTGTAACCAGTTGTTTTGATTAATTTACTAGTAAACATGCCCGTGCGTTGCAACGGGAGAAAAAAGAACATCTCACGATGTCTGAAAAGGAAAAACTCCCATTGAATTCAAAGCAGAGCTTACTATAGAATGTTATTCAAAAGTAGCACTCAGATTGAAAGACTATGCATGATAGAAGTACACTGGATACTACAAATCTGTAGGGGCAAGCAACAGGAAGATAGCAAAGAAGACACGTCTTTGTCAGCTCTGCATTTCTTCCCTCTGCTTCACTTATCTCGTCTTTAAGATGTATTGTTTGCTGTCCTACCTGTGAAGTGCTTCCTCTAGTTCTTCTTTCTCGGCCATAAGAGTTGCCAAAAGTTGTCCATTTGCTTCATTATCTAAGTTTTTTCTGAAACACATCACGATGATATATAGTCAGTTTTGAGTATGTCTTCCAAATAACTGAAAGCATCATTATCAGATCAGGATCTTTGTACCAAATAATGTTATATGAAAAAGAAAAAATATGGAAGACAAGCAGAATGCAATCTTCTAACTATAATAACAATATAATTTAGGTAAACATGACCCGTACTGGAAAGTTGTAACAAGCTGAAAGGAAGACACAAAATTTGTAAACAACATTATTAGTGCGAGATGCTGAATCTGAATGAAATAAAAATAATGGCATCCATGTACAGAACCTAAATTTGCATATCGATGTTGAACTCAAAGACAAAAAATGTGTATGGATGCATGAGTAAGACCAACACATATAGCTTAGCAAAACATGTATTTATCCATGCAAATAAGATAATGGCAAGCTGTTCATGTACGACACTGTCGTGAAAGATCCATAATAAAGGCCAATACCTTCCAAACAAAAGAAGCATCACACCAATCAGCATAATCCCCGAGGAGCAAACAGGGTAAACTAAAAAAGTACACAGTGATTTATAATAGCAATATAGGGTCATCTAGGGAATGACTTTTGCATATGCATTATGTGTGGTTTCATCACTCTTTTCTCCTCCAAACGATAATTTTCTCCTTGCCAAAAGACACAATAATGCAAGCAACAAGGTAAAGTGTGGCCATGTAATATTACCCTATCTATTCATTTTGTATAATGAAGTAGGGACCATACTGTTCCTTAAAGGAAGAAACATAACACTAAAAATGATAACATTGAAAGTCCAAAGTTTGAATAATGAGGTGATGCAAATAACAAAAATTCTTAGTTGCACGTACATGCCAACAAAACTGTTATTTTTTTCTGAAATAACAGAAAAATCTTTGGCATGTAATCTATGAATACCATCAATGTGGAAACTTATTAGTTATTTAATATATTGTCAAAGCTGGAAAGAATAACCATATTAGAAAGTAACTTATATGTGCACTGCTGAACGACAAACTGTAGTTAGCAATAAAGCAGAGCATCTTCGACGGACTATAGTTGCTCTGTTCAGAAAGTCTCCTTTGATCTAACAATGATATTCATTGCGATGCGAAATGAACGCTCAGGTGTAACTCTAGGCCCAAAAACATAAAGCATTGTAAGTCCGTTTCACAAAGCTATGATATATATATATGATTCAAAAAACATGTCAGCTAAGCTAAAAGGTCTCATCCATCTTTAAAGGTAAATAATTTTATATTTAAACATGCCAATTTCTTGGGCACTGCATCTCACTAGAATTTTATGACTTCAGAGAGATAAGAATACATGTACATACATAATGTTTCTTTCTCATGCCAATTAGCTAATCAACAGGGCACCAAATAGGGAGAAAAACCATGGCAAGCAGGCAACCACATTGACATAGCAACAACTTTGAATTTAGTTGTTTTGATTAATTTATTGATCGTTTTGCTCAAATAAAAATAAGAACTTTTTTTGACGGGAAAAGGAAAAAAAAATGAAAAAAAATCCTTCATTGCAATATGCCCCAAGATAAAAGAAAATCGTGTATACCAGTGACTCCATCCCAGCCCAGCCCAGCCCATTATCAGAGCGAGTGTCATCGCCAAGGTCGAACCAGACCACGCTAATCGCACCAGCCGGCCGTCGTTCCCCATCCCCTCCCTCGCCGCCGGCGCCACCACACCGCCGCGGCGCCATGCTCCAGCTACGTAGCCGCATCCTCGCCCACCTCCTCTCTTCTCCAGCCACCTCTCCCGGATCCCCTCTCTGCCGCCTCCTCTCCGCCGCGGCGCCCGCCATCTCCCCAAGCCCTGGCTTCGCCGTGGAGGAGTACCTCGTCTCCACCTGCGGCCTCACCCGACCCCAGGCCGTCAAAGCCTCCGCCAAGCTCTCCCACCTCAAATCTCCATCCAAGCCCGACGCAGTCCTCGCCTTCCTCGCCGACCTCGGCCTCTCCGGCGCCGACGTCGCAGCGCTTGTTGCCAAGGGCCCGCGGCTCCTCTGCGCCAAAGTGGAGAAAACCCTAGCCCCCAACGTCGCGGGGCTCACCGGCCTCGGTCTCTCGCGTTCGGAGGTGGCACGCCTCGTCTCGCTTGGCCCCGACAGATTCCGTTCTAGATCCATCGTCTCCAAGCTGCAGTACTACTTGCTTCTCTTTGGGTCCTCTGATAACCTCCTCCGGGCCCTCAAGAGGAACTCCTACCTTCTCACGTCTGACCTCGAGGGTGTGGTCAAGCCCAACGTCACGCTGCTGCGGGAGTGCGGGCTAGGTGCTTGCGATATTGCCAAGTTATGCATCTCAACACAGAGGCTACTCACCACCAACCCGAAGCGTGTCCAGGCGATGGTGATATGCGCTGAAAACATAGGTGTGCCCCGTGGCTCTGGGATGTTCAGGCGCGCGCTGAGTGTTGTTGCCTTTCTCTGCGAGGAGGAGATTGCAGCCAGAATGGAGTACTTGAAGAGCACCTTCATGTGGACGGATATCGAGGCGGGCATTGCTGTTTCTAAGGCTCCAACGGTGCTGACAAGGTCCAAGGAATCGCTGCAGCGCAGGTCCGAGTTCCTCATCTCTGAGGTGGGCTTGCAACCGGCTTACATTGCTCAACAGCCAGCAATTGTCTGTTACAGCCTAGAGGGCCGGCTCAGGCCCCGGTACTATGTTGTAAAGTTTCTCAAGGAAAATGGATTGCTCAAGCGCAACCCGAGCTACAGCACTGTTTTCACGGAGACCGAAAAGACATTCAGGGAGAAGTTCATATGCCCTCATAAGGAAGCTGCACCACACCTCGAAGAAGACTATGATGCTGCTTGTAAAGGGGAAGTGCCGACTAATTTCAGATTCACATGAGCCAAGAATGGGCTATGGTGTAATTGTGTGCTGGTTGTCTGCTGCTGTATGACTGTTAGATGCTGGGTTGGTCATTGCTAACGTGTGATGGAATGGATAATTTGATCCCTGAAGACTGGTATGTAATGCTATCACTCAGCAGAGAAGAAACCATGGATTGGTTATGAACCTTTTTCGTCCTCATTCATGTTTTAGACACACGTATTGGAACTAAGTGTGAGGTCAGGCCATTCTGCAATGCATTTAAATTTCAGTTTTTGAGTTAGTTGCTGGTGCATTGAGACAATGAGCCACAGTATGGTATCCTTCATGTGGATAATTGGAGCATCAATCTGATGCCAGTCACAAATTTAGGTAAGTACGTAGTCTTTTTGGAAGCAGCTGTAGGAGATGTTGGCTCCTGGTGTTAGCGCTTCCTATTTAGGGCCCAGGGTCAAGTCACCTGGCTTTAGCTTAATTTATTTTTCAATTATGGTTTGGTATAAAGATAATTTTAGTTTGCTCATATGCAGATTCATAGTGATCCATTTTTTGCTTTAACTAACTAATATAGATGTATTCACTCAACTATTTAAAATGTCCGGAAGTGGATTCTCCTTTAGTTGGATAAGAGGTAATGATTTGGAGCCATTGGTCATATTGGAAATACCTACTGGACTGCAGGATGAAATGCGCAGGGCTCACATCTGTACAGGTTATCTGCTAAAGAGAGATGCCCACTTTACTAAACGTCGAACTCCCACATGGAGGAGGGGTTGGCATCATTTAAATTTAAGTAAGTAAACTTAGGTGCATCCATTCATTTTTATGCTAGTAATTTTATTGAGACAATGGAGAAGCACTTGCTGCTAGTGATGTTATGGAGACAAAGAAGCACTAATTTTGTACTGTGTGTATTGTGGATTTTCATGCTCTGCACCATGGCCATAAATTATGTGTTTGTTGTGAATGGCAGCTTAAGATTTTTAGTTCATTATTGTATTTTGGCCCTGTGGGTAATTCTTTGTGCCAAGCACCACCAGGAGGTTTACTAGCAGCTAGTTGGTGTTTCTTCCTTCTATAACTGAGCTACCTCTTTAGTTTGCTAAAACTGAGTGCTTAATTTATTACTTTGGCCGTTGTGATTGTGAATGTAGGAACCAAACAGTTGGATACCCACCCCCCCCCCCCCCCCCCCAGTATTCTTGTTTGTTCAAAATGCTGCACATAATCTGCTAGCCTTTTGGGGCAGATTACTTCCAACTGACCACATAATCTGTATTTGATTATTGGGTGTTCATCTGGAGAAGGATATCATTGAAGTTCAGTGACAGATAGTGTCCCTATGATTTTCGCAAGGGAAAATTGAAGTCATAATAGGAAAAGGAAAACAACCGGATTGGATGCCATGTAGTATAGAATCTTGCAAAATTTCAAACATAGGAATAGTATGTACCTCAGTTTACGAACCAATCAGTTTGTCCCTATGATTTGAGGCTTTAGAAGTTGGAAGATCTCAGGTGTGTGCTTGCAGTAAGGCAAAGGAGAAGTCCATGCTATACTGGCCAAGAGATGTGATTTAAAGATCAGGTATGTGTCCCTTTCTCTGGTGCTTGTTGAAATATAGAAACAATATGAATGAAATGCAGGCGAGGGGAACGGGTTGATCAGTGAAGCGACTTACCACCAGGTGAGAAGATGTGGAGTTTTTCATCAAGCGAAAAGTGGGTGGGCAATAGGAGCATACTGATTTACTGAATGTGGATGGTGCTTTCTTTCTTCCAGGTGAAGATGTGTGGAAACTGGATGTCGATGGTGCTTTTTTCTTCCTCCAGGAAACGAGACGAAACATGGTGGCAATGGCTTTGCTGTACTATACATGATTCTGAAGGTTCTGTTAGTTGATGAGGCCCTGAAGCTTCAGTGACAAGTATGGTCTGATGATAGCGTGAGTTTTATTCAGGGAAGCTTCTACTTTTCTCTTTTTTGAATTTTGTAAGTTAAGTAATCCTTCTAGTATCGTACGTACTATTGACGTGAATAAACTAGCATCTGTATGGCCTGATGATGGCGTGAGTTTTATTCAGGGAACTTCTACTTTTCCCTTTTTTGAATTTTGCAAGTCAAGTATTCCTTCTAGTATTGTACTATTGATGTACTTTAATCATTTTGTGCATTTTGTTGGATCTTCACTTGGATGTAAACAGCTTGTACGAGTCAAACATGCATGTAAACAGTATATGCATTATGCAAATTTTGTACTCTGAACTCTGAATTTGAATCAGATCTGAACGTTGACTCTGAATCTTTCAGACTCCATGTGTGAAGTCTGAAACTTATTATACCCAATTCAAGTGTGAAGCTATAGTAAGCATTTAGAAATCTTTCAGGAGTCAAGTTAAGTCGAATCTGAGCAGAAAGATGCCAGCAGCTAATAGGCTAAACTTTATTTACGATTTCGCTTCAGTCTCTTCAGAGCCACAACTATTATACTGAGAAGGGTATCAACATTTTCCGTTATCACAACAGCATATGTATGACGAGAGTTCTTATGTTTTCAGAACATTGGGACTGGGCTTAACTAATTTTGATGAGAAATCAATTTCTTACCTTAAATACATCAGTGAATACAGGATTTTGATTCTACTGTCGTTTTCATCCAATTTAGTTTATTAAAATAGGCATATTTTCATAAAGGTTCACCAATAGCGAAATGTCATTTTTACAGTGTCACTGTTAGCGGATAAAACTGTTTTACCTTGAAGTGTAGAGGCGTACGTTTAGCATCTAAAAAACGTATTGAAGGCATGTGATGAAATCCAAGTGCAAATGCTAGCTGCTTTGCATCATTCTTATTTCTGGAATCTATTTCTCCAACATTAATGCCATATTCACTGAGAGTAGATAAATAAACTTCACTAGTGAACTGCTACTACGTGAAGGCAATGTGCTGACAGTTGATGATAAGTTACGGCTCCTGAATTAATCCTGAAAATTATAACAATTATCTCTCTGGAGCAGAGATGGAAAACTCGCGGAAGAGGCCATGATGAACAAATTGACGTGGCGAGGATCAGGAGGAACAGCAGCAATTGGGCGATGATCAAAGAGGAGATCCTAATGATAACACTAGTGTTTGTGTCAACAACAGAGCAAACTTAACTCGGTAAGGTTGTTTACCAACTGAACTTTTACACAAAGAGGAGAAGCTAATGAACAGAGATTCAGGGGATTGAACATGCATGACTATAAATATTCAGGAATGCCATGACATTCAGGCAACAGAATCATCATAGCATAACCACCCTCAAATGCATTATACAAGACCTCATGCTTTGGACTCATCGGATGAAGAAGCCAGAAGAAAAATAGGCCACCTCCTCGTGGAGTTCTTACCTGTCCTCACGTCTACACGTTCTTATGTAATTCCCCTTTGTAATCGGTCAAACGATGGATTGCAAACTTGAGAAATATATTCAGGTGGGGAGCTCCCCCCCCCCCCCCCCCCCCCCCCGGTGATTTTTCAAAAAAAAAAAAAATTCAGGTTTGGTGCCATGTACGGGGAATCAGTTGAATCAATATTCAGAGAGAAGAGCAGCACAAGATAGTCCAAACTATAGCTCCTAGGTCCTGAGATGCAGCAGGGAATCTATACCTCCTCGAAACAACGTGTCAAAGAAGTTCGGGAGATTGCTCCTGCAAAATTCACAACCGGGTCGCAACCTGTGGTCGGATTGATGATCTGTCTTGGTTGACAACAGCATGGGTAGGGGATATCACACGCATGGCACGTCAAACCAGTAGGATTCCAGAGGGTTTGTTCCGTTCCTCCTTTATGCTTACAATCTACGGAGTATATTTATATTAGAGCAAGCATGCCACCAGCTTGGCTACCACGGTCCATGGGGTATAGTCGCTGAGTGTGGTGACTAGAGAAACTACTACCAAGGTTGCCCTGTCTGTCTTTTCTACTACTTCCTCTGATCCAAAATAAGTGTCGTGGTTTTAATCTAACCCCAGTTCAAAACGGCGACACTTGTTGTGGATCGGAGGTAGTACCGACTATCTTCAGCTTGTTTAGAGGACTTGCTAGCCTTTCTTCCTTAAAAGGCAGGAAGAAGGCGTTTGTCTTTCTATCATCCATCCAATCTCAAGGTTTTTAGTAACCATTTTTATGGTATTCTACTATTGATGTGAATAAACTAGTATCTGGTACATTAATCATTTTTTGCATTTTGTTGAATCTTCACTTGGATGTAAACAGCTTGTACGAGTCAAACATGCATGTAAACAGTATATGCACTATGCAAATTTTGTACTCTGAACTCTGAGTTCGAATCATAGCTGAACGTTAACTTTGAATCTTTCAGACTCCATGTGTGAACTCTGAAAATTATTATACCCAATTCAAGTGTGAAGCTATAGCAAGCATTTAGAGATCTTTCGGGAGCCAAGTTAACTCGAATCAGAGCAGAAAGTTAACACTTTTATGTATGTTTGCTTCAGACTTTTCAGAGCCACATCATCATCCTTTATCCATGTTGCCGCCTCGACGCCACACTTGGGTCGCCCTAGCCTCCTTGTGTTTAGCAATCACCTTGGCTTCTCTTCTCTCACGCCTGCCATTCCATCCTAATCCTTAGTAGCATCGGTCACCCGACCATCCTCCTGCTCCCTATCGTGCCACATGACTCGCTTTGTTCCTTATTCGTTGTCCAACATCAACATTGTGTCGGCCGCTCGCCGGCTTCTCCCCATGTCACCGACCCATACCACCCCTTGCTCCCCGCCATTTCCACTCACCAATGCCCGCCCCTCCTACTATCATGTTTGTCGCTGTTGCTGGAAGTAATTTGTCAGTCAGTCATCGAGTGCTTCTTCAATATTATCCAAGCTATTTTTTAAAAGTGAATGAGTCAATATCCGTAATTTTGATTCATTTGACGATTGCTTCCATTTCGATTATGAACTTCGATGTGGAGTATCTTGAACTCGATAATCTCCTTGTCATATTATCATGTTGTTATGTTTTCCAACTTATTTGTTCTCATTCTCGAAGCGATAAAAAGAAAGAAGCAATAAAACATGACGTGGCATGAGACTGGGTCGAAGTCGAACCAGATCAACCCTCAAAAAAAAAAAAAAAAAGTCGAACCAGATCAGGTCAGATCAGACCCACGCAAATCACTCCACCGCCGGCCATCGCGCTTTCCCCATTCCCTCGCCGCCACCGCCGCCGCCGCCCCGTCTATCTTCTTCTCCGCGGCGCCGCCATGCTCCGGCTCCGGTGCTGCTTCCTCACCCAGCTACTCTCGTCTCGCTCCGCGTCTCCCGCCTTCCAGCTCCACCGCTTCTTTTCCGCCGCAGCCGCCTCCGGCATTTCCCCGGCCCCTGGCTTTGCCGCCGAGGACTACCTCGTCTCCACCTGCGGCTTGACCCGAGCCCAGGCCATCAAGGCCTCCGCCAAGCTCTCCCACCTCAAGTCCCCTTCCAAGCCCGACGCCGTCCTCGCCTTCCTCGCCGGCCTCGGCCTCTCCGCCGCCGACGTCGCCGCCCTCGTCACCAAGGACCCGCAGTTCCTCTGCGCCAAAGTCGAGAAAACCCTGGCCCCCGTCGTCATCGGGCTCACGGCTCTCGGTCTGTCGCGTTCTGAGATCGCCCGCCTAGTCTTGCTGAGCCGCGGCCAATTCCGTTGTACATCCATCGTCTCCAATGTGCAATACTGCCTGCACTTCTTCGACTCCTTTGAGGACCTCCTCTGGGTTATTAAGCGCGGATCATGCATTCTCTCGTCCGACCTCGAGAGGGTGGTCAAGCCAAATATCTCGTTCCTGCGTGAGTGCATGCTAGGTGACTGCGACATTGCCAAGCTGAACATCTCTCATCCATGGCTGCTCACCTTCAATCCAGAGCGCGTCCGGGCAATTGTAGCACTTGCCGAAGGTATAGGTGTGCCTCGTGGCTGTAGGATGTTCAGGCACGCTTTGGATGCTGTTGCACGCCTCAGCGAGGAGAAAATCGCTGCCAAAGTGCAGCACTTGAAGAAAACGTTCAGGTGGTCTGATGCCGAGGTCGGCATTGCTGTCTCCAAGGTTCCAATTGTGCTGACCAAGTCTAATCAGATGCTGCAGAGCAAGTCAGATTTCCTGATCTCTGGGGTGGGGCTGGAACCAGCATATATTGCTCATCGTCCAGTAATGCTTGGTTACAGCCTAGAGGGTCGGCTCAGGCCCCGGTACTACATTGTAAAGTTTCTTAAGGAAAATGGATTGCTAGATCGCGACCGGGACTATTATAGTGCGGTCATGATCAGTGAGAAAGAATTTGTGGAGAAGTTCATATGCCCTCACAAGGAAGCTGCACCCCACCTTGCAGAAGACTATGATGCTGCTTGCAAAGGGGAAATGCCGACTAATTTCAGATCCATGTGAGCGAAGAACAGGCTATGAAAGTTCGTAACTGTGTGTTGATTGTCCACTGATGTATGTCTGTTAGATATCCTGGTTTGGTCGTTGCTAACGTGTGATGAAACTGATAGTTTGATTCCTGAATCCTGATATGTAGTGCCATCATTCAGTAGAGAAGAAACCATGGCATGGTTTTCAACTTTTTCCTCCTCATTTGTGTTCTTAAACACACATATGGGAACTAAGAAAGTGTGAGATGAAGCCATTCTGCAATGCATTAAAATTTCAGTTTTCAAGTTAGTTGCTGGTGCATTGAGTTTGAGACAATGGGCCTGTTTGGATCACAGCCAGCAGCAGCCTTACCAAATTTTTGGGCGTTGACCGGCTCGTTGGCCTATGTTTGGTTGGAAGCCGATTTTTGGTTCTGCGCCAAAGTTTTGGTTGCCCGTTCAGTTGTAGCGTCAGGTTGTTGGTGAATCCATGGCGGCGAAATAGTGTGCCAATTTTTTGGTGAGCCCCGATTTTGCAAGGCTGCTGCATCCAAACAACCTGAATGAGACAATGAGTCAAGTAAGGTCTCCTTCATTGTGGGTAATGCACTCCTAATGTTCTATTCATGTTTTTGCAATTCATAGTGGATAATTGGATGATCTTATTTTCTGAGAGCAATTGGAGGGGATTTTGCCTCCTGGTGTTAGCGATTCCTATTTGGAAGTATCAATTAACCTGTCTCTGGCTTAATCTATTTTTCAATTGTGGTTTGATCTAAAAATATATATTTTGGTTTGCTCATATGCCGATTCACAGCGATCCGTTTTTGCTCTAATTAGCTAACTAATTAGAGATGTAGCCTTTCAGCTATTAAAAGTGTCTGGAAGCGAAGTCTCTAGGTTATGCTAAAACAATACGCCTTAAGTTGGTTAGATGTAATGATTTGGAGCCATTGGTCCTATTGGAAATACCTACCGGGCTGCAGGATGAAATGTGCAGGGCTCACCTCTCTACATGTTATCTGTTAAAGAGAGATGCTCACTTAACTACACATCGAACTATCGCATGGAGTAAGGTTATAAACATTTGCATTATTTAAGCAAGTAAACAATCAGATGCATGCCTATGGTCTGTGGTATCGGTTCCAATAACATTCCTCTAATATTTTTGTGGTGTATACAGTATAGACGAATTGGAATAAGGAAAATAAATTTAAGTCGCCAGGCTGTTTTCTGGGAAAGTGTCATCTGTAACAACTAATTTCAACTAAAGATGTTTTAATGCAGTAGTAGATCTAAAGATTACATAAATGATGGACCCTGATAAGTGCCACACGTGTGGGCTGAAAGAGGTCGGCCACACGTCCTTTTAGCCACCCATTGTGACACGTCAGCCTTTTTATTTTTTCCACACATGCATGCAAACAGGGAAGAAAACTGATAATGTCAGCGGGAATCTTTTGAGGTTTTCAAACTTTAAAATGTTTTATCTCTTAAATGACAAATCCGATTGAAAATCCGTTTTCACCAATAAATTCGCCGCGACGAGAACATCAAAACTAAATCCCATATCGATATGTTTCTAAGATATTTTTTGGCGGTCAAAAGTTGTCATGTCTATTGCACATAAATTGCCATGTTGTTTACACTGAAGTTGCCGTGATATGTTTCAACTACTTTTTCTTCTATGTTTAAAGTAAATTTTGACATGTTATAAAAAAAGAAATTAAGAAACTAAACTTGCCATGGTGAATTACTAAAATTTGCCATGATCCATGAAATAATTTTGACATGGTTCATAATTAAAAACAAATCTGTCATCAGTTACTTTAAAAAGACATGGTCAATGACTCAAATTTGCCATGAACGAGAAACTAAAATTGCCATGGTGAATTACTTAAATTTTCCATGATACATGTATAAAAATTTGCCATGGTTCATACAAAAATAATTTCCATGCTCAAAATACTAAAATTGCCATGGTCAAAATACTAAAATTGTCATGATTTATAAACTAAAATTGCCATCATGAATTACTAAAAATTGCCATGATCCATGAATTAAATTTGCCGTGGTTAATTAATAAAAATTGCCATGGTCAATTAATAAAATTTGCCGTCAAAAGTAGTTGAAATACAATGATGGTTTTAAATCTAGAAGAAAAAAAAAATAGATGAAACATATCATGACAACTTTAGTGTAAACACTATAGCAACTTCAGTGTAACATCATGGCAACTTTTGGCCCAAAAAAAACTCGTCAAAACATATCAATATGGGATCTAGTTTTGAAGATCTCGTCGAGACGGATTTAATGATGAAAACGGATTTTTAATCGGATTTTTTTTATCTAAGAGATAAAACATTTTTAAGTCCAAAAACCAAAAAGATTCCGCTAATGTCATCTGTTTGATGTGGCAAAATGGATGGTAATAGGGGCGTTTGGACCATGTTGCTTCGTGCCATACGTGTGACACTTATCATTTGGGTAAATGATTGCTTGGCCGTGTTACTTTTTGACAATGCTTTGAGAATTAAATTTTATATAGGACATTGGGCTCAAGTACTGGCTCACCATTTAGTGAGAATCTATGTGTGTATGCGTTAGCATGTTAGAGTATTTACTGAGACAATGGTGCAATCCAGACAGATTGCAACATGCCCGCTGCCACAGCGTGATCCATGCCATCCCATGGCGCCTTTAAGGGCGAGCTAACCAACTAACTGAAACTAGCAAGAAAACCGGGTGTGGATAGGTACACACTGCTAGACTGTATTTATTCACCTAACTGAAACCTGAAACTAAAACTGAATGTAGCAGATTATCTAACATATCCATGTAGAACTACATAACGGGCCTTTTTGAGGCCCTGGTATTTGTACTGGAGAGGCAAATTTCTGAAAAGCAGAGGGCATTTCATATAACTTAACTTTTGTTATGGTAATCTTAAAACGGGTTATGTCATTACCATGTTAATCTCCGCCATACCTTTTTACTAATTGCATTCCATATTAGCACTATGTACATAGATGCTTAGGCATCTTTATCCCTTGGCATATTTTTTTTATTATATTAAGGTGGGTCTTCATTAGAGGAGCTTTGATGACTCTCCGATGTTGTGTCCGAGGTCCCTTTTTGGAAGACCAGACTCTTCGTTCTGTTCTTCCTCTCCTCGGAAGACACCCGGCTCGGAAGGGGAGCTCAGATAGGTCTCTGATATTGTGTCTGAGGTGCCTTGTGGGAAAGCCAGGCTCTTTGTCCGGTTTTTTCTTTCCTTTATCTCAGCAGCGCCTTGGCGCCCCCCTGACATCAGGCTCGAGGTGTTGTCTCAAAAGACAGGACTCTTCGTCATGTTCTTCCTTTTCTTATGCCGAACAATTGACTCGGAAGGAGGGCTATGGCGGCTTTTAGCCTCGGCGCTAAAAGCCTCTCAAGCTCGGGACTCTTGGGGTCCCCGAGGAGCGGAGCCGGGGACTTCATCTTCTCGGCCCACACTCGCCAAATCTGTGAAAGCAACATACAGTCGACCGTTGTTCAAAAATAAATTTTAAAAATAAATAAAGGCAGGAGGATAAAACCTAGTAAACTGAGAAAAGAAAGTTACCTAGGCGACATGGGTGGCTAGGCTTAAACTGATGTCCCCATCCCTGGTGGGGAAGTAGTTATTCTTGGGTTTGAACAAGAGCTTCCACATTCCGCCGAGGTCCTCTCCTCGGAAGAACTCCTGGATCACCGCATCGTCCTCGGGCTTGAACTCCCACATCGGAAGGGCTCGAACTTGAAGCGGGAGGATCCAGCGATGGAGCATCATGGACCACATCCACTATATTGATGCCCTTACCGACCACAACCTTGAGCTTGTGTTGAAGCACCTTCACCTCCTTCTCCCCCCCCAGTCGAGGCCCTTGTCTGTCCAAGAAGTCAGCCTCCTCGGCGGTTTTGCCGAGAAGTGGGGAAACCCTCCGTGGCTCCCTGCGGATGGATCCACCACATAAAACCACTCCTGTTGCCAGAGCTTCACCGTGTCGATAAAGGTGCCCACAGGCCAAACCACATCGGTGAGCCGGCTGATCGTAGCCCCGCCGCACTCCGCGAGTTGGGGGCTGCTGCTGTGCGGCTTAACGCGGAACAACTTCAGCCATAGCCCGTAGTGGGGCTCGACGCGGAGGACGGCCTCACAAAAGATTATGAAGGTGGTGATGTGGAGAATGGAGTTCGGGGCTAGATGATGGAAATCAAGCCCGTAATAGAACATGAGACCCCTAACGAAGGGGTTGAGGGGAAAACCCATACCTCAGATGAGGTGGGAAACAAAAACTGCCCGCTCCCCTTGGCAGGGAGCGGGGATGGCGAACGCCGATTGGCTTGCGCTTTCCTCCACGGGAGATCGGCACTTGACCGTAGTAGGGAGGTACCCATCAGCTTTAAGGTTCGTGATGGTGCCGGCGGTGATGGTGGAACACAACCATTGCCCCCCATTGCCAGCCATCTCGCACAAGGGGAAGAAAGGAGAAGAGGCATGAGCTAGAAGTGCATCTCGAAACGCTTGGGTTTGCGGCAGATCCTTTGCGCTAGAGCGAGGGGATGAGGGCATAGGTAAAGTTGATTTACTGGTTCCTCCTTTTATAGGGCGGTCAAAGACCAGGGGTCGCCTCACCATAAGGAACGGATCGCCGCTTCCTGATGCGTCGAGCAGTCTATGCGCGCAGGGATTAAGGCGAGTGCGTTGATGACACCGCTAGAAATCTGGAAGCAAGATCTCTTTATTGATGGGACGTTCCAATAGAAACGGCCTTGGGCCACGATGTACCTATCAGTTTATAGTTCCATTAATGTTCGTTAGACTCTAAGTCTTCCGAAGGGTTTATCAAGATATAATCTTGAATCATTTATGGAAACTATCTCGGATTATATTGGCATTTAGCCAATTCTGGAGTCAGGGCCCATCAACGCTTCCTTGTGTATCGTAGGTATACTGTTGTCTAACAACAATATCTTGTATGCGCACCTGAGAGGTTTGCATGAGTTTTGCCTACGTGGTTCAACTGCAAGTTCGACCGAAGTTCATACATCTCATGTAGAGGCTTCCGTATCAGTCGCAGTAGGAAACTCTGGAATCACTTCCAAGGTTCCATTCATTTGATCTGATGACGAAGATATTGTTATCTCGTCGAGTTGCACTGTTCTCCCACTCACCTTTTTGCAAGAACCATTCTCTTTAAAAGCATACCGTTCTTGGTGGCAAACCTTTTTGCCTCGGTATAGTGGTGGAGGAATTCCCAATTACTTGGGATAACCTACAAAGTAGTACTTGTCTGATTTGGAATAGGTTTGTAAATATTTTACACAAGCCCCATATTACAAATGTTAAGAAAAGACAAAGCATGGTTGGGCGTACCATACCATGGCGTCATTTCAACAGACCTGATGGTGCTCTTTTCAGTGTAAAAGTCGCAGTCTCTAAAGCATTACTTTTAAAAGGGATAATGGCAAATTGATTTATGTCATCTTTGATCTTACCATGTCACAAATGGTTTGAATACATCTTCACGGACGTACCACTCACAGTGGAGTTCCGGGAGGTGTAAGTTATGAAACTCTTTTCACAACTCATCAGACATTCGCTAAACTTGTAACTCAAATATTCCTTTCGGCAATCTAGTTTGCAGAAACATATTTTTCTTGTTACAATAATTTCTACTTCATTTTTGAAAACCTTTTGAATGATTTCAAAAGATCCAGACTTACGTCTCATAAAGTAAATATCCATATATCTACTTGAGTCATTTCAGAAGATAGACAAATCCACTGCCAGCAACAACATTTATCGGACTACACACATCACGATGTATGATCACCAATAAGTTCTTTGCTCGTTCCTTATGGCCTGTGAACAGTATTTCAGTCACTTCACTTTTCGGAGGAAAGTTGCAAGTGTCAGATGTTTTATAATCAAACGACTTCAAAAATCCATCATTATGGAATTTCTCCATGCTGGTTTCTCCAATGTGACCAAATGCAGTGCCACACATGTGTGATATTCTTTTAGTCTTGCGACATTTAGCGTCAGTGTTATGGATGTATCATATTACCATCAATATTCATAACATACATCCCATCCACGATGGAAGCATGGCCCTTATGTTATTCATAACACCGAACATCAAAAGTTCTCTTATGAACAACCTTCTTGCAAGATACTTTATGCAATGGGCTAGAGTGTATAAAAACTCTAAAATGAATTTTGAAAATAAATACATAGGTAATGTACCGAGTATAGCAACTTTTACTATGTTCCCAGCGCATATCTAAACCTCACTCCGGCAAGTCTTTTAGGCCGTAGTAGTCCTTGCATCGAGTTGCAGCAGAATGCAATCGAGCGGGTATCCTTTTGTGATCAACTCACAATACCCAAGAATTAATGATTAACATGTTTAATCATAATTCCCAAGAACTATTTCTTTGACCAGCCTTCCATAAATCTATAACTCGTATGACATTCATACATGAGCTGGATATTCCAGTCTTCATTCTTTTTGCCTTTATACTTCTAAACGTTTAACTTTTCGTATTTATCCTACTCTCAGAAAAAGCACCCAACTTTAAGAGTGGCGTTAGCCCCGGACTTCCTAGGTGTGTAAGTCACACTAACACCCTTTGGACATTTCCTTTCTCTTTAAGTTGTTGTTTTATTCACCTTCATCATATGATAGGCGTTCTTCTGGATCCCTCTGTTATTAGTCAAACGCATAGTAAACACTTTTACTAACAGTTTGTAAAACAAACATTGCTTTGGATATCCCATATCTTTTAGCCTTTGTTTGTGTCTAAAAATGATTTTCAGTTCCATGAATATCACATAGCTATCCCAAACTTTTGAAGTCCGGGTCTTATGGAAGCAAACATATTGCACTTGACCGTAACGGAATTCTAGCTTTTGGATCGAAGGACGAGAGTCACATTATCCATAGCATTAGCGGAAGAATACCAAAAGCATGCGATAGGACAAAATCCTTCTCGGCACTTTTGAGGACAATCCTCACATTACGTTACCAACCGTAAAGTTTTAACCAGATATTTAACAGCTATTCAATTTTAACAGGGAAGGTGGAAACGCGAGCCATTATTCTACAACTATTATGCAAATTTTACTTAGACAAAGTTCATAATTAATTGCACTGAGAATTAAGCAAGTTAATTCTACAATGCGCTCCCACTCAAATCAACATCTCTCAAAATTGATTATGAGTGATTCAAGACCCACATTTCAATTCAACGCCACGGTTCGAGATGAACTCAAATGGCGCGAACTTCAATTGGTAGGCAAACTTGCCGATCACATCTCTATGTGATTCTTGTTCATCTTTCGATGCGTGTGTTCCGAGTTCAGGACTGTCCTGCCTGAACGTCAAGACAACCAAGTGATCTCGCTGCGAGGTCTCAACTCACCCGCCTCACACTTCTCTAATCGTTCGCACCCATGGAGATCATGTGATGCCCCGAAGAGATAGGTGCCGTGACGGTGCTACACTTGGGAGAACACTAACTACTTGATATTTTTAAGTGAGAGATCACCCTAATAAAAGCGACTGCCGCGCAATCAAGAAGGGTGCATCAAAAGGGATAAACATCTCAGGCAATTCATAATAGCATGATATGGTATAGCCTTTTCTGACGGAGAAGTCTTTAATTTCTTCATCTTCGGCATTCGCGTCGGTGTTCACCTTCGCGAAGTTTGCCACCACCTTGTTGATGCACCAGATAATATTGCTATCTCTATAGCTAATAAAATAAGTGCATTACAAAAGGTTGACACGCAGGTCATTAAAGTGACAATCATATGGCTCCAGCCATCATGCCGAATCATGACACACAGATCATGTTAATTTACATCATATAGTCATCTCATACATAATCAAATTAATATGAGCACTGCTATACCACATCATATGCACATGCAAACCATCCTGCAAAACCAAGTTAGACACCTCTAATCGGTTTATGCAAAATTTCATTTTACGTGGCTTCTAAGGTTTCAAACAAACCGCAGCTACCAACGTCCATCATCAAGTATGATTATTCAAGTCGCTAGATTAACTTTACGGGGTGTATGAAACACGAGATAATAAAATCTCGAGCCCCATACTGAACTTCGTCATACGCATGACCCCCGTGCAGATCATATCTGCATTGCCCTTTCGTCTGCGAAATTTCATCTTTCTCTCTAACTATGGCGGAATTCAATGAACTGTTAGCACTTCGTTGATCAATCAGGATCGCGGATTGCCAGAACTTTGAAACTCTACCATGCTGTTATCAAGATCAGAAATATGCAAATTCTAGGGAAGCAACAAGAACATCGGGTAACATATTTCATCTGCTACCCGCACAAATAATTTTCAGTAATAGAACTCATCTACTACAAATTATATTGTGCAATACCCATACATCTCTATGTATTCTAGATCGTAACCTACATCTATGCATAGCACGGCTCTTGATGCCACTGTAGGGGAACACAGCAGAAAACAAAAAATTTCTGACCTACGCACCAGCCCAGGACCACTATGGAGACTGCATACAAGGTTTGATCTTTTCGTTACCGACTCTTAGCGCAACGGAAGTAGAGTCGATGACGATCGGCGGTGCAGATCCCCGCAGCTAGGATTTTACAACCTCCCAACCGCGAGGATGTACTCCCTCGTCAGCTCACCGGACGGATCTCCGGGCACCCCTTCGGGAGGCCTCAGGACAGTCCCTCGGATAGTCTCACCGGACGGATCCTCGGACAGCCCTTCGGGAGGCCTCTGGACAGTCCCTCGGATAGTCCCACCGGACGGATCCTCGGACAGCCCTCCGGGAGGCCTCTGGACAGTCTTTCGGATAGTCCCACCGGACGGATCCTCGGACAGCCCTCCGGGAGGCCTCACGGACAGCCCTTCGGGCGGGTCACTCGGACAGCCCTTCGGGAGGACCCCCGAAACTCGGACAGCCCTTCGGGAGGACCCTCGAACAGCCCCTCGGGCAAAAAGATCGAACCTACGACCTCTCTACGGGGTTGCACACATACGGTGTCATCTATCCGGCAGGGCTTCGCCGTCCAAAACTGGTTCTCTGAAAAATCCCAGAAGTCCCAGACCAATTCTGGCACCCTCCAAGAATTTCCAGGCGTGTGCCGAAACCATTTTGACTTAATGGTATACCCTGAAACAACTTTTCAGTTTTACCGAAACTATTCCGGTGCTCTCTCTCCGGAACTTTTCCGCTGTCTCCGAAACTTTTCCGGTGACTTTCTCTCAGACTCCCTGTCTAGTATTCAGCAGATAGATGACTCTTAAGCGTGTGACCCTATAGGTTCGGTGAAGTATAGACATGACCGGAACTCTTTCCGATCAATGATCAACATCGGAGCCGTGGACACCCATATTGACCCCTATACCCACACGAATGAATATTCGAGTGAACCTCCAGTTGCCGTGTGCTATTCCTGTTGCTTCGCGATATGTTACAAATACCCGAGGTGAGAATCATCGGCATCCCCGTGGATCAACACTTGTCCACAATGCCAGTTACCTCGTTACCAGTTTTGTTCTCTTTTCTCGTTCCCGTATTCCGGCATCCCTGTGATCAAATCACAATGTGTCTGGCCAGACGATGGTGGATACTGTAACACCGAGAGGGCCCAGAGATATCTCTCCATCGTCGGAGGAGCAAATCCCAATCTTGAGCTATCAAGTTACTTGACATACTTTTCCATGAACCCGTAAGCCGCCGTAATAGCCACCCAGTTACGGATGACGTTTAACAAACCCCAAAGTTCATGAAGCAAGCATGAAGAAACTCGATACTCTCATGGTCTAAGGAATTATGCAAACATTAACTTTCTCTGTGTTATTAACCATTAACTTGTGACGAATGAAACTCATAGCATAACATCAATTCGGGTCGATTCAACACAAGTGTTCTCCTAACATTGTGCCCTCAAAGTTGCCGGCATATCCATGCCCATGATCAGGAAAACAGAACCATCATGCAACACTTGAGCTAGTCTTAGAGGCCAGACTAGGAATACATTTTACCGTTTATTATTCCACACGTGCATATGAGTCTTCCTCCGAGCCTCGTGGTTATTGTAGACTCGAGAACCATAGCTGTTATAGCATGGAACATAAACATAATCATGAACATGGAGATAAACAATAACATTTATTATTTCCTCTAGGGCATATCTCCTGCAAGAGATACCAGACAAGCGATTTTGGACCATAGCATCATGAAGGCTTAGCGAAAGTTCATTAATAGCAAGGACAAAGAGATAAGGCGATAAAGGACATCCTTGTCGAATACCTCTGTTGCTATGAAAGTTCGAAAAAGGTTGACCATTGATAATGACAGAGAACCAGGGAAGAAATGCATGCATAGACCAAATTTATGAAGTGACCGTGCAACCCTTTGCGTGAAAGAGCAGAAACGATGAAATTCCATTCAAGGCGATCAAAAGCCTTGGCCAAATCAATTTTAAGCAGGAAAGCTTGTTGTTTCCAAGATTTAATGGCAAAGGAGTGAGTGATCTCTTGGGCTAAGATGATATTGTTGGATATACGTCTACCTTCAATGACAGCTTGTTGGGAAGGATCAATATAGTCAGGGAGGTGAGGCTTGAGTCTATTGGCCAAGGTTTTGGAAATGATCTTGTAAATGACATTACAAAGGCTGATAGGACGATAATCGGATGGGATCTGAGGGACCAACTTCTTAGGAATAAGAGCAATTTGAGTATCACTAATGTGTGCAGGCATTATACCTGTTTGGTAGAAGTTTCTCACCATGGCAGTGACATCATCTCCAATCCAGCTCCAAGTGGCGATATAGAATTCAACATTGAAACCATCAGGTCCAGGGGAGGCGTTCAGCTTCATGTCTTTGAGTGTGTTGAGGATTTCCTCCTTGTCTGGGATGCTGTAGGTGTAATCCTGGCTTTCAAGAGGAAGACTGGAAGCTAGAAAAGGCCTGCCCACATTCACATTAGGAGAAGCAAATATATATCTGAAATAATTAACAAACGTATTTGCAATGGCCTGAGGGTTAAAATGAATGTTGTTATTCTCATCTTTTATGGATACGATGGTATTCCTCTTCCTCCTTTTAAGCACAGCATGGTGAAAAAATTTAGTATTTCTGTCCCCTTGCGTAGCAAAAAATTTCTTAGCCCTTTGCCTATAAAAATCAGTCAGCTTTGCCATATTTTGTTCGTACCTGGTAATAAGAGATGATTCCAGCTGATGGTTCTGCATGTGGAGAGGTTGCATTTGGATATTGTTGATCTGTTCTTCTAAGCTGGATAGCTCTTGTTGAATAGGTTTCTTTTTCTTGCACCGTACTTTCAAAGCACCTGCAAGATTGTTAGTACGAGCGGAAAAATTCCTGTTCCTAGTAGCAGTCCAAGCATTTTTTGCAAAGGAATGGAAATCATTCTCTTTCAGCCACCAATTATCAAACTTGAAAGTTTGCCTAAGTTTTTTGTACTGCCCTTCAGTGGTAATAAGAATGGGAGCATGAACGCTGAGGATAATCGGAAGATTAAGCACTTTAGTGAGAGGGTACTCAACACACCAATCAGGATTAACTAGACCTCTATCAAGCCTTTCATAAGTGGGTTTTGAAGAAAATCTCCTATTAGTCCAAGTGTAGGCTAGACCACAAAACCCCAAATCGAAGAAGCCATAATTTTTTATCAAAGCACGGAAAGCAAACAAGCGGCCATAATTCACATTGGTGTTACTTTTATCCATATCATACAAGTGCTCGTTAAGATCTCCCATACATAGCATAGGCTTGCCTGGATTGTCATACACAAAATTTGAAATCTGATCCCAAATCACATCAGTCTGTCTGTGATATGGATCACCATAGATGCACACAAGCCCAAAATCCCTACCCGTGGCTATATGAACTACATTCGCTAAGATAGTGTAGAAGGAAGCCGTATGCACATGCACATGAAGCTCGTCATTCCACATCAGCCACAGACCGCCGGAGGAGCCCCTAGAGAGAACTACATGTTGACATCCTCCTTCCCTGGTCTCATCTCACCTGTAAAATCCAAGTGTATGTATGCGCTACAAACTACAACAAGAGCAGCAAAATGCAAGGTTTGTTTATGTATATGTAGGTAGTGAAAGCAAAGTTGCGAATCGCATGGCATGGCCAGGTTTTTTTGTTTGTTTGTTTGGCCCTAAGGGGCTGGACACGTGCAGCTCGCTTGGTCATGAGTTTGCCCTAAGGCCGGTTCTCTGACAGTGGATGTCCTTATGCACAGCACAAGTACGTACTGGCTGGTTCATCTCGGGTTAATTTTCTGTTACTGATGTACAGTATGTTACAATGAAAACCTGAAAAAAATAACATAATGAACAACTTTGCTTCCAGGATTGCAGAATAGGCTTAATTGCAAAATTCTGGAACCTGCAATTCAGGTTACTCTGAAACTCTTAATCTTCCTTCCTGACTTACACCCAAGTGAACAAGCTATCTATAGTAAGTGAAAGTTGTTTCTGAATCTATCGGGCTTAACTGGTGAAGTCTGATTTTTATATTCTCTAATGGCAGCTGCAATTTGACAAGCAAATTTCATCAGTAATGATGTACTAGGACTCTTCTTTCTCTATAGCAATACAGGCAATGTTATTTACCAACTCAACTTTACAAAACACAAACAAAAAAGAGCCCCTAATGATCAATGCGACAGTGGATTTAAAATGACTAAATTTTAGGTGTCTACATAATATGGGGTATGTAATTCGTGTATCTGAGTCGCTCCAGCCCAGCCCAGCCCATTATCAGATGTTAGAGACACTGATAGGTGGGGTCACTTGGTCAGCATGAGTGAGAAAGAGAACTCTGAATCTTGCACAACAGGATGCAACCTCCTCCGCACAAAAGACCATGGCTGGTATGTCTCCCTGTTTCAGAATGTGCATAACCACCCCTTGTCGGCTGGACGTGAGGAGACGCGAACCCTTTTAAGAACTTCACTTGAATATAATTCTGCAAACCCAGAAAAGGAACCACACATATGACGATCAGCGTAAGCTTCCAGTCAGAAGCAAATGCTATGGCCAAGCCAGAAATAACTGTTATCGTGCACTGCTCAGTATGGCCAAGTTATCTCCTACAAGGCGTCAGATGTATGGATGATGTTTTACATAGCAACTAGATGTTGTGCGTGTCCTCTGCTAATTAAATAATCTTTCTTGGGCTCCATGATCAAATAATTGCCCTCTTGGGCCTTAAATATCATTGAACAAATTATTGTTCTGTACGAACTGCTCCTCTTGTTTTCCTTGATTCTAATTTCCTAGGTATGAAAATCTCTCTACCAGTCTGTTTCTTGTTAAAGGAGATGCACCGTTACATGATTCAGGGCTTAAAACACTTGATACATTGTTTTTACAGGTATTCGAGCCTGCTGCAGATCATGTGAGCTGCTGGATCTGTTTGTATGTCACATGAACCCTACCTAGTGCCCTGCGGCGCCTTGCGCAAAAGTTGGGAGTCTAGTACAGACCGATTCTGAGCCGAGAGGTTTATAGGCCTGAAGCTTATGAAAAAGTTTGTTGATCAGCAGCTTGGTAACTGGTTGCAGAGTCCAGTGAGGAGCCGGAGTGTTTTCTGCTAGCTAAGATGTACTCCTAAAGCGAGGGGGTCTTCACAGCTTCTGCATGTACAGGGGAGGAAAAAATTGCCTTGACATTGGCAATAGAGAGAGGTCTGTAGAAATTTGGCCCCTGAAGAAAACATGGATGTACTGAACATTTAAGAGAAGAGTAGAGAGGGAACTATGTATTTGATAGGGAGTAAACAACCCAACCGTTATACCTTTGGAGTCATCATCTTATGAGATGGCAGCAGGATTATCTTATAAGTATCTTATTGCTTGTTCTCTGCAAAATCCAGTGTCCTCAAATATGGATTCAATATAATGTTTGAGAGTTTTATGCAGTGCTATATTGATTCAACAGGCAGCCATTAAGTTGAGGTAAGAGCTCATATGGGAGTCATACTTCAAGAATGCATAGTTCAATTATCATTTACATTTCCTGTCATAGATCACTGTGGTTGTCTTGTAAGATCATTCTCATGTTACAGGTCACTCCTGCTATATTGTTGACATATTTCTTGAAGACATGACTGCCTCCAGAGAGGCAGTGGAGGATCTAGTGCAGAATTTGATCATCCAGAAAGGCAGTGCTTCCATTGTGCAGAGAACCTCATGTATGACAAGACGTTTTTTGTTTGCTTTTGCCGTCACATTGCCAGCATGACTGTACTTGCAATGCATTTGGCTGCACCTATTGACTATCTTCCTCCACTCGACAACTTGTAATTTGCACAAACTTGCCTCCGGATAATTTATCCTTGGCCTGAAAGAACCAATCGTGATCTTATATTTCACATCAGTCAGAGGAAAGTCAGAAGAGTCACCCTGCAGTTATCCGTTTTCCATCATGTAAGTTTTCCCTACATTTCGTTTCTGCTCCTTTATGAGAACCCCTAAACCATATAGATGCAGAGGAAAGCTATATGATGGGCATCTTGCCTATCACCAGGGCTGATTACTACATTTTTCATGTTTCCAGCAGTTGCTGACTTCAAGTTATTCAAGGTGAGCATGTTGTACGGGGATGTAAGGCTCCTGCACCTGCATTGTCAGAAATTCTGGAGTCCCGTAAATTCAGTTTTGAATGGATTTGGATGGGGACCTTTATTTCTATCAAGAATAAACAAGTGCTCCTAAACTGCACAGGAAGCTGCAAGAAGAACTGACTGATGAAATGGTTGACTCAAGCTGAAAGAAGTAGAGTAGCCTTGCGATGAACCAACCCGTGAAAGATGCAGAGAATTGTTGCCTTTGGCATTATATTGTTTCTCTCTTCAATGGATCAAGTGGTGGATCCGGGGATGTTTACTCCGATCCAGTGGCTGCTCGATCATCTTTCTACATGTTTCCCGTGGGGAGGTGGGTCTGCTCATACATACGGACAGGTGGGCAGATGTCGCGCGCCGTGGCCACTGTAAATAATCGTGTTGATCAGTAGCCGTTGAGATGGTACAATCTTTATGAAGACTAGCAAACATGAAGCCGTACGTGTGTTCTACAGGGAGCGTCCGTCAGCTGTGATGCATTTTGCTCTTCATGTGAGTGTGATACGTTTGACTGTTTCATCTGTGAATTTTATTTATGAATCTGCGAAGAAGAGTGCCAAATAGTGGTCCTTCGAGCTCACATGTACAATACGTTTTTGTGTGTCTACATTACAAAATTTGTTGTATGATGGTGTGTAACATCTAAATGATTCATAAACTCATCATATTTAATTAGTGAAGTTGTACCTAGAGAACATTCCATTTATCTTGCTGGTATATGCATGCATGGGTTGTTTTTTCCAGCCTACTTTGGTTGCTTTCTTCTGACGGACACATGAAGAATGTGAAAAGAAGGTTCATCATTTTTGTCGCAGGCGCATCAGCACAAGCAGATGCACTTTTTATCAAGAAAAACAAAACAGCAGGTAACACATGCTCATGTCTTTCTGAAGCCCCAAATGCAAGCCTAAAATTTCAGGAATGATGTACTGGTACTTGTGAACCTGGCTAAGGATAACCCATACCCAATGCTTATTGGAGGGGACTTTAATATCCTTAGGTACCAGGAAGAAAAAAATAATGACCGCTTCGACACTCATTGGCCTTTCCTATTCAATGCTGTGATTGACAGTTTGGATCTTCGGGAGGCATGTATGTCCGGGCGGCAGTTCACTTGGGCCAATAACCGTTCTGTGCCGACGTACGAGAAGCTCGATAGGGTACTCATGGATACCAAATGGGAGCTAAAATTTCCTATGGTAACCGTGCGAGCCCTAGAGCGAATCGAGGCATTATCGGACCATGCACCAATCTTTCTTGATTGTAATTCTACGAGCCATTCTGCCCGTCGCCCTTTCAAATTTGAATTGGCATGGTTGCATCGGGAAGGTTTTGTAGAGATAATCAAGAACATTTGGGAGAGGCCCGCCGTTGGTCGTACACCGATTCAGAGATGGAATTATAAAATAAGGGCCATGAGGCAACACCTCTCTGGATGGGCGAAACACATCAATGGATTGTACAAAAAAGAAAAGCAGCGCCTCTGTACCATCATTGATGACCTCGACAAAATTGCAGAGACCCGCACCTTATCTCAACAAGAGATTGAATTGAAAAATCAATCTAATGAGAAGGTTGCCCGTCTATTACGCGAAGAGGAGATCAAATACTACCAGAGGTCTAAAGTTGACTTCATCCTAATGGGAGATAGTAATACAAGATACTTCCAATTGGTCGCCAATGGTCGACATAGGAAGAAATGTATTTATAGTCTCCAACAGGATGAGGGTGGCTACGGAGGTTTTTTCCCAACATGGGTGGCAGCATAACCTACGGATCAATCCACCACCCCCTTCGACATAGGCATAGTGTCGGTCTATAGGACTCTGCTGTTGCCGATTTGTCGGTTTTTATTTCATGAATTTTTGTCAGACTTCTGGATTTGGCTGTGTGCATCCTAATTATGCAGAGGCCGGGTGTTACTCATAATGCTTTGTATCCGCTTGATGCTACATTTTTTAGATAATAAAGTCGCCCTTTATCGAAAAAACTGAACTTTGCAGAAAAAAAAGAGAGAGAACCTAACAGTCAGAGATTCAATAAACTGAGGTTTGAACATGACACCTGTAAGTTGACGAGTCTAAAATGAACTGGAACTGGGGTTGGGTTTGAACATGACAGGTACTAGAAGAGTTGGGCGCGCTTTGCTGCGCCATTGGTATTGTTGGGTTTCAAAATATAAGGTGTATTAGTTTTTTGAAAATCAAACCTCTTTAAGTTTGATCAAATTTATAGAGAAGTATATCAAAATTCATAATATCAAATTGGTATCATTAGATTCATCATGATATGAATTTTCATATTTTACTTATTTAGTATTGTGGATGTCAATATTTTTGGCTCTGAACTTGGTCAAAGTTAAAGAAATTTGACTTTCCAAAAAAACTATACACCTTATATCTTCGAACTAAGAGAATATTTGGTTTGGCAAGTGGGGGAGATGTTGGAGTGTGTTTTATTTTTATTTACATAATGTAGTGTTTTGGTGGGTCTTTCACGGTGTGATTCTATGTTATATGCTAATCAATCCATATTTATGTCCTCTAAAAAAACCATATTTATGTGGGGAAGTTTCTGCGTCGGCGGTTGCATGTACTATATTGGTGCTACAGTATCACATGCTGACGCTTCTTTTTCTAGGTGGTGAGAGGGTGTGCGGGATTGATATGTTTTTATAGGCCGGTTACTACTAATTGATTTAAAAAATCGTTGGCCCGGTCAAAATCGTGAACCAAATCCAAGATTGAATACCTCAATCGAATGGAAGAGCTCCAAAATTAGGGAGCATGGGAGCATAGTGTATTAAAAGAATTGAATGAGAGAGCTCCTTGAGAAATTGTTGACCCGGTCAAAATCGGATGACCCAATTTCAAATTGGAGACCTCAGTTAATTGTGAGGCCTTAAAAATTAGGGAGCATTTATTTAGTATTGTGGATGTCGATATTTTTGGCTCTGAACTTGATCAAAGTTAAAGAAATTTGTCTTTCCAAAAAACTAATGCACCTTATATTTTGAAACTAAGGGAATATTTAGTTTGGTGAGTGGGGGAGATGATGGAGTGTTTTTTATTTTTATTTATATAATGTGGTGTTTTGGTGGGTCTTTCGCGGTGTGATTCATGTTATCTGCTAATCAACCCATATTTATGTAGGGAAATTTCCGTGTCGGTGGCTGCATGTACTATATATGTGCTACAGTATCACATGGTAGCGCTTCCTTTTTCTAGGTGGTGAGAGGGTGCGCGGGATTGATATATTTTATAAGCCGGTTGCTGCTAAGTGAGAGAGCTCCTTGAGAAATTGTTGACCCGGTCAAAATCGGACGACCCAATTTCAAATTGGAGACCTCAGTTGATTGTGAGGCCTTAAAAATTATAGAGCATTTATTTAGTACTGTGGATGTCGATATTTTTGACTCTGAACTTGATCAAAGTTAAAGAAATTTGTCTTTCCAAAAAACTAATACACCTTATATTTTGGAACTAAGGGAATATTTAGTTTGGCGAGTGGGGGAGATGATGGAGTGTGTTTTATTTTTATTTATATAATGTGGTGTTTTGGTGGGTCTTTCGCGGTGTGATTCTATGTTATCTGCTAATCAACCCATATTTATGTGGGGAAATTTCTGTGTCGGTGGCTGCATGTACTATATTGGTGCTACGGTATCACATGGTGGCGTTTCTTTTTTCTAGGCGGTGAAAGGGTGCGCGGATTGATATGTTTTATAAGCCGGTTGCTGCTGATTGATTTGGAAAATCGTTGGTCCGGTCAAAATCGTGAACCAAATTCAAAATTGAATACCTCAATCGAATGGAAGAGCTCTAAAATTAAGAAGCATAGTGAATTAAAAGAATTGAATGAGAGAACTCCTTGAGAAATTGTTGACCCGGTTAAAATCGGATGACCCAATTTTAAATTGAAAACCTTAATTGATTGTGAGGTCTTAAAAATTAGGGAGCATAGTGTATAGTGTATATATATACACACACATCGGCACACCACATCAAATCCCTTTTTTCAGGCCTGGTCTTGAGATGCAATCGGAAACGCACCAAGTTCTCGAAGCAAGGTAACAGGAAATACCCGAGGTTGCTCATATGAAACTCGCAATCAAGTCGAATTTGCCGATGAAAAGCACTTAAAATGATTGATCCGACCTATGGCACTTGAAAACCATTGCGCGCCATGTTCACTGCTCATTTTGCATTACTTGATGGGAGCAAACTGTCATTGGGTTGCTTGGCAACAGAATTTCATCAGTATTGATGTACTAGTACCGTTCTTTCATAAGTATTGCGGCCACTGCAAACAACTAATCGATCGGTGGTCAAGTGGTACGTAAATCGCCAAGCAAGTAAGTTGTTTTATGTGTTTGTCATTTGGCCGGATATGCACCTTGTTGGCCGGGTATGCTCTATGTGTTGGTCATTTGACGGGATATGCAACTTGTTGGTCGGATATGCTCTACGTGTTGGTCATTTGACCGGATACGCACCTTGTTTACAATGTCTTTTTTGCCAGACCTCCCATGCGTGCACATTGTATTTGAAGGTGGGGAAGGAGAGCTTCGTCCTCATGCATTGTTGGTTGAAGTTGAATGCGCAACCCAAGTGGTAACTATCCATTGCCAATTTCATCAAAACCGCCGGCGTCGCCAATGAGGACGAAGCGGGTGACCCAACCGACCCAACAAAAGAGACGCCCAAGAAGGTTAGAAGGGGGTTCCAGGGAAAGAAGTGGGAGAAGGAGAAGGAGAAGCGAGAAGGGGCGGCGCCCAAGATGACGGAGAGATTCGAGAACATCTTGGCAAAGGAGGAGGAAGCATGTGTCAAGCGCTATGACGTGAAGGAGGAAAATAAGGCGAAGAGGTTTAACATCTTGATGGCGGCGACCAAGAAGAAGATCAACCTCGAAGAGAAGAAAACCAAGCTCGAAGAGAGGAGGGTTGAGCTCGCGGCCGCTTTGGAGGATACCAAAATGTTGACCATGAAGATGGACGAGTTGGATCCCGATGCAAGAATGATCGTGCAAGCCGTCCGTGTTAGGATGTTGAAGCGCTTGACGACCGAGATGCAGGCGGTCGAGAAGGAGGCGGCTTATGCGGAGGAGGCGGCGGCAGAGTGAGCGAGGAGGCACGGACAACCGTTCTGGGAGGGCAAAAATGCCCTTTTTTGCACGGACCGCCGGATGAAACTTTTTTGATCGGGTGCATATTAAAACAATGAACATCAGTCTCTTTTTGGTTATGATCGGGCGCTATGAGCACCACACTTTAATTTACTCATATTGCTATGCATTTGAAATGTAGGAGGCCGGACATGGACGGACGTTTAGAGGATGCAGTTGGATGGCGAACTCCCGCATTCATGTCCGCGGACGCGTCTGGACCAGTCCGCGGACGGATACTGTGTCCGTTTTAGGGGTCGGCGTTCGAGATGCCCTTATGAGCAACTCACCTTTTAGAACAACAAAAAAAGCCTAATAACCAGCATGACTGGAGATTGAACGTGCCATTATAAGTCGACGAATCTAAATAAGATGGCATCTATGATGACATGTAGCAAAGATTTTTGATTTATTTTCGGAAGGCCAAAGGCCTTATATTAATTATCACAGACCTTTACTATTAATTATCACAGACCTTTACAACAGTAACTTTTATGGAAATTGAAAAACATAACTCAACTGCATATTCAGATGGAAAGAGCAGTTAGAACAAGTCAGTGCAAACTACTACAACCAAGGGAAATCATACATACCACGTGTAGTGAGTAACCTTCAAATCATTAAAAAAAAATAGCATACCTAGTTCTCGAAACAACTACAAAAAGCACTCAAAACCCTCAATCCGATAGAAGAGTGACGCTTTAAAATCATCGCGCTCCATTCTACGTGGGCATAGAGTAAGTAACTAGTCACCATGTTTCATACTTATTTTATCTTCATACGGGGGACAAAATTATTGCACTTTGCTCAACATTATTCCATTCAACAAACGTGGTTAGATCATGGTTGCACACTTTGGGTATGTTCAATGCGGCTTCAATGTGATTAAGTTGCTTGCAGTCCGTGGCCGGATCGATGCTCATTCTCCGTTGAATATGTTGTTTATATCACTATTTTTTTTAGGTTTACATCACTTGTTTTTTTTAGGGTAACTCAATTGTTTTTTATGAGAACAAAAAACTCTTTTGTATAGTACACTGTATGTGAGACACTGATGGGGTGGGTCAGCATCGAGGTCAAACCAGAACAGAAGACCACGCAAATCCACCTCTCCACTCGCACCAGCCGCCGCCGCCACTGCCGCCGTCGCGCCACCATGCTCCGGCTCCGTATCTGCGTCCACGCCCATCTCCTCTCGTCTTCCCCCACCTCCCCCTTCTCTCCCCTCCACTGCCTCCTCTCTACCCATGTCATGAGGGAGCAGTGGATACAGAAGGCCAGGGCGTTGCTGATTTCTTCGGAGTCACCGTTTTCTCTCCACCCACCTTCTCTGCCATGGCTCCGCCACAGAGGAGAGAAGATCCTTGCGATCAGAACCCAAGTCGACGCCATCGTCGTCTCAGGAACTACTGAAGTTGCATTACCCCGCAGAGCAAAACCCTAACCCTAACCCTAGCGGCAGCCTTCCGATCGCCTCTCTGTCGCCCGAAGGGTTACTCTCGTGGTGGACCTGCACGTGCTTGCATCTTTGCCATTTATGTTTGATCTTCGTTAGGGAGGAGATCTTGTAATAAAAAAAAAAAAATCATCGAATCTTGTTATCTCTAGCAGCACAACACGCAAAAAAAAAAAAAAAAACCAAAAAAAAAACACGAAAGTATTAATCCCTTCTCTTCTCTTCCCCCACAAGCAGCCGTCGCGCTTTCCCCATTCCCACGCCGCCGTCGCATCCTCACCCATCTCCGCCGCGGCGCCATGCTCCGGCTGCGAAGCTCCATCCTCGCCCGTCTCCTCTCTTCTTCTCCAGCCACCTCTCCCGCATCCCCTCTCCGCCGCCTCCTCTCGGCCGTAGCGCCCGCCATCTCCCCAAGCACCGGATTCGCCGCGGAGGAGTACCTCTTCTCCACCTGCGGCCTCACGCGAGCACAGGCCCTCAAGGCCTCCCCCAAGATCTCCCACCTCAATTCCCCAACTAATCCCGATGCCGTCCTCGCCTTCCTCGCCGGCCTCGGTCTCTCCGGCGCCGATGTCGCCGCCCTCGTCGCCAAGGACCCGCAGTTCCTCTGCGCCAGCGTGGAGAGAACCCTGGCGCCCGTCGCCGTCGGGCTCTATGGCCTCGGCTTATCGCGTTCCGACATCGCGCGCCTCGCCTCGCTCGCCGTCCACAAATTCCGCCAAAAAGACATAGTCTCCAAGCTGCAGTACTACCTGCGCGTCTTCGGCTCCTCCGACACCTTCCTCCGGGTGATGAAGTTTTGCAATCTCCTCTCACACAGCCTCGAGAGGGTGGTCAAGCCCAATGTCGCGTACCTGCGAGAGTGTGGGTTACGAGATTGCGATATTGCCAAGTTGTGCATCCAAAGACCGAGGATGATCACCGCCAACCCGGAGCATGTCCAGGCCATGGTGAGATGTGCTGAAAACATAGGTGTGCCCCGTGGCTCTGGGATGCTCAGGCACGCGCTGCATGCTGTTGCATTTCTCAGCGAGGAGGAGATCGCAACCAAGGTGGAGCACTTGAAGAACACATTCAGGTGGACGGATGCTGAGGCAGGCATGGCTGTTTCTAAGGCCCCAAGTCTGCTGAATAGGTCCAAGGAATCGCTGCAGTGCAGGTCTGAGTTCCTCATCTCCGAGGTGGGCTTGGAACCGTCCTACATTGCTCAGCAGTCGGTATTACTCAGCTACAGCCTAGAGGGCCGGCTCAGACCCCGGTACTACGCTGTAAAGTTTCTCAAGGAAACTGGATTGCTCAAGCGCGACCCGAGCTACACTACCGTTTTCAAAGAGACCGAGAAGGCATTCAGGGAGAAGTTCATATGTCCTCACAAGGAAGCTGCACCACACCTCAAAGAAGACTATGATGCGGCTTGTAAAGGGCAAGTACCGGCTAATTTCAGGTTCACATGAGCCAAGAACAGGCTATGATATAACTATGTGCTAGTGGTCCGCTTCTGTATGTCTCTTAGATGCTGGGTTGGTCGTTGCTAATGTGTGATGAAACTGATAATTTGGTTCCTGAATACTGTTATATAATGCCATCATTCAGCAGAGAAGAAACCATGGATTGATTATGAACTTTTTCATCCCCATTCATGTTTATTAGAACTAAGTAAATGTGAGAGATGAGGCCATTCTGCAATGCATTAAAATTTCATTTTTCAAGTTCGTTGCTGGTGCATTGAGACAATGAGCCACAGTAAGGTCTCCTTCATGTGGATAATTGGAGCATCAATCTGATGCCAGTCACAAATTTAGGTAAGTAGTCTTTTGGAAGCAGCTGTAGGGGATGTTCCCTCCTGGTGTTAGCGCTTACTATTTAGGGCCCAGGGTCAATTCACCTGGCTTTATCTTAATCTATTTTTCAATTATGGTTTGATATAAAAATCATTTTGGTTTGCTCATATGCAGATTCATAGTGATCCATTTTTTGCTTTAACTAACTAATATAGATGTATTCATTCAATTATGAAAAGTGTCCGGAAGTGGATTTTCCTTGAGTTGCATCAGAGGTAACGATCTGGAGCCATCGGTCATATTGGAAATACCTACTGGACTGCAGGATGAAATGTGCAGGGCTCACATCTGTACGGGTTATCTGCTAAATGGAGACGCTCACTTTACTAAACATCGAACTCTCACATGGAGAGGAGTTGGCATCGTTTAAGTTTAAGTAAGTAAACTTAGGTGCCTCTGTTCATTTTTATGCTAGTAATGTTAGTATTGTGTGTACTGTGTATTATCCTGCTCTGCACCATGGTCATAAATTATGTGTTTATTGTGAATGGCAGCTTAAGATTTTTAGTTCATTATTGTGTTTTGGTCCTGTGGGTAATTCTTTGTGCGAAGCACCACCAGAAGGTTCACTAGCAGCTAGTTAGTGTTTCTTCCTTCTATGTCTGAACTAGCTCTTCTTTAGTTTGGCTAAAATTGAGTGCTTAATTTATTGCTTTGGTCGCTGTGACTGTGAATATACGCACAAAACAGTTGGTATCATGTACATCCATACTCTGAATATCTGCAGAGACTGCAGGTTCTTAATTACTTCCCCCCCTAGTATTCTTGTTTGTTCTAAATGCTGCACATAATCTGCTTGATTTTGGGGGGCACATACTTCCAACTGACCGCATAATCTGCACTTGAATTAGTTTCTGCCATCTTGGATGTTCATCTGCCATCTTGCTCTGCCCAGCGTAGATAAAACCATTCCTCTTATAAGTATGATGATATTCCATATAAGTTGTGATTGCCAGCAGATGCCTCTCTTACTGTTTTCATATATCTCATAATTCCAGTGTGGGTATTATGTTCTATAACTAAAATGCACAAGTTGACATTTTGCAATTGGCCAAGCAAGCTGTTAAGTTTATTAGTCTACCTCTTTTTCAGATGTCGTCAATTTCTCATGAACTCTTACATTTTCTTTTCTATCTGGACGGCCATAACAGTTGGCAAAATGTTATGGATTTCTCGAAAAGGTAAAGCACTATCTCAGTTTTTGTGTTCATGGGATAAGTTGCTGATAATCGATTCACAGTAGTGTTAGCATTTGTATCCAATGAGCCAGTGTTTCGCTCTATTTCAGAGTGTAGCGGCATTAGATGGGTGATGTCCATAATAGAATTACTTAGCTTTCTTTATCAGGATTGTATTAGAGTGTGGCCCTGTTGCTTCTTGGTATCATTACTAACAAGTGGCATATGTCACTTCTACCCTGTGAGATCAGGCCATTCTGCAATGCATTAAAATTTCAGTTTTCAAGTTAGTTGCTGGTGCATTGAGACAATGAGCCAAGGTATGGTCTCTCCTTCATTGTGGGTAATGCATTCCTAATGTTCTATTACTGTTTTTGCAATTCATAGTGGATAATTGGAGGATCAATCTGATGCCCGTCCCAAATTTAGGTAAATAGTCCTTTTGGAAGCAGCTGGAGGGAATGTTGTCCCCTGGTGTTAGCGTTTCTTATGTAGGGCCCAGGGTTAATTCACCTTGCTTTAGCATAATCTGTTTCCTCTTGTTTGAATTGTTTTCGTAAATCTTTGTGTGCAAAGAACAGCTTATTCTTAGTCCTCTGTGCTAAAATAAAGAAACCAGATTAGTCGTATATTCCCCAAATTTGTGACGCAGTGCCACAAGATAACCTTGTCCCCTGTTTTGTTGTGTCATCATGGTTTTTTCAGTTTTTCATTTGTATTTACTGTTTTGGTGTGATGGAGCCGAAACTAGATACAAAATTTTATGGAGTCATCAGAAGCTGTGGCCTTTTGCTGCTGTGGCAATTTGTGCATAGATCTTTGAGATAATTCTCGAGAGGTAGGACATGAGCCACGAGAATTACTTCCTCAGTTACCCAACAATGTCATTCACACGAAGGAACCCTATGATATTTTCGCAGCTATGACATTTACGCCAAATTCCTGCCTGCACTAAGAATACGCATATATAGCCCTGGTTGACATGCATGCTTGTATTATGCAACTAGCTTACAATTGCTAACCTGAGTTTATCAAACGATTTAGCTTGTTGTCTTTTTAACAATATTGGGTATTGTGACAAATTCTTGCCTGCAGGTTAGAATGCTTCCACATTTCCTTTTGGTGATACTGAAATTAAGTTAGTCTTTTGGAGTGATATAGCCCACTTGGTCTAATGGTCAACATCAATTCATTGTTCATTGTTTTTGAGATAGCTCACCACTCATGCCGAATGGTTAATGGTCACATCAATTTAGTTGCTCCACTGGGGAGAATAGTTGTTTCTACATTCTTTTGCACCTTAGGGAAGATATATAGTATTAGCATGGCTATAGTGCTCACCAAACTGATCTGTACGCGCCTTAGGTCCGTTGCACCTCTTTCAGTGATACGACGTGAGTATATGTGTTTGCAGAGATCGTTATGCTATCACTGGAAATTAGTTTGCTTTCAGATTCTGATTTACTGTCATCATGAGGTTGATTATTAACTTTATAACTAGCTGATGAGATATTTAAGTAATCCCACGGTCATGTTTGGAGTCAAGTTGCTCTGTTTTAATAATTCCCTTGGGTTGATATCCTAAATAGCATGCCAAAGCCGAAGCTTTGGCGACATCATTTCCATAAGTTCATCCCGTTTGATTGTGTACCTCCAATGGCGCATATTCCTTCAGTTCTTTTTATGTAGTGTAGTTAGCTTCAGGGGGTTTCAGCATATCTCCCCATATGCTCCTCTGGCTAACAGAGTAACAGGGGATAATCTAAGAAAAAAACTCAAGCATGTGGAGGTTGTGGCTTGCGTCTCTTGATTATGCTATCGCCAACATGTTTGGGGGCTAATCTCCGAGAGTTTTTACACAGTTGGTGGTGGATTAGTATGTGCATTTGGGCACTGTGGTTGCAGTTTGGTCTATCTGCTGACTATAGGAATGATAGCATGTCTTTCAGGGCTTTAGGCTGATGAACGTGGAGACAACCTGGCCCTGATGACTGATGCGTGCATGCTTGCTCACAAGGCGGAGGCTCATTTGCGAGGATTCGCTATTGGCAAAGATGGATCAGTGTACCTCACTCTTGAACAATAATCGGACAGGAAGCGAGCGGATCTGCTGAGCCTTGCATTGCATGGGGATCCTGATTGCGATTTTGTGAGGATCGTCAAGCGAGTCAGGTTCATTTTTGGGCATACTATGGGTCGATGACTGGATAAGCAACAGGTGCCGACGCTTTGGGCGAAAACATTGTTCCGTTTTCCAGAGTCTCAGAATCGTAAGTCGTGTTATTTGAGTTTTGCTTCTTGAGTGCTGCATATGGTATCCTGGATGTTGTTTCAGCAATTAAACTGGAGCTTTGTTTTTTTGAGAACAAGAATGCAGACCGTGGTATATACGCCCTGATTTACGTAGTAGAAGAGGTGAGATACGTATTTTTTTAGCACAGTATAAAATGGAATGGAAGTACATATGTTCAGAAATTATCTTTGCCTAGGTGTTGCGTTTCTTATGTTTATAAACTATGCATTGAAGTTTATTAACTCTTAATAATCCAACTCTATTTGGCGAGTTTTCATTTCCTTCTGTCTCAGATCACTGATAACATTCATGTATGATATTTGAGCATGGTTTAGACCAATGATAATTAAATGCATGAAAAAATTGCATCTGAGTTATCTATGTGACTTTATCAATCATTACTATTATCAGGATATCTGACATGAGCGCCCTCATATTAGTGGGGGCATTTTATCGAAACTTGACCAATATAGATTGTTGATATTACTGGCTTGTGATCACAGTGTATAATGAGCATTTTTTTTTTACCTTTGCCAAACAGTTCCTGGTGCAACACATATTTTTGCCATTTTAATTTACACCTTGCAGTTTCATGAGACTTCCTCTTCCAACTATGGCAGCATATCAAAAATCTGCACCTATCTTGAGTTCAATAAATAAATTGTATGATTTAGAACCTGTATTTGTCCAAAATGCGTAATCGAGTGAATAATTTTCTTCTTTTTGCCTTGTGAAAAAAATGCAGGTGTGGGTATCCAACAATAATCACTGCTATGTAATGAACCAACCCGTGCAAGAAACAGAGAATGGTTGCCTTGGGTTCAGTGGATTAAGTGGTGGATGTTGTTGCTAGCTGCTCCTTCATCTTTTTTTCTTTTTTTTTGCGGGGTTGCTCCTTCATCTTTATGACCTGCTCATACCTGTCCACAAGGAAGGAAGGAGAATCAGCAAGTTGTTATGCATTTTGCTCAACAAGAGATGCAACAAATATGAGCCTAGCTTAGAAATTCTGGTGGAAAAAATATCAACATTTGTTTGTTTGCTTGTTTGTTTGTTGTATGTACGAAGAAACAAACATAATGCTATTTAAAAACGGAAGGTCTTGCTGGCGTATTAATTACTACTCCCACCGTTCCATGATTATTGTCGTGGTTTTAGTTCAAATTTGGCGAGTAGCTCGTGGGCTCCGGAACTTCTTCCGCAGCAGTCTTTCTAGCTTTCTGGCTGGCATATACGTACATGTTACTACCTTGCACGTGCGGCGTATTACTGCTACACATTGGCTTCAAAAGAGCTCCATGCAGATGTAATTTGGAAAACAAAACAAAAACAGTATTTTGAAACCTCAAATATATAATTCTGGAAAAAACACTTTGTAATTTGAATGCACGGTTCAAAAGATATTTTTATTCAAAATATGGATCTAACAAGAAAAATGCACGTAATGAGGCACCCTCCACTTCCAACATTTGCGGTAACCTTTGCAGGGGGGAAAACACTACCATTTTTTATATGTTAATAATAAAATCACAAAGGAATGGAAAGGAACAAAAATCCATTTTTGTTTTGAGAGAATGAACAAACAGAGTAATATGTTGAGGTCATTTTTGTTTTTGTTTTTACCATTTGTGTCACAAGATAATAAAAGTTCGGGTAAACGAGCCCAGCCCATTATCGGGTCGAGGCCAGACCAGACCAGACCATTTATCATTCCCTCAACAACAACAAAAATTTATCAAAAGGAAAAAAAAGAAGGCCAGACCAAATCCTCGCCAGCCGCCGGTCGTTCCCCTCTCCCTCGCCGCCGGTGCCACGCCGCCATGATCCATCTCCGCAGCCGCGTGCCCCCCGCATTTCCCCAAACCCTAGCTTTGCCGTCGAGGACTACCTCGTCGCCACCTGCGGCCTCACCCAGACCCAAGCTCTCAAGGCCTCCCCCAAGATCTCCCACCTCAGGTCCCCCACTAATCCCGACGCCGTCCTCGCCTTCCTCGCCGGCCTCGGCCTCTCCGGCGCCGATGTCGCCGCCCTCGTCGCCAAGGACCCGCAGTTCCTCTGCGCCGGCGTGGAGAGAACCCTGGCGCCCGTCATCGTCGGGCTCTCTGCCCTCGGCTTATCGCGTTCCGACATCGCGCGCCTCGCCTCGCTCGCCCTCCACAGATTCCGAGAAAAATCTGTCGTCTCCAAGCTGTACTACTACCTGCACCTCTTCGGCTCCTCCAACACCTTCCTCCGGGTTATGAAGCTCTCCAGTGTCCTCTCACACAGCATCGAGAGGGTGGTCAAGCCCAATGTGGCGCTCCTGCGAGAGTGCGGGCTAGGTGATTGTGATATTGCCAAGTTGTGCATCCAAACACCAAGGATGCTCACCTCCAACGTAGAGCGCGTCCTGGCGACAGCGGTATGCGCCGAGGGTCTAGGTGTACCCCGCGGCTCTAGGATGTTTTGGCGCATGCTGAATGCTGTTGCATTTCGCAGCGAGGAGAATATCACCGCCAAAGTGGAGTACTTGAAGGACACTTTCAGATGGTCTGATGCTGAGGTTGGCATTGCTGTTTGTAAGGCCCCAATGCTGCTGACATTGTCTGAGGACCTGCTGCAGAGGAAGTCAGAGTTCCTCATCTCTGAGTTGGGGTTGGAACCGGCATACTTGGCTCATCGGTCGACATTGCCCACTTACAGCCTGGAGGGCCGGCTAAAGCCCCGGTACTATGTTTTAAAGTTTCTCAAGGAAAATGGATTGATAGATCACAACCAGGACTTCTTTAATACAGTCATGGTCAGCGAGAAGGTATTTATGGAAAGGTTCATATGCCCTCACAAGGAAGCTGCACCGCATCTCGCTGAAGACTATGCAACCGTTTGCAGAGGGGAAGTGCCTGCCAGATTCAGTTTTACATGAATCAAGACCGGTATGAAAATGGGTATGTTCATTATGTCATTCAGTAGCGAAGAAAAATATCGCACTGCTATGAACTTGTTCTTCCTCGTGTCATATTAACACACATATTGGAACTAAGAGAGTGAGACTAGGGCATCCTGCAAATTATTTGAAGTACCGATGAGTAGTATTTCTGCACACTCTGTATCTTTTTGTTCTGAAAAAATGGCCATTGCTGTTTTCAATGCAATCTTCCACCTATCTTTCCATGAAAGAATGTTCTCATTTTGGCCATGAAGATGATAGGAACTTAGGAATTCCCACACTTTCTTTTCGATGAAAATTTTGGACTTCTTTTTCCGCAGGAAACAATTTTGGATTTGTTCGAGACCAGTTGGCCGCAGCGTGCTGATCACTGCCAAGGATGCAGTTTTGATCTAGTTTGTTGGTTGCTTTCTCTAGTTCTTCTAAGCTGAAAACCTTCGTTCTTCCTGCAGTAGTTTTGTTTATGAGATATTAACTACTGTTAAAGATGGCCAATGTTTACTAGTAGTTTGTATCAGTTTATTTGTTTACTTGTCGTGTATTTTTGGATGGCCTACTGGCTGATTCTTTTCTTGGGGCATCTGATCTCGAAACTGGATAGTTTAGTAGGGGCTAGTAGCATTTCTGTTGATTGCCAATTTGTACATCACTACGTAGCAGATATTTCAAGTGCCCTGGTATTCGTACCAGAGAAGCAAATTGATGCTTGTATGGTATGGTGCTGAAAAGCAGAGGGCTTTCTTTCTTCCAGGTGAAGATTTGCTGAAACTGGATGTACATGGTGTTTTTTCTTTCTTCTTCCAGGAAACAAGATGAAACATGGCGGCTATGGCTTGTTTGCTGTACTATACATGATTCTGAAGGCTCTGTTAGTTTATGGTGCACTGAAGCTTCAGTGACAACTGACAACTGACAAGTATGCCTTGATGATGTCTCTTTTTTGAATTTTGCAAGTTAAGTAATCCTTCTAGTATTGTACTGTAGATTTCAATAAACTAGTAGCATCTGGTGCTTTAATCAATTTGTACATTTGTTGGTGCAGAGGGGAAGTGCCGACTAGATTTATATTTGCATGAACCAAGAACGGGCCATGAAAGTTTGTAGAGGTGAATGTCACAATAAAGTTTTCACTCTGAGTCATAAGCTGGTGATTCTTGTTTTCGTGTTCTTTGCCTAACTGGATATTGGTTGTCTGCTATAGTATGTCTTTTACATGTTGGTTTGGCCATTGCTAAATGAAAGCTGATATTAGGGTTCCGCAGGTGCTGGTATGTCCGTTACATCAATCAGTAGAGAAGAAAGCATGACACGGTTCCCACTGTTGAGAGGCAGCATGGTTCCCACTGTTGTCTGACATACATTTTGCGCATATGTACGTGGTTGCATCGAATGAATTTTGGAGTACAATTTGTCTTTCGTCTGTGTGTTAGATTTTCTTCCAGTTTGCTTTTTTGTTGATGAGTTTTGCCAAAGATAGACATGCAACTTTTGAGGATGGCATTGAGGTTGCAGACTACGCCATTTAACATCACTGCTAACCTATGAAGTGCACAGTTTAGACTTTCATCTTTTGAATCTATGAGCAGTTATGTATTATGCCATCCATGCTTTCTGAAGCCCTGTGTTTCCAGAAGTGCAGCTTTACGATGCAAATCAGCATTGCGGTGCAGCAGCAGGCTTCCTGTTATGGCGGCTGCTAGGGTTGAGGGCTGCGAGGGAGCGAGAAGGCCGGCCGGGGGCCTTTGCCCACGGCCGGCAAGAGGGAAGGGATTTCCTTCTTAATTCTTGCTTGATTAGATTGATACATCTCCCCTCCATATATAGAGAGGTTTACTTGACTCCCAAGCAAGGCTTACTTGACCCCTAAGCAAGCGACCCTTATCTCTAATTAACCCTAAGACTAACGGGCTATACTGCCAGTCCAGGCCCAGCAGGCCCATGACGTACTCTAACACTACACCCCAGCAGGCCCAGCAACCTAACCAACTTATAACGATGACTCGACTCGACACAAACCTAACACCTAAAAACAAGCCTTTTACATCTCGGCTTGTTTTATTACTCTCAACCTGAAATGGACTGGGACTTTTTATTTTTGACTCCTGAACATAAGGTGGACACCATCCGCACGTTGGAGGTGCACGTGTACAGCCACCAGGATCCCATGGACACCATCTGGACGAAAGGGGTGCATGCGTATGGCCACCTGGAAGTGGTCGCAATAGCGACTAGCGAAGGCGCCCTCGCGGCGGCCGGCGATGGAATGCGGCGGTGCTACGCGGCGCGCTCCTGTCGGTGACACCATGCCTTCTCCCCGCCGGACGGCTGTTGGTCTGCACCGCACAGAGAAGAGTGGAGGGCTTGCGTTGGAGAATGACGAGGAGGGGTGCGCCTCCCCAACCGCCGAGGTCGCAGACTTTGAGGTCGCTGCTCGCGGGGAAAACAGCATGCCCGCCGCCCGTGGGGGAAACCGCGTGCCCACGATCCCCGACGCAGCGGACGAGATCGAGGTCCTTTGCGCAGCGAAGCGCAACTTGGAGGAGCTGCAGCTGCAGATCACGCATCTCCCGCACACGCCGACGCGCTAGGAGGCCGCGCGCAGCAGCCTGCAACCTCACCGCCGCCGACACGTGGCGGGTAGCGATCCAAGCTGGAAGCGGTGACGGCGACGGCGGGAACTTGATCTGTTGGATGGAGACGCCCTGGGACGGCGGCGGCGCTGCTGGGAACGAGGTCGTTGCAGTCCCGTCGTAGGGCATCCCATACTGGTAGGAGATGACCGGCGGGGGTGGCTCCGGTGGCGACTGGATGTGCGGCGGCGCCCAGGCCGTCGTATAGACCGGCTGTGACGTCTCGGTCACCCAGGCCGGTAACGGCGATGGCGAGGGGGAAAACCGGAGCTGGTGAAGAGGGACCCCCGGCGTCGAGGTAGGGCCTGGCCCGGAGATGGTGGACAGCGGCAGCGGCGGCTGCAGCAGCCCGGCGATCGCGGCGGAGGCCGCCTGGTGCGGCGGCTACCACGGCAGCAGCGCCGGCCCGTTGGCGGCGGCTGATGGCGCGGCCGGCGGCGGCCCGTAAGGACCGGCCAGGAAGAGGCGGATCCCCTGGACGGCGGTGGTGAGATCGCGGATTGCTCCGGCGATCTCCTCCGGGGTGAGGGCGACGAGAAGCGGCGCGGCGGAGGTGGCCGGCACCGGCATGGGCGGGGCGCCGGTTGTGGTGGCCGGCAGCGAGAGGGTTGTGGAGGGCGGCGACGAAGACATGATCGAACCAAAGTCTCTGAATACCAAACTGTTATGGCGGCTGCTAGGGTTGAGGGCTGCGAGGGAGCGAGAAGGCCGGCCGGGGGCCTTTGCCCACGGCCGGGCAAGAGGGAAGGGATTTCCTTCTTAATTCTTGCTTGATTAGATTGATACATCTCCTCTCCATATATAGAGAGGTTTACTTGACTCCCAAGCAAGGCTTACTTGACCCCTAAGCAAGCGACCCTTATCTCTAATTAACCCTAAGACTAACGGGCTATACTGCCAGTCCAGGCCCAGCAGGCCCATGACGTACAACACTACACCCCATCTGGACATGCAGCTCGTCCTCGAGCTGCAACCTAACCAACTTATAACGATGACTCGACTCGACACAAACCTAACACCTAAAAACAAGCCTTTTACATCTCGGCTTGTTTTATTACTCTCAACCTGAAATGGACTGGGACTTTTTATTTTTGACTCCTGAACATAAGGTGGACACCATCCGCACGTTGGAGGTGCACGTGTACAGCCACCTGGATCCCATGGACACCATCTGGACGAAAGGGGTGCATGTGTATGGCCACCTGGAAGTGGTCGCAATAGCGACCAGCGAAGGCGCCCTCGCGGCGGCCGGCGATGGAATGCGGCGGTGCTACGCGGCGCGCTCCAGTCGGTGACACCATGCCTTCTCCCCGCCGGACGGCTGTTGGTCTGCACCGCACAGAGAAGAGTGGAGGGCTTGCGTTGGAGAATGACGAGGAGGGGTGCGCCTCCCCAGCCGCTGAGGTCGCAGACTTTGAGGTCGCTGCCCGCGGGGAAAACAGCATGCCCGCCGCCCGTGGGGGAAACCGCATCCCAAGATCCCCGACGCAGCGGACGAGATCGAGGTCCTTTGCGCAGCGAAGCGCAACTTGGAGGAGCTGCAGCTGCAGATCACGCATCTCCCGCACACGCCGACGCGCTAGGAGGCCGCGCGCAGCAGCCTGCAGCCTCACCGCCGTCGACAAGTGGCGGGTAGCGATCCAAGCTGGAAGCGGTGACGGCGACGGCGGGAACTTGATCTGTTGGATGGAGACGCCCTGGGACGGCGGCGGCGCTGCTGGGAACGAGGTCATTGCAGTCCCGTCGTAGGGCATCCCATACTGGTAGGAGATGACCGGCGGGGGTGGCTCCGGTGGCGACTGGATGTGCGGCGGCGCCCAGGCCGTCGTATAGACCGGCTGTGATGTCTCGGTCACCCAGGCCGGTAACGGCGATGGCGAGGGGGAAAACCGGAGCTGGTGAAGAGGGACCCCCGGCGCCGAGGTAGGGCCTGGCCCGGAGATGGTGGACAGCGGCGGCTGCAGCAGCCCGGCGATCGCGGCGGAGGCCGCCTGGTGCGGCGGCTGCCACGGCAACAGCGCCGGCCCGTTGGCGGCGGCTGATGGCGCGGCCGGCGGCGGCCCGTAGGGACCGGCCAGGAAGAGGCGGATCCCCTGGACGGCGGTGGTGAGATCGCGGATTGCTCCGGCGATCTCCTCCGGGGTGAGGGCGACAGGAAGCGGCGCGGCGGAGGTGGCCGGCACCGGCATGGGCGGGGCGCCGGTTGTGGTGGCCGGCAGCGAGAGGGTTGTGGAGGGCGGCGACGAAGACATGATCGAACCAAAGTCTCTGAATACCAAACTGTTATGGCGGCTGCTAGGGTTGAGGGCTGCGAGGGAGCGAGAAGGCCGGCCGGGGGCCTTTGCCCACGGCCGGGCAAGAGGGAAGGGATTTCCTTCTTAATTCTTGCTTGATTAGATTGATACATCTCCTCTCCATATATAGAAAGGTTTACTTGACTCCCAAGTAAGGCTTACTTGACCCCTAAGCAAGCGACCCTTATCTCTAATTAACCCTAAGACTAACGGGCTATACTGCCAGTCCAGGCCCAGCAGGCCCATGACGTACTCTAACACTTCCTCTCTCAGCCAACATTCCATGGGGAATACGAGTGTTAGACTAGTAAGACTGGAGTCGTATATGCAGTATGATAGATGCACAGAGATAGTTTTAAAACTTTATTTCTTTTTCAGTATCTGAATTATTACTTCGTGACCTTATACGTGTTTCCCTTCTTTCTGATCCTTGTGAAGATAAAAGGGTGTGAAGGTGCTGAGGAGCACACAGGCAAGCCGCCTGTGCTGTTGAGTTTGAGAAGCAGGTATAGAAGATAAAAGGTTAAAAGAACATTCATAGCTTGTCAATTAGGAGCTTCTGATTTCTTATCTTTGCTATTCTAGGTATAGAAGATAAAAGGTTAAAAGAACACTCATAGCTTGTCAATTAGGAGCTTCTGATTTCTTATCTTTGCTATTCTAGGTTGACAAGCTAAATAAGGTATTAAGGAAAAAAGTAGCCAGAGAGCAACACTGAGTTATCAACACGGAGAGATATTTGAACTCAGAGCTTCAATCAGTAAGTTAAATCTTTGTCTTTTTTACTACTGGATGGTTTCCTCCGTTTTCTTATTTCTGGAAAATATTTCCATAACGACCTAAAGCAGTTGGGTAGTCATGCGATTTGGTGTGGTTGTTTCTTTTGTGGTTAGCAGTCAATCTATCCATTTTCTGTCCTTTGAACAATCTGCACTGTATTTTATTTCTCAAAAAGGGAGAAAATTTGTTGTAAATTAGGGAAGTTGTACCTAAAGAACATTTCGTTTGTCTTACTGGCATGCATGCATGGGTTGTTTTTCCAGCATAGTGGGTGGCTTGTATAGTTTGATTGCTTCTGATGGGGAAGTGAAGAATACTGCATCATAGCACTCCACATCTTCAGATCTGGCTGCTAAATGAATATGCATATCAGCTTCACATTTTGGTTCTGTTTTTGACTTTCCAGTGAAGTGCCAGCTACTGTTGTGCACATGGTGACAGCGATTGTCATGCCGATGTGGTTTGCGAGGGTGAGATGGGTGGGAACTGGGAAGGGACACATCCTCATGGATGACGGAAGAGCCCACTACTAGGGCCGCAGCCCGCAAGTGCGACGAGGAGAGAACAGCAGCTGCAGGGGCGGCCCTCGCCGGCAGGATTGTTGCGGTGGCAGGACAGCAGGTAACGCATGTTCCTGAAACCCCAGACGCGCGCCTGAAATTTGAGGAATGATTTTACCAACTGAACTTTACTGAAAAAAAGAGAGCCTAGCAATCAGAGATTCAATATACTGGGGTTTGAACATGCCAGTATGAGTTGACGAGTCTAAATAAAATGGGGTATGCTGCCACATACAGGGATTCAGTTCAACTACATATTCAGAGAGAAAGAGCAACATATTCAACTACGTAGTGCAGACTACTACAGCCACGTCAAATATTTGCAGGTCTTGAGATGCAAATAGGAATGGTACCTAGTTCTCGGAACAAAACGCTGAGTGTATAAAAAAAATCAAGGTCAACTGACGAAACAACGGTCGTTTCTCCTTCAAACCTGACATGTTCCATCCTGAAATCTATCTTCTTTCTCGGAGATGGTTCGGTTTCTGAGGAGTGTACGCCACAACTTTTGTGAAATCTTCTCATATTTTTACCATACCCTCAAGATATCATATCATGATGCCATGCTAGGTTTCATGTTTTTCAGACTGTGTTTGTATTTTTCAGAATTAAGAAAAATAATAAGCTCCATGTTTAGGGTCGAGTCTTGGCACTCTGATGTTTGGAATTCCTATTCTTTTCTTGTAAAAGGCCTAAACATAGACTCAAGAACGCAAATAGAATTTTTCAACCCAACTTTTCTCACTTTTCATGCGCTTGCAGTTCAAATTTTAATTATATCCATTAAATGCCTAGAAATGCATGAAATGACTTAAATATAGCAACAAATTTTATTTAAAAGATCTCTAATTTTTCCCACATGAAACATATTATATTGTGTTACTAATGCCAAATTTTGGCACTCTTTCGGATATATTTTCTAACTTTAAGACATGAATTGCATTTCTAGCTATTTACCAAATAATAATCAATTTTGAACTACATGTATATAAAAAATAAACTATAAATTCAAGCAAAATCCATATTTAGGTACTTATATATATTTCTAGCTCTCTAAAAAAATAAACTCAAAATTCAAAAGTTTGCTATTGAAAATCCAAATGAACACATGTATTTTATTGCTTTTTAATTGTTTGCCGAGTGTCTTATAAAAAACACCCGGCAACGACTCTGGTTTTTTGTTTGCCGAGTGTAATTACAATCGGCAAAGCACCTGTTTGCCGAGTTCTTTTTTTGCCGAGTGTATTGTCCTGGATACTTAGCAAAGGCCTTGTTTTGGGAGTGCCCGATGAAATGCACTCAGTAAACAATGTTTTCCCTGTAGTGCTTACAGAATTATAGGATACTGGCAGTAGCTCTCAGCAATCACCGAGCGATCTGTAAATTATACCTACATTAATATTCGAAGAGGCGAATCCATTTGTCATGTCAGTGCAGTGTGATCGTGGCCGCCCCTCCTCTCCGTCGCCCCCTCCCCCTCCTCCCCGCGCGGGTGACCGAGGGGCCCCAGCCCTAGCCGCCGGTCCTCCCCGCCTTCCCCTCCCTCCCCTCCGCCGCCGCCGGGCAAAGCCCGTGCATCTGACGGCGGCGGAGGTACTGCCTCCCCTCTTGGGTCTTTGGGTGGCGCGGGACGCCCCATCTCGAGGGTGTGACCCCGATCTGGATCGTGGTGGCGCCGATCTGGACCAAGGCGCCCTTCTGGACAACGATGGCGTGGCGGCCGGTCGGCGTCCCAGTGGTGGCCTTGGCGGTAGGGCTGGCGCAACCCTTTCCGATCTGGGGCGGAGGGCCCTGGATCAGGGGCGGCGGCCCCTGGGATGGCCTCCCTGTCCGTTAGCGCGGCGGGGCGGGTGGGCTGCCGGGGATCGGACCGGATGGCCGGCGATTCATCAGCGGGTTGGTGCAACGGCTTGCTGCCCCGGCGGCCAACGGCGCCGAGCTGCTTCTTCCTCCAACCCATGTTGCGTGCACTGATGGGGATATGTACCTAGGGTAGGGTCATAGGCCTGACCTACATGCCCTACCTAAGGACACTGCCCCAGAAAGCTTAAGAGCTACAAGGAAGCCTCCGACTGAAATCGCCAAGACATACAAGTCACTCGACAATATACACTCGGAGGTACCTTTCACTCGACGCTTACCTTTCACTCGGAAGGACCAGAAGACAGTCGACCACAGAAGCCCAGAAGTCACCCCAGGGAGGCTAACGGGCGGGCATTCATCAAGACCTTTAATAGCATTTATTGTGTACGTTACCAATAACGTTCACCCCCTTTATGACCACGATTAAACCCCTTAATGCCAGACGTTATGAGGGGCAGCGCACTCTATATAAGCCACCCCTCCCCGCTGGTAGAAGGGTTCGAAACCTTTTGTAACACAACACACATATTTCACTCGACAGAGTAGAGAGCTCTCCGGAGCACTGAGACGTAGGGCTGTTATCACTTCCGAGTGAGGCCTGAACTCATACATCTGTGTGTACATCCTCACCGTAGCTAGGACTCTGCCCTCTCATTCGTACCCCTACTTTCTACTGTCAGGCTTGTTCCCACGACAGTTGGCGCCCACCGTGGGGCATGGCGTCTATCGAGTCATGGTGCAAATGGTTTTTTCTTCATTCTTCGGCAGCGGATCAACAACCATCGTCAGAGAAATTGGCCGCTGAAATTCTGGCCATTGCGCCATTCGTACAAAGAAAAAGGATCAGGGAAGTATCCATTCAATCTAGTATTTTTACAACAAATTATCTCACAATGAGTTTGTCTATTCCTCCTGTAGGATCAAACATCACCCAGGCGTGATCAATCATTAAACGAAAAAGGAGGAGAGGCGATACATCTCCATCGACGCCGCAAGGCTCCTCCGCCTGGTCGACTGCCTGCCGGCGGCTTCCATGACGCGGGGCTTCCCCAGTCGATCGCCCGCTCGACGGCGGCATCGGCGCCGTGGAGGAGTAGGCCCGACCGGTGACGCGAGACTCCTCCCTTTCCGCTCTCCGCAGAGACACGAACCTGGCCGGCAGCGCGGAGCTCCTCCGCCCGGTCGCCCGCCCGACGTCGGCCTCCACGCCGCGGAGGCATCGGCCTGGCCGCAGCGCAGCGCTCCTCCGCCCAGTCACCTCCTCGTCACGCAAGGAAACGGAAGAACGTGGGGTGGCCGTTTTCGCTAAGGTAATTGCGTCATTAAGCGGCTCATCAGGTGAGTATTTCCAACGCCAGTTACTCCATGGAGTGAGTGCCTAATTACCGCGGCCAATTAATGGTCGTCGGCGCTCCACCTCCTCTTTTCCTCTGCTCAGGGCGCGCTCTCTCTCTCTCTTTCTGCGTACACGGTCTCTTCGCATGCCTCACTATGTGTAATTACTAGTAGATGCGTCCGTACCAGAAAGTTATGTCGGGCATGCACGTGTCTTCGCATGCTCCACCCGGGTTGACTCAGGCATGCTTCCATGCACTCCCGTATGGTAGTACTAGTGCATGCGCGCACTCAATTGGCGAACGCACTTGACCCAAGTGCAATTCATGGGCCAATTACCATTTCATTAAGATAATCACCCTATTAAGCGGCCAATTAGTTATTAGTGCACGCATGCATGCACTATAATCACCGGGCTTTAAGTCCTTCCAAAAGGCGTCAATGCAGGAGCGTTTTTGATCAGCAATAAATATTCGTGGCTATACTTGCTATACTAACTTGCAGGGTCGTTCGTCCGTCATAATCTCCGGACAGCAGTATACTGGGATGGACATTTCATACGACCAACTAACGCGGTGACACGCAGATGAAATTTGCGTCCAGACGACTAACGTGTAGCGATTTGTCCGCCCGCTACGTCATCACTCAACCGGACGCATCTTCGTCAGTCGGCCGCCCCGCGCGTCACCACTCGACGAGACACGTCTTCGTCACTCGACAGCTCCGCACATCGCCATTCAGTCGGATGCTCCATCGCCACTCGGCGAGACACGTCTTCGACACTCGACAGCTCCGCGCATCGTCATTCAGTTGGATGCTCCGTCGCCACTCGGCGAGACACGTCTTCGACACTCGACAGCTCCGCGCATCGTCATTCAGTCGGATGTTTCATCGCCACTCGGCGAGACACGTCTTCGACACTCGACAGCTCCGCGCATCGTCATTCAGTCGGATGATTCATCGCCACTCGGCGAGACACCTCTTCGACAGTCGACAGCTCCGCGCACCGTCATTCAGTCGGATGCTTCATCGCCACTCGGCGAGACACCTCTTCGACACTCGACAGCTCCGCGCATCGTCATTCAGTCGGATGCTCCATCGCCACTCGGCGAGACACCTCTTCGACACTCGACTGGACGCGTCGTCATCACTCGGCAGCTCCGCGCATCGCCATTCAGTCGGACGCTCCATCGTCACTCGGCAGCTCCGCGCGCCTTCACTCTACGGGACGCGTCGCGTTCACTCGGCAGCTCCGCGCGCCTTCACTCTACGGGACGCGCCGCCTTCACTCGGCAGCTCCGCGCATCGCCATTCAGTCGGACCCTCCTTCGACACTCGGCAGCTCCGCGCATCGCCATTCAGTCGGACGCTCCTTCGACACTCGGCAGCTCCGCGCATCGCCATTCAGTCGGACGCTCCTTCGACACTCGGCAGCTCCGCGCATCGCCATTCAGTCGGACGCTCCTTCGACACTCGGCAGCTCCGCGCATCGCCATTCAGTCGGACGCTCCTTTGACACTCGGCAGCTCCGCGCATCGCCATTCAGTCGGACGCTCCTTCGACACTCGGCAGCTCCGCGCATCGCCATTCAGTCGGACGCTCCTTCGACACTCGGCAGCTCCGCGCATCGCCACTCAGCCGGACGTGTCTACTTCGCTCGACCGCCCCGCGCGTTATCAGACAGCTAAGTCATTCTTCACAGACTTCATTCAATAAATTAATTATTTATGCATTACCGAGTGTCAAGTAAGTCGCACATGATGTTCACTCGGAGGCCACGCCACCGAGTGTACCTCTGCGCTCGGTTGTTTATTTTCATGTCGGAACACTACACTTCCGCTTCTTTTGGGTCCAGTACTCAAACGAGTTTAGTTGGATCCTTCACTCTTTTAGACCCTTGCTGGTTCCGAACCAACAAGCACCTGGCACAACCAGTGGGTGTCTTTGGGTGTTATTTACACAAATCATTTCAACAAACATCAAATTACTTCGAGATTTTTTTATGTTAGCTTGTGTTATTTTTCATACACAGGTTACCTGGACGCCTCTATGCGCCATTCTCGACGACATGGTCGACTCGGTCGCCCCGCGCGCCGTCGCTTGTTCGGACGCCTCCTCGACGACATGCTAGACTCGGCCGCCCCGCGCGCCGTCACCTGGTCGGACGCCTCCGCGACAACATTCTCGACTCGGCTGCCCCGCGCGCCGTTACTTGACCGCCCCGTCGCCATTCAGCCAGAGACATTTACTTCACTCGGATGGCCCGCGCGCCACCACTCGGCGGGACGTGTCGTCATCACTCGGCAGCTCCGCGCTTCACCATTCAGTCGGACGCTCCTTCGACACTCGACAGCTCCGCGCTTCGCCATTCAGTCGGACGCTCCTTCGACACTCGGCAGCTCCGCGCGCCGTCACTCTACTGGACGCGTCGTCATTACTCGGCAGCCCCACGCTTCGCCATTCAGTCGGACGCTCCTTCGACACTCGGCAGCTCCGTGCTTCGCCATTCAGTCGGACGCTCCTTCGACACTCGGCAGCTCCGCGCATCGCCACTCAGCCGGACGCTCCATCGTCACTCGGCAGCCCCGCGCGCCGTCACTCGGTTGGACGCGTCGTCATTACTCGGCAGCCCCGCGCTTCGCCATTCAGTCGGACGCTCCTTCGACACTCGGCAGCTCCGCGCATCGCCACTCAGCCGGACGCTCCATCGTCACTCGGCAGCCCCGCGCGCCGTCACTCGGCGGGACGCGTCGTCATCACTCAGCAGCTCCGCGCATCGCCACTCCGTGTGGCACGTCTTCATCATCGGCCGCCCCGCGCGCCATGGCTCGGCTTAGCTGCGATTCCGTATCGCCTAAGTCAAAAACTGCTCCGAGTGAGGACATCATCCACACTCGGGGGCTTAGCTGCGATTCCGTATCGCCTAAGTTAAAATCCAGTCCGAGTGAGGACATCATCCACACTCGGGGGCTTAGCTGCGATTCCGTATCGCCTAAGTTAAAAACCACTTCGAGTGGGGACATCCTCCACACTCGGAGGCTTAGCTGCGATTCCGTATCGCCTAAGTTAAAAACCACTCGGGGGCTTAGCTGCGATTCCGTATCGCCTAAGTTAAAAACCACTCCGAGTGGGGACATCCTCCACACTCGGGGGCTTAGCTGCGATTCCGTATCGCCTAAGTTAAAAACCACTCGGGGGCTTAGCTGCGATTCCGTATCGCCTAAGTTAAAAACCACTCCGAGTGAGGACATTCCACACTCGGGGGCTTAGCTGCGATTCCGTATCGCCTAAGTTAAAAACCACTCCGAGTGAGGACATTCCACACTCGGGGGCTTAGCTGCGATTCCGTATCGCCTAAGTTAAAAACCACTCGGGGGCTTAGCTGCGATTCCGTATCGCCTAAGTTAAAAACCACTTCGAGTGGGGACATCCTCCACACTCGGAGGCTTAGCTGCGATTCCGTATCGCCTAAGTTAAAAACCACTCGGGGGCTTAGCTGCGATTCCGTATCGCCTTAGTTAAAAACCACTCCGAGTGGGGACATCCTCCACACTCGGGGGCTTAGCTGCGATTCCGCATCGCCTAAGTTAAAAACCACTCGGGGGCTTAGCTGTGATTCCGTATCGCCTAAGTTAAAAACCACTCCGAGTGGGGACATCCTCCACACTCGGGGGCTTAGCTGCGATTCCGTATCGCCTAAGTTAAAAACCACTCCGAGTGAGGACATTCTGATGGGGATGTGTACCTAGGGTAGGGTCATAGGCCTGAACTACCTGCCCTACCTAAGGACACTGCCCCAGAAAGCTTAAGGGCTACAAGGAGATCTCCGACTAAAATCACCAAGGCATACAAGTCACTCGACAATATCCACTCGGAGATTACCTTTCACTCGGAAGACAATCAATCACTCGGTCGTATGGCTCACTCGGATATGCGAAGACCGACAGTCGACAAGGCAGTCAAAGCACCATCTGGCGTTACGACATCAATGCCCCACTTTGTAACATAGGAGGTGAAGGGGTGGCGCACTCTATATAAGCCACCCCCCACCACTAGACTAAGGGGACCTTTTTCTTCTACCTCTCTCTCTTTCCTTCTAGTCTCCGGACTTAGCTCAGGCAGGGGATCCGTTCTCCGCTCTCTCCCACACATATTGTAATCTCCGGATATATACTCAGATAAAACAAAGCCTCTTCGGAGCACGAGACGTAGGGTTGTTATCTCCACCGTGAGAGGCCTGAACTCGCTAAAATACCGTGTCACCCATATGCATTTCGGTAGATCATGCTCCTTTACCCTACCCCCTTCGTACTGTCGGAGCCTTTTGGTTTGAAGAATGCTGGCGCTACTTTCATGCGCATGGTTCAGAAGTGTTTGCTCGATCAGATTCCTCGGAACATTGAAGCGTATATGGATGATATCGTAGTCAAGTCTCGCAAAGGTTCCGACCTGTTGTCTGACTTGGCTGAAACATTCGCCAATTTGAGGAGGTATGATATTAAGTTAAATCCGACTAAGTGCACTTTCGGCGTTCCCGGTGGAAAATTACTCGGTTTTCTCGTTTCCGAAAAAGGAATCGACGTTAACCCTGAAAAGATCGGCACCATCGTCCGAATGAAAAGCCCTGAGCGTGTGCACGATGTCCAGAAGCTCACAGGTTGCTTGGCAGCATTGAGTCGATTCATTTCCCGTCTCGGTGAGAAGGCACTGCCTTTATACCGACTGATGAAGAAGTCTGATACATTTGAGTGGACTCCAGAAGCTGAAGCAGCGTTTGTCGAGCTCAAAGCCCCGCTTACCACCCAGCCGGTGCTTGCTGCTCCGCACAGCAAGGAGCCATTGTTATTGTACATCGCGGCCACTAATCAGGTCGTCAGTACAGTACTAACTGTCGAGCGGGAAGAGGAAGGCAAGGCTTACAAAGTACAACGCCCGGTCTATTATATTTCTGAAGTGTTGACTCCGTCGAAGCAAAGATATCCACATTACCAGAAGCTCGTATATGGTATATATCTGACTGCAAAGAAGGTGGCACACTACTTTCAGGATCACTCAATTTCAGTCGTCAGTGATGCTCCGTTATCTGAAATTCTCAATAATCGAGATGCGACTGGTCGAGTGGCCAAATGGGCTATTGAACTCCTTTATCTTGATATCAAATTTGAAGCAAAGAAAGCAATCAAGTCTCAAGCGCTTGCTGATTTCCTCGCCGAGTGGATCGAGCAACAGCAGCCAATCCAACTTCACTCGGCACACTGGACCATGTTCTTTGATGGTTCAAAGATGCTGAATGGATCTGGCGCTGGCGTCGTACTGGTATCCCCAAAAGGCGATAAACTCAGCTATGTCTTACAGATTCACTTTGATTCCTCCAATAATGAAGCTGAATATGAAGCACTTTTGTATGGATTGCGTATGGCCATTTCACTCGGCGTCCGGCGGCTGATGGTTTATGGCGATTCTGATTTGGTGGTTAATCAAGTAATGAAAGAGTGGGATGTCAGGAACCCCGCTGTGACTGGATACTGCAATGCAGTAAGAAAACTCGAGAAGAAATTTGAAGGTTTGGAACTCCATCATGTTCCCCGAGTGAAGAATCAAGCAGCTGATGAGTTGGCAAAGATTGGATCAACTCGGAAACCTATCCCCAGCAATGTGTTTCTCGAGCACATTCATTCTCCTTCGGTGCAGGAAGATCCTTTCACTGAAGAGCCCCCGCAAGCGAAGAGCGCCTATGATCCGACTGAAGTTGATGTCCCAGCTGTCATTGATCTGGTCATGGAGATTTTGGTAATCACGCCCGACTGGACTGTACCATATATTGCGTACATTCTCAGAAGAGAACTCCCAGATGATGAAGATGAGGCTCGACAGATAGTCCGCAGATCCAAGGCTTTTACCGTAATCAATGGACAACTCTACAGAGAAAGTGTGACTGGCGTAGCTCAGCGGTGCATTTCTCCTGAAGAAGGTCGACTGATTCTGGAAGAGATTCACTCGGGAACTTGTGGCCATCATGCATCCTCTAGGACGATTGTTGCCAAAGCTTACCGGGCTGGTTTCTTCTGGCCACGTGCCAATGAGATGGCTAAAGATATTGTCGATCACTGCGAAGGATGTCAGTTTTACTCGAATCTGTCACACAAACCTGCGTCTGCCTTGAAGACCATTCCACTCGTCTGGCCGTTCGCTGTGTGGGGCTTGGATATGGTTGGACCCCTTAGAACAGGTCAGAGTGGGTTTACTCATTTACTGGTTGCAGTCGACAAGTTCACTAAGTGGATCGAAACTAAGCCCATCAGGAAGCTGAACGCCCGCACTGCTATCAAATTCATAAAAGAGATAACGTTCCGGTATGGGGTCCCCCACAGTATCATTACAGACAATGGTTCTAACTTTGACTCGGAAGAGTTCAGGTACTTTTGCTCTTCTCAAGGCACTCGGGTGGATTACGCATCCGTTGCGCACCCCCAGTCAAACGGTCAAGCTGAGCGAGCGAACGGCCTTATCCTTCAAGGATTGAAACCTCGGCTCATGCGAGATCTTGATCATGCTGCCGGAGCTTGGGTCACTGAGTTACCGTCTGTTCTGTGGGGCTTGAGGACAACTCCCAACCGGTCGACTGGACGCACTCCTTTCTTCCTTGTATATGGAGCTGAAGCCGTATTGCCGAGTGACGTCCTTCACAATTCTCCTCGAGTGGATCTTTACTCTGAAGACGAAGCTGAGCAAGCAAGACAAGACGGAGTGGATCTCCTAGAGGAAGAGCGTGAGATGGCCCTGATCCGATCAACTGCATATCAACAAGACCTTCGTCGCTTCCATGCAAGACATGTCAAGAGCCGTTCGTTCCACGAAGGTGATTTGGTGCTCCGAGTGGATCAGCAGCGACCTCATAAGTTGGCCCCAGCTTGGGAGGGCCCATTCGTCATCATCAAGGTGCTTAACAACGGGGCGTACCATCTTTTCAACTTGAAGAAGAATATTGACGAGCCACGCGCCTGGAATGCGGACCTGCTTCGACGTTTTTATTCTTGATAACAGAGTTGCTTGGATATAATAAGGATACCCCAGACAATGTTATTTGTTAAATGAAGACTCCCGCAGTCTATTGTCGATTCCGATCGCACAGTTTTACATTCAAAATTACTCCGAGTGAAGAGCGATCCTCTCTCTCGGGGGCTTAGCTGCGAATCCGTTTCGCCTAAGTTCAAAACTTTTCCGAGTGTATGACATTCAGTACACTCGGAGACTTAGCTGCGAGCCAGTCCTCGCCTAAGTTCAAAAATTACTCCGAGTGAAGAGCGATCCTCTCTCTTGGGGGCTTAGCTGTGAATCCGTTTCGCCTAAGTAAAAACTTTTCCGAGTGTATGACATTCAGTACACTCGGAGACTTAGCTGCGAGCCAGTCCTCGCCTAAGTTCAAAAATTACTCCGAGTGAAGAGCGATCCTCTCTCTCGGGGGCTTAGCTGCGAATCCGTTTCGCCTAAGTTCAAAACTTTTCCGAGTGTATGACATTCAGTACACTCGGAGACTTAGCTGCGAGCCAGTCCTCGCCTAAGTTCAAAAATTACTCCGAGTGAAGAGCGATCCTCTCTCTCGGGGGCTTAGCTGCGAATCCGTTTCGCCTAAGTAAAAACTTTTCCGAGTGTATGACATTCAGTACACTCGGAGACTTAGCTGCGAGCCAGTCCTCGCCTAAGTTCAAAAATTACTCCGAGTGAAGAGCGATCCTCTCTCTCGGGGGCTTAGCTGCGAATCCGTTTCGCCTAAGTTCAAAACTTTTCCGAGTGTATGACATTCAGTACACTCGGAGACTTAGCTGCGAGCCAGTCCTCGCCTAAGTTCAAAAATTACTCCGAGTGAAGAGCGATCCTCTCTCTCGGGGGCTTAGCTGCGAATCCGTTTCGCCTAAGTAAAAACTTTTCCGAGTGTATGACATTCAGTACACTCGGAGACTTAGCTGCGAGCCAGTCCTCGCCTAAGTTCAAAAATTACTCCGAGTGAAGAGCGATCCTCTCTCTCGGGGGCTTAGCTGCGAATCCGTTTCGCCTAAGTAAAAACTTTTCCGAGTGTATGACATTCAGTACACTCGGAGACTTAGCTGCGAGCCAGTCCTCGCCTAAGTTCAAAAATTACTCCGAGTGAAGAGCGATCCTCTCTCTCGGGGGCTTAGCTGCGAATCCGTTTCGCCTAAGTTCAAAACTTTTCCGAGTGTACGACATTCAGTACACTCGGAGACTTAGCTGCGAGCCAGTCCTCGCCTAAGTTCAAAAATTACTCCGAGTGAAGAGCGATCCTCTCTCTCGGGGGCTTAGCTGCGAATCCGTTTCGCCTAAGTTCAAAACTTTTCCGAGTGTATGACATTCAGTACACTCGGAGACTTAGCTACGAGCCAGTCCTCGCCTAAGTTCGAAAATTACTCCGAGTGAAGAGCGATCCTCTCTCTCGGGGGCTTAGCTGCGAATCCGTTTCGCCTAAGTTCAAAACTTTTCCGAGTGTATGACATTCAGTACACTCGGAGACTTAGCTGCGAGCCAGTCCTCGCCTAAGTTCGAAAATTACTCCGAGTGAAGAGCGATCCTCTCTCTCTGGGGCTTAGCTGCGAATCCGTTTCGCCTAAGTAAAAACTTTTCCGAGTGTATGACATTCAGTACACTCGGAGACTTAGCTGCGAGCCAGTCCTCGCCTAAGTTCAAAAATTACTCCGAGTGAAGAGCGATCCTCTCTCTCGGGGGCTTAGCTGCGAATCCGTTTCGCCTAAGTAAAAACTTTTTCGAGTGTATGACATTCAGTACACTCGGAGACTTAGCTGCGAGCCAGTCCTCGCCTAAGTTCAAAAATTACTCCGAGTGAAGAGCGATCCTCTCTCTCGGGCGAATCCGTTTCGCCTAAGTTCAAAACTTTTCCGAGTGTATGACATTCAGTACACTCGGAGACTTAGCTGCGAGCCAGTCCTCGCCTAAGTTCGAAAATTACTCCGAGTGAAGAGCGATCCTCTCTCTCTGGGGCTTAGCTGCGAATCCGTTTCGCCTAAGTAAAAACTTTTCCGAGTGTATGACATTCAGTACACTCGGAGACTTAGCTGCGAGCCAGTCCTCGCCTAAGTTCAAAAATTACTCCGAGTGAAGAGCGATCCTCTCTCTCGGGGGCTTAGCTGCGAATCCGTTTCGCCTAAGTAAAAACTTTTCCGAGTGTATGACATTCAGTACACTCGGAGACTTAGCTGCGAGCCAGTCCTCGCCTAAGTTCAAAAATTACTCCGAGTGAAGAGCGATCCTCTCTCTCGGGCGAATCCGTTTCGCCTAAGTTCAAAACTTTTCCGAGTGTATGACATTCAGTACACTCGGAGACTTAGCTACGAGCCAGTCCTCGCCTAAGTTCGAAAATTACTCCGAGTGAAGAGCGATCCTCTCTCTCGGGGGCTTAGCTGCGAATCCGTTTCGCCTAAGTTCAAAACTTTTCCGAGTGTATGACATTCAGTATACTCGGAGACTTAGCTGCGAGCCAGTCCTCGCCTAAGTTCGAAAATTACTCTGAGTGAAGAGCGATCCTCTCTCTCGAGGGCTTAGCTGCGAATCCGTTTCGCCTAAGTTCAAAACCTTTCCGAGTGTATGACATTCAGTACACTCGGAGACTTAGCTGCGAGCCAGTCCTCGCCTAAGTTCGAAATTTACTCCGAGTGAAGAGCGATCCTCTCTCTCGGGAGCTTAGCTGCGAATCCGCTTCGCCTAAATTCAAAACCTTTCCGAGTGTATGACATTCAGTACACTCGGGGGTTTAGCTGTGAACTAGTCTTCGCCTAAGCCCTAAATTCTTTCGAGTGCTGAACGCCCGTTCCATTCGAGAATTAAATAAATTAAGCCAAGCTAAATGTCGGAAAGCGAAATGCGAGTAAGACTAAAATCTCTGGCGTAACAGAAACTTGTTCGCGCAAAGGGAAGTTCTCAGGCTTAAGGCCTGAACGAAGTTTACTCGGTTACACCAACACTCGGCATACCGAGGCAAATAAAGTTTTTACCATAAGCAGAGTACCAATTCAAGCTCCAGCAGGACTTGAAGGTTCAACAAAGGTATCCAGGTCGATTCCGTCGGCGATCCGAGTGGCAGCATCGATGAAAGTCTCCATGAAATCTTCAAATTTGAGTTTCTTTGTGTTGGTCACTCGGAGATCCTTCAGTTTGTCCTCTCTAGCTTCCTTGCAATGAACCATGACGAGTGAAAGTGCCACGTCAGCACCACAGCGGGCAGCAGATTTCTTCCACGATTGCACTCGATCAGGAATCTCATTGAGCCGAGTCATCATTGACTCGAGGTCAGTCTGGAGAAGATCTTCAGGCCACAGTTCCTTGTCGACCTTCTCAAATGCAGCTCTCAGCCGAGTGATGAATCCTTGGACGCTCTTAAGACGAGCTTCGAGACGAAACATATCCATGGCCACGGCGTCTCCGACGAGAGACTTTGTGGGGTCCAGATTGGGTTCAATTTCTTCAGTTTCTTTTTCGAAGTCTTGACAGAATTCTGCATGAAGAGAAAGTGAAAGGGTGATCATAATACCATTCTGGAAAAACCAAAGAAATTCATTCGACAGATGAGGGTTACCTTCGAGCATGCTGAACATTTTCTTCGCAAAGTCTCCCAAGTGTTTCTCCAGAGCGGTCTTACTCTTGGTCTGCACTTCGAGTTTTTTGATCCATTCGGATCGTTCCTGCTTGAGCTTGGTGTTCTCCTCTTCCAGTTTACTGGCTGCTGCAAGTTTCTTCTCAGCAGCTGCAGTTTTCTCCTTCGCTTCCTTCTGAGCATCAGCAAGTGATTTGTCCTTGTCCTCGAGCGCCTTCTTCATGGTATCTAAAGAAATAGCATTGTTGAGGCGCACTCGGAGACGACGGTTTTCATCACGTACGTCTGTTCGAGTGGATTCACTCGGTTCAAAGGGTGGAAATCGAAGGTGATAATACAATTGATCAACAAAGATTACCTCCCAAAGTCTTCAGTTCGGTCTGTGCACGGTCCAGGTTGTTGTTCGTCAGCTCCAGATCTAGCAGAAGTCGGTTCTTTTCCTTCTCCAGCTCGACGTACTTGGTCCCGAGCCCACAGGCTTTCTGAAATCAGCAAAAATAGTGGTTCAGTCGACATAACAATTTCTCTACTCCCGAGTGGATAAGTTCAACTGCAGTCGACTGAAAGACGGCCCGCCGCCCCACCCCACAACCCTATGCAAGCATCATATCATGGTTGATGGAAATGATGTCCATGAAACTTGCAGAATGGTTCTAAAGACTACTGCCCATCGTCAACGATCGACAGTAGTCTCGGGGACTACACCTAGTGGGTGCACTCAGCGTGCCCCCACTGGAAACAAAAACACTCGACCAGGTCTGGCCTGTCCGAGTATAAAAGAAAGAAGCAAGCAACCAAACATCGTCTCTATCAGACCACCGCCGAAGCAAGCACTCGACGGCGGTCTCGGGGACTACACCCAGTGGGTGCACTCAGCGTGCCCCCACTGGACCTACTTTTACTCGACAAGGTCTGCCCTGTTGAATGGAAACAATATTAAGACCCCCGCCGATGCCTTTGTCATTCGACAGCGGTCTCGGGGACTACACCCAGTGGGTGCACTCAGCGTGCCCCCACTGGACCAGAAAATACTTGGTCTACTGGCGAAGAAAAACACCCCAGTGGGTGTAAAATCAAGACGGAGAGGAATTCAATCGGAAATGAACTTACAATACCACTTACTCGGACGTTGGCCTGAAGCGCTGAGCTGGCTTCATAGGCTGACTTGCTAGCTTCATACGCCTCTTTTGTCCGCAGCATCATCTGCCCAGCCTGGATCATGGCCTCCTTGGCAGCTCCGGTTTGGTCCTCCGGGACGTGGTACAAAGGGTATGCAGGCGTCGAGTGAGCTGGTGTAGTCACTGGAGCAGTTGGAGGTGCTTGGGATTGTCCAATAAGCGTCGAAGCCACCAGAATAGAAGTGGCCGGCGGAGCACTCGACAGTGGAGTTACAAGGGTTGGAGGCGTCGCCGCAGTCGTACCACAGGGCGTCTGGACAGACGGTGGTCCCCGAGTGCCCACGCGTGGAGCCTCTGGAAGCACAGTTTCATCCTCCGCTCCTCCCCGCGGCTCCTCATCATCTTCCAGTTCGATGACTTCGTCAGCTACAGTCGGCAATTTTAATCAAAACACTCGCCAATTATTCTTCAACAAGCAGAGTAAAGTATGGAGTTGTCATACCTCGTTGGGAGGTGGCTACATCAGGAGTGTCCACTTCCATATGGTCTCCATCATCCCGATGGGGCGACGTTACGGAGGTAGCAGCTCTGGCAAATAAATTTCACTCGGTCAAACATCAACATAAAGTTCTTCAACAGCAAAGTAAGGAAAATGAACGCTCACGTGGAGGCAACATGCACGGCTATCTTGATTCGAGGCAGGGCCTTCCGAGGCTTTGGCACGTCTGGCTTGAGCTGTTTCGCAGCCTTTTCAGTCGACCTCGTTGTCGCGACACGGTCACGTTTCGGGTTCCTCGTGCTCGACGCCACAGTTTTGCTCTGGGTGACCTCCGGGTCGTTCTGCGGCTTGGCCCGACGCTCGGTGCGCGAAGGGACAGGGGCCTCCACCTCGTCTTCATCCAGGTCGTCGTCGCTGCTCTCGGTGTCGTCAGCATATTCACCGTCTATGCTGCCATCGACGCTTCCTTCTTCTTCATCAGGATGTTCTCCATTGGGTACGGGCGAGTACATGTTCGTAAATTCCTGCGAGGTTCAAGTTTCAAATTCAGTCGACTGAAGATTCAGTTACTCGGCAAAGTATTAAAACAATCGACAAATATATAACTCACCAAGTTCTTTGGCGGGTTCAAAGCGGAGAAAGGCGGAATTCGTTTGGATCCTTCTGGGTTATCACAGGCTCCAGTGATGCTTCTGAGCCACTGAGAAACAGTCTGATCGGAAACTTCCTCAGGATGAGTCCGGGTGGTATCCTCAGGGCCCGAATAATGCCACATGGTGTGATCCCGAGCTTGGAGAGGCTGAATTCGTCGACTCAGAAACGTTTCAAGGAGGTCCAAACCAGTCACTCCACCGCGGATCAGTTCAGATATAGCATTCACTAAGATCCCTACCTGGATTTTCTCTACCTTTGTCACGTACAGCGGTTTGGGAGTAACAGGTCGATCCAGGGTGAAAGGAGGAAGTCCAATCGACATATTTGGTGATGCAACATCTTTGCAATAAAACCAGGTCGACTGCCAACCCCGAACGGAGTCGGGAAAAGTCATAGAGGGGAACGCGCTCCTACCTCTCTTCTGAATCCCTAAGCCACCACACAGTTGGATCACATTGGTTTTGCTATCTTTGGGATTGGCTTTCTTGACGGCTTGGGATCTGACAGAGAATATGTGCTTGAACAAACCCCAATGTGGGGGACAGCCCAGGAAACATTCGCACAAGGTTACGAAGCAGGAAAGATAGGCAATTGCATTCGGAGGAAGGTGGTGGAGTTGCGCTCCAAAATAGTTCAAGAAAGCACGGATGAACGGATGGGGAGGCATGGAAAAACCTCGCTCGATGTGGGTGAGAAGCAGAACTCGCTCGCCGTCATGTGGCTCCGGCTCGACCTCCCCCTTCGGCAACCGCCAGGAATCGGCAGCTATAAACCCATCGACGACGAGGTTGTTCACATCCTCCGCCGTGACCGTCGATTGAAGAAAATCCCCCTGGATCCACCCCGGCGGCACCGTCGACCGGGCTCCCGACGGCTTCTTCGCCTTGGCGCCTCCCTTCTTGGCGCGCTCGAGCTTCTCCATCTTGCCCTTCGTCATGGCGGCGGCGGTCGGCGAAGCAGAGCAGGGCGGAGGAAGAGGAGGAGAAGATTGGATTTGGGGGAAGAGTACTGTACCAGCACCGGCGTCGTCGCCTCTTATACCCGCTCGTGTGAGCCACTGACCTGCGGGCCCGCAGGATCTCTGGATATCCCGAAATCAGAGGAGGAGCGATACGTGGCGATATGGGCGGCGCGATAATCGAGGCGCCGTTCCTGCACTTGCCTTAGCAGTTACGCCATCTCCGCTGAGCGCGCGCGCGCTCTTATCCAAATTTCAAAACCCGCGAGACTCGGACCCGGGGTAGCAAACTGTTTCTTCAGAAGATTCTCCAGATCACTCGAACCTGGCTTTGAGCTCGGTTTCATTCGGACCAGTTTCCAAGTTCAGTTTTACTCGGACACACTCCAAGACAGAATTGATCAGGGCGGACGATTAAGGTTTCAATCGACGCAGATTTCTGGGAAGCCTCAAAATACACTCGGAATTTTTGTGTCTCGTCTGAACCTGCATTGACACCTTTTACACTCGAACCCCGATCCATTCGGGGGCTAATGATGGGGATATGTACCTAGGGTAGGGTCATAGGCCTGACCTACATGCCCTACCTAAGGACACTGCCCCAGAAAGCTTAAGAGCTACAAGGAAGCCTCCGACTGAAATCGCCAAGACATACAAGTCACTCGACAATATACACTCGGAGGTACCTTTCACTCGACGCTTACCTTTCACTCGGAAGGACCAGAAGACAGTCGACCACAGAAGCCCAGAAGTCACCCCAGGGAGGCTAACGGGCGGGCATTCATCAAGACCTTTAATAGCATTTATTGTGTACGTTACCAATAACGTTCACCCCCTTTATGACCACGATTAAACCCCTTAATGCCAGACGTTATGAGGGGCAGCGCACTCTATATAAGCCACCCCTCCCCGCTGGTAGAAGGGTTCGAAACCTTTTGTAACACAACACACATATTTCATTCGACAGAGTAGAGAGCTCTCCGGAGCACTGAGACGTAGGGCTGTTATCACTTCCGAGTGAGGCCTGAACTCATACATCTGTGTGTACATCCTCGCCGTAGCTAGGACTCTGCCCTCTCATTCGTACCCCTACTTTCTACTGTCAGGCTTGTTCCCACGACATGCACTCCGTCTTACCGGACATGGCCGTGCTGCTAGCCGGTTACCGGGTTGGGACGAAGCGGGAGGTGGGGATCCGGATTGGGATAATTCCTAGGTCGGCTCATGCCAGCCGCGACGTCGACGACACCCGAGGGTGCCGTTTTTCTTCTTGGAGACGTCGTTCGGGTCCGCCCTACATTATCCCACCTCACGGTCTCTCAGGTGAAAACCCTAGGGCGGCGACGACGCTCTCGGCGTTGTGCCCTTCTTGAAGGCATCGTCGTGAGAGCTATGTGGCGGTGGGCACCGCTTGTGTGCGTCGGCAGTTGCAGATGGCGTGCCCCACTTCCTCCAGGTGGTAGCTGTTCCGGGGGAAACCCTAGATCTGGGTCTTCCGGATAGGATGATGACGGAGACTTTGGTGCCGTTCTCCCTTCTGGGGGCATCATCTTGGAGCAGTGATTCACTGGAGAGGCCAACAAGTGGAGCGGTGTTACATCGACCGCATTGAAGACGGTGGGTCTCGGCGGCATGGAGCAGTGGAGTCTTAGAGTTGGACGTGGTTTGATCGACGCGCGCAGGCTGGTGGCGCTGTCTGGTTTCGTGGTGACATCGATGGCAGATGGGACTGGCAAGATCTATGCAGTGATTCTTCCTGAATACAGGATGACGGATGATGGCGGAAGATGGCGGCGGCGGATCCTTGAGCGTGCGCAGGCGGTGCACGTTATGGGACGCCTAGACCGGATGGTTGTCACAACCCCAGATCTCAACCCTGTCATTAAGCTAATTAATTAGCCTTGTCATCATGATCATCCTACATAAATTGCAGTTAGAGAATAATCCAACTTCAAATTCAAATTTAAAATAAAGTCAAAATTAAAAGTTATCCAAACAGTAGAATAAAATGTTCATAATATTGCAAATAATCCCAGAACAATTATAAAAATAAAATCAACATTATTTGGATTTCAAAATTTACCCTAACATTGACAGCTCATTTAATCCAATTGCATTTAACTAAAATTCAAATGAAATTATTTAACTACCAAACTTTTTGTGGCAGTGGGAAATATTGCATAATAATTATTGGGACCAGTCTCATATTTTACAAAAGTCAATTGCTGGCTAAACAAAATGCAAAATAGAAACTATAAAAGAAAAACGGAAAAGAAATAAAATAGAAGAAGGAAAAATCCTACTGTACTAGCGGCCCAAGTGCACAGTGCCTCGCGGCCCGGCCCACCTGCGTCGTCTCCATCCTCCGTCGCCGTGTCGACCGTGCGCGCGCGCACTCCCGCAGCCGGGGCCTCCCTCCTCGCCGATCGACAGCGGCCCTGCCGCTCGCCGTGGGTGGTTAAGGGCTACGCCCTGCCCTCCCCTAACCTCCCTGGCCCCTCTTCCCTCTCTCTCTGCCTCGCTCTCCTCCCTCCCGAACCCTGCCATCGCCGCGCTGCCTCGCCGTCGCGGCCACCGGCCACCTCGTGCTGCACCTGGATGTCCAGCAGCTCCGTCGGGCTCTGCTTCATCACCTACGCCGCAAGATCGACGCGGGGAAGCCCTACGTCGACTGGGTCGACTGCGTCTTCCACTTCGGGCACCGGTGAATGCCACCGTCGATCTGCTGCCGTGCTGCGCTACAAGCCCCGACGAGCCTCCTTGTGCTCCAATGTGAGCGCCCGCTCGAACTCCCCTTCGTTCCGAGCTCGTTTTCGAGCTCTAGATCGTGGTTGCCGTCGCCGAACTCCGGCCACCGCCCGTCGTCGTGCAGCGCTCGACTCCGGCCACCTCTGCCCGCGTGGCTCACACCGTTGAACGCGCGCTCGTTCGCTCGTTCGAACGTGACTTTCCGCGCTCCGATCCGACCACCGTAGCCATTTTCCGGCGTTTACCGAGTGTCGCCGCCGCGTCTGGCTCGTCGTCGGCGACTAACCCCGGCCGGGCTGTCGTGGCCGGTTAATTAGGGCTAATTACGCGCTTAAGTACCCCCCCTGTGTGTATGACATGCGGGCCCCGCTATTTAATTAAAACGCGGATTAGTCTCTGGTTAAAATTAAATAAACCACCGGGGCCCACGTGTTAGATTTGACCTTGCCCAGTCAACGTTGACTGGGCCCACCAGTCAGTGACCGTGGCCGCTGACAGGTGGCCCTCACCTTAATTAAAACAATTTTATAAATATTAAAACTGCTAATTAATCTGTTAATTATACTGTTAAATTAATCTGTGACTGACATATGGGTCCCACCAACTAATTAACTTAATTAGATAATACTAACCTCTGTTAATTAACTGAGTCAATGACAGGTGGGACCCACTAGTCAGTTTGACCAGTCAAAGTCCACAGTTGACTGCTGACGTCACCCTGACATCATGCTGACGTCACACGTTACTGTTTTGGATAATTCGAATTTAATAATTAAATTAATTTCAGAAAATCCAGAAAATGTTTAAATCTTTGAAAAATCATAGAAAATAAACCGTAACTCGGATGAAAATAATTTATATATGAAAAACGATCAGAAAAATATGAAGAATCCGAATATGTGATCAAAATGCTTGACCATCACTCCTAATTAGGTGAACATGGAACTTTCCCCTCCGGTTCAATATACCGATAACTGCCCGGAGCTGGGAAAATATTCCCGGATATTTTCCCGCTCCGTTTAAAATACTTAGTCCTGCGTTAGGACACCGTAGCACAGCTTATTGCCATGCCAAACATCTGTGTGCATTGTTTGCTTCATATTTACTGTTTCTTCCCCCTCTTCTCTCCGGTAGACTCCGAGACCGACGCTGCTCCCGAGTACAACTACGTCACCGACGACCCTCCTTCCTTTTCAGCAGAGCTTCCAGGCAAGCAAACCCCCTTGATCATTCCTATATCACCTATTCCTTCTCCCCCATGCTTGCATTAGAATTTGCTACTGTAATTGATTGCTCCAATTCGGATGCATAGCCTGTTTTTGTAACCTGCTGTTGTTACTTTACCTGTCATCCTAAACTGCTTAGAATAGGTTGGTTAGTGATCCATCAGTGACCCCTCACCCTTGTCCATGTTGCCCCGCTTTGCTACCAGTGCCTTGATCAACGTGATCGATGTACAGAGACCGACACAGCACCTCACACCCCCTTAGTTGTACGACTCTGCAGAGCTACTATCGAGTGTCGAGGGTGATACCTCCTATCTCACTCCTGATGATATCTCTGTAGTGTAGCTAGTCGGTTATGGGTTACCGAGGGTGATTCCTCTTTCACCAGCACCGATGATGCCTCTGTCGTGCAATCCCTCAAGTGTGAACCCATCGAGGGTGATTCCTCCTAGTTCACCTTGACGGATACATCGAGTGGGAGTCCATCGAGGGTGATTCCTCGGCCTTCCCCCTTGATGATAAAACACACTGTTACCTTTAACTGTTGTCCCTTTTAACTGTTATTGCGGCACTGAAGGGACAGGCGGTAGCACCGCGGTTGAGGTGGACCTGAGTTCCCGACAGTCTCTGGATTAGTCGGGTTGACCTGGAGGGTACCCGTGAGATAATTATGAGGCGCGGCCGGGCAGGCAGAGACCGCCCTAGAGAGGGATGGGCCTGACCCTTGTTGCACTTCCTCGAGACGGGGCGACAGGAGCACTGATCGTCACCGCGAGCTCCCAATGCACTAACGGATTTGGGTATTGATCTGAGTTGGCCACTGGCCTATACGCACTACCACCACGTGGGATAATGGTTTAATGGGGCACTCAGCGCCGTATGTATCAGCCGAAAGCTCTGTCAGATGTCCAGTTCAGCATTGTGGGCCTGTCGGGCCAGTGCCATCCAGGATGAGGTGGTGCTCGTCCCGGCTCGTCGCATAACGACCCGGAGTGCAAAGGGCGATGGGCCCAAGACCCCTGAGCGCTTAGGATGTAGACCGGCGGGGACCTCTCTGCTGAGCCTAGGTAGGACTACGTCGTCTCGATCAGCCGAGGCCGGGCATGACCCGGAAAAGCGTGTCCGGCCAGAGTTAATCGAGCGTGTTGGGTAAAAGTAGTGCACCCCTGCAGGGAAGTTATCTATTCGAATAGCCGTGTCCACGGTAACAGGACGCTCAGTGTTGTATCCTGATCTACTACAACTTGAACTGGTTACATGTTAATTAATTGTAAGCTCCGAGATTGCTTTCTTGCTGGGAGTCGAGGAAGGATCTCTGGGCTTTGCTATTACATGCTTGTTACTTTATGTTATGCTGCTAATCTGCACTCTTCTAATGCTGCAAGTCGCTGAAGATGCTAGTCTTCGATAGGCTAGGCTTTTCCCCTCTATTCTGGCATTTCTGCAGTTTAGTCCACAGATACAGCCCATTCCCTTTGATTACCGATGCATACTTAGCATACTTCTGATGTAAGACTTGCGAGTACTTTGGATGAGTACTCACGGTTGCTTTGCTACCTCTTTTTCCCCATACCCGATTGCTGCGACCAGATGACGGAGCCCCGGAGTCAGCTGATCCCGCCGACGACTACTACTACCCCGACGGAGCCTACTACTACGTGGAGATCGACGACCAGGAGTAGTTTAGGAGGCTCCCAGGCAGGAGGCCTTGCCTCTTTCGATCAGAGCCGTTGTTTGTTTTCGCCTTCTTAAGGCATCTTTGTTTAACTTTATGTCTGTACTCAGACATGTTGCTTCCGCTGACTCTTGTGTAACTCGAGCTTATGTATTCGAGCCCTTGAGGCCCCTGTCTTGTAATATAAAGCTTGTATTATTTTACTTTGTGTTTAGAGTTGTGTTGTGATATCTTCCCGTGAGCCCTTAGGCTTGATCGTGTGCATTTGTGTGTATGATTAGTGCACGGCCGGGCCGGGGGCGTCACAAGCTGGTATCAGAGCCGACTGCCTGTAGGAAGCCCCCTTCCGATTCCTTGGTCGAAGTTGAGTCTAGTCTTTCAAAAACTGTTTTACTAACATGGCTGTGTGGCTTACGGCCCACATCGCCAATGGATGGGATTAGGATCTTTTATTCCTCTTCCTTACTCTGGGATTCTACTCTCTCTTCTATTCGGGTTAAAGTTTTGCTAACACTAATATTAGGTTCTTGTAATCTAACTTTTATCTAAGCAGTAATGATTCCCTACTTATGCAAACACCTTGGTGTACCACTCTGTCGGTAACACCATGTTACTATGGATGCTAGCATTCAGTTAACCACTGATGGACGAGAACTTTGCCTATTGTTCCGCCTCGTCTTAACGAGCAGGAAAATTGTTCTCCTCGTCCCTCGCCCTTGGTATCGACGTTGTTCCCAACCTAGCTGACAAACCATCCTCTGACGTGCCTTACTATCATGGCTGTGCAAGATGTCACCGCCCTTCCTACTTTTAACCCACACTCACCACAGTTCCACAGGATCGAAACCTGACTCTCCTGTACATCCTTGATCCCGAAGATACCTTACTCCACCTCTTAAATTTCGGGACGAGATTTCTTGTAGTGTGGGAGATTTGTAACACCCCCAGATCTCAACCCTGTCATTAAGCTAATTAATTAGCCTTGTCATCATGATCATCCTACATAAATTGCAGTTAGAGAATAATCCAACTTCAAATTCAAATTTAAAATAAAGTCAAAATTAAAAGTTATCCAAACAGTAGAATAAAAATGTTCATAATATTGCAAATAATCCCAGAACAATTATAAAAATAAAATCAACATTATTTGGATTTCAAAATTTACCCTAATATCCAAAAACAGTAACATTAACAGCTCATTTAATCCAATTGCATTTAACTTAAATTCAAATGAAATTATTTAACTACCAAACTTTTTGTGGCAGTGGGAAATATTGCATAATAATTATTGGGACCAGTCTCGTATTTTACAAAAGTCAATTGCTGGCTAAACAAAATGCAAAACAGAAACTATAAAAGAAAAACGGAAAAGAAATAAAATAGAAAAAGGAAAAATCCTATTGTACTAGCGGCCCAAGTGCACAGTGCCTCGCGGCCCGGCCCACCTGCGTCGTCTCCCTCCTCCGTCGCCGTGTCGACCGCGCGCGCGCACTCCCGCAGCCGGGGCCCCCCTCCTCGCCGATCGATAGTGGCCCTGCCGCTCGCCGTGGGTGGTTAAGGGCTACGTCCTGCCCTCCCCTAACCTCCCTGGCCCCTCTTCCCTCTCTCTTTGCCTCGCTCTCCTCCCTCTCGAACCCTGCCATCGCCGCGTTGCCTCGCCGTCGCGGCCACCGGCCACCTCGTGTTGCGCCTGGATTTCCAGCAGCTCCGCCGGGCTCTGCTTTATCACCTACGCCGCAAGATCGACGCGGGGAAGCCCTACGTCGACCGGATCGACTGCGTCTTCCACTTCGGGCACCGGTGAACGCCACCGTCGATCTGCTGCCGTGCTGCGCTACAAGCCCCGACGAGCCTCCTTGTGCTCCAATGTGAGAGCCTGCTCGAACTCCCCTTCGTTCCAAGCTCGTTTTCGAGCTCTAGATCGTGGTTGCCGTCGCCGAACTCCGGCCACCGCCCATCGTCGTGCAGCGCTCGACTCTGGCCACCTCTGCCCGCGTGGCTCACACTGTTAAACGCGCGCTCGTTCGCTCGTTCGAACGCGACTTTCCGCGCTCTCATCCGACCACCGTAGCCATTTCCCGGCGTTTCCCGAGCGTCGCCGCCGCGTCTGGCTCGTCGCCGGCAACTATCCCCGGCCGGGCTGACGTGGCCGGTTAATTAGGTCTAATTACGCGCTTAAATACCCCCCTGTGTGTATGACATGCGGACCCCGCTGTTTAATTAAAACGCGGATTAGTCTCTGGTTAAAATTAAATAAACCACCTGGGCCCACGCGTCAGATTTGACCTTGCCCAGTCAGCGTTGATTGGGCCCACCAGTCAATGACCGTGGCCGCTGACAGGTGGCCCCCACCTTAATTAAAACAATTTTATAAATATTAAAACTGCTAATTAATCTGTTAATTATACTGTTAAATTAATCTGTGACTGACATATGTGTCCCACCAACTAATTAACTTAATTAGATAATACTAACCTCTGTTAATTAACTGAGTCAATGACAGGTGGGACCCACTAGTCAGTTTGACCAGTCAAAGTCCACAGTTGACTGCTGACGTCACCCTGACATCATGCTGACATCACACATTACTGTTTTGGATAATTCAAATTTAATAATTAAATTAATTTCAGAAAATCCAGAAAATGTTTAAATCTTTGAAAAATCATAGAAAATAAACCGTAACTCGGATGAAAATAATTTATATATGAAAAACGATCAGAAAAATATGACGAATCCGAATATGTGATCAAAATGCTTGACCATCACTCCTAATTAGGTGAACATGGAACTTTCCCCTCCGGTTCAATATACCGATAACTGCCCGGAGCTGGGAAAATATTCCCGGATATTTTCCCGCTCCGTTTAAAATACTTAGTCCTGCGTTAGGACACCTAGCACAGTCTATTGCCATGCCAAACATCTGTGTGCATTGTTTGCTTCATATTTACTGTTTCTTCCCCCTCTTCTCTCCGGTAGACTCCGAGACCGACGCTGCTCCCGAGTAGAACTACGTCACCGACGACCCTCCTTCCTTTTCAGCAGAGCTTCCAGGCAAGCAAACCCCCTTGACCATTCCTATATCACCTATTCCTTCTCCTCCGAGCTTGCATTAGAATTTGCTACTATAATTGATTGCTCCTATTCTGATGCATAGCCTGTTTTTGTAACCTGTTGTTGTTACTTTACCTGTCATCCTAAACTGCTTAGAATAGGTTGGTTAGTGATCCATCAGTGACCCCTCACCCTTGTCCATGTTGCCCCGCTTTGCTACCTGTGCCTCGATCAACGTGATCGATGTACAGAGACCGACACAGCACCTCACACCCCCTTAGTTGTACGACTCTGCAGAGCTACTATCGAGTGCCGAGGGTGATACCTCCTATCTCACTCCTGATGATATCTCTGTAGTGTAGCTAGTCGGTTATGGGTTACCGAGGGTGATTCCTCTTTCACCAGCACCGATGATGCCTCTGTCGTGCAATCCCTCAAGTGTGAACCCATCGAGGGTGATTCCTCCTAGTTCACCTTGACGGATACATCGAGTGGGAGTCCATCGAGGGTGATTCCTCGGACTTCCCCCTTGATGATAAAACACACTGTTACCTTTAACTGTTGTCCCTTTTAACTGTTATTGCGGGACTGAAGGGACATGCGGTACCACCGCGGTTGAGGTGGACCTGAGTTCCCGACAGTCTCTGGATTAGTCGGGTTGACCTGGAGGGTACCCGCGAGATAATTATGAGGCGCGGCCGGGCAGGCAGAGACCGCCCTAGAGAGGGATGGGCCTGACCCTTGTTGCACTTCCTCGAGACGGGGCGACAGGAGCACTGATCGTCAGCGCGAGCTCCCAATGCACTAACGGATTTGGGTATTGATCTGAGTTGCCACTGGCCTATACGCACTACCACCACAAGGGATAATGGTTTAATGGGGCCCTCGGCGCCGTATGTATCAGCTGAAAGCTCTGTCAGATGTCCAGTTCAGCATTGTGGGCCTGTCGGGCCAGTGCCATCCAGGATGAGGTGGTGTTCGTCCCGGCTCGTCGCATAACGACCCGGAGTGCAAAGGGTGATGGGCCCAAGACCCCTGAGCACTTAGGATGTAGACCGGCGGGGACCTCTCTGCTGAGCCTAGGTAGGACTACGTCGTGTCGATCAGCCGAGGCCGGACATGACCCGGAAAAGCGTGTCTGGCCAGAGTTAATCGAACGTGTTGGGTAACAGTAGTGCACCCCTGCAGGGAAGTTATCTATTCGAATAGCCGTGTCCACTGTAACAGGACGCTCAGTGTTGTATCTTGATCTACTACAACTTGAACTGGTTACATGTTAATTAATTGTAAGCTCCGGGATTACTTTCTTGCTGGGAGTCGAGGAAGGATATCTGGGCTTTGCTATTACATGCTTGTTACTTTATGTTATTCTGCTAATCTGCACTTTTCTAATGCTGCAAGTCGCTGAAGATGCTAGTTTTCGATAGGCTAGGCTTTTCCCCTCTATTCTGGCATTTCTGCAGTTTAGTCCACAGATACAGCCCATTCCCTTTGATTACCGATGCATACTTAGTATAGTTCTGATGTAAGACTTGCGAGTACTTTGGATGAGTACTCACGGTTGCTTTGCTACCTCTTTTTTCCCATACCCGATTGCTGCGACCAGATGACGGAGCCACGGAGTCAGCTGATCCCGCCGACGACTACTATTACCCCGACGGAGCCTACTACTACGTGGAGATCGACGACCAGGAGTAGTTTAGGAGGCTCCCAGGCAGGAGGCCTTGCCTCTTTCGATCAGAGCCGTTGTTTGTTTTCGCCTTCTTAAGGCATCTTTGTTTAACTTTATGTCTGTACTTAGACATGTTGCTTCCGCTGACTCTTGTGTAACTGGAGCTTATGTATTCGAGCCCTTGAGGCCCCTGGCTTGTAATGTAAAGCTTGTATTATTTTATTTTGTGTTTAGAGTTGTGTTGTGATATCTTCCCGTGAGTCCCTAGGCTTGATCGTGTGCATTTGCGTGTATGATTAGTGCACGGTCGGGCCGGGGGCGTCACAATGGTCTTAAGGCCTCTGTATTAAATTGTGTCTGTTATACGGACAGGGCACATCTGTATACTTGTAGGTGTAGTGACTTTGTTCGTCCAGAAGGGGGCTTCGGGTTGATCCTTGTATTCATTTGTCAAACGCTGATGAATAATTATTAAGATGGTTGTGTGCATCATTGTGATGCAGAGTCCGGGGGTAATCCTCCTTTTCGAAAAGAAAATGTCAGTGCAGTGTCCAACGGACACAAAAAAAAAACTCCATCGTGAAGTTTCCGGTAGTGCAAGTACGTACAGTAGTAAGAGGGGGCGGATGTTCGATCTATGCATGTGTGGATCCAACCACCCAACCACTAAAGTGGGTATTCTTTTGATTAAGAATGGTTGGAGGCTCAAAAGAACCGCCGGCCAGACCATGTGTGCATACTGGCGCTACATACATGCATGGAGCCGGAGCCTCAAAAGCTGTCCATGGTGTCGTTTCCTCCCGAGGCGTTGGAAATGAAAAGATTATCTAGCCTGCAAGTTTAACTTAATACATTGTTAATCTGAGCCTAGCAACTTGACAACCAATTTCTCATGGCATCCAGGCGTGCATATCTGCAGCTTTCTCTTGTTATTCTTTCCAAGTACGTACGAAACATCCTGAAGGGTTCGCACTTCGCACGTGCTACTCCAGTTTGTCGTGCCACCCACCTCCTCGCCCCACAGGAGTCACGTGAATCTGGAATTAAAGTGTCGATTGATTGAATATAACCATAGATTCCACACATATAGTATTGTTGTTTGGTCCTCGGATCCTCTTGAACAATAAAAACATATTGATAAATGTCAGTGCAAAACCTACAGTGGGTGGATGTTGGATCTATGCATGTCTGAATAAAGCCACCAACCACTAAAGTGACGACTGCTTTTGATTAAGTATATGATCGGAGGGTAAAAACCACCGGCCGGACCAGGTTGGAATTCTGGTATTTAAGACCAGTCGGACACTGTCCTGATCCTCGCCATCTCCCTCTGCTGCTCGTTCCTCCTTCGCCTCCATTGCTGTTGCTGCTACAGGTATTGTCACTCCTACACATGTTACTGTACTGGTATGAATTTATATGATTGATTACGTATGATTGATTGTTCATGATAGTACTAGTCCTCAATACATGCATCTGCACGGGTGGTGATTATTATTAAGCATGTAGTAGTATTTATTAAGTTAGCCATATGCCAGCAGGAGTTATATATACACGCTCAATAATCTTTTTATTGGATTATTTGATTACATTAGGGCGTCTCTAATGTTGCAAAAACATGTGTCTTACGCAAAAATAATAATTACTCCCTCCTTTCCGGTATAGAGGGCTTATCTCAATTTTTTCGTTCTTCCGATGTAAAGGGCTCATCTCCATCTCCTTTTGAGATTTCGAGGCGCATTAAATCTTTGCATGCAAGAATTAAAAAGGAACTCACCAATGCATGTAATGTTCCTACTCATCTAGTTGCCAAGCATGCATGCACTGCAATTAATCTAAATTAATGCATTAGTTTAATTTGGATAGTTTTGTAAAGTACGAGATACATTCCATCACTCACCATCTGCCTTGGTTGATGAGATTTCAGATTTGAGCCCTATAAACCGGAAAGGAGGGAGTATTGCGCTATGACCTAGCAAAATAATAATAATCAAAGACCGGGTCATAGTGCTAAGACCAAGTCATCAGGAATAGAAAACGATTTTTCTCCTCTCTCACATTAAGGTATTGAGTTGTGTCTCGTTTAGTTTTTGGGACTAGAAGAGAAAAAAAGTTGACATCAGGACTCCAATTTAGGACCTATCGAGAAATTAACCATTGGCGGAATTTTGTTGGGCTATAGCAGCTAAGGTTGGACCTAGCTTATAGTCTCCTTGGGAAATAAGGACCGGAGACGCCCTTACAATTTTTCCAGTTCCAATTGTAACATAGCAGTGCATGCTACTTTAGTTGTGACTTTGAATTGATGACTATGTAATAATAAGTGCTTGTAGCTTTATTAATGTTCTATTTGTTAGCTACATAGTTTCAAATATTTAAATTTATTCCATGTTGTGTTTTGTATTTTTGCCTCATCCTAAAAGCTTGTAAAAGTTTCCATGCGAAAATATAAAAATGCCCTTTTCTAGTATGTTTTATCTCTTTTTGCCGTGAAAATACAATGGAGTTTGATCTTGAAATTTGTACAAAATTAGTATACCATCGGCATCATCTAATAATTTTGTAGGCTCCACGGATTAGCTTTCACATACAACATCCATGCACAATTATTCTATAAGGCAGGGAAAATTTTATTTTTGTTTGCTGATAAATACCATGTACGATCAGTAACACGGCAACGTTTAAGAAACATAACATCAAAAGAGAATACTTGTTCTTTGTTGCTATATTCTGTAGGGTCCGTTTACATATGTGTTGGTTCTTTTTGCCATGAAAATACGATGGAACTTATATTAAAATTTATAGAAACGGTAGTTTACTATCAGCATCATAAAATCTTTTTTAGGTTTCTCCTTGGATTAGCTTTCGCATACAACATTTATGCAAACTTATTCTACAAGATAGAAGGTAATTCATTTTCATTTGGAAATAAATTCCATGTACGATCAGTAACACGTCAGAACCATAGCATCGAAATAGAATATTATTCCTTTTTGCTATATTCTGTAGTGTCCGTCTACATTTAAGGCAACATAGGTTTTGTAAGTTGATTATACGATTTGCACTTTTTCAGAAATGTTGTACTTTATGTAAAGTGTTGTTGCACTTGTCACTTAGGATTAGCAAAACCATGTTCTATAATACTCATATTTTTTTTCATTAACATTTGTAAGGTGGAGAGCTTGGATCTATATTCCTTTCTTTAATTATGATGAAATTTCTTAAAATAAATTCGTTGCTATTATCTGTCCGCAACATGTTTGCGCGTAAGCTACATTTACATTACACTCTTAACATGGGCATAGAATAGCTTATTCTACTCTCCTAGTAAAAAGTGTACAAATATAGTAATTTAAATTACTACTTTTTGCACACAGTCTTACTACATTTTGTATACTCTAGCTTAGAATAGCGCTATTGTATGTATAGCCATACAGATGATTTTTACCGTTTAGAATGATTTGTACACGACATTCAACAAACATAACATGAAAAGAGATTACTGATCTTTTTTTCTATATTCTGTAGGGTCCGTTTACATATGTGTTGGTTCTCTTTTAGACTAACTATTTCAGTGAATCCTAATAGCTACATTCAGTTTGAACAAAATGTATTGATTGATTCTAAGCAGGCTTATATGATTGATTGCTTGACATTATGTTTCTGCTTTTCTAGTAACCGGGACTAATAATGGGAGTGTCTGCGCTGTGGGAAGTATGGGAAGTCAAGTTTCTGCTGCTTTCAAGCTTAGTGGTGCAAGTCCTCCTGCTCATCGTCAGCGAGTGGCGTCGGTGTGCATCCTGGGCTCCACTGTCTATGGCGCTGAATGGCATCCTTTGGATATTGTACCTGATAGCCGACAACCTTGCGATATACGTGCTTGGCCACATGTCGTTGAGCAGCAAGCCACACGAGCAGCAGCAGCTCATGGCGTTCTGGGCATCATTGCTGCTGGTGCATCTCGGTGGACAGGACACCATCACGGCCTACGCCATGGAGGACAACAACCTCTGGCTGCGACACACTAGTACAAAACAGGGCATTGGTCCACCCCTGAGAAGCCCATTAGTCCCGGTTCACTCACGAACCGGGACCCATGGGGGCATCGGTCCCGGTTCGTGAGGCCAGGGCGCCGGCCGGGCCTCGTGGGCCATTGGTCCCGGTTCGTCAGACCCCTTTTGTCCCGGTTCTAGACACGAACCGGGACCAATGCGCCTCGCTCCTGGCCCACAACCATTGGTCCCGGTTCCAGCCACGAACCGGGACCAATGCGCCTCGCTCCTGGCCCACAACCATTGGTCCCGGTTTGTGGCTGGAACCGGGACCAATGGTTGGCCTATATATAGCCCCCGCCCGCGAGCAGAGCAATGCATTGCTCATTGCTCTGTTTTTTTGCCCGGCCGTGGGAGAGCTTTTGTGGTGCTCTAGCTCACCTCCTATGCACATGAGGTGTTCGATGAAATGCCCGAGCCACACTTAAGCTTTCTCCTCTCGAAGCTCCTTGTCCAAGCTCCATTTTCCTCAAGATTTGTCTAGGTTTGGCGGTCCGTCCTGTCCCGTCCCCGTCCTCACCGCCGTCGATCGCCCGCGCCCATCTCGGCGCCGGCAACACCGTGGTTAGCCTCTTCTTCTTATCTTCTTTCTAAAAGAAAAAAGTTCTTACTTGTGTGTTTTAATTAGATGCTCTAGAGAGTTATATGTTGTTCAATAATAAGAACTATATAACGCACACAGATGAACCGGCAATGGATGTACGGTGACCGACGCACCTCCGAGTATATTAAGGGCCTGCATAATTTTCTCGAAGCGGCTGAGGCAAACAAGCAGAATGGTTTTATGCATTGTCCATGTACTGTTTGTGAGAATACGAAGGCTTTCTCCAACTCTAAAACCCTTCACTTCCACCTGCTTGAGAAGGGTTTTATGCCACACTATAATGTTTGGACCAAGCACGGAGAAAGAGGGGTTATGATGGAAGACAACGTAGAAGAAGAGGATGATGACAACTACCCGCCCCCTGAATACGGTGATGCTGCAATGGGGGAAGCTGAAGATCAAGAGGAACCAGATGATGTGCCCGATGATGATCTTCGCCGGGTCATTGTTGATGCACAGAGAGAATGCGAAAGTGAAAGGGAGAAGTTGAAGTTCGATCGCATGTTAGAGGATCACAAAAAAGGGTTGTACCCAAATTGCGAAGATGACAACAGAAAGCTCGGTACCACACTGGAATTGCTGCAATGGAAGGCAGACAATGGTGTATCTGACAAGGGATTTAGTTCGCTGCTGAAAATAATGAAGAAGAAGCTTCCAAAGGATAACGAATTGCCCGGCAGTACGTACGAAGCAAAGAAGGTTCTATGCCCTCTAGGATTGGAGGTGCAGAAGATACATGCATGCCCTAATGACTGCATCCTCTACCGCGGTGAGTACGAGGATTTGAACGCATGCCCGGTATGCGGTGCATTGCGGTATAAGATCAGACGAGATGACCCTGGTGATGTTGAGGGCGAGCGCCCCAGGAAGAGGGTTCCTGCCAAGGTGATGTGGTATGCTCCTATAATACCATGGCTGAAACGTCTGTTCAGAAACAAAGAGCATGCCAAGTTGATGCGATGGCACAAAGAAGACCGTAAGAAAGACGGGAAGTTGAGAGCACCCGCTGACGGGTCGCAGTGGAGAAAAATCGAGAGAAGGTGGGGGGACTTTGCAGGTGACGCAAGGAACGTATGGTTTGGTTTAAGTGCAGATGGCATTAATCCTTTTGGGGAGCAGAGCAGCAATCATAGCACCTGGCCCGTGACTCTATGTATCTATAACCTTCCTCCTTGGTTGTGCATGAAGCGAAAGTTCATTATGATGCCAGTGCTCATCCAAGGCCCTAAGCAACCCGGCAATGACATTGATGTGTACCTAAGGCCATTAGTTGAAGAACTTTTACAGCTGTGGAATGGAGAAGGTGTACGTGTGTGGGATGAGCACAAACAGGAGGAATTTGACCTACATGCGTTGCTGTTTGTAACCATCAACGATTGGCCTGCTCTCAGTAACCTTTCAGGACAGACAAACAAGGGATACCACGCATGCACACACTGTTTAGATGACACCGACAGTATATATTTGGACAAATGCAGGAAGAATGTATACCTGGGGCATCGTCGATTTCTTCCGACCAACCATCAATGTCGAAAGAAAGGAAAGCATTTCAAAGGTGCGGCAGATCACCGGAAGAAGCCCGCCCTCCGTACTGGTGATCACATACTTGATATGGTCAATGATTTACAAGTAATCTTTAGAAAGGGTCCTGGCGGACTATCTGTTCCGACTGACGATGCGGGACGCGCACCCATGTGGAAGAAGAAATCTATATTTTGGGACCTACCCTATTGGAAAGACCTAGAGGTCCGCTCTGCAATCGACGCGATGCACGTGACGAAGAATCTTTGCGTGAACCTGCTAGACTTCTTGGGAGTGTATGGGAAGACAAAAGATACACCGGAGGCACGGGAGGAACAGCAACGTGTGCATGAAAAAGACGGCATGCATCCAAAGCAGTATGAAGGTCCTGCCAGCTACGCTCTTACCAAAGAAGAGAAGGAAATCTTCTTTGAATGCCTGCTCAGTATGAAGGTCCCGTCTGGCTTCTCGTCGAATATAAAGGGAATAATAAATATGGCAGAGAAAAAGTTCCAGAACCTAAAGTCTCATGACTGCCACGTGATTATGACGCAACTGCTTCCGGTTGCATTGAGGGGGCTTCTATCGGAAAACGTTCGATTAGCCATTGTGAAGCTATGTGCATTCCTCAATGCAATCTCTCAGAAGGTGATCGATCCAGAAATCCTGTCAAGGTTAAGGAGTGATTTGGTGCAATGTCTTGTTAGTTTCGAGCTGGTGTTCCCACCATCTTTCTTCAATATCATGACGCACGTCCTAGTTCATCTAGTCGACGAGATTGTCGTTCTGGGCCCTGTATTTCTACACAATATGTTCCCCTTTGAGAGGTTCATGGGAGTCTTAAAGAAATATGTTCGTAACCGCGCTAGGCCAGAAGCAAGCATCTCCATGGGCCATCAAACAGAGGATGTCATTGGGTTTTGTGTTGACTTCATTCCTGACCTTAAGAAGATTGGTCTCCCTCAATCGCGGTATGAGGGGAGACTGACTGGAAAAGGCACGCTAGGAGCGGACTCAATAATATGTAGGGACGGGCATTCTTGGTCTCAAGCACACTACACAGTTCTACAGAATTCTACCTTGGTGACCCCGTATGTCGATGAACACAAGAATATTCTGCGCTCCAAACACCCGGAGCAGTGTGACGACTGGATTACATATGAACACATCAGGACTTTCGGCAGTTGGTTGCAAACACGTCTCATGGGTGACAACACTGTTTCTGATGAGCTGTACTCGTTGGCCAGGGGACCATCTTCGACTGTATTGACTTACAAAGGGTACGAGATAAATGGGAATACATTTTACACGATCGCCCAAGATCAAAAGAGCACCAACCAAAACAGCGGTGTCCGCTTTGATGCAGCAACCAAGAGGGGAAAGGACACATATTATGGTTACATAGTGGACATATGGGAACTTGACTATGGACATGATTTCAAGGTCCCTTTGTTTCAGTGCAAATGGGTCAATCTGTCAGGAGGCGGGGTACAGGTAGACCCACAGTACGGAATGACAACAGTGGATCTCAACAATCTTGGGTACACAGACGAACCATTCGTCCTAGCCAATGATGTGGCACAAGTTTTCTATGTGAAGGACATGTCTACCAAACCGAGAAAAAGAAAAGATAAGGAAGCGAATACATCATACGATGAGCCAAAGCGCCACATAGTTCTTTCAGGAAAAAGAGACATCGTGGGATTGGAGGGCAAGACAGACATGTCTGAAGATTATGAAAAGTTTCATGAAATTCCTCCCTTCAAAGTCAAGGCTGACCCAAGCACCCTGTTAAACGATGAAGATTATCCATGGTTACGGCGCAATAAGCAAAGGACACAAGCGAAGAAAAAGTGAAGACTTTCTCTCCACAACTATATCATTGCAGTTACATGTGAAGAAATTAAATGCCTTTTGTAACAGATGAGTTTTCGTCCGAAACCCTGATACTTCGAAAGAGATTGTCCGTTTTGTACACGAAGTGCATCCAGTTTTTGCTGTAACCCTCTCAACTTTTTAGCACATGCTATGTGAGTGAAATGATGATACCATGCCAACTTTCAACCTGTTCAGAGTTCATTTGTAGTGCTTTTCAATTTCAGGGTCATTTAGCTTAAAAAAATCAGTAAATGCATGAAAAATAGGAAATGAAGTCAGAAAGGGTTGAAAATTGATGATGTGGCTTTGAATGGTGCATTTTGAACACACAAAAACTCTGGAGTTCAAATAAGTTCAAAAAAATGAAATCCCTTTGTAACAGATGAGTTTTCGTCCGAAACCCTGATACTTCGAAAGAGATTGTCCATTTTGTACATGAAGTGCATCCAGTTTTTGCCGTAACCCTCTCAACTTTTTAGAACATGCTATGTGGGTGTAATGATGATACCATGCCAACTTTAAACCTTTTCAGAGTTCATTTGAAGTGCTTTTCAATTTCAGGGTCATTTAGCTCAAAGAATGAACTAATAGCAAAAAGAATGAACTAGAAAACCTTTATGAAACTCTAATAGAAAAAATAATGAACTAAAAATAATTAATTAAAAAATTCTGTTATGATCAACTAAAATAAAACTATAATATTCTTCAATAGCAAAAAGAATCAACTAAAAAGCTTTTATAAAACTCTAATAGCAAAAGGAATCAACTAAAAATATTTTATAAACCTCTAGTATTTATGAAACTAAAATTATATAAAATTTATGCAACTAAAGTTATCAAAGTATTTTTTGTTCAAAACATTAATAGCAAAAAGAATTTTCATAAAGAATTTTTTTAGAAACTTTAATAGCAAACTAAAATAACAAAATCTGTTTTTGGTTAAAACAGACATTTAAAATTACCTAAAAATTACCAAATTGAATATAATGATAAAACACAGTAATATTAAATAGCAGGAAAAAGAATCACTCAAAAATCTATTTTTATAGTAAAGTTATTCACAAACTAGTGATTCACACCAATTTAAAAGAATTCAAATTTAAACTATTCAAATTTGGAAACTAATGGCACTAACAGAAAGTTTATAATTTTTGTGACCTAAAAGCAAAAAGAATCACTGAAAAACTGTAAGTAGAAACAAAAGAAAATAAATAAAGCAAAAAAGAAAACAAAAAAAGTAGAAAAAAATTAAAAAAAATGCCGCCTACTGGGCCACCACGGCCTGAATACGACTAGAAACCCAACCATCTAGTTGGGCCAGGATTCAGGCCCGCAGAAGGCCCAGAAGGTCCATAGGCAGAGGTGTGTGCGATTAGGCCCGTAAGCCTGCTGTTGAGAGGAGCTCGAGAGGGCTGGCGCAGCAGCGCTTATAAACCACTCTCGAGCCCTCTCAGCTAGCGAGGTGGGACTAAACTTTTGGCCCCGGGCAGCACCACCCTTTAGTCCCGGTTGGTGGCACCAACCGGGACCAATGCCCACCTTTGGTCCCGGTTGGTGCCACCAACCGGGACCAATGCCACCCTTTAGTCCCGGTTGGTGCCACCAACCGGGACCAAAGGTCTCTGCTTCCCGCCCTTTGGGCTGACGAAAAGAGACCTTTGGTCCCGGTTGGTGGCACCAACCGGGACTAAAGGGTGGCATTGGTCCCGGTTGGTGCCACCAACCGGGACCAATGCTGAGTGTATATAACCAGCACTTGTGAAATTTCACAGTTTTCATCGCCACTTCTCCCGACGACGCCGACCTCCTCGACGCCGCCAGGCTGCCCCGACGCCGTCCACCGCCCACGCCGTCGCCATCGCCAGGCCCCTGCCCCGTCGTCGCCGTCGCCGTCGCCGTCGTCGTCCCCGAGCCCGTGGCCCTGCCCCGCCCCGGAGCCCACGCCCCTGCCCCGTCGTCGCCGTCGCCGTCGCCGTCGTCGTCCCCGAGCCCGTGGCCCTGCCCCGCCCCCGAGCCCACGCCCCTGCCCCGTCGTCGCCGTCGCCGTCGCCGTCGTCGTCCCCGAGCCCGCGGCCCTGTCCCGCCCCCGAGCCCACGCCCCTGCCCCGCCCCCGAGCGCGCCCGGCCGCGCCCCTGCCCCGGCCCGCCCCCGCCGTCGCCGTCGCCGGCGCCCTCGCCGCCCCCGCCGTGAGCCGCCGCCGCCCCCGCTGTGAGCCGCCGCCGCCCGTGCAATTTTTTTTATATATATATGTTGATTTTTTTTATATGATGAATGTTTTGGTTCATATATAATGTATATATGTATGTGGCTATATGTATGTATGGATGGATGTATATATGATGTTTTTTTGTTCATAGCATTTTTTTGTTCATATATGTATTTTTTTCATATATGTGGCCATATGTATTTTTTTGTTCATAGCATTTTTTTGTTCATAGCATTTTTTTCCATGTATGTATGTGGCTATATGTATGTATGTCGCCGTCGCCCTCGATCTCCTACCCCCTCCCGCCCCTACCCGACAAACTCTCGAGAGGAGATCGACATGAGGGGGGACGTCGGACATATCGGGCGACCAACTCTCGAGGCCACGCAAACCCTAGAAAAAAAGCGTTGTCGATCTCCTACCCCCCCCTCCCCTACCTGAGAAACTCTCGACGTCAGCCAAACCCCTAGAAGAAAACTCCGGTAACTTCGACATGAGGGGGGACGTCGATCAACCCCCTCTCGCCCGACCAAACACTCGAGTCCACCCAAACCGGGACTGAGATGTGATAGGTAGTATTTTTTTTGTTCATAGAAAACTCCGGTAACTCTCCAACATGAGGGGGGACGTCGATCGATCAACCCCCTCTCGCCAAACAGGGACTGAAAAAGCGTTGTCGAGGCCACCCCAAACCCTAGAAGTGTTGTCGAGGCCACCCCAAACCCTAGAAGCGTTGTCGAGGCCAACCAAATTTACCAAGTTAAATGAGTTAAAAGAGCGTTGTTGAGGCCACCCCAAACCCTAGAAGAGTTGTCGAGGCCACCCAAATTTACCAAGTTAAAAGAGCGTTGTCGAGGCCACCTCCCCGATAACTTCGACATGAGGGGGACGTCCGACATGACATGAGGGGGGACGTCGGACGTCGGACATGAGGGGTGAGCGTCGTTGTCGTCTACCCCCTCCCCGATAACTTCGACATGAGGGGGGACGTCGGACATGACATGAGGGGTGAGCGTCGTTGTCGTCTACCCCCTCCGGTAACATAGATAACTCCGGTAACATAGATTTATCAAGAATGCCCCCATTATGGATGTGCACAAGTTGATCCAATTTTTTTTGATCTCATCTATATATATTCTTTTATATGTCACGTTGTCTGTCAAAGTATTGAAGAAATCCATGGCTTCATCATTAGCCGGAAGTAACATGCGTATGATGCTATGAAGCTCTTCAAAGTTGTTTTGGAACGGAGTTCCGGATAGAATAATTTGCTTTTTGGTACGAATTTCAGCAAAGGCCTTCCAAATAGCGATATTCAGAAGGCTCTTGCTGAACTTCGTACCAAAAAGCTAATTAATTATCCTATCCGGGACTCCGTTCCAAAACAATTTTGGAGAGCTTCGTACCATTATGCGCCTGTTACTTCCGGCTAATGATGAAGCCTTGGTTTTCTTGAATCCTTTGACACTAGACAACGTGACATATAGAAGGGTAGATGAGATCAGGAAAAATATGGACCATTTTCTGCACATTCAGAATGGCGCCATTTTGTTAAATCCCTTAAAGGTTAAGAGAATCCCTTGTTTGACATTCATGAGAGAGGCGGTCCGGACGTCGGACATTCATGAGAGAGGCAGTCCGGACGTCGGACATTCATGAGAGAGGCAGTCCGGACGTCGGACATTCATGTTTGTATATTAATTGCCATGTTGTAATATTTGCAGAAACTATGGATCAAAGAGACTTGGAACAAGAACAGTTGTTGGGGGAGATAATCCTCGCCGGAGGTGATGCTGTCTTGTAGTTTCTCAACGACACCGATGGAACAATGGAGGAGGAAGGACATGATCATGATGGCTCCGGTGACATGATCATGATGGCTCCGGAGGTGCTGAGTAGCTAATTGATGCATTAATTGTTTTGGTATGTACATATATATATTAACTCTTCTTTCTTCTTTTATAGCCCTCCGGATCGAGCCAAACTTCGGTAACGAGACGAGGCCCGAAGAAGAGGTTGCGCAAGGATGAAAGGTTCACGATCACAGCACTCGCGGACGATGGCCTACCGATTGAACCCAAGCGGACCAAGGACGCATTTTCTGCTCAGTGCGGAGCTATTGTTAGGGACAACATCCCGATCAGCATCAAGCAATGGAATAAGCCTAAGGACGACGCCCCTGAAGGTGATTATGTCACCGATAGACAGAAAGATGATCTTTGGACCTTGCTGAAGGCAAATTTCACCCTACCGCCAGAGGAGGATCCGAATAAGCCCGTTATAGAGGCACTGGTCAAGGCGTGTGCTCTTAAGAAGATGGCAGATCTATTCAGGAGGTGGAAGAAGGAGTTGAAATCAAAGTTTGTCGACAAAGGTGAGACTCCAGAATTCATCGACCGATTTGAGAAGATAAGAGATCACTGGCCCGCATTTGTGGCCTACAAGACATCAGACAAGAGTAAGAAAATGTCAGAGACAAACAAGAACAACGCTGCAAAGAAGCAGTATCACCATCACACGGGGTCAGGTGGCTACCTCAAAGCCCGGCCGTTGTGGGACAAAGCTGAGAATGACCTGATTGCTAAAGGGGTCGAACCAGAGACATTGAACTGGCCAGACCGTTCAAGGACTTGGTTCTTCGGGGTTGGGGGAACTTTGGACCCTGAAACAGGGAAGTGCCGTTGGACGGACGAGCAACTTGCAATACCCGTCGCGAAGCTTCAGAAGTATATCACCGCAGCGCAGGAAGGGACGTTCATTCCCGACAGAGAGAAGGACGAGCTGACTGAGGCCCTAGGGAATGCTGAGCACCCTGGACGAACACGAGGCACACGAGGCTCCGTTCCGTGGAAGTTTGGGTTTCCCGACGCAGGCGGTTACAGAAGCCGGGAGAGAAAGAGGAAAGCGGAGCTGAGCGACATGCAGAAGATGAGTGCAAGACTACAAAAGCTAGAGGAAGCTGAGAGCCAGCGAGCTGCCGGCCAACTATCTCAGCGGCACGAAGCTACCCCAGAAGCTACCCCGCCATCTCAGCGGAGAAGCAGCGTGGCTTCCACGGAGCCCGTTCAGACTGACTTCACGGAGCCTATCTACCCCGTGGATACTATCACGGAGGCTCAAAATTGCAAGCTTATGACGAAATGCCATAACCTCACTTTCAAGGCGGCTCTCGGCTCTGTTGCACCTCCTCAACCCAACGGAACTTTTCACTGCCTTACGATTCCACATGGCTATGCTGTTGTGATGGTGGATGAAGTAATGGAGGGATTTGAGGAGCTCGAGCTTTACCACTCTACAGGTGAAGGGGAGAATCAGCTGGTTCGTGCTCTGAGGAGTACATGTCTATGGCAGAAGGAGTACATCAAGCTTCCAAACTGGACGCCTCCGCCTCCTCCTCCTCCTCCGGCGAGTCAGGGCACTACGCCTCCTCCTTCGCCTACTCCGGCGCGTCGGAGCACTCCGCCTCCTTCTCCGCCTCCTCAGCAACGACGGAAGAGAGACGCCGCCGCTCCGGCGGCTAGCAGTACAAGCAGAGGCGGGAGGCAATTCAGATACGGTCCATGTCTCAAGCCTGTGGAAAAGTTACCATATGAGAGGACCGAGCAGGAAAACGAGGACATATGTCGTGCCGAAGTGAGGGACCATTTTGCAAAGAAAACTCCACCTCCGAAGGAGAAGCTAGATCCGGTGAAAGTGAAGCGCACTATCGATGCCCTGAAGCGACCACCACCGCCTCCGCCGGATTCCAACTATGACCGCATAATTACTAAGACACATGCTAAAGCGCAGCAGTCGGGAAGTACTTCCAGTGCTGCAAGAGCGAAAAAACGAAGAAGTGGGAAAACAATTCCCCAGCTCGGCGAACAGGAGAAGCAATCGTGCCCCCCGCTCAAGGTGTCTAGCGATATCGCTAATCATCCGGTGCTACTGCCCGGTACCACTCTTGATGATTACCTGCCCGATGATGTACAGTTTGAAACGGCTGAGGTAGTAGACGTCTTTAGATACGAGCACGGGAAGCCTCTCGTCAAACCTGATCATCCTCATCTAACAACGATGATGCAAAAATTGCATGACTGGTACATGGAAACCTGCAGGAAGTCTGGGAAAGACAGTTTGTTAGTCGGAATTAAAAAAGAGCATGACTTCCCTGGAGTCGACCTGCTGCCTGTTGAATTTGTGGAGTTATTTCAATTATACAATCAAAAGGCCCTCGACAAACAACTCATGACTTGCTACTGTCTGTAAGTATTACTTCTATAATTAAGTCTCTAGCTCAGCTCGTTCATTGCATGTATATATAATTATCCTCACTATATTATGCAGATTGAAGATGGTCGAATGCCAAAAAATAGGAATCTTCGACGTTGGGTTCATTAGCCCAAATACCGTAAATGAATGGTCGGTACGAAAGGCGGCTGAAGATACCGAGAACAACTTACTACAAACGTTCCTTAAACATCAAAACAAAAGGGAAATACTCTTTCCTTACAACTTCAAGTGAGTGTTACTGTCTTCTGCATATTCGGTTCCGCTTACTCGTGGTTAAGTAATGTAATTGATGAGTTATGCGTGCGTAGCTTCCACTATATTCTGCTATCCATTAACCTTGACGGGGCATTAGTAACTGTCTTAGACTCGCTCCGTAAAGATCCCAAGTATTATGCGGACATGACTGCAATGCTCCAGAAGTAAGTTCAATCAATACCGGGACCATATCGGCAACTTTCGTTCATTTCCTGATATCAAGTAATCATTTTCTTTGCCTGCCAGGGTTTGGAAAACGTTCACCGCTAAGGTTCCGGGTCTGAAGAAGGAGCTGCGATTTACACACCCCAAAGTAAGTAGTACTAGCTAGTTCCGCGCATCTCTTATTGATTCTAGTTTCATCAATAACATTATCATGCTTGCTTATCAGTTTGATTGAACTCTATTCTCGTAAAGTGCTTGTTGCAGGCACCCAACACTCATTTATGTGGATACTACGTATGCGAGTTCATTCGCTACTATACCTCTGAACGGGCCTCCTCTGAGAAACAATTTGAAGTACGTAAACAATATTCACAATTTTATTTTATATATTATCATCAATTGTGTTGAGTTTCATTCATATATATGTATTGACCCCTTCTTTAAATTAGATCTGGCAGATGCGGGATGAACTCCTACCATATGATCGCATACGAGCAATTCAAGAGGAATTGGCGGGATTCTTTCTTGACCACGTCATACCTGAACAAGGAGAATACCATGTGAAATTGAAATTGTTGTAAGGGATGTTATATATTGTACATATGTAGCAGCGTCGGATAGATATACGAAAACTTGTTGTTCGACCAAGCACGAAGAAAGAGATGTCACTTCTCTCTATATATGTTCATGACGATCTTGTGTAATTAATGGTTTCCTTTATTTGCTTACTAGCTAGCGTCGAGTTCTCTCTATATGTGTAGTAGCTAGCGTCGACCAAGCACGGAAAAAGAGAGGTCACTTCTCTCTATTAGCTCGCTAACACAATATGAAACCCTAAATTAACCCTCCAAAACCCCAAAACCCTCCCTTCCAAAAAAAAAAAAAAACCCAGCGACTGCGAGCTGCTGACGCGTGGCCGCCTTTTGGCCGCCTTTTGGTCCCGGTTGGTAACACCAACCGGGACTAAAGGTCCTCCCTCCCCCGCCCCAGGCAGTGCCACGTGGATGCCTTTTGGTCCCGGTTGGTGTTACCAACCGGGACTAAAGGTCCTCCTGCCTGCCTGGGCTTCCCGCAGCGGCCACGTGGAGCCCCTTTGGTCCCGGTTCGTAAGCGAACCGGGACTAAAGGTTTTGGGCTTTAGTCCCGACCCTTTAGTCCCGGTTCTAGAACCGGGACTAAAGGCCCTTACGAACCAGGACAAATGGCCCTTTTTCTACTAGTGTCATGACCTTCTCCAAATCTGCATGGGCCAGTTGGTCGATTACAAGGTCTGGCCGACCCAGTTCCAGAATGGAGCCATATTGGCGTATCATGATCGTACTCGTTCTCGTGCCAATCCTGATGGTACTCGTACTCGTAGCAGTACCACGACCACTGGGCGCAGCATGTTGCTGCAGTTGGTTGGGATGCAGCTCTCCCTGATGCGTGACATCCTCTACACCAAGACGGTGCTGATCCACACGTGGTACGGATTCATGTCCCGCATCGTCTCGACTGTCAGCACCGCCGTGGCGTTTTGTCTGTTCCATCAGTTCACCATGGGTGGCAGCGGCGGCGGTGGTGACAGCAGAGGTGACACGGTGGTCACCTATGTCTTGTTGGCTGGGGCTCTTTTCCTGGAGGTGGCATCCGTGTTGAGAGCAGTCGCGTCAACTTGGACATGTGCCTCGTTAAGGGCTGCAGGATGGAAGCGGCTCCATGCAGCCGTGGTGTATCTTCGCAGGCGTGTCAAGGCGGCACAAATATGCAGGAAGTGGTCGGGCTCCATCAGGCAGCACGACCTGTTGCAACTCTACAAGATCGATAGGTTCAGTGCATGCTACTTGATAGCTTCTTGCCTCGGGCTGAAGCACCAGTGGAAGAGGCTGGCTATCTTTGACTCCATCGTGATCTCAGACGATGTTGAGGACTTGTTGCTGCGAGAGATAAAGCGTATGGTGGAAGCCTGTGGAGAAAATGAGGACACACTGTGGGGTTACCGGGGCCAGCTTGCCCTCGGAGCATGGGGTGCTGGATTCTATGATGATGGTGAAGGAGTTGAGGACGTAAGCTTTGGCGGCAGTATACTTGCGTGGCACTACGCTACTGACGCCTTCCTCCACTTTTTCCATTTATGCACGATGAACAGGTCCAACATGTATGTTAATCTCCGGGGCGAGAAAGTCCTAGGCCGGGTACCAAAGATGGTAGAATGGGTGGATGGCATGGGAAGTGAAGACAAGGAACGGCTACTGCGCCTCACGGGGGCGATTCGCACATTGTCAAGATACATGATGTTTCTCCTCGCAGAGCAGCCTCATATGCTGCCCAGCCCTGTCCGCCGCAGCCAATACGACAATTTCTGCATGGAGTTCATGGAGTTTCCAGACGTCATGGGGGAAGGAGGCAGCGCCATCCGCCCAGCAGTACGTCTTGCAAACAAGCTGCTAGATAGGTGCGAGAAGGAAGGGGAGACCGTGGCAGATGTGTTGCGAGTAATCTCTGGGGTGTGGGTGGAAATGCTATGCTATGCATCCAACCATTGCAGCAACGACGTCCATGCCAGGCAACTCAGCAGCGGCAGCGAGTTCATCACCCTCGAACTCCCTTTGGGGTTGTTCATTCAGATGTTTGGGGTCCTTCTGTCACAAACTCCATTTCGGGAGACCGTTGGTTTGTAACTTCCATTGATGGCTACAGTCGATCGACCTGGCTCTCAAACACAAAAGTGAAGTTTTATCCACTTCTAAATATTTTTATGCTCTGGTTTGTAATCAGTATAATGCAAATAATGGAAATCTTCGGTTCTGACAACTAGCAAGGTCTGTCGAAAGTGTTAAGTATTCTTTTTTATCCTACGCATATATTTTTCGCTCATATTTACCCCTTCATTACATAGTATGTTTCAAAAGGTCTTTCTTTCTTTTCGAGAACACCTCGAGAGGGGCAGGGGGTTCCTGCAATTCATTAAGAAGAAGAGAATTGCCCGGTTAATCAGGGATAACCGGGTGAAAACCCGATACAAACACACACCTACCACACGATTGATTAAGGGACAACCGTGCGAAACCCCGACCACACGATTGATTAAGGGACAACCGTGCAAAAAATCTCGACCACATGATTGATAAAGGGACAATCATACAAAAACCCCACAACAATGACAGGCCTCGCCACCCACGAAGCGCCGGAATGTCACCAACCGCGGAGCAAAGCCACAACCCCACCTCATAGGGCCACCGCCGCACCGTATCCCGGGGCCGCCACCCCGGCATCCAACCAACAACCTCGAGACCACCGTCTCGACCTCCTCCACCCCGCCGACGAGACTAAACAGGACGGCAAGAGCAAAGCCAACAGACGCAGGCTAGGTCTCCAAAGGAGACGCCCCTAAGGGGGGAAAATGTTGAAATATAGTATGGGCTATAGGCCCATATAACAATTTCTGAAATCTCTAAAGGCCCATGTGGGAAAAATGACTAGGTGGTGTGGGAAGTTTAGTACCACCCCTGATTTGGAGGAAGAGTTGGACCTCCTTATAAGGGATTCTCTTCCGCATGCTATTGGAGCTTGAGAAGAGAAGTGGTTCCCGCGCGCTCCTCCTCCGCAGCCAGCCTCGTCACGACGCGACACGCGCGCGCCGTGTGTTGCGTTGCGGGAATGAGCCGAGCTGAGCTCACACATATGCGCTTAATTTTTGCCGGTCAGAAATGGAGAGTCCGTATCAGACGCGCCACAAATCTGAGACGTTGGATCGTGGGCTGCTACTTGTGAGCTGCGTTGGAATTTCCTCGAAGAGGAGAGGATGATGCAGTACAGTAGAGATAAGTATTTCCCTCAGTTATGAACCAAGGTTATCAATCCAGTAGGAGAACTAAGCAGAACCTCGTTAGCAGCATCTACACACACAAAAGCAAATCTTTTTTGTTCTATCTTATATGGCCTTTTTTTGCATTTTTTTTGTTTTTTCATAATATCATGGCAAAATTTCCACACTCAATTGTCATGAGGTGTGCATGAACATCATGGCAAATCATGAAAATTTCTGTAATATACTTTTTTTCATGATTATATGATAGTTTTGTTTATTAAAGCATGGCAACTTTTTGTTCCTGGATTTTTTTCAGGTAGTGTTTTTCTTGGTCCAGTGCATTTTTAGGCCTTTTTTTTGTGTTTTCTCTATTTTTTTTAGGGACAGAAGCAGTGTTGGGCCTTCAATATTGTAGTTCTTTGTTTTTTTTTTAATTCTTGTAGGCAATGGCGTTTATGGGCTTCTCCCATTTTGGGCTGGTCCACTGGAGGGGAGGAGCCAGATTGTTCTGCTAGCGACAAGTTTATGTGCCGTGGGATTGTTCGGGCTGGACGGGTACTTCTACCAAACGAGTTCATTCGTTCCAGCGACCCTCCCAGCACGAACGATTCGTTCGGGCTGGGGTGTCCCCAGACCGAACCTTCCAGCGATATCGGGGGGTCCTTGACCAAATACCCTTGAATGTATATATAGACTACTAATATACGTAGTAGAATCCCTAAAACTTACTGTATGTTGATAAACATCTGTATGATGCTTGCAAACTCCACCATGAACTACCCCTTTCCTTAAGGAATCTCTGGTTCATAATTGTAGCGTCATTCCAACCGTGGCGTGCCCGAATTGTTAGGATGACACCCGCAGTTCAAGCCTCCTTGCTCGACAAGGTATTTAAATTTGAAAACCATTTTTTCCTCAATTTTTCCACCGGGTACTCTATCTATACGCGAGAGAAGAACAGGAGCCGAGATCGCGATTGGTACTACTCGATCTCCCTGCGGACCTGGTCGTCGGCGCCGTGGAGGGAAACCTGATCTCCGTGCGCGAGCATGGTGATACGTGCAGATCGGACGGCACAAAAAACAGCTTGAGACGAATTCAAAAACAGACGTCTGGAAAATAGAAAAGGTGAAGAAAAAAACAAGGGAGTACAACATATTACCGGGGGTACCTTTATATATTCTATTTAAATCGAAAAAGAAAGGAAGAAAAAGCTCAATTATTTTTTAGGACAACAACAACAACAAAAACTCGTATTTACGGAGTCCACGGTTGTTTTGTTTTTTACAAGATGATGAGGGAAATTCGTGTATATGAGTCGCTCCAGGCCTCCAGCCCAGCCCATTATCAGATGTGACGATCAGCTTCATCCTCACCTCTCTCTCGCCGTTCCCTCGCCGCCGGCGCCACCGCGCAGCCGCCTACAGCAGTACACCATGCTCCGCCTCCACAAGTATGTCCTCACCCAACTGCTCCCTTCTTCCTCTGCCTCCACCATCTCCCCTCTCCACCGCCTCATCTCCGCCGCCGCGCCCGCAGTTTCCCCGAACCCTAGCTTCGCCGTGGAGGAGTACCTCGTCGCCACCTGCGGCCTCACCCGAGCCCAGGCCCTCAAGGCCTCCGCCAAGCTCTCCCACCTCAAATCCCCCACCAATCCCAACGCCGTCCTCGACTTCCTCGCCGGCCTCGGCCTCTCCAGCGCCGACGTCGCCGCCCTCGCCGCCAAGGACCCGCTGTTCCTCTGCGCCGGCGTGGAAAAAACCCTGGCCCCCGTCGTCGTCGGACTCACCGGCCTCGGTCTCTCGCGTTCTCAGATCGCGCGCCTCGTCTCGCTCACCGGCGCCACTTTCCGCTGTAGATCCATCGTCTCCGGGCTGCAGTACTGCTTGCCCCTCTTCGGCTCCTCCGAGAACCTCCTTCGAGCCCTCAAGGGTGGCTCCGTTCTCGGGTCCGACCTCGAGCGGGTGGTCAAGCCCAATGTCGCCTTCCTGCACGGGTGCGGGCTAGGTGCTTGCGATATTGCCAAGCTCTACGTACGTACACCATCGCTGCTCAACATCAGCACGGAACGCATCCGGACAGCAGTGGCGTGCGTTGAAGGTCTTGGTGTATCCCGTGGATCTCCGATGTTCAGACATGCCCTACAAGCTGTTGCATTCCTCAACGAGGAGAAAATCACCACCAAGGTAGAGCACTTGAAGAAAATGTTCAGGTGGTCGGATGCCGACGTGAGCATTGCTTTTTCTAAGGCTCCAACGTTGCTAGCGAGGACTACGGAATCGCTGCAGCGCAGGTCTGAGTTCCTCATCTCTGAGGTGGGCTTGCAACCGGCTTACATTGCTCAACAGCCGGCAATTGTCTGTTACAGCCTAGAGGGCCGGCTCAGGCCCCGGTACTATGCTGTAAAGTTTCTCAAGGAAAATGGATTGCTCAAGCGCAACCCGAGCTACAGCACTGTTTTCACGGAGACCGAAAAGGCATTCAGGGAGAAGTTCATATGCCCTCACAAGGAAGCTGCACCACACCTTGAAGAAGACTATGATGCTGCTTGTAAAGGGAAAGTGCCGACTAATTTCACACTCACATGAGCCAAGAATGGGCTATGATGTAATTGTGTGCTGGTTGTCCGCTTTTGTATGACTGTTAGATGCTGGGTTGGTCGTTGCTAACGTGTGATGGAATTGATAATTTGATCCCTGAATACTGGTATGTAATGCTATCACTCGGCAGAGAAGAAACCATGGATTGGTTATGAACTTCTTCGTCCTCATTCAGGTTTTAAACACACTTACTGGAACCAACTAAGTAAGTTTGAGATCAGGCCATTCTTCAATGCATTAGAATTTCAGTTTTCAAGTTCGTTGCTGGTGCGTTGAGACAATGAGCCAAGGTAAGGTCTCCTTCATGTGGTTAATGCACTCCTAATGTTTTTGCAATTCATAGTGGATAACTGGAGGAGCAATCTGATGCATGTCCAAATTTAGGTAAATAGTCTTTTTGGAAGCAGCTGGAGGGGATGTTGCCTGGTGGTGTTAGCATTTCCTATTTAGGGCCCAAGGTTAATTCACCTGGCTTTAGTTTAATCTATTTTTCAATTATGATTTGATATGAAAATATCATTTTGGTTTGCTCATACACAGATTCATAGTGCCCCTTTTTTTGCTTTAACTAACCAACCAAATATATACGTATTCATTCAACTATGGAAAGTGTCTGGAAGTGAGTTCTCCTTCAGTTGTAACGATTTGGAGCCATTGGGCTGCATGATAAAATGTGCAGGGCTCACATCTGTACAGTTAATATAAAGAAAACATCGAACTCTCACATGGAGGATGGTTGGCATCATTTAAGTTTAAGTAAGTAAACTTAGGTGCCTCTGTTCATTTTTATGCTACTACCTCGGATCCATAATAAGTGTCGCAGTTTTGAACTGAGTTGGTTCAAAACTGCGACACGTATTTTGGATCCGAGGGAGTAGTAAATAGTAATGTTATTGAGACAATGGAGAAGCACTTGCTGCTAGTGATGTTATCGAAACAAAGAAGCACTAATTTTGTACTGTGTTTATTGTGGATTTTCATGCTCTGCACCATGGCCATAAATCATGTATTTAGTGTGCATGTCAGCTTAAGATTTTTAGTTCATTATTGTGTTTTGGTCCTGTGGATAATTGTTTGTGCCAAGCACCACCAGGAGGTTCACTAGCAGCTACTCCCTCTGTAAAGAAATATAAGATCGTTTAGATCACTACTTTAGTGATCTAAACGATCTTATATTTCTTTACAGAGGGAGTAGCTGTTTTTCTTCCTTCTATGTTTGAGCTAGCTCTTCTTTAGTTTGGCTAAAACTGAGTGCTTAATTTGTTGCTTTGGTCGGAGTGATTGTGAATATCGGCAGTGACTGCCATACTCATAATGCTGCCAAATAGCTGGTGTCATATACAGCCATACTCTGAATACATGGTCTGAATATCGGCAGTGACTGCAGGTTCTTAATTACTTCCCCCTAGTATTTTTGTTTGCTCATAATGCTGCACATAATCTGCTAGCTTTTTGGGGCAGATTACTTCCAACTGGCCACATAATCTGTACTTGAATTGGTTTTCACCATCTCTGGTGTTCATCTAGAGAAAGATACCATTGAAGTTCAGTGACGCAGAGTAAAATTTGATACCTGTGTCTGTATGATTTTCGCCAAGGGAAAATTAAGGATTTGAACCATGTTTGATCCAAAAACACAAAGAACTCCAGTACTTTTTTAACTTCCAAAGTAGCTGCCAAAGCATGCTAGAATTAGTTGAACTTCTATTTTTCAAGATTGGTTGTAGTTGTCATGGTCTGTTTTTTCTGAAACAAAGTAATCATTTCAAGCTGGCCGTACTTATAAGCTTTCATACATCCACTTATCTGTAGATTAAGTGTTTTCCACGTGTCATTTTGCCGTGTTGTTAATGCTCTAGTTATTTTACTTGCCAATGCAGGGCTATGGAAAGGCTCCTGGGGGTAAGAATTGCTTTTATTGGAGATGGACCTTAAAGGTGTGTGATTGCTCAACTGTCAAGGACCTGTTGTTTCAGTAAGACACAAACCTGTTGAAGTTTTTGCAGTGGTTTTTCTTCCTAGGTTTCATTAAGATTTTGTTGCCTTTTTGGCGATGATAAAGGAGATTTTGTGGCAGTCCATGCAGTAAATCTATATCATGCAGCACACACTTGAGTGTTTACATGTTTCATCAAGTTTGTCTGACCTATGATGATATTGAAGCCCAACTGTCCATTGGCCTTGACTTGCTCTGCTCAGTGCAAATGATAAAACCGTTCCCCTTATAAATTGTGATTGCTAGCAGATGCCTCTCTTACCATTTTCATATATCTCATCACTCCCGTGTAGGTATTTCATTATGTAACTAAAATGCTAGGATGCACAAGTTGACAGTTTGTAATTGGCCAAGCAAACTGTTAAGTTTATTAGTCTACCTCTTTTTCTGATGTTGTCAACTTATCACGAACTCTTACATTTTGTTTTGTATCAATATGGCCAGAACAGTTGACATAAAGTTTATGGGTTTCTCTAAGAGGTAAAGCACCATCTTTTTTTTTTTTGAACAAAGCAAGGCACCAACAGGCGCCCAATTCCATTTCAGCTCATAAGTACAGCAGTGAATACAGTGGCAAGAAGATAGATAGCAAGGAGAACTACAGCCAGAGGGGTAGAGCTGAAAGAGAAAGCAAAGATAGGTTGAGAAAGAAACTCAACCAGATGATCAACAGCTAATATAGAAAGCACTGAGGAAAAACATGCCATCAGCCACAAAAGTAGTTGTAACAGCCCATCTGGATCCAGAGTAGAATGTGAAGAATTGCTGATGCTTTGAAGAGAAGCAGATGCAAGATACCAGCCTATATATTGATTGCTGCCTTCACTTGCTGGTAGTCCACAGGATGAGAGTGCACCATCAGAAATATAGTTTGGCAGCAAACTCCTTGAACCTGCATTTCACACCCTTGTGGCCATAGCTTATCCTGTACAGAATGCAAGCCTGCAAGGAATCTTAAAAAAGAGGAAGAAGGCCAGCGCTTTCTGCAAAAGATAAAGAGAAAAACCTGCCCGCAGGCGCATGTGAGCTAATAACAGTGAATAGTATGCAGATTTATGCCCTGAATCTGAAAGTGAGAAAGAAGAGAAACCATAGGGCAAGACTGATGGGAATGAGCATGAGCAAAGCAAGAGATTTGAGTGGTAGCATTAGATCTAAAAACCTGCTGTGCAAGATTATGAGCAATACCATTTATATCCCTGGAAATGTGGAACACTTGGGCATTCAAATTAGAGGTGACTTTGAAGAAATGAGCAAGATCATTCCTAATATTCCAAGGAGTGGCCGAAATATTTCTTAAGGCAGCAAAAGAGGCTAAAGACAGACAAACCATGAGGAAAGTGGAATTAGCAAGATTAAGCCTCAAAGCTAGTTGTGCAGCACAGGAGAGAGCCACAGCTTCAGCCTGCAATGGAGTAGAGGTAGGAGGGGCCGAAGCCTGAACCTGTACATTGAGCTCGCCCTGATCCGAAGGTATGGAAATAAAGACACCTATACCTGTACCCACTTGCCCTTGTGCGAGACCTGGAATTTTTGATGACCTAAATGCTGCATCAGAGAATATTTTAGTCCCAGGAACTAACAAGTCAGACTTAAGCGTTTTGCCCTGCAAAGGAAGAACATGAGCTTCATGAACATCATTAGAGTGAAGTCTTGAAGATGGCAGGGATTAAACCAAACGATGTCTGAAGGTATTTCCCCTGCATGGTACATATGTGACCTGGATTTAGCTGCTGCATGCGCATCCTTTTTTTTTTTTTCTGTACATGATTTTAAAATACCAACCTAGTTTTTAGATAGCTGCTGGAAGATCAAACTTCAGATTTTGTTGAAATAACTTTACTTCAGATTTAATTGCTGAAATCAATTGTTATGAGGATAATACCCAGTACTACAAACTGATCCCCTTCGATGCACCAATTTACAGGAAGAAACCATTAAGCTCTAATTTCTGAGCGAGCCGGTTTATTTGATAAGTAATTCGGAGGGAGTATGTACTAAGCGCAATTTGTGACATGCAAGGAGGCACACAAGCGTTGATGTGGCCTCTTGCTTTGATTCTTTGTTGGATCCTCTTGCTTTGATTACTTTGCACATTAAGCTCCATGCTTCCTCTTGCTGAAGACATGTTTGATCTACATTCCCGCTACATGCCCCTACAAGTTTTGTACTCTCAAGTCTGAATCGGAGCTGAAAGTTTTGAATTCTGAGTCTTCCTTCCTCGCCTACATCCTATTTTCTATAGTATTTTTTTTTTTGAGACAATCCTGTTTTCTATAGTAGTAGGTGAAAGTTGTTTCTGGGCCTCTTGGACTTAGTTGGCAAAGTCTGTTTTTTTTTTCTTCTCTAAATGGCAGCTGAAACAATTTCATCAGTGACGATGTATATCTATCTACTACTGTTCTTTCTGTAGAGGTTATTTACCAACTGAACATTGCAAATACACAAAAATAGGAGAGCCTAATGATCAACATGACAGTTGATTTTAAACGCCACCAAGTTCAAAATGAGAGAGAGAGAGATTTCTGCAGGGACACAATAAGCAAGTAACTAGGTGCCATCATGTTTCGTGCCCATTTTTGCTTAATTCGCTCATGTTGCAAGTGTTGCTCGACATTATTCCACTCGACAAACTGGTTTAGATCCTGGCTGCACGCCGCAGGATGGTTTCATTGTGATTACATCGCTCACTTGCAATTCGTGGTCGGATCAATGCTCATTCTCCGCTGAGTAGAGCATATGATTACAAAGAAAGAGAAAGGAGAAAAGCTTTTTTTTTTTGAGTGGTAAGAAAGGAGAAAAGCTGGATTATGTTTTTTTTAGGGTTAGAAAAGCTGGATTGTGTTTTTAGGAAAACAAGAGGTTGGTGTATACGACAGCCCAGCCCATTATCAGATGTGAGAGAGGCTGACGGGTGGGGCCACTTGTCATCATCATCAAGGTCGAACCAGACCAGATCAGACCACGCAAATCATCACCACTCTGTCTCTCCGCTCGCACCAGCGCGGCCGTTCCCTCGCCGCCGGCGCCACCGCGCCGCCGCATACAGCAGTACACCATGCTCCGCCTCCACAAGTATGTCCTCACCCAACTGCTCCCTTCTTCCTCTGCCTCCCCTCTCCGCCGCCTCATCTCCGCCGCCGCGCCCGCCATCTGCCTGAACCCTAGATTCTCCGTGGAGGACTACCTCGTCGCCACCTGCGGCCTCACTCGAGCTCAGGCCCTCAAGGCCTCCGCCAAGCTCTCCCACCTCAAGTCCCCTTCCAAGCCCGACGCCGTCCTCGCATTCCTCGCCGACCTCGGCCTCTCCGGCGCCAATGTCGCAGCTCTTGTTGCCAAGGACCCCAAGTTCCTCTGCGCTGGCGTGGAGAGAACCCTGGCCCCCGTCGTCGTCGGGCTCACCGACCTCGGTCTCTCGCGTCCCGAGATCGCACGCCTCGTCTCGCTCGCCGGTGAGTTCTTCCGCCGTAGATCTGTCACCTCGAGGCTGCCGTACTTCCTGTCCTTCTTTGGCTCCCACGAGAACCTCCTCCGGGTACTCAAGTACAACCCCAGTCTCCTCGGATGCGACCTCGACAGGGTTGTCAAGCCCAATGTCGCCTTCCTGCGGGAGTGCGGGCTAGGTGCTTGCGATATTACCAAGCTGTGCAGCCGTGTGCCATGGATGCTCAGCAATAACCCACAACACGTCCAGGCGATGGTGGCGTGTGCCGAAGGAATCGGTGTGCCCCGTGGATCTGGGATGCTCAGGCGAGCGCTACAAGTTGTTACAATCCTCAGCCAGGAGAAAATCACCGCCAAAGTGGAGCACTTGAAGAAAACGTTCAGGTGGTCGAATGCTGAGGTGGGCATTGCTGTTTCTAAGGCTCCAGTTGTGCTGAAGAAGACTAAGGAATCGCTGCACCGCAGGTCCGAGTTCCTCATCTCCGAGGTGGGGTTGGAACCGGCATACATTGCTTGTCGTTCGGCAATACTCACATACAACTTGGAGGGCCGGCTCAGACCCCGCTACTACGTTGTCAAATTTCTCAAGGAAAATGGATTGCTAGATCACGACCGGGACTACTATGCTGCAGTCATGATCAGCGAGAAGGTATTCGTTGAGAAGTTCATATGCCCTCATAAGGATGCTGCACCGCACCTCGCTGATGACTATGCAACAGCTTGCAGAGGGGAGGTTCCAGCTAGATTCAGTTTCACATGAACCAAGACTAATAAGAAAATTGGTTTGTTCATTATGTCATTCAGTAGAGAAGAAAGCATTGCACACATTTTGGAACTAGGAGAGTATGAGATCAGGGCATTCTGCAAATGCTTTGAAGTAACAATGAGTAGTATTTCTGCACACTCTCTGTTTGTATGTTCTGAAATGGCCATTTCAGTTTTGAATGCAATCCTCAATCAATCTTTCCATGAAAGAATGTTCTCATTTTGGCCATGAAGATGATATGAAGTCTCAACCTTTCCTTTGGACCTCTTTTTCCATGGGAAACAATTTTGGATTTGTTGATGTGCTAATCACTGTTGAGGATCCAGTTTTGATCTAGTTTGTTGGTTGCTTGCTTTAGTTCTTCTAAGCTGAAATATTCCTTCTTCCTGCAGTAGCTTTGTTTATAAGATATTAACTGTTGTGAAAGCACGCCATTGTTGACTAGTAGTTTGTATATCAGTTTTTTTTGTTTATTTGTCTCTTGTAGTTTTGGATGACCTTCTGGGTGATACTTTTCTAGGGGCATCTGATCTCGAAACTGAATAGTTGAGTATATCACCACGTAAACAGATATTTCTAACGCCCTGTTGCTTTTGCTGGAGAAGCAAATTGACGCTTGTATGGTAATGGTATGGTGCTGACAAACAGAGGGCATTTCATACAATAAGGGAAGTTATGTTATGGTAACCTTAAAAAGGGTTATGGCATTATCATGTTAGTTTCTGCTATATCTTTTAGCTAATTTTATTCCATAAAAGCACTATCCATAATTCCATATAGATTGTGAGGGCATCTTATCCCTTAGCATATTTGTTTAGGATAGTAAAGTGGGTCTTATGTACCATCATTTTTGCAAATTTCTATCTGGAAATTCGGAATAGGAAAAGGAAAAAAGACGGATGGGATGCCATGTAGTCTGGAAGCTTGCAGAATTTCAGATATAGGAATTACTAGATACCTCAGTCTACGAACTAACCTGTGTGAGGATGGTGCGCATTTTGTTTGTTCCTGATGTGAGGCTGCAGAAGTTGTAAGAAATGAGATCTCAGGTGTGTGTTTGCATTTAAAGATCAGCTGTGTGTCCCACTTCTCTGGTGCTTGTTAAAATTATAGAATCAAGATTAATGAAATGTAGGCGAAGCGAACAGGTCGGTTGATGAAGTTTTTTCGAAACGGAGGCAAAAGTTTTTGCCTCATCTATTAATTAAGAAAAAGAGAGTTGCCTGGTTAATTAACGGAAAACCAGGCTAAAACCGTTACAAACCGCCGAGCGGCACACCCAAGATGATCCACCCACACCTCAACAAAGAGGACCTTATCAAGATACATTCTGGCGTCATCATCATCTCTTCTCCCCAATAGGCGTCGTCGCCCTCCCTAGTCTCCGAGCAAGCGACTCCGACTTTGTCGAAGACAACCTCAACTCAACCCTCACCGTAGAGACTGTGTAGAAACCCAAAAGACCTGTGCCAAACCCAGCCACTCGCATCGAAGGCAGCGCAACTCCGACTCTAATGGAGAGCTCCGAAGGAGAACCACGCACTGCTGGTGTCGTGGTTTTGTCACGACAGATGCCCTTGTGAAAGGACTTGGAGATGAGGCCATCGCACAAGTGTGGAAGCTTAACGGGGTTGATCGGGAACGGAAAAACGCCGAGTTACCCAGGTTCGGCCCCTCACGGTGGAGGTAAAAGCCTACGTCCTGCTTGATTATATTGTTGTGGTTCTCGATTACAAGGATACGGATTCGCTAACCTAGCTTTCGAGAGATTGCAACTTAGTCTTTTTCGTATAGGTGCTCCCCTTTATATATACAGGTCGAACCCTAGATTACATGAGAGTCCGGGTCATCTTTTGACCCGTCTCCTATTCTTTCCTACTTGTTCTCCAAGACGGCCTTCGCGCCACTCATCTTCCTCGTGAGCCGGCCCATTGCCTAAGCCGGCCTTTCCCGCTAGGCCTCCTCAAGCCGGCCCGCCAAGAGTCCTTTAGCCCTGCAGTGAGTTGACCCGCTGAGCCTGCTCTATGGCCGGGTTATCACCCTGCCGGGTCTATATGCTGGTAAATATCCCCAACATTAGCCGACTTGAATTCATTCATGTTAAACTTCACCCTGGAAAACAAACCTTAGTAAGATATTCTCCAAATGCTTCCCAAGCCGGTCCTTTAGAACATTGTCTTTGACTGGCTCGATTCCCCGGGTTAAGTAGATCGCCGGGTCATTCCTTTGGTTCCAGACTTTGCATTTTTCATCGCCTTCGTCTCACGACGTTTCAATTTATCTCCACAAGATCCGGAATGACGTCATAGAGAATCTGAGTAGATTTGTATTGCCTCGTCGGGCGCGAAAATCGAGGAGCCCCTTTCGCCATTGTTTACTGTGCCGCCTAGGATTTCGCGCATGCCGTTTGGGGGCCCAGCGGTGCCCATAAATAGACCGCCCTTTTCATTTCCTTCTCTTCTACTCTTCTTCTTCCTCCAAGCGTCCGACGCCAGCAGCCTCCTCGAGCTCGTCGCCTCCACTCGCACAGCGCCGCCTTGAGTCATCCCGACGTCGCCGGAGCTGACCCGATCTGACCAGGCCGCACCGCCGCGCTTCCTCCTCTTCAAGTTCCCTCCGACCAGATCTGTAAGTACATTCCGCCATTACCGCGGTTCCCTTGAGTTTCTTCCGTGTTCTTCGCGGTAGCCATGGTAGATTTCAAATGCACCGAGCCCCTTTCGTTTTTAGTTTGCAGCCATCCCGCAGCATTTTTCTCATTTAGTAGATCCATTATGCTATCTTAACGAAATCCCACTGCAGTTTATCTTTACAATACGAAGAACACGCTTAGCTTTTATCTCTTCATTTTTATCCCTTTTGTAGATCCGTAAAATTTTCTCATTTCATATAAATCTGTTCGCGGACTCGTAGCCCAGACCTTGCTTCAACACTTGTAAAAAACTCGTGACATGTAGTTCCCGGCTTATCTGTGCTAATAATCTTGACCCGGTAACTTATCTGCCACCTCTTTCGTAACTCTGCCAAATTCTTACTTGCCGGCTCGTTTGCACCATTCGTACTGCATCAGAAAGCTCATAATACCGGCTCATAATACCTTCTCTTTTTCATGGCAGCTGAAACCATGCCTCCAAAGCCCAAGATCGTCAACTGGGCCAAGTCCAGCATGTCTGAATTGAGCCTGCAAGCCTTGGCAGATTCCGGGTTGCTGCCAGCTAAGGATATAATTTCATGGCGAGCTCCTGAAGAAGAGATCTACCCTCAACCCGGCGAGGATGAGATCGTCGTATTTGCCGATCACGTTTCGAGGGGCTTCCGTCCTCCCGGCTCAAAGTTTTTCCGGGACGTATTGCACTTCTTCAATATCAGGCCTCAAGACTTGGCCCCCAATTCCATCTTCAACCTTTGCCAATTCCAAGTGTTTTGCGAAGTCTATCTATAGCTCGAGCCGTCTCTCAGCCTATTTCGGGAATTCTTTTACTTGAACCGCCAAACTGAGCACAAGGACGGGCCAAGCGTTGAACTCGGCGGGATTTCTATCCAACGTCGAAAGAACATCGTCTTCCCAAATGCCAAGCCGGCCAACCATCCCAAGGGGTGGCACAGGACCTGGTTTTACTGCAAGGACACCTCCCCTGAGGGTCAGAACAAATTGCCGGGTTACCGTGCAACCCGGCTTACCAACGCAACCTTCCCGGGTCTTGCTCCCCAAGAAGAGAGAGAGAATCTGGAGCCTCTCTATCCGAAGATGAACGGATTGATTGCGCACGGCCTCACCGGTGTCAATCTGACCCGGACTTGGGTCGAGGGGCGAATCCAGCCACTCAGCTCCAGAACCCGGCTCATGCACACATACACCGGCCACCACGATGACCCGCTCCGTTTCAGTTCGGTTAACCTTAAGGAGAAGGAAGTCCTAAAGTTTGCCAAGAAGCTTCTTGGCGAAACAAAGGACGATATCAAGCTTGTGGGGCTCGCCCCATTATTTTTCAACAACCTGGCCCCTGCGGTAAGCCGTTTCTGTCCTCTTCACCTTGACTTTACTGTTCCCTTTATCGTGACTCAGTCGACCCGCCCGTATACAAGAGAATGACGATTGGTGGCGGGTTGAAGCCCAAGACCCGGCTCTTCGAGAGGACGATGAAGAAGAGTCGGATAATGAAGAAGACCATGAGGTAGAACTTGACTCCCTTGGCCGCCTTTTTAACCAGATTGCTGATGCTTACTCATCTCAGGAGGAAGCTGAAGTTAGCCACCACAACGAGCCAGAGGTAACTTTGATCTCCTCCGACTCTGACTCCCCAATACCTATTCGAAAGAAAACCCGGGCTGTAATCCGCAAAGTTCGAAGGAAACCCCGGGTTGCCGTCCGTAAAGTCCCCCTTTCACACCAGGATGCTCATTTGGATCCCCAATTTGTTTTGAAGAAAACACAGCAAGCCGGAACCTCAAAACAGAAGACCCGGAGTTGTGAAGGCGAGTTGAGTGGCAGGCTTCCATATGAGCCGCCATCCCGTAGAGCGCGGGCAGAGGTGCTTCTTAGTCCAACTCCCTCTTTTCCTCTAGCTGGTTGTTTCAAGGAACCCTTACACTTAAATGACTCGGCCTATCAGACGTCCCCCTCTTCGGATGAATCAAGTGCCACTCAGGCGCCGGCTTTCAACATCAACCCGGGGTAAGCATATTAACTATTCTTGTGTCATCCAACGACTCTCTACGTTATAACCTTTAACTGACTTGAGTCTTTGCTCCTTATACAGTGCCAAGGCCATCAAGAAGAAGACGAGCGCCGCAGCCGGGTCATCTGACCCGGTTACTCAAACGGTCCCTCGGGAAGAGATGGAGGCCCCCTTGATTATTCAGGATGAGCCGGCCTTTCAGCCCAGCCCGCCGCCTCGAGATACCGCAAGCCCGGCTCGCGCTTCCTCTCCTGTTCAGGAGAAGGAAATATTTACTGAAGATCAAACTGAAAAGCCGCCCGAGGCCCCGGCTCAAGAGGAGGTGACGGTGATTGACAAACAGCAGACTGCTCCGCCTGAGACCTCCACTGCCCTCACCAAAATTCCTGCCAGGGCTGAGCCGCCCATGAAGGACAAGGGGAAGGCGACTCTGGACTTCTCCGCTTTTGAAGACCAAGACGCCAATGCCCTTCACCAAGCTGTGCTGACCCGGCTGTCTGAAAGCCGGGACACAGAAATTGCGATGATATCCTCCATGAAGCGGAAATACGAGGTAATTGCGCCTTCTGACATGAACCATATATATATGTAGCCCCCAAGGGCCGGGTCATTATGAAATGATGACCCGGGACTTCCAAATTTATTTCGCCTGCATAACCTCAGTTAACAGCTCCAAAGGCCGGCTCGTCATATCATGACGGGCGGGTCTCCTATGCGTAATAAGATCAAATCATGCATTAGCCCCCAAGTGCCATGTAGAATGCCTGCATATGCATGGAACTTGCTTGTTTTGCCTTGTTAAGAAGCGCTAAAATCCGTAGCCCCCATGCGCCGGGTCGACCGGAAGGGCGGCTCGGGACATGTATAGACAATGTATAATTGAGGCTGCTGTGCAGGACATGTTGAACCAGGCGGAGACCCAAGCTTCCTGCTTCCGAAAGGAAGCAAGGAAGGAGAAGAAACTGCTCCAAGCCGCTAAGAAGGCCTTTGTAGAAGCCAACAAATCCCTGGTCGTGGTGAGGAGCACTTTGAAAGAAACCGAAACAGCAAGAACCGCCCTAGCCGCGCGTGCTGAAGAGGCCGAGGCCAAGCTTGAGCCGATGACTCAAGAACTGGCGACTCTAAAGGGCCAGATCACCGCCATGTGCCGGGCTATCTTTGGTAAGTAAAACAGACCGCTATGCACCGATTATTCCGACTTGAATATGCTAAGCCGGCTTACTGATCGCACGGACTTATTCGTGAAGGTCGCAAGAACCAAACCCTTATTCAGCAACCCTTGGTGAAATTGAAGGCGGTGTATACCCTTGTAGAGCAGCTGTACATAGGCGGCTGTCGTTGCATAATGGCCGCAAAGAACACCAAGGCGCCGCCGCAGTTGATTGCTGATACATTGAAAGAACTATCAGTTGTGCCCAAGTGGTTCGACGACTGGAAAAAGGCGGCTTGCCGCACTGGGGCTCTAACAGCGTTTGCCCGAGCCAAGGCATATGTGCCAGAACTCGATCCGGCTCAGATTGTGGGCGGGTACCCAGAGTTCAATGTGGACGACTCGCCCTTCACCAAGAAAGACTTTCAACGCTGTATCAAAGAAACCCGGGTTGCAGCCACCGAGATTGCCGAAGAAGCAGATCTGACCAAGTACCAGGCCGGCTATACAAAGGAGAACGAGCGGATGGAGACACCAAATCATGAGCCGGTTGCTCTAACCCGAACGCGTAAGCCATCTTTCGCTCCTGAAGTCGACCCCTCCTCCCTGATAACAGTCGATGCCCTATTTGAAGCGTTGCGCTCAATTCAGTGGTCGACCGGCGAGTCAAGTCAAGAGGCGGAGGATGACGACGGCCACGAAGAGCCGGCACATGGTCCTTCGTCAGGCGCGGGCGCCAGCTTTAACCCGGCGACATAAAACGCCGGCTTATCCTTTTGTAAGCTGAACTGAAAAATCTTTGTCGTGGCCGCAGCTGATGGGCGGCTTGTAATAGTGTAGCATGAAAACACTTATTGCTGATGCCAGTGCCATCGCGTACTAGGCTTGTTTATTGCCTGTACAAATATTGTGGATGCCTTGCTTCTGTAATCCTCTTTTGGGCTTCGAGAGCCGGTTTTTGCAGTAAGAGTGATTCTGCTGAAACAATAACAATTGCATATAATTGTGATGGATGAAATCACATAAACAACTAGTAATCTTTGTTACTGTTTGCAATGAGTCAAGAATATCAAAGTGAACTAAAGTAAATGCTCTCTATGAATGTATGCATGTATGTAGATATGAGATGAATGCAGAAAAGAAAACATAACTGCAATAAGCCGGTTTTCATAAAACCCAGCTTGACAGACCGGCTTATAAAGCTCAAGTTTGATTTTGCTTTCATGAAGCTGGCACTTTGGCCTGTTGGTTTGTCCTCGCTTTCTGAAAGCCGGCTCTCATGCAACCAATCGAACGTTTTAACTCTGATGAATTCAGGGTCACCTATGTGATTGACTCATCAGACGTACGCCGGGTCGCTTTTTTAGGGAGTAGCATCTTGCTAACAGGCAGGTTTAACCAACTTTGTGGCATCTCGCCGGGTTAAAAGGTTTTGTAAGCTAAACTCAATTGAGTTGAAAGCCCCCAAGTAACCAAGATCAACAAATAAAGATCCATCACACAAGTTTTGAGGCGAAACAACACTTTTATACAGTGTTGTTGGTCGTTATTTTATTTGATCAAAAATAGGTATACACATGATAGAAGGTATGTACAAAGATGTGACCCAGTCGATGACTCATGTGTAGTATGGCCGGAGTTGGGCAATGTTCCAGGGCCGGCTTGTTTCCTCCTCAGAGGTACGTGATTTATCTGCCTCACGTATATCAATCAGGTAATATGACCCGTTGTTAAGATTCTTGCTGACCACAAAGGGCCCTTCCCAAGGTGGTGAAAGCTTATGCATGCCTGTCTGGTCTTGTATCAGACGGATCACTAAGTCACCTTCCTGAAAAGTGCGGCTTCGAACTCTACGGCTGTGATAGCGACGTAGATCTTGTTGATAAATTGCTGATCTGGACACGGCAAGTTCGCGTTCTTCTTCCAGGGCATCAAGAGTGTCTTGTCGAGCTTGCTCATTATCTGATTCCACATAAGCCGCCACGCGAGGGGAATCATGACGAATATCGCTTGGAAGTACAGCTTCTGCACCATAGACCAGGAAAAACGGCGTATAGCCTGTTGACCTGTTAGGAGTAGTCCGTATGCTCCAAAGCACCGCAGGTAATTCTTCTTCCCAGCAACCCGGCGTGCGCTGTAAAGGCATCATGAGCCGGGGTTTGATACCACGTAGCAATTCCTGATTGGCTCTTTCTGCCTGCCCATTAGACTGAGGATGCGCAACCGATGTTAAATCAAGCCGGATATGCTCCTGTTGACAGAACTGCTTCATGACCCCCTTGGAAAGATTGGTGCCATTATCTATAATTATACTGTGTGGATAGCCAAAACGAAATATCAACTTTTTCAGAAATTTAACGGCTATAGCAGCATCACAACGGCTGACCGGCTCCGCCTCTACCCACTTGGTAAATTTGTCCACCGCCACCAGTAGGTGCGTATGCTTGTTTTTAGAACGTTTGAAGGGTCCAACCATGTCGAGCCCCCAAACCGCAAAAGGCCAAGTTATCGGGATCATCCTCAACTCTTGAGCCGGCACATGAGCCTGGCGAGCATATTTCTGGCAACCATCACACTTGCGTACAATGTCCTCGGCATCAGCATGAGCTGTGAGCCAGTAAAAACCGTGCCGGAAAGCTTTCGCGACCAGTGATCTTGAGCCGTCATGATGTCCACAGTCACCAGAATGAATCTCATTGAGAATGGCGCGGCCTTCTTCAGGCGAAACACAACGCTGAAAAACACCCGTGACGCTTCATCGGTGCAACTCACCATTGACGATGGTCATAGACTTGGATCGTCTAATGATCCGTCGAGCAATGATCTCCTCTGTTGGCAGTTCTCCCCGGCTTAAATAAGCCAAGTAGGGGACCGTCCAATCAGGTATAGCATGGACAGCAGCCACTAGAGCCGCCTCCGGGTCAGGAATAGCCAAGTCCTCCTCTGTTGGTAACTTGACAGACGGGTTGTGTAAAACGTTCAGGAAGACATTGGGCGGCACCGGCTTGCGTTGAGAACCCAATCGAGAGAGTGCATCTGCCGCCTCGTTCTGCCAGCGATCAATATGATCGACTTGATAACCTTTGAAGTGTCCAGCAATATTGGTGACCGCGTGCCGATAAGCCGTGGGGATCCTTGGAATCCCATGTACCAGAAACTTGTTGGGCCACCAAGTCTGAGTCGCCTAAACACCTGACCCGGCTTAGGTTCATCTCCTTAGCCATCCGAAGCCCGTGAAGCAAGGCCTCATATTCTGCTGCATTGTTAGTACAGGGAAACATGAGTCTCAAAACATAACAGAACTTATCACCTCGGGGGGAAGTAATCACAACTCCAGCCCCCGAGCCTTCGAGCTGCCTTGAGCCGTCAAAGTGTATGGACCAGTATGTTGTGTCGGGCTTCTCTTCGGGAGCCTGTAACTCCATCCAATCATTAATAAAATTCACCAATGCCTGAGATTTGATTGCTGTGCGGGCCACATATTTGAGATGATGCGGACCCAGCTCGATGGCCCACTTAGCAACGCGGCCTGTCGCCTCCCGGTTCTGGATTATATCCCCAAGAGGTGCCGAACTGACCACAGTGATTGGATGCTCGTGGAAGTAATGTTTCAACTTGCGGCTAGCCATAAATACTCCGTAGACCAATTTCTGCCAATGTGGATATCGCTGCTTGGACTCGGTTAACACCTCACTGATATAATACACGGGGTGCTGGACTGGATATTCCTTTCTGTCCTCCTTGCGTTCTACAACGACTGCCACGCTCACAGCCTTGTTATTGGCCGCGATATATAGCAGCATTGGCTCCTTCTCCCGAGGGGCAGCAAGGACCGGCGGCTCAGACAACTGCTTCTTGAGGGCCTCAAAAGCCTGGTCCGCAGCATCACTCCACACAAAGTTATCCGATTTCTTAAGCAACTGATATAGCGGAATCGCCTTCTCACCGAGCCGGCTTATAAACTGACTCAGCGCCGCAACCCGCCCAACCAGCTTTTGCACGGCATTCAGGTTGGCCAGCTTAGCCAGGGTCGTGATTGCTTTGATCTTTTCCGAGTTAGCTTCAATGCCACGCTTGGAAACAAGAAATCCCAGAAGCTTTCCTGCAGGGACCCCAAAAACACACTTCTCCGGGTTAAGCTTCATCTGGTAGACACGGAGATTGTCAAATGTTTCCTTGAGATCCTCCAACAGAGTTTCCTTCTTTCGAGACTTAACCACAATATCATCAACATAAGCATGCACGTTTCGCCCGATCTGTTTGTGAAAGCAGCTTTGGACACAACGCTGGTAAGTCGCCTGTGCACACTTCAGACCAAACGGCATGGTTGTATAACAGAAAGCCCCAAAAGGTGTGATGAAAGCCGTCTTTTCCTGGTCTTCCAGCTTCATTTTGATCTGATGATAGCCAGAGTAAGCATCCAGGAAGCATAAACTCTCGCAGCCAGCCGTAGCATCGATGATCGGGTCAATACGGGGCAAGGCAAAGGGGTCACTAGGACAAGCCTTATTCAGATCTGTGTAATCAACACACATCCGCCAAGTCCCGTTTTTCTTCAGAACAAGCACCGGGTTGACCAGCCATTCAGGATGGAAGACTTCCACGATGAACCCGGCAGCTAAGAGCCGGGCCACCTCTTCACCAATAGCTTTCCGCCTTTCCTCATTAAAGCGACAGAGATACTGGCGAACTGGTTTAAATTTGGGATCCACATTGAGGGAGTGCTCAGTGAGTTCTCTTGGTACACCTGGCATGTCAAAAGATTTCCACGCAAAGATGTCCCGGTTCTCACGGATGAACTCGATGAGCGCGCTTTCCTATTTAGGATCCATGTTTGCCCCTATGGTGAACTACTTCGACGAATTGCCCGGGGTGAAATCAACTTGCTTTGTGTCTCTGGCCGACTTGAACTTGAGTAGAGGGTCTGACTCCGTCGTGGGCTTCTTCAGGGGGGTCCTATCAGACAGGTCAACATTGTCCTTATAATACCGCAACTCCTCTGCGGCGCAAGCCGTCTCGGCATATGCTGCGTCTCCTTCCTCGCACTCAAGTGCAATTTTCCGGTTGCCTTCCACTGTGATGGTTCCCCTTGGTCCTGGCATCTTCATTTTCAGGTAAACGTAGCACGGCTGTGCCATGAACCGCGCATAAGCCGGCCGGCCAAATAAGGCGTGGTATGGGCTCTTAAGCTTAACCACCTCAAAGGACAGAAACTCAGAACGCCAGTTATCCTCTGAGCCAAAGGCCACCTCTAGGGAGATTCTTCCCATGGGATAGGCCGACTTGCCAGGAACAATGTCGTGAAAGACTATAGAGGACGGAGTTAACTGCTTATCGGACAGATTCATCCGCCTGAACGTGTCGTAGTACAGAATGTTGATGCTGCTGCCTCCATCCATGAGCACCTTAGTCAGTGTATAACCGCCGACTTGCGGCGCAACCACCAAAGCCAAGTGGCCAGGGTGATCGAGGAGGACAGGATGATCCACCCTGCTCCAGGTAACCGGCTGTTCAGATCAGTTGAGATAATAAGGAGTTGCTGGTTCAACCGCATGGGCGGCTCGTTGTTGCACCTTCCGATCCCGTTTGCTGGTACTGGTGGTGAAAACGTGATACTGTCCACTATTCAACTGTTTTGGGTTACTCTGAAACTCTGTCGCACCAGCTTGGTGCTGATTTCCCTGGTTGTGTCGCTGATTGCCGCCTCCAGCATTACCAGCCCCCTGAAACCCGCCGCTTTGACCAATGTTCCCTTGAAAACCGGGTCCTGCGAAGGGCCCTTGCAAGCTGGCTCCTGAGAAGTCGGGTCCCTGGTTGGCGGGTTGTCCGCCATTGCCGCCTCCATTATGATGATTCTGGAAGACCCTCTTGGCAAACTCTTGCATCACATAGCAATTTTCCTAGGAGTGACTGGATGGCTTACCATTGTAACTGTGTTTCGGACAAGGAGCCTTGAGAGCTTCCTCGTAAGTGAGAGGGCGATTACCAGACTGCCTCCTAGAACCGTTGTTCTGACGCTGACCTTTGTTCTCTGTGTTTGTGTTCGCCACCATATCGGAACTGCCATCGTAACCCTTGCGTTTACCACCATTGTTGTTCTGCCCATTACCGTTGTTCTGCTGCTGACCCTTACCGCCAGCTTTCTTCCCCTTATCGGTTTTTTCCTCGTCTGATAGCGGATCCTTGGTGTTATTTGACTCCGCATACCGGGTTAAGACATCCATGAGGTCACCCATGTCTTGGACCTTTCGCTTGAGTCGCCCTAGCTTCTGAACTAGGGGCTGAAACTTGCACGTGCGTTCCAGAACGAGCACTGCTTGTGCTGCCGAGATGCTGTCCGAGCTATGTATAACCTCCGCAACCCGGCGAGCCCAGTGATGCGCTGACTCATCCTCGCGCTGGACACAACGCTCCAGATCTACAATTGTGGTTGGCCTTTTACAGGTTCCCTGGAAATTCTTGATGAAGCGCTCCTTCAGTTCCTGCCATGTGTTGACAGAATTCGCCGGTAGGTTTTTCATCCAGGTGCGTGCAGGGCCTTCCAACATCAGAGGCAGGTAACGCGCGCACACTGACTCACTTGCGCCCAACAAGTCCATTGCTAGCTCATAACTCTCGATCCATTCGGTGGGCTCCAGATTCACTGTATAGTTAGGAACCTTGCGAGGACCTTTGAAATCGGGGGGTATGCGCGCTTCTCGCAGCGCTGGTATCAAACAGGGAGTCCCGATCATGTGGCTCGATGAGCCCCCAAGTCGGCCATCTATCTGGGTTGCGGGGGGCGGTTGATGTACTTCCGGCAGGTTGACATTCGGTGGCGGGCTGACTCGCGCCGGCGTGTTGACGTGCGCCGGCGGGTTGCGCCCTGCACGTGCGTTTTCCTCCTCCCACGCTCGTAGAGTCCGAGCAGCATCCACAATGTCTTGCGAGATCCTGGGCTGATGCTGTTCCGCCAGCGACTGGGCGGCTCTCCTGCGGTGTGCGCTGCTGGAGACCGCTGGTGACTCCGGACGCTGGCTCCTGGTACGGCTCTGGTGAGGGGTTGAGTGAAGACGGTGCTGGCTATGCGAGTAGTTGGCCTGCTGCACTACTGCTGTCTTGAGCATCACGATAGCGTTCCTGGCCTCTGTCTGAATCGGGCCGTCCCCCTCAATCGGAATAGCCGCTAGGTTGTGGGTTGCTGCCAGCACGTTATCGACCGGGTTGGAGTAGTGTCCAATTGGGGTCTGGAACCGGCGAGACGGCGGCTGCTGTTGCTGATCTGGCGTGCGATGCTGGGCCGGCTCCCTCGGCTGAGCCGGCTGCTGTTGAGGCGGTCCTCTTGGGGGAACAACTCCAGCCCCCGGGTTCGCCGGAGCCGGCGATGTGGTGAACAGCTGAGTCGGCTCAAGATCGACCGGAAGCCGGCTCTGATGACGCCTCCGGTGGACAAGTTCTGACTCGGCCTGCCGGCGGCTTAGGTAACTCGCCTCCTCATCCAGACGCTGCCGCTCCTCGGCAAGCCGGGCCTGCACCTGAGCCATGCGTGTGTTCTCTGCATTGATGTCCTCCTGGATCTTGGCCATCTGATCGCAGCACTTCGTGATCTCCGTGTTGCGCACTGCTGCGTTCTCCGCCGTGACCGGCTCGGCCAACAGGGCTGCCAGTGTGTTCATCAAATCCGCGAGCGCCTGCACCCCGGTTTTCTGTGAGCCGGTGGCCGACGCGCCGGCTTCTCCTGAGCCGGCAAGGGTAAGATTCTGCCCGGCCGCGGGATCGGCCGGGTCACGCACCGGATCCTGCCTTCTCGCCATGTACACCGCCGCAAAACGAGGCGGATCTGGGATCTCTGGAAAGATGTCGTCCGCGTATCCGAGCCTTCCATCGTACAAAGGACGGATCGACTCGGTTTCTCCTGTTGAGGACTCGCCGTCAGATTGGACGAGCGTATCATCTCCGGATAGGGAGTTCTCCGACAAGGCCACCCCTTGGGTGAACCCTACGAAGGCATGGTTCCGGCCGGCTCGAGTGGGGCCGGGTCTTGCCTGGCTCGGATTAGCGCGACACGCCGGCTCAACACCGGCGATGTTCTCCAACCTAGCGGCCGACTTGCCAACCACGCCGATGAAGGTATGAATCTTGCCGAAGGGGACCCGATACCCGTACTCGATTGAATCGGCGTCGGGGCCCCAGTATGAATCGTCGATGTAGAGCTTCCCGCGGCGGCTCTTCGTCATCATGCCAACCGCGTACTTCCCGAACCCTTGGAGAGATCCCGCTAAGAACTCAACTCCACCGTGCGTAGGCCCCACGGTGGGCGCCAACTGTCGTGGTTTTGTCACGGCAGATGCCCTTGTGAAAGGACTTGGAGATGAGGCCATCGCACAAGTGTGGAATCTTAACGGGGTTGATCGGGAACGGGAAAACGCCGGGTTACCCAGGTTCGGCCCCTCATGGTGGAGGTAAAAGCCTACGTCCTACTTGATTATATTGTTGTGGTTCTCGATTACAATGATACGGATTCGCTAACCTAGCTTTCGAGAGATTGCAACTTAGTCTTTTTCGTATAGGTGCTCCCCCTTTATATATACAGGTGGAACCCTAGATTACATGAGAGTCTGGGTCATCTTTTGACCCGTCTCCTATTCTTTCCTACTTGTTCTCCAAGACGGCCTTCGCGCCACTCATCTTCCTCGTGAGCCGGCCCATTGCCTAAGCCAGCCTTTCCCGCTAGGCCTCCTCAAGCTGGCCCGCCAAGAGTCCTTTAGCCCTGCAGTGAGTTGACCCGCTGAGCCTGCTCTATGGCCGGGTTATCACCCTGCCGGGTCTATATGCTAGTAAATATCCCCAACAGCTGGCGCCGTGGAAGACCACCGAACAGACCACCTGCTGCCTGTCATCGTTGCCACAGGGGCCCCGCAGCCGCAGCTCCGACTTCACTGCAACAAAACAACCCGAGGTAATCGCACGGACACGTCGGAGAAGAGCCGACTAGCGCAACCATTGCCACGCTTCCGACATCGCTCGCCATCGCTATCGTTGCCACAGAAACCTTGACGCCAACACCACCATCATCCGCCGGTCCCTCTTGTCAATGCCTTGCTCCAAAGACAAAGCCCTCAAGAGGGGATACGACACCAATGTGTCGCCTTTGTCTGATCACACGGATCTAGGGTTTCTCCCGGAGTTGCAGCTACCGGCCTGTGCGTGAGGGGTGAGGAAGCAAAACAGCGATGCCTCCAAGAAGGTCCACCACGCCCATAGACGTCGCCATCGCTGGTCATAGGCCGTAGGCCGAGACATGGCTTTCACCCGAGCTTCCAAACACACCCTCAACGACCCACACCGGCGTTGGCAAGACCACCAACCAAGGACTGCCCGTTGATGAAGAGGCGCAGAGCAGCCAGCCGCACCTCGCGGAGGCCACCGATGGCCAAAAAGCAGCCGCCAAGCCAGATCCGCCCACGAGAGCAGAGCCACCGGACGTAGTTATCGCTGCCGAGCCTAGCCGAGCACCATGCCGGCAAGGAAGCAGGGAGCGCCACCCGAGGCTGAGGACCACCACGGTGCCCAGCCGTAGCCTGCACTGGACGAAGACGCCAGATCCGCCGCGCCACGCCTACAGGACAGCCAAGGCCATCACCCGTCGAGCGCCGGTGTACCCTGCCGTCCGCGCGGTAGGAGGACGCCGCACGCACTCACCTACGGCCACAGAGTCGCGCCGCCGCGCGCACCCGCTGAACCGCGTCGCCGCGCACCAGATCCGAGTCGCACGCACGCCACAAAGCCTGGCCGCCCCTGGGCCCCCGCCCCACGTCGCGCGGCGCCACACCCGCCCGTGCCAGCGAGCACCGCCGCGCCGCCCCGGACGACCGCCCACCGAAGTGACCGGCCCGCGCCGCTCGCTCAGGAGGAGGAAGAGGGCCTCGCCACCGCCGAGCCGCGCGGGCTTCGCCCGGGGACTCCTGCCGGCGGCGGCGAGGGAAGGGGAGCGCCGGTTTGAGGCTCTAGCGGCGGCTAGGGTTCGCTCCCTGGTCGCCCACGGGAGCGTCGGGGGGATGTGTTTAATAAAGTACGTTTGATGAAGAGGTCGGTTGATGAAGTGACTTACCACCAGGTGAGAAGATGTGGAGTTCTTCCTCAAGCAAAAAGTGGCTGGGCAATAGGAGCATACTGATTTACTGAATGTGGATGATGCTTTCCTTTTGCAATTGAAGATGTGCTGAAACTGGATGTAGATGGTGCTTTCTTCTTCTTCCAGGAAACGACGCAAAACATGTCGGCAATGGCTTTGATGCACTATACATGATTCTGAAGGCTCTGTAAGTTGATGATGCCCTGAAGATTCAGTGACAAGTTTGGCCTGATGCTGCCGTAAGTTTTATTCAGGGAAGCTCCTCCTTGTCTCTTTTTTGAATTTTGCAAGTTAAAGTAAATCTTCTAGTATTATACTAGAGATTGTACGAGTTGCTGTCGCATGCCTGTCGGATTCATCAGCTCAGCTGAGTGAGGCAAACTGAACAAAATAACAAATCGAATAAAGTAGCAGCATCTTGTGCTTTAATCAATTCATACTTGGAGCTCCGTGCGCTTATCTCTACTACTATTAAAAGATAGAACAATTTCTTCCCTAAACGCACCCCACGTAATGTACACATAACAACCTAGACAACTAAGAGACACACGATCGGACTCTCTGCCTTGTATCTAACCGTCACAATAGCACACATCCCTCATCAGGAGTGCGTTTACCAATTTCAAAGGCCAGACGAAAATCTGCCCTCGCACCTCCACGAAAGTAGTATAGAGAAAAAAAAAATAAGGCGTACAAGGGAAAAACACGTGATCACCGGATGAGTTGTTCAACTGCACAGAAAAAATAGCCAATCTATCCGTGCCGCCGTTCAGAGTTGCCCTCCAGGCGTCTAGATTGACCTGCGCCCTACGCAGCCGGCCAGGCATCCGAAGACGGCCGCGACGACGACTTCTTCACCAACGGAGGTCTAGGCTCTTCTGGACTTTGTCAGGCTTTTATACGTCGTCGCCGCCGTCAGGCTTCATGTTGCTTCGTTCAGGCTTCGTGAGGCTTTAAGATGCCGTCGCGCCCAGGCTGTCCTGCGACGCATATGACGGCGTCAGCGTCCACGAACTCCTCTGCAACGCAGGTACGTGCTCATTTGCTCCGGGTGCCATTCTACGAGTTATTATAAAACCATCAGCGCTGCCGTTCTAGGATTTATCAAAAACATGAATGACAGCTTAACCATTGTTTTTTTTTTGTTACATCCAAAATTGGTAGACTATCGGTAAATTGCAGATGAAATAAAGTGCAGCTATGAAAAGAAAACAAAAGGCGCCGTCTTGGCGCAAGTTCAGTCTAATCACGGAACAACACATAGTAAACCAGTTGCTGCTTTCTACACATAGTAAACTGTCATAAGAATATTAGTCAGAACTCCTAAAATTTGTTAGTCCTCTGACCCTCAGTCACGTGCCTTCAAATATAAATGTATTATAGCCTTTTGTTGTTCACAGGGTTGAAGGACTTCTTATGGCCCCTACCACTCCCAACAGGGCGCGCACCCCGTTCCAGGATATAAGCAACACCCACTCCTTAGGTAAAATGACCATAACCCACTCACTCGAATTCGTTTTTGTTGCTCAGGTGCTGAAACTGTGTCATGAACTGCAAACCCTAAAGAGATAAAAAGGCAGAGGGAAAGAGAGCGGTATGCACAAAATAGGGATGAGATAAATAAGAGACGACGCGAAGCCTACAAACAGAAAAGAAATGCCACAGCCGAGATCAATGGCCTAAATAACAACACACCCACACTGTCGGCTATATCACAAGGTAATGACTGTCAACTTCGTGATGTATGGCCCAATAGTATTGTCATATATTGTTATATTCTTTGTCTATTCAGGCCATAATGGGCTGAAGAATCGGGTGGAAAGAGAGCAGTATGCACACAATACACAGGAAGTATTAGTGCAACAAAGAAAAACCAGCGAGCAAAATAAGCATATTGCTGCCATCCTTGATGGCAGTAACATTGTGTCACAAGTACCAGCTACCGGACAATCGGCTGTCACACAAGTGCATAACATAACATATGTAGGTGGTGCAGTAAATTCCTTGCAGCTCAACGGACTCATCATCGACAAGGACAATATTTATGACAACAGTGAGTCCGATTGGTTGCACAGAAATGATGCGTACCTGATGCAGCGAAATTCAAGACGAATGTCGCTGACCCAAATGTCAGGGGATGAGAACCCCCAACTCGGTACAATCGTCACCCTACATATCCCAGAAGAATCTTTAGACAACAAAAGTTAGTTCATCGATATATTTATGGTGCATGATTGTCAACAGTGTTAAATTCTTCTGTATTTGGGCCCTTTAATGTCCATCAGGTACAGAGTCCGTTTATGGAAGCAAACAACATGTACCGATACAGCCGACCGACAATAGTCCAGGGATGGAACCGTTCCCAGATGCGGGTCATGCCACTCAGAATCTAATTGGTATGTTTTTTTACTAGCACTTTGTTAATAACTTCAATTCATCGCTGCTGCTTACTCATTGCAGCCACAAAAATTTATCAGGCAACGACCACGTCGAAGATCCATATGGAATACTGGAGCCTGATGTCCACACGATTAACATTGATGGTACGCATAATGTCATTTTACGTGCCCCATCCGCCTGAGTTTTGCGATGACCATTAACAAGGCACAGGGTCAAACCATCCCAAATGTTGGTATTTACCTACCAGAACCTGTTTTCTCACATGGCCAGCTATATGTTGCATTGTCAAGAGGTGTGTCAAGAAAGACGACACGGATTTTAGCCAAGCCTAACAAGGAGGTTGATAAATCTGGGAGAAGCACCAAAAACATTGTCTACAGAGATGTTTTAGAGGGGTGAGGTAGGTGCGATCTTCTGTGTTCTCTCTGCACCTTTGCTTTTGTATCTATATAACTAATTCTGGACCTAGCACTTATCTTTTTTTTTTACTTGCAGGTTTTAATCAGATCGCACTATATAATAAGCATGAAAGAAGAAGGATGTCGATGTGGCATCCGACTCTGTATATCTGAGTCGTTTATTTGTGTGATTTATTTGTAAATAAAGCACAACAGCACACATGAAATATTGCAACTTTATGATGGCTGGAATTACTAGCGTCTATCATGTCAATGTATATTTTCCTTTTTACTCATGACCAGGAATAATAAGAAAACAGAAGTACGAAACTCACCTTGATGGTTACACATTAATGCCGAGAGCTTTCAGCTGTAGTACAACATTTGCGATGTTACATACTTCTATCTCGGGTATATTAGGTTCACGAATATTAGATTCCGCCGGTTTTAGCAAACTCATAACTAAAAGCACTTCGCTGGCCCATCCTGTCCAGCACGGCCACTGAGGGTACAATAAACTGGCAAGATAAAGGACTCAAGAATTATATTTCTTTAGAGAAAGGTATAAACTTTCAATGCACAAAAAAGGAAAAGGAAATTACCATGAGCACAAAAAAGGAAAAGGAAATTACCATGAAGTCAGGAGGTCTTCCGTGGTCATCCTAATCAAGATGCAGGTCGCGAGCAGCAGATGTTCCTGCTCCGGACCGAATCGAACGGGAAATCAAGATGGGGTCGGAGAGCAGAGCATCCGGATCGAGGGGAGAGAAGAGTTGGAACTGGACCTTGATGGCGTCCCGAGCAGGGGGGAGGGAAGTTCATGGCGAGCGGGAGTGCATCATCACGAGGGAGAGCCCCAGCGTCGCCGACGAGCATGCCGAGCTCGAGCGCCCCCGCGTCGCAGGAGGAGGGAGGGGCGGAGGGCCCCGACGTCGCTGGATAGGAACAAGGGGCGGGGCAGAGCAGGGGCCTGCCGTCCGCCGGCGGTGGTGACGAAGGGGACGGGCGGCCATCAGAGAGCGCCGGCGTCGCGTGGCTGGGGATCTTGAGGATGGGGATCGCCGAGCAACGAGTGAGGGGACGAGTGAGTGGATCTCGTGGCTGGGGCAGGGGTGAGTGAGTGGACGAGCGACTTGTGAGTGACTGCGGCTCAGTCCAAACCAAAAACAATTATCTTCTACTCCAGCGCATGTCCGATTATTTGCCCTACACATAACAATTAACGACTGGAGTAGACAAGCGCCTGTCCGATGTTGCTAAAACAATTAACGACTGGAGTATAAAAAAATCATTTTTTGGCAACATCGATTATTTTTTATAGGGCATGTCCGATTCACTTGCTTGGGTGAGATTTTTGTTATCATCATGGCTTGTTACAGTCACGACTATTTGATAATTTTAAACATTTTATATATATATAAATCTCTATAAAATTTATAAAAAAATATTGGGTATATTAAAATTTTGTAATCATGCAGGTCATCTTGTGGTTTGTGGATGGTAAATTTTATGAAGTACTTCACACGAGATATTTTGTCTGAACTCCTACACAGGTATTTTTCGCTATGTATCATTATACTTACTATGTTGTATTGCTATTTAACTCTTATTATTACTTTAATAGGATCATATAACAGATTTTAGAAGAAAACTAGCTGTCATCTTAGTGGACTCGGAATTGAACGATAATAATATAAGAAATCGAGACATGAAAGATGACGAAATCAACACACATCCCACGGATTGTATGTTTCTGGATGGATCCCTTGAGAATCTCAAAACATCGAATACATCATCAGATGTTGAGCTCATATCACAGTCATATATCCTTTCACCGTCTGTCAACCCAACAAACGATGACTTAATAGACAAACTTTGCTTGTTCATCAGTATGGTTGATCATGACGCTCTACTAGAGTAAGCCATATTTTTTTAGTTTATTTTGTATTTTAATAAATTACTCCGATGTCATTATAATTGATAGAATTCCTATTTTACATGAGCGAATGGGTGAAAAGCTCCGATCCTTACGCCATTAGCTTAAAGTTTAGACAAATTAAAAACATATTAAACAATGATGAATATATGGATATTGATTGCTTTAATATGGTTGTGCGGATACTAGCGCGCCACGAAGCCCAGCTTCTCAGAGACATTCCATGCTTATTTGTATACACATTGCACATGTAAACTTGTTATAACAATGTTGTATAATGCATATGTAGGATGATTTTGAACTGAGGAAGCAATTTTTCGTGCATCTTTTAAAGTATGAAGAGAATGAAGCTCAAACCAATATCCCATCCATTGAACGAAGCATCATAGATTGCATCTATAGATGGACCTTCATTGCTTCAAAAGATGGACCTTCAAGACATGCTTAGTTCTGGTTTTTAAAATATAATTTTGTAACAATTATAATACAATTATTACATTATTGTGAATTTTATGCGGAGACATGTTTCTGAATCGTGTGTTACCCGCGTTCTCATATCGTTGGGCATAAGACACATTTAAATAGCTTTGTAAGAAAACTCATTAAAATAAAATTTAGATTCAGACTAGAGGTTTTTACTATAGATTATAATACGTGTGTTGGATCACAAATATGTCACACATTTGAAAATACAATTTCAGTGACATGATAAAATTTTGTAGCCATCTGATTTTTTTTTGTAAAATTATTTTACTATAATACCATGTGAATTCATTTTGTCTGGTACGTGTGTTGCACGTGCATGCTTACTAGTATTTGAAAAAACTGAACGAATCATGCATGCATGTAAACAGAAAGCGTGATGTAAATTTTCTACTCTGAATTCTGAATTTGAATCAGAGTTGATTGTTAACTCTGAATCTTTCAGACTTCAACATGGGTTACACCCAAGTAAGTGTGAAGCTATAGTACGTGTTTAAAAATCTTAACTTGAATCAGAGCAAAAAGTTAACAGCAATCTTATAACAATGTTTTTTTTATTGTGCTTTTTCCCTCCAACAATGGCATGTTCTATATTTGACTGCCGGAAGCTAATATGGCTAACTTTAATAGACACTTTACTTCAGACTCTTCAGAGCCACAACTCAGTATCTATTATCACAGCAGCATCTCTATGACACTTGTTCTTAAGTTTTCTTAACATTGGGACTGGGGTTAACTAATTATGTTGAAATCACTTTCTCATCTTAAAGAACATCAGTGATTAAAGGATTCCAAGCAAAAAGTTATTCTGTAGTTTTCTTAAATGTCCAATTTAGTCTATTAAAATGGGTATATTTTCATACAGGTAACTGAAAGTGGGCATATTTTCATACAGGTTCAGCAAAAGTTAAACGTCATTTTTATAGTGTAGCGAATAAAATTGTTTTACCTTATAATTTAAAGTGTGCATTTTTAGTATCTAATGTAGTGAAGGCATGTGATGAATACCAATTGCAAATGCTAGCTGATTGCATCGTTCTTATTTCTGGAATTTCTTTCCCCAACATTTTCTCTAAATGTTGGTTGTGCAGATCTGACACGGAAAATGAGAGGAAGAATTTAGGGTGACATATTGGTGAGGAAGAACGACTGATTTCTTTTCTCTCTCGCTTCTGAACACCATGTGGTCCTACTTATTGTTGCATGGTTAACAATGCAAAGCACCAGTGGGGTTACATGTATAGTGCAAATGCGAGACAATAGAACGAATCTGAAGTTTTTCTTCTCTGCTCAATAGAGACAATTGCTATAATTTTCGGGGTTAAAACAGGAGCTGTATTTTATCATCAACTGTCAGCACCTTGCCTTCATCATGTATTAAGTTTACTAGTGGCTAAGTTTTTTTTGTTTAGTCTGTCGCATGCTACTTTGGTCGGTGCTAGCTCTTGATGAGACTGATACTTTCGTTCCTTGATGGCAATTCTTCGATGCATTACAAAAAAAAACTATTTTCAGCTTAGTAGGTGGTTTGTTGCAAGAATTTTAGTATTTTCACCAAGCAGACCATGAAGTTAGCTGGTATTCGATTACTGGGCAGAAGGAAAATGACATGGAAAGCATCATAGAAGGTGATAATGGTTCATGTAGTCCATCACACATCATATATCAGTAGGATTCGAGAGGGCTTGTTCCTTGCCTCCTTTGTACATGCAGTCTTTATTTTAGAGCAAGCATGACACCAACTTGGCTACCACTAGGGCTGGACGCTCGAGCGAGCTTTTTGGCTCGGCCCGAAACTCGCTTCAGCTCGGCCCGACATGGAAATAGGCCGAGCCGAGCTGTGAATTTCGGGCTCGTTCCGCGACCGAGCCGAGCCTGTTTCCGCTCGGTCCAGCTCGGTGGCCCGTTTGGCAGCCCAGTATTTTTTTTTGTCGTAAATTTGCACCCCAGTTATAAGGCCTACGCGAGGAACCCAAGCCCACTATGAAGCACCACGACTAACCCTAGCGAGTGCGTGCACGCGATGCTGGCAGCCGGCTTCCTCTGATCCCCAAATTTCCCCGACGCCGCTACAAGTTTTTTTCCCTGCAGCGCCGCCGCTCTTGCCATCATCTGACGAAGTTGTCGTCCTCCTCACCACGCCCGATGTTGGACGCCTCTCTCTCTCTCACGACGCCGCTGGCAGACGCACCAGCGGCGCCGCGTCGGACGCTGCCGTTCGTCGCTCCCGAGGTTCATCGCCAAGCATGGTGCAGTCCCAAGTGTCCGCCGCCCCAAGCACAAGTAGGTATGACTTCGATGGCTCCCTCCGACGGCGCGCACGCACTCACAGCGACGGCTAGCACGCACACATTACGCATGCACGGGCACAAACTGCCTGACGAACGCAAGAACACACACTGCATTATGCATCAACGCGCACATATACAGCAGGGCACACACGAGCCGCTCGGCCTGAACCGAGCCAGAGGCAAGACGAGCCGAGCCTCCAAAAGCAGGCTCGTTCAACCAACGAGCCGAGCCGAGCTTAGCTCGTTCATGGCGAGCCAAAGGCAGGCTCGGGCCAAGCTCGACTCGGCTCGGCTCGTGTCCAGCCCTAGCTACCACGGTCCGGTCCATTCGTTCAGTGTGGTAAGTAGAGAAACTACTACTACCTGTAGATTAACCCCTCTTTTCTTACTGTGTGAGCTTCTTCAGAGAGGTAAGATATGGCAGGGCACTGGAGATGTTGTTCCTTTCTCTAATCCAAACCACCTGAACTCAAAGTTTTCAATTTACTGAATATACACGATAATTTACTGAATATACAACTTCAATAATATTGCAGGCTAGCTAGCCAACTACTAGTACTAGTTTAACTGCATGCTCGTATTCCAACTTCAATCATTTGCAGAAGATGTAAGCAGTGCTTCAGTTTTTTCGTTCATGGTTAGTTTGAACCTATGATTCATTCATCAGTTTGTCATTTATAAGTACAGTAACTTATTAGGACAGTCCTCTCATACTGTGTTTTTAATGTAACATTGCAGATATCCGCTGGAACTGAGGAGTATCACCACAAAAATAAATCGCGTAAGTTCAAATCCCAGACCTATTATTGCCTCGAGCGCCTATTGTACAAAGGGGTTTTCTAGTAGGGACTCTGCTGGATTCCACTAGTTAATATGTACACATAAGTCATCCAGACCTAATATGTACACATAGACGCCGGTGTTCTTATTACTTGTCATGCGTAATTCTAGTAAACGCGAGCATCATGTGTGACATTTGAACATGGTTGAGAGCAGAAGTGAAAAGAAGTAAATGCGTGGCGAGATTGCATGACAAGCTCTCTTTTCTTTGTCACAAACAGTTGACCAGTTTTACACATATTTTTGCCATTAAGATTTACTGCATTTCTAAACATGAAAAATGTTTTGTCTTCTCATAAACCTACTGCAACTTGTTGCAGGCATCATTCAACAACAAGAATGGAGAGAGTGAAGCAGCACTTGAAGAAAATTAATGAAGCAAAAGCTAATGTGGCAGCACGCTCGACGGCTCGAGAGGCTGCTGGACAAAACTGAAGCTATGCATGATTGGTTAGACGCACTTGATCTTCTTGAACCTGGCCGGCGACGACAAATGCAGCTCGAGCGGGCAGGTGGCCTCCAGCCTGTGCGCCTTGCCATGCGGCGGGTACTTGACCTCCCCGGTGAGCTTCAGTTGCAGCCGGAACACGCCTCCTGCCGCGCTCTCCTTCACGAACTCCGCCACATACCTGTTCAAGAAAATAAAGGATCGATGGAGAGATAGAGATTGAGAGCAAGTCCAGGTGAGCCTCAAATATCTTCTTCCTTAAGAAATATAGCTTTCAGCTATATTTTTCAAAACTCTAGAAGAACGCAGATATGTTATCTCAAATATTGTCATAAGGTATGATAGGCATGAACAATAAACTACGGCAGTAACAACAAACAAAGAAGTGCTAGCACGTTGGGGAAATACCCAATGGTTCCTGGGTACATATGTACCCTATATGGGGATTTTTTTAAATAATTAAACAAAAAGTCAAAATAGTTAAGAAACTATTTTTAGAATAAACTTGACTTACTTGCGCGCTAGTATATAAATTTCCACACAAAAAAAAAAACAACGTTGACTTCACAGCGAAAAAGACAAAATTTATTTGCTATTATATGTCACTATTCACGCCATTTTGACTGAAAATTTGTCTTTTTCGAAAAGAAGTCAAAGAGGAATTTTCTTTTTTTGGAACTTTTCTCACTAGTACAATGGAAGGTCAAGTTTTTTACAAAAATATTTTCAGAAATTTTCGACTTTTTGTTGAATTACTAATTTTTTTTTCCATATAGGGTACATATGTACCCAGGAACCAAACGTTCCCCTCCTAGCACGTTGAGCAAAATCTAGCAGAGCTTCTCGTCGAGATCTATCTCTCTCTCTCTCTCACCATCTAGCAGAAGCAACAGCGGCAGAACCCAAAACAGCGATATTTCTCGAAAATTCTGTCTCTCACTTCATATACGATAGCAAAGGAACCGCACGCAGCACCACAACTTAAAAAATATATAGAAAAATAACAGCCACACGCAGCACCACAGTGCAGCTTCTCCTCTCTCTGTATCTATTTCTCCCAAATCGCTAGCAATCAGCAGATAACAATTTCATCTCAGTTCACCCCCCTCGCCACGGATGCCTTTCTCACAGCTGCATTTGCATGTGCGCTCCCGCATCAGGGTCAAGGCCACGAGCGGTCCTCCTAGCTGCCAGCTAGCTCCTCTTCCCCTGACCTCCCCCGGCAGCCCTGCGTCTCCCCATGGCATCGCCTCCCTGGCGACCTTGTCTGTTCATCTTGACATCATTTTCACGCGCGCACCTTTCCCTTCGGCCGGCGACCTCGCCTCCCTCTAGGTACGAGCCGATAGTGGAACAAGCCTCTGCAACACCTCTGAATCACGGGCTTGCAGCGTAGTAAGCTGGATGACAAAGCGGAGGAGAAGCAGTGGCCCACATAACTAAGCAGCGGCAGCGATGTCTTGTACTTTTTTCAGTTCACCCCCCTCGCCACGGATGCCTTTCTCTCAGCTGCATTTGCATGTGCGCTCCCGCATCAGGGTCAAGGCCACGAGCGGTCCTCCTAGCTGCCAGCTAGCTCCTCTTCCCCTGACCTCCCCCGGCAGCCCTGCGTCTCCCCATGGCATCGCCTCCCTGGCGACCTTGTCTGTTCATCTTGACATCATTTTCACGCGCGCACCTTTCCCTTCGGCCGGCGACCTCGCCTCCCTCTAGGTACGAGCCGATAGTGGAACAAGCCTCTGCAACACCTCTGAATCACGGGCTTGCAGCGTAGTAAGCTGGATGACAAAGCGGAGGAGAAGCAGTGGCCCACATAACTAAGCAGCGGCAGCGATGTCTTGTACTTTTTTCAGAGCCGTCTCTTTGTGTCTCACCTATGGACTCAAACCGCCGACGATGGATGCATGGAATTGAGCGGCGGCAGCTTCCCATCAGAGAAGTCTGACTGTCTCCAGTCCGTGGACTCGAGTGGTAGCTGCGGCTGCCGACGGAGACTTGGGATAGAGCGAGGGGGCGGTGTCCGGTGGAGACGTGGGATCGCATCGAAGGCAGAAGTGGCGTCATGTTGCGCGGAGGAGCAGGGCAGGCCTGCGACGCCACGAGGGGAAGTGCGTGCAGGGGCGGCTGAGAGGGGATGAGGGAGAGGCAACGGACGTTCCATTGTTTGCTTTTTCAATTATATAAATATATGTACTGTACATGTTATTTTCAAAACAAAAAGAAAAGTAATGTGTTTGTGTGTAGATTGGACTCCCATACTCTAAAAAAAGAAGGGACTCTCCATAGACGTGTCAATGATGAAACGATAGGTTGTGTACATGTTTTTTTATTTACGTAACGTTGTGTAGATCTACTTTTAAATCTCAATCGTCAATCTTTATGATTAACACAAGATCAACAGATATAAAGGGATGATGTATCGAGAACTAAGAAAGTTTGCTCCCTTTAATATTATTAGGTATAGACTTGCTTCCCTCGACCCACAAAGTGGTTGTGGTGAATGGATATGATCACACCATGTGTAAAATTAGACAAGATGAGAGGACACCTTTGTTTTTGGTTTTTCATTCTTTTTGGAAGATATTCCATCACTGCTAAAATTCATTCTATCCCTAAAAAATATGAATTTAATTGTGGATTTAAGTATTCTCATTTTTACTCAAATTTATTGCATGACAATAGAGAATACCATATTTGCATTTGAATACTCTCTAAAAGTTAAAAGTATGATATTTGCAAAGTTCAAAAGATAGGTCCATATGTATCGAATTTTTGAATCTTCCTCTTCCATCGAAATTTTCACAGGAATGGCGACACAGATGATTATTATGTTCGAGTGTGCAGTTTTAATAAGTGATTTTCTGATTATTACATGGGTTTTTGTAACCAAATATTTTGAATGACTCTTATCTATTTTAAAGGTTCACTACAAGTACAAAAACACCCTGAACATAATAAGAATTACATTGAGGTCCCTCGGCCACCGAACGACCACTACGCTGCTAGGACGAGCCACCGACGGGCTGCTAGCACCAATCCCTTACCGGAGCCGGCCTGACCTTGTTGATGATAGTCAAAAAGTCTTCGTGCATGTGCCTCCAAGGGCCATCACTCCAGAGTCACAGTCGTCACTATTGAACTCTTTTCTTGATCTGAACCGACACCAAAAACTCGTCGTCTTGCACTCACGGCATGAAACCTTAACCTCACCACCCCAAGCAGACAACAAGAATATGTCAGAGCTCCATCGAATCCATCCCGGTAGACAAATCGAGGAGGGTCGGAGTCCGCAAGACCAGCTCAAAGATGAAGCATCGCCCCTGCGAGGACTAAAAAAACTCAAACCTAAACTACTAGACACAGGTGCCGGGGACCCCCTCCCCGCCGTCAATTGCCGGAGCGGCAGACACAGGCGAGGAGAGTCGACGAGCTCGTCGGCAGAGCGTGGAGGGAATGAACCTTCACCCTAGCCGCCACCACGCGAGAGGGAGGGATATAATTGTTCGTAGTTTTGTAACCAAAAAATTGACAAAGTCAAATTCTAGAGAGTATCACTTTAGTTAGCAAGGTGTAGTTTGGAACTTTAAAATTGGTTTTTGCTGTTTACTAGAAAATTTCCGGTTCACTACGCTCCTCTCTCCCAGGTACGGGCTTTCATCAAGTGTTAAAAAAGGCTTTCAAGGCCCACTACGCTCACATTTTCCGGTTGGCCCAGACCACGCAAACTATAGTCTTGCTCGCCGCCGCCGCTCGTTTCCCCATCCACTAGCCGCCGCCGCCGCCGCCGCCATGCTCCAGCTCCGGTGCTGCGTCCTCACTCAGCTCCTCTCTGCTCCACCCCCCTCTCCCAGGTACCAGCTCCGCCCCCTCATCTCCGCCGCAACGGCCTCCGTCTCCCCGAACCCTAGCTTCGCCGTAGAGGACTACCTCGTCGACACCTGCGGCCTTGCCCGAACGCTGGCACTCAAGGCCTCCGCCAAGCTCTCCCACCTCAAATCCCCATCCAATCCCGACGCCGTCCTCACCTTCCTCGCCGGCCTCGGCCTCTCCGCCGCCGAGGTCGCCGCCCTCGTCGCCAAGGACCCGCTGTTCCTCTGCGCCGGCGTGGAGAAAACCCTGGCCCCCGTCGTCGTCGGGCTCACGGGCCTCGGCCTCTCTCGTTCTGACATCGCACGCCTTGTCTCGCTCAGCCGCGGCCAATTCCGCTGTATGTCCATCGTCTCCAATCTGAAATACTGCCTGCACTTCTTCGGCTCCTTTGAGGGCCTCCTCCGGGTTCTTAAGCGCGGATCATGCCTTCTCTCGGCCGACCTTGAGAGGGTGGTCAAGCCCAATGTCGCGTTCCTGCGTGAGTGCGGGCTAGATGATTGCGACATCGCCAAGCTGAGCATGTCTGTGTCATGGATACTCAGCACTAATCCGAAGCACGTCCGGGCAATGGTGGCACGCGCTGAAGGTATTGGTGTGCCTCGTGTCTCTAGGATGTTCAGACATGCGTTGCATGCCGTTGCTTGCCTCAGCGAGGAGAAGATCGCCGCCAAAGTGGACTACTTGCAGAAGACGTTTAGGTGGTCAGATGTCGAGGTTGGCATTGCATTGTCCAAGATCCCAGTTGTGCTGACGAAGTCTAATCAGATGTTGCAGAGTAAGTCAGAGTTCCTGCTCTCTGAGGTGGGGCTGGAACCAGCCTACATTGCTCATCGTCCTGTAATGCTTGGTTACAGCCTAGAGGGCCGGCTCAGGCCCCGGTACTACGTTGTAAAGTATCTCAAGGAAAATGGATTTCTAGATCATGACCGGGACTACTATAATACACTCAATATCAGCGAGAAGGTATTCATGGAGAAGTTCATATGTCCTCACAAGGAAGCTGCACCCCGCCTCGCTGAAGACTATTCCGATGCTTGCAAAGGGGAAGTGCCCACTAGATTCAGAATTGCATGAACAGAGAATGGGTATGGAAATTGGTAACTTGGTATGGCACAAAAAAGAAAACTCTGTTTTAGGCTGTTAATTCCTTAGTCAGTGATCTTGGCCTAACTGACTGTTGGTTGTCCGCTATAGTATATCTGTCAGATATGCTTATGTTTTATTTCTATTATCCAGGCTGAAACTCATAATTTGATTTGTGTGTGTGTGTTGACAATCATGACCGCAGTGTGTTGATCTCTGCCAATGATGCAGTTTGGATCTAGTATGTTGGTGCTGCTCTAGTTCTTCTAAGCTGGAATTCTTCATTCTTCCTGCAGTAGCTTTGTTTATAAGAATTATTGTTGTGGAAGCTGGTCATTTTTTACTAGTAGTTTGTATCAGATATTTTTGTTTTTTCTCTCTTGTATTTTTAGATGGCCTAACGGCTATTACTTTTCCTTGGGGCATGTGATCTCAAAACTGAATAGTGCAGTAGTAGTCTAGCAATTATGTAATGGACATTTCAAAGGCCTTGGAATTTGTACAGGGGAGGTGAATTGATGCTTGTATGGCACGGTGCTGAAAAGCAGAGGGCATTTAGTACAATAAAGGAACTTATGTTAATGACAATATGAGCAGATTGAACTGCTGATGGTGCTGTCTTTCTTCCAGGAGAAGATGTGCTGACTGCTGGCTTCTGAAACTGGATACAGAGGGTGCTTCCTTCTTCCAGGATATCGATGAAGCCTGGCGGCTATGGATCTGCCTCTACGTGCTCCATTGGAGGATCAGCTCTGGTTCAGGGCCAGGCTCAGGGCATATCGCAGCGCAAGCGGAGGCAGATCTCAGTCAATGATACTCTAGTTGATGATGCCCTGAAGCTTCCTTCAGTTACAGGTATTACCTGACGGCGGCGTGAGTTTTGTGTGCATAGAAGTTCCTGCGTTTCTCTTTTTGGATTCTGCATGCTGTGCAATCCTTCCTTGTAGTACTGTGCTAGAGATTCTAATACCTGCCAACCATGTAGAACTTCTGTAGTCAAAGCAAATTGATGATTGTGTATGGATGATTTTTTTACATAGAAACTGGATGATGTGCGTGCCCTCTGCTAATTAAAATGATCTTTCTTGTGCTCCATGATTAGACGATTGCCTTCTTGGCCCTTAAAAGCATCATTGGTCAAACTACTGATCTGTATGAACTGCTCCTCTTGTTTTACTTTATTCTAATTTCTTTGCTGTGAAAATCTCTCTACCAGTCTGTGTTGTCATTAAAGAAGATGCACTGATACATTGTTTTACCAGGTATTCATACTTACTGCAGATCATGTGAGCTGCTGGATCTGTTTATATTCACCTGAACCCTATTGCCCTGCAATGCCTTGAGCAAAAGTTGGGAGTGTAGTACAGATCAATTCTGAGCCGACACGTTTATATAGGCGTGAAGCTTATGAGAAAGTTTGTTGATCAGCAGCATGGTAACTAGTTGCAGAGTGCAGTGACGAGCACTAGTGTTTTCTGCTAGTTGACAGCTTCTGCATGTACAGGGGAGGAAAAATTGCCTGGACATTGGCATAGAGATGTCTCTACTCTCTAGGAATTTGGCCTCCGAAGAGAACATAGATGTACTGAACATTTAAGAGAAGAGTAGAGAGGGAAGGAACTAAGTATTTGATAGAGACCGTCGTACCTTTGGAGTCATCGTCTTATGAGATGGCAGCAGGGTTATCTTATATCTCATTGCTTGTTCTCTGCAAATCCCCATATGTGAAAGTTTTTTTTTTTTTTTGGGTTTCTGCTCCTCTTTGAGAACCCCCGACCCATGTAGATGCAGATGAAAGCTATATGAATGGCATCTTGGCTATCACGGAGTCTGGTTACTGTATTTTCTTGTTTCCAGCAGTTGACGACTTCATGTTATTCAAGGTGAGCATGGCGTACGAGGATGTAAGGCTCCTGCACCTGCGTTGTCAGGAATTCGGGACTCGGTAAATTCAGTTTTGAATGGATATGGATGGGGATCTGTATTTCTATCAAGAATAAGGGATTCACAAAAGTAAAGAAGTGCTCCTAACTACTCCCTCCGTTCCTAGTAGTTCAATTTGAACTACCAAAACGTCTTAGTCTTATATATTTAGGAACAGATGGAGTAGTACACAGGAAGCTGCAAGAAGATCTGACTGATGAAAAGGTTGACTCCAGCTGAAAGAATTGAAGCAGCCTTGCGATGAACCAACCCAGCTGCAGGACTGTCGGCCTAATTGGCCCCCAGCTCATACAGAGAAGAGAAAGAAGGGGCAACTAGAAAAAAAAAACTATGAAATTTATTAAAAAATATCAAATTCCAGATATGATCACGACCACTAGCTGGTATCTTTGGTGGCAGAGAAGGCAGATTGCTAAGAATGAGGAGGTGCAACAACCGGTACGGACGGGACGGGCGATTCGAGCACTAGCGTTAAATTATGTGAGATCAGCTGGGAAACCTTCAGTGCTCCCACGTAGTAACCAATGGAGGAGGCCATTGAACGACCAGCTGGTTAGGAAAATTCAGGATCATACGGCGCTGTCGTCCGAGATCACTTAGGTGCTTTCGTCGGAGCCTCTACTGCTAAACTGGAACGTGTTGCTGATATCGTTTCAGGCCCTGGTTGAAGAGTAAAATGCACTGGCGGTACTTCAACTTGCTAAGAAAGCACGCTTTGGTCACTGTACTTAAAAATACGTCCAATACGGTCACTCAATACGACAAGACGTGATTATACGGTCACTGTTCACAGTATGCCACTCGTCGCCGCTCCATTTGACCACATGTTGACCAGTGGGAGGCGCGAGCTGTCGTTCGCGGGCGGTTCCGCAGTTTTTACAAGAAAACCCCTGGTTTGCTGTGCAATTCTTCCCATCTCCTTGTCTCTTCGGCTTCGATCATAACGAAAGGGGAGGAGGGGATAGGCGGCAGAGGAGGGGATCGTCGGCGGCACCGCACCATCGTCGGCGGCAGAGGAGGGGAAGGGCGAGAGTCGCCGCGGATGCGCGCCGCACCTCGTCGCTGAAGATCTTTCGGCGGGATGTCGCCTGTTCGTCGACCCGATGGTGCTCCGCCGCCCAACTACAGTAAGCCCTCACCTCCACCCGCCATGGTTTTGCGCTCTAATCATTTGGATGGAAATTTAGGGTTTGGCATTGTGGATGTTGAGTTTGTTAGTCAGTCATGCCCACCTGTAATTTGAAGATTTGGCTAGGGTTTTGAACCATGATTTGGGGCTTTCGGTGTATAGGGTTTTGGGTTGGAAAAGTTGGTTGTTTGTAGGGTAGTAAGACGCATATGTGCTATGTTTTGCTGGATGTAGAAGCTGCTAGGTAGATTGTGGATCATACATTGGTGGCAATAGGGTTTTTGGTGCTCAAAGTTGGTTGCTTGAATGTGTTTCTGATGCTCTGTTATGTTCTGCTCTGTTTTGGTGTATGCAGGTAAGCGCAGCAAGAAGTTTTCAGTTCAGTTTAACCATGGTGGATATTTTCTTGGGCAAGGTAGCAATCGTTCTTATGTGAATGGTCATGAACTCTGGTATGATGAAGTAGATGAAGATACTTGGTCTCCAATCATGGTTGAACACCTAGTTGAAGAGATAGGATGGGAGATGGCAGGCAGGCTCAAGGTCTATTACTGCATTCCCATTCTGTCAATTAAGGGGAATGGGTTGAGAGAAATCAGAGGAGATACTGACACAGATCAGATGCTTACATTTGTGTCACTTGGCCATTACTCATTTAGTCTATACATTGACCATGATGACAGTTTGAATTCAAACTTCACTGAGGATGATGTGGTCAATTTCCCAATAAGGCAGCTACCTCCAGTGATCAGTCCTTGCAAGGGTAAATCAAATGAGCCAGAAATTGCAGATAATGATGTTCAACCTGAAGATGCAGATATGGCACACCCAATTCCAATACAAGTAGTGTATCCTCCAGAGAATGCAGAAGATGATGATACAAGCAAATTTGTGTTTGCAAGAAGGAAAGTGTCTTTTGGGAGCCAAGATGTAAGTATGGAGGAGCCAGCTGTGATGCAGCCCACAACAGATCAAGTATGTACTGAAGGTGAAGGTGGTAGAGCAAGACAGTCTAAAAGGAGAAACAGTCAGTGCAACACATCTGGAGGAGGCAGTGATGAAATGGGAGCAGATGATAGTGATTCAGATGACTCTGACTTTGACCCTGGAGCCATAGTGGACAGTGACTATGATATTAGTGATGGTGATGATGATCTGTATGCTGACAATGTGAACATGGATGAGCCTGTAGACAAAAAGGTGAAACAGAAGCATAAGCAACAAAAAGATAAAGGCAAAGAGAAAGAGGAAGATGAAAAAGTAGGACATGATCCTGAGGATGAGTTGTATGAATCAGAAGGAGATGACTTATGGGCACCAGATTCAGATGATGAAGAAATTTACATGAAGTTCAAGGCATTCAGAGCAGAGGACCTGCACTGTCCCAAATTTCATGTTGGACAAGTGTTCCAAACTGTGGAGTTGCTCAGGAAAGCAATCAAGGAGTACTCCTGCAAAAACAGAGTTGATGTGAAGCTCCCTGTAAATGATAAGAAAAGAGTGAAGGCAACTTGTGATGAAGACTGCACTTGGTATCTTTGGGCCTCTTATGATAGTAGGACCAAGTGTTTTATGGTGAAGAAATATGTTGATGAACACACATGTACCAAGAAGTGGAAGATCAAGGCTTTCACTGCTCCTTTCTTAGCCCAAAAGTACCTAGAGAGCTTTAGGGCAGACCAATATATGAATCTGAGGAACTTTTCAAGAGTAGTTCAGAAGGAATGGCATATGACACCATCTAGGATAAAGTTGCAAAGAGCTAGGAGGCTAGCAATGAAGATTATATATGGTGATGAAGAGGCCCAGTATAATTTGTTGTGGGACTATGGAAATGAACTGAGGAGAAGTAACCCAGGCAGCTCTTTCTTTCTTGCACTTGATGATGAAGCAAGGTTCAGCAAAGCTTATATGTGCCTAGATGCTTGCAAAAGAGGTTTCCTTCAGGGTTGTAGGCCAATGATATTCATTGATGGATGTCATATTAAGACAAGGTACAGAGGACAACTGCTCAACTGCTCACAAAAGCTAACTGAATGGGCAAACACCTGCTATGTTGATGGGGCTGGGGATGGAGTGTTTCAGGTGGGGGACAGAGGGACTGACTATCTTGTTGACTGGCATAGTAATGAGTATAGCTGCAAGAGGTGGCAGAAGGGTGGAACACCATGTGTACATGCTATAGCATGTGCTAGACATGAGAGAGTAGATCCCCTGATGCTGGTTAACCAATGCTATTCTGTTAGCATGTTCAAGAAATCATACAACAACATCATATACCCATGCAGAGACAAGACAGAATGGGAGAAGATGAATGGGCCCCCAATTAAGCCACCATTCTACCAGAAGCAAGTAGGCAGGCCATGCAAGAGCAGAAGGAAGGCACCATATGAAGTTGGTTGCAGCAATGGAGGAAAAAAATGACAAGGCATGGTGTGATCATGCATTGCAATTATTGTGGAGAGCCAGATCACAATATCAAAGGCTGCAGGTACCTCAAGGCTGGTCTGCCCCCTCCAAATGTGCAAGCTCCACCACCACAAGCAGATGATGGAGCTGCTAATGCTGAAGCTACAAATGCAAATGCTGAAGCTGCTCCGAATGTGCAAGATCCACATGGAGATGATGAGCCTGCCATTACACATGTTTGTCTTCCACCTTGAGAATTTCAGTCTTTTCTATCTTAGATTCTTCTTGCAATGTTGGATAATCACAAATATTGCAAATATTTCTTCAACTCCAACAGGAGAATAACTCTTCAGAAAACCATGTCATAGAAGATCTTATGGTTGATCATATGATTCAAAATGTAAGTGAATGTGCTTGTTTCCTATGATTGATCATAATTTCATTGATACAACATCTTATGGTTTTACTAAAATGCAATATGTACATTTGTCATCCAGAGGCCTCTGCCAAGGGTGATTACAACAGGGCCTATTCCAGAATCAACTTTCATATCTGCTGCCCAAGCCATGCTCAATCAAAACCAAGGTACCACAAGCAACCAGGGGAGTACAATCCAGCAAGGTGACTTGGCCAAAAGGTTGCTTCTCCTCAAGAGGCAGAGAGACAAAGAGTTGGAAGATAAGAAACAAGCAGTTCTTGCAGGAAGAAGGGAGGAACAAAAAAAAAGCAGAGGCTGCTGCCAGGAAGAGACATTAGCAAGAAGAGAAGAAAGCACTAGAAGCAGAGAGGAAGAGACAGTCACAAGCTGAGAAGAGAGAGAAGAGAAAAGAAGAAGCTGCAGTAGCAAAGCAGGCTCAGGAAGAGACAAGGAAGATCATTATGGAGACCAAGAGAGCTATAGCTGCTCAGAATAAAGCAAGGCAACAAGCTGAGAAGAAGGCTCAAAAGGAGGAAGCTGCTGCCAAGAAGAGGGCAGAGAAAGAAGCTGCAGCAGCAAGCAGAAGAGCAAACAAGCTAGCTGCTGCTGAGGCTAGGAAGGAGGAACTAAGGCTGCTAGCTATTGCTGTTGGCAAGAGGCCTGCAGGTCCAGAGCATGAGTCAGATGATGAGCTAGTGCTGCCCACTAAGAACAATAGAACTTCAATGTTTGACATCTTCAGATGATAAGGCCATCATGTAGTTCTTAAGCTCCAATGCATGATGCAGTTATATGTGAATGATGAGAAATGTTATAATTGATCCATACTGATGTGTACACATGAGTATGGATCAATTGTTGATCATTTTGTAACCATGACATGGTCTTTCTGAATGATGGATATGACTTTGCTTTTGCCATAATGGTTATGAATATGGAGTGATGGTTATGCATATGCTTTTCTCACTGAATTTATATATTTTCTCTTCTAACTGAAATGGGAGTGCTACAATCATAACAAGATGCCATCATAGCATGCATATGTGTCCAGTAAGAACAATCTTATGTCAAATTTGTACCCAGCTTAACATCTGCTTCCTACTTTGCATGGTAACACTCACAGATAACAGGGTGAAAAATAACAAAAGATCCATTAACTTGACATTGCAGTACATAGTTCATCAACATGACATTACTACAAGATCAACCACTACTACAAGATCAACCACAATGGGCCATTTGTTCAACAACTACACCCAGCAGCACACTATCCATCACTTCTTCAGAATGGCCACACCCATCAGCACACACATCACAATGACACAGGCCATCAATGCCTTCAACAACATCACCATCTCTTTACCTAGACCTACAAGAGCCTCAGCTTGCTGCTTGCTCATGCTACCTACAACCCATTCTTCATTCCTTCCATGGATTCCACCTGCAAGATCATATCTTTCTTCCATTGCACCTGCAAAGCCCCTCTTCCTTGCTCTTCCATTTGATGCTCGATTCAACTCTTCCCTCCTATCCTCAGCAGCACCTATTGCATCCACTGCCTCATTTCCTTCGAGGTAGCGATTATCAACAAGATAAACAACATATTCGAGCTCCCAATACCAGAACTCACAAGTGACCTAAGCACAAAAAGACCAACACCGTGAACAAAATGTCAAATCGAACACACCACGACCAAAACTAAGAACATAGTTTGCAATTGATGCACAACACACGACTTACCCGATGATTGACGCACTTGTAGAAGACCCACCCTTCATGTTTCTCCATGTTGGATTGGTAGAACTTGACGCGTGTGTGGCACTGAGGACACCTGATGCACGGCACGACCACAGCACGGCCGCCCATCTCTGACCTGACGGAGCTTGTCGACATTGCGGAGCGGGCTCGAACGCGACGGCGGCGCCGAAAGGGAGGGGAGCGCGGGCGGCGCCGAGGGGAGGGGAGCGCGGGCGGCGACCTAGGGATTTTAGAGAGGGCGAGGGGATTAGGGATTTCAGATAGGCGAGGGGATTTCAGAGAGGGGCTGGTCATTTTACAAAAAGGACCCCTAAAAACTGCGGAACCGCCCGCGAACGACAGCTCGCGCCTCCCACTGGTCAACATGTGGTCAAATGGAGCGGCGACGAGTGGCGAACAGTGACCGTATAATCACGTCTTGTCATATTGAGTGACCGTATTGGACGTATTTTTAAGTACAGTGACCAAAGCGTGCTTTCTTCGCAAGTTGAATTACCGCCAGTGCATTTTACTCCTGGTTGAAGGTCTAAAGTTGGCTCTTAGAATTGGAATAAATTCACTGCTGGCACAGATGGATAACTTGGTAGTTGTTGAAGCACTTTTTTTTTCCTCAAATACGCATAGCAGCGTATCATTGCATTGATAGGGGGAGGAAAAGAAGAGTACAGGGTGGCGTCATAGCCGCGTACACACGAATGGCGAGGCCATGTCACCAATTAGAGCAAAGGACAAAGGGGCTGCTCAGCCCCGAAACTAGAAATCAGGTTACAGGGATGCATGTGTTCATTCCTCTAGCTCCTGCCGCGGCCCAGGAGCGAGCTTCATCCTTGATCGCCGCGATGAGTGCGGAAGAAGATGGTGCGATCTTGTCGAAGATGACGGCGTTCCGATGCCTCCAAAGGGACCAAGCACTGAATATGAATACTGGGCAATCTATGGTTGCTGCCGCTATCCTTGAAGAATGTCGTCTTATGAGGGAAGAATTCGGGAAGGTTCTTTTTGAACATTGTAATAGAGAGTCTAATATGGTTGCTCATGTTTAGCTTAACAGGGATGTGTTGATCCTCCGGCTTTGTGGTTGGACACACCCCCTAATTTTATTTATAGCTTTTTAGCGGATGATTTATAGTTTTTTAGCGGATGATGTAAGCGTGTTATGAGTAAGAAAGCAGCCATGGAGGCCTTCCTGTAAAACAAAAACAGAGAAATTTATTTAAAAATTCAGAAAAATCAAAAATAGTTCTGTTTTCTTTTGTGAATTTGAAGAAAGTTCCCCGATTAACAAAATGCCCACAAATTCAGAAAAATGTTTTTGCATTTCAAAATTTGTTTCCAAATTAAAATATTCATGAATTTCAAAATGTTTCTATATTTTTAAAAAATATTTATGAATTTTAAAAATCTTAGTGAATTTGAAAAAATACGTATTAAAAAATCTTCCCATATTAAAAAATATTCCGTATGTTTAAAAAGGTTTACAAATTTCAACAATTGTTCATGAATTCACAAATTGAAAAAAGGAAAAAACAAAAGGGAAAAAGATAGAGAAGTAGGAAAAAAGGAAAAAGAAAAAATTGAAAGAAACCGGGAGAAAGAAACACAGAATAAAAGGGAAACCTGATGCATCCCGTTCTTGTTTTGTTAGGTTTAACGCCTTGGTTGGGGCTGTGTGGCGGTGGTGATGTCCCTCCCACGTCTGATCCTCGTCCTGATGGTGCGAATAGCATCATCGGAGGACGTGTGGAGGTGTGTCTTCGTCGGATCTCGCGGGATTCGATCGATGCTGGTCTTCGGTGGATTTATTTGGATCCTTTTGTTCGTCTTCGTTCGTGCGGTTACAGGTTTGATCTTTCTGATCTACAACTCTCCTCATCGGCGATGGTTGCTGCTCTGGTGCGCTGGCCCTTTGGGGCCTTAGCATAACGACTTCCTGACTATCTACCACGACAAGGTTTGCCCGGCTTCGGTGAGGGAGGGGCGATGACGGCGACGTGCCTTCGGCTCGCTCCAGTGCTTGTGCTCGTCGGTAGGTGGTCCATGAACTTGGTTGTAATTTTTATTACCTCTAGTGTTCTCTGTACTACCATGATTGATGAATAGATTGAAAATTTCTCTCGCAAAAAAAGAGAGGTGGCAACGGGGAAATTTCATGATCTCGTGCAGTTCCGATATACACAAAGGTTTTCTTTGCTGGGGAATATACACAATATATGCATATGCCGCCGACATGAAAAATTATACAACATCTTTGAATTCATGATTTCGAATTCTACAAGGAAATCACACCACATGCTATTTCACTGCTAGAGAAGATGATGCCTCACAACTCCAGATGCTTCAGCAGGGCGGGGAAGATTACTTGAGCTGCTGACCAGCAACGGCCTCAGAGCCTCGACGGCGATGCTTATTTTTGGCCGGTGTTCCCTCTCATGCTGTGTACACTGCGCTGCGATTGCAGCCATCTGCTTGCATGTGTAAATAATCAGAAAGGAAATTGTTAACGTTTACACTATAGTACCATGAGGTTAGAAACATAGCATGTTTGAGAATTGCAACAAAAAGTTCAAATATGGAGCATACGACTTTCTCTCTTATTCCAACGAGCAAGAGCCCTCTAACCCGGTGACCAGGAAAGCTAGCACCGCGACAATTATGTTATGATTCGTATGATTTGTTTTTGTAGTTCCTGGTGCAAGTGATGAAATGATGCACCACATAATCCACATTGCCATACGATGAAACTTGGTAACCTGATGCCATCTTATTGATTGGTACACCCAGCGGCGGAGCTACATGTAGTTCTGGGGGACGCTGCACCCCCAGCCGAAGACCTCCACTGGCCAACGCAACCCTTCAAGACCCTCGTTGTTACTAGAAGGTACAGAACTGCGGCGAGGCATCTCCATCGGCCACCTTTTCTCTTCTCTTTATCCCTGCATTGCCATGTCCGTAATCCGCCTTCTAAGAATACGCCTGCATTGGAATGCATGGCCACGCGACCTCCAGCAAGGCTGCTGGGGTCTGATGCGCTTACGGAGTTACGGATATGTGTAAGAGGAGCAGAGGAGCTGCTGCGTAAGAGAAGGCACCTGAGTTGCTGCTGGTAGCTACAGCTGCTGCCTGGTGCGCGAGAGAAGAAAGCACCGGGTCAGAGAGGAGGTGGTGAGGAATGAGGCTTGTCGGCAGTCAGATCTTGCATCCATTAGGCTCCCCTTGCTGCTGCCGGACACGACGGGGCTTTCCTTCATTTAGGTGGTAGGAGCGGTGGTCACTCTATCGTGTGTGATCTTTCTGTGGCGACGCAGCAGTGAGGCTTTGCGTCGCTGCCTCGGGATGCAGATGGTGTGCCCACGAGTGGATCTGGATCAACAGATCACACTGTTCGCCCGTGGCATCGTCTACAGTTTCAGTCTGATAGGAGTACCATGGTCAAGTCGTTGCACGATCAAGAATACTAGTCGTGGCCTATGGCAAATATCTCTGGAGGATACCAGGGTGATTCGGTGAGAACATGGTCGGAGCAAGTTGTTGGAGACTAGAACATCATTTCATATATGAGGTGGAAATGTGCAATCTGGCCTTCACTGGTCAGACCTAGCAACAACAAACTTCCACTGTCTCCTTGTTGAACTTGTTGTCTTTGCATTGATGCTCTGGCCTTAATCGGTTGGATCCATCATCTGGGACGGAAATTCTTGTCCTGGCCTTTACGGGCTGGACTCGACGACATCAGTGTGAGTGTGTACTCCCTTCTTCAAGACGTTTGGTGTGGAAGAATGGCCACTTAATCATAGGTGTTACTTTGTCACATCTTATCATGGGTCTCATTGTTGGCCATTTCATGCGCTATGCTTGCAAGATGTTTTGGCTTTGTTGCTTTGCATCTTATTAACAAAAAAGATGAATGTGTGCATCCATAGATGCAGAGTCAGGGAGGTATTATCTTCCTTCTCAAAAAAGGAAACCAATGGTCTGCTCCGAAACGCTAGGAAAATTCTAATTAACTGGATGAAGTAATGAATGAATATCTATGGTTATTTAGTCGACACAAGTTACAACGACAAACAGTAAACAAATACTCCCTCCGTTTAATTTTGATAATTGTATTTTTTTTCGTGCTGGCCAAGGCACTGATTTGAAGATAATTTGGGACTGAAACGTCCCTAGTTAATTACAACATTGATTAGAAGAGTAATTAGGGGGGGGGGGGGGGGTGGTTACGTCTAATAAAATGAGCGATTGCATATATTTCTGCTAGTTTCTCGGTAGAGCATAGTAGAATATGAGCTCAAGAATATACCTTGGCGACAGCCTTGGGAGGGAAATCTCCACCAAGCCTCGGATCCACGTATTGCTGCACCTTGGATTCATAAAGTCTTGGTTGAGCCTGCATGTCGATGTCATTAGAGTTTTTCTACTGCATCTTCTGAAGAAACACTTCTGCTTCAGTACATCCCCTCTAAACACATCAACGGTCGAAATCGGTCCGTACACACTCATAATTAAGGGCACGATGGGCATTAAAAATAATTAAGTCAAGTCTAACCCTATTGAAACCCATATGAACCATTTGAATCCGTACGTGTCGTACATTTAATACGTCATCGCCCACTCCTCCTGCTCGCCCGTCCTTGTCGGCGGCTAACGGCACCAGCGCAGCACGCGCCCTTGGACGGCGCCACTGCCCTCCTCCTCTCTGACCTGTACCGGCCTCCAGGCCACCCCCGCCCAATGTTTTGGTTACCGAATGGGGCATTTTTACCCAGGGGGCCGGTAAACATGGTTACCACGGTTACCGAGAAATACCGAGAATATTTCAAATGAATTTTGTAGTTGAATTTTGAATTCAAATAAGTGAATGAACGAACATTCGAACCAGAGACCTCTCAAAATAGGAACTAGGTTGCTACCAACACACCAGAACCAACTTTCATGGCATTAATTAGATCCTACGTGCTTTACTATAAAATCGACCGCTTAAATTCAAAAATTTAAAAAAAATTGGTACTTTTTGCTTGATATGGAGATTTACCGAGGGGTACCGAAATACGCGGTAACCACGGGAAATCCCGAAATTTCGACCGGTAACCAAAACCTTGCCCCCGCCTCTACATCCTGTACTGTTCTCCACTCCGTCCCGCGCCGCCTCTCGGCTGTGCCTCTGCTGACGGACATGGGCTGCATTATCTTTACCTTGAAACATGTCCTCGCGGCGCAGCAGATTCATTCAACCTCCAGCTCGAAGTCCAGGCCCCGTGTGGCTGCGTCAGTGCACAATGACGATAGTTTGATCTGAGACTCAGAGTAGCCTAATCCACACAAGATTTCGTTTTTAAATAGAGTCGTTGCATGTTTGGGAAGCTAAGGACGGAAGAATGCGGTCTCATGTTTAAACGTTTTTCTTTAGAATCCAATCAGATTTTTCTCTGTCTAGTCTCCGATCTATGTGACGGACGACTTCCCAGCCGGCGGCGAGAGCAGTTAGGAGGTTCTGCCATGGATAGACCGCACTAGTACTACTGAGTTCCCCTTCAAGAAACGAGTCCAGGGATGGCGATGGAATTGGTTCTGAATCTGGATTGGGTCAAATAGATCTAACCACTCCACTTAATTAGCCAGCTAATTAATACTAGAAATCTTAATTAAATGATGATGGACGAAAATATCCTTTTCTAGTTTTTGAGAGGGGGGGGGGGGGGGGGGGGGGGAACTGAAGCACTACTCCTGAAGAAATTATATCAGTAAATGTGCATACGTACCCATGTCACGAGACATTGTTGGCCACGGGGTAGCGAGTGATCAAATGCCTTCCGACCGGTCAAAAGTTCCAGCAGCACAACCCCGAAGCTGTAGACATCACTCATTGTAGAAAACTCTCCGTACATTGAATACCTGACAGAACCAAAGATTAGATAAGTAGGAGAGTAATGATTTTGCTAACCTGGTGGAAGAATCTGACAGCAGTGGAACATTTTGTTGCATACTCAGGCGCATCATAATCGGAACTGGGATAATAATATTTTCCTCTAGGATAATCGGGACGGTCCAAAAGAATATTGTCTATGTAGTGAGGGTGTCTGGAAAAACCAGGGTAACCAATCTTCGCAACGTCACTGTCAAAGAGAAATATGTTGCTGGCCTTGATGCAACTATGGATAATGCAAGGTTGTGTTTTCTCGTGGAGGGACTCAAGCCCACTTGCAGCACCCAGGGCAATCTTCACACGTTGCGCCCATGATAGAACCAGTCCTAGTTTGGCCCCCGTAACATTCTTTTTACCTGTGATCATAAACCACAAGGATATCAGGCTTTTTGTGGGAGGAACTATTCTCCAATATTCAGAGCAGTTCATCAATTTGATGATACTTGTAATATTTTGACAAATTTTTTTGGCTCACAGAATTCCCAGATTGATATGGCACAAACGTGAACATTAACACAACAAAATGCCCCTCTCCCCTAGGGCCTTCCTTGAATTGATGAGTGTGATATTTATGTGCTCCCCAGTATTTTTGTTCAAGTTGAGCTAAATATCAGTCAGCACACAAAAATCTGGAAGTAACAACTCACCATGAAGAATATCGTGCAAGGATCCCCTGGATGCATACTCATAAGCAAGAAGAAAGTTGTCTCCTTCAACACAGTATCCGAGAACCTGGAGAATATTCTCATGTCTGAATCTTGAGACCACTGGAATCTGCAGCAGAAGGGTGGTGGTTACAAGGTAAGCCTTGTTGTACTGATAAATGAAGAGCATTAACTGGATTGCGAAAAGGCAAGGCATGCGGCCATGACCTCCAAAGTAACTTCTTTGGTACTGAGTATCTTGATCGCGGATTTATTTCCATCGTTCAGCACCCCGAAGAAACAACCACTGGATAAGCCCCCTATTACAGCATCATTGCTAAAGTTCCTGGTTATTTTCCTCAGTTCATCCATGGAAATGGTCGGTACCACAGATGGTGGAATTTTGTCAGCGTTGTTGGCAGTAGCAGTGGTAACAGGGGTAGGGGAAAGAATATCCTCTGCCTTTCCACTTTTAATAAGTCCAGAGTTGCTACCTGCATTAGGGAGAAATTTAAGAAAAAAAAATGAGAAGCTGTTCAAGAAACATTCAATTATTTAGTTCTGCTATTTAGCACAACGAATATTTATCGACAAGCTACTTATGTGACAAATCTTGATTTTTTTTCAACCGGGCTATCCCCCATTCCATTACATTGACATAATGGAAAAAACAAGGTCTGAATTGCAGCAACCAGCATATGGGAAGTGACAAATCTGAATGAAATTAGGCTTTACGTGGTTTACCATGTGGACTGAACCACCAATAAGACACTTTTTAGCACAAGAGGAATGAGAATCGCAAAACATATTTATGGCATACCAGGAATTTCCCAATAATTATATCTCAATATTTTTAAATAAAAATGGTGCATTTCTACGGTACACAGTTACTTTTATTGAGTTAATATTTATAAATGAATTTCAATGTGTATATATACAACTAGTGAGATGAACTTAACATTAATTGAAGGAGAGAGGAACTGGTATTAAAATTATCATGCTAATCATACAGGACTTTACAAACTTCTTATTACCAGTAGAATTTCTGCCCTTCCGCTGGCGGTAAGCTTTTCTAATTGTCCTAAGCCTGTCCGCCACCTCAACCATTTCTGGACGCATTTTGGCCTCCATTTTCAAGCATTCAGCTACTAGCTTTGCGAGATCTTCAAGAAATTTTATGTTCTTTTTATCGTTGGCAATTTCTTCATCAAACATTAGTCTCACCTTTTTCCCTTTTCTCAGGGATTCAACAAAACTTTGAGCAAGAATGACATTCCTGTCCACAGCTTTCTTTCGGGTGATGGTTTCTAGCAAAACGACTCCAAAACTATATACATCACTCTTCGAAGTTAGAATCCCACTCTGACAGAACAAAGGGTCCATATAACCTATGCAACCAATGACATGTCTGGTATGCTGAGTCTCATCAGCAGCAAGGAATCTTGATATCCCAAAATCCGATATCTTTGGCCGAAATTTTTCATCTAGCAGTATATTAGCGGGTTTGATGTCACCATGTAGAACGGGACTATACATTGAATGCATTTTCCTCCGTGCAGCAACCAAACAGTCTGACAACATTCTTGTGATTTATCTGGGAATGCACTATCACCTCTTTGGCGAACTCTTCTTTCTTGGTTCCATTTTTGTATCTCTTTACTGCGACTGGTCGAAGACCATCTAATTTTCCTTTGTAAACCTTACCAAATCCCCCTTCTCCCAGCACAGTGCTATACCCACCAGTAATGTCTTCTATCTCTTTTTGAGTGAAAGATCTTAGATTATAGTTGGTATTCACTCTTTCTAGCACCACTTGTCCATTAGCATGAAGGAAATCCCTAACATTGCTTCCTTGGTAATCCATTTGCAAACCAAGATCAAATTGGTAATGCGAGGAGAGGTGCGGCTTGCCTGTGTATGTCAGAATGTGAACTAATATCAGTGGGCTTACTTGAAATTAATTGTTAAATACTATGTTACACGAGGAGGAATTTTACCTCTACAACAAAAGACATCATAATGTTGGCTTAACTTAGATTGATTGCTTGCAAGTAGTTTCATTTTACAAAAAAAAAGAAGAGATTGTAGAATGCAAAATGTTACCACTACCAGTTTGGAATAGCATTCTTATGGCAGGGAAGAACCCCCCCCCCCCCCCCCCCCCTCTTGCTGAGATGGGGGCAAGGGGAAACTGAAAAGACCAAGGCGGCGCGAATTGGGAGGCATGGAATCGGGGTTTCTGATTGCTATACCTCAAACATGTGCAATTGTAAATTCATATCTAGATTTGAACCGGCAAGATCTGAGTGGCTAGCTGCCCCTGTCCTGGCGTGCCTCCTCGGAGAAGCTGGCCATTTGGGTGTTTAGAGTGTTGAGAAATTGCCACCACCAACAAACAAAACCTTCGAAGGAACCCCTCAGAGCATACTAAATGTGGATTTTACTAGTCTATGAGGCAAGATGTATTTTTCCTAAATATCCCCGAAATATTTTGTGCAGAACCATGATGGACAACAAAGATACATAATAATCCCATGAATATCAATATGTATTACACTTAGTCAAGCAATGGTACCTGTTAATTCCTCCTTAGTAGGCGCCGCGTGATCCTCTTATCACAGCATGTGAATCTGAGATGTTCTTCCTCTATTTGTTTGCAGGGCGGGGTGACTGAGGGCATGAGGGGACGAGGCCAGGAAGTCAACAGGGAAGGAGCAGCGTAGTTGCAGCGGTCGGGCAAGCAGAATATTTCAATTCACCATCCACATCCACATCCACATGCCCGGCCCCTTCCCCTCGCTCGCCGGTCATACAACGGCACGCGGACTTTCAAATTGGCAATCCCTTGGAAACAAGCATCCAAGGAGAAATCTTTGAACCGATCCAAAAATCAATATCCGACTCACCTCAAGGCGGCAAAGAGGGCACCGCGCAGCCTGGAAGAGCATATGGCTTGCAGGCCGCGGCAAATGCTGTGCATCGGGTTTGATTCGCCGGCGACGAGTGCACGCCGACCAGGCAGGCAGGTGGCGGCGCGCTTCGGCCGTGGGCGTGATGTGGGTCATGTCACCGGACAAGCGCACGCGGTTGGGCGTTGGCTCGCGCGAGACGACGACTATCGACGCCGTGTTTGGCTACAACGGCGAAAAGAAATGGGAACCAAAAACTGCCCTTAAATTTCACTATGGTACCCTAATTTCAGTGTACCTGAAATCCAAAATACGGTTTTTTATACGTATTTCGTTGAGCTGGCATATGGTTGACCGGTCAATCGCCACGTGGCGATGACTGTGTGAACAGCGTAGCACATCATATTTTGCAAAAAAAAAACATGCATGCAAGGGCCCATCTGTCAGCTGGTGTGGGAGAAATAAAAGACATAAACTATATACGCCCAGCAGAATCGAACCTCGACGCGCTAACCACTCCGCCACAGCGTTGCTCACGTCATAGTTTAGGCGTACTAGTTTAGAGACGTCCTGCCCATTTTTCCAGGTTTTTTATGTGTTTCTTTTGTTTCGGATTTCTTTTAGTTTTTTTAGATCTTGGGTATTCTTCGGATTTTTTTCTTTTTAAAATTTTGTACATTTTTTTACATAGGTTATAAACGGTGTACGTTTTTTCAATACTGTTGACATTTTTTTAATTTACACTAAACTTTTTAGTATGCGATATTTTTTCTGTAAATACACACTAAACATTATTGTATAAATACACACTGAACATTATTGTGTAATATACGATGAACAATTTTGTTATATACATTGAACATTTAAATGTTCGTCATGCATTCAAAAAGTTGTAAATGCATTAAAATTGACAATGTTCAGTGTGTATTTATAAATGTTTTTTTTAAATGTTCAATGCATTCAAAATTAGCAATGCATTAAATGTATTTTTTAAAATGTTCAATGCATTAAACTCGGCAATGTCACACATTCGCCGAGTTCCGCTGGCCAAAACCTCGGTAATGTCCTGACGAGTGGGGCCCACCAACGACTAGGTGATGGAGACATGACGACGGTCTAAGTTTTCCGGGTTTGGCCTAAGAAAACTCGGCAATCTTTTTGCCCTTTTCTTTTTTTATTACATAATTCCAGGGGTCACCTCGATGCCAAGCTCCTGCGAAAAAACTCAGCAAAGACCTGACAGGAGGGCCCACGGGAGGAAACGACTATTAGACGATTGTATGCCGAGATTCGAAACTCGGCAAAGGGCACACCCTTTGCCTACCCTGCGCGCATACAACAAAAACCCTCGTCCGACCCCGTCTCCCTGCTCCGCCGCACCGCCACCGCCACGCCGCCTCCTCTCCTTCTCCCTGTTGTCGCCATGGAGCCGGCATCACCCATGCACTACTGGAATCAGGGTCTTTGCCGTCTGCCATAGCAGACGGCAAAGGCCTTCCTGGCGGACGGCAAAGAAGTGGCAGATGGCAAAGATCTTGACCTAGCCAGTGCCGTGCCCCGTGGGGCCCACTTTGGTCTTTGCCGTCTGCCAGCAGACGGGAAAGAAGTGCAGATGGCAAAGACCCTCTTTGCCATCAGCTGGTTCTTTGTCGTCTGCTTTGGCAAGACAGACGGCAAACAGCCTCTTTGCCATCAGCTGGCAGACGGCAAAGAGCTGGCAGATGGCAAAGAACTGAATTCCAGTAGTGATGGGTGCCGCGGCCACGGGCACCGCCACCATCGCAGCTGGCTACCCTGCTCCACTTCGCACTGGCACCGGCGTCCACACATCATCAAGGAGGAGCGCGCAACGTGAGCTTCTTCGTCACCTTTCTTCTTGTTCTTTTTCTTTTGATGAAATGCATGCATGTTTATTTGTTAAAGTAAGTTAGATATGATGTGTAGTAGCGTCTAGCAATATTGTTAAAATGGTAAGTTAGTAGTAGAGGCTAGTTCTATATAGTTTGTTAATTGTTAGATAATTAGCTAGATATTTGCAACTACTAATTACTGTAAAAAAATGCAGCACGTCCATATCCTGAAAAGGGCCATGGAATGTCGAATCCTCCAGCAGCGATGGCACCCACAGTCCGGCTATAAGCTAGGGTTCAGGTGCGGATGTAGCCCTCCTGCCCCTACACTTCCGACTACTCTGACTTTATCGAGGTCATGGAAGGGTCGAAGGACCCCTCGGAGACCAACTCCGAGTTGGAGTATCCCGAGGAGGAGGACAAGGACAACAGTGACAGCGACAACGACAACCAGCCGACGGTCTGCGGAAAGCGTCCTTGCCCAGATGATGGCCCAAAGGGGACATTCAAGAAGAAGGACTAGACGCCCAGTACTGTAGCTGGTCTTAATTTAGGTGTCCGACTTGTGAAACCCTAGTTTGGACATTGCTATTTTGGTTGTAGTATGACATACTAGTTGTTATTTATATATCGATGCATGTATGCAATGGTTTCTATGTTTATATTTGTAGCTAGTACTTTGGCAAAAAAGTGACGAGTAGACATTACGAGGCCCTCCAGAGAGGCTGATGTGTGAAATCAAGCAAGAAGATGCTGAGGTTCTAGCACTATTGTCATGTGCAGGAACTGGATCTCAAACTCATAGGAGCAATTGTTGTGGAGCTGGACTGTGTAGTCCTGGCAAAGGAGCTAAAACCAGGAAAAATCATAAGTGACATCCTTGAAGGCCTGAACATTTTCACTCTTATCAAGTTGGCAGAGTCCATAAAATCCTGGCTCATGGTCTTACTGAACTTGTAAGAAATGCAGATCTTTTTGTCCTGGCGAACGTCCCTCAAGGATTAGAAGAGATTTTGTACTCCAACTGTAACCAGTTGTTTTGATTAATTTACTAGTAAACATGCCCGTGCGTTGCAACGGGAGAAAAAAGAACATCTCACGATGTCTGAAAAGGAAAAACTCCCATTGAATTCAAAGCAGAGCTTACTATAGAATGTTATTCAAAAGTAGCACTCAGATTGAAAGACTATGCATGATAGAAGTACACTGGATACTACAAATCTGTAGGGGCAAGCAACAGGAAGATAGCAAAGAAGACACGTCTTTGTCAGCTCTGCATTTCTTCCCTCTGCTTCACTTATCTCGTCTTTAAGATGTATTGTTTGCTGTCCTACCTGTGAAGTGCTTCCTCTAGTTCTTCTTTCTCGGCCATAAGAGTTGCCAAAAGTTGTCCATTTGCTTCATTATCTAAGTTTTTTCTGAAACACATCACGATGATATATAGTCAGTTTTGAGTATGTCTTCCAAATAACTGAAAGCATCATTATCAGATCAGGATCTTTGTACCAAATAATGTTATATGAAAAAGAAAAAATATGGAAGACAAGCAGAATGCAATCTTCTAACTATAATAACAATATAATTTAGGTAAACATGACCCGTACTGGAAAGTTGTAACAAGCTGAAAGGAAGACACAAAATTTGTAAACAACATTATTAGTGCGAGATGCTGAATCTGAATGAAATAAAAATAATGGCATCCATGTACAGAACCTAAATTTGCATATCGATGTTGAACTCAAAGACAAAAAATGTGTATGGATGCATGAGTAAGACCAACACATATAGCTTAGCAAAACATGTATTTATCCATGCAAATAAGATAATGGCAAGCTGTTCATGTACGACACTGTCGTGAAAGATCCATAATAAAGGCCAATACCTTCCAAACAAAAGAAGCATCACACCAATCAGCATAATCCCCGAGGAGCAAACAGGGTAAACTAAAAAAGTACACAGTGATTTATAATAGCAATATAGGGTCATCTAGGGAATGACTTTTGCATATGCATTATGTGTGGTTTCATCACTCTTTTCTCCTCCAAACGATAATTTTCTCCTTGCCAAAAGACACAATAATGCAAGCAACAAGGTAAAGTGTGGCCATGTAATATTACCCTATCTATTCATTTTGTATAATGAAGTAGGGACCATACTGTTCCTTAAAGGAAGAAACATAACACTAAAAATGATAACATTGAAAGTCCAAAGTTTGAATAATGAGGTGATGCAAATAACAAAAATTCTTAGTTGCACGTACATGCCAACAAAACTGTTATTTTTTTCTGAAATAACAGAAAAATCTATGAATACCATCAATGTGGAAACTTATTAGTTATTTAATATATTGTCAAAGCTGGAAAGAATAACCATATTAGAAAGTAACTTATATGTGCACTGCTGAACGACAAACTGTAGTTAGCAATAAAGCAGAGCATCTTCGACGGACTATAGTTGCTCTGTTCAGAAAGTCTCCTTTGATCTAACAATGATATTCATTGCGATGCGAAATGAACGCTCAGGTGTAACTCTAGGCCCAAAAACATAAAGCATTGTAAGTCCGTTTCACAAAGCTATGATATATATATATGATTCAAAAAACATGTCAGCTAAGCTAAAAGGTCTCATCCATCTTTAAAGGTAAATAATTTTATATTTAAACATGCCAATTTCTTGGGCACTGCATCTCACTAGAATTTTATGACTTCAGAGAGATAAGAATACATGTACATACATAATGTTTCTTTCTCATGCCAATTAGCTAATCAACAGGGCACCAAATAGGGAGAAAAACCATGGCAAGCAGGCAACCACATTGACATAGCAACAACTTTGAATTTAGTTGTTTTGATTAATTTATTGATCGTTTTGCTCAAATAAAAATAAGAACTTTTTTTGACGGGAAAAGGAAAAAAAAATGAAAACAAATCCTTCATTGCAATATGCCCCAAGATAAAAGAAAATCGTGTATACCAGTGACTCCATCCCAGCCCAGCCCAGCCCATTATCAGAGCGAGTGTCATCGCCAAGGTCGAACCAGACCACGCTAATCGCACCAGCCGGCCGTCGTTCCCCATCCCCTCCCTCGCCGCCGGCGCCACCACACCGCCGCGGCGCCATGCTCCAGCTACGTAGCCGCATCCTCGCCCACCTCCTCTCTTCTCCAGCCACCTCTCCCGGATCCCCTCTCTGCCGCCTCCTCTCCGCCGCGGCGCCCGCCATCTCCCCAAGCCCTGGCTTCGCCGTGGAGGAGTACCTCGTCTCCACCTGCGGCCTCATCCGACCCCAGGCCGTCAAAGCCTCCGCCAAGCTCTCCCACCTCAAATCTCCATCCAAGCCCGACGCAGTCCTCGCCTTCCTCGCCGACCTCGGCCTCTCCGGCGCCGACGTCGCAGCGCTTGTTGCCAAGGGCCCGCGGCTCCTCTGCGCCAAAGTGGAGAAAACCCTAGCCCCCAACGTCGCGGGGCTCACCGGCCTCGGTCTCTCGCGTTCGGAGGTGGCACGCCTCATCTCGCTTGGCCCCGACAGATTCCGTTCTAGATCCATCGTCTCCAAGCTGCAGTACTACTTGCTTCTCTTTGGGTCCTCTGATAACCTCCTCCGGGCCCTCAAGAGGAACTCCTACCTTCTCACGTCTGACCTCGAGGGTGTGGTCAAGCCCAACGTCACGCTGCTGCGGGAGTGCGGGCTAGGTGCTTGCGATATTGCCAAGTTATGCATCTCAACACAGAGGCTACTCACCACCAACCCGAAGCGTGTCCAGGCGATGGTGATATGCGCTGAAAACATAGGTGTGCCCCGTGGCTCTGGGATGTTCAGGCGCGCGCTGAGTGTTGTTGCCTTTCTCTGCGAGGAGGAGATTGCAGCCAGAATGGAGTACTTGAAGAGCACCTTCATGTGGACGGATATCGAGGCGGGCATTGCTGTTTCTAAGGCTCCAACGGTGCTGACAAGGTCCAAGGAATCGCTGCAGCGCAGGTCCGAGTTCCTCATCTCTGAGGTGGGCTTGCAACCGGCTTACATTGCTCAACAGCCAGCAATTGTCTGTTACAGCCTAGAGGGCCGGCTCAGGCCCCGGTACTATGTTGTAAAGTTTCTCAAGGAAAATGGATTGCTCAAGCGCAACCCGAGCTACAGCACTGTTTTCACGGAGACCGAAAAGACATTCAGGGAGAAGTTCATATGCCCTCATAAGGAAGCTGCACCACACCTCGAAGAAGACTATGATGCTGCTTGTAAAGGGGAAGTGCCGACTAATTTCAGATTCACATGAGCCAAGAATGGGCTATGGTGTAATTGTGTGCTGGTTGTCTGCTGCTGTATGACTGTTAGATGCTGGGTTGGTCATTGCTAACGTGTGATGGAATGGATAATTTGATCCCTGAAGACTGGTATGTAATGCTATCACTAAGCAGAGAAGAAACCATGGATTGGTTATGAACCTTTTTCGTCCTCATTCATGTTTTAGACACACGTATTGGAACTAAGTGTGAGGTCAGGCCATTCTGCAATGCATTTAAATTTCAGTTTTTGAGTTAGTTGCTGGTGCATTGAGACAATGAGCCACAGTATGGTATCCTTCATGTGGATAATTGGAGCATCAATCTGATGCCAGTCACAAATTTAGGTAAGTACGTAGTCTTTTTGGAAGCAGCTGTAGGAGATGTTGGCTCCTGGTGTTAGCGCTTCCTATTTAGGGCCCAGGGTCAAGTCACCTGGCTTTAGCTTAATTTATTTTTCAATTATGGTTTGGTATAAAGATAATTTTAGTTTGCTCATATGCAGATTCATAGTGATCCATTTTTTGCTTTAACTAACTAATATAGATGTATTCACTCAACTATTTAAAATGTCCGGAAGTGGATTCTCCTTTAGTTGGATAAGAGGTAATGATTTGGAGCCATTGGTCATATTGGAAATACCTACTGGACTGCAGGATGAAATGCGCAGGGCTCACATCTGTACAGGCTATCTGCTAAAGAGAGATGCCCACTTTACTAAACGTCGAACTCCCACATGGAGGAGGGGTTGGCATCATTTAAATTTAAGTAAGTAAACTTAGGTGCATCCATTCATTTTTATGCTAGTAATTTTATTGAGACAATGGAGAAGCACTTGCTGCTAGTGATGTTATGGAGACAAAGAAGCACTAATTTTGTACTGTGTGTATTGTGGATTTTCATGCTCTGCACCATGGCCATAAATTATGTGTTTGTTGTGAATGGCAGCTTAAGATTTTTAGTTCATTATTGTATTTTGGCCCTGTGGGTAATTCTTTGTGCCAAGCACCACCAGGAGGTTTACTAGCAGCTAGTTGGTGTTTCTTCCTTCTATAACTGAGCTACCTCTTTAGTTTGCTAAAACTGAGTGCTTAATTTATTACTTTGGCCGTTGTGATTGTGAATGTAGGAACCAAACAGTTGGATACCCACCCCCCCCCCCCCCAGTATTCTTGTTTGTTCAAAATGCTGCACATAATCTGCTAGCCTTTTGGGGCAGATTACTTCCAACTGACCACATAATCTGTATTTGATTATTGGGTGTTCATCTGGAGAAGGATATCATTGAAGTTCAGTGACAGATAGTGTCCCTATGATTTTCGCAAGGGAAAATTGAAGTCATAATAGGAAAAGGAAAACAACCGGATTGGATGCCATGTAGTATAGAATCTTGCAAAATTTCAAACATAGGAATAGTATGTACCTCAGTTTACGAACCAATCAGTTTGTCCCTATGATTTGAGGCTTTAGAAGTTGGAAGATCTCAGGTGTGTGCTTGCAGTAAGGCAAAGGAGAAGTCCATGCTATACTGGCCAAGAGATGTGATTTAAAGATCAGGTATGTGTCCCTTTCTCTGGTGCTTGTTGAAATATAGAAACAATATGAATGAAATGCAGGCGAGGGGAACGGGTTGATCAGTGAAGCGACTTACCACCAGGTGAGAAGATGTGGAGTTTTTCATCAAGCGAAAAGTGGGTGGGCAATAGGAGCATACTGATTTACTGAATGTGGATGGTGCTTTCTTTCTTCCAGGTGAAGATGTGTGGAAACTGGATGTCGATGGTGCTTTTTTCTTCCTCCAGGAAACGAGACGAAACATGGTGGCAATGGCTTTGCTGTACTATACATGATTCTGAAGGTTCTGTTAGTTGATGAGGCCCTGAAGCTTCAGTGACAAGTATGGTCTGATGATAGCGTGAGTTTTATTCAGGGAAGCTTCTACTTTTCTCTTTTTTGAATTTTGTAAGTTAAGTAATCCTTCTAGTATCGTACGTACTATTGACGTGAATAAACTAGCATCTGTATGGCCTGATGATGGCGTGAGTTTTATTCAGGGAACTTCTACTTTTCCCTTTTTTGAATTTTGCAAGTCAAGTATTCCTTCTAGTATTGTACTATTGATGTACTTTAATCATTTTGTGCATTTTGTTGGATCTTCACTTGGATGTAAACAGCTTGTACGAGTCAAACATGCATGTAAACAGTATATGCATTATGCAAATTTTGTACTCTGAACTCTGAATTTGAATCAGATCTGAACGTTGACTCTGAATCTTTCAGACTCCATGTGTGAAGTCTGAAACTTATTATACCCAATTCAAGTGTGAAGCTATAGTAAGCATTTAGAAATCTTTCAGGAGTCAAGTTAAGTCGAATCTGAGCAGAAAGATGCCAGCAGCTAATAGGCTAAACTTTATTTACGATTTCGCTTCAGTCTCTTCAGAGCCACAACTATTATACTGAGAAGGGTATCAACATTTTCCGTTATCACAACAGCATATGTATGACGAGAGTTCTTATGTTTTCAGAACATTGGGACTGGGCTTAACTAATTTTGATGAGAAATCAATTTCTTACCTTAAATACATCAGTGAATACAGGATTTTGATTCTACTGTCGTTTTCATCCAATTTAGTTTATTAAAATAGGCATATTTTCATAAAGGTTCACCAATAGCGAAATGTCATTTTTACAGTGTCACTGTTAGCGGATAAAACTGTTTTACCTTGAAGTGTAGAGGCGTACGTTTAGCATCTAAAAAACGTATTGAAGGCATGTGATGAAATCCAAGTGCAAATGCTAGCTGCTTTGCATCATTCTTATTTCTGGAATCTATTTCTCCAACATTAATGCCATATTCACTGAGAGTAGATAAATAAACTTCACTAGTGAACTGCTACTACGTGAAGGCAATGTGCTGACAGTTGATGATAAGTTACGGCTCCTGAATTAATCCTGAAAATTATAACAATTATCTCTCTGGAGCAGAGATGGAAAACTCGCGGAAGAGGCCATGATGAACAAATTGACGTGGCGAGGATCAGGAGGAACAGCAGCAATTGGGCGATGATCAAAGAGGAGAGCCTAATGATAACACTAGTGTTTGTGTCAACAACAGAGCAAACTTAACTCGGTAAGGTTGTTTACCAACTGAACTTTTACACAAAGAGGAGAAGCTAATGAACAGAGATTCAGGGGATTGAACATGCATGACTATAAATATTCAGGAATGCCATGACATTCAGGCAACAGAATCATCATAGCATAACCACCCTCAAATGCATTATACAAGACCTCATGCTTTGGACTCATCGGATGAAGAAGCCAGAAGAAAAATAGGCCACCTCCTCGTGGAGTTCTTACCTGTCCTCACGTCTACACGTTCTTATGTAATTCCCCTTTGTAATCGGTCAAACGATGGATTGCAAACTTGAGAAATATATTCAGGTGGGGAGCTCCCCCCCCCCCCCCCCCCCCCCCGGTGATTTTTCAAAAAAAAAAAAAATTCAGGTTTGGTGCCATGTACGGGGAATCAGTTGAATCAATATTCAGAGAGAAGAGCAGCACAAGATAGTCCAAACTATAGCTCCTAGGTCCTGAGATGCAGCAGGGAATCTATACCTCCTCGAAACAACGTGTCAAAGAAGTTCGGGAGATTGCTCCTGCAAAATTCACAACCGGGTCGCAACCTGTGGTCGGATTGATGATCTGTCTTGGTTGACAACAGCATGGGTAGGGGATATCACACGCATGGCACGTCAAACCAGTAGGATTCCAGAGGGTTTGTTCCGTTCCTCCTTTATGCTTACAATCTACGGAGTATATTTATATTAGAGCAAGCATGCCACCAGCTTGGCTACCACGGTCCATGGGGTATAGTCGCTGAGTGTGGTGACTAGAGAAACTACTACCAAGGTTGCCCTGTCTGTCTTTTCTACTACTTCCTCTGATCCAAAATAAGTGTCGTGGTTTTAATCTAACCCCAGTTCAAAACGGCGACACTTGTTGTGGATCGGAGGTAGTACCGACTATCTTCAGCTTGTTTAGAGGACTTGCTAGCCTTTCTTCCTTAAAAGGCAGGAAGAAGGCGTTTGTCTTTCTATCATCCATCCAATCTCAAGGTTTTTAGTAACCATTTTTATGGTATTCTACTATTGATGTGAATAAACTAGTATCTGGTACATTAATCATTTTTTGCATTTTGTTGAATCTTCACTTGGATGTAAACAGCTTGTACGAGTCAAACATGCATGTAAACAGTATATGCACTATGCAAATTTTGTACTCTGAACTCTGAGTTCGAATCATAGCTGAACGTTAACTTTGAATCTTTCAGACTCCATGTGTGAACTCTGAAAATTATTATACCCAATTCAAGTGTGAAGCTATAGCAAGCATTTAGAGATCTTTCGGGAGCCAAGTTAACTCGAATCAGAGCAGAAAGTTAACACTTTTATGTATGTTTGCTTCAGACTTTTCAGAGCCACATCATCATCCTTTATCCATGTTGCCGCCTCGACGCCACACTTGGGTCGCCCTAGCCTCCTTGTGTTTAGCAATCACCTTGGCTTCTCTTCTCTCACGCCTGCCATTCCATCCTAATCCTTAGTAGCATCGGTCACCCGACCATCCTCCTGCTCCCTATCGTGCCACATGACTCGCTTTGTTCCTTATTCGTTGTCCAACATCAACATTGTGTCGGCCGCTCGCCGGCTTCTCCCCATGTCACCGACCCATACCACCCCTTGCTCCCCGCCATTTCCACTCACCAATGCCCGCCCCTCCTACTATCATGTTTGTCGCTGTTGCTGGAAGTAATTTGTCAGTCAGTCATCGAGTGCTTCTTCAATATTATCCAAGCTATTTTTTAAAAGTGAATGAGTCAATATCCGTAATTTTGATTCATTTGACGATTGCTTCCATTTCGATTATGAACTTCGATGTGGAGTATCTTGAACTCGATAATCTCCTTGTCATATTATCATGTTGTTATGTTTTCCAACTTATTTGTTCTCATTCTCGAAGCGATAAAAAGAAAGAAGCAATAAAACATGACGTGGCATGAGACTGACGGGTGGGAGCCCACCTGTTTTTTTTTTAAGGGAAAGGAGCTCACCTGGGTTGGGTCGAAGTCGAACCAGATCAACCCTCAAAAAAAAAAAAAAAAAAGTCGAACCAGATCAGGTCAGATCAGACCCACGCAAATCACTCCACCGCCGGCCATCGCGCTTTCCCCATTCCCTCGCCGCCACCGCCGCCGCCGCCCCGTCTATCTTCTTCTCCGCGGCGCCGCCATGCTCCGGCTCCGGTGCTGCTTCCTCACCCAGCTACTCTCGTCTCGCTCCGCGTCTCCCGCCTTCCAGCTCCACCGCTTCTTTTCCGCCGCAGCCGCCTCCGGCATTTCCCCGGCCCCTGGCTTTGCCGCCGAGGACTACCTCGTCTCCACCTGCGGCTTGACCCGAGCCCAGGCCATCAAGGCCTCCGCCAAGCTCTCCCACCTCAAGTCCCCTTCCAAGCCCGACGCCGTCCTCGCCTTCCTCGCCGGCCTCGGCCTCTCCGCCGCCGACGTCGCCGCCCTCGTCACCAAGGACCCGCAGTTCCTCTGCGCCAAAGTCGAGAAAACCCTGGCCCCCGTCGTCATCGGGCTCACGGCTCTCGGTCTGTCGCGTTCTGAGATCGCCCGCCTAGTCTTGCTGAGCCGCGGCCAATTCCGTTGTACATCCATCGTCTCCAATGTGCAATACTGCCTGCACTTCTTCGACTCCTTTGAGGACCTCCTCTGGGTTATTAAGCGCGGATCATGCATTCTCTCGTCCGACCTCGAGAGGGTGGTCAAGCCAAATATCTCGTTCCTGCGTGAGTGCATGCTAGGTGACTGCGACATTGCCAAGCTGAACATCTCTCATCCATGGCTGCTCACCTTCAATCCAGAGCGCGTCCGGGCAATTGTAGCACTTGCCGAAGGTATAGGTGTGCCTCGTGGCTGTAGGATGTTCAGGCACGCTTTGGATGCTGTTGCACGCCTCAGCGAGGAGAAAATCGCTGCCAAAGTGCAGCACTTGAAGAAAACGTTCAGGTGGTCTGATGCCGAGGTCGGCATTGCTGTCTCCAAGGTTCCAATTGTGCTGACCAAGTCTAATCAGATGCTGCAGAGCAAGTCAGATTTCCTGATCTCTGGGGTGGGGCTGGAACCAGCATATATTGCTCATCGTCCAGTAATGCTTGGTTACAGCCTAGAGGGTCGGCTCAGGCCCCGGTACTACATTGTAAAGTTTCTTAAGGAAAATGGATTGCTAGATCGCGACCGGGACTATTATAGTGCGGTCATGATCAGTGAGAAAGAATTTGTGGAGAAGTTCATATGCCCTCACAAGGAAGCTGCACCCCACCTTGCAGAAGACTATGATGCTGCTTGCAAAGGGGAAATGCCGACTAATTTCAGATCCATGTGAGCGAAGAACAGGCTATGAAAGTTCGTAACTGTGTGTTGATTGTCCACTGATGTATGTCTGTTAGATATCCTGGTTTGGTCGTTGCTAACGTGTGATGAAACTGATAGTTTGATTCCTGAATCCTGATATGTAGTGCCATCATTCAGTAGAGAAGAAACCATGGCATGGTTTTCAACTTTTTCCTCCTCATTTGTGTTCTTAAACACACATATGGGAACTAAGAAAGTGTGAGATGAAGCCATTCTGCAATGCATTAAAATTTCAGTTTTCAAGTTAGTTGCTGGTGCATTGAGTTTGAGACAATGGGCCTGTTTGGATCACAGCCAGCAGCAGCCTTACCAAATTTTTGGGCGTTGACCGGCTCGTTGGCCTATGTTTGGTTGGAAGCCGATTTTTGGTTCTGCGCCAAAGTTTTGGTTGCCCGTTCAGTTGTAGCGTCAGGTTGTTGGTGAATCCATGGCGGCGAAATAGTGTGCCAATTTTTTGGTGAGCCCCGATTTTGCAAGGCTGCTGCATCCAAACAACCTGAATGAGACAATGAGTCAAGTAAGGTCTCCTTCATTGTGGGTAATGCACTCCTAATGTTCTATTCATGTTTTTGCAATTCATAGTGGATAATTGGATGATCTTATTTTCTGAGAGCAATTGGAGGGGATTTTGCCTCCTGGTGTTAGCGATTCCTATTTGGAAGTATCAATTAACCTGTCTCTGGCTTAATCTATTTTTCAATTGTGGTTTGATCTAAAAATATATATTTTGGTTTGCTCATATGCCGATTCACAGCGATCCGTTTTTGCTCTAATTAGCTAACTAATTAGAGATGTAGCCTTTCAGCTATTAAAAGTGTCTGGAAGCGAAGTCTCTAGGTTATGCTAAAACAATACGCCTTAAGTTGGTTAGATGTAATGATTTGGAGCCATTGGTCCTATTGGAAATACCTACCGGGCTGCAGGATGAAATGTGCAGGGCTCACCTCTCTACATGTTATCTGTTAAAGAGAGATGCTCACTTAACTACACATCGAACTATCGCATGGAGTAAGGTTATAAACATTTGCATTATTTAAGCAAGTAAACAATCAGATGCATGCCTATGGTCTGTGGTATCGGTTCCAATAACATTCCTCTAATATTTTTGTGGTGTATACAGTATAGACGAATTGGAATAGGGAAAATAAATTTAAGTCGCCAGGCTGTTTTCTGGGAAAGTGTCATCTGTAACAACTAATTTCAACTAAAGATGTTTTAATGCAGTAGTAGATCTAAAGATTACATAAATGATGGACCCTGATAAGTGCCACACGTGTGGGCTGAAAGAGGTCGGCCACACGTCCTTTTAGCCACCCATTGTGACACGTCAGCCTTTTTATTTTTTCCACACATGCATGCAAACAGGGAAGAAAACTGATAATGTCAGCGGGAATCTTTTGAGGTTTTCAAACTTTAAAATGTTTTATCTCTTAAATGACAAATCCGATTGAAAATCCGTTTTCACCAATAAATTCGCCGCGACGAGAACATCAAAACTAAATCCCATATCGATATGTTTCTAAGATATTTTTTGGCGGTCAAAAGTTGTCATGTCTATTGCACATAAATTGCCATGTTGTTTACACTGAAGTTGCCGTGATATGTTTCAACTACTTTTTCTTCTATGTTTAAAGTAAATTTTGACATGTTATAAAAAAAGAAATTAAGAAACTAAACTTGCCATGGTGAATTACTAAAATTTGCCATGATCCATGAAATAATTTTGACATGGTTCATAATTAAAAACAAATCTGTCATCAGTTACTTTAAAAAGACATGGTCAATGACTCAAATTTGCCATGAACGAGAAACTAAAATTGCCATGGTGAATTACTTAAATTTTCCATGATACATGTATAAAAATTTGCCATGGTTCATACAAAAATAATTTCCATGCTCAAAATACTAAAATTGCCATGGTCAAAATACTAAAATTGTCATGATTTATAAACTAAAATTGCCATCATGAATTACTAAAAATTGCCATGATCCATGAATTAAATTTGCCGTGGTTAATTAATAAAAATTGCCATGGTCAATTAATAAAATTTGCCGTCAAAAGTAGTTGAAATACAATGATGGTTTTAAATCTAGAAGAAAAAAAAAATAGATGAAACATATCATGACAACTTTAGTGTAAACACTATAGCAACTTCAGTGTAACATCATGGCAACTTTTGGCCCAAAAAAAACTCGTCAAAACATATCAATATGGGATCTAGTTTTGAAGATCTCGTCGAGACGGATTTAATGATGAAAACGGATTTTTAATCGGATTTTTTTTATCTAAGAGATAAAACATTTTTAAGTCCAAAAACCAAAAAGATTCCGCTAATGTCATCTGTTTGATGTGGCAAAATGGATGGTAATAGGGGCGTTTGGACCATGTTGCTTCGTGCCATACGTGTGACACTTATCATTTGGGTAAATGATTGCTTGGCCGTGTTACTTTTTGACAATGCTTTGAGAATTAAATTTTATATAGGACATTGGGCTCAAGTACTGGCTCACCATTTAGTGAGAATCTATGTGTGTATGCGTTAGCATGTTAGAGTATTTACTGAGACAATGGTGCAATCCAGACAGATTGCAACATGCCCGCTGCCACAGCGTGATCCATGCCATCCCATGGCGCCTTTAAGGGCGAGCTAACCAACTAACTGAAACTAGCAAGAAAACCGGGTGTGGATAGGTACACACTGCTAGACTGTATTTATTCACCTAACTGAAACCTGAAACTAAAACTGAATGTAGCAGATTATCTAACATATCCATGTAGAACTACATAACGGGCCTTTTTGAGGCCCTGGTATTTGTACTGGAGAGGCAAATTTCTGAAAAGCAGAGGGCATTTCATATAACTTAACTTTTGTTATGGTAATCTTAAAACGGGTTATGTCATTACCATGTTAATCTCCGCCATACCTTTTTACTAATTGCATTCCATATTAGCACTATGTACATAGATGCTTAGGCATCTTTATCCCTTGGCATATTTTTTTTATTATATTAAGGTGGGTCTTCATTAGAGGAGCTTTGATGACTCTCCGATGTTGTGTCCGAGGTCCCTTTTTGGAAGACCAGACTCTTCGTTCTGTTCTTCCTCTCCTCGGAAGACACCCGGCTCGGAAGGGGAGCTCAGATAGGTCTCTGATATTGTGTCTGAGGTGCCTTGTGGGAAAGCCAGGCTCTTTGTCCGGTTTTTTCTTTCCTTTATCTCAGCAGCGCCTTGGCGCCCCCCTGACATCAGGCTCGAGGTGTTGTCTCAAAAGACAGGACTCTTCGTCATGTTCTTCCTTTTCTTATGCCGAACAATTGACTCGGAAGGAGGGCTATGGCGGCTTTTAGCCTCGGCGCTAAAAGCCTCTCAAGCTCGGGACTCTTGGGGTCCCCGAGGAGCGGAGCCGGGGACTTCATCTTCTCGGCCCACACTCGCCAAATCTGTGAAAGCAACATACAGTCGACCGTTGTTCAAAAATAAATTTTAAAAATAAATAAAGGCAGGAGGATAAAACCTAGTAAACTGAGAAAAGAAAGTTACCTAGGCGACATGGGTGGCTAGGCTTAAACTGATGTCCCCATCCCTGGTGGGGAAGTAGTTATTCTTGGGTTTGAACAAGAGCTTCCACATTCCGCCGAGGTCCTCTCCTCGGAAGAACTCCTGGATCACCGCATCGTCCTCGGGCTTGAACTCCCACATCGGAAGGGCTCGAACTTGAAGCGGGAGGATCCAGCGATGGAGCATCATGGACCACATCCACTATATTGATGCCCTTACCGACCACAACCTTGAGCTTGTGTTGAAGCACCTTCACCTCCTTCTCCCCCCCCAGTCGAGGCCCTTGTCTGTCCAAGAAGTCAGCCTCCTCGGCGGTTTTGCCGAGAAGTGGGGAAACCCTCCGTGGCTCCCTGCGGATGGATCCACCACATAAAACCACTCCTGTTGCCAGAGCTTCACCGTGTCGATAAAGGTGCCCACAGGCCAAACCACATCGGTGAGCCGGCTGATCGTAGCCCCGCCGCACTCCGCGAGTTGGGGGCTGCTGCTGTGCGGCTTAACGCGGAACAACTTCAGCCATAGCCCGTAGTGGGGCTCGACGCGGAGGACGGCCTCACAAAAGATTATGAAGGTGGTGATGTGGAGAATGGAGTTCGGGGCTAGATGATGGAAATCAAGCCCGTAATAGAACATGAGACCCCTAACGAAGGGGTTGAGGGGAAAACCCATACCTCAGATGAGGTGGGAAACAAAAACTGCCCGCTCCCCTTGGCAGGGAGCGGGGATGGCGAACGCCGATTGGCTTGCGCTTTCCTCCACGGGAGATCGGCACTTGACCGTAGTAGGGAGGTACCCATCAGCTTTAAGGTTCGTGATGGTGCCGGCGGTGATGGTGGAACACAACCATTGCCCCCCATTGCCAGCCATCTCGCACAAGGGGAAGAAAGGAGAAGAGGCATGAGCTAGAAGTGCATCTCGAAACGCTTGGGTTTGCGGCAGATCCTTTGCGCTAGAGCGAGGGGATGAGGGCATAGGTAAAGTTGATTTACTGGTTCCTCCTTTTATAGGGCGGTCAAAGACCAGGGGTCGCCTCACCATAAGGAACGGATCGCCGCTTCCTGATGCGTCGAGCAGTCTATGCGCGCAGGGATTAAGGCGAGTGCGTTGATGACACCGCTAGAAATCTGGAAGCAAGATCTCTTTATTGATGGGACGTTCCAATAGAAACGGCCTTGGGCCACGATGTACCTATCAGTTTATAGTTCCATTAATGTTCGTTAGACTCTAAGTCTTCCGAAGGGTTTATCAAGATATAATCTTGAATCATTTATGGAAACTATCTCGGATTATATTGGCATTTAGCCAATTCTGGAGTCAGGGCCCATCAACGCTTCCTTGTGTATCGTAGGTATACTGTTGTCTAACAACAATATCTTGTATGCGCACCTGAGAGGTTTGCATGAGTTTTGCCTACGTGGTTCAACTGCAAGTTCGACCGAAGTTCATACATCTCATGTAGAGGCTTCCGTATCAGTCGCAGTAGGAAACTCTGGAATCACTTCCAAGGTTCCATTCATTTGATCTGATGACGAAGATATTGTTATCTCGTCGAGTTGCACTGTTCTCCCACTCACCTTTTTGCAAGAACCATTCTCTTTAAAAGCATACCGTTCTTGGTGGCAAACCTTTTTGCCTCGGTATAGTGGTGGAGGAATTCCCAATTACTTGGGATAACCTACAAAGTAGTACTTGTCTGATTTGGAATAGGTTTGTAAATATTTTACACAAGCCCCATATTACAAATGTTAAGAAAAGACAAAGCATGGTTGGGCGTACCATACCATGGCGTCATTTCAACAGACCTGATGGTGCTCTTTTCAGTGTAAAAGCCGCAGTCTCTAAAGCATTACTTTTAAAAGGGATAATGGCAAATTGATTTATGTCATCTTTGATCTTACCATGTCACAAATGGTTTGAATACATCTTCACGGACGTACCACTCACAGTGGAGTTCCGGGAGGTGTAAGTTATGAAACTCTTTTCACAACTCATCAGACATTCGCTAAACTTGTAACTCAAATATTCCTTTCGGCAATCTAGTTTGCAGAAACATATTTTTCTTGTTACAATAATTTCTACTTCATTTTTGAAAACCTTTTGAATGATTTCAAAAGATCCAGACTTACGTCTCATAAAGTAAATATCCATATATCTACTTGAGTCATTTCAGAAGATAGACAAATCCACTGCCAGCAACAACATTTATCGGACTACACACATCACGATGTATGATCACCAATAAGTTCTTTGCTCGTTCCTTATGGCCTGTGAACAGTATTTCAGTCACTTCACTTTTCGGAGGAAAGTTGCAAGTGTCAGATGTTTTATAATCAAACGACTTCAAAAATCCATCATTATGGAATTTCTCCATGCTGGTTTCTCCAATGTGACCAAATGCAGTGCCACACATGTGTGATATTCTTTTAGTCTTGCGACATTTAGCGTCAGTGTTATGGATGTATCATATTACCATCAATATTCATAACATACATCCCATCCACGATGGAAGCATGGCCCTTATGTTATTCATAACACCGAACATCAAAAGTTCTCTTATGAACAACCTTCTTGCAAGATACTTTATGCAATGGGCTAGAGTGTATAAAAACTCTAAAATGAATTTTGAAAATAAATACATAGGTAATGTACCGAGTATAGCAACTTTTACTATGTTCCCAGCGCATATCTAAACCTCACTCCGGCAAGTCTTTTAGGCCGTAGTAGTCCTTGCATCGAGTTGCAGCAGAATGCAATCGAGCGGGTATCCTTTTGTGATCAACTCACAATACCCAAGAATTAATGATTAACATGTTTAATCATAATTCCCAAGAACTATTTCTTTGACCAGCCTTCCATAAATCTATAACTCGTATGACATTCATACATGAGCTGGATATTCCAGTCTTCATTCTTTTTGCCTTTATACTTCTAAACGTTTAACTTTTCGTATTTATCCTACTCTCAGAAAAAGCACCCAACTTTAAGAGTGGCGTTAGCCCCGGACTTCCTAGGTGTGTAAGTCACACTAACACCCTTTGGACATTTCCTTTCTCTTTAAGTTGTTGTTTTATTCACCTTCATCATATGATAGGCGTTCTTCTGGATCCCTCTGTTATTAGTCAAACGCATAGTAAACACTTTTACTAACAGTTTGTAAAACAAACATTGCTTTGGATATCCCATATCTTTTAGCCTTTGTTTGTGTCTAAAAATGATTTTCAGTTCCATGAATATCACATAGCTATCCCAAACTTTTGAAGTCCGGGTCTTATGGAAGCAAACATATTGCACTTGACCGTAACGGAATTCTAGCTTTTGGATCGAAGGACGAGAGTCACATTATCCATAGCATTAGCGGAAGAATACCAAAAGCATGCGATAGGACAAAATCCTTCTCGGCACTTTTGAGGACAATCCTCACATTACGTTACCAACCGTAAAGTTTTAACCAGATATTTAACAGCTATTCAATTTTAACAGGGAAGGTGGAAACGCGAGCCATTATTCTACAACTATTATGCAAATTTTACTTAGACAAAGTTCATAATTAATTGCACTGAGAATTAAGCAAGTTAATTCTACAATGCGCTCCCACTCAAATCAACATCTCTCAAAATTGATTATGAGTGATTCAAGACCCACATTTCAATTCAACGCCACGGTTCGAGATGAACTCAAATGGCGCGAACTTCAATTGGTAGGCAAACTTGCCGATCACATCTCTATGTGATTCTTGTTCATCTTTCGATGCGTGTGTTCCGAGTTCAGGACTGTCCTGCCTGAACGTCAAGACAACCAAGTGATCTCGCTGCGAGGTCTCAACTCACCCGCCTCACACTTCTCTAATCGTTCGCACCCATGGAGATCATGTGATGCCCCGAAGAGATAGGTGCCGTGACGGTGCTACACTTGGGAGAACACTAACTACTTGATTTTTTTAAGTGAGAGATCACCCTAATAAAAGCGACTGCCGCGCAATCAAGAAGGGTGCATCAAAAGGGATAAACATCTCAGGCAATTCATAATAGCATGATATGGTATAGCCTTTTCTGACGGAGAAGTCTTTAATTTCTTCATCTTCGGCATTCGCGTCGGTGTTCACCTTCGCGAAGTTTGCCACCACCTTGTTGATGCACCAGATAATATTGCTATCTCTATAGCTAATAAAATAAGTGCATTACAAAAGGTTGACACGCAGGTCATTAAAGTGACAATCATATGGCTCCAGCCATCATGCCGAATCATGACACACAGATCATGTTAATTTACATCATATAGTCATCTCATACATAATCAAATTAATATGAGCACTGCTATACCACATCATATGCACATGCAAACCATCCTGCAAAACCAAGTTAGACACCTCTAATCGGTTTATGCAAAATTTCATTTTACGTGGCTTCTAAGGTTTCAAACAAACCGCAGCTACCAACGTCCATCATCAAGTATGATTATTCAAGTCGCTAGATTAACTTTACGGGGTGTATGAAACACGAGATAATAAAATCTCGAGCCCCATACTGAACTTCGTCATACGCATGACCCCCGTGCAGATCATATCTGCATTGCCCTTTCGTCTGCGAAATTTCATCTTTCTCTCTAACTATGGCGGAATTCAATGAACTGTTAGCACTTCGTTGATCAATCAGGATCGCGGATTGCCAGAACTTTGAAACTCTACCATGCTGTTATCAAGATCAGAAATATGCAAATTCTAGGGAAGCAACAAGAACATCGGGTAACATATTTCATCTGCTACCCGCACAAATAATTTTCAGTAATAGAACTCATCTACTACAAATTATATTGTGCAATACCCATACATCTCTATGTATTCTAGATCGTAACCTACATCTATGCATAGCACGGCTCTTGATGCCACTGTAGGGGAACACAGCAGAAAACAAAAAATTTCTGACCTACGCACCAGCCCAGGACCACTATGGAGACTGCATACAAGGTTTGATCTTTTCGTTACCGACTCTTAGCGCAACGGAAGTAGAGTCGATGACGATCGGCGGTGCAGATCCCCGCAGCTAGGATTTTACAACCTCCCAACCGCGAGGATGTACTCCCTCGTCAGCTCACCGGACGGATCTCCGGGCAGCCCTTCGGGAGGCCTCAGGACAGTCCCTCGGATAGTCTCACCGGACGGATCCTCGGACAGCCCTTCGGGAGGCCTCTGGACAGTCCCTCGGATAGTCCCACCGGACGGATCCTCGGACAGCCCTCCGGGAGGCCTCTGGACAGTCTTTCGGATAGTCCCACCGGACGGATCCTCGGACAGCCCTCCGGGAGGCCTCACGGACAGCCCTTCGGGCGGGTCACTCGGACAGCCCTTCGGGAGGACCCCCGAAACTCGGACAGCCCTTCGGGAGGACCCTCGAACAGCCCCTCGGGCAAAAAGATCGAACCTACGACCTCTCTACGGGGTTGCACACATACGGTGTCATCTATCCGGCAGGGCTTCGCCGTCCAAAACTAGTTCTCTGAAAAATCCCAGAAGTCCCAGACCAATTCTGGCACCCTCCAAGAATTTCCAGGCGTGTGCCGAAACCATTTTGACTTAATGGTATACCCTGAAACAACTTTTCAGTTTTACCGAAACTATTCCGGTGCTCTCTCTCCGGAACTTTTCCGCTGTCTCCGAAACTTTTCCGGTGACTTTCTCTCAGACTCCCTGTCTAGTATTCAGCAGATAGATGACTCTTAAGCGTGTGACCCTATAGGTTCGGTGAAGTATAGACATGACCGGAACTCTTTCCGATCAATGATCAACATCGGAGCCGTGGACACCCATATTGACCCCTATACCCACACGAATGAATATTCGAGTGAACCTCCAGTTGCCGTGTGCTATTCCTGTTGCTTCGCGATATGTTACAAATACCCGAGGTGAGAATCATCGGCATCCCCGTGGATCAACACTTGTCCACAATGCCAGTTACCTCGTTACCAGTTTTGTTCTCTTTTCTCGTTCCCGTATTCCGGCATCCCTGTGATCAAATCACAATGTGTCTGGCCAGACGATGGTGGATACTGTAACACCGAGAGGGCCCAGAGATATCTCTCCATCGTCGGAGGAGCAAATCCCAATCTTGAGCTATCAAGTTACTTGACATACTTTTCCATGAACCCGTAAGCCGCCGTAATAGCCACCCAGTTACGGATGACGTTTAACAAACCCCAAAGTTCATGAAGCAAGCATGAAGAAACTCGATACTCTCATGGTCTAAGGAATTATGCAAACATTAACTTTCTCTGTGTTATTAACCATTAACTTGTGACGAATGAAACTCATAGCATAACATCAATTCGGGTCGATTCAACACAAGTGTTCTCCTAACATTGTGCCCTCAAAGTTGCCGGCATATCCATGCCCATGATCAGGAAAACAGAACCATCATGCAACACTTGAGCTAGTCTTAGAGGCCAGACTAGGAATACATTTTACCGTTTATTATTCCACACGTGCATATGAGTCTTCCTCCGAGCCTCGTGGTTATTGTAGACTCGAGAACCATAGCTGTTATAGCATGGAACATAAACATAATCATGAACATGGAGATAAACAATAACATTTATTATTTCCTCTAGGGCATATCTCCTGCAAGAGATACCAGACAAGCGATTTTGGACCATAGCATCATGAAGGCTTAGCGAAAGTTCATTAATAGCAAGGACAAAGAGATAAGGCGATAAAGGACATCCTTGTCGAATACCTCTGTTGCTATGAAAGTTCGAAAAAGGTTGACCATTGATAATGACAGAGAACCAGGGAAGAAATGCATGCATAGACCAAATTTATGAAGTGACCGTGCAACCCTTTGCGTGAAAGAGCAGAAACGATGAAATTCCATTCAAGGCGATCAAAAGCCTTGGCCAAATCAATTTTAAGCAGGAAAGCTTGTTGTTTCCAAGATTTAATGGCAAAGGAGTGAGTGATCTCTTGGGCTAAGATGATATTGTTGGATATACGTCTACCTTCAATGACAGCTTGTTGGGAAGGATCAATATAGTCAGGGAGGTGAGGCTTGAGTCTATTGGCCAAGGTTTTGGAAATGATCTTGTAAATGACATTACAAAGGCTGATAGGACGATAATCGGATGGGATCTGAGGGACCAACTTCTTAGGAATAAGAGCAATTTGAGTATCACTAATGTGTGCAGGCATTATACCTGTTTGGTAGAAGTTTCTCACCATGGCAGTGACATCATCTCCAATCCAGCTCCAAGTGGCGATATAGAATTCAACATTGAAACCATCAGGTCCAGGGGAGGCGTTCAGCTTCATGTCTTTGAGTGTGTTGAGGATTTCCTCCTTGTCTGGGATGCTGTAGGTGTAATCCTGGCTTTCAAGAGGAAGACTGGAAGCTAGAAAAGGCCTGCCCACATTCACATTAGGAGAAGCAAATATATATCTGAAATAATTAACAAACGTATTTGCAATGGCCTGAGGGTTAAAATGAATGTTGTTATTCTCATCTTTTATGGATACGATGGTATTCCTCTTCCTCCTTTTAAGCACAGCATGGTGAAAAAAATTAGTATTTCTGTCCCCTTGCGTAGCAAAAAATTTCTTAGCCCTTTGCCTATAAAAATCAGTCAGCTTTGCCATATTTTGTTCGTACCTGGTAATAAGAGATGATTCCAGCTGATGGTTCTGCATGTGGAGAGGTTGCATTTGGATATTGTTGATCTGTTCTTCTAAGCTGGATAGCTCTTGTTGAATAGGTTTCTTTTTCTTGCACCGTACTTTCAAAGCACCTGCAAGATTGTTAGTACGAGCGGAAAAATTCCTGTTCCTAGTAGCAGTCCAAGCATTTTTTGCAAAGGAATGGAAATCATTCTCTTTCAGCCACCAATTATCAAACTTGAAAGTTTGCCTAAGTTTTTTGTACTGCCCTTCAGTGGTAATAAGAATGGGAGCATGAACGCTGAGGATAATCGGAAGATTAAGCACTTTAGTGAGAGGGTACTCAACACACCAATCAGGATTAACTAGACCTCTATCAAGCCTTTCATAAGTGGGTTTTGAAGAAAATCTCCTATTAGTCCAAGTGTAGGCTAGACCACAAAACCCCAAATCGAAGAAGCCATAATTTTTTATCAAAGCACGGAAAGCAAACAAGCGGCCATAATTCACATTGGTGTTACTTTTATCCATATCATACAAGTGCTCGTTAAGATCTCCCATACATAGCATAGGCTTGCCTGGATTGTCATACACAAAATTTGAAATCTGATCCCAAATCACATCAGTCTGTCTGTGATATGGATCACCATAGATGCACACAAGCCCAAAATCCCTACCCGTGGCTATATGAACTACATTCGCTAAGATAGTGTAGAAGGAAGCCGTATGCACATGCACATGAAGCTCGTCATTCCACATCAGCCACAGACCGCCGGAGGAGCCCCTAGAGAGAACTACATGTTGACATCCTCCTTCCCTGGTCTCATCTCACCTGTAAAATCCAAGTGTATGTATGCGCTACAAACTACAACAAGAGCAGCAAAATGCAAGGTTTGTTTATGTATATGTAGGTAGTGAAAGCAAAGTTGCGAATCGCATGGCATGGCCAGGTTTTTTTGTTTGTTTGTTTGGCCCTAAGGGGCTGGACACGTGCAGCTCGCTTGGTCATGAGTTTGCCCTAAGGCCGGTTCTCTGACAGTGGATGTCCTTATGCACAGCACAAGTACGTACTGGCTGGTTCATCTCGGGTTAATTTTCTGTTACTGATGTACAGTATGTTACAATGAAAACCTGAAAAAAATAACATAATGAACAACTTTGCTTCCAGGATTGCAGAATAGGCTTAATTGCAAAATTCTGGAACCTGCAATTCAGGTTACTCTGAAACTCTTAATCTTCCTTCCTGACTTACACCCAAGTGAACAAGCTATCTATAGTAAGTGAAAGTTGTTTCTGAATCTATCGGGCTTAACTGGTGAAGTCTGATTTTTATATTCTCTAATGGCAGCTGCAATTTGACAAGCAAATTTCATCAGTAATGATGTACTAGGACTCTTCTTTCTCTATAGCAATACAGGCAATGTTATTTACCAACTCAACTTTACAAAACACAAACAAAAAAGAGCCCCTAATGATCAATGCGACAGTGGATTTAAAATGACTAAATTTTAGGTGTCTACATAATATGGGGTATGTAATTCGTGTATCTGAGTCGCTCCAGCCCAGCCCAGCCCATTATCAGATGTTAGAGACACTGATAGGTGGGGTCACTTGGTCAGCATGAGTGAGAAAGAGAACTCTGAATCTTGCACAACAGGATGCAACCTCCTCCGCACAAAAGACCATGGCTGGTATGTCTCCCTGTTTCAGAATGTGCATAACCACCCCTTGTCGGCTGGACGTGAGGAGACGCGAACCCTTTTAAGAACTTCACTTGAATATAATTCTGCAAACCCAGAAAAGGAACCACACATATGACGATCAGCGTAAGCTTCCAGTCAGAAGCAAATGCTATGGCCAAGCCAGAAATAACTGTTATCGTGCACTGCTCAGTATGGCCAAGTTATCTCCTACAAGGCGTCAGATGTATGGATGATGTTTTACATAGCAACTAGATGTTGTGCGTGTCCTCTGCTAATTAAATAATCTTTCTTGGGCTCCATGATCAAATAATTGCCCTCTTGGGCCTTAAATATCATTGAACAAATTATTGTTCTGTACGAACTGCTCCTCTTGTTTTCCTTGATTCTAATTTCCTAGGTATGAAAATCTCTCTACCAGTCTGTTTCTTGTTAAAGGAGATGCACCGTTACATGATTCAGGGCTTAAAACACTTGATACATTGTTTTTACAGGTATTCGAGCCTGCTGCAGATCATGTGAGCTGCTGGATCTGTTTGTATGTCACATGAACCCTACCTAGTGCCCTGCGGCGCCTTGCGCAAAAGTTGGGAGTCTAGTACAGACCGATTCTGAGCCGAGAGGTTTATAGGCCTGAAGCTTATGAAAAAGTTTGTTGATCAGCAGCTTGGTAACTGGTTGCAGAGTCCAGTGAGGAGCCGGAGTGTTTTCTGCTAGCTAAGATGTACTCCTAAAGCGAGGGGGTCTTCACAGCTTCTGCATGTACAGGGGAGGAAAAAATTGCCTTGACATTGGCAATAGAGAGAGGTCTGTAGAAATTTGGCCCCTGAAGAAAACATGGATGTACTGAACATTTAAGAGAAGAGTAGAGAGGGAACTATGTATTTGATAGGGAGTAAACAACCCAACCGTTATACCTTTGGAGTCATCATCTTATGAGATGGCAGCAGGATTATCTTATAAGTATCTTATTGCTTGTTCTCTGCAAAATCCAGTGTCCTCAAATATGGATTCAATATAATGTTTGAGAGTTTTATGCAGTGCTATATTGATTCAACAGGCAGCCATTAAGTTGAGGTAAGAGCTCATATGGGAGTCATACTTCAAGAATGCATAGTTCAATTATCATTTACATTTCCTGTCATAGATCACTGTGGTTGTCTTGTAAGATCATTCTCATGTTACAGGTCACTCCTGCTATATTGTTGACATATTTCTTGAAGACATGACTGCCTCCAGAGAGGCAGTGGAGGATCTAGTGCAGAATTTGATCATCCAGAAAGGCAGTGCTTCCATTGTGCAGAGAACCTCATGTATGACAAGACGTTTTTTGTTTGCTTTTGCCGTCACATTGCCAGCATGACTGTACTTGCAATGCATTTGGCTGCACCTATTGACTATCTTCCTCCACTCGACAACTTGTAATTTGCACAAACTTGCCTCCGGATAATTTATCCTTGGCCTGAAAGAACCAATCGTGATCTTATATTTCACATCAGTCAGAGGAAAGTCAGAAGAGTCACCCTGCAGTTATCCGTTTTCCATCATGTAAGTTTTCCCTACATTTCGTTTCTGCTCCTTTATGAGAACCCCTAAACCATATAGATGCAGAGGAAAGCTATATGATGGGCATCTTGCCTATCACCAGGGCTGATTACTACATTTTTCATGTTTCCAGCAGTTGCTGACTTCAAGTTATTCAAGGTGAGCATGTTGTACGGGGATGTAAGGCTCCTGCACCTGCATTGTCAGAAATTCTGGAGTCCCGTAAATTCAGTTTTGAATGGATTTGGATGGGGACCTTTATTTCTATCAAGAATAAACAAGTGCTCCTAAACTGCACAGGAAGCTGCAAGAAGAACTGACTGATGAAATGGTTGACTCAAGCTGAAAGAAGTAGAGTAGCCTTGCGATGAACCAACCCGTGAAAGATGCAGAGAATTGTTGCCTTTGGCATTATATTGTTTCTCTCTTCAATGGATCAAGTGGTGGATCCGGGGATGTTTACTCCGATCCAGTGGCTGCTCGATCATCTTTCTACATGTTTCCCGTGGGGAGGTGGGTCTGCTCATACATACGGACAGGTGGGCAGATGTCGCGCGCCGTGGCCACTGTAAATAATCGTGTTGATCAGTAGCCGTTGAGATGGTACAATCTTTATGAAGACTAGCAAACATGAAGCCGTACGTGTGTTCTACAGGGAGCGTCCGTCAGCTGTGATGCATTTTGCTCTTCATGTGAGTGTGATACGTTTGACTGTTTCATCTGTGAATTTTATTTATGAATCTGCGAAGAAGAGTGCCAAATAGTGGTCCTTCGAGCTCACATGTACAATACGTTTTTGTGTGTCTACATTACAAAATTTGTTGTATGATGGTGTGTAACATCTAAATGATTCATAAACTCATCATATTTAATTAGTGAAGTTGTACCTAGAGAACATTCCATTTATCTTGCTGGTATATGCATGCATGGGTTGTTTTTTCCAGCCTACTTTGGTTGCTTTCTTCTGACGGACACATGAAGAATGTGAAAAGAAGGTTCATCATTTTTGTCGCAGGCGCATCAGCACAAGCAGATGCACTTTTTATCAAGAAAAACAAAACAGCAGGTAACACATGCTCATGTCTTTCTGAAGCCCCAAATGCAAGCCTAAAATTTCAGGAATGATGTACTGGTACTTGTGAACCTGGCTAAGGATAACCCATACCCAATGCTTATTGGAGGGGACTTTAATATCCTTAGGTACCAGGAAGAAAAAAATAATGACCGCTTCGACACTCATTGGCCTTTCCTATTCAATGCTGTGATTGACAGTTTGGATCTTCGGGAGGCATGTATGTCCGGGCGGCAGTTCACTTGGGCCAATAACCGTTCTGTGCCGACGTACGAGAAGCTCGATAGGGTACTCATGGATACCAAATGGGAGCTAAAATTTCCTATGGTAACCGTGCGAGCCCTAGAGCGAATCGAGGCATTATCGGACCATGCACCAATCTTTCTTGATTGTAATTCTACGAGCCATTCTGCCCGTCGCCCTTTCAAATTTGAATTGGCATGGTTGCATCGGGAAGGTTTTGTAGAGATAATCAAGAACATTTGGGAGAGGCCCGCCGTTGGTCGTACACCGATTCAGAGATGGAATTATAAAATAAGGGCCATGAGGCAACACCTCTCTGGATGGGCGAAACACATCAATGGATTGTACAAAAAAGAAAAGCAGCGCCTCTGTACCATCATTGATGACCTCGACAAAATTGCAGAGACCCGCACCTTATCTCAACAAGAGATTGAATTGAAAAATCAATCTAATGAGAAGGTTGCCCGTCTATTACGCGAAGAGGAGATCAAATACTACCAGAGGTCTAAAGTTGACTTCATCCTAATGGGAGATAGTAATACAAGATACTTCCAATTGGTCGCCAATGGTCGACATAGGAAGAAATGTATTTATAGTCTCCAACAGGATGAGGGTGGCTACGGAGGTTTTTTCCCAACATGGGTGGCAGCATAACCTACGGATCAATCCACCACCCCCTTCGACATAGGCATAGTGTCGGTCTATAGGACTCTGCTGTTGCCGATTTGTCGGTTTTTATTTCATGAATTTTTGTCAGACTTCTGGATTTGGCTGTGTGCATCCTAGTTATGCAGAGGCCGGGTGTTACTCATAATGCTTTGTATCCGCTTGATGCTACATTTTTTAGATAATAAAGTCGCCCTTTATCGAAAAAACTGAACTTTGCAGAAAAAAAAGAGAGAGAACCTAACAGTCAGAGATTCAATAAACTGAGGTTTGAACATGACACCTGTAAGTTGACGAGTCTAAAATGAACTGGAACTGGGGTTGGGTTTGAACATGACAGGTACTAGAAGAGTTGGGCGCGCTTTGCTGCGCCATTGGTATTGTTGGGTTTCAAAATATAAGGTGTATTAGTTTTTTGAAAATCAAACCTCTTTAAGTTTGATCAAATTTATAGAGAAGTATATCAAAATTCATAATATCAAATTGGTATCATTAGATTCATCATGATATGAATTTTCATATTTTACTTATTTAGTATTGTGGATGTCAATATTTTTGGCTCTGAACTTGGTCAAAGTTAAAGAAATTTGACTTTCCAAAAAAACTATACACCTTATATCTTCGAACTAAGAGAATATTTGGTTTGGCAAGTGGGGGAGATGTTGGAGTGTGTTTTATTTTTATTTACATAATGTAGTGTTTTGGTGGGTCTTTCACGGTGTGATTCTATGTTATATGCTAATCAATCCATATTTATGTCCTCTAAAAAAACCATATTTATGTGGGGAAGTTTCTGCGTCGGCGGTTGCATGTACTATATTGGTGCTACAGTATCACATGCTGACGCTTCTTTTTCTAGGTGGTGAGAGGGTGTGCGGGATTGATATGTTTTTATAGGCCGGTTACTACTAATTGATTTAAAAAATCGTTGGCCCGGTCAAAATCGTGAACCAAATCCAAGATTGAATACCTCAATCGAATGGAAGAGCTCCAAAATTAGGGAGCATGGGAGCATAGTGTATTAAAAGAATTGAATGAGAGAGCTCCTTGAGAAATTGTTGACCCGGTCAAAATCGGATGACCCAATTTCAAATTGGAGACCTCAGTTAATTGTGAGGCCTTAAAAATTAGGGAGCATTTATTTAGTATTGTGGATGTCGATATTTTTGGCTCTGAACTTGATCAAAGTTAAAGAAATTTGTCTTTCCAAAAAACTAATGCACCTTATATTTTGAAACTAAGGGAATATTTAGTTTGGTGAGTGGGGGAGATGATGGAGTGTTTTTTATTTTTATTTATATAATGTGGTGTTTTGGTGGGTCTTTCGCGGTGTGATTCATGTTATCTGCTAATCAACCCATATTTATGTAGAGAAATTTCCGTGTCGGTGGCTGCATGTACTATATATGTGCTACAGTATCACATGGTAGCGCTTCCTTTTTCTAGGTGGTGAGAGGGTGCGCGGGATTGATATATTTTATAAGCCGGTTGCTGCTAAGTGAGAGAGCTCCTTGAGAAATTGTTGACCCGGTCAAAATCGGATGACCCAATTTCAAATTGGAGACCTCAGTTGATTGTGAGGCCTTAAAAATTATAGAGCATTTATTTAGTACTGTGGATGTCGATATTTTTGACTCTGAACTTGATCAAAGTTAAAGAAATTTGTCTTTCCAAAAAACTAATACACCTTATATTTTGGAACTAAGGGAATATTTAGTTTGGCGAGTGGGGGAGATGATGGAGTGTGTTTTATTTTTATTTATATAATGTGGTGTTTTGGTGGGTCTTTCGCGGTGTGATTCTATGTTATCTGCTAATCAACCCATATTTATGTGGGGAAATTTCTGTGTCGGTGGCTGCATGTACTATATTGGTGCTACGGTATCACATGGTGGCGTTTCTTTTTTCTAGGCGGTGAAAGGGTGCGCGGATTGATATGTTTTATAAGCCGGTTGCTGCTGATTGATTTGGAAAATCGTTGGTCCGGTCAAAATCGTGAACCAAATTCAAAATTGAATACCTCAATCGAATGGAAGAGCTCTAAAATTAAGAAGCATAGTGAATTAAAAGAATTGAATGAGAGAACTCCTTGAGAAATTGTTGACCCGGTTAAAATCGGATGACCCAATTTTAAATTGAAAACCTTAATTGATTGTGAGGTCTTAAAAATTAGGGAGCATAGTGTATAGTGTATATATATACACACACATCGGCACACCACATCAAATCCCTTTTTTCAGGCCTGGTCTTGAGATGCAATAGGAAACGCACCAAGTTCTCGAAGCAAGGTAACAGGAAATACCCGAGGTTGCTCATATGAAACTCGCAATCAAGTCGAATTTGCCGATGAAAAGCACTTAAAATGATTGATCCGACCTATGGCACTTGAAAACCATTGCGCGCCATGTTCACTGCTCATTTTGCATTACTTGATGGGAGCAAACTGTCATTGGGTTGCTTGGCAACAGAATTTCATCAGTATTGATGTACTAGTACCGTTCTTTCATAAGTATTGCGGCCACTGCAAACAACTAATCGATCGGTGGTCAAGTGGTACGTAAATCGCCAAGCAAGTAAGTTGTTTTATGTGTTTGTCATTTGGCCGGATATGCACCTTGTTGGCCGGGTATGCTCTATGTGTTGGTCATTTGACGGGATATGCAACTTGTTGGTCGGATATGCTCTACGTGTTGGTCATTTGACCGGATACGCACCTTGTTTACAATGTCTTTTTTGCCAGACCTCCCATGCGTGCACATTGTATTTGAAGGTGGGGAAGGAGAGCTTCGTCCTCATGCATTGTTGGTTGAAGTTGAATGCGCAACCCAAGTGGTAACTATCCATTGCCAATTTCATCAAAACCGCCGGCGTCGCCAATGAGGACGAAGCGGGTGACCCAACCGACCCAACAAAAGAGACGCCCAAGAAGGTTAGAAGGGGGTTCCAGGGAAAGAAGTGGGAGAAGGAGAAGGAGAAGCGAGAAGGGGCGGCGCCCAAGATGACGGAGAGATTCGAGAACATCTTGGCAAAGGAGGAGGAAGCATGTGTCAAGCGCTATGACGTGAAGGAGGAAAATAAGGCGAAGAGGTTTAACATCTTGATGGCGGCGACCAAGAAGAAGATCAACCTCGAAGAGAAGAAAACCAAGCTCGAAGAGAGGAGGGTTGAGCTCGCGGCCGCTTTGGAGGATACCAAAATGTTGACCATGAAGATGGACGAGTTGGATCCCGATGCAAGAATGATCGTGCAAGCCGTCCGTGTTAGGATGTTGAAGCGCTTGACGACCGAGATGCAGGCGGTCGAGAAGGAGGCGGCTTATGCGGAGGAGGCGGCGGCAGAGTGAGCGAGGAGGCACGGACAACCGTTCTGGGAGGGCAAAAATGCCCTTTTTTGCACGGACCGCCGGATGAAACTTTTTTGATCGGGTGCATATTAAAACAATGAACATCAGTCTCTTTTTGGTTATGATCGGGCGCTATGAGCACCACACTTTAATTTACTCATATTGCTATGCATTTGAAATGTAGGAGGCCGGACATGGACGGACGTTTAGAGGATGCAGTTGGATGGCGAACTCCCGCATTCATGTCCGCGGACGCGTCTGGACCAGTCCGCGGACGGATACTGTGTCCGTTTTAGGGGTCGGCGTTCGAGATGCCCTTATGAGCAACTCACCTTTTAGAACAACAAAAAAAGCCTAATAACCAGCATGACTGGAGATTGAACGTGCCATTATAAGTCGACGAATCTAAATAAGATGGCATCTATGATGACATGTAGCAAAGATTTTTGATTTATTTTCGGAAGGCCAAAGGCCTTATATTAATTATCACAGACCTTTACTATTAATTATCACAGACCTTTACAACAGTAACTTTTATGGAAATTGAAAAACATAACTCAACTGCATATTCAGATGGAAAGAGCAGTTAGAACAAGTCAGTGCAAACTACTACAACCAAGGGAAATCATACATACCACGTGTAGTGAGTAACCTTCAAATCATTAAAAAAAAATAGCATACCTAGTTCTCGAAACAACTACAAAAAGCACTCAAAACCCTCAATCCGATAGAAGAGTGACGCTTTAAAATCATCGCGCTCCATTCTACGTGGGCATAGAGTAAGTAACTAGTCACCATGTTTCATACTTATTTTATCTTCATACGGGGGACAAAATTATTGCACTTTGCTCAACATTATTCCATTCAACAAACGTGGTTAGATCATGGTTGCACACTTTGGGTATGTTCAATGCGGCTTCAATGTGATTAAGTTGCTTGCAGTCCGTGGCCGGATCGATGCTCATTCTCCGTTGAATATGTTGTTTATATCACTATTTTTTTTAGGTTTACATCACTTGTTTTTTTTAGGGTAACTCAATTGTTTTTTATGAGAACAAAAAACTCTTTTGTATAGTACACTGTATGTGAGACACTGATGGGGTGGGTCAGCATCGAGGTCAAACCAGAACAGAAGACCACGCAAATCCACCTCTCCACTCGCACCAGCCGCCGCCGCCACTGCCGCCGTCGCGCCACCATGCTCCGGCTCCGTATCTGCGTCCACGCCCATCTCCTCTCGTCTTCCCCCACCTCCCCCTTCTCTCCCCTCCACTGCCTCCTCTCTACCCATGTCATGAGGGAGCAGTGGATACAGAAGGCCAGGGCGTTGCTGATTTCTTCGGAGTCACCGTTTTCTCTCCACCCACCTTCTCTGCCATGGCTCCGCCACAGAGGAGAGAAGATCCTTGTGATCAGAACCCAAGTCGACGCCATCGTCGTCTCAGGAACTACTGAAGTTGCATTACCCCGCAGAGCAAAACCCTAACCCTAACCCTAGCGGCAGCCTTCCGATCGCCTCTCTGTCGCCCGAAGGGTTACTCTCGTGGTGGACCTGCACGTGCTTGCATCTTTGCCATTTATGTTTGATCTTCGTTAGGGAGGAGATCTTGTAATAAAAAAAAAAAATCATCGAATCTTGTTATCTCTAGCAGCACAACACGCAAAAAAAAAAAAAAAAACCAAAAAAAAAACACGAAAGTATTAATCCCTTCTCTTCTCTTCCCCCACAAGCAGCCGTCGCGCTTTCCCCATTCCCACGCCGCCGTCGCATCCTCACCCATCTCCGCCGCGGCGCCATGCTCCGGCTGCGAAGCTCCATCCTCGCCCGTCTCCTCTCTTCTTCTCCAGCCACCTCTCCCGCATCCCCTCTCCGCCGCCTCCTCTCGGCCGTAGCGCCCGCCATCTCCCCAAGCACCGGATTCGCCGCGGAGGAGTACCTCTTCTCCACCTGCGGCCTCACGCGAGCACAGGCCCTCAAGGCCTCCCCCAAGATCTCCCACCTCAATTCCCCAACTAATCCCGATGCCGTCCTCGCCTTCCTCGCCGGCCTCGGTCTCTCCGGCGCCGATGTCGCCGCCCTCGTCGCCAAGGACCCGCAGTTCCTCTGCGCCAGCGTGGAGAGAACCCTGGCGCCCGTCGCCGTCGGGCTCTATGGCCTCGGCTTATCGCGTTCCGACATCGCGCGCCTCGCCTCGCTCGCCGTCCACAAATTCCGCCAAAAAGACATAGTCTCCAAGCTGCAGTACTACCTGCGCGTCTTCGGCTCCTCCGACACCTTCCTCCGGGTGATGAAGTTTTGCAATCTCCTCTCACACAGCCTCGAGAGGGTGGTCAAGCCCAATGTCGCGTACCTGCGAGAGTGTGGGTTACGAGATTGCGATATTGCCAAGTTGTGCATCCAAAGACCGAGGATGATCACCGCCAACCCGGAGCATGTCCAGGCCATGGTGAGATGTGCTGAAAACATAGGTGTGCCCCGTGGCTCTGGGATGCTCAGGCACGCGCTGCATGCTGTTGCATTTCTCAGCGAGGAGGAGATCGCAACCAAGGTGGAGCACTTGAAGAACACATTCAGGTGGACGGATGCTGAGGCAGGCATGGCTGTTTCTAAGGCCCCAAGTCTGCTGAATAGGTCCAAGGAATCGCTGCAGTGCAGGTCTGAGTTCCTCATCTCCGAGGTGGGCTTGGAACCGTCCTACATTGCTCAGCAGTCGGTATTACTCAGCTACAGCCTAGAGGGCCGGCTCAGACCCCGGTACTACGCTGTAAAGTTTCTCAAGGAAACTGGATTGCTCAAGCGCGACCCGAGCTACACTACCGTTTTCAAAGAGACCGAGAAGGCATTCAGGGAGAAGTTCATATGTCCTCACAAGGAAGCTGCACCACACCTCAAAGAAGACTATGATGCGGCTTGTAAAGGGCAAGTACCGGCTAATTTCAGGTTCACATGAGCCAAGAACAGGCTATGATATAACTATGTGCTAGTGGTCCGCTTCTGTATGTCTCTTAGATGCTGGGTTGGTCGTTGCTAATGTGTGATGAAACTGATAATTTGGTTCCTGAATACTGTTATATAATGCCATCATTCAGCAGAGAAGAAACCATGGATTGATTATGAACTTTTTCATCCCCATTCATGTTTATTAGAACTAAGTAAATGTGAGAGATGAGGCCATTCTGCAATGCATTAAAATTTCATTTTTCAAGTTCGTTGCTGGTGCATTGAGACAATGAGCCACAGTAAGGTCTCCTTCATGTGGATAATTGGAGCATCAATCTGATGCCAGTCACAAATTTAGGTAAGTAGTCTTTTGGAAGCAGCTGTAGGGGATGTTCCCTCCTGGTGTTAGCGCTTACTATTTAGGGCCCAGGGTCAATTCACCTGGCTTTATCTTAATCTATTTTTCAATTATGGTTTGATATAAAAATCATTTTGGTTTGCTCATATGCAGATTCATAGTGATCCATTTTTTGCTTTAACTAACTAATATAGATGTATTCATTCAATTATGAAAAGTGTCCGGAAGTGGATTTTCCTTGAGTTGCATCAGAGGTAACGATCTGGAGCCATCGGTCATATTGGAAATACCTACTGGACTGCAGGATGAAATGTGCAGGGCTCACATCTGTACGGGTTATCTGCTAAATGGAGACGCTCACTTTACTAAACATCGAACTCTCACATGGAGAGGAGTTGGCATCGTTTAAGTTTAAGTAAGTAAACTTAGGTGCCTCTGTTCATTTTTATGCTAGTAATGTTAGTATTGTGTGTACTGTGTATTATCCTGCTCTGCACCATGGTCATAAATTATGTGTTTATTGTGAATGGCAGCTTAAGATTTTTAGTTCATTATTGTGTTTTGGTCCTGTGGGTAATTCTTTGTGCGAAGCACCACCAGAAGGTTCACTAGCAGCTAGTTAGTGTTTCTTCCTTCTATGTCTGAACTAGCTCTTCTTTAGTTTGGCTAAAATTGAGTGCTTAATTTATTGCTTTGGTCGCTGTGACTGTGAATATACGCACAAAACAGTTGGTATCATGTACATCCATACTCTGAATATCTGCAGAGACTGCAGGTTCTTAATTACTTCCCCCCCTAGTATTCTTGTTTGTTCTAAATGCTGCACATAATCTGCTTGATTTTGGGGGGCACATACTTCCAACTGACCGCATAATCTGCACTTGAATTAGTTTCTGCCATCTTGGATGTTCATCTGCCATCTTGCTCTGCCCAGCGTAGATAAAACCATTCCTCTTATAAGTATGATGATATTCCATATAAGTTGTGATTGCCAGCAGATGCCTCTCTTACTGTTTTCATATATCTCATAATTCCAGTGTGGGTATTATGTTCTATAACTAAAATGCACAAGTTGACATTTTGCAATTGGCCAAGCAAGCTGTTAAGTTTATTAGTCTACCTCTTTTTCAGATGTCGTCAATTTCTCATGAACTCTTACATTTTCTTTTCTATCTGGACGGCCATAACAGTTGGCAAAATGTTATGGATTTCTCGAAAAGGTAAAGCACTATCTCAGTTTTTGTGTTCATGGGATAAGTTGCTGATAATCGATTCACAGTAGTGTTAGCATTTGTATCCAATGAGCCAGTGTTTCGCTCTATTTCAGAGTGTAGCGGCATTAGATGGGTGATGTCCATAATAGAATTACTTAGCTTTCTTTATCAGGATTGTATTAGAGTGTGGCCCTGTTGCTTCTTGGTATCATTACTAACAAGTGGCATATGTCACTTCTACCCTGTGAGATCAGGCCATTCTGCAATGCATTAAAATTTCAGTTTTCAAGTTAGTTGCTGGTGAATTGAGACAATGAGCCAAGGTATGGTCTCTCCTTCATTGTGGGTAATGCATTCCTAATGTTCTATTACTGTTTTTGCAATTCATAGTGGATAATTGGAGGATCAATCTGATGCCCGTCCCAAATTTAGGTAAATAGTCCTTTTGGAAGCAGCTGGAGGGAATGTTGTCCCCTGGTGTTAGCGTTTCTTATGTAGGGCCCAGGGTTAATTCACCTTGCTTTAGCATAATCTGTTTCCTCTTGTTTGAATTGTTTTCGTAAATCTTTGTGTGCAAAGAACAGCTTATTCTTAGTCCTCTGTGCTAAAATAAAGAAACCAGATTAGTCGTATATTCCCCAAATTTGTGACGCAGTGCCACAAGATAACCTTGTCCCCTGTTTTGTTGTGTCATCATGGTTTTTTCAGTTTTTCATTTGTATTTACTGTTTTGGTGTGATGGAGCCGAAACTAGATACAAAATTTTATGGAGTCATCAGAAGCTGTGGCCTTTTGCTGCTGTGGCAATTTGTGCATAGATCTTTGAGATAATTCTCGAGAGGTAGGACATGAGCCACGAGAATTACTTCCTCAGTTACCCAACAATGTCATTCACACGAAGGAACCCTATGATATTTTCGCAGCTATGACATTTACGCCAAATTCCTGCCTGCACTAAGAATACGCATATATAGCCCTGGTTGACATGCATGCTTGTATTATGCAACTAGCTTACAATTGCTAACCTGAGTTTATCAAACGATTTAGCTTGTTGTCTTTTTAACAATATTGGGTATTGTGACAAATTCTTGCCTGCAGGTTAGAATGCTTCCACATTTCCTTTTGGTGATACTGAAATTAAGTTAGTCTTTTGGAGTGATATAGCCCACTTGGTCTAATGGTCAACATCAATTCATTGTTCATTGTTTTTGAGATAGCTCACCACTCATGCCGAATGGTTAATGGTCACATCAATTTAGTTGCTCCACTGGGGAGAATAGTTGTTTCTACATTCTTTTGCACCTTAGGGAAGATATATAGTATTAGCATGGCTATAGTGCTCACCAAACTGATCTGTACGCGCCTTAGGTCCGTTGCACCTCTTTCAGTGATACGACGTGAGTATATGTGTTTGCAGAGATCGTTATGCTATCACTGGAAATTAGTTTGCTTTCAGATTCTGATTTACTGTCATCATGAGGTTGATTATTAACTTTATAACTAGCTGATGAGATATTTAAGTAATCCCACGGTCATGTTTGGAGTCAAGTTGCTCTGTTTTAATAATTCCCTTGGGTTGATATCCTAAATAGCATGCCAAAGCCGAAGCTTTGGCGACATCATTTCCATAAGTTCATCCCGTTTGATTGTGTACCTCCAATGGCGCATATTCCTTCAGTTCTTTTTATGTAGTGTAGTTAGCTTCAGGGGGTTTCAGCATATCTCCCCATATGCTCCTCTGGCTAACAGAGTAACAGGGGATAATCTAAGAAAAAAACTCAAGCATGTGGAGGTTGTGGCTTGCGTCTCTTGATTATGCTATCGCCAACATGTTTGGGGGCTAATCTCCGAGAGTTTTTACACAGTTGGTGGTGGATTAGTATGTGCATTTGGGCACTGTGGTTGCAGTTTGGTCTATCTGCTGACTATAGGAATGATACCATGTCTTTCAGGGCTTTAGGCTGATGAACGTGGAGACAACCTGGCCCTGATGACTGATGCGTGCATGCTTGCTCACAAGGCGGAGGCTCATTTGCGAGGATTCGCTATTGGCAAAGATGGATCAGTGTACCTCACTCTTGAACAATAATCGGACAGGAAGCGAGCGGATCTGCTGAGCCTTGCATTGCATGGGGATCCTGATTGCGATTTTGTGAGGATCGTCAAGCGAGTCAGGTTCATTTTTGGGCATACTATGGGTCGATGACTGGATAAGCAACAGGTGCCGACGCTTTGGGCGAAAACATTGTTCCGTTTTCCAGAGTCTCAGAATCGTAAGTCGTGTTATTTGAGTTTTGCTTCTTGAGTGCTGCATATGGTATCCTGGATGTTGTTTCAGCAATTAAACTGGAGCTTTGTTTTTTTGAGAACAAGAATGCAGACCGTGGTATATACGCCCTGATTTACGTAGTAGAAGAGGTGAGATACGTATTTTTTTAGCACAGTATAAAATGGAATGGAAGTACATATGTTCAGAAATTATCTTTGCCTAGGTGTTGCGTTTCTTATGTTTATAAACTATGCATTGAAGTTTATTAACTCTTAATAATCCAACTCTATTTGGCGAGTTTTCATTTCCTTCTGTCTCAGATCACTGATAACATTCATGTATGATATTTGAGCATGGTTTAGACCAATGATAATTAAATGCATGAAAAAATTGCATCTGAGTTATCTATGTGACTTTATCAATCATTACTATTATCAGGATATCTGACATGAGCGCCCTCATATTAGTGGGGGCATTTTATCGAAACTTGACCAATATAGATTGTTGATATTACTGGCTTGTGATCACAGTGTATAATGAGCATTTTTTTTTTACCTTTGCCAAACAGTTCCTGGTGCAACACATATTTTTGCCATTTTAATTTACACCTTGCAGTTTCATGAGACTTCCTCTTCCAACTATGGCAGCATATCAAAAATCTGCACCTATCTTGAGTTCAATAAATAAATTGTATGATTTAGAACCTGTATTTGTCCAAAATGCGTAATCGAGTGAATAATTTTCTTCTTTTTGCCTTGTGAAAAAAATGCAGGTGTGGGTATCCAACAATAATCACTGCTATGTAATGAACCAACCCGTGCAAGAAACAGAGAATGGTTGCCTTGGGTTCAGTGGATTAAGTGGTGGATGTTGTTGCTAGCTGCTCCTTCATCTTTTTTTCTTTTTTTTTGCGGGGTTGCTCCTTCATCTTTATGACCTGCTCATACCTGTCCACAAGGAAGGAAGGAGAATCAGCAAGTTGTTATGCATTTTGCTCAACAAGAGATGCAACAAATATGAGCCTAGCTTAGAAATTCTGGTGGAAAAAATATCAACATTTGTTTGTTTGCTTGTTTGTTTGTTGTATGTACGAAGAAACAAACATAATGCTATTTAAAAACGGAAGGTCTTGCTGGCGTATTAATTACTACTCCCACCGTTCCATGATTATTGTCGTGGTTTTAGTTCAAATTTGGCGAGTAGCTCGTGGGCTCCGGAACTTCTTCCGCAGCAGTCTTTCTAGCTTTCTGGCTGGCATATACGTACATGTTACTACCTTGCACGTGCGGCGTATTACTGCTACACATTGGCTTCAAAAGAGCTCCATGCAGATGTAATTTGGAAAACAAAACAAAAACAGTATTTTGAAACCTCAAATATATAATTCTGGAAAAAACACTTTGTAATTTGAATGCACGGTTCAAAAGATATTTTTATTCAAAATATGGATCTAACAAGAAAAATGCACGTAATGAGGCACCCTCCACTTCCAACATTTGCGGTAACCTTTGCAGGGGGGAAAACACTACCATTTTTTATATGTTAATAATAAAATCACAAAGGAATGGAAAGGAACAAAAATCCATTTTTGTTTTGAGAGAATGAACAAACAGAGTAATATGTTGAGGTCATTTTTGTTTTTGTTTTTACCATTTGTGTCACAAGATAATAAAAGTTCGGGTAAACGAGCCCAGCCCATTATCGGGTCGAGGCCAGACCAGACCAGACCATTTATCATTCCCTCAACAACAAAAAAAATTTATCAAAAGGAAAAAAAAGAAGGCCAGACCAAATCCTCGCCAGCCGCCGGTCGTTCCCCTCTCCCTCGCCGCCGGTGCCACGCCGCCATGATCCATCTCCGCAGCCGCGTGCCCCCCGCATTTCCCCAAACCCTAGCTTCGCCGTCGAGGACTACCTCGTCGCCACCTGCGGCCTCACCCAGACCCAAGCTCTCAAGGCCTCCCCCAAGATCTCCCACCTCAGGTCCCCCACTAATCCCGACGCCGTCCTCGCCTTCCTCGCCGGCCTCGGCCTCTCCGGCGCCGATGTCGCCGCCCTCGTCGCCAAGGACCCGCAGTTCCTCTGCGCCAGCGTGGAGAGAACCCTGGCGCCCGTCATCGTCGGGCTCTCTGCCCTCGGCTTATCGCGTTCCGACATCGCGCGCCTCGCCTCGCTCGCCCTCCACAGATTCCGAGAAAAATCTGTCGTCTCCAAGCTGTACTACTACCTGCACCTCTTCGGGTCCTCCAACACCTTCCTCCGGGTTATGAAGCTCTCCAGTGTCCTCTCACACAGCATCGAGAGGGTGGTCAAGCCCAATGTGGCGCTCCTGCGAGAGTGCGGGCTAGGTGATTGTGATATTGCCAAGTTGTGCATCCAAACACCAAGGATGCTCACCTCCAACGTAGAGCGCGTCCTGGCGACAGCGGTATGCGCCGAGGGTCTAGGTGTACCCCGCGGCTCTAGGATGTTTTGGCGCATGCTGAATGCTGTTGCATTTCGCAGCGAGGAGAATATCACCGCCAAAGTGGAGTACTTGAAGGACACTTTCAGATGGTCTGATGCTGAGGTTGGCATTGCTGTTTGTAAGGCCCCAATGCTGCTGACATTGTCTGAGGACCTGCTGCAGAGGAAGTCAGAGTTCCTCATCTCTGAGTTGGGGTTGGAACCGGCATACTTGGCTCATCGGTCGACATTGCCCACTTACAGCCTGGAGGGCCGGCTAAAGCCCCGGTACTATGTTTTAAAGTTTCTCAAGGAAAATGGATTGATAGATCACAACCAGGACTTCTTTAATACAGTCATGGTCAGCGAGAAGGTATTTATGGAAAGGTTCATATGCCCTCACAAGGAAGCTGCACCGCATCTCGCTGAAGACTATGCAACCGTTTGCAGAGGGGAAGTGCCTGCCAGATTCAGTTTTACATGAATCAAGACCGGTATGAAAATGGGTATGTTCATTATGTCATTCAGTAGCGAAGAAAAATATCGCACTGCTATGAACTTGTTCTTCCTCGTGTCATATTAACACACATATTGGAACTAAGAGAGTGAGACTAGGGCATCCTGCAAATTATTTGAAGTACCGATGAGTAGTATTTCTGCACACTCTGTATCTTTTTGTTCTGAAAAAATGGCCATTGCTGTTTTCAATGCAATCTTCCACCTATCTTTCCATGAAAGAATGTTCTCATTTTGGCCATGAAGATGATAGGAACTTAGGAATTCCCACACTTTCTTTTCGATGAAAATTTTGGACTTCTTTTTCCGCAGGAAACAATTTTGGATTTGTTCGAGACCAGTTGGCCGCAGCGTGCTGATCACTGCCAAGGATGCAGTTTTGATCTAGTTTGTTGGTTGCTTTCTCTAGTTCTTCTAAGCTGAAAACCTTCGTTCTTCCTGCAGTAGTTTTGTTTATGAGATATTAACTACTGTTAAAGATGGCCAATGTTTACTAGTAGTTTGTATCAGTTTATTTGTTTACTTGTCGTGTATTTTTGGATGGCCTACTGGCTGATTCTTTTCTTGGGGCATCTGATCTCGAAACTGGATAGTTTAGTAGGGGCTAGTAGCATTTCTGTTGATTGCCAATTTGTACATCACTACGTAGCAGATATTTCAAGTGCCCTGGTATTCGTACCAGAGAAGCAAATTGATGCTTGTATGGTATGGTGCTGAAAAGCAGAGGGCTTTCTTTCTTCCAGGTGAAGATTTGCTGAAACTGGATGTACATGGTGTTTTTTCTTTCTTCTTCCAGGAAACAAGATGAAACATGGCGGCTATGGCTTGTTTGCTGTACTATACATGATTCTGAAGGCTCTGTTAGTTTATGGTGCACTGAAGCTTCAGTGACAACTGACAACTGACAAGTATGCCTTGATGATGTCTCTTTTTTGAATTTTGCAAGTTAAGTAATCCTTCTAGTATTGTACTGTAGATTTCAATAAACTAGTAGCATCTGGTGCTTTAATCAATTTGTACATTTGTTGGTGCAGAGGGGAAGTGCCGACTAGATTTATATTTGCATGAACCAAGAACGGGCCATGAAAGTTTGTAGAGGTGAATGTCACAATAAAGTTTTCACTCTGAGTCATAAGCTGGTGATTCTTGTTTTCGTGTTCTTTGCCTAACTGGATATTGGTTGTCTGCTATAGTATGTCTTTTACATGTTGGTTTGGCCATTGCTAAATGAAAGCTGATATTAGGGTTCCGCAGGTGCTGGTATGTCCGTTACATCAATCAGTAGAGAAGAAAGCATGACACGGTTCCCACTGTTGAGAGGCAGCATGGTTCCCACTGTTGTCTGACATACATTTTGCGCATATGTACGTGGTTGCATCGAATGAATTTTGGAGTACAATTTGTCTTTCGTCTGTGTGTTAGATTTTCTTCCAGTTTGCTTTTTTGTTGATGAGTTTTGCCAAAGATAGACATGCAACTTTTGAGGATGGCATTGAGGTTGCAGACTACGCCATTTAACATCACTGCTAACCTATGAAGTGCACAGTTTAGACTTTCATCTTTTGAATCTATGAGCAGTTATGTATTATGCCATCCATGCTTTCTGAAGCCCTGTGTTTCCAGAAGTGCAGCTTTACGATGCAAATCAGCATTGCGGTGCAGCAGCAGGCTTCCTGTTATGGCGGCTGCTAGGGTTGAGGGCTGCGAGGGAGCGAGAAGGCCGGCCGGGGGCCTTTGCCCACGGCCGGCAAGAGGGAAGGGATTTCCTTCTTAATTCTTGCTTGATTAGATTGATACATCTCCCCTCCATATATAGAGAGGTTTACTTGACTCCCAAGCAAGGCTTACTTGACCCCTAAGCAAGCGACCCTTATCTCTAATTAACCCTAAGACTAACGGGCTATACTGCCAGTCCAGGCCCAGCAGGCCCATGACGTACTCTAACACTACACCCCAGCAGGCCCAGCAACCTAACCAACTTATAACGATGACTCGACTCGACACAAACCTAACACCTAAAAACAAGCCTTTTACATCTCGGCTTGTTTTATTACTCTCAACCTGAAATGGACTGGGACTTTTTATTTTTGACTCCTGAACATAAGGTGGACACCATCCGCACGTTGGAGGTGCACGTGTACAGCCACCAGGATCCCATGGACACCATCTGGACGAAAGGGGTGCATGCGTATGGCCACCTGGAAGTGGTCGCAATAGCGACTAGCGAAGGCGCCCTCGCGGCGGCCGGCGATGGAATGCGGCGGTGCTACGCGGCGCGCTCCTGTCGGTGACACCATGCCTTCTCCCCGCCGGACGGCTGTTGGTCTGCACCGCACAGAGAAGAGTGGAGGGCTTGCGTTGGAGAATGACGAGGAGGGGTGCGCCTCCCCAACCGCCGAGGTCGCAGACTTTGAGGTCGCTGCTCGCGGGGAAAACAGCATGCCCGCCGCCCGTGGGGGAAACCGCATGCCCACGATCCCCGACGCAGCGGACGGGATCGAGGTCCTTTGCGCAGCGAAGCGCAACTTGGAGGAGCTGCAGCTGCAGATCACGCATCTCCCGCACACGCCGACGCGCTAGGAGGCCGCGCGCAGCAGCCTGCAACCTCACCGCCGCCGACACGTGGCGGGTAGCGATCCAAGCTGGAAGCGGTGACGGCGACGGCGGGAACTTGATCTGTTGGATGGAGACGCCCTGGGACGGCGGCGGCGCTGCTGGGAACGAGGTCGTTGCAGTCCCGTCGTAGGGCATCCCATACTGGTAGGAGATGACCGGCGGGGGTGGCTCCGGTGGCGACTGGATGTGCGGCGGCGCCCAGGCCGTCGTATAGACCGGCTGTGACGTCTCGGTCACCCAGGCCGGTAACGGCGATGGCGAGGGGGAAAACCGGAGCTGGTGAAGAGGGACCCCCGGCGCCGAGGTAGGGCCTGGCCCGGAGATGGTGGACAGCGGCAGCGGCGGTTGCAGCAGCCCGGCGATCGCGGCGGAGGCCGCCTGGTGCGGCGGCTACCACGGCAGCAGCGCCGGCCCGTTGGCGGCGGCTGATGGCGCGGCCGGCGGCGGCCCGTAAGGACCGGCCAGGAAGAGGCGGATCCCCTGGACGGCGGTGGTGAGATCGCGGATTGCTCCGGCGATCTCCTCCGGGGTGAGGGCGACGAGAAGCGGCGCGGCGGAGGTGGTCGGCACCGGCATGGGCGGGGCGCCGGTTGTGGTGGCCGGCAGCGAGAGGGTTGTGGAGGGCGGCGACGAAGACATGATCGAACCAAAGTCTCTGAATACCAAACTGTTATGGCGGCTGCTAGGGTTGAGGGCTGCGAGGGAGCGAGAAGGCCGGCCGGGGGCCTTTGCCCACGGCCGGGCAAGAGGGAAGGGATTTCCTTCTTAATTCTTGCTTGATTAGATTGATACATCTCCTCTCCATATATAGAGAGGTTTACTTGACTCCCAAGCAAGGCTTACTTGACCCCTAAGCAAGCGACCCTTATCTCTAATTAACCCTAAGACTAACGGGCTATACTGCCAGTCCAGGCCCAGCAGGCCCATGACGTACAACACTACACCCCATCTGGACATGCAGCTCGTCCTCGAGCTGCAACCTAACCAACTTATAACGATGACTCGACTCGACACAAACCTAACACCTAAAAACAAGCCTTTTACATCTCGGCTTGTTTTATTACTCTCAACCTGAAATGGACTGGGACTTTTTATTTTTGACTCCTGAACATAAGGTGGACACCATCCGCACGTTGGAGGTGCACGTGTACAGCCACCTGGATCCCATGGACACCATCTGGACGAAAGGGGTGCATGTGTATGGCCACCTGGAAGTGGTCGCAATAGCGACCAGCGAAGGCGCCCTCGCGGCGGCCGGCGATGGAATGCGGCGGTGCTACGCGGCGCGCTCCAGTCGGTGACACCATGCCTTCTCCCCGCCGGACGGCTGTTGGTCTGCACCGCACAGAGAAGAGTGGAGGGCTTGCGTTGGAGAATGACGAGGAGGGGTGCGCCTCCCCAGCCGCCGAGGTCGCAGACTTTGAGGTCGCTGCCCGCGGCGAAAACAGCATGCCCGCCGCCCGTGGGGGAAACCGCATCCCAAGATCCCCGACGCAGCGGACGAGATCGAGGTCCTTTGCGCAGCGAAGCGCAACTTGGAGGAGCTGTAGCTGCAGATCACGCATCTCCCGCACACGCCGACGCGCTAGGAGGCCGCGCGCAGCAGCCTGCAGCCTCACCGCCGTCGACAAGTGGCGGGTAGCGATCCAAGCTGGAAGCGGTGACGGCGACGGCGGGAACTTGATCTGTTGGATGGAGACGCCCTGGGACGGCGGCGGCGCTGCTGGGAACGAGGTCATTGCAGTCCCGTCGTAGGGCATCCCATACTGGTAGGAGATGACCGGCGGGGGTGGCTCCGGTGGCGACTGGATGTGCGGCGGCGCCCAGGCCGTCGTATAGACCGGCTGTGATGTCTCGGTCACCCAGGCCGGTAACGGCGATGGCGAGGGGGAAAACCGGAGCTGGTGAAGAGGGACCCCCGGCGCCGAGGTAGGGCCTGGCCCGGAGATGGTGGACAGCGGCGGCTGCAGCAGCCCGGCGATCGCGGCGGAGGCCGCCTGGTGCGGCGGCTGCCACGGCAACAGCGCCGGCCCGTTGGCGGCGGCTGATGGCGCGGCCGGCGGCGGCCCGTAGGGACCGGCCAGGAAGAGGCGGATCCCCTGGACGGCGGTGGTGAGATCGCGGATTGCTCCGGCGATCTCCTCCGGGGTGAGGGCGACAGGAAGCGGCGCGGCGGAGGTGGCCGGCACCGGCATGGGCGGGGCGCCGGTTGTGGTGGCCGGCAGCGAGAGGGTTGTGGAGGGCGGCGACGAAGACATGATCGAACCAAAGTCTCTGAATACCAAACTGTTATGGCGGCTGCTAGGGTTGAGGGCTGCGAGGGAGCGAGAAGGCCGGCCGGGGGCCTTTGCCCACGGCCGGGCAAGAGGGAAGGGATTTCCTTCTTAATTCTTGCTTGATTAGATTGATACATCTCCTCTCCATATATAGAAAGGTTTACTTGACTCCCAAGTAAGGCTTACTTGACCCCTAAGCAAGCGACCCTTATCTCTAATTAACCCTAAGACTAACGGGCTATACTGCCAGTCCAGGCCCAGCAGGCCCATGACGTACTCTAACACTTCCTCTCTCAGCCAACATTCCATGGGGAATACGAGTGTTAGACTAGTAAGACTGGAGTCGTATATGCAGTATGATAGATGCACAGAGATAGTTTTAAAACTTTATTTCTTTTTCAGTATCTGAATTATTACTTCGTGACCTTATACGTGTTTCCCTTCTTTCTGATCCTTGTGAAGATAAAAGGGTGTGAAGGTGCTGAGGAGCACACAGGCAAGCCGCCTGTGCTGTTGAGTTTGAGAAGCAGGTATAGAAGATAAAAGGTTAAAAGAACATTCATAGCTTGTCAATTAGGAGCTTCTGATTTCTTATCTTTGCTATTCTAGGTATAGAAGATAAAAGGTTAAAAGAACACTCATAGCTTGTCAATTAGGAGCTTCTGATTTCTTATCTTTGCTATTCTAGGTTGACAAGCTAAATAAGGTATTAAGGAAAAAAGTAGCCAGAGAGCAACACTGAGTTATCAACACGGAGAGATATTTGAACTCAGAGCTTCAATCAGTAAGTTAAATCTTTGTCTTTTTTACTACTGGATGGTTTCCTCCGTTTTCTTATTTCTGGAAAATATTTCCATAACGACCTAAAGCAGTTGGGTAGTCATGCGATTTGGTGTGGTTGTTTCTTTTGTGGTTAGCAGTCAATCTATCCATTTTCTGTCCTTTGAACAATCTGCACTGTATTTTATTTCTCAAAAAGGGAGAAAATTTGTTGTAAATTAGGGAAGTTGTACCTAAAGAACATTTCGTTTGTCTTACTGGCATGCATGCATGGGTTGTTTTTCCAGCATAGTGGGTGGCTTGTATAGTTTGATTGCTTCTGATGGGGAAGTGAAGAATACTGCATCATAGCACTCCACATCTTCAGATCTGGCTGCTAAATGAATATGCATATCAGCTTCACATTTTGGTTCTGTTTTTGACTTTCCAGTGAAGTGCCAGCTACTGTTGTGCACATGGTGACAGCGATTGTCATGCCGATGTGGTTTGCGAGGGTGAGATGGGTGGGAACTGGGAAGGGACACATCCTCATGGATGACGGAAGAGCCCACTACTAGGGCCGCAGCCCGCAAGTGCGACGAGGAGAGAACAGCAGCTGCAGGGGCGGCCCTCGCCGGCAGGATTGTTGCGGTGGCAGGACAGCAGGTAACGCATGTTCCTGAAACCCCAGACGCGCGCCTGAAATTTGAGGAATGATTTTACCAACTGAACTTTACTGAAAAAAAGAGAGCCTAGCAATCAGAGATTCAATATACTGGGGTTTGAACATGCCAGTATGAGTTGACGAGTCTAAATAAAATGGGGTATGCTGCCACATACAGGGATTCAGTTCAACTACATATTCAGAGAGAAAGAGCAACATATTCAACTACGTAGTGCAGACTACTACAGCCACGTCAAATATTTGCAGGTCTTGAGATGCAAATAGGAATGGTACCTAGTTCTCGGAACAAAACGCTGAGTGTATAAAAAAAATCAAGGTCAACTGACGAAACAACGGTCGTTTCTCCTTCAAACCTGACATGTTCCATCCTGAAATCTATCTTCTTTCTCGGAGATGGTTCGGTTTCTGAGGAGTGTACGCCACAACTTTTGTGAAATCTTCTCATATTTTTACCATACCCTCAAGATATCATATCATGATGCCATGCTAGGTTTCATGTTTTTCAGACTGTGTTTGTATTTTTCAGAATTAAGAAAAATAATAAGCTCCATGTTTAGGGTCGAGTCTTGGCACTCTGATGTTTGGAATTCCTATTCTTTTCTTGTAAAAGGCCTAAACATAGACTCAAGAACGCAAATAGAATTTTTCAACCCAACTTTTCTCACTTTTCATGCGCTTGCAGTTCAAATTTTAATTATATCCATTAAATGCCTAGAAATGCATGAAATGACTTAAATATAGCAACAAATTTTATTTAAAAGATCTCTAATTTTTCCCACATGAAACATATTATATTGTGTTACTAATGCCAAATTTTGGCACTCTTTCGGATATATTTTCTAACTTTAAGACATGAATTGCATTTCTAGCTATTTACCAAATAATAATCAATTTTGAACTACATGTATATAAAAAATAAACTATAAATTCAAGCAAAATCCATATTTAGGTACTTATATATATTTCTAGCTCTCTAAAAAAATAAACTCAAAATTCAAAAGTTTGCTATTGAAAATCCAAATGAACACATGTATTTTATTGCTTTTTAATTGTTTGCCGAGTGTCTTATAAAAAACACCCGGCAACGACTCTGGTTTTTTGTTTGCCGAGTGTAATTACAATCGGCAAAGCACCTGTTTGCCGAGTTCTTTTTTTGCCGAGTGTATTGTCCTGGATACTTAGCAAAGGCCTTGTTTTGGGAGTGCCCGATGAAATGCACTAGTAAACAATGTTTTCCCTGTAGTGCTTACAGAATTATAGGATACTGGCAGTAGCTCTCAGCAATCACCGAGCGATCTGTAAATTATAGCTACATTAATATTCGAAGAGGCGAATCCATTTGTCATGTCAGTGCAGTGTGATCGTGGCCGCCCCTCCTCTCCGTCGCCCCCTCCCCCTCCTCCCCGCGCGGGTGACCGAGGGGCCCCAGCCCTAGCCGCCGGTCCTCCCCGCCTTCCCCTCCCTCCCCTCCGCCGCCGCCGGGCAAAGCCCGTGCATCTGACGGCGGCGGAGGTACTGCCTCCCCTCTTGGGTCTTTGGGTGGCGCGGGACGCCCCATCTCGAGGGTGTGACCCCGATCTGGATCGTGGTGGCGCCGATCTGGACCAAGGCGCCCTTCTGGACAACGATGGCGTGGCGGCCGGTCGGCGTCCCAGTGGTGGCCTTGGCGGTAGGGCTGGCGCAACCCTTTCCGATCTGGGGCGGAGGGCCCTGGATCAGGGGCGGCGGCCCCTGGGATGGCCTCCCTGTCCGTTAGCGCGGCGGGGCGGGTGGGCTGCCGGGGATCGGACCGGATGGCCGGCGATTCATCAGCGGGTTGGTGCAACGGCTTGCTGCCCCGGCGGCCAACGGCGCCGAGCTGCTTCTTCCTCCAACCCATGTTGCGTGCACTGATGGGGATATGTACCTAGGGTAGGGTCATAGGCCTGACCTACATGCCCTACCTAAGGACACTGCCCCAGAAAGCTTAAGAGCTACAAGGAAGCCTCCGACTGAAATCGCCAAGACATACAAGTCACTCGACAATATACACTCGGAGGTACCTTTCACTCGACGCTTACCTTTCACTCGGAAGGACCAGAAGACAGTCGACCACAGAAGCCCAGAAGTCACCCCAGGGAGGCTAACGGGCGGGCATTCATCAAGACCTTTAATAGCATTTATTGTGTACGTTACCAATAACGTTCACCCCCTTTATGACCACGATTAAACCCCTTAATGCCAGACGTTATGAGGGGCAGCGCACTCTATATAAGCCACCCCTCCCCGCTGGTAGAAGGGTTCGAAACCTTTTGTAACACAACACACATATTTCACTCGATAGAGTAGAGAGCTCTCCGGAGCACTGAGACGTAGGGCTGTTATCACTTCCGAGTGAGGCCTGAACTCATACATCTGTGTGTACATCCTCACCGTAGCTAGGACTCTGCCCTCTCATTCGTACCCCTACTTTCTACTGTCAGGCTTGTTCCCACGACAGTTGGCGCCCACCGTGGGGCATGGCGTCTATCGAGTCATGGTGCAAATGGTTTTTTCTTCATTCTTCGGCAGCGGATCAACAACCATCGTCAGAGAAATTGGCCGCTGAAATTCTGGCCATTGCGCCATTCGTACAAAGAAAAAGGATCAGGGAAGTATCCATTCAATCTAGTATTTTTACAACAAATTATCTCACAATGAGTTTGTCTATTCCTCCTGTAGGATCAAACATCACCCAGGCGTGATCAATCATTAAACGAAAAAGGAGGAGAGGCGATACATCTCCATCGACGCCGCAAGGCTCCTCCGCCTGGTCGACTGCCTGCCGGCGGCTTCCATGACGCGGGGCTTCCCCAGTCGATCGCCCGCTCGACGGCGGCATCGGCGCCGTGGAGGAGTAGGCCCGACCGGTGACGCGAGACTCCTCCCTTTCCGCTCTCCGCAGAGACACGAACCTGGCCGGCAGCGCGGAGCTCCTCCGCCCGGTCGCCCGCCCGACGTCGGCCTCCACGCCGCGGAGGCATCGGCCTGGCCGCAGCGCAGCGCTCCTCCGCCCAGTCACCTCCTCGTCACGCAAGGAAACGGAAGAACGTGGGGTGGCCGTTTTCGCTAAGGTAATTGCGTCATTAAGCGGCTCATCAGGTGAGTATTTCCAACGCCAGTTACTCCATGGAGTGAGTGCCTAATTACCGCGGCCAATTAATGGTCGTCGGCGCTCCACCTCCTCTTTTCCTCCGCTCAGGGCGCGCTCTCTCTCTCTCTTTCTGCGTACACGGTCTCTTCGCATGCCTCACTATGTGTAATTACTAGTAGATGCGTCCGTACCAGAAAGTTATGTCGGGCATGCACGTGTCTTCGCATGCTCCACCCGGGTTGACTCAGGCATGCTTCCATGCACTCCCGTATGGTAGTACTAGTGCATGCGCGCACTCAATTGGCGAACGCACTTGACCCAAGTGCAATTCATGGGCCAATTACCATTTCATTAAGATAATCACCCTATTAAGCGGCCAATTAGTTATTAGTGCACGCATGCATGCACTATAATCACCGGGCTTTAAGTCCTTCCAAAAGGCGTCAATGCAGGAGCGTTTTTGATCAGCAATAAATATTCGTGGCTATACTTGCTATACTAACTTGCAGGGTCGTTCGTCCGTCATAATCTCCGGACAGCAGTATACTGGGATGGACATTTCATACGACCAACTAACGCGGTGACACGCAGATGAAATTTGCGTCCAGACGACTAACGTGTAGCGATTTGTCCGCCCGCTACGTCATCACTCAACCGGACGCATCTTCGTCAGTCGGCCGCCCCGCGCGTCACCACTCGACGAGACACGTTTTCGTCACTCGACAGCTCCGCACATCGCCATTCAGTCGGATGCTCCATCGCCACTCGGCGAGACACGTCTTCGACACTCGACAGCTCCGCGCATCGTCATTCAGTTGGATGCTCCGTCGCCACTCGGCGAGACACGTCTTCGACACTCGACAGCTCCGCGCATCGTCATTCAGTCGGATGTTTCATCGCCACTCGGCGAGACACGTCTTCGACACTCGACAGCTCCGCGCATCGTCATTCAGTCGGATGATTCATCGCCACTCGGCGAGACACCTCTTCGACAGTCGACAGCTCCGCGCACCGTCATTCAGTCGGATGCTTCATCGCCACTCGGTGAGACACCTCTTCGACACTCGACAGCTCCCCGCATCGTCATTCAGTCGGATGCTCCATCGCCACTCGGCGAGACACCTCTTCGACACTCGACTGGACGCGTCGTCATCACTCGGCAGCTCCGCGCATCGCCATTCAGTCGGACGCTCCATCGTCACTCGGCAGCTCCGCGCGCCTTCACTCTACGGGACGCGTCGCGTTCACTCGGCAGCTCCGCGCGCCTTCACTCTACGGGACGCGTCGCCTTCACTCGGCAGCTCCGCGCATCGCCATTCAGTCGGACCCTCCTTCGACACTCGGCAGCTCCGCGCATCGCCATTCAGTCGGACCCTCCTTCGACACTCGGCAGCTCCGCGCATCGCCATTCAGTCGGACGCTCCTTCGACACTCGGCAGCTCCGCGCATCGCCATTCAGTCGGACGCTCCTTCGACACTCGGCAGCTCCGCGCATCGCCATTCAGTCGGACGCTCCTTCGACACTCGGCAGCTCCGCGCATCGCCATTCAGTCGGACGCTCCTTCGACACTCGGCAGCTCCGCGCATCGCCATTCAGTCGGACGCTCCTTCGACACTCGGCAGCTCCGCGCATCGCCACTCAGCCGGACGTGTCTACTTCGCTCGACCGCCCCGCGCGTTATCAGACAGCTAAGTCATTCTTCACAGACTTCATTCAATAAATTAATTATTTATGCATTACCGAGTGTCAAGTAAGTCGCACATGATGTTCACTCGGAGGCCACGCCACCGAGTGTACCTCTGCGCTCGGTTGTTTATTTTCATGTCGGAACACTACACTTCCGCTTCTTTTGGGTCCAGTACTCAAACGAGTTTAGTTGGATCCTTCACTCTTTTAGACCCTTGCTGGTTCCGAACCAACAAGCACCTGGCACAACCAGTGGGTGTCTTTGGGTGTTATTTACACAAATCATTTCAACAAACATCAAATTACTTCGAGAATTTTTTATGTTAGCTTGTGTTATTTTTCATACACAGGTTACCTGGACGCCTCTATGCGCCATTCTCGACGACATGGTCGACTCGGTCGCCCCGCGCGCCGTCGCTTGTTCGGACGCCTCCTCGACGACATGCTAGACTCGGCCGCCCCGCGCGCCGTCACCTGGTCGGACGCCTCCGCGACAACATTCTCGACTCGGCTGCCCCGCGCGCCGTTACTTGACCGCCCCGTCGCCATTCAGCCAGAGACATTTACTTCACTCGGATGGCCCGCGCGCCACCACTCGGCGGGACGTGTCGTCATCACTCGGCAGCTCCGCGCTTCACCATTCAGTCGGACGCTCCTTCGACACTCGACAGCTCCGCGCTTCGCCATTCAGTCGGACGCTCCTTCGACACTCGGCAGCTCCGCGCGCCGTCACTCTACTGGACGCGTCGTCATTACTCGGCAGCCCCACGCTTCGCCATTCAGTCGGACGCTCCTTCGACACTCGGCAGCTCCGTGCTTCGCCATTCAGTCGGACGCTCCTTCGACACTCGGCAGCTCCGCGCATCGCCACTCAGCCGGACGCTCCATCGTCACTCGGCAGCCCCGCGCGCCGTCACTCGGTTGGACGCGTCGTCATTACTCGGCAGCCCCGCGCTTCGCCATTCAGTCGGACGCTCCTTCGACACTCGGCAGCTCCGCGCATCGCCACTCAGCCGGACGCTCCATCGTCACTCGGCAGCCCCGCGCGCCGTCACTCGGCGGGACGCGTCGTCATCACTCAGCAGCTCCGCGCATCGCCACTCCGTGTGGCACGTCTTCATCATCGGCCGCCCCGCGCGCCATGGCTCGGCTTAGCTGCGATTCCGTATCGCCTAAGTCAAAAACTGCTCCGAGTGAGGACATCATCCACACTCGGGGGCTTAGCTGCGATTCCGTATCGCCTAAGTTAAAATCCAGTCCGAGTGAGGACATCATCCACACTCGGGGGCTTAGCTGCGATTCCGTATCGCCTAAGTTAAAAACCACTTCGAGTGGGGACATCCTCCACACTCGGAGGCTTAGCTGCGATTCCGTATCGCCTAAGTTAAAAACCACTCGGGGGCTTAGCTGCGATTCCGTATCGCCTAAGTTAAAAACCACTCCGAGTGGGGACATCCTCCACACTCGGGGGCTTAGCTGCGATTCCGTATCGCCTAAGTTAAAAACCACTCGGGGGCTTAGCTGCGATTCCGTATCGCCTAAGTTAAAAACCACTCCGAGTGAGGACATTCCACACTCGGGGGCTTAGCTGCGATTCCGTATCGCCTAAGTTAAAAACCACTCCGAGTGAGGACATTCCACACTCGGGGGCTTAGCTGCGATTCCGTATCGCCTAAGTTAAAAACCACTCGGGGGCTTAGCTGCGATTCCGTATCGCCTAAGTTAAAAACCACTTCGAGTGGGGACATCCTCCACACTCGGAGGCTTAGCTGCGATTCCGTATCGCCTAAGTTAAAAACCACTCGGGGGCTTAGCTGCGATTCCGTATCGCCTTAGTTAAAAACCACTCCGAGTGGGGACATCCTCCACACTCGGGGGCTTAGCTGCGATTCCGCATCGCCTAAGTTAAAAACCACTCGGGGGCTTAGCTGTGATTCCGTATCGCCTAAGTTAAAAACCACTCCGAGTGGGGACATCCTCCACACTCGGGGGCTTAGCTGCGATTCCGTATCGCCTAAGTTAAAAACCACTCCGAGTGAGGACATTCTGATGGGGATGTGTACCTAGGGTAGGGTCATAGGCCTGAACTACCTGCCCTACCTAAGGACACTGCCCCAGAAAGCTTAAGGGCTACAAGGAGATCTCCGACTAAAATCACCAAGGCATACAAGTCACTCGACAATATCCACTCGGAGATTACCTTTCACTCGGAAGACAATCAATCACTCGGTCGTATGGCTCACTCGGATATGCGAAGACCGACAGTCGACAAGGCAGTCGAAGCACCATCTGGCGTTACGACATCAATGCCCCACTTTGTAACATAGGAGGTGAAGGGGTGGCGCACTCTATATAAGCCACCCCCCACCACTAGACTAAGGGGACCTTTTTCTTCTACCTCTCTCTCTTTCCTTCTAGTCTCCGGACTTAGCTCAGGCAGGGGATCCGTTCTCCGCTCTCTCCCACACATATTGTAATCTCCGGATATATACTCAGATAAAACAAAGCCTCTCCGGAGCACGAGACGTAGGGTTGTTATCTCCACCGTGAGAGGCCTGAACTCGCTAAAATACCGTGTCACCCATATGCATTTCGGTAGATCATGCTCCTTTACCCTACCCCCTTCGTACTGTCGGAGCCTTTTGGTTTGAAGAATGCTGGCGCTACTTTCATGCGCATGGTTCAGAAGTGTTTGCTCGATCAGATTCCTCGGAACATTGAAGCGTATATGGATGATATCGTAGTCAAGTCTCGCAAAGGTTCCGACCTGTTGTCTGACTTGGCTGAAACATTCGCCAATTTGAGGAGGTATGATATTAAGTTAAATCCGACTAAGTGCACTTTCGGCGTTCCCGGTGGAAAATTACTCGGTTTTCTCGTTTCCGAAAAAGGAATCGACGTTAACCCTGAAAAGATCGGCACCATCGTCCGAATGAAAAGCCCTGAGCGTGTGCACGATGTCCAGAAGCTCACAGGTTGCTTGGCAGCATTGAGTCGATTCATTTCCCGTCTCGGTGAGAAGGCACTGCCTTTATACCGATTGATGAAGAAGTCTGATACATTTGAGTGGACTCCAGAAGCTGAAGCAGCGTTTGTCGAGCTCAAAGCCCCGCTTACCACCCAGCCGGTGCTTGCTGCTCCGCACAGCAAGGAGCCATTGTTATTGTACATCGCGGCCACTAATCAGGTCGTCAGTACAGTACTAACTGTCGAGCGGGAAGAGGAAGGCAAGGCTTACAAAGTACAACGCCCGGTCTATTATATTTCTGAAGTGTTGACTCCGTCGAAGCAAAGATATCCACATTACCAGAAGCTCGTATATGGTATATATCTGACTGCAAAGAAGGTGGCACACTACTTTCAGGATCACTCAATTTCAGTCGTCAGTGATGCTCCGTTATCTGAAATTCTCAATAATCGAGATGCGACTGGTCGAGTGGCCAAATGGGCTATTGAACTCCTTTATCTTGATATCAAATTTGAAGCAAAGAAAGCAATCAAGTCTCAAGCGCTTGCTGATTTCCTCGCCGAGTGGATCGAGCAACAGCAGCCAATCCAACTTCACTCGGCACACTGGACCATGTTCTTTGATGGTTCAAAGATGCTGAATGGATCTGGCGCTGGCGTCGTACTGGTATTCCCAAAAGGCGATAAACTCAGCTATGTCTTACAGATTCACTTTGATTCCTCCAATAATGAAGCTGAATATGAAGCACTTTTGTATGGATTGCGTATGGCCATTTCACTCGGCGTCCGGCGGCTGATGGTTTATGGCGATTCTGATTTGGTGGTTAATCAAGTAATGAAAGAGTGGGATGTCAGGAACCCCGCTGTGACTGGATACTGCAATGCAGTAAGAAAACTCGAGAAGAAATTTGAAGGTTTGGAACTCCATCATGTTCCCCGAGTGAAGAATCAAGCAGCTGATGAGTTGGCAAAGATTGGATCAACTCAGAAACCTATCCCCAGCAATGTGTTTCTCGAGCACATTCATTCTCCTTCGGTGCAGGAAGATCCTTTCACTGAAGAGCCCCCGCAAGCGAAGAGCGCCTATGATCCGACTGAAGTTGATGTCCCAGCTGTCATTGATCTGGTCATGGAGATTTTGGTAATCACGCCCGACTGGACTGTACCATATATTGCGTACATTCTCAGAAGAGAACTCCCAGATGATGAAGATGAGGCTCGACAGATAGTCCGCAGATCCAAGGCTTTTACCGTAATCAATGGACAACTCTACAGAGAAAGTGTGACTGGCGTAGCTCAGCGGTGCATTTCTCCTGAAGAAGGTCGACTGATTCTGGAAGAGATTCACTCGGGAACTTGTGGCCATCATGCATCCTCTAGGACGATTGTTGCCAAAGCTTACCGGGCTGGTTTCTTCTGGCCACGTGCCAATGAGATGGCTAAAGATATTGTCGATCACTGCGAAGGATGTCAGTTTTACTCGAATCTGTCACACAAACCTGCGTCTGCCTTGAAGACCATTCCACTCGTCTGGCCGTTCGCTGTGTGGGGCTTGGATATGGTTGGACCCCTTAGAACAGGTCAGAGTGGGTTTACTCATTTACTGGTTGCAGTCGACAAGTTCACTAAGTGGATCGAAACTAAGCCCATCAGGAAGCTGAACGCCCGCACTGCTATCAAATTCATAAAAGAGATAACGTTCCGGTATGGGGTCCCCCACAGTATCATTACAGACAATGGTTCTAACTTTGACTCGGAAGAGTTCAGGTACTTTTGCTCTTCTCAAGGCACTCGGGTGGATTACGCATCCGTTGCGCACCCCCAGTCAAACGGTCAAGCTGAGCGAGCGAACGGCCTTATCCTTCAAGGATTGAAACCTCGGCTCATGCGAGATCTTGATCATGCTGCCGGAGCTTGGGTCACTGAGTTACCGTCTGTTCTGTGGGGCTTGAGGACAACTCCCAACCGGTCGACTGGACGCACTCCTTTCTTCCTTGTATGTGGAGCTGAAGCCGTATTGCCGAGTGACGTCCTTCACAATTCTCCTCGAGTGGATCTTTACTCTGAAGACGAAGCTGAGCAAGCAAGACAAGACGGAGTGGATCTCCTAGAGGAAGAGCGTGAGATGGCCCTGATCCGATCAACTGCATATCAACAAGACCTTCGCCGCTTCCATGCAAGACATGTCAAGAGCCGTTCGTTCCACGAAGGTGATTTGGTGCTCCGAGTGGATCAGCAGCGACCTCATAAGTTGGCCCCAGCTTGGGAGGGCCCATTCGTCATCATCAAGGTGCTTAACAACGGGGCGTACCATCTTTTCAACTTGAAGAAGAATATTGACGAGCCACGCGCCTGGAATGCGGACCTGCTTCGACGTTTTTATTCTTGATAACAGAGTTGCTTGGATATAATAAGGATACCCCAGACAATGTTATTTGTTAAATGAAGACTCCCGCAGTCTATTGTCGATTCCGATCGCACAGTTTTACATTCAAAATTACTCCGAGTGAAGAGCGATCCTCTCTCTCGGGGGCTTAGCTGCGAATCCGTTTCGCCTAAGTTCAAAACTTTTCCGAGTGTATGACATTCAGTACACTCGGAGACTTAGCTGCGAGCCAGTCCTCGCCTAAGTTCAAAAATTACTCCGAGTGAAGAGCGATCCTCTCTCTTGGGGGCTTAGCTGTGAATCCGTTTCGCCTAAGTAAAAACTTTTCCGAGTGTATGACATTCAGTACACTCGGAGACTTAGCTGCGAGCCAGTCCTCGCCTAAGTTCAAAAATTACTCCGAGTGAAGAGCGATCCTCTCTCTCGGGGGCTTAGCTGCGAATCCGTTTCGCCTAAGTTCAAAACTTTTCCGAGTGTATGACATTCAGTACACTCGGAGACTTAGCTGCGAGCCAGTCCTCGCCTAAGTTCAAAAATTACTCCGAGTGAAGAGCGATCCTCTCTCTCGGGGGCTTAGCTGCGAATCCGTTTCGCCTAAGTAAAAACTTTTCCGAGTGTATGACATTCAGTACACTCGGAGACTTAGCTGCGAGCCAGTCCTCGCCTAAGTTCAAAAATTACTCCGAGTGAAGAGCGATCCTCTCTCTCGGGGGCTTAGCTGCGAATCCGTTTCGCCTAAGTTCAAAACTTTTCCGAGTGTATGACATTCAGTACACTCGGAGACTTAGCTGCGAGCCAGTCCTCGCCTAAGTTCAAAAATTACTCCGAGTGAAGAGCGATCCTCTCTCTCGGGGGCTTAGCTGCGAATCCGTTTCGCCTAAGTAAAAACTTTTCCGAGTGTATGACATTCAGTACACTCGGAGACTTAGCTGCGAGCCAGTCCTCGCCTAAGTTCAAAAATTACTCCGAGTGAAGAGCGATCCTCTCTCTCGGGGGCTTAGCTGCGAATCCGTTTCGCCTAAGTAAAAACTTTTCCGAGTGTATGACATTCAGTACACTCGGAGACTTAGCTGCGAGCCAGTCCTCGCCTAAGTTCAAAAATTACTCCGAGTGAAGAGCGATCCTCTCTCTCGGGGGCTTAGCTGCGAATCCGTTTCGCCTAAGTTCAAAACTTTTCCGAGTGTACGACATTCAGTACACTCGGAGACTTAGCTGCGAGCCAGTCCTCGCCTAAGTTCAAAAATTACTCCGAGTGAAGAGCGATCCTCTCTCTCGGGGGCTTAGCTGCGAATCCGTTTCGCCTAAGTTCAAAACTTTTCCGAGTGTATGACATTCAGTACACTCGGAGACTTAGCTACGAGCCAGTCCTCGCCTAAGTTCGAAAATTACTCCGAGTGAAGAGCGATCCTCTCTCTCGGGGGCTTAGCTGCGAATCCGTTTCGCCTAAGTTCAAAACTTTTCCGAGTGTATGACATTCAGTACACTCGGAGACTTAGCTGCGAGCCAGTCCTCGCCTAAGTTCGAAAATTACTCCGAGTGAAGAGCGATCCTCTCTCTCTGGGGCTTAGCTGCGAATCCGTTTCGCCTAAGTAAAAACTTTTCCGAGTGTATGACATTCAGTACACAAGGAGACTTAGCTGCGAGCCAGTCCTCGCCTAAGTTCAAAAATTACTCCGAGTGAAGAGCGATCCTCTCTCTCGGGGGCTTAGCTGCGAATCCGTTTCGCCTAAGTAAAAACTTTTCCGAGTGTATGACATTCAGTACACTCGGAGACTTAGCTGCGAGCCAGTCCTCGCCTAAGTTCAAAAATTACTCCGAGTGAAGAGCGATCCTCTCTCTCGGGCGAATCCGTTTCGCCTAAGTTCAAAACTTTTCCGAGTGTATGACATTCAGTACACTCGGAGACTTAGCTACGAGCCAGTCCTCGCCTAAGTTCGAAAATTACTCCGAGTGAAGAGCGATCCTCTCTCTCGGGGGCTTAGCTGCGAATCCGTTTCGCCTAAGTTCAAAACTTTTCCGAGTGTATGACATTCAGTATACTCGGAGACTTAGCTGCGAGCCAGTCCTCGCCTAAGTTCGAAAATTACTCTGAGTGAAGAGCGATCCTCTCTCTCGAGGGCTTAGCTGCGAATCCGTTTCGCCTAAGTTCAAAACCTTTCCGAGTGTATGACATTCAGTACACTCGGAGACTTAGCTGCGAGCCAGTCCTCGCCTAAGTTCGAAATTTACTCCGAGTGAAGAGCGATCCTCTCTCTCGGGAGCTTAGCTGCGAATCCGCTTCGCCTAAATTCAAAACCTTTCCGAGTGTATGACATTCAGTACACTCGGGGGTTTAGCTGTGAACTAGTCTTCGCCTAAGCCCTAAATTCTTTCGAGTGCTGAACGCCCGTTCCATTCGAGAATTAAATAAATTAAGCCAAGCTAAATGTCGGAAAGCGAAATGCGAGTAAGACTAAAATCTCTGGCGTAACAGAAACTTGTTCGCGCAAAGGGAAGTTCTCAGGCTTAAGGCCTGAACGAAGTTTACTCGGTTACACCAACACTCGGCATACCGAGGCAAATAAAGTTTTTACCATAAGCAGAGTAGCAATTCAAGCTCCAGCAGGACTTGAAGGTTCAACAAAGGTATCCAGGTCGATTCCGTCGGCGATCCGAGTGGCAGCATCGATGAAAGTCTCCATGAAATCTTCAAATTTGAGTTTCTTTGTGTTGGTCACTCGGAGATCCTTCAGTTTGTCCTCTCTAGCTTCCTTGCAATGAACCATGACGAGTGAAAGTGCCACGTCAGCACCACAGCGGGCAGCAGATTTCTTCCACGATTGCACTCGATCAGGAATCTCATTGAGCCGAGTCATCATTGACTCGAGGTCAGTCTGGAGAAGATCTTCAGGCCACAGTTCCTTGTCGACCTTCTCAAATGCAGCTCTCAGCCGAGTGATGAATCCTTGGACGCTCTTAAGACGAGCTTCGAGACGAAACATATCCATGGCCACGGCGTCTCCGACGAGAGACTTTGTGGGGTCCAGATTGGGTTCAATTTCTTCAGTTTCTTTTTCGAAGTCTTGACAGAATTCTGCATGAAGAGAAAGTGAAAGGGTGATCATAATACCATTCTGGAAAAACCAAAGAAATTCATTCGACAGATGAGGGTTACCTTCGAGCATGCTGAACATTTTCTTCGCAAAGTCTCCCAAGTGTTTCTCCAGAGCGGTCTTACTCTTGGTCTGCACTTCGAGTTTTTTGATCCATTCGGATCGTTCCTGCTTGAGCTTGGTGTTCTCCTCTTCCAGTTTACTGGCTGCTGCAAGTTTCTTCTCAGCAGCTGCAGTTTTCTCCTTTGCTTCCTTCTGAGCATCAGCAAGTGATTTGTCCTTGTCCTCGAGCGCCTTCTTCATGGTATCTAAAGAAATAGCATTGTTGAGGCGCACTCGGAGACGACGGTTTTCATCACGTACGTCTGTTCGAGTGGATTCACTCGGTTCAAAGGGTGGAAATCGAAGGTGATAATACAATTGATCAACAAAGATTACCTCCCAAAGTCTTCAGTTCGGTCTGTGCACGGTCCAGGTTGTTGTTCGTCAGCTCCAGATCTAGCAGAAGTCGGTTCTTTTCCTTCTCCAGCTCGACGTACTTGGTCCCGAGCCCACAGGCTTTCTGAAATCAGCAAAAATAGTGGTTCAGTCGACATAACAATTTCTCTACTCCCGAGTGGATAAGTTCAACTGCAGTCGACTGAAAGACGGCCCGCCGCCCCACCCCACAACCCTATGCAAGCATCATATCATGGTTGATGGAAATGATGTCCATGAAACTTGCAGAATGGTTCTAAAGACTACTGCCCATCGTCAACGATCGACAGTAGTCTCGGGGACTACACCTAGTGGGTGCACTCAGCGTGCCCCCACTGGAAACAAAAACACTCGACCAGGTCTGGCCTGTCCGAGTATAAAAGAAAGAAGCAAGCAACCAAACATCGTCTCTATCAGACCACCGCCGAAGCAAGCACTCGACGGCGGTCTCGGGGACTACACCCAGTGGGTGCACTCAGCGTGCCCCCACTGGACCTACTTTTACTCGACAAGGTCTGCCCTGTTGAATGGAAACAATATTAAGACCCCCGCCGATGCCTTTGTCATTCGACAGCGGTCTCGGGGACTACACCCAGTGGGTGCACTCAGCGTGCCCCCACTGGACCAGAAAATACTTGGTCTACTGGCGAAGAAAAACACCCCAGTGGGTGTAAAATCAAGACGGAGAGGAATTCAATCGGAAATGAACTTACAATACCACTTACTCGGACGTTGGCCTGAAGCGCTGAGCTGGCTTCATAGGCTGACTTGCTAGCTTCATACGCCTCTTTTGTCCGCAGCATCATCTGCCCAGCCTGGATCATGGCCTCCTTGGCAGCTCCGGTTTGGTCCTCCGGGACGTGGTACAAAGGGTATGCAGGCGTCGAGTGAGCTGGTGTAGTCACTGGAGCAGTTGGAGGTGCTTGGGATTGTCCAATAAGCGTCGAAGCCACCAGAATAGAAGTGGCCGGCGGAGCACTCGACAGTGGAGTTACAAGGGTTGGAGGCGTCGCCGCAGTCGTACCACGGGGCGTCTGGACAGACGGTGGTCCCCGAGTGCCCACGCGTGGAGCCTCTGGAAGCACAGTTTCATCCTCCGCTCCTCCCCGCGGCTCCTCATCATCTTCCAGTTCGATGACTTCGTCAGCTACAGTCGGCAATTTTAATCAAAACACTCGCCAATTATTCTTCAACAAGCAGAGTAAAGTATGGAGTTGTCATACCTCGTTGGGAGGTGGCTACATCAGGAGTGTCCACTTCCATATGGTCTCCATCATCCCGATGGGGCGACGTTACGGAGGTAGCAGCTCTGGCAAATAAATTTCACTCGGTCAAACATCAACATAAAGTTCTTCAACAGCAAAGTAAGGAAAATGAACGCTCACGTGGAGGCAACATGCACGGCTATCTTGATTCGAGGCAGGGCCTTCCGAGGCTTTGGCACGTCTGGCTTGAGCTGTTTCGCAGCCTTTTCAGTCGACCTCGTTGTCGCGACACGGTCACGTTTCGGGTTCCTCGTGCTCGACGCCACAGTTTTGCTCTGGGTGACCTCCGGGTCGTTCTGCGGCTTGGCCCGACGCTCGGTGCGCGAAGGGACAGGGGCCTCCACCTCGTCTTCATCCAGGTCGTCGTCGCTGCTCTCGGTGTCGTCAGCATAGTCACCATCTATGCTGCCGTCGACGCTTCCTTCTTCTTCATCAGGATGTTCTCCATTGGGTACGGGCGAGTACATGTTCGTAAATTCCTGCGAGGTTCAAGTTTCAAATTCAGTCGACTGAAGATTCAGTTACTCGGCAAAGTATTAAAACAATCGACAAATATATAACTCACCAAGTTCTTTGGCGGGTTCAAAGCGGAGAAAGGCGGAATTCGTTTGGATCCTTCTGGGTTATCACAGGCTCCAGTGATGCTTCTGAGCCACTGAGAAACAGTCTGATCGGAAACTTCCTCAGGATGAGTCCGGGTGGTATCCTCAGGGCCCGAATAATGCCACATGGTGTGATCCCGAGCTTGGAGAGGCTGAATTCGTCGACTCAGAAACGTTTCAAGGAGGTCCAAACCAGTCACTCCACCGCGGATCAGTTCAGATATAGCATTCACTAAGATCCCTACCTGGATTTTCTCTACCTTTGTCACGTACAGCGGTTTGGGAGTAACAGGTCGATCCAGGGTGAAAGGAGGAAGTCCAATCGACATATTTGGTGATGCAACATCTTTGCAATAAAACCAGGTCGACTGCCAACCCCGAACGGAGTCGGGAAAAGTCATAGAGGGGAACGCGCTCCTACCTCTCTTCTGAATCCCTAAGCCACCACACAGTTGGATCACATTGGTTTTGCTATCTTTGGGATTGGCTTTCTTGACGGCTTGGGATCTGACAGAGAATATGTGCTTGAACAAACCCCAATGTGGGGGACAGCCCAGGAAACATTCGCACAAGGTTACGAAGCAGGAAAGATAGGCAATTGCATTCGGAGGAAGGTGGTGGAGTTGCGCTCCAAAATAGTTCAAGAAAGCACGGATGAACGGATGGGGAGGCATGGAAAAACCTCGCTCGATGTGGGTGAGAAGCAGAACTCGCTCGCCGTCATGTGGCTCCGGCTCGACCTCCCCCTTCGGCAACCGCCAGGAATCGGCAGCTATAAACCCATCGACGACGAGGTTGTTCACATCCTCCGCCGTGACCGTCGATTGAAGAAAATCCCCCTGGATCCACCCCGGCGGCACCGTCGACCGGGCTCCCGACGGCTTCTTCGCCTTGGCGCCTCCCTTCTTGGCGCGCTCGAGCTTCTCCATCTTGCCCTTCGTCATGGCGGCGGCGGTCGGCGAAGCAGAGCAGGGCGGAGGAAGAGGAGGAGAAGATTGGATTTGGGGGAAGAGTACTGTACCAGCACCGGCGTCGTCGCCTCTTATACCCGCTCGTGTGAGCCACTGACCTGCGGGCCCGCAGGATCTCTGGATATCCCGAAATCAGAGGAGGAGCGATACGTGGCGATATGGGCGGCGCGATAATCGAGGCGCCGTTCCTGCACTTGCCTTAGCAGTTACGCCATCTCCGCTGAGCGCGCGCGCGCTCTTATCCAAATTTCAAAACCCGCGAGACTCGGACCCGGGGTAGCAAACTGTTTCTTCAGAAGATTCTCCAGATCACTCGAACCTGGCTTTGAGCTCGGTTTCATTCGGACCAGTTTCCAAGTTCAGTTTTACTCGGACACACTCCAAGACAGAATTGATCAGGGCGGACGATTAAGGTTTCAATCGACGCAGATTTCTGGGAAGCCTCAAAATACACTCGGAATTTTTGTGTCTCGTCTGAACCTGCATTGACACCTTTTACACTCGAACCCCGATCCATTCGGGGGCTAATGATGGGGATATGTACCTAGGGTAGGGTCATAGGCCTGACCTACATGCCCTACCTAAGGACACTGCCCCAGAAAGCTTAAGAGCTACAAGGAAGCCTCCGACTGAAATCGCCAAGACATACAAGTCACTCGACAATATACACTCGGAGGTACCTTTCACTCGACGCTTACCTTTCACTCGGAAGGACCAGAAGACAGTCGACCACAGAAGCCCAGAAGTCACCCCAGGGAGGCTAACGGGCGGGCATTCATCAAGACCTTTAATAGCATTTATTGTGTACGTTACCAATAACGTTCACCCCCTTTATGACCACGATTAAACCCCTTAATGCCAGACGTTATGAGGGGCAGCGCACTCTATATAAGCCACCCCTCCCCGCTGGTAGAAGGGTTCGAAACCTTTTGTAACACAACACACATATTTCATTCGACAGAGTAGAGAGCTCTCCGGAGCACTGAGACGTAGGGCTGTTATCACTTCCGAGTGAGGCCTGAACTCATACATCTGTGTGTACATCCTCGCCGTAGCTAGGACTCTGCCCTCTCATTCGTACCCCTACTTTCTACTGTCAGGCTTGTTCCCACGACATGCACTCCGTCTTACCGGACATGGCCGTGCTGCTAGCCGGTTACCGGGTTGGGACGAAGCGGGAGGTGGGGATCCGGATTGGGATAATTCCTAGGTCGGCTCATGCCAGCCGCGACGTCGACGACACCCGAGGGTGCCGTTTTTCTTCTTGGAGACGTCGTTCGGGTCCGCCCTACATTATCCCACCTCACGGTCTCTCAGGTGAAAACCCTAGGGCGGCGACGACGCTCTCGGCGTTGTGCCCTTCTTGAAGGCATCGTCGTGAGAGCTATGTGGCGGTGGGCACCGCTTGTGTGCGTCGGCAGTTGCAGATGGCGTGCCCCACTTCCTCCAGGTGGTAGCTGTTCCGGGGGAAACCCTAGATCTGGGTCTTCCGGATAGGATGATGACGGAGACTTTGGTGCCGTTCTCCCTTCTGGGGGCATCATCTTGGAGCAGTGATTCACTGGAGAGGCCAACAAGTGGAGCGGTGTTACATCGACCGCATTGAAGACGGTGGGTCTCGGCGGCATGGAGCAGTGGAGTCTTAGAGTTGGACGTGGTTTGATCGACGCGCGCAGGCTGGTGGCGCTGTCTGGTTTCGTGGTGACATCGATGGCAGATGGGACTGGCAAGATCTATGCAGTGATTCTTCCTGAATACAGGATGACGGATGATGGCGGAAGATGGCGGCGGCGGATCCTTGAGCGTGCGCAGGCGGTGCACGTTATGGGACGCCTAGACCGGATGGTTGTCACAACCCCAGATCTCAACCCTGTCATTAAGCTAATTAATTAGCCTTGTCATCATGATCATCCTACATAAATTGCAGTTAGAGAATAATCCAACTTCAAATTCAAATTTAAAATAAAGTCAAAATTAAAAGTTATCCAAACAGTAGAATAAAATGTTCATAATATTGCAAATAATCCCAGAACAATTATAAAAATAAAATCAACATTATTTGGATTTCAAAATTTAACCTAACATTAACAGCTCATTTAATCCAATTGCATTTAACTAAAATTCAAATGAAATTATTTAACTACCAAACTTTTTGTGGCAGTGGGAAATATTGCATAATAATTATTGGGACCAGTCTCATATTTTACAAAAGTCAATTGCTGGCTAAACAAAATGCAAAATAGAAACTATAAAAGAAAAACGGAAAAGAAATAAAATAGAAGAAGGAAAAATCCTACTGTACTAGCGGCCCAAGTGCACAGTGCCTCGCGGCCCGGCCCACCTGCGTCGTCTCCATCCTCCGTCGCCGTGTCGACCGTGCGCGCGCGCACTCCCGCAGCCGGGGCCTCCCTCCTCGCCGATCGACAGCGGCCCTGCCGCTCGCCGTGGGTGGTTAAGGGCTACGCCCTGCCCTCCCCTAACCTCCCTGGCCCCTCTTCCCTCTCTCTCTGCCTCGCTCTCCTCCCTCCCGAACCCTGCCATCGCCGCGCTGCCTCGCCGTCGCGGCCACCGGCCACCTCGTGCTGCACCTGGATGTCCAGCAGCTCCGTCGGGCTCTGCTTCATCACCTACGCCGCAAGATCGACGCGGGGAAGCCCTACGTCGACTGGGTCGACTGCGTCTTCCACTTCGGGCACCGGTGAATGCCACCGTCGATCTGCTGCCGTGCTGCGCTACAAGCCCCGACGAGCCTCCTTGTGCTCCAATGTGAGCGCCCGCTCGAACTCCCCTTCGTTCCGAGCTCGTTTTCGAGCTCTAGATCGTGGTTGCCGTCGCCGAACTCCGGCCACCGCCCGTCGTCGTGCAGCGCTCGACTCCGGCCACCTCTGCCCGCGTGGCTCACACCGTTGAACGCGCGCTCGTTCGCTCGTTCGAACGTGACTTTCCGCGCTCCGATCCGACCACCGTAGCCATTTTCCGGCGTTTACCGAGTGTCGCCGCCGCGTCTGGCTCGTCGTCGGCGACTAACCCCGGCCGGGCTGTCGTGGCCGGTTAATTAGGGCTAATTACGCGCTTAAGTACCCCCCCTGTGTGTATGACATGCGGGCCCCGCTATTTAATTAAAACGCGGATTAGTCTCTGGTTAAAATTAAATAAACCACCGGGGCCCACGTGTTAGATTTGACCTTGCCCAGTCAACGTTGACTGGGCCCACCAGTCAGTGACCGTGGCCGCTGACAGGTGGCCCTCACCTTAATTAAAACAATTTTATAAATATTAAAACTGCTAATTAATCTGTTAATTATACTGTTAAATTAATCTGTGACTGACATATGGGTCCCACCAACTAATTAACTTAATTAGATAATACTAACCTCTGTTAATTAACTGAGTCAATGACAGGTGGGACCCACTAGTCAGTTTGACCAGTCAAAGTCCACAGTTGACTGCTGACGTCACCCTGACATCATGCTGACGTCACACGTTACTGTTTTGGATAATTCGAATTTAATAATTAAATTAATTTCAGAAAATCCAGAAAATGTTTAAATCTTTGAAAAATCATAGAAAATAAACCGTAACTCGGATGAAAATAATTTATATATGAAAAACGATCAGAAAAATATGAAGAATCCGAATATGTGATCAAAATGCTTGACCATCACTCCTAATTAGGTGAACATGGAACTTTCCCCTCCGGTTCAATATACCGATAACTGCCCGGAGCTGGGAAAATATTCCCGGATATTTTCCCGCTCCGTTTAAAATACTTAGTCCTGCGTTAGGACACCGTAGCACAGCTTATTGCCATGCCAAACATCTGTGTGCATTGTTTGCTTCATATTTACTGTTTCTTCCCCCTCTTCTCTCCGGTAGACTCCGAGACCGACGCTGCTCCCGAGTACAACTACGTCACCGACGACCCTCCTTCCTTTTCAGCAGAGCTTCCAGGCAAGCAAACCCCCTTGATCATTCCTATATCACCTATTCCTTCTCCCCCATGCTTGCATTAGAATTTGCTACTGTAATTGATTGCTCCAATTCGGATGCATAGCCTGTTTTTGTAACCTGCTGTTGTTACTTTACCTGTCATCCTAAACTGCTTAGAATAGGTTGGTTAGTGATCCATCAGTGACCCCTCACCCTTGTCCATGTTGCCCCGCTTTGCTACCAGTGCCTCGATCAACGTGATCGATGTACAGAGACCGACACAGCACCTCACACCCCCTTAGTTGTACGACTCTGCAGAGCTACTATCGAGTGTCGAGGGTGATACCTCCTATCTCACTCCTGATGATATCTCTGTAGTGTAGCTAGTCGGTTATGGGTTACCGAGGGTGATTCCTCTTTCACCAGCACCGATGATGCCTCTGTCGTGCAATCCCTCAAGTGTGAACCCATCGAGGGTGATTCCTCCTAGTTCACCTTGACGGATACATCGAGTGGGAGTCCATCGAGGGTGATTCCTCGGCCTTCCCCCTTGATGATAAAACACACTGTTACCTTTAACTGTTGTCCCTTTTAACTATTATTGCGGCACTGAAGGGACAGGCGGTAGCACCGCGGTTGAGGTGGACCTGAGTTCCCGACAGTCTCTGGATTAGTCGGGTTGACCTGGAGGGTACCCGTGAGATAATTATGAGGCGCGGCCGGGCAGGCAGAGACCGCCCTAGAGAGGGATGGGCCTGACCCTTGTTGCACTTCCTCGAGACGGGGCGACAGGAGCACTGATCGTCACCGCGAGCTCCCAATGCACTAACGGATTTGGGTATTGATCTGAGTTGGCCACTGGCCTATACGCACTACCACCACGTGGGATAATGGTTTAATGGGGCACTCAGCGCCGTATGTATCAGCCGAAAGCTCTGTCAGATGTCCAGTTCAGCATTGTGGGCCTGTCGGGCCAGTGCCATCCAGGATGAGGTGGTGCTCGTCCCGGCTCGTCGCATAACGACCCGGAGTGCAAAGGGCGATGGGCCCAAGAGCCCTGAGCGCTTAGGATGTAGACCGGCGGGGACCTCTCTGCTGAGCCTAGGTAGGACTACGTCGTCTCGATCAGCCGAGGCCGGGCATGACCCGGAAAAGCGTGTCCGGCCAGAGTTAATCGAGCGTGTTGGGTAAAAGTAGTGCACCCCTGCAGGGAAGTTATCTATTCGAATAGCCGTGTCCACGGTAACAGGACGCTCAGTGTTGTATCCTGATCTACTACAACTTGAACTGGTTACATGTTAATTAATTGTAAGCTCCGAGATTGCTTTCTTGCTGGGAGTCGAGGAAGGATCTCTGGGCTTTGCTATTACATGCTTGTTACTTTATGTTATGCTGCTAATCTGCACTCTTCTAATGCTGCAAGTCGCTGAAGATGCTAGTCTTCGATAGGCTAGGCTTTTCCCCTCTATTCTGGCATTTCTGCAGTTTAGTCCACAGATACAGCCCATTCCCTTTGATTACCGATGCATACTTAGCATACTTCTGATGTAAGACTTGCGAGTACTTTGGATGAGTACTCACGGTTGCTTTGCTACCTCTTTTTCCCCATACCCGATTGCTGCGACCAGATGACGGAGCCCCGGAGTCAGCTGATCCCGCCGACGACTACTACTACCCCGACGGAGCCTACTACTACGTGGAGATCGACGACCAGGAGTAGTTTAGGAGGCTCCCAGGCAGGAGGCCTTGCCTCTTTCGATCAGAGCCGTTGTTTGTTTTCGCCTTCTTAAGGCATCTTTGTTTAACTTTATGTCTGTACTCAGACATGTTGCTTCCGCTGACTCTTGTGTAACTCGAGCTTATGTATTCGAGCCCTTGAGGCCCCTGTCTTGTAATATAAAGCTTGTATTATTTTACTTTGTGTTTAGAGTTGTGTTGTGATATCTTCCCGTGAGCCCTTAGGCTTGATCGTGTGCATTTGTGTGTATGATTAGTGCACGGCCGGGCCGGGGGCGTCACAAGCTGGTATCAGAGCCGACTGCCTGTAGGAAGCCCCCTTCCGATTCCTTGGTCGAAGTTGAGTCTAGTCTTTCAAAAACTGTTTTACTAACATGGCTGTGTGGCTTACGGCCCACATCGCCAATGGATGGGATTAGGATCTTTTATTCCTCTTCCTTACTCTGGGATTCTACTCTCTCTTCTATTCGGGTTAAAGTTTTGCTAACACTAATATTAGGTTCTTGTAATCTAACTTTTATCTAAGCAGTAATGATTCCCTACTTATGCAAACACCTTGGTGTACCACTCTGTCGGTAACACCATGTTACTATGGATGCTAGCATTCAGTTAACCACTGATGGACGAGAACTTTGCCTATTGTTCCGCCTCGTCTTAACGAGCAGGAAAATTGTTCTCCTCGTCCCTCGCCCTTGGTATCGACGTTGTTCCCAACCTAGCTGACAAACCATCCTCTGACGTGCCTTACTATCATGGCTGTGCAAGATGTCACCGCCCTTCCTACTTTTAACCCACACTCACCACAGTTCCACAGGATTGAAACCTGACTCTCCTGTACATCCTTGATCCCGAAGATACCTTACTCCACCTCTTAAATTTCGGGACGAGATTTCTTGTAGTGTGGGAGATTTGTAACACCCCCAGATCTCAACCCTGTCATTAAGCTAATTAATTAGCCTTGTCATCATGATCATCCTACATAAATTGCAGTTAGAGAATAATCCAACTTCAAATTCAAATTTAAAATAAAGTCAAAATTAAAAGTTATCCAAACAGTAGAATAAAAATGTTCATAATATTGCAAATAATCCCAGAACAATTATAAAAATAAAATCAACATTATTTGGATTTCAAAATTTACCCTAATATCCAAAAACAGTAACATTAACAGCTCATTTAATCCAATTGCATTTAACTTAAATTCAAATGAAATTATTTAACTACCAAACTTTTTGTGGCAGTGGGAAATATTGCATAATAATTATTGGGACCAGTCTCGTATTTTACAAAAGTCAATTGCTGGCTAAACAAAATGCAAAACAGAAACTATAAAAGAAAAACGGAAAAGAAATAAAATAGAAAAAGGAAAAATCCTATTGTACTAGCGGCCCAAGTGCACAGTGCCTCGCGGCCCGGCCCACCTGCGTCGTCTCCCTCCTCCGTCGCCGTGTCGACCGCGCGCGCGCACTCCCGCAGCCGGGGCCCCCCTCCTCGCCGATCGATAGTGGCCCTGCCGCTCGCCGTGGGTGGTTAAGGGCTACGTCCTGCCCTCCCCTAACCTCCCTGGCCCCTCTTCCCTCTCTCTTTGCCTCGCTCTCCTCCCTCTCGAACCCTGCCATCGCCGCGTTGCCTCGCCGTCGCGGCCACCGGCCACCTCGTGTTGCGCCTGGATGTCCAGCAGCTCCGCCGGGCTCTGCTTTATCACCTACGCCGCAAGATCGACGCGGGGAAGCCCTACGTCGACCGGATCGACTGCGTCTTCCACTTCGGGCACCGGTGAACGCCACCGTCGATCTGCTGCCGTGCTGCGCTACAAGCCCCGACGAGCCTCCTTGTGCTCCAATGTGAGAGCCTGCTCGAACTCCCCTTCGTTCCAAGCTCGTTTTCGAGCTCTAGATCGTGGTTGCCGTCGCCGAACTCCGGCCACCGCCCATCGTCGTGCAGCGCTCGACTCTGGCCACCTCTGCCCGCGTGGCTCACACTGTTAAACGCGCGCTCGTTCGCTCGTTCGAACGCGACTTTCCGCGCTCTCATCCGACCACCGTAGCCATTTCCCGGCGTTTCCCGAGCGTCGCCGCCGCGTCTGGCTCGTCGCCGGCAACTATCCCCGGCCGGGCTGACGTGGCCGGTTAATTAGGTCTAATTACGCGCTTAAATACCCCCCTGTGTGTATGACATGCGGACCCCGCTGTTTAATTAAAACGCGGATTAGCCTCTGGTTAAAATTAAATAAACCACCTGGGCCCACGCGTCAGATTTGACCTTGCCCAGTCAGCGTTGATTGGGCCCACCAGTCAGTGACCGTGGCCGCTGACAGGTGGCCCCCACCTTAATTAAAACAATTTTATAAATATTAAAACTGCTAATTAATCTGTTAATTATACTGTTAAATTAATCTGTGACTGACATATGTGTCCCACCAACTAATTAACTTAATTAGATAATACTAACCTCTGTTAATTAACTGAGTCAATGACAGGTGGGACCCACTAGTCAGTTTGACCAGTCAAAGTCCACAGTTGACTGCTGACGTCACCCTGACATCATGCTGACATCACACATTACTGTTTTGGATAATTCAAATTTAATAATTAAATTAATTTCAGAAAATCCAGAAAATGTTTAAATCTTTGAAAAATCATAGAAAATAAACCGTAACTCGGATGAAAATAATTTATATATGAAAAACGATCAGAAAAATATGACGAATCCGAATATGTGATCAAAATGCTTGACCATCACTCCTAATTAGGTGAACATGGAACTTTCCCCTCCGGTTCAATATACCGATAACTGCCCGGAGCTGGGAAAATATTCCCGGATATTTTCCCGCTCCGTTTAAAATACTTAGTCCTGCGTTAGGACACCTAGCACAGTCTATTGCCATGCCAAACATCTGTGTGCATTGTTTGCTTCATATTTACTGTTTCTTCCCCCTCTTCTCTCCGGTAGACTCCGAGACCGACGCTGCTCCCGAGTACAACTACGTCACCGACGACCCTCCTTCCTTTTCAGCAGAGCTTCCAGGCAAGCAAACCCCCTTGACCATTCCTATATCACCTATTCCTTCTCCTCCGAGCTTGCATTAGAATTTGCTACTGTAATTGATTGCTCCTATTCTGATGCATAGCCTGTTTTTGTAACCTGTTGTTGTTACTTTACCTGTCATCCTAAACTGCTTAGAATAGGTTGGTTAGTGATCCATCAGTGACCCCTCACCCTTGTCCATGTTGCCCCGCTTTGCTACCTGTGCCTCGATCAACGTGATCGATGTACAGAGACCGACACAGCACCTCACACCCCCTTAGTTGTACGACTCTGCAGAGCTACTATCGAGTGCCGAGGGTGATACCTCCTATCTCACTCCTGATGATATCTCTGTAGTGTAGCTAGTCGGTTATGGGTTACCGAGGGTGATTCCTCTTTCACCAGCACCGATGATGCCTCTGTCGTGCAATCCCTCAAGTGTGAACCCATCGAGGGTGATTCCTCCTAGTTCACCTTGACGGATACATCGAGTGGGAGTCCATCGAGGGTGATTCCTCGGACTTCCCCCTTGATGATAAAACACACTGTTACCTTTAACTGTTGTCCCTTTTAACTGTTATTGCGGGACTGAAGGTACATGCGGTACCACCGCGGTTGAGGTGGACCTGAGTTCCCGACAGTCTCTGGATTAGTCGGGTTGACCTGGAGGGTACCCGCGAGATAATTATGAGGCGCGGCCGGGCAGGCAGAGACCGCCCTAGAGAGGGATGGGCCTGACCCTTGTTGCACTTCCTCGAGACGGGGCGACAGGAGCACTGATCGTCAGCGCGAGCTCCCAATGCACTAACGGATTTGGGTATTGATCTGAGTTGCCACTGGCCTATACGCACTACCACCACAAGGGATAATGGTTTAATGGGGCCCTCGGCGCCGTATGTATCAGCCGAAAGCTCTGTCAGATGTCCAGTTCAGCATTGTGGGCCTGTCGGGCCAGTGCCATCCAGGATGAGGTGGTGTTCGTCCCGGCTCGTCGCATAACGACCCGGAGTGCAAAGGGTGATGGGCCCAAGACCCCTGAGCACTTAGGATGTAGACCGGCGGGGACCTCTCTGCTGAGCCTAGGTAGGACTACGTCGTGTCGATCAGCCGAGGCCGGACATGACCCGGAAAAGCGTGTCTGGCCAGAGTTAATCGAGCGTGTTGGGTAACAGTAGTGCACCCCTGCAGGGAAGTTATCTATTCGAATAGCCGTGTCCACTGTAACAGGACGCTCAGTGTTGTATCTTGATCTACTACAACTTGAACTTGTTACATGTTAATTAATTGTAAGCTCCGGGATTACTTTCTTGCTGGGAGTCGAGGAAGGATATCTGGGCTTTGCTATTACATGCTTGTTACTTTATGTTATTCTGCTAATCTGCACTTTTCTAATGCTGCAAGTCGCTGAAGATGCTAGTTTTCGATAGGCTAGGCTTTTCCCCTCTATTCTGGCATTTCTGCAGTTTAGTCCACAGATACAGCCCATTCCCTTTGATTACCGATGCATACTTAGTATAGTTCTGATGTAAGACTTGCGAGTACTTTGGATGAGTACTCACGGTTGCTTTGCTACCTCTTTTTTCCCATACCCGATTGCTGCGACCAGATGACGGAGCCACGGAGTCAGCTGATCCCGCCGACGACTACTATTACCCCGACGGAGCCTACTACTACGTGGAGATCGACGACCAGGAGTAGTTTAGGAGGCTCCCAGGCAGGAGGCCTTGCCTCTTTCGATCAGAGCCGTTGTTTGTTTTCGCCTTCTTAAGGCATCTTTGTTTAACTTTATGTCTGTACTTAGACATGTTGCTTCCGCTGACTCTTGTGTAACTGGAGCTTATGTATTCGAGCCCTTGAGGCCCCTGGCTTGTAATGTAAAGCTTGTATTATTTTATTTTGTGTTTAGAGTTGTGTTGTGATATCTTCCCGTGAGTCCCTAGGCTTGATCGTGTGCATTTGCGTGTATGATTAGTGCACGGTCGGGCCGGGGGCGTCACAATGGTCTTAAGGCCTCTGTATTAAATTGTGTCTGTTATACGGACAGGGCACATCTGTATACTTGTAGGTGTAGTGACTTTGTTCGTCCAGAAGGGGGCTTCGGGTTGATCCTTGTATTCATTTGTCAAACGCTGATGAATAATTATTAAGATGGTTGTGTGCATCATTGTGATGCAGAGTCCGGGGGTAATCCTCCTTTTCGAAAAGAAAATGTCAGTGCAGTGTCCAACGGACACAAAAAAAAAACTCCATCGTGAAGTTTCCGGTAGTGCAAGTACGTACAGTAGTAAGAGGGGGCGGATGTTCGATCTATGCATGTGTGGATCCAACCACCCAACCACTAAAGTGGGTATTCTTTTGATTAAGAATGGTTGGAGGCTCAAAAGAACCGCCGGCCAGACCATGTGTGCATACTGGCGCTACATACATGCATGGAGCCGGAGCCTCAAAAGCTGTCCATGGTGTCGTTTCCTCCCGAGGCGTTGGAAATGAAAAGATTATCTAGCCTGCAAGTTTAACTTAATACATTGTTAATCTGAGCCTAGCAACTTGACAACCAATTTCTCATGGCATCCAGGCGTGCATATCTGCAGCTTTCTCTTGTTATTCTTTCCAAGTACGTACGAAACATCCTGAAGGGTTCGCACTTCGCACGTGCTACTCCAGTTTGTCGTGCCACCCACCTCCTCGCCCCACAGGAGTCACGTGAATCTGGAATTAAAGTGTCGATTGATTGAATATAACCATAGATTCCACACATATAGTATTGTTGTTTGGTCCTCGGATCCTCTTGAACAATAAAAACATATTGATAAATGTCAGTGCAAAACCTACAGTGGGTGGATGTTGGATCTATGCATGTCTGAATAAAGCCACCAACCACTAAAGTGACGACTGCTTTTGATTAAGTATATGATCGGAGGGTAAAAACCACCGGCCGGACCAGGTTGGAATTCTGGTATTTAAGACCAGTCGGACACTGTCCTGATCCTCGCCATCTCCCTCTGCTGCTCGTTCCTCCTTCGCCTCCATTGCTGTTGCTGCTACAGGTATTGTCACTCCTACACATGTTACTGTACTGGTATGAATTTATATGATTGATTACGTATGATTGATTGTTCATGATAGTACTAGTCCTCAATACATGCATCTGCACGGGTGGTGATTATTATTAAGCATGTAGTAGTATTTATTAAGTTAGCCATATGCCAGCAGGAGTTATATATACACGCTCAATAATCTTTTTATTGGATTATTTGATTACATTAGGGCGTCTCTAATGTTGCAAAAACATGTGTCTTACGCAAAAATAATAATTACTCCCTCCTTTCCGGTATAGAGGGCTTATCTCAATTTTTTCGTTCTTCCGATGTAAAGGGCTCATCTCCATCTCCTTTTGAGATTTCGAGGCGCATTAAATCTTTGCATGCAAGAATTAAAAAGGAACTCACCAATGCATGTAATGTTCCTACTCATCTAGTTGCCAAGCATGCATGCACTGCAATTAATCTAAATTAATGCATTAGTTTAATTTGGATAGTTTTGTAAAGTACGAGATACATTCCATCACTCACCATCTGCCTTGGTTGATGAGATTTCAGATTTGAGCCCTATAAACCGGAAAGGAGGGAGTATTGCGCTATGACCTAGCAAAATAATAATAATCAAAGACCGGGTCATAGTGCTAAGACCAAGTCATCAGGAATAGAAAACGATTTTTCTCCTCTCTCACATTAAGGTATTGAGTTGTGTCTCGTTTAGTTTTTGGGACTAGAAGAGAAAAAAAGTTGACATCAGGACTCCAATTTAGGACCTATCGAGAAATTAACCATTGGCGGAATTTTGTTGGGCTATAGCAGCTAAGGTTGGACCTAGCTTATAGTCTCCTTGGGAAATAAGGACCGGAGACGCCCTTACAATTTTTCCAGTTCCAATTGTAACATAGCAGTGCATGCTACTTTAGTTGTGACTTTGAATTGATGACTATGTAATAATAAGTGCTTGTAGCTTTATTAATGTTCTATTTGTTAGCTACATAGTTTCAAATATTTAAATTTATTCCATGTTGTGTTTTGTATTTTTGCCTCATCCTAAAAGCTTGTAAAAGTTTCCATGCGAAAATATAAAAATGCCCTTTTCTAGTATGTTTTATCTCTTTTTGCCGTGAAAATACAATGGAGTTTGATCTTGAAATTTGTACAAAATTAGTATACCATCGGCATCATCTAATAATTTTGTAGGCTCCACGGATTAGCTTTCACATACAACATCCATGCACAATTATTCTATAAGGCAGGGAAAATTTTATTTTTGTTTGCTGATAAATACCATGTACGATCAGTAACACGGCAACGTTTAAGAAACATAACATCAAAAGAGAATACTTGTTCTTTGTTGCTATATTCTGTAGGGTCCGTTTACATATGTGTTGGTTCTTTTTGCCATGAAAATACGATGGAACTTATATTAAAATTTATAGAAACGGTAGTTTACTATCAGCATCATAAAATCTTTTTTAGGTTTCTCCTTGGATTAGCTTTCGCATACAACATTTATGCAAACTTATTCTACAAGATAGAAGGTAATTCATTTTCATTTGGAAATAAATTCCATGTACGATCAGTAACACGTCAGAACCATAGCATCGAAATAGAATATTATTCCTTTTTGCTATATTCTGTAGTGTCCGCCTACATTTAAGGCAACATAGGTTTTGTAAGTTGATTATACGATTTGCACTTTTTCAGAAATGTTGTACTTTATGTAAAGTGTTGTTGCACTTGTCACTTAGGATTAGCAAAACCATGTTCTATAATACTCATATTTTTTTTCATTAACATTTGTAAGGTGGAGAGCTTGGATCTATATTCCTTTCTTTAATTATGATGAAATTTCTTAAAATAAATTCGTTGCTATTATCTGTCCGCAACATGTTTGCGCGTAAGCTACATTTACATTACACTCTTAACATGGGCATAGAATAGCTTATTCTACTCTCCTAGTAAAAAGTGTACAAATATAGTAATTTAAATTACTACTTTTTGCACACAGTCTTACTACATTTTGTATACTCTAGCTTAGAATAGCGCTATTGTATGTATAGCCATACAGATGATTTTTACCGTTTAGAATGATTTGTACACGACATTCAACAAACATAACATGAAAAGAGATTACTGATCTTTTTTTCTATATTCTGTAGGGTCCGTTTACATATGTGTTGGTTCTCTTTTAGACTAACTATTTCAGTGAATCCTAATAGCTACATTCAGTTTGAACAAAATGTATTGATTGATTCTAAGCAGGCTTATATGATTGATTGCTTGACATTATGTTTCTGCTTTTCTAGTAACCGGGACTAATAATGGGAGTGTCTGCGCTGTGGGAAGTATGGGAAGTCAAGTTTCTGCTGCTTTCAAGCTTAGTGGTGCAAGTCCTCCTGCTCATCGTCAGCGAGTGGCGTCGGTGTGCATCCTGGGCTCCACTGTCTATGGCGCTGAATGGCATCCTTTGGATATTGTACCTGATAGCCGACAACCTTGCGATATACGTGCTTGGCCACATGTCGTTGAGCAGCAAGCCACACGAGCAGCAGCAGCTCATGGCGTTCTGGGCATCATTGCTGCTGGTGCATCTCGGTGGACAGGACACCATCACGGCCTACGCCATGGAGGACAACAACCTCTGGCTGCGACACACTAGTACAAAACAGGGCATTGGTCCACCCCTGAGAAGCCCATTAGTCCCGGTTCACTCACGAACCGGGACCCATGGGGGCATCGGTCCCGGTTCGTGAGGCCAGGGCGCCGGCCGGGCCTCGTGGGCCATTGGTCCCGGTTCGTCAGACCCCTTTTGTCCCGGTTCTAGACACGAACCGGGACCAATGCGCCTCGCTCCTGGCCCACAACCATTGGTCCCGGTTCCAGCCACGAACCGGGACCAATGCGCCTCGCTCCTGGCCCACAACCATTGGTCCCGGTTTGTGGCTGGAACCGGGACCAATGGTTGGCCTATATATAGCCCCCGCCCGCGAGCAGAGCAATGCATTGCTCATTGCTCTGTTTTTTTGCCCGGCCGTGGGAGAGCTTTTGTGGTGCTCTAGCTCACCTCCTATGCACATGAGGTGTTCGATGAAATGCCCGAGCCACACTTAAGCTTTCTCCTCTCGAAGCTCCTTGTCCAAGCTCCATTTTCCTCAAGATTTGTCTAGGTTTGGCGGTCCGTCCTGTCCCGTCCCCGTCCTCACCGCCGTCGATCGCCCGCGCCCATCTCGGCGCCGGCAACACCGTGGTTAGCCTCTTCTTCTTATCTTCTTTCTAAAAGAAAAAAGTTCTTACTTGTGTGTTTTAATTAGATGCTCTAGAGAGTTATATGTTGTTCAATAATAAGAACTATATAACGCACACAGATGAACCGGCAATGGATGTACGGTGACCGACGCACCTCCGAGTATATTAAGGGCCTGCATAATTTTCTCGAAGCGGCTGAGGCAAACAAGCAGAATGGTTTTATGCATTGTCCATGTACTGTTTGTGAGAATACGAAGGCTTTCTCCAACTCTAAAACCCTTCACTTCCACCTGCTTGAGAAGGGTTTTATGCCACACTATAATGTTTGGACCAAGCACGGAGAAAGAGGGGTTATGATGGAAGACAACGTAGAAGAAGAGGATGATGACAACTACCCGCCCCCTGAATACGGTGATGCTGCAATGGGGGAAGCTGAAGATCAAGAGGAACCAGATGATGTGCCCGATGATGACCTTCGCCGGGTCATTATTGATGCACAGAGAGAATGCGAAAGTGAAAGGGAGAAGTTGAAGTTCGATCGCATGTTAGAGGATCACAAAAAAGGGTTGTACCCAAATTGCGAAGATGACAACAGAAAGCTCGGTACCACACTGGAATTGCTGCAATGGAAGGCAGACAATGGTGTATCTGACAAGGGATTTAGTTCGCTGCTGAAAATAATGAAGAAGAAGCTTCCAAAGGATAACGAATTGCCCGGCAGTACGTACGAAGCAAAGAAGGTTCTATGCCCTCTAGGATTGGAGGTGCAGAAGATACATGCATGCCCTAATGACTGCATCCTCTACCGCGGTGAGTACGAGGATTTGAACGCATGCCCGGTATGCGGTGCATTGCGGTATAAGATCAGACGAGATGACCCTGGTGATGTTGAGGGCGAGCGCCCCAGGAAGAGGGTTCCTGCCAAGGTGATGTGGTATGCTCCTATAATACCACGGCTGAAACGTCTGTTCAGAAACAAAGAGCATGCCAAGTTGATGCGATGGCACAAAGAAGACCGTAAGAAAGACGGGAAGTTGAGAGCACCCGCTGACGGGTCGCAGTGGAGAAAAATCGAGAGAAGGTGGGGGGACTTTGCAGGTGACGCAAGGAACGTATGGTTTGGTTTAAGTGCAGATGGCATTAATCCTTTTGGGGAGCAGAGCAGCAATCATAGCACCTGGCCCGTGACTCTATGTATCTATAACCTTCCTCCTTGGTTGTGCATGAAGCGAAAGTTCATTATGATGCCAGTGCTCATCCAAGGCCCTAAGCAACCCGGCAATGACATTGATGTGTACCTAAGGCCATTAGTTGAAGAACTTTTACAGCTGTGGAATGGAGAAGGTGTACGTGTGTGGGATGAGCACAAACAGGAGGAATTTGACCTACATGCGTTGCTGTTTGTAACCATCAACGATTGGCCTGCTCTCAGTAACCTTTCAGGACAGACAAACAAGGGATACCACGCATGCACACACTGTTTAGATGACACCGACAGTATATATTTGGACAAATGCAGGAAGAATGTATACCTGGGGCATCGTCGATTTCTTCCGACCAACCATCAATGTCGAAAGAAAGGAAAGCATTTCAAAGGTGCGGCAGATCACCGGAAGAAGCCCGCCCTCCGTACTGGTGATCACATACTTGATATGGTCAATGATTTACAAGTAATCTTTAGAAAGGGTCCTGGCGGACTATCTGTTCCGACTGACGATGCGGGACGCGCACCCATGTGGAAGAAGAAATCTATATTTTGGGACCTACCCTATTGGAAAGACCTAGAGGTCCGCTCTGCAATCGACGCGATGCACGTGACGAAGAATCTTTGCGTGAACCTGCTAGACTTCTTGGGAGTGTATGGGAAGACAAAAGATACACCGGAGGCACGGGAGGAACAGCAACGTGTGCATGAAAAAGACGGCATGCATCCAAAGCAGTATGAAGGTCCTGCCAGCTACGCTCTTACCAAAGAAGAGAAGGAAATCTTCTTTGAATGCCTGCTCAGTATGAAGGTCCCGTCTGGCTTCTCGTCGAATATAAAGGGAATAATAAATATGGCAGAGAAAAAGTTCCAGAACCTAAAGTCTCATGACTGCCACGTGATTATGACGCAACTGCTTCCGGTTGCATTGAGGGGGCTTCTATCGGAAAACGTTCGATTAGCCATTGTGAAGCTATGTGCATTCCTCAATGCAATCTCTCAGAAGGTGATCGATCCAGAAATCCTGTCAAGGTTAAGGAGTGATTTGGTGCAATGTCTTGTTAGTTTCGAGCTGGTGTTCCCACCATCTTTCTTCAATATCATGACGCACGTCCTAGTTCATCTAGTCGACGAGATTGTCGTTCTGGGCCCTGTATTTCTACACAATATGTTCCCCTTTGAGAGGTTCATGGGAGTCTTAAAGAAATATGTTCGTAACCGCGCTAGGCCAGAAGCAAGCATCTCCATGGGCCATCAAACAGAGGATGTCATTGGGTTTTGTGTTGACTTCATTCCTGACCTTAAGAAGATTGGTCTCCCTCAATCGCGGTATGAGGGGAGACTGACTGGAAAAGGCACGCTAGGAGCGGACTCAATAATATGTAGGGACGGGCATTCTTGGTCTCAAGCACACTACACAGTTCTACAGAATTCTACCTTGGTGACCCCGTATGTCGATGAACACAAGAATATTCTGCGCTCCAAACACCCGGAGCAGTGTGACGACTGGATTACATATGAACACATCAGGACTTTCGGCAGTTGGTTGCAAACACGTCTCATGGGTGACAACACTGTTTCTGATGAGCTGTACTCGTTGGCCAGGGGACCATCTTCGACTGTATTGACTTACAAAGGGTACGAGATAAATGGGAATACATTTTACACGATCGCCCAAGATCAAAAGAGCACCAACCAAAACAGCGGTGTCCGCTTTGATGCAGCAACCAAGAGGGGAAAGGACACATATTATGGTTACATAGTGGACATATGGGAACTTGACTATGGACATGATTTCAAGGTCCCTTTGTTTCAGTGCAAATGGGTCAATCTGTCAGGAGGCGGGGTACAGGTAGACCCACAGTACGGAATGACAACAGTGGATCTCAACAATCTTGGGTACACAGACGAACCATTCGTCCTAGCCAATGATGTGGCACAGGTTTTCTATGTGAAGGACATGTCTACCAAACCGAGAAAAAGAAAAGATAAGGAAGCGAATACATCATACGATGAGCCAAAGCGCCACATAGTTCTTTCAGGAAAAAGAGACATCGTGGGATTGGAGGGCAAGACAGACATGTCTGAAGATTATGAAAAGTTTCATGAAATTCCTCCCTTCAAAGTCAAGGCTGACCCAAGCACCCTGTTAAACGATGAAGATTATCCATGGTTACGGCGCAATAAGCAAAGGACACAAGCGAAGAAAAAGTGAAGACTTTCTCTCCACAACTATATCATTGCAGTTACATGTGAAGAAATTAAATGCCTTTTGTAACAGATGAGTTTTCGTCCGAAACCCTGATACTTCGAAAGAGATTGTCCGTTTTGTACACGAAGTGCATCCAGTTTTTGCCGTAACCCTCTCGACTTTTTAGCACATGCTATGTGAGTGAAATGATGATACCATGCCAACTTTCAACCTGTTCAGAGTTCATTTGTAGTGCTTTTCAATTTCAGGGTCATTTAGCTTAAAAAAATCAGTAAATGCATGAAAAATAGGAAATGAAGTCAGAAAGGGTTGAAAATTGATGATGTGGCTTTGAATGGTGCATTTTGAACACACAAAAAGTCTGGAGTTCAAATAAGTTCAAAAAAATGAAATCCCTTTGTAACAGATGAGTTTTCGTCCGAAACCCTGATACTTCGAAAGAGATTGTCCATTTTGTACATGAAGTGCATCCAGTTTTTGCCGTAACCCTCTCAAGTTTTTAGAACATGCTATGTGGGTGTAATGATGATACCATGCCAACTTTAAACCTTTTCAGAGTTCATTTGAAGTGCTTTTCAATTTCAGGGTCATTTAGCTCAAAGAATGAACTAATAACAAAAAGAATGAACTAGAAAACCTTTATGAAACTCTAATAGAAAAAATAATGAACTAAAAATAATTAATTAAAAAATTCTGTTATGATCAACTAAAATAAAACTATAATATTCTTCAATAGCAAAAAGAATCAACTAAAAAGCTTTTATAAAACTCTAATAGCAAAAGGAATCAACTAAAAATATTTTATAAACCTCTAGTATTTATGAAACTAAAATTATATAAAATTTATGCAACTAAAGTTATCAAAGTATTTTTTGTTCAAAACATTAATAGCAAAAAGAATTTTCATAAAGAATTTTTTTAGAAACTTTAATAGCAAACTAAAATAACAAAATCTGTTTTTGGTTAAAACAGACATTTAAAATTACCTAAAAATTACCAAATTGAATATAATGATAAAACACAGTAATATTAAATAGCAGGAAAAAGAATCACTCAAAAATCTATTTTTATAGTAAAGTTATTCACAAACTAGTGATTCACACCAATTTAAAAGAATTCAAATTTAAACTATTCAAATTTGGAAACTAATGGCACTAACAGAAAGTTTATAATTTTTGTGACCTAAAAGCAAAAAGAATCACTGAAAAACTGTAAGTAGAAACAAAAGAAAATAAATAAAGCAAAAAAGAAAACAAAAAAAGTAGAAAAAAATTAAAAAAAATGCCGCCTACTGGGCCACCACGGCCTGAATACGACTAGAAACCCAACCATCTAGTTGGGCCAGGATTCAGGCCCGCAGAAGGCCCAGAAGGTCCATAGGCAGAGGTGTGTGCGATTAGGCCCGTAAGCCTGCTGTTGAGAGGAGCTCGAGAGGGCTGGCGCAGCAGCGCTTATAAACCACTCTCGAGCCCTCTCAGCTAGCGAGGTGGGACTAAACTTTTGGCCCCGGGCAGCACCACCCTTTAGTCCCGGTTGGTGGCACCAACCGGGACCAATGCCCACCTTTGGTCCCGGTTGGTGCCACCAACCGGGACCAATGCCACCCTTTAGTCCCGGTTGGTGCCACCAACCGGGACCAAAGGTCTCTGCTTCCCGCCCTTTGGGCTGACAAAAAGAGACCTTTGGTCCCGGTTGGTGGCACCAACCGGGACTAAAGGGTGGCATTGGTCCCGGTTGGTGCCACCAACCGGGACCAATGCTGAGTGTATATAACCAGCACTTGTGAAATTTCATAGTTTTCATCGCCACTTCTCCCGACGACGCCGACCTCCTCGACGCCGCCAGGCTGCCCCGACGCCGTCCACCGCCCACGCCGTCGCCATCGCCAGGCCCCTGCCCCGTCGTCGCCGTCGCCGTCGCCGTCGTCGTCCCCGAGCCCTTGGCCCTGCCCCGCCCCGGAGCCCACGCCCCTGCCCCGTCATCGCCGTCGCCGTCGCCGTCGTCGTCCCCGAGCCCGTGGCCCTGCCCCGCCCCCGAGCCCACGCCCCTGCCCCGTCGTCGCCGTCGCCGTCGCCGTCGTCGTCCCCGAGCCCGCGGCCCTGTCCCGCCCCCGAGCCCACGCCCCTGCCCCGCCCCCGAGCGCGCCCGGCCGCGCCCCTGCCCCGGCCCGCCCCCGCCGTCGCCGTCGCCGGCGCCCTCGCCGCCCCCGCCGTGAGCCGCCGCCGCCCCCGCTGTGAGCCGCCGCCGCCCGTGCAATTTTTTATATATATATATGTTGATTTTTTTTATATGATGAATGTTTTGGTTCATATATAATGTATATATGTATGTGGCTATATGTATGTATGGATGGATGTATATATGATGTTTTTTTGTTCATAGCATTTTTTTGTTCATATATGTATTTTTTTCATATATGTGGCCATATGTATTTTTTTGTTCATAGCATTTTTTTGTTCATAGCATTTTTTCCATGTATGTATGTGGCTATATGTATGTATGTCGCCGTCGCCCTCGATCTCCTACCCCCTCCCGCCCCTACCCGACAAACTCTCGAGAGGAGATCGACATGAGGGGGGACGTCGGACATATCGGGCGACCAACTCTCGAGGCCACGCAAACCCTAGAAAAAAAGCGTTGTCGATCTCCTACCCCCCCCCCCCCCCCTCCCCTACCTGACAAACTCTCGACGTCAGCCAAACCCCTAGAAGAAAACTCCGGTAACTTCGACATGAGGGGGGACGTCGATCAACCCCCTCTCGCCCGACCAAACACTCGAGTCCACCCAAACCGGGACTGAGATGTGATAGGTAGTATTTTTTTTGTTCATAGAAAACTCCGGTAACTCTCCAACATGAGGGGGGACGTCGATCGATCAACCCCCTCTCGCCAAACAGGGACTGAAAAAGCGTTGTCGAGGCCACCCCAAACCCTAGAAGTGTTGTCGAGGCCACCCCAAACCCTAGAAGCGTTGTCGAGGCCAACCAAATTTACCAAGTTAAATGAGTTAAAAGAGCGTTGTTGAGGCCACCCCAAACCCTAGAAGAGTTGTCGAGGCCACCCAAATTTACCAAGTTAAAAGAGCGTTGTCGAGGCCACCTCCCCGATAACTTCGACATGAGGGGGACGTCCGACATGACATGAGGGGGGACGTCGGACGTCGGACATGAGGGGTGAGCGTCGTTGTCGTCTACCCCCTCCCCGATAACTTCGACATGAGGGGGGACGTCGGACATGACATGAGGGGTGAGCGTCGTTGTCGTCTACCCCCTCCGGTAACATAGATAACTCCGGTAACATAGATTTATCAAGAATGCCCCCATTATGGATGTGCACAAGTTGATCCAATTTTTTTTGATCTCATCTATATATATTCTTTTATATGTCACGTTGTCTGTCAAAGTATTGAAGAAATCCATGGCTTCATCATTAGCCGGAAGTAACATGCGTATGATGCTATGAAGCTCTTCAAAGTTGTTTTGGAACGGAGTTCCGGATAGAATAATTTGCTTTTTGGTACGAATTTCAGCAAAGGCCTTCCAAATAGCGATATTCAGAAGGCTCTTGCTGAACTTCGTACCAAAAAGCTAATTAATTATCCTATCCGGGACTCCGTTCCAAAACAATTTTGGAGAGCTTCGTACCATTATGCGCCTGTTACTTCCGGCTAATGATGAAGCCTTGGTTTTCTTGAATCCTTTGACACTAGACAACGTGACATATAGAAGGGTAGATGAGATCAGGAAAAATATGGACCATTTTCTGCACATTCAGAATGGCGCCATTTTGTTAAATCCCTTAAAGGTTAAGAGAATCCCTTGTTTGACATTCATGAGAGAGGCGGTCCGGACGTCGGACATTCATGAGAGAGGCAGTCCGGACGTCGGACATTCATGAGAGAGGCAGTCCGGACGTCGGACATTCATGTTTGTATATTAATTGCCATGTTGTAATATTTGCAGAAACTATGGATCAAAGAGACTTGGAACAAGAACAGTTGTTGGGGGAGATAATCCTCGCCGGAGGTGATGCTGTCTTGTCGTTTCTCAACGACACCGATGGAACAATGGAGGAGGAAGGACATGATCATGATGGCTCCGGTGACATGATCATGATGGCTCCGGAGGTGCTGAGTAGCTAATTGATGCATTAATTGTTTTGGTATGTACATATATATATTAACTCTTCTTTCTTCTTTTATAGCCCTCCGGATCGAGCCAAACTTCGGTAACGAGACGAGGCCCGAAGAAGAGGTTGCGCAAGGATGAAAGGTTCACGATCACAGCACTCGCGGACGATGGCCTACCGATTGAACCCAAGCGGACCAAGGACGCATTTTCTGCTCAGTGCGGAGCTATTGTTAGGGACAACATCCCGATCAGCATCAAGCAATGGAATAAGCCTAAGGACGACGCCCCTGAAGGTGATTATGTCACCGATAGACAGAAAGATGATCTTTGGACCTTGCTGAAGGCAAATTTCACCCTACCGCCAGAGGAGGATCCGAATAAGCCCGTTATAGAGGCACTGGTCAAGGCGTGTGCTCTTAAGAAGATGGCAGATCTATTCAGGAGGTGGAAGAAGGAGTTGAAATCAAAGTTTGTCGACAAAGGTGAGACTCCAGAATTCATCGACCGATTTGAGAAGATAAGAGATCACTGGCCCGCATTTGTGGCCTACAAGACATCAGACAAGAGTAAGAAAATGTCAGAGACAAACAAGAACAACGCTGCAAAGAAGCAGTATCACCATCACACGGGGTCAGGTGGCTACCTCAAAGCCCGGCCGTTGTGGGACAAAGCTGAGAATGACCTGATTGCTAAAGGGGTCGAACCAGAGACATTGAACTGGCCAGACCGTTCAAGGACTTGGTTCTTCGGGGTTGGGGGAACTTTGGACCCTGAAACAGGGAAGTGTCGTTGGACGGACGAGCAACTTGCAATACCCGTCGCGAAGCTTCAGAAGTATATCACCGCAGCGCAGGAAGGGACGTTCATTCCCGACAGAGAGAAGGACGAGCTGACTGAGGCCCTAGGGAATGCTGAGCACCCTGGACGAACACGAGGCACACGAGGCTCCGTTCCGTGGAAGTTTGGGTTTCCCGACGCAGGCGGTTACAGAAGCCGGGAGAGAAAGAGGAAAGCGGAGCTGAGCGACATGCAGAAGATGAGTGCAAGACTACAAAAGCTAGAGGAAGCTGAGAGCCAGCGAGCTGCCGGCAGACTATCTCAGCGGCACGAAGCTACCCCAGAAGCTACCCCGCCATCTCAGCGGAGAAGCAGCGTGGCTTCCACGGAGCCCGTTCAGACTGACTTCACGGAGCCTATCTACCCCGTGGATACTATCACGGAGGCTCAAAATTGCAAGCTTATGACGAAATGCCATAACCTCACTTTCAAGGCGGCTCTCGGCTCTGTTGCACCTCCTCAACCCAACGGAACTTTTCACTGCCTTACGATTCCACATGGCTATGCTGTTGTGATGGTGGATGAAGTAATGGAGGGATTTGAGGAGCTCGAGCTTTACCACTCTACAGGTGAAGGGGAGAATCAGCTGGTTCGTGCTCTGAGGAGTACATGTCTATGGCAGAAGGAGTACATCAAGCTTCCAAACTGGACGCCTCCGCCTCCTCCTCCTCCTCCGGCGAGTCAGGGCACTACGCCTCCTCCTCCTCCTCCTCCTCCGGCGAGTGATCAGGGCACTCCGCCTCCTTCTCCGGCTCCTCCGACGCGTGAGGGCACTCCGCCTCCTCCTTCGCCTACTCCGGCGCGTCGGAGCACTCCGCCTCCTTCTCCGCCTCCTCAGCAACGACGGAAGAGAGACGCCGCCGCTCCGGCGGCTAGCAGTACAAGCAGAGGCGGGAGGCAATTCAGATACGGTCCATGTCTCAAGCCTGTGGAAAAGTTACCATATGAGAGGACCGAGCAGGAAAATGAGGACATATGTCGTGCCGAAGTGAGGGACCATTTTGCAAAGAAAACTCCACCTCCGAAGGAGAAGCTAGATCCGGTGAAAGTGAAGCGCACTATCGATGCCCTGAAGCGACCACCACCGCCTCCGCCGGATTCCAACTATGACCGCATAATTACTAAGACACATGCTAAAGCGCAGCAGTCGGGAAGTACTTCCAGTGCTGCAAGAGCGAAAAAACGAAGAAGTGGGAAAACAATTCCCCAGCTCGGCGAACAGGAGAAGCAATCGTGCCCCCCGCTCAAGGTGTCTAGCGATATCGCTAATCATCCGGTGCTACTGCCCGGTACCACTCTTGATGATTACCTGCCCGATGATGTACAGTTTGAAACGGCTGAGGTAGTAGACGTCTTTAGATACGAGCACGGGAAGCCTCTCGTCAAACCTGATCATCCTCATCTAACAACGATGATGCAAAAATTGCATGACTGGTACATGGAAACCTGCAGGAAGTCTGGGAAAGACAGTTTGTTAGTCGGAATTAAAAAAGAGCATGACTTCCCTGGAGTCGACCTGCTGCCTGTTGAATTTGTGGAGTTATTTCAATTATACAATCAAAAGGCCCTCGACAAACAACTCATGACTTGCTACTGTCTGTAAGTATTACTTCTATAATTAAGTCTCTAGCTCAGCTCGTTCATTGCATGTATATATAATTATCCTCACTATATTATGCAGATTGAAGATGGTCGAATGCCAAAAAATAGGAATCTTCGACGTTGGGTTCATTAGCCCAAATACCGTAAATGAATGGTCGGTACGAAAGGCGGCTGAAGATACCGAGAACAACTTACTACAAACGTTCCTTAAACATCAAAACAAAAGGGAAATACTCTTTCCTTACAACTTCAAGTGAGTGTTACTGTCTTCTGCATATTCGGTTCCGCTTACTCGTGGTTAAGTAATGTAATTGATGAGTTATGCGTGCGTAGCTTCCACTATATTCTGCTATCCATTAACCTTGACGGGGCATTAGTAACTGTCTTAGACTCGCTCCGTAAAGATCCCAAGTATTATGCGGACATGACTGCAATGCTCCAGAAGTAAGTTCAATCAATACCGGGACCATATCGGCAACTTTCGTTCATTTCCTGATATCAAGTAATCATTTTCTTTGCCTGCCAGGGTTTGGAAAACGTTCACCGCTAAGGTTCCGGGTCTGAAGAAGGAGCTGCGATTTACACACCCCAAAGTAAGTAGTACTAGCTAGTTCCGCGCATCTCTTATTGATTCTAGTTTCATCAATACCATTATCATGCTTGCTTATCAGTTTGATTGAACTCTATTCTCGTAAAGTGCTTGTTGCAGGCACCCAACACTCATTTATGTGGATACTACGTATGCGAGTTCATTCGCTACTATACCTCTGAACGGGCCTCCTCTGAGAAACAATTTGAAGTACGTAAACAATATTCACAATTTTATTTTATATATTACCATCAATTGTGTTGAGTTTCATTCATACATATGTATTGACCCCTTCTTTAAATTAGATCTGGCAGATGCGGGATGAACTCCTACCACATGATCGCATACGAGCAATTCAAGAGGAATTGGCGGGATTCTTTCTTGACCACGTCATACCTGAACAAGGAGAATACCATGTGAAATTGAAATTGTTGTAAGGGATGTTATATATTGTACATATGTAGCAGCGTCGGATAGATATACGAAAACTTGTTGTTCGACCAAGCACGAAGAAAGAGATGTCACTTCTCTCTATATATGTTCATGACGATCTTGTGTAATTAATGGTTTCCTTTATTTGCTTACTAGCTAGTGTCGAGTTCTCTCTATATGTGTAGTAGCTAGCGTCGACCAAGCACGGAAAAAGAGAGGTCACTTCTCTCTATTAGCTCGCTAACACAATATGAAACCCTAAATTAACCCTCCAAAACCCCAAAACCCTCCCTTCCAAAAAAAAAAAAAAACCCAGCGACTGCGAGCTGCTGACGCGTGGCCGCCTTTTGGCCGCCTTTTGGTCCCGGTTGGTAACACCAACCGGGACTAAAGGTCCTCCCTCCCCCGCCCCAGGCAGTGCCACGTGGATGCCTTTTGGTCCCGGTTGGTGTTACCAACCGGGACTAAAGGTCCTCCTGCCTGCCTGGGCTTCCCGCAGCGGCCACGTGGAGCCCCTTTGGTCCCGGTTCGTAAGCGAACCGGGACTAAAGGTTTTGGGCTTTAGTCCCGACCCTTTAGTCCCGGTTCTAGAACCGGGACTAAAGGCCCTTACGAACCGGGACAAATGGCCCTTTTTCTACTAGTGTCATGACCTTCTCCAAATCTGCATGGGCCAGTTGGTCGATTACAAGGTCTGGCCGACCCAGTTCCAGAATGGAGCCATATTGGCGTATCATGATCGTACTCGTTCTCGTGCCAATCCTGATGGTACTCGTACTCGTAGCAGTACCACGACCACTGGGCGCAGCATGTTGCTGCAGTTGGTTGGGATGCAGCTCTCCCTGATGCGTGACATCCTCTACACCAAGACGGTGCTGATCCACACGTGGTACGGATTCATGTCCCGCATCGTCTCGACTGTCAGCACCGCCGTGGCGTTTTGTCTGTTCCATCAGTTCACCATGGGTGGCAGCGGCGGCGGTGGTGACAGCAGAGGTGACACGGTGGTCACCTATGTCTTGTTGGCTGGGGCTCTTTTCCTGGAGGTGGCATCCGTGTTGAGAGCAGTCGCGTCAACTTGGACATGTGCCTCGTTAAGGGCTGCAGGATGGAAGCGGCTCCATGCAGCCGTGGTGTATCTTCGCAGGCGTGTCAAGGCGGCACAAATATGCAGGAAGTGGTCGGGCTCCATCAGGCAGCACGACCTGTTGCAACTCTACAAGATCGATAGGTTCAGTGCATGCTACTTGATAGCTTCTTGCCTCGGGCTGAAGCACCAGTGGAAGAGGCTGGCTATCTTTGACTCCATCGTGATCTCAGACGATGTTGAGGACTTGTTGCTGCGAGAGATAAAGCGTATGGTGGAAGCCTGTGGAGAAAATGAGGACACACTGTGGGGTTACCGGGGCCAGCTTGCCCTCGGAGCATGGGGTGCTGGATTCTATGATGATGGTGAAGGAGTTGAGGACGTAAGCTTTGGCGGCAGTATACTTGCGTGGCACTACGCTACTGACGCCTTCCTCCACTTTTTCCATTTATGCACGATGAACAGGTCCAACATGTATGTTAATCTCCGGGGCGAGAAAGTCCTAGGCCGGGTACCAAAGATGGTAGAATGGGTGGATGGCATGGGAAGTGAAGACAAGGAACGGCTACTGCGCCTCACGGGGGCGATTCGCACATTGTCAAGATACATGATGTTTCTCCTCGCAGAGCAGCCTCATATGCTGCCCAGCCCTGTCCGCCGCAGCCAATACGACAATTTCTGCATGGAGTTCATGGAGTTTCCAGACGTCATGGGGGAAGGAGGCAGCGCCATCCGCCCAGCAGTACGTCTTGCAAACAAGCTGCTAGATAGGTGCGAGAAGGAAGGGGAGACCGTGGCAGATGTGTTGCGAGTAATCTCTGGGGTGTGGGTGGAAATGCTATGCTATGCATCCAACCATTGCAGCAACGACGTCCATGCCAGGCAACTCAGCAGCGGCAGCGAGTTCATCACCCTCGAACTCCCTTTGGGGTTGTTCATTCAGATGTTTGGGGTCCTTCTGTCACAAACTCCATTTCGGGAGACCGTTGGTTTGTAACTTCCATTGATGGCTACAGTCGATCGACCTGGCTCTCAAACACAAAAGTGAAGTTTTATCCACTTCTAAATATTTTTATGCTCTGGTTTGTAATCAGTATAATGCAAATAATGGAAATCTTCGGTTCTGACAACTAGCAAGGTCTGTCGAAAGTGTTAAGTATTCTTTTTTATCCTACGCATATATTTTTCGCTCATATTTACCCCTTCATTACATAGTATGTTTCAAAAGGTCTTTCTTTCTTTTCGAGAACACCTCGAGAGGGGCAGGGGGTTCCTGCAATTCATTAAGAAGAAGAGAATTGCCCGGTTAATCAGGGATAACCGGGTGAAAACCCGATACAAACACACACCTACCACACGATTGATTAAGGGACAACCGTGCGAAACCCCGACCACACGATTGATTAAGGGACAACCGTGCAAAAAATCTCGACCACATGATTGATAAAGGGACAATCATACAAAAACCCCACAACAATGACAGGCCTCGCCACCCACGAAGCGCCGGAATGTCACCAACCGCGGAGCAAAGCCACAACCCCACCTCATAGGGCCACCGCCGCACCGTATCCCGGGGCCGCCACCCCGGCATCCAACCAACAACCTCGAGACCACCGTCTCGACCTCCTCCACCCCGCCGACGAGACTAAACAGGACGGCAAGAGCAAAGCCAACAGACGCAGGCTAGGTCTCCAAAGGAGACGCCCCTAAGGGGGGAAAATGTTGAAATATAGTATGGGCTATAGGCCCATATAACAATTTCTGAAATCTCTAAAGGCCCATGTGGGAAAAATGACTAGGTGGTGTGGGAAGTTTAGTACCACCCCTGATTTGGAGGAAGAGTTGGACCTCCTTATAAGGGATTCTCTTCCGCATGCTATTGGAGCTTGAGAAGAGAAGTGGTTCCCGCGCGCTCCTCCTCCGCAGCCAGCCTCGTCACGACGCGACACGCGCGCGCCGTGTGTTGCGTTGCGGGAATGAGCCGAGCTGAGCTCACACATATGCGCTTAATTTTTGCCGGTCAGAAATGGAGAGTCCGTATCAGACGCGCCACAAATCTGAGACGTTGGATCGTGGGCTGCTACTTGTGAGCTGCGTTGGAATTTCCTCGAAGAGGAGAGGATGATGCAGTACAGTAGAGATAAGTATTTCCCTCAGTTATGAACCAAGGTTATCAATCCAGTAGGAGAACTAAGCAGAACCTCGTTAGCAGCATCTACACACACAAAAGCAAATCTTTTTTGTTCTATCTTATATGGCCTTTTTTTGCATTTTTTTTGTTTTTTCATAATATCATGGCAAAATTTCCACACTCAATTGTCATGAGGTGTGCATGAACATCATGGCAAATCATGAAAATTTCTGTAATATACTTTTTTTCATGATTATATGATAGTTTTGTTTATTAAAGCATGGCAACTTTTTGTTCCTGGATTTTTTTCAGGTAGTGTTTTTCTTGGTCCAGTGCATTTTTAGGCCTTTTTTTTGTGTTTTCTCTATTTTTTTTAGGGACAGAAGCAGTGTTGGGCCTTCAATATTGTAGTTCTTTGTTTTTTTTTTAATTCTTGTAGGCAATGGCGTTTATGGGCTTCTCCCATTTTGGGCTGGTCCACTGGAGGGGAGGAGCCAGATTGTTCTGCTAGCGACAAGTTTATGTGCCGTGGGATTGTTCGGGCTGGACGGGTACTTCTACCAAACGAGTTCATTCGTTCCAGCGACCCTCCCAGCACGAACGATTCGTTCGGGCTGGGGTGTCCCCAGACCGAACGTTCCAGCGATATCGGGGGGTCCTTGACCAAATACCCTTGAATGTATATATAGACTACTAATATACGTAGTAGAATCCCTAAAACTTACTGTATGTTGATAAACATCTGTATGATGCTTGCAAACTCCACCATGAACTACCCCTTTCCTTAAGGAATCTCTGGTTCATAATTGTAGCGTCATTCCAACCGTGGCGTGCCCGAATTGTTAGGATGACACCCGCAGTTCAAGCCTCCTTGCTCGACAAGGTATTTAAATTTGAAAACCATTTTTTCCTCAATTTTTCCACCGGGTACTCTATCTATACGCGAGAGAAGAACAGGAGCCGAGATCGCGATTGGTACTACTCGATCTCCCTGCGGACCTGGTCGTCGGCGCCGTGGAGGGAAACCTGATCTCCGTGCGCGAGCATGGTGATACGTGCAGATCGGACGGCACAAAAAACAGCTTGAGACGAATTCAAAAACAGACGTCTGGAAAATAGAAAAGGTGAAGAAAAAAACAAGGGAGTACAACATATTACCGGGGGTACCTTTATATATTCTATTTAAATCGAAAAAGAAAGGAAGAAAAAGCTCAATTATTTTTTAGGACAACAACAACAACAAAAACTCGTATTTACGGAGTCCACGGTTGTTTTGTTTTTTACAAGATGATGAGGGAAATTCGTGTATATGAGTCGCTCCAGGCCTCCAGCCCAGCCCATTATCAGATGTGACGATCAGCTTCATCCTCACCTCTCTCTCGCCGTTCCCTCGCCGCCGGCGCCACCGCGCAGCCGCCTACAGCAGTACACCATGCTCCGCCTCCACAAGTATGTCCTCACCCAACTGCTCCCTTCTTCCTCTGCCTCCACCATCTCCCCTCTCCACCGCCTCATCTCCGCCGCCGCGCCCGCAGTTTCCCCGAACCCTAGCTTCGCCGTGGAGGAGTACCTCGTCGCCACCTGCGGCCTCACCCGAGCCCAGGCCCTCAAGGCCTCCGCCAAGCTCTCCCACCTCAAATCCCCCACCAATCCCAACGCCGTCCTCGACTTCCTCGCCGGCCTCGGCCTCTCCAGCGCCGACGTCGCCGCCCTCGCCGTCAAGGACCCGCTGTTCCTCTGCGCCGGCGTGGAAAAAACCCTGGCCCCCGTCGTCGTCGGACTCACCGGCCTCGGTCTCTCGCGTTCTCAGATCGCGCGCCTCGTCTCGCTCACCGGCGCCACTTTCCGCTGTAGATCCATCGTCTCCGGGCTGCAGTACTGCTTGCCCCTCTTCGGCTCCTCCGAGAACCTCCTTCGAGCCCTCAAGGGTGGCTCCGTTCTCGGGTCCGACCTCGAGCGGGTGGTCAAGCCCAATGTCGCCTTCCTGCACGGGTGCGGGCTAGGTGCTTGCGATATTGCCAAGCTCTACGTACGTACACCATCGCTGCTCAACATCAGCACGGAACGCATCCGGACAGCAGTGGCGTGCGTTGAAGGTCTTGGTGTATCCCGTGGATCTCCGATGTTCAGACATGCCCTACAAGCTGTTGCATTCCTCAACGAGGAGAAAATCACCACCAAGGTAGAGCACTTGAAGAAAATGTTCAGGTGGTCGGATGCCGACGTGAGCATTGCTTTTTCTAAGGCTCCAACGTTGCTAGCGAGGACTACGGAATCGCTGCAGCGCAGGTCTGAGTTCCTCATCTCTGAGGTGGGCTTGCAACCGGCTTACATTGCTCAACAGCCGGCAATTGTCTGTTACAGCCTAGAGGGCCGGCTCAGGCCCCGGTACTATGCTGTAAAGTTTCTCAAGGAAAATGGATTGCTCAAGCGCAACCCGAGCTACAGCACTGTTTTCACGGAGACCGAAAAGGCATTCAGGGAGAAGTTCATATGCCCTCACAAGGAAGCTGCACCACACCTTGAAGAAGACTATGATGCTGCTTGTAAAGGGAAAGTGCCGACTAATTTCACACTCACATGAGCCAAGAATGGGCTATGATGTAATTGTGTGCTGGTTGTCCGCTTTTGTATGACTGTTAGATGCTGGGTTGGTCGTTGCTAACGTGTGATGGAATTGATAATTTGATCCCTGAATACTGGTATGTAATGCTATCACTCGGCAGAGAAGAAACCATGGATTGGTTATGAACTTCTTCGTCCTCATTCAGGTTTTAAACACACTTACTGGAACCAACTAAGTAAGTTTGAGATCAGGCCATTCTTCAATGCATTAGAATTTCAGTTTTCAAGTTCGTTGCTGGTGCGTTGAGACAATGAGCCAAGGTAAGGTCTCCTTCATGTGGTTAATGCACTCCTAATGTTTTTGCAATTCATAGTGGATAACTGGAGGAGCAATCTGATGCATGTCCAAATTTAGGTAAATAGTCTTTTTGGAAGCAGCTGGAGGGGATGTTGCCTGGTGGTGTTAGCATTTCCTATTTAGGGCCCAAGGTTAATTCACCTGGCTTTAGTTTAATCTATTTTTCAATTATGATTTGATATGAAAATATCATTTTGGTTTGCTCATACACAGATTCATAGTGCCCCTTTTTTTGCTTTAACTAACCAACCAAATATATACGTATTCATTCAACTATGGAAAGTGTCTGGAAGTGAGTTCTCCTTCAGTTGTAACGATTTGGAGCCATTGGGCTGCATGATAAAATGTGCAGGGCTCACATCTGTACAGTTAATATAAAGAAAACATCGAACTCTCACATGGAGGATGGTTGGCATCATTTAAGTTTAAGTAAGTAAACTTAGGTGCCTCTGTTCATTTTTATGCTACTACCTCGGATCCATAATAAGTGTCGCAGTTTTGAACTGAGTTGGTTCAAAACTGCGACACGTATTTTGGATCCGAGGGAGTAGTAAATAGTAATGTTATTGAGACAATGGAGAAGCACTTGCTGCTAGTGATGTTATCGAAACAAAGAAGCACTAATTTTGTACTGTGTTTATTGTGGATTTTCATGCTCTGCACCATGGCCATAAATCATGTATTTAGTGTGCATGTCAGCTTAAGATTTTTAGTTCATTATTGTGTTTTGGTCCTGTGGATAATTGTTTGTGCCAAGCACCACCAGGAGGTTCACTAGCAGCTACTCCCTCTGTAAAGAAATATAAGATCGTTTAGATCACTACTTTAGTGATCTAAACGATCTTATATTTCTTTACAGAGGGAGTAGCTGTTTTTCTTCCTTCTATGTTTGAGCTAGCTCTTCTTTAGTTTGGCTAAAACTGAGTGCTTAATTTGTTGCTTTGGTCGGAGTGATTGTGAATATCGGCAGTGACTGCCATACTCATAATGCTGCCAAATAGCTGGTGTCATATACAGCCATACTCTGAATACATGGTCTGAATATCGGCAGTGACTGCAGGTTCTTAATTACTTCCCCCTAGTATTTTTGTTTGCTCATAATGCTGCACATAATCTGCTAGCTTTTTGGGGCAGATTACTTCCAACTGGCCACATAATCTGTACTTGAATTGGTTTTCACCATCTCTGGTGTTCATCTAGAGAAAGATACCATTGAAGTTCAGTGACGCAGAGTAAAATTTGATACCTGTGTCTGTATGATTTTCGCCAAGGGAAAATTAAGGATTTGAACCATGTTTGATCCAAAAACACAAAGAACTCCAGTACTTTTTTAACTTCCAAAGTAGCTGCCAAAGCATGCTAGAATTAGTTGAACTTCTATTTTTCAAGATTGGTTGTAGTTGTCATGGTCTGTTTTTTCTGAAACAAAGTAATCATTTCAAGCTGGCCGTACTTATAAGCTTTCATACATCCACTTATCTGTAGATTAAGTGTTTTCCACGTGTCATTTTGCCGTGTTGTTAATGCTCTAGTTATTTTACTTGCCAATGCAGGGCTATGGAAAGGCTCCTGGGGGTAAGAATTGCTTTTATTGGAGATGGACCTTAAAGGTGTGTGATTGCTCAACTGTCAAGGACCTGTTGTTTCAGTAAGACACAAACCTGTTGAAGTTTTTGCAGTGGTTTTTCTTCCTAGGTTTCATTAAGATTTTGTTGCCTTTTTGGCGATGATAAAGGAGATTTTGTGGCAGTCCATGCAGTAAATCTATATCATGCAGCACACACTTGAGTGTTTACATGTTTCATCAAGTTTGTCTGACCTATGATGATATTGAAGCCCAACTGTCCATTGGCCTTGACTTGCTCTGCTCAGTGCAAATGATAAAACCGTTCCCCTTATAAATTGTGATTGCTAGCAGATGCCTCTCTTACCATTTTCATATATCTCATCACTCCCGTGTAGGTATTTCATTATGTAACTAAAATGCTAGGATGCACAAGTTGACAGTTTGTAATTGGCCAAGCAAACTGTTAAGTTTATTAGTCTACCTCTTTTTCTGATGTTGTCAACTTATCACGAACTCTTACATTTTGTTTTGTATCAATATGGCCAGAACAGTTGACATAAAGTTTATGGGTTTCTCTAAGAGGTAAAGCACCATCTTTTTTTTTTTTGAACAAAGCAAGGCACCAACAGGCGCCCAATTCCATTTCAGCTCATAAGTACAGCAGTGAATACAGTGGCAAGAAGATAGATAGCAAGGAGAACTACAGCCAGAGGGGTAGAGCTGAAAGAGAAAGCAAAGATAGGTTGAGAAAGAAACTCAACCAGATGATCAACAGCTAATATAGAAAGCACTGAGGAAAAACATGCCATCAGCCACAAAAGTAGTTGTAACAGCCCATCTGGATCCAGAGTAGAATGTGAAGAATTGCTGATGCTTTGAAGAGAAGCAGATGCAAGATACCAGCCTATATATTGATTGCTGCCTTCACTTGCTGGTAGTCCACAGGATGAGAGTGCACCATCAGAAATATAGTTTGGCAGCAAACTCCTTGAACCTGCATTTCACACCCTTGTGGCCATAGCTTATCCTGTACAGAATGCAAGCCTGCAAGGAATCTTAAAAAAAAGGAAGAAGGCCAGCGCTTTCTGCAAAAGATAAAGAGAAAAACCTGCCCGCAGGCGCATGTGAGCTAATAACAGTGAATAGTATGCAGATTTATGCCCTGAATCTGAAAGTGAGAAAGAAGAGAAACCATAGGGCAAGACTGATGGGAATGAGCATGAGCAAAGCAAGAGATTTGAGTGGTAGCATTAGATCTAAAAACCTGCTGTGCAAGATTATGAGCAATACCATTTATATCCCTGGAAATGTGGAACACTTGGGCATTCAAATTAGAGGTGACTTTGAAGAAATGAGCAAGATCATTCCTAATATTCCAAGGAGTGGCCGAAATATTTCTTAAGGCAGCAAAAGAGGCTAAAGACAGACAAACCATGAGGAAAGTGGAATTAGCAAGATTAAGCCTCAAAGCTAGTTGTGCAGCACAGGAGAGAGCCACAGCTTCAGCCTGCAATGGAGTAGAGGTAGGAGGGGCCGAAGCCTGAACCTGTACATTGAGCTCGTCCTGATCCGAAGGTATGGAAATAAAGACACCTATACCTGTACCCACTTGCCCTTGTGCGAGACCTGGAATTTTTGATGACCTAAATGCTGCATCAGAGAATATTTTAGTCCCAGGAACTAACAAGTCAGACTTAAGCGTTTTGCCCTGCAAAGGAAGAACATGAGCTTCATGAACATCATTAGAGTGAAGTCTTGAAGATGGCAGGGATTAAACCAAACGATGTCTGAAGGTATTTCCCCTGCATGGTACATATGTGACCTGGATTTAGCTGCTGCATGCGCATCCTTTTTTTTTTTTTCTGTACATGATTTTAAAATACCAACCTAGTTTTTAGATAGCTGCTGGAAGATCAAACTTCAGATTTTGTTGAAATAACTTTACTTCAGATTTAATTGCTGAAATCAATTGTTATGAGGATAATACCCAGTACTACAAACTGATCCCCTTCGATGCACCAATTTACAGGAAGAAACCATTAAGCTCTAATTTCTGAGCGAGCCGGTTTATTTGATAAGTAATTCGGAGGGAGTATGTACTAAGCGCAATTTGTGACATGCAAGGAGGCACACAAGCGTTGATGTGGCCTCTTGCTTTGATTCTTTGTTGGATCCTCTTGCTTTGATTACTTTGCACATTAAGCTCCATGCTTCCTCTTGCTGAAGACATGTTTGATCTACATTCCCGCTACATGCCCCTACAAGTTTTGTACTCTCAAGTCTGAATCGGAGCTGAAAGTTTTGAATTCTGAGTCTTCCTTCCTCGCCTACATCCTATTTTCTATAGTATTTTTTTTTTGAGACAATCCTGTTTTCTATAGTAGTAGGTGAAAGTTGTTTCTGGGCCTCTTGGACTTAGTTGGCAAAGTCTGTTTTTTTTTTCTTCTCTAAATGGCAGCTGAAACAATTTCATCAGTGACGATGTATATCTATCTACTACTGTTCTTTCTGTAGAGGTTATTTACCAACTGAACATTGCAAATACACAAAAATAGGAGAGCCTAATGATCAACATGACAGTTGATTTTAAACGCCACCAAGTTCAAAATGAGAGAGAGAGAGATTTCTGCAGGGACACAATAAGCAAGTAACTAGGTGCCATCATGTTTCGTGCCCATTTTTGCTTAATTCGCTCATGTTGCAAGTGTTGCTCGACATTATTCCACTCGACAAACTGGTTTAGATCCTGGCTGCACGCCGCAGGATGGTTTCATTGTGATTACATCGCTCACTTGCAATTCGTGGTCGGATCAATGCTCATTCTCCGCTGAGTAGAGCATATGATTACAAAGAAAGAGAAAGGAGAAAAGCTTTTTTTTTTTGAGTGGTAAGAAAGGAGAAAAGCTGGATTATGTTTTTTTTAGGGTTAGAAAAGCTGGATTGTGTTTTTAGGAAAACAAGAGGTTGGTGTATACGACAGCCCAGCCCATTATCAGATGTGAGAGAGGCTGACGGGTGGGGCCACTTGTCATCATCATCAAGGTCGAACCAGACCAGATCAGACCACGCAAATCATCACCACTCTGTCTCTCCGCTCGCACCAGCGCGGCCGTTCCCTCGCCGCCGGCGCCACCGCGCCGCCGCATACAGCAGTACACCATGCTCCGCCTCCACAAGTATGTCCTCACCCAACTGCTCCCTTCTTCCTCTGCCTCCCCTCTCCGCCGCCTCATCTCCGCCGCCGCGCCCGCCATCTGCCTGAACCCTAGATTCTCCGTGGAGGACTACCTCGTCGCCACCTGCGGCCTCACTCGAGCTCAGGCCCTCAAGGCCTCCGCCAAGCTCTCCCACCTCAAGTCCCCTTCCAAGCCCGACGCCGTCCTCGCATTCCTCGCCGACCTCGGCCTCTCCGGCGCCAATGTCGCAGCTCTTGTTGCCAAGGACCCCAAGTTCCTCTGCGCTGGCGTGGAGAGAACCCTGGCCCCCGTCGTCGTCGGGCTCACCGACCTCGGTCTCTCGCGTCCCGAGATCGCACGCCTCGTCTCGCTCGCCGGTGAGTTCTTCCGCCGTAGATCTGTCACCTCGAGGCTGCCGTACTTCCTGTCCTTCTTTGGCTCCCACGAGAACCTCCTCCGGGTACTCAAGTACAACCCCAGTCTCCTCGGATGCGACCTCGACAGGGTTGTCAAGCCCAATGTCGCCTTCCTGCGGGAGTGCGGGCTAGGTGCTTGCGATATTACCAAGCTGTGCAGCCGTGTGCCATGGATGCTCAGCAATAACCCACAACACGTCCAGGCGATGGTGGCGTGTGCCGAAGGAATCGGTGTGCCCCGTGGATCTGGGATGCTCAGGCGAGCGCTACAAGTTGTTACAATCCTCAGCCAGGAGAAAATCACCGCCAAAGTGGAGCACTTGAAGAAAACGTTCAGGTGGTCGAATGCTGAGGTGGGCATTGCTGTTTCTAAGGCTCCAGTTGTGCTGAAGAAGACTAAGGAATCGCTGCACCGCAGGTCCGAGTTCCTCATCTCCGAGGTGGGGTTGGAACCGGCATACATTGCTTGTCGTTCGGCAATACTCACATACAACTTGGAGGGCCGGCTCAGACCCCGCTACTACGTTGTCAAATTTCTCAAGGAAAATGGATTGCTAGATCACGACCGGGACTACTATGCTGCAGTCATGATCAGCGAGAAGGTATTCGTTGAGAAGTTCATATGCCCTCATAAGGATGCTGCACCGCACCTCGCTGATGACTATGCAACAGCTTGCAGAGGGGAGGTTCCAGCTAGATTCAGTTTCACATGAACCAAGACTAATAAGAAAATTGGTTTGTTCATTATGTCATTCAGTAGAGAATAAAGCATTGCACACATTTTGGAACTAGGAGAGTATGAGATCAGGGCATTCTGCAAATGCTTTGAAGTAACAATGAGTAGTATTTCTGCACACTCTCTGTTTGTATGTTCTGAAATGGCCATTTCAGTTTTGAATGCAATCCTCAATCAATCTTTCCATGAAAGAATGTTCTCATTTTGGCCATGAAGATGATATGAAGTCTCAACCTTTCCTTTGGACCTCTTTTTCCATGGGAAACAATTTTGGATTTGTTGATGTGCTAATCACTGTTGAGGATCCAGTTTTGATCTAGTTTGTTGGTTGCTTGCTTTAGTTCTTCTAAGCTGAAATATTCCTTCTTCCTGCAGTAGCTTTGTTTATAAGATATTAACTGTTGTGAAAGCACGCCATTGTTGACTAGTAGTTTGTATATCAGTTTTTTTTGTTTATTTGTCTCTTGTAGTTTTGGATGACCTTCTGGGTGATACTTTTCTAGGGGCATCTGATCTCGAAACTGAATAGTTGAGTATATCACCACGTAAACAGATATTTCTAACGCCCTGTTGCTTTTGCTGGAGAAGCAAATTGACGCTTGTATGGTAATGGTATGGTGCTGACAAACAGAGGGCATTTCATACAATAAGGGAAGTTATGTTATGGTAACCTTAAAAAGGGTTATGGCATTATCATGTTAGTTTCTGCTATATCTTTTAGCTAATTTTATTCCATAAAAGCACTATCCATAATTCCATATAGATTGTGAGGGCATCTTATCCCTTAGCATATTTGTTTAGGATAGTAAAGTGGGTCTTATGTACCATCATTTTTGCAAATTTCTATCTGGAAATTCGGAATAGGAAAAGGAAAAAAGACGGATGGGATGCCATGTAGTCTGGAAGCTTGCAGAATTTCAGATATAGGAATTACTAGATACCTCAGTCTACGAACTAACCTGTGTGAGGATGGTGCGCATTTTGTTTGTTCCTGATGTGAGGCTGCAGAAGTTGTAAGAAATGAGATCTCAGGTGTGTGTTTGCATTTAAAGATCAGCTGTGTGTCCCACTTCTCTGGTGCTTGTTAAAATTATAGAATCAAGATTAATGAAATGTAGGCGAAGCGAACAGGTCGGTTGATGAAGTTTTTTCGAAACGGAGGCAAAAGTTTTTGCCTCATCTATTAATTAAGCAAAAGAGAGTTGCCTGGTTAATTAACGGAAAACCAGGCTAAAACCGTTACAAACCGCCGAGCGGCACACCCAAAATGATCCACCCACACCTCAACAAAGAGGACCTTATCAAGATACATTCTGGCGTCATCGTCATCTCTTCTCCCCAATAGGCGTCGTCGCCCTCCCTAGTCTCCGAGCAAGCGACTCCGACTTTGTCGAAGACAACCTCAACTCAACCCTCACCGTAGAGACTGTGTAGAAACCCAAAAGACCTGTGCCAAACCCAGCCACTCGCATCGAAGGCAGCGCAACTCCGACTCTAATGGAGAGCTCCGAAGGAGAACCACGCACTGCTGGTGTCGTGGTTTTGTCACGACAGATGCCCTTGTGAAAGGACTTGGAGATGAGGCCATCGCACAAGTGTGGAAGCTTAACGGGGTTGATCGGGAACGGAAAAACGCCGAGTTACCCAGGTTCGGCCCCTCACGGTGGAGGTAAAAGCCTACGTCCTGCTTGATTATATTGTTGTGGTTCTCGATTACAAGGATACGGATTCGCTAACCTAGCTTTCGAGAGATTGCAACTTAGTCTTTTTCGTATAGGTGCTCCCCTTTATATATACAGGTCGAACCCTAGATTACATGAGAGTCCGGGTCATCTTTTGACCCGTCTCCTATTCTTTCCTACTTGTTCTCCAAGACGGCCTTCGCGCCACTCATCTTCCTCGTGAGCCGGCCCATTGCCTAAGCCGGCCTTTCCCGCTAGGCCTCCTCAAGCCGGCCCGCCAAGAGTCCTTTAGCCCTGCAGTGAGTTGACCCGCTGAGCCTGCTCTATGGCCGGGTTATCACCCTGCCGGGTCTATATGCTGGTAAATATCCCCAACATTAGCCGACTTGAATTCATTCATGTTAAACTTCACCCTGGAAAACAAACCTTAGTAAGATATTCTCCAAATGCTTCCCAAGCCGGTCCTTTAGAACATTGTCTTTGACTGGCTCGATTCCCCGGGTTAAGTAGATCGCCGGGTCATTCCTTTGGTTCCAGACTTTGCATTTTTCATCGCCTTCGTCTCACGACGTTTCAATTTATCTCCACAAGATCCGGAATGACGTCATAGAGAATCTGAGTAGATTTGTATTGCCTCGTCGGGCGCGAAAATCGAGGAGCCCCTTTCGCCATTGTTTACTGTGCCGCCTAGGATTTCGCGCATGCCGTTTGGGGGCCCAGCGGTGCCCATAAATAGACTGCCCTTTTCATTTCCTTCTCTTCTACTCTTCTTCTTCCTCCAAGCGTCCGACGCCAGCAGCCTCCTCGAGCTCGTCGCCTCCACTCGCACAGCGCCGCCTTGAGTCATCCCGACGTCGCCGGAGCTGACCCGATCTGACCAGGCCGCACCGCCGCGCTTCCTCCTCTTCAAGTTCCCTCCGACCAGATCTGTAAGTACATTCCGCCATTACCGCGGTTCCCTTGAGTTTCTTCCGTGTTCTTCGCGGTAGCCATGGTAGATTTCAAATGCACCGAGCCCCTTTCGTTTTTAGTTTGCAGCCATCCCGCAGCATTTTTCTCATTTAGTAGATCCATTATGCTATCTTAACGAAATCCCACTGCAGTTTATCTTTACAATACGAAGAACACGCTTAGCTTTTATCTCTTCATTTTTATCCCTTTTGTAGATCCGTAAAATTTTCTCATTTCATATAAATCTGTTCGCGGACTCGTAGCCCAGACCTTGCTTCAACACTTGTAAAAAACTCGTGACATGTAATTCCCGGCTTATCTGTGCTAATAATCTTGACCCGGTAACTTATCTGCCACCTCTTTCGTAACTCTGCCAAATTCTTACTTGCCGGCTCGTTTGCACCATTCGTACTGCATCAGAAAGCTCATAATACCGGCTCATAATACCTTCTCTTTTTCATGGCAGCTGAAACCATGCCTCCAAAGCCCAAGATCGTCAACTGGGCCAAGTCCAGCATGTCTGAATTGAGCCTGCAAGCCTTGGCAGATTCCGGGTTGCTGCCAGCTAAGGATATAATTTCATGGCGAGCTCCTGAAGAAGAGATCTACCCTCAACCCGGCGAGGATGAGATCGTCGTATTTGCCGATCACGTTTCGAGGGGCTTCCGTCCTCCCGGCTCAAAGTTTTTCCGGGACGTATTGCACTTCTTCAATATCAGGCCTCAAGACTTGGCCCCCAATTCCATCTTCAACCTTTGCCAATTCCAAGTGTTTTGCGAAGTCTATCTATAGCTCGAGCCGTCTCTCAGCCTATTTCGGGAATTCTTTTACTTGAACCGCCAAACTGAGCACAAGGACGGGCCAAGCGTTGAACTCGGCGGGATTTCTATCCAACGTCGAAAGAACATCGTCTTCCCAAATGCCAAGCCGGCCAACCATCCCAAGGGGTGGCACAGGACCTGGTTTTACTGCAAGGACACCTCCCCTGAGGGTCAGAACAAATTGCCGGGTTACCGTGCAACCCGGCTTACCAACGCAACCTTCCCGGGTCTTGCTCCCCAAGAAGAGAGAGAGAATCTGGAGCCTCTCTATCCGAAGATGAACGGATTGATTGCGCACGGCCTCACCGGTGTCAATCTGACCCGGACTTGGGTCGAGGGGCGAATCCAGCCACTCAGCTCCAGAACCCGGCTCATGCACACATACACCGGCCACCACGATGACCCGCTCCGTTTCAGTTCGGTTAACCTTAAGGAGAAGGAAGTCCTAAAGTTTGCCAAGAAGCTTCTTGGCGAAACAAAGGACGATATCAAGCTTGTGGGGCTCGCCCCATTATTTGTCAACAACCTGGCCCCTGCGGTAAGCCGTTTCTGTCCTCTTCACCTTGACTTTACTGTTCCCTTTATCGTGACTCAGTCGACCCGCCCGTATACAAGAGAATGACGATTGGTGGCGGGTTGAAGCCCAAGACCCGGCTCTTCGAGAGGACGATGAAGAAGAGTCGGATAATGAAGAAGACCATGAGGTAGAACTTGACTCCCTTGGCCGCCTTTTTAACCAGATTGCTGATGCTTACTCATCTCAGGAGGAAGCTGAAGTTAGCCACCACAACGAGCCAGAGGTAACTTTGATCTCCTCCGACTCTGACTCCCCAATACCTATTCGAAAGAAAACCCGGGCTGTAATCCGCAAAGTTCGAAGGAAACCCCGGGTTGCCGTCCGTAAAGTCCCCCTTTCACACCAGGATGCTCATTTGGATCCCCAATTTGTTTTGAAGAAAACACAGCAAGCCGGAACCTCAAAACAGAAGACCCGGAGTTGTGAAGGCGAGTTGAGTGGCAGGCTTCCATATGAGCCGCCATCCCGTAGAGCGCGGGCAGAGGTGCTTCTTAGTCCAACTCCCTCTTTTCCTCTAGCTGGTTGTTTCAAGGAACCCTTACACTTAAATGACTCGGCCTATCAGACGTCCCCCTCTTCGGATGAATCAAGTGCCACTCAGGCGCCGGCTTTCAACATCAACCCGGGGTAAGCATATTAACTATTCTTGTGTCATCCAACGACTCTCTACGTTATAACCTTTAACTGACTTGAGTCTTTGCTCCTTATACAGTGCCAAGGCCATCAAGAAGAAGACGAGCGCCGCAGCCGGGTCATCTGACCCGGTTACTCAAACGGTCCCTCGGGAAGAGATGGAGGCCCCCTTGATTATTCAGGATGAGCCGGCCTTTCAGCCCAGCCCGCCGCCTCGAGATACCGCAAGCCCGGCTCGCGCTTCCTCTCCTGTTCAGGAGAAGGAAATATTTACTGAAGATCAAACTGAAAAGCCGCCCGAGGCCCCGGCTCAAGAGGAGGTGACGGTGATTGACAAACAGCAGACTGCTCCGCCTGAGACCTCCACTGCCCTCACCAAAATTCCTGCCAGGGCTGAGCCGCCCATGAAGGACAAGGGGAAGGCGACTCTGGACTTCTCCGCTTTTGAAGACCAAGACGCCAATGCCCTTCACCAAGCTGTGCTGACCCGGCTGTCTGAAAGCCGGGACACAGAAATTGCGATGATATCCTCCATGAAGCGGAAATACGAGGTAATTGCGCCTTCTGACATGAACCATATATATATGTAGCCCCCAAGGGCCGGGTCATTATGAAATGATGACCCGGGACTTCCAAATTTATTTCGCCTGCATAACCTCAGTTAACAGCTCCAAAGGCCGGCTCGTCATATCATGACGGGCGGGTCTCCTATGCGTAATAAGATCAAATCATGCATTAGCCCCCAAGTGCCATGTAGAATGCCTGCATATGCATGGAACTTGCTTGTTTTGCCTTGTTAAGAAGCGCTAAAATCCGTAGCCCCCATGCGCCGGGTCGACCGGAAGGGCGGCTCGGGACATGTATAGACAATGTATAATTGAGGCTGCTGTGCAGGACATGTTGAACCAGGCGGAGACCCAAGCTTCCTGCTTCCGAAAGGAAGCAAGGAAGGAGAAGAAACTGCTCCAAGCCGCTGAGAAGGCCTTTGTAGAAGCCAACAAATCCCTGGTCGTGGTGAGGAGCACTTTGAAAGAAACCGAAACAGCAAGAACCGCCCTAGCCGCGCGTGCTGAAGAGGCCGAGGCCAAGCTTGAGCCGATGACTCAAGAACTGGCGACTCTAAAGGGCCAGATCACCGCCATGTGCCGGGCTATCTTTGGTAAGTAAAACAGACCGCTATGCACCGATTATTCCGACTTGAATATGCTAAGCCGGCTTACTGATCGCACGGACTTATTCGTGAAGGTCGCAAGAACCAAACCCTTATTCAGCAACCCTTGGTGAAATTGAAGGCGGTGTATACCCTTGTAGAGCAGCTGTACATAGGCGGCTGTCGTTGCATAATGGCCGCAAAGAACACCAAGGCGCCGCCGCAGTTGATTGCTGATACATTGAAAGAACTATCAGTTGTGCCCAAGTGGTTCGACGACTGGAAAAAGGCGGCTTGCCGCACTGGGGCTCTAACAGCGTTTGCCCGAGCCAAGGCATATGTGCCAGAACTCGATCCGGCTCAGATTGTGGGCGGGTACCCAGAGTTCAATGTGGACGACTCGCCCTTCACCAAGAAAGACTTTCAACGCTGTATCAAAGAAACCCGGGTTGCAGCCACCGAGATTGCCGAAGAAGCAGATCTGACCAAGTACCAGGCCGGCTATACAAAGGAGAACGAGCGGATGGAGACACCAAATCATGAGCCGGTTGCTCTAACCCGAACGCGTAAGCCATCTTTCGCTCCTGAAGTCGACCCCTCCTCCCTGATAACAGTCGATGCCCTATTTGAAGCGTTGCGCTCAATTCAGTGGTCGACCGGCGAGTCAAGTCAAGAGGCGGAGGATGACGACGGCCACGAAGAGCCGGCACATGGTCCTTCGTCAGGCGCGGGCGCCAGCTTTAACCCGGCGACATAAAACGCCGGCTTATCCTTTTGTAAGCTGAACTGAAAAATCTTTGTCGTGGCCGCAGCTGATGGGCGGCTTGTAATAGTGTAGCATGAAAACACTTATTGCTGATGCCAGTGCCATCGCGTACTAGGCTTGTTTATTGCCTGTACAAATATTGTGGATGCCTTGCTTCTGTAATCCTCTTTTGGGCTTCGAGAGCCGGTTTTTGCAGTAAGAGTGATTCTGCTGAAACAATAACAATTGCATATAATTGTGATGGATGAAATCACATAAACAACTAGTAATCTTTGTTACTGTTTGCAATGAGTCAAGAATATCAAAGTGAACTAAAGTAAATGCTCTCTATGAATGTATGCATGTATGTAGATATGAGATGAATGCAGAAAAGAAAACATAACTGCAATAAGCCGGTTTTCATAAAACCCAGCTTGACAGACCGGCTTATAAAGCTCAAGTTTGATTTTGCTTTCATGAAGCTGGCACTTTGGCCTGTTGGTTTGTCCTCGCTTTCTGAAAGCCGGCTCTCATGCAACCAATCGAACGTTTTAACTCTGATGAATTCAGGGTCACCTATGTGATTGACTCATCAGACGTACGCCGGGTCGCTTTTTTAGGGAGTAGCATCTTGCTAACAGGCAGGTTTAACCAACTTTGTGGCATCTCGCCGGGTTAAAGGGTTTTGTAAGCTAAACTCAATTGAGTTGAAAGCCCCCAAGTAACCAAGATCAACAAATAAAGATCCATCACACAAGTTTTGAGGCGAAACAACACTTTTATACAGTGTTGTTGGTCGTTATTTTATTTGATCAAAAATAGGTATACACATGATAGAAGGTATGTACAAAGATGTGACCCAGTCGATGACTCATGTGTAGTATGGCCGGAGTTGGGCAATGTTCCAGGGCCGGCTTGTTTCCTCCTCAGAGGTACGTGATTTATCTGCCTCACGTATATCAATCAGGTAATATGACCCGTTGTTAAGATTCTTGCTGACCACAAAGGGCCCTTCCCAAGGTGGTGAAAGCTTATGCATGCCTGTCTGGTCTTGTATCAGACGGATCACTAAGTCACCTTCCTGAAAAGTGCGGCTTCGAACTCTACGGCTGTGATAGCGACGTAGATCTTGTTGATAAATTGCTGATCTGGACACGGCAAGTTCGCGTTCTTCTTCCAGGGCATCAAGAGTGTCTTGTCGAGCTTGCTCATTATCTGATTCCACATAAGCCGCCACGCGAGGGGAATCATGACGAATATCGCTTGGAAGTACAGCTTCTGCACCATAGACCAGGAAAAACGGCGTATAGCCTGTTGACCTGTTAGGAGTAGTCCGTATGCTCCAAAGCACCGCAGGTAATTCTTCTTCCCAGCAACCCGGCGTGCGCTGTAAAGGCATCATGAGCCGGGGTTTGATACCACGTAGCAATTCCTGATTGGCTCTTTCTGCCTGCCCATTAGACTGAGGATGCGCAACCGATGTTAAATCAAGCCGGATATGCTCCTGTTGACAGAACTGCTTCATGACCCCCTTGGAAAGATTGGTGCCATTATCTATAATTATACTGTGTGGATAGCCAAAACGAAATATCAACTTTTTCAGAAATTTAACGGCTGTAGCAGCATCACAACGGCTGACCGGCTCCGCCTCTACCCACTTGGTAAATTTGTCCACCGCCACCAGTAGGTGCGTATGCTTGTTTTTAGAACGTTTGAAGGGTCCAACCATGTCGAGCCCCCAAACCGCAAAAGGCCAAGTTATCGGGATCATCCTCAACTCTTGAGCCGGCACATGAGCCTGGCGAGCATATTTCTGGCAACCATCACACTTGCGTACAATGTCCTCGGCATCAGCATGAGCTGTGAGCCAGTAAAAACCGTGCCGGAAAGCTTTCGCGACCAGTGATCTTGAGCCGTCATGATGTCCACAGTCACCAGAATGAATCTCATTGAGAATGGCGCGGCCTTCTTCAGGCGAAACACAACGCTGAAAAACACCCGTGACGCTTCATCGGTGCAACTCACCATTGACGATGGTCATAGACTTGGATCGTCTAATGATCCGTCGAGCAATGATCTCCTCTGTTGGCAGTTCTCCCCGGCTTAAATAAGCCAAGTAGGGGACCGTCCAATCAGGTATAGCATGGACAGCAGCCACTAGAGCCGCCTCCGGGTCAGGAATAGCCAAGTCCTCCTCTGTTGGTAACTTGACAGACGGGTTGTGTAAAACGTTCAGGAAGACATTGGGCGGCACCGGCTTGCGTTGAGAACCCAATCGAGAGTGCATCTGCCGCCTCGTTCTGCCAGCGATCAATATGATCGACTTGATAACCTTTGAAGTGTCCAGCAATATTGGTGACCGCGTGCCGATAAGCCGTGGGGATCCTTGGAATCCCATGTACCAGAAACTTGTTGGGCCACCAAGTCTGAGTCGCCTAAACACCTGACCCGGCTTAGGTTCATCTCCTTAGCCATCCGAAGCCCGTGAAGCAAGGCCTCATATTCTGCTGCATTGTTAGTACAGGGAAACATGAGTCTCAAAACATAACAGAACTTATCACCTCGGGGGGAAGTAATCACAACTCCAGCCCCCGAGCCTTCGAGCTGCCTTGAGCCGTCAAAGTGTATGGACCAGTATGTTGTGTCGGGCTTCTCTTCGGGAGCCTGTAACTCCATCCAATCATTAATAAAATTCACCAATGCCTGAGATTTGATTGCTGTGCGGGCCACATATTTGAGATGATGCGGACCCAGCTCGATGGCCCACTTAGCAACGCGGCCTGTCGCCTCCCGGTTCTGGATTATATCCCCAAGAGGTGCCGAACTGACCACAGTGATTGGATGCTCGTGGAAGTAATGTTTCAACTTGCGGCTAGCCATAAATACTCCGTAGACCAATTTCTGCCAATGTGGATATCGCTGCTTGGACTCGGTTAACACCTCACTGATATAATACACGGGGTGCTGGACTGGATATTCCTTTCTGTCCTCCTTGCGTTCTACAACGACTGCCACGCTCACAGCCTTGTTATTGGCCGCGATATATAGCAGCATTGGCTCCTTCTCCCGAGGGGCAGCAAGGACCGGCGGCTCAGACAACTGCTTCTTGAGGGCCTCAAAAGCCTGGTCCGCAGCATCACTCCACACAAAGTTATCCGATTTCTTAAGCAACTGATATAGCGGAATCGCCTTCTCACCGAGCCGGCTTATAAACTGACTCAGCGCCGCAACCCGCCCAACCAGCTTTTGCACGGCATTCAGGTTGGCCAGCTTAGCCAGGGTCGTGATTGCTTTGATCTTTTCCGAGTTAGCTTCAATGCCACGCTTGGAAACAAGAAATCCCAGAAGCTTTCCTGCAGGGACCCCAAAAACACACTTCTCCGGGTTAAGCTTCATCTGGTAGACACGGAGATTGTCAAATGTTTCCTTGAGATCCTCCAACAGAGTTTCCTTCTTTCGAGACTTAACCACAATATCATCAACATAAGCATGCACGTTTCGCCCGATCTGTTTGTGAAAGCAGCTTTGGACACAACGCTGGTAAGTCGCCTGTGCACACTTCAGACCAAACGGCATGGTTGTATAACAGAAAGCCCCAAAAGGTGTGATGAAAGCCGTCTTTTCCTGGTCTTCCAGCTTCATTTTGATCTGATGATAGCCAGAGTAAGCATCCAGGAAGCATAAACTCTCGCAGCCAGCCGTAGCATCGATGATCGGTTCAATACGGGGCAAGGCAAAGGGGTCACTAGGACAAGCCTTATTCAGATCTGTGTAATCAACACACATCCGCCAAGTCCCGTTTTTCTTCAGAACAAGCACCGGGTTGACCAGCCATTCAGGATGGAAGACTTCCACGATGAACCCGGCAGCTAAGAGCCGGGCCACCTCTTCACCAATAGCTTTCCGCCTTTCCTCATTAAAGCGACAGAGATACTGGCGAACTGGTTTAAATTTGGGATCCACATTGAGGGAGTGCTCAGTGAGTTCTCTTGGTACACCTGGCATGTCAGAAGATTTCCACGCAAAGATGTCCCGGTTCTCACGGATGAACTCGATGAGCGCGCTTTCCTATTTAGGATCCATGTTTGCCCCTATGGTGAACTACTTCGACGAATTGCCCGGGGTGAAATCAACTTGCTTTGTGTCTCTGGCCGACTTGAACTTGAGTAGAGGGTCTGACTCCGTCGTGGGCTTCTTCAGGGGGGTCCTATCAGACAGGTCAACATTGTCCTTATAATACCGCAACTCCTCTGCGGCGCAAGCCGTCTCGGCATATGCTGCGTCTCCTTCCTCGCACTCAAGTGCAATTTTCCGGTTGCCTTCCACTGTGATGGTTCCCCTTGGTCCTGGCATCTTCATTTTCAGGTAAACGTAGCACGGCTGTGCCATGAACCGCGCATAAGCCGGCCGGCCAAATAAGGCGTGGTATGGGCTCTTAAGCTTAACCACCTCAAAGGACAGAAACTCAGAACGCCAGTTATCCTCTGAGCCAAAGGCCACCTCTAGGGAGATTCTTCCCATGGGATAGGCCGACTTGCCAGGAACAATGTCGTGAAAGACTATAGAGGACGGAGTTAACTGCTTATCGGACAGATTCATCCGCCTGAACGTGTCGTAGTACAGAATGTTGATGCTGCTGCCTCCATCCATGAGCACCTTAGTCAGTGTATAACCGCCGACTTGCGGCGCAACCACCAAAGCCAAGTGGCCAGGGTGATCGAGGAGGACAGGATGATCCACTCTGCTCCAGGTAACCGGCTGTTCAGATCAGTTGAGATAATAAGGAGTTGCTGGTTCAACCGCATGGGCGGCTCGTTGTTGCACCTTCCGATCCCGTTTGCTGGTACTGGTGGTGAAAACGTGATACTGTCCACTATTCAACTGTTTTGGGTTACTCTGAAACTCTGTCGCACCAGCTTGGTGCTGATTTCCCTGGTTGTGTCGCTGATTGCCGCCTCCAGCATTACCAGCCCCCTGAAACCCGCCGCTTTGACCAATGTTCCCTTGAAAACCGGGTCCTGCGAAGGGCCCTTGCAAGCTGGCTCCTGAGAAGTCGGGTCCCTGGTTGGCGGGTTGTCCGCCATTGCCGCCTCCATTATGATGATTCTGGAAGACCCTCTTGGCAAACTCTTGCATCACATAGCAATTTTCCTAGGAGTGACTGGATGGCTTACCATTGTAACTGTGTTTCGGACAAGGAGCCTTGAGAGCTTCCTCGTAAGTGAGAGGGCGATTACCAGACTGCCTCCTAGAACCGTTGTTCTGACGCTGACCTTTGTTCTCTGTGTTTGTGTTCGCCACCATATCGGAACTGCCATCGTAACCCTTGCGTTTACCACCATTGTTGTTCTGCCCATTACCGTTGTTCTGCTGCTGACCCTTACCGCCAGCTTTCTTCCCCTTATCGGTTTTTTCCTCGTCTGATAGCGGATCCTTGGTGTTATTTGACTCCGCATACCGGGTTAAGACATCCATGAGGTCACCCATGTCTTGGACCTTTCGCTTGAGTCGCCCTAGCTTCTGAACTAGGGGCTGAAACTTGCACGTGCGTTCCAGAACGAGCACTGCTTGTGCTGCCGAGATGCTGTCCGAGCTATGTATAACCTCCGCAACCCGGCGAGCCCAGTGATGCGCTGACTCATCCTCGCGCTGGACACAACGCTCCAGATCTACAATTGTGGTTGGCCTTTTACAGGTTCCCTGGAAATTCTTGATGAAGCGCTCCTTCAGTTCCTGCCATGTGTTGACAGAATTCGCCGGTAGGTTTTTCATCCAGGTGCGTGCAGGGCCTTCCAACATCAGAGGCAGGTAACGCGCGCACACTGACTCACTTGCGCCCAACAAGTCCATTGCTAGCTCATAACTCTCGATCCATTCGGTGGGCTCCAGATTCACTGTATAGTTAGGAACCTTGCGAGGACCTTTGAAATCGGGGGGTATGCGCGCTTCTCGCAGCGCTGGTATCAAACAGGGAGTCCCGATCATGTGGCTCGATGAGCCCCCAAGTCGGCCATCTATCTGGGTTGCGGGGGGCGGTTGATGTACTTCCGGCAGGTTGACATTCGGTGGCGGGCTGACTCGCGCCGGCGTGTTGACGTGCGCCGGCGGGTTGCGCCCTGCACGTGCGTTTTCCTCCTCCCACGCTCGTAGAGTCCGAGCAGCATCCACAATGTCTTGCGAGATCCTGGGCTGATGCTGTTCCGCCAGCGACTGGGCGGCTCTCCTGCGGTGTGCGCTGCTGGAGACCGCTGGTGACTCCGGACGCTGGCTCCTGGTACGGCTCTGGTGAGGGGTTGAGTGAAGACGGTGCTGGCTATGCGAGTAGTTGGCCTGCTGCACTACTGCTGTCTTGAGCATCACGATAGCGTTCCTGGCCTCTGTCTGAATCGGGCCGTCCCCCTCAATCGGAATAGCCGCTAGGTTGTGGGTTGCTGCCAGCACGTTATCGACCGGGTTGGAGTAGTGTCCAATTGGGGTCTGGAACCGGCGAGACGGCGGCTGCTGTTGCTGATCTGGCGTGCGATGCTGGGCCGGCTCCCTCGGCTGAGCCGGCTGCTGTTGAGGCGGTCCTCTTGGGGGAACAACTCCAGCCCCCGGGTTCGCCGGAGCCGGCGATGTGGTGAACAGCTGAGTCGGCTCAAGATCGACCGGAAGCCGGCTCTGATGACGCCTCCGGTGGACAAGTTCTGACTCGGCCTGCCGGCGGCTTAGGTAACTCGCCTCCTCATCCAGACGCTGCCGCTCCTCGGCAAGCCGGGCCTGCACCTGAGCCATGCGTGTGTTCTCTGCATTGATGTCCTCCTGGATCTTGGCCATCTGATCGCAGCACTTCGTGATCTCCGTGTTGCGCACTGCTGCGTTCTCCGCCGTGACCGGCTCGGCCAACAGGGCTGCCAGTGTGTTCATCAAATCCGCGAGCGCCTGCACCCCGGTTTTCTGTGAGCCGGTGGCCGACGCGCCGGCTTCTCCTGAGCCGGCAAGGGTAAGATTCTGCCCGGCCGCGGGATCGGCCGGGTCACGCACCGGATCCTGCCTTCTCGCCATGTACACCGCCGCAAAACGAGGCGGATCTGGGATCTCTGGAAAGATGTCGTCCGCGTATCCGAGCCTTCCATCGTACAAAGGACGGATCGACTCGGTTTCTCCTGTTGAGGACTCGCCGTCAGATTGGACGAGCGTATCATCTCCGGATAGGGAGTTCTCCGACAAGGCCACCCCTTGGGTGAACCCTACGAAGGCATGGTTCCGGCCGGCTCGAGTGGGGCCGGGTCTTGCCTGGCTCGGATTAGCGCGACACGCCGGCTCAACACCGGCGATGTTCTCCAACCTAGCGGCCGACTTGCCAACCACGCCGATGAAGGTATGAATCTTGCCGAAGGGGACCCGATACCCGTACTCGATTGAATCGGCGTCGGGGCCCCAGTATGAATCGTCGATGTAGAGCTTCCCGCGGCGGCTCTTCGTCATCATGCCAACCGAGTACTTCCCGAACCCTTGGAGAGATCCCGCTAAGAACTCAACTCCACCGTGCGTAGGCCCCACGGTGGGCGCCAACTGTCGTGGTTTTGTCACGGCAGATGCCCTTGTGAAAGGACTTGGAGATGAGGCCATCGCACAAGTGTGGAATCTTAACGGGGTTGATCGGGAACGGGAAAACGCCGGGTTACCCAGGTTCGGCCCCTCATGGTGGAGGTAAAAGCCTACGTCCTACTTGATTATATTGTTGTGGTTCTCGATTACAATGATACGGATTCGCTAACCTAGCTTTCGAGAGATTGCAACTTAGTCTTTTTCGTATAGGTGCTCCCCCTTTATATATACAGGTGGAACCCTAGATTACATGAGAGTCTGGGTCATCTTTTGACCCGTCTCCTATTCTTTCCTACTTGTTCTCCAAGACGGCCTTCGCGCCACTCATCTTCCTCGTGAGCCGGCCCATTGCCTAAGCCAGCCTTTCCCGCTAGGCCTCCTCAAGCTGGCCCGCCAAGAGTCCTTTAGCCCTGCAGTGAGTTGACCCGCTGAGCCTGCTCTATGGCCGGGTTATCACCCTGCCGGGTCTATATGCTAGTAAATATCCCCAACAGCTGGCGCCGTGGAAGACCACCGAACAGACCACCTGCTGCCTGTCATCGTTGCCACAAGGGCCCCGCAGCCGCAGCTCCGACTTCACTGCAACAAAACAACCCGAGGTAATCGCACGGACACGTCGGAGAAGAGCCGACTAGCGCAACCATTGCCACGCTTCCGACATCGCTCGCCATCGCTATCGTTGCCACAGAAACCTTGACGCCAACACCACCATCATCCGCCGGTCCCTCTTGTCAATGCCTTGCTCCAAAGACAAAGCCCTCAAGAGGGGATACGACACCAATGTGTCGCCTTTGTCTGATCACACGGATCTAGGGTTTCTCCCGGAGTTGCAGCTACCGGCCTGTGCGTGAGGGGTGAGGAAGCAAAACAGCGATGCCTCCAAGAAGGTCCACCACGCCCATAGACGTCGCCATCGCTGGTCATAGGCCGTAGGCCGAGACATGGCTTTCACCCGAGCTTCCAAACACACCCTCAACGACCCACACCGGCGTTGGCAAGACCACCAACCAAGGACTGCCCGTTGACGAAGAGGCGCAGAGCAGCCAGCCGCACCTCGCGGAGGCCACCGATGGCCAAAAAGCAGCCGCCAAGCCAGATCCGCCCACGAGAGCAGAGCCACCGGACGTAGTTATCGCTGCCGAGCCTAGCCGAGCACCATGCCGGCAAGGAAGCAGGGAGCGCCACCCGAGGCTGAGGACCACCACGGTGCCCAGCCGTAGCCTGCACTGGACGAAGACGCCAGATCCGCCGCGCCACGCCTACAGGACAGCCAAGGCCATCACCCGTCGAGCGCCGGTGTACCCTGCCGTCCGCGCGGTAGGAGGACGCCGCACGCACTCACCTACGGCCACAGAGTCGCGCCGCCGCGCGCACCCGCTGAACCGCGTCGCCGCGCACCAGATCCGAGTCGCACGCACGCCACAAAGCCTGGCCGCCCCTGGGCCCCCGCCCCACGTCGCGCGGCGCCACACCCGCCCGTGCCAGCGAGCACCGCCGCGCCGCCCCGGACGACCGCCCACCGAAGTGACCGGCCCGCGCCGCTCGCTCAGGAGGAGGAAGAGGGCCTCGCCACCGCCGAGCCGCGCGGGCTTCGCCCGGGGACTCCTGCCGGCGGCGGCGAGGGAAGGGGAGCGCCGGTTTGAGGCTCTAGCGGCGGCTAGGGTTCGCTCCCTGGTCGCCCACGGGAGCGTCGGGGGGATGTGTTTAATAAAGTACGTTTGATGAAGAGGTCGGTTGATGAAGTGACTTACCACCAGGTGAGAAGATGTGGAGTTCTTCCTCAAGCAAAAAGTGGCTGGGCAATAGGAGCATACTGATTTACTGAATGTGGATGATGCTTTCCTTTTGCAATTGAAGATGTGCTGAAACTGGATGTAGATGGTGCTTTCTTCTTCTTCCAGGAAACGACGCAAAACATGTCGGCAATGGCTTTGATGCACTATACATGATTCTGAAGGCTCTGTAAGTTGATGATGCCCTGAAGATTCAGTGACAAGTTTGGCCTGATGCTGCCGTAAGTTTTATTCAGGGAAGCTCCTCCTTGTCTCTTTTTTGAATTTTGCAAGTTAAAGTAAATCTTCTAGTATTATACTAGAGATTGTACGAGTTGCTGTCGCATGCCTGTCGGATTCATCAGCTCAGCTGAGTGAGGCAAACTGAACAAAATAACAAATCGAATAAAGTAGCAGCATCTTGTGCTTTAATCAATTCATACTTGGAGCTCCGTGCGCTTATCTCTACTACTATTAAAAGAGAGAACAATTTCTTCCCTAAACGCACCCCACGTAATGTACACATAACAACCTAGACAACTAAGAGACACACGATCGGACTCTCTGCCTTGTATCTAACCGTCACAATAGCACACATCCCTCATCAGGAGTGCGTTTACCAATTTCAAAGGCCAGACGAAAATCTGCCCTCGCACCTCCACGAAAGTAGTATAGAGAAAAAAAAAATAAGGCGTACAAGGGAAAAACACGTGATCACCGGATGAGTTGTTCAACTGCACAGAAAAAATAGCCAATCTATCCGTGCCGCCGTTCAGAGTTGCCCTCCAGGCGTCTAGATTGACCTGCGCCCTACGCAGCCGGCCAGGCATCCGACGACGGCCGCGACGACGACTTCTTCACCAACGGAGGTCTAGGCTCTTCTGGACTTTGTCAGGCTTTTATACGTCGTCGCCGCCGTCAGGCTTCATGTTGCTTCGTTCAGGCTTCGTGAGGCTTTAAGATGCCGTCGCGCCCAGGCTGTCCTGCGACGCATATGACGGCGTCAGCGTCCACGAACTCCTCTGCAACGCAGGTACGTGCTCATTTGCTCCGGGTGCCATTCTACGAGTTATTATAAAACCATCAGCGCTGCCGTTCTAGGATTTATCAAAAACATGAATGACAGCTTAACCATTGTTTTTTTTTTGTTACATCCAAAATTGGTAGACTATCGGTAAATTGCAGATGAAATAAAGTGCAGCTATGAAAAGAAAACAAAAGGCGCCGTCTTGGCGCAAGTTCAGTCTAATCACGGAACAACACATAGTAAACCAGTTGTTGCTTTCTACACATAGTAAACTGTCATAAGAATATTAGTCAGAACTCCTAAAATTTGTTAGTCCTCTGACCCTCAGTCACGTGCCTTCAAATATAAATGTATTATAGCCTTTTGTTGTTCACAGGGTTGAAGGACTTCTTATGGCCCCTACCACTCCCAACAGGGCGCGCACCCCGTTCCAGGATATAAGCAACACCCACTCCTTAGGTAAAATGACCATAACCCACTCACTCGAATTCGTTTTTGTTGCTCAGGTGCTGAAACTGTGTCATGAACTGCAAACCCTAAAGAGATAAAAAGGCAGAGGGAAAGAGAGCGGTATGCACAAAATAGGGATGAGATAAATAAGAGACGACGCGAAGCCTACAAACAGAAAAGAAATGCCACAGCCGAGATCAATGGCCTAAATAACAACACACCCACACTGTCGGCTATATCACAAGGTAATGACTGTCAACTTCGTGATGTATGGCCCAATAGTATTGTCATATATTGTTATATTCTTTGTCTATTCAGGCCATAATGGGCTGAAGAATCGGGTGGAAAGAGAGCAGTATGCACACAATACACAGGAAGTATTAGTGCAACAAAGAAAAACCAGCGAGCAAAATAAGCATATTGCTGCCATCCTTGATGGCAGTAACATTGTGTCACAAGTACCAGCTACCGGACAATCGGCTGTCACACAAGTGCATAACATAACATATGTAGGTGGTGCAGTAAATTCCTTGCAGCTCAACGGACTCATCATCGACAAGGACAATATTTATGACAACAGTGAGTCCGATTGGTTGCACAGAAATGATGCGTACCTGATGCAGCGAAATTCAAGACGAATGTCGCTGACCCAAATGTCAGGGGATGAGAACCCCCAACTCGGTACAATCGTCACCCTACATATCCCAGAAGAATCTTTAGACAACAAAAGTTAGTTCATCGATATATTTATGGTGCATGATTGTCAACAGTGTTAAATTCTTCTGTATTTGGGCCCTTTAATGTCCATCAGGTACAGAGTCCGTTTATGGAAGCAAACAACATGTACCGATACAGCCGACCGACAATAGTCCAGGGATGGAACCGTTCCCAGATGCGGGTCATGCCACTCAGAATCTAATTGGTATGTTTTTTTACTAGCACTTTGTTAATAACTTCAATTCATCGCTGCTGCTTACTCATTGCAGCCACAAAAATTTATCAGGCAACGACCACGTCGAAGATCCATATGGAATACTGGAGCCTGATGTCCACACGATTAACATTGATGGTACGCATAATGTCATTTTACGTGCCCCATCCGCCTGAGTTTTGCGATGACCATTAACAAGGCACAGGGTCAAACCATCCCAAATGTTGGTATTTACCTACCAGAACCTGTTTTCTCACATGGCCAGCTATATGTTGCATTGTCAAGAGGTGTGTCAAGAAAGACGACACGGATTTTAGCCAAGCCTAACAAGGAGGTTGATAAATCTGGGAGAAGCACCAAAAACATTGTCTACAGAGATGTTTTAGAGGGGTGAGGTAGGTGCGATCTTCTGTGTTCTCTCTGCACCTTTGCTTTTGTATCTATATAACTAATTCTGGACCTAGCACTTATCTTTTTTTTTACTTGCAGGTTTTAATCAGATCGCACTATATAATAAGCATGAAAGAAGAAGGATGTCGATGTGGCATCCGACTCTGTATATCTGAGTCGTTTATTTGTGTGATTTATTTGTAAATAAAGCACAACAGCACACATGAAATATTGCAACTTTATGATGGCTGGAATTACTAGCGTCTATCATGTCAATGTATATTTTCCTTTTTACTCATGACCAGGAATAATAAGAAAACAGAAGTACGAAACTCACCTTGATGGTTACACATTAATGCCGAGAGCTTTCAGCTGTAGTACAACATTTGCGATGTTACATACTTCTATCTCGGGTATATTAGGTTCACGAATATTAGATTCCGCCGGTTTTAGCAAACTCATAACTAAAAGCACTTCGCTGGCCCATCCTGTCCAGCACGGCCACTGAGGGTACAATAAACTGGCAAGATAAAGGACTCAAGAATTATATTTCTTTAGAGAAAGGTATAAACTTTCAATGCACAAAAAAGGAAAAGGAAATTACCATGAGCACAAAAAAGGAAAAGGAAATTACCATGAAGTCAGGAGGTCTTCCGTGGTCATCCTAATCAAGATGCAGGTCGCGAGCAGCAGATGTTCCTGCTCCGGACCGAATCGAACGGGAAATCAAGATGGGGTCGGAGAGCAGAGCATCCGGATCGAGGGGAGAGAAGAGTTGGAACTGGACCTTGATGGCGTCCCGAGCAGGGGGGAGGGAAGTTCATGGCGAGCGGGAGTGCATCATCACGAGGGAGAGCCCCAGCGTCGCCGACGAGCATGCCGAGCTCGAGCGCCCCCGCGTCGCAGGAGGAGGGAGGGGCGGAGGGCCCCGACGTCGCTGGATAGGAACAAGGGGCGGGGCAGAGCAGGGGCCTGCCGTCCGCCGGCGGTGGTGACGAAGGGGACGGGCGGCCATCAGAGAGCGCCGGCGTCGCGTGGCTGGGGATCTTGAGGATGGGGATCGCCGAGCAACGAGTGAGGGGACGAGTGAGTGGATCTCGTGGCTGGGGGAGGGGTGAGTGAGTGGACGAGCGACTTGTGAGTGACTGCGGCTCAGTCCAAACCAAAAACAATTATCTTCTACTCCAGCGCATGTCCGATTATTTGCCCTACACATAACAATTAACGACTGGAGTAGACAAGCGCCTGTCCGATGTTGCTAAAACAATTAACGACTGGAGTATAAAAAAATCATTTTTTGGCAACATCGATTATTTTTTATAGGGCATGTCCGATTCACTTGCTTGGGTGAGATTTTTGTTATCATCATGGCTTGTTACAGTCACGACTATTTGATAATTTTAAACATTTTATATATATATAAATCTCTATAAAATTTATAAAAAAATATTGGGTATATTAAAATTTTGTAATCATGCAGGTCATCTTGTGGTTTGTGGATGGTAAATTTTATGAAGTACTTCACACGAGATATTTTGTCTGAACTCCTACACAGGTATTTTTCGCTATGTATCATTATACTTACTATGTTGTATTGCTATTTAACTCTTATTATTACTTTAATAGGATCATATAACAGATTTTAGAAGAAAACTAGCTGTCATCTTAGTGGACTCGGAATTGAACGATAATAATATAAGAAATCGAGACATGAAAGATAACGAAATCAACACACATCCCACGGATTGTATGTTTCTGGATGGATCCCTTGAGAATCTCAAAACATCGAATACATCATCAGATGTTGAGCTCATATCACAGTCATATATCCTTTCACCGTCTGTCAACCCAACAAACGATGACTTAATAGACAAACTTTGCTTGTTCATCAGTATGGTTGATCATGACGCTCTACTAGAGTAAGCCATATTTTTTTAGTTTATTTTGTATTTTAATAAATTACTCCGATGTCATTATAATTGATAGAATTCCTATTTTACAGGAGCGAATGGGTGAAAAGCTCCGATCCTTACGCCATTAGCTTAAAGTTTAGACAAATTAAAAACATATTAAACAATGATGAATATATGGATATTGATTGCTTTAATATGGTTGTGCGGATACTAGCGCGCCACGAAGCCCAGCTTCTCAGAGACATTCCATGCTTATTTGTATACACATTGCACATGTAAACTTGTTATAACAATGTTGTATAATGCATATGTAGGATGATTTTGAACTGAGGAAGCAATTTTTCGTGCATCTTTTAAAGTATGAAGAGAATGAAGCTCAAACCAATATCCCATCCATTGAACGAAGCATCATAGATTGCATCTATAGATGGACCTTCATTGCTTCAAAAGATGGACCTTCAAGACATGCTTAGTTCTGGTTTTTAAAATATAATTTTGTAACAATTATAATACAATTATTACATTATTGTGAATTTTATGCGGAGACATGTTTCTGAATCGTGTGTTACCCGCGTTCTCATATCGTTGGGCATAAGACACATTTAAATAGCTTTGTAAGAAAACTCATTAAAATAAAATTTAGATTCAGACTAGAGGTTTTTACTATAGATTATAATACGTGTGTTGGATCACAAATATGTCACACATTTGAAAATACAATTTCAGTGACATGATAAAATTTTGTAGCCATCTGATTTTTTTTTGTAAAATTATTTTACTATAATACCATGTGAATTCATTTTGTCTGATACGTGTGTTGCACGTGCATGCTTACTAGTATTTGAAAAAACTGAACGAATCATGCATGCATGTAAACAGAAAGCGTGATGTAAATTTTCTACTCTGAATTCTGAATTTGAATCAGAGTTGATTGTTAACTCTGAATCTTTCAGACTTCAACATGGGTTACACCCAAGTAAGTGTGAAGCTATAGTACGTGTTTAAAAATCTTAACTTGAATCAGAGCAAAAAGTTAACAGCAATCTTATAACAATGTTTTTTTTATTGTGCTTTTTCCCTCCAACAATGGCATGTTCTATATTTGACTGCCGGAAGCTAATATGGCTAACTTTAATAGACACTTCACTTCAGACTCTTCAGAGCCACAACTCAGTATCTATTATCACAGCAGCATCTCTATGACACTTGTTCTTAAGTTTTCTTAACATTGGGACTGGGGTTAACTAATTATGTTGAAATCACTTTCTCATCTTAAAGAACATCAGTGATTAAAGGATTCCAAGCAAAAAGTTATTCTGTAGTTTTCTTAAATGTCCAATTTAGTCTATTAAAATGGGTATATTTTCATACAGGTAACTGAAAGTGGGCATATTTTCATACAGGTTCAGCAAAAGTTAAACGTCATTTTTATAGTGTAGCGAATAAAATTGTTTTACCTTATAATTTAAAGTGTGCATTTTTAGTATCTAATGTAGTGAAGGCATGTGATGAATACCAATTGCAAATGCTAGCTGATTGCATCGTTCTTATTTCTGGAATTTCTTTCCCCAACATTTTCTCTAAATGTTGGTTGTGCAGATCTGACACGGAAAATGAGAGGAAGAATTTAGGGTGACATATTGGTGAGGAAGAACGACTGATTTCTTTTCTCTCTCGCTTCTGAACACCATGTGGTCCTACTTATTGTTGCATGGTTAACAATGCAAAGCACCAGTGGGGTTACATGTATAGTGCAAATGCGAGACAATAGAACGAATCTGAAGTTTTTCTTCTCTGCTCAATAGAGACAATTGCTATAATTTTCGGGGTTAAAACAGGAGCTGTATTTTATCATCAACTGTCAGCACCTTGCCTTCATCATGTATTAAGTTTACTAGTGGCTAAGTTTTTTTTGTTTAGTCTGTCGCATGCTACTTTGGTCGGTGCTAGCTCTTGATGAGACTGATACTTTCGTTCCTTGATGGCAATTCTTCGATGCATTACAAAAAAAAACTATTTTCAGCTTAGTAGGTGGTTTGTTGCAAGAATTTTAGTATTTTCACCAAGCAGACCATGAAGTTAGCTGGTATTCGATTACTGGGCAGAAGGAAAATGACATGGAAAGCATCATAGAAGGTGATAATGGTTCATGTAGTCCATCACACATCATATATCAGTAGGATTCGAGAGGGCTTGTTCCTTGCCCCCTTTGTACATGCAGTCTTTATTTTAGAGCAAGCATGACACCAACTTGGCTACCACTAGGGCTGGACGCTCGAGCGAGCTTTTTGGCTCGGCCCGAAACTCGCTTCAGCTCGGCCCGACATGGAAATAGGCCGAGCCGAGCTGTGAATTTCGGGCTCGTTCCGCGACCGAGCCGAGCCTGTTTCCGCTCGGTCCAGCTCGGTGGCCCGTTTCGCAGCCCAGTATTTTTTTTTGTCGTAAATTTGCACCCCAGGTATAAGGCCTACGCGAGGAACCCAAGCCCACTATGAAGCACCACGACTAACCCTAGCGAGTGCGTGCACGCGATGCTGGCAGCCGGCTTCCTCTGATCCCCAAATTTCCCCGACGCCGCTACAAGTTTTTTTCCCTGCAGCGCCGCCGCTCTTGCCATCATCTGACGAAGTTGTCGTCCTCCTCACCACGCCCGATGTTGGACGCCTCTCTCTCTCTCACGACGCCGCTGGCAGACGCACCAGCGGCGCCGCGTCGGACGCCGCCGTTCGTCGCTCCCGAGGTTCATCGCCAAGCATGGTGCAGTCCCAAGTGTCCGCCGCCCCAAGCACAAGTAGGTATGACTTCGATGGCTCCCTCCGACGGCGCGCACGCACTCACAGCGACGGCTAGCACGCACACATTACGCATGCACGGGCACAAACTGCCTGACGAACGCAAGAACACACACTGCATTATGCATCAACGCGCACATATACAGCAGGGCACACACGAGCCGCTCGGCCTGAACCGAGCCAGAGGCAAGACGAGCCGAGCCTCCAAAAGCAGGCTCGTTCAACCAACGAGCCGAGCCGAGCTTAGCTCGTTCATGGCGAGCCAAAGGCAGGCTCGGGCCAAGCTCGACTCGGCTCGGCTCGTGTCCAGCCCTAGCTACCACGGTCCGGTCCATTCGTTCAGTGTGGTAAGTAGAGAAACTACTACTACCTGTAGATTAACCCCTCTTTTCTTACTGTGTGAGCTTCTTCAGAGAGGTAAGATATGGCAGGGCACTGGAGATGTTGTTCCTTTCTCTAATCCAAACCACCTGAACTCAAAGTTTTCAATTTACTGAATATACACGATAATTTACTGAATATACAACTTCAATAATATTGCAGGCTAGCTAGCCAACTACTAGTACTAGTTTAACTGCATGCTCGTATTCCAACTTCAATCATTTGCAGAAGATGTAAGCAGTGCTTCAGTTTTTTCGTTCATGGTTAGTTTGAACCTATGATTCATTCATCAGTTTGTCATTTATAAGTACAGTAACTTATTAGGACAGTCCTCTCATACTGTGTTTTTAATGTAACATTGCAGATATCCGCTGGAACTGAGGAGTATCACCACAAAAATAAATCGCGTAAGTTCAAATCCCAGACCTATTATTGCCTCGAGCGCCTATTGTACAAAGGGGTTTTCTAGTAGGGACTCTGCTGGATTCCACTAGTTAATATGTACACATAAGTCATCCAGACCTAATATGTACACATAGACGCCGGTGTTCTTATTACTTGTCATGCGTAATTCTAGTAAACGCGAGCATCATGTGTGACATTTGAACATGGTTGAGAGCAGAAGTGAAAAGAAGTAAATGCGTGGCGAGATTGCATGACAAGCTCTCTTTTCTTTGTCACAAACAGTTGACCAGTTTTACACATATTTTTGCCATTAAGATTTACTGCATTTCTAAACATGAAAAATGTTTTGTCTTCTCATAAACCTACTGCAACTTGTTGCAGGCATCATTCAACAACAAGAATGGAGAGAGTGAAGCAGCACTTGAAGAAAATTAATGAAGCAAAAGCTAATGTGGCAGCACGCTCGACGGCTCGAGAGGCTGCTGGACAAAACTGAAGCTATGCATGATTGGTTAGACGCACTTGATCTTCTTGAACCTGGCCGGCGACGACAAATGCAGCTCGAGCGGGCAGGTGGCCTCCAGCCTGTGCGCCTTGCCATGCGGCGGGTACTTGACCTCCCCGGTGAGCTTCAGTTGCAGCCGGAACACGCCTCCTGCCGCGCTCTCCTTCACGAACTCCGCCACATACCTGTTCAAGAAAATAAAGGATCGATGGAGAGATAGAGATTGAGAGCAAGTCCAGGTGAGCCTCAAATATCTTCTTCCTTAAGAAATATAGCTTTCAGCTATATTTTTCAAAACTCTAGAAGAACGCAGATATGTTATCTCAAATATTGTCATAAGGTATGATAGGCATGAACAATAAACTACGGCAGTAACAACAAACAAAGAAGTGCTAGCACGTTGGGGAAATACCCAATGGTTCCTGGGTACATATGTACCCTATATGGGGATTTTTTTAAATAATTAAACAAAAAGTCAAAATAGTTAAGAAACTATTTTTAGAATAAACTTGACTTACTTGCGCACTAGTATATAAATTTCCACACAAAAAAAAAACAACGTTGACTTCACAGCGAAAAAGACAAAATTTATTTGCTATTATATGTCACTATTCACGCCATTTTGACTGAAAATTTGTCTTTTTCGAAAAGAAGTCAAAGAGGAATTTTCTTTTTTTGGAACTTTTCTCACTAGTACAATGGAAGGTCAAGTTTTTTACAAAAATATTTTCAGAAATTTTCGACTTTTTGTTGAATTACTAAATTTTTTTTCCATATAGGGTACATATGTACCCAGGAACCAAACGTTCCCCTCCTAGCACGTTGAGCAAAATCTAGCAGAGCTTCTCGTCGAGATCTATCTCTCTCTCTCTCTCACCATCTAGCAGAAGCAACAGCGGCAGAACCCAAAACAGCGATATTTCTCGAAAATTCTGTCTCTCACTTCATATACGATAGCAAAGGAACCGCACGCAGCACCACAACTTAAAAAATATATAGAAAAATAACAGCCACACGCAGCACCACAGTGCAGCTTCTCCTCTCTCTGTATCTATTTCTCCCAAATCGATAGCAATCAGCAGATAACAATTTCATCTCAGTTCACCCCCCTCGCCACGGATGCCTTTCTCTCAGCTGCATTTGCATGTGCGCTCCCGCATCAGGGTCAAGGCCACGAGCGGTCCTCCTAGCTGCCAGCTAGCTCCTCTTCCCCTGACCTCCCCCGGCAGCCCTGCGTCTCCCCATGGCATCGCCTCCCTGGCGACCTTGTCTGTTCATCTTGACATCATTTTCACGCGCGCACCTTTCCCTTCGGCCGGCGACCTCGCCTCCCTCTAGGTACGAGCCGATAGTGGAACAAGCCTCTGCAACACCTCTGAATCACGGGCTTGCAGCGTAGTAAGCTGGATGACAAAGCGGAGGAGAAGCAGTGGCCCACATAACTAAGCAGCGGCAACGATGTCTTGTACTTTTTTCAGAGCCGTCTCTTTGTGTCTCACCTATGGACTCAAACCGCCGACGATGGATGCATGGAATTGAGCGGCGGCAGCTTCCCATCAGAGAAGTCTGACCGTCTCCAGTCCGTGGACTCGAGTGGTAGCTGCGGCTGCCGACGGAGACTTGGGATAGAGCGAGGGGGCGGTGTCCGGTGGAGACGTGGGATCGCATCGAAGGCAGAAGTGGCGTCATGTTGCGCGGAGGAGCAGGGCAGGCCTGCGACGCCACGAGGGGAAGTGCGTGCAGGGGCGGCTGAGAGGGGATGAGGGAGAGGCAACGGACGTTGCTTTTTCAATTATATAAATATATGTACTGTACATGTTATTTTCAAAACAAAAAGAAAAGTAATGTGTTTGTGTGTAGATTGGACTCCCATACTCTAAAAAAAGAAGGGACTCTCCATAGACGTGTCAATGATGAAACGATAGGTTGTGTACATGTTTTTTTATTTACGTAACGTTGTGTAGATCTACTTTTAAATCTCAATCGTCAATCTTTATGATTAACACAAGATCAACAGATATAAAGGGATGACGTATCGAGAACTAAGAAAGTTTGCTCCCTTTAATATTATTAGGTATAGACTTGCTTCCCTCGACCCACAAAGTGGTTGTGGTGAATGGATATGATCATACCATGTGTAAAATTAGACAAGATGAGAGGACACCTTTGTTTTTGGTTTTTCATTCTTTTTGGAAGATATTCCATCACTGCTAAAATTCATTCTATCCCTAAAAAATATGAATTTAATTGTGGATTTAAGTATTCTCATTTTTACTCAAATTTATTGCATGACAATAGAGAATACCATATTTGCATTTGAATACTCTCTAAAAGTTAAAAGTATGATATTTGCAAAGTTCAAAAGATAGGTCCATATGTATCGAATTTTTGAATCTTCCTCTTCCATCGAAATTTTCACAGGAATGGCGACACAGATGATTATTATGTTCGAGTGTGCAGTTTTAATAAGTGATTTTCTGATTATTACATGGGTTTTTGTAACCAAATATTTTGAATGACTCTTATCTATTTTAAAGGTTCACTACAAGTACAAAAACACCCTGAACATAATAAGAATTACATTGAGGTCCCTCGGCCACCGAACGACCACTACGCTGCTAGGACGAGCCACCGACGGGCTGCTAGCACCAATCCCTTACCGGAGCCGGCCTGACCTTGTTGATGATAGTCAAAAAGTCTTCGTGCATGTGCCTCTAAGGGCCATCACTCCAGAGTCACAGTCGTCACTATTGAACTCTTTTCTTGATCTGAACCGACACCAAAAACTCGTCGTCTTGCACTCACGGCATGAAACCTTAACCTCACCACCCCAAGCAGACAACAAGAATATGTCAGAGCTCCATCGAATCCATCCCGGTAGACAAATCGAGGAGGGTCGGAGTCCGCAAGACCAGCTCAAAGATGAAGCATCGCCCCTGCGAGGACTAAAAAAACTCAAACCTAAACTACTAGACACAGGTGCCGGGGACCCCCTCCCCGCCGTCAATTGCCGGAGCGGCAGACACAGGCGAGGAGAGTCAACGAGCTCGTCGGCAGAGCGTGGAGGGAATGAACCTTCACCCTAGCCGCCACCACGCGAGAGGGAGGGATATAATTGTTCGTAGTTTTGTAACCAAAAAATTGACAAAGTCAAATTCTAGAGAGTATCACTTTAGTTAGCAAGGTGTAGTTTGGAACTTTAAAATTGGTTTTTGCTGTTTACTAGAAAATTTCCGGTTCACTACGCTCCTCTCTCCCAGGTACGGGCTTTCATCAAGTGTTAAAAAAGGCTTTCAAGGCCCACTACGCTCACATTTTCCGGTTGGCCCAGACCACGCAAACTATAGTCTTGCTCGCCGCCGCCGCTCGTTTCCCCATCCACTAGCCGCCGCCGCCGCCGCCGCCATGCTCCAGCTCCGGTGCTGCGTCCTCACTCAGCTCCTCTCTGCTCCACCCCCCTCTCCCAGGTACCAGCTCCGCCCCCTCATCTCCGCCGCAACGGCCTCCGTCTCCCCGAACCCTAGCTTCGCCGTAGAGGACTACCTCGTCGACACCTGCGGCCTTGCCCGAACGCTGGCACTCAAGGCCTCCGCCAAGCTCTCCCACCTCAAATCCCCATCCAATCCCGATGCCGTCCTCACCTTCCTCGCCGGCCTCGGCCTCTCCGCCGCCGAGGTCGCCGCCCTCGTCGCCAAGGACCCGCTGTTCCTCTGCGCCGGCGTGGAGAAAACCCTGGCCCCCGTCGTCGTCGGGCTCACGGGCCTCGGCCTCTCTCGTTCTGACATCGCACGCCTTGTCTCGCTCAGCCGCGGCCAATTCCGCTGTATGTCCATCGTCTCCAATCTGAAATACTGCCTGCACTTCTTCGGCTCCTTTGAGGGCCTCCTCCGGGTTCTTAAGCGCGGATCATGCCTTCTCTCGGCCGACCTTGAGAGGGTGGTCAAGCCCAATGTCGCGTTCCTGCGTGAGTGCGGGCTAGATGATTGCGACATCGCCAAGCTGAGCATGTCTGTGCCATGGATACTCAGCACTAATCCGAAGCACGTCCGGGCAATGGTGGCACGCGCTGAAGGTATTGGTGTGCCTCGTGTCTCTAGGATGTTCAGACATGCGTTGCATGCCGTTGCTTGCCTCAGCGAGGAGAAGATCGCCGCCAAAGTGGACTACTTGCAGAAGACGTTTAGGTGGTCAGATGTCGAGGTTGGCATTGCATTGTCCAAGATCCCAGTTGTGCTGACGAAGTCTAATCAGATGTTGCAGAGTAAGTCAGAGTTCCTGCTCTCTGAGGTGGGGCTGGAACCAGCCTACATTGCTCATCGTCCTGTAATGCTTGGTTACAGCCTAGAGGGCCGGCTCAGGCCCCGGTACTACGTTGTAAAGTATCTCAAGGAAAATGGATTTCTAGATCATGACCGGGACTACTATAATACACTCAATATCAGCGAGAAGGTATTCATGGAGAAGTTCATATGTCCTCACAAGGAAGCTGCACCCCGCCTCGCTGAAGACTATTCCGATGCTTGCAAAGGGGAAGTGCCCACTAGATTCAGAATTGCATGAACAGAGAATGGGTATGGAAATTGGTAACTTGGTATGGCACAAAAAAGAAAACTCTGTTTTAGGCTGTTAATTCCTTAGTCAGTGATCTTGGCCTAACTGACTGTTGGTTGTCCGCTATAGTATATCTGTCAGATATGCTTATGTTTTATTTCTATTATCCAGGCTGAAACTCATAATTTGATTTGTGTGTGTGTGTTGACAATCATGACCGCAGTGTGTTGATCTCTGCCAATGATGCAGTTTGGATCTAGTATGTTGGTGCTGCTCTAGTTCTTCTAAGCTGGAATTCTTCATTCTTCCTGCAGTAGCTTTGTTTATAAGAATTATTGTTGTGGAAGCTGGTCATTTTTTACTAGTAGTTTGTATCAGATATTTTTGTTTTTTCTCTCTTGTATTTTTAGATGGCCTAACGGCTATTACTTTTCCTTGGGGCATGTGATCTCAAAACTGAATAGTGCAGTAGTAGTCTAGCAATTATGTAATGGACATTTCAAAGGCCTTGGAATTTGTACAGGGGAGGTGAATTGATGCTTGTATGGCACGGTGCTGAAAAGCAGAGGGCATTTAGTACAATAAAGGAACTTATGTTAATGACAATATGAGCAGATTGAACTGCTGATGGTGCTGTCTTTCTTCCAGGAGAAGATGTGCTGACTGCTGGCTTCTGAAACTGGATACAGAGGGTGCTTCCTTCTTCCAGGATATCGATGAAGCCTGGCGGCTATGGATCTGCCTCTACGTGCTCCATTGGAGGATCAGCTCTGGTTCAGGGCCAGGCTCAGGGCATATCGCAGCGCAAGCGGAGGCAGATCTCAGTCAATGATACTCTAGTTGATGATGCCCTGAAGCTTCCTTCAGTTACAGGTATTACCTGACGGCGGCGTGAGTTTTGTGTGCATAGAAGTTCCTGCGTTTCTCTTTTTGGATTCTGCATGCTGTGCAATCCTTCCTTGTAGTACTGTGCTAGAGATTCTAATACCTGCCAACCATGTAGAACTTCTGTAGTCAAAGCAAATTGATGATTGTGTATGGATGATTTTTTTACATAGAAACTGGATGATGTGCGTGCCCTCTGCTAATTAAAATGATCTTTCTTGTGCTCCATGATTAGACGATTGCCTTCTTGGCCCTTAAAAGCATCATTGGTCAAACTACTGATCTGTATGAACTGCTCCTCTTGTTTTACTTTATTCTAATTTCTTTGCTGTGAAAATCTCTCTACCAGTCTGTGTTGTCATTAAAGAAGATGCACTGATACATTGTTTTACCAGGTATTCATACTTACTGCAGATCATGTGAGCTGCTGGATCTGTTTATATTCACCTGAACCCTATTGCCCTGCAATGCCTTGAGCAAAAGTTGGGAGTGTAGTACAGATCAATTCTGAGCCGACACGTTTATATAGGCGTGAAGCTTATGAGAAAGTTTGTTGATCAGCAGCATGGTAACTAGTTGCAGAGTGCAGTGACGAGCACTAGTGTTTTCTGCTAGTTGACAGCTTCTGCATGTACAGGGGAGGAAAAATTGCCTGGACATTGGCATAGAGATGTCTCTACTCTCTAGGAATTTGGCCTCCGAAGAGAACATAGATGTACTGAACATTTAAGAGAAGAGTAGAGAGGGAAGGAACTAAGTATTTGATAGAGACCGTCGTACCTTTGGAGTCATCGTCTTATGAGATGGCAGCAGGGTTATCTTATATCTCATTGCTTGTTCTCTGCAAATCCCCATATGTGAAAGTTTTTTTTTTTTTTTGGGTTTCTGCTCCTCTTTGAGAACCCCCGACCCATGTAGATGCAGATGAAAGCTATATGAATGGCATCTTGGCTATCACGGAGTCTGGTTACTGTATTTTCTTGTTTCCAGCAGTTGACGACTTCATGTTATTCAAGGTGAGCATGGCGTACGAGGATGTAAGGCTCCTGCACCTGCGTTGTCAGGAATTCGGGACTCGGTAAATTCAGTTTTGAATGGATATGGATGGGGATCTGTATTTCTATCAAGAATAAGGGATTCACAAAAGTAAAGAAGTGCTCCTAACTACTCCCTCCGTTCCTAGTAGTTCAATTTGAACTACCAAAACGTCTTAGTCTTATATATTTAGGAACAGATGGAGTAGTACACAGGAAGCTGCAAGAAGATCTGACTGATGAAAAGGTTGACTCCAGCTGAAAGAATTGAAGCAGCCTTGCGATGAACCAACCCAGCTGCAGGACTGTCGGCCTAATTGGCCCCCAGCTCATACAGAGAAGAGAAAGAAGGGGCAACTAGAAAAAAAAAACTATGAAATTTATTAAAAAATATCAAATTCCAGATATGATCACGACCACTAGCTGGTATCTTTGGTGGCAGAGAAGGCAGATTGCTAAGAATGAGGAGGTGCAACAACCGGTACGGACGGGACGGGCGATTCGAGCACTAGCGTTAAATTATGTGAGATCAGCTGGGAAACCTTCAGTGCTCCCACGTAGTAACCAATGGAGGAGGCCATTGAACGACCAGCTGGTTAGGAAAATTCAGGATCATACGGCGCTGTCGTCCGAGATCACTTAGGTGCTTTCGTCGGAGCCTCTACTGCTAAACTGGAACGTGTTGCTGATATCGTTTCAGGCCCTGGTTGAAGAGTAAAATGCACTGGCGGTACTTCAACTTGCTAAGAAAGCACGCTTTGGTCACTGTACTTAAAAATACGTCCAATACGGTCACTCAATACGACAAGACGTGATTATACGGTCACTGTTCACAGTATGCCACTCGTCGCCGCTCCATTTGACCACATGTTGACCAGTGGGAGGCGCGAGCTGTCGTTCGCGGGCGGTTCCGCAGTTTTTACAAGAAAACCCCTGGTTTGCTGTGCAATTCTTCCCATCTCCTTGTCTCTTCGGCTTCGATCATAACGAAAGGGGAGGAGGGGATCGTCGACGGCACCGCACCATCGTCGGCGGCAGAGGAGGGGAAAGGCGAGAGTCGCCGCGGATGCGCGCCGCACCTCGTCGCTGAAGATCTTTCGGCGGGATGTCGCCTGTTCGTCGACCCGATGGTGCTCCGCCGCCCAACTACAGTAAGCCCTCACCTCCACCCGCCATGGTTTTGCGCTCTAATCATTTGGATGGAAATTTAGGGTTTGGCATTGTGGATGTTGAGTTTGTTAGTCAGTCATGCCCACCTGTAATTTGAAGATTTGGCTAGGGTTTTGAACCATGATTTGGGGCTTTCGGTGTATAGGGTTTTGGGTTGGAAAAGTTGGTTGTTTGTAGGGTAGTAAGACGCATATGTGCTATGTTTTGCTGGATGTAGAAGCTGCTAGGTAGATTGTGGATCATACATTGGTGGCAATAGGGTTTTTGGTGCTCAAAGTTGGTTGCTTGAATGTGTTTCTGATGCTCTGTTATGTTCTGCTCTGTTTTGGTGTATGCAGGTAAGCGCAGCAAGAAGTTTTCAGTTCAGTTTAACCATGGTGGATATTTTCTTGGGCAAGGTAGCAATCGTTCTTATGTGAATGGTCATGAACTCTGGTATGATGAAGTAGATGAAGATACTTGGTCTCCAATCATGGTTGAACACCTAGTTGAAGAGATAGGATGGGAGATGGCAGGCAGGCTCAAGGTCTATTACTGCATTCCCATTCTGTCAATTAAGGGGAATGGGTTGAGAGAAATCAGAGGAGATACTGACACAGATCAGATGCTTACATTTGTGTCACTTGGCCATTACTCATTTAGTCTGTACATTGACCATGATGACAGTTTGAATTCAAACTTCACTGAGGATGATGTGGTCAATTTCCCAATAAGGCAGCTACCTCCAGTGATCAGTCCTTGCAAGGGTAAATCAAATGAGCCAGAAATTGCAGATAATGATGTTCAACCTGAAGATGCAGATATGGCACACCCAATTCCAATACAAGTAGTGTATCCTCCAGAGAATGCAGAAGATGATGATACAAGCAAATTTGTGTTTGCAAGAAGGAAAGTGTCTTTTGGGAGCCAAGATGTAAGTATGGAGGAGCCAGCTGTGATGCAGCCCACAACAGATCAAGTATGTACTGAAGGTGAAGGTGGTAGAGCAAGACAGTCTAAAAGGAGAAACAGTCAGTGCAACACATCTGGAGGAGGCAGTGATGAAATGGGAGGAGATGATAGTGATTCAGATGACTCTGACTTTGACCCTGGAGCCATAGTGGACAGTGACTATGATATTAGTGATGGTGATGATGATCTGTATGCTGACAATGTGAACATGGATGAGCCTGTAGACAAAAAGGTGAAACAGAAGCATAAGCAACAAAAAGATAAAGGCAAAGAGAAAGAGGAAGATGAAAAAGTAGGACATGATCCTGAGGATGAGTTGTATGAATCAGAAGGAGATGACTTATGGGCACCAGATTCAGATGATGAAGAAATTTACATGAAGTTCAAGGCATTTAGAGCAGAGGACCTGCACTGTCCCAAATTTCATGTTGGACAAGTGTTCCAAACCGTGGAGTTGCTCAGGAAAGCAATCAAGGAGTACTCCTGCAAAAACAGAGTTGATGTGAAGCTCCCTGTAAATGATAAGAAAAGAGTGAAGGCAACTTGTGATGAAGACTGCACTTGGTATCTTTGGGCCTCTTATGATAGTAGGACCAAGTGTTTTATGGTGAAGAAATATGTTGATGAACACACATGTACCAAGAAGTGGAAGATCAAGGCTTTCACTGCTCCTTTCTTAGCCCAAAAGTACCTAGAGAGCTTTAGGGCAGACCAATATATGAATCTGAGGAACTTTTCAGGAGTAGTTCAGAAGGAATGGCATATGACACCATCTAGGATAAAGTTGCAAAGAGCTAGGAGGCTAGCAATGAAGATTATATATGGTGATGAAGAGGCCCAGTATAATTTGTTGTGGGACTATGGAAATGAACTGAGGAGAAGTAACCCAGGCAGCTCTTTCTTTCTTGCACTTGATGATGAAGCAAGGTTCAGCAAAGCTTATATGTGCCTAGATGCTTGCAAAAGAGGTTTCCTTCAGGGTTGTAGGCCAATGATATTCATTGATGGATGTCATATTAAGACAAGGTACATAGGACAACTGCTCACAAAAGCTAACTGAATGGGCAAACACCTGCTATGTTGATGGGGCTGGGGATGGAGTGTTTCAGGTGGGGGACAGAGGGACTGACTATCTTGTTGACTGGCATAGTAATGAGTGTAGCTGCAAGAGGTGGCAGAAGGGTGGAACACCATGTGTACATGCTATAGCATGTGCTAGACATGAGAGAGTAGATCCCCTGATGCTGGTTAACCAATGCTATTCTGTTAGCATGTTCAAGAAATCATACAACAACATCATATACCCATGCAGAGACAAGACAGAATGGGAGAAGATGAATGGGCCCCCAATTAAGCCACCATTCTACCAGAAGCAAGTAGGCAGGCCATGCAAGAGCAGAAGGAAGGCACCATATGAAGTTGGTTGCAGCAATGGAGGAAAAAAATGACAAGGCATGGTGTGATCATGCATTGCAATTATTGTGGAGAGCCAGATCACAATATCAAAGGCTGCAGGTACCTCAAGGCTGGTCTGCCCCCTCCAAATGTGCAAGCTCCACCACCACAAGCAGATGATGGAGCTGCTAATGCTGAAGCTACAAATGCAAATGCTGAAGCTGCTCCGAATGTGCAAGATCCACATGGAGATGATGAGCCTGCCATTACACAAGTTTGTCTTCCACCTTGAGAATTTCAGTCTTTTCTATCTTAGATTCTTCTTGCAATGTTGGATAATCACAAATATTGCAAATATTTCTTCAACTCCAACAGGAGAACAACTCTTCAGAAAACCATGTCATAGAAGATCTTATGGTTGATCATATGATTCAAAATGTAAGTGAATGTGCTTGTTTCCTATGATTGATCATAATTTCATTGATACAACATCTTATGGTTTTTCTAAAATGCAATATGTACATTTGTCATCCAGAGGCCTCTACCAAGGGTGATTACAACAGGGCCTATTCCAGAATCAACTTTCATATCTGCTGCCCAAGCCATGCTCAATCAAAACCAAGGTACCACAAGCAACCAGGGGAGTACAATCCAGCAAGGTGACTTGGCCAAAAGGTTGCTTCTCCTCAAGAGGCAGAGAGACAAAGAGTTGGAAGATAAGAAACAAGCAGTTCTTGCAGGAAGAAGGGAGGAACAAAAAAAAAAGCAGAGGCTGCTGCCAGGAAGAGACATCAGCAAGAAGAGAAGAAAGCACTAGAAGCAGAGAGGAAGAGACAGTCACAAGCTGAGAAGAGAGAGAAGAGAAAAGAAGAAGCTGCAGTAGCAAAGCAGGCTCAGGAAGAGACAAGGAAGATCATTATGGAGACCAAGAGAGCTATAGCTGCTCAGAATAAAGCAAGGCAACAAGCTGAGAAGAAGGCTCAAAAGGAGGAAGCTGCTGCCAAGAAGAGGGCAGAGAAAGAAGCTGCAGCAGCAAGCAGAAGAGCAAACAAGCTAGCTGCTGCTGAGGCTAGGAAGGAGGAACTAAGGCTGCTAGCTATTGCTGTTGGCAAGAGGCCTGCAGGTCCAGAGCATGAGTCAGATGATGAGCTAGTGCTGCCCACTAAGAACAATAGAACTTCAATGTTTGACATCTTCAGATGATAAGGCCATCATGTAGTTCTTAAGCTCCAATGCATGATGCAGTTATATGTGAATGATGAGAGAATGATGAGAAATGTTATAATTGATCCATACTGATGTGTACACATGAGTATGGATCAATTGTTGATCATTTTGTAACCATGACATGGTCTTTCTGAATGATGGATATGACTTTGCTTTTGCCATAATGGTTATGAATATGGAGTGATGGTTATGCATATGCTTTTCTCACTGAATTTATATATTTTCTCTTCTAACTGAAATGGGAGTGCTACAATCATAACAAGATGCCATCATAGCATGCATATGTGTCCAGTAAGAACAATCTTATGTCAAATTTGTACCCAGCTTAACATCTGCTTCCTACTTTGCATGGTAACACTCACAGATAACAGGGTGAAAAATAACAAAAGATCCATTAACTTGACATTGCAGTACATAGTTCATCAACAGGACATTACTACAAGATCAACCACTACTACAAGATCAACCACACTGGGCCATTTGTTCAACAACTACACCCAGCAGCACACTATCCATCACTTCTTCAGAATGGCCACACCCATCAGCACACACATCACAATGACACAGGCCATCAATGCCTTCAACAACATCACCATCTCTTTACCTAGACCTACAAGAGCCTCAGCTTGCTGCTTGCTCATGCTACCTACAACCCATTCTTCATTCCTTCCATGGATTCCACCTGCAAGATCATATCTTTCTTCCATTGCACCTGCAAAGCCCCTCTTCCTTGCTCTTCCATTTGATGCTCGATTCAACTCTTCCCTCCTATCCTCAGCAGCACCTATTGCATCCACTGCCTCATTTCCTTCGAGGTAGCGATTATCAACAAGATAAACAACATATTCGAGCTCCCAATACCAGAACTCACAAGTGACCTAAGCACAAAAAGACCAACACCGTGAACAAAATGTCAAATCGAACACACCACGACCAAAACTAAGAACATAGTTTGCAATTGATGCACAACACACGACTTACCCGATGATTGACGCACTTGTAGAAGACCCACCCTTCATGTTTCTCCGTGTTGGATTGGTAGAACTTGACGCGTGTGTGGCACTGAGGACACCTGATGCACGGCACGACCACAGCACCACTACTAGGAAAATGGTTTTTAACGACGGTATATGTGGTCGTTAAAAGCCGGATTGTGGTCGTTGAAGGTCATTAACGACCACAATCTGCTGGTCGTAGTAGGCTCCGTCGTTAAAAGTATAACGACCACATACCTTTTATGGTCGTTATTCTTGTAACGACGGGATGGTGTGTCGTCGTCAACCTTGAGGCAATGACGACCACAATTTATTATTAACGACCACTTTTGTCATCGCTAATAATGTTATCATGGTGACCAAAGTATCATTACTGGCCACTCTCTTCACTACTTTGATATCCTTCAGAACGACTTATATTTATTAGTACAAGTTTTCGTTCAGCGATCACTTTATGCAGCATCCAACATTTCAATATTAACACCCACATTAATATAGAAACAAAATAATCTGAATTGAAATAATCATAGCCTCTTTTATTAAAAGAAATACCAGAATTCCAACATACAATTCTTACATTAAAATATCATTTAAGATATTTGAGTCAAAGGCACTCCTTATATGACCAATGTACTTGCTCATATCTATTTGGAAAAAGGAGACAACAAGAAAAGATAATATTTGTTAATCTTCAGTCGAGGGACACCATCGTTGTTTGAATGGATATCATTCTTCATCGGTGAATACAATGCCTCCTGATGCTTCTATAAATATTGAGTAGTTTATGAAAGTCAGTCCTTGTAAATAAATTTGCACAAAGTATAACAGCATAGAAAATCAATGTATGAGACCAACTTACTTGATCATGTGGGCTTCCCTGAGAACTATCACTTTGAGATCTAGCAGATATAAGACGTTTAATTAAGTCTTACATGTTTGGCGGAGGCTGTATAATCAGCAAAGGTTGTACCCTTCTTGTGAGTCTCAGAAAATTGTTTGTCCATAGTCGGCGCCTTGTTTTCCTTTCCTCCCTATTCCAACAGAGGCAAGTAGCTATTATTAGTTAAAATAAATGACAAGACAAGTCACACTGAGCTTACATTATTGGAAATGAAAAATGGCAAGTCCTAAATAGGTGTTCATAAAACCAGAATATCATAAGTACAGCAGTACAGAAATTCAGATTATAATGCTGGGGCCTATAACCAAACTTACTTTAATTGAGTCAAAAATATGTTTTAGACCTACGCTAGTAATATTGGACCATGCATTTACCCTCATCGCGGTAATTCTAGGATTGCAGAGGATTCTACCCAAGTAACGTAGAAAACTTTTGGAAAGAGCATGGTGATTCAGTTGCATGTTTCCATTTCCTGGTGTTCCTCTTGACAAAGTTGCCCTTTGAGTTACAGCTGATTCAGTTCGAAAAAGGGGGAAATGCTATATGAAGGATATAAAACATAGACCTGATGCGTGTAATTCACAGGAAGTGTTTAATAACGTAATATAAAAATTAATTTGATTAATTATATTGAATAAAAACTGCACTTTATAGTGTTGTTGCATTGTTGATCCATTTGATTAAACTTATCTAGAACCCAGCATGCCAAGTTCTACCAGATTATATACATGAAATACTTGTGAGATGGTTAGAAATATTATGTAGTTAGTGTCCTATTTTTCTAGATGAACAAAAATTATTGCACAGAAATAAAACACAAAGAAAAAAATGACGATCAAGTATATAGCCTTGCAAAATCTGTTTGCATAATTCTAAACAATGGAACAATTGTGAAACAGCACAAAGTAATCTAGAAGAATATGGAAACATGTAACGACCATACTCTGCATTTACTCTGAACTTCAAGTTTTCTCATGCGGTGGGTGCCAGACTGCCGGTGTAGGAGACCAAAACGAAGATGGTGGCTGCTGCCCGGGATGAATACTTAGGTTCAATCCGTACGAGGACTCAGCACATGGTTGAGGCCTGTGGTGTAGCAATGTTGGGTGACCCGCACCTAAACAATGGTCGGAGGCTGGGAGCACACTGGGCGGAGATGTATGATACAGAGTCCCCACCGAGCCGGCTGCATCGACGCCGCGATCCAACCAGCAAGCTGCCGCGCCAGGAAAGAGAAGGTCGACGCCATGGCAGGGATGGCCGCAGCCGCCGACACCGATAAGAGCAGCGCGCGTCCCACCCCACTGGACCCACTGCAGAGGGTGCCGATGGGAACTGCGACCTCGCCGACATCACCTCCAGCTCGTCCGCGTCCGGAATCCGCTGCTGCGCTCGAGGTCGGGAGGGAGACGGGAGATCAGAATGGGGGGGCGAGTAGGAGGAGGAGAAGGCGACGGCGGCTGGAGGGCCCGGCGGCCGCCGACGGTGGTGGCAGGAAGGGAGAGAGGCGGCTGGGAGAGAGGCGGCGGGGAGAGATTTGTGGGGATATAAGACTTTTTCCTTTTTTTTAGTAGGGAAGTACTTATCTTCCTTTTTTTTTTGAAAGGTCCTTATCTTCCGTCGTTTCATCAGCAGATAAGGACGCGTTAAACGTAACAAAACAACGACCGCCAGACCTATATCGTCCTAGCGAGGAGTCATGGGGCTAATTTAGAGGTGGGACTGAACTCATCGTACCAATAACAACCAAGAGTTGTTAATAGTTGGTCGTTATTGACCTGCACGGCCGCCCATCTCTGACCTAACGGAGCTTGTCGACATTGCGGAGCGGGCTCGAACGCGACGGCGGCGCCGAGGGGGAGGGGAGCGCGGGCGGCGCCGAGGGGAGGGGAGCGCGGGCGGCGACCTAGGGATTTTAGAGAGGGCGAGGGGATTAGGGATTTCAGATAGGCGAGGGGATTTCAGAGAGGGGCTGGTCATTTTACAAAAAGGACCCCTAAAAACTGCGGAACCGCCCGCGAACGACAGCTCGCGCCTCCCACTGGTCAACATGTGGTCAAATGGAGCGGCGACGAGTGGCATACTGTGAACAGTGACCGTATAATCACGTCTTGTCGTATTGAGTGACCGTATTGGACGTATTTTTAAGTACAGTGACCAAAGCGTGCTTTCTTCGCAAGTTGAATTACCGCCAGTGCATTTTACTCCTGGTTGAAGGTCTAAAGTTGGCTCTTAGAATTGGAATAAATTCACTGCTGGCACAGATGGATAACTTGGTAGTTGTTGAAGCGCTTTTTTTCCTCGAATACGCATAGCAGCGTATCATTGCATTGATAGGGGGAGGAAAAGAAGAGTACAGGGTGGCGTCATAGCCGCGTACACACGAATGGCGAGGCCATGTCACCAATTAGAGCAAAGGACAAAGGGGCTGCTCAGCCCCGAAACTAGAAATCAGGTTACAGGGATGCATGTGTTCATTCCTCTAGCTCCTGCCGCGGCCCAGGAGCGAGCTTCATCCTTGATCGCCGCGATGAGTGCGGAAGAAGATGGTGCGATCTTGTCGAAGATGACGGCGTTCCGATGCCTCCAAAGGGACCAAGCACTGAATATGAATACTGGGCAATCTATGGTTGCTGCCGCTATCCTTGAAGAATGTCGTCTTATGAGGGAAGAATTCGGGAAGGTTCTTTTTGAACATTGTAATAGAGAGTCTAATATGGTTGCTCATGTTTAGCTTAACAGGGATGTGTTGATCCTCCGGCTTTGTGGTTGGACACACCCCCTAATTTTATTTATAGCTTTTTAGCGGATGATTTATAGTTTTTTAGCGGATGATGTAAGCGTGTTATGAGTAATAAAGCAGCCATGGAGGCCTTCCTGTAAAACAAAAACAGAGAAATTTATTTAAAAATTCAGAAAAATCAAAAATAGTTCTGTTTTCTTTTGTGAATTTGAAGAAAGTTCCCCGATTAACAAAATGCCCACAAATTCAGAAAAATGTTTTTGCATTTCAAAATTTGTTTCCAAATTAAAATATTCATGAATTTCAAAATGTTTCTATATTTTTAAAAAATATTTATGAATTTTAAAAATCTTAGTGAATTTGAAAAAATACGTATTAAAAAATCTTCCCATATTAAAAAATATTCCGTATGTTTAAAAAGGTTTACAAATTTCAACAATTGTTCATGAATTCACAAATTGAAAAAAGGAAAAAACAAAAGGGAAAAAGATAGAGAAGTAGGAAAAAAGGAAAAAGAAAAAATTGAAAGAAACCGGGAGAAAGAAACACAGAATAAAAGGGAAACCTGATGCATCCCGTTCTTGTTTTGTTAGGTTTAACGCCTTGGTTGGGGCTGTGTGGCGGTGGTGATGTCCCTCCCACGTCTGATCCTCGTCCTGATGGTGCGAATAGCATCATCGGAGGACGTGTGGAGTTGTGTCTTCGTCGGATCTCGCGGGATTCGATCGATGCTGGTCTTCGGTGGATTTATTTGGATCCTTTTGTTCGTCTTCGTTCGTGCGGTTACAGGTTTGATCTTTCTGATCTACAACTCTCCTCATCGGCGATGGTTGCTGCTCTGGTGCGCTGGCCCTTTGGGGCCTTAGCATAACGACTTCCTGACTATCTACCACGACAAGGTTTGCCCGGCTTCGGTGAGGGAGGGGCGATGACGGCGACGTGCCTTCGGCTCGCTCCAGTGCTTGTGCTCGTCGGTAGGTGGTCCATGAACTTGGTTGTAATTTTTATTACCTCTAGTGTTCTCTGTACTGCCATGATTGATGAATAGATTGAAAATTTCTCTCGCAAAAAAAGAGAGGTGGCAACGGGGAAATTTCATGATCTCGTGCAGTTCCGATATACACAAAGGTTTTCTTTGCTGGGGAATATACACAATATATGCATATGCCGCCGACATGAAAAATTATACAACATCTTTGAATTCATGATTTCGAATTCTACAAGGAAATCACACCACATGCTATTTCACTGCTAGAGAAGATGATGCCTCACAACTCCAGATGCTTCAGCAGGGCGGGGAAGATTACTTGAGCTGCTGACCAGCAACGGCCTCAGAGCCTCGACGGCGATGCTTATTTTTGGCCGGTGTTCCCTCTCATGCTGTGTACACTGCGCTGCGATTGCAGCCATCTGCTTGCATGTGTAAATAATCAGAAAGGAAATTGTTAACGTTTACACTATAGTACCATGAGGTTAGAAACATAGCATGTTTGAGAATTGCAACAAAAAGTTCAAATATGGAGCATACGACTCTCTCTTATTCCAACGAGCAAGAGCCTCTAACCCGGTGACCAGGAAAGCTAGCACCGCAACAATTATGTTATGATTCGTATGATTTGTTTTTGTAGTTCCTGGTGCAAGTGATGAAATGATGCACCACATAATCCACATTGCCATACGATGAAACTTGGTAACCTGATGCCATCTTATTGATTGGTACACCCAGCGGCGGAGCTACATGTAGTTCTGGGGGACGCTGCACCCCCAGCCGAAGACCTCCACTGGCCAACGCAACCCTTCAAGACCCTCGTTGTTACTAGAAGGTACAGAACTGCGGCGAGGCATCTCCATCGGCCACCTTTTCTCTTCTCTTTATCCCTGCATTGCCATGTCCGTAATCCGCCTTCTAAGAATACGCCTGCATTGGAATGCATGGCCACGCGACCTCCAGCAAGGCTGCTGGGGTCTGATGCGCTTACGGAGTTACGGATATGTGTAAGAGGAGCAGAGGAGCTGCTGCGTAAGAGAAGGCACCTGAGTTGCTGCTGGTAGCTACAGCTGCTGCCTGGTGCGCGAGAGAAGAAAGCACCGGGTCAGAGAGGAGGTGGTGAGGAATGAGGCTTGTCGGCAGTCAGATCTTGCATCCATTGGGCTCCCCTTGCTGCTGCCGGACACGACGGGGCTTTCCTTCATTTAGGTGGTAGGAGCGGTGGTCACTCTATCGTGTGTGATCTTTCTGTGGCGACGCAGCAGTGAGGCTTTGCGTCGCTGCCTCGGGATGCAGATGGTGTGCCCACGAGTGGATCTGGATCAACAGATCACACTGTTCGCCCGTGGCATCGTCTACAGTTTCAGTCTGATAGGAGTACCATGGTCAAGTCGTTGCACGATCAAGAATACTAGTCGTGGCCTATGGCAAATATCTCTGGAGGATACCAGGGTGATTCGGTGAGAACATGGTCGGAGCAAGTTGTTGGAGACTAGAACATCATTTCATATATGAGGTGGAAATGTGCAATCTGGCCTTCACTGGTCAGACCTAGCAACAACAAACTTCCACTGTCTCCTTGTTGAACTTGTTGTCTTTGCATTGATGCTCTGGCCTTAATCGGTTGGATCCATCATCTGGGACGGAAATTCTTGTCCTGGCCTTTACGGGCTGGACTCGACGACATCAGTGTGAGTGTGTACTCCCTTCTTCAAGACGTTTGGTGTGGAAGAATGGCCACTTAATCATAGGTGTTACTTTGTCACATCTTATCATGGGTCTCATTGTTGGCCATTTCATGTGCTATGCTTGCAAGATGTTTTGGCTTTGTTGCTTTGCATCTTATTAACAAAAAAGATGAATGTGTGCATCCATAGATGCAGAGTCAGGGAGGTATTATCTTCCTTCTCAAAAAAGGAAACCAATGGTCTGCTCCGAAACGCTAGGAAAATTTTAATTAACTGGATGAAGTAATGAATGAATATCTATGGTTATTTAGTCGACACAAGTTACAACGACAAACAGTAAACAAATACTCCCCCCATTTAATTTTGATAATTGTATTTTTTTTCGTGCTGGCCAAGGCACTGATTTGAAGATAATTTGGGACTGAAACGTCCCTAGTTAATTACAACATTGATTAGAAGAGTAATTATTACCAGCTAATTAATGATCCTTCCAGCGGCGCCGGGGGGGGGGGGGGGGGTTTACGTCTAATAAAATGAGCGATTGCATATATTTCTGCTAGTTTCTCGGTAGAGCATAGTAGAATATGAGCTCAAGAATATACCTTGGCGACAGCCTTGGGAGGGAAATCTCCACCAAGCCTCGGATCCACGTATTGCTGCACCTTGGATTCATAAAGTCTTGGTTGAGCCTGCATGTCGATGTCATTAGAGTTTTTCTACTGCATCTTCTGAAGAAACACTTCTGCTTCAGTACATCCCCTCTAAACACATCAACGGTCGAGATCGGTCCGTACACACTCATAATTAAGGGCATGATGGGCATTAAAAATAATTAAGTCAAGTCTAACCCTATTGAAACCCATATGAACCATTTGAATCCGTACGTGTCGTACATTTAATACGTCATCGCCCACTCCTCCTGCTCGCCCGTCCTTGTCGGCGGCTAACGGCACCAGCGCAGCACGCGCCCTTGGACGGCGCCACTGCCCTCCTCCTCTCTGACCTGTACCGGCCTCCAGGCCACCCCCGACCAATGTTTTGGTTACCGAATGGGGCATTTTTACCGAGGGGGGCCGGTAAACATGGTTACCACGGTTACCGAGAAATACCGAGAATATTTCGAACGAATTTTGTAGTTGAATTTTGAATTCAAATAAGTGAATGAACGAACATTCGAACCAGAGACCTCTCAAAATAGGAACTAGGTTGCTACCAACACACCAGAACCAACTTTCATGTCATTAATTAGATCCTACGTGCTTTACTATAAAATCGACCGCTTAAATTCAAAAATTTCAAAAAAATTGGTATTTTTTGCTTGATATGGAGATTTACCGAGGGGTGCCGAAATACGCGGTAACCACGGGAAATCCCGAAATTTCGACCGGTAACCAAAACCTTGCCCCCGCCTCTACATCCTGTACTGTTCTCCACTCCGTCCCGCGCCGCCTCTCGGCTGTGCCTCTGCTGACGGACATGGGCTGCATTATCTTTACCTTGAAACATGTCCTCGCGGCGCAGCAGATTCATTCAACCTCCAGCTCGAAGTCCAGGCCCCGTGTGGCTGCGTCAGTGCACAATGACGATAGTTTGATCTGAGACTCAGAGTAGCCTAATCCACACAAGATTTCGTTTTTAAATAGAGTCGTTGCATGTTTGGGAAGCTAAGGACGGAAGAATGCGGTCTCATGTTTAAACGTTTTTCTTTAGAATCCAATCAGATTTTTCTCTGTCTAGTCTCCGATCTATGTGACGGACGACTTCCCAGCCGGCGGCGAGAGCAGTTAGGAGGTTCTGCCATGGATAGACCGCACTAGTACTACTGAGTTCCCCTTCAAGAAACGAGTCCAGGGATGGCGATGGAATTGGTTCTGAATCTGGATTGGGTCAAATAGATCTAACCACTCCACTTAATTAGCCAGCTAATTAATACTAGAAATCTTAATTAAATGATGATGGACGAAAATATCCTTTTCTAGTTTTTGAGAGGGGGGGGGGGGGGGGGGGGGGGAACTGAAGCACTACTCCTGAAGAAATTATATCAGTAAATGTGCATACGTACCCATGTCACGAGGCATTGTTGGCCACGGGGTAGCGAGTGATCAAATGCCTTCCGACCGGTCAAAAGTTCCAGCAGCACAACCCCGAAGCTGTAGACATCACTCATTGTAGAAAACTCTCCGTACATTGAATACCTGACAGAACCAAAGATTAGATAAGTAGGAGAGTAATGATTTTGCTAACCTGGTGGAAGAATCTGACAGCAGTGGAACATTTTGTTGCATACTCAGGCGCATCATAATCGGAACTGGGATAATAATATTTTCCTCTAGGATAATCGGGACGGTCCAAAAGAATATTGTCTATGTAGTGAGGGTGTCTGGAAAAACCAGGGTAACCAATCTTCGCAACGTCACTGTCAAAGAGAAATATGTTGCTGGCCTTGATGCAACTATGGATAATGCAAGGTTGTGTTTTCTCGTGGAGGGACTCAAGCCCACTTGCAGCACCCAGGGCAATCTTCACACGTTGCGCCCATGATAGAACCAGTCCTGGTTTGGCCCCCGTAACATTCTTTTTACCTGTGATCATAAACCACAAGGATATCAGGCTTTTTGTGGGAGGAACTATTCTCCAATATTCAGAGCAGTTCATCAATTTGATGATACTTGTAATATTTTGACAAATTTTTTTGGCTCACAGAATTCCCAGATTGATATGGCACAAACGTGAACATTAACACAACAAAATGCCCCTCTCCCCTAGGGCCTTCCTTGAATTGATGAGTGTGATATTTATGTGCTCCCCAGTATTTTTGTTCAAGTTGAGCTAAATATCAGTCAGCACACAAAAATCTGGAAGTAACAACTCACCATGAAGAATATCGTGCAAGGATCCCCTGGATGCATACTCATAAGCAAGAAGAAAGTTGTCTCCTTCAACACAGTATCCGAGAACCTGGAGAATATTCTCATGTCTGAATCTTGAGACCACTGGAATCTGCAGCAGAAGGGTGGTGGTTACAAGGTAAGCCTTGTTGTACTGATAAATGAAGAGCATTAACTGGATTGCGAAAAGGCAAGGCATGCGGCCATGACCTCCAAGGCTCCAAAGTAACTTCTTTGGTACTGAGTATCTTGATCGCGGATTTATTTCCATCGTTCAGCACCCCGAAGAAACAACCACTGGATAAGCCCCCTATTACAGCATCATTGCTAAAGTTCCTGGTTATTTTCCTCAGTTCATCCATGGAAATGGTCGGTACCACAGATGGTGGAATTTTGTCAGCGTTGTTGGCAGTAGCAGTGGTAACAGGGGTAGGGGAAAGAATATCCTCTGCCTTTCCACTTTTAATAAGTCCAGAGTTGCTACCTGCATTAGGGAGAAATTTAAGAAAAAAAAATGAGAAGCTGTTCAAGAAACATTCAATTATTTAGTTCTGCTATTTAGCACAACGAATATTTATCGACAAGCTACTTATGTGACAAACCTTGATTTTTTTTCAACCGGGCTATCCCCCATTCCATTACATTGACATAATGGAAAAAACAAGGTCTGAATTACAGCAACCAGCATATGGGAAGTGACAAATCTGAATGAAATTAGGCTTTACGTGGTTTACCATGTGGACTGAACCACCAATAAGACACTTTTTAGCACAAGAGGAATGAGAATCGCAAAACATATTTATGGCATACCAGGAATTTCCCAATAATTATATCTCAATATTTTTAAATAAAAATGGTGCATTTCTACAGTACACAGTTACTTTTATTGAGTTAATATTTATAAATGAATTTCAATGTGTATATATACAACTAGTGAGATGAACTTAACATTAATTGAAGGAGAGAGGAACTGGTATTAAAATTATCATGCTAATCATACAGGACTTTACAAACTTCTTATTACCAGTAGAATTTCTGCCCTTCCGCTGGCGGTAAGCTTTTCTAATTGTCCTAAGCCTGTCCGCCACCTCAACCATTTCTGGACGCATTTTGGCCTCCATTTTCAAGCATTCAGCTACTAGCTTTGCGACATCTTCAAGAAATTTTATGTTCTTTTTATCGTTGGCAATTTCTTCATCAAACATTAGTCTCACCTTTTTCCCTTTTCTCAGGGATTCAACAAAACTTTGAGCAAGAATGACATTCCTGTCCACAGCTTTCTTTCGGGTGATGGTTTCTAGCAAAACGACTCCAAAACTATATACATCACTCTTCGAAGTTAGAATCCCACTCTGACAGAACAAAGGGTCCATATAACCTATGCAACCAATGACATGTCTGGTATGCTGAGTCTCATCAGCAGCAAGGAATCTTGATATCCCAAAATCCGATATCTTTGGCCGAAAATTTTCATCTAGCAGTATATTAGCGGGTTTGATGTCACCATGTAGAACGGGACTATACATTGAATGCATTTTCCTCCGTGCAGCAACCAAACAGTCTGACAACATTCTTGTGATTTATCTGGGAATGCACTATCACCTCTTTGGCGAACTCTTCTTTCTTGGTTCCATTTTTGTATCTCTTTACTGCGACTGGTCGAAGACCATCTAATTTTCCTTTGTAAACCTTACCAAATCCCCCTTCTCCCAGCACAGTGCTATACCCACCAGTAATGTCTTCTATCTCTTTTTGAGTGAAAGATCTTAGATTATAGTTGGTATTCACTCTTTCTAGCACCACTTGTCCATTAGCATGAAGGAAATCCCTAACATTGCTTCCTTGGTAATCCATTTGCAAACCAAGATCAAATTGGTAATGCGAGGAGAGGTGCGGCTTGCCTGTGTATGTCAGAATGTGAACTAATATCAGTGGGCTTACTTGAAATTAATTGTTAAATACTATGTTACACGAGGAGGAATTTTACCTCTACAACAAAAGACATCATAATGTTGGCTTAACTTAGATTGATTGCTTGCAAGTAGTTTCATTTTACAAAAAAAAAAGAAGACATTGTAGAATGCAAAATGTTACCACTACCAGTTTGGAATAGCATTCTTATGGCAGGGAAGAAATCCCCCCCCCCCCTCTTGCTGAGATGGGGGCAAGGGGAAACTGAAAAGACCAAGGCGGCGCGAATTGGGAGGCATGGAATCGGGGTTTCTGATTGCTATACCTCAAACATGTGCAATTGTAAATTCATATCTAGATTTGAACCGGCAAGATCTGAGTGGCTAGCTGCCCCTGTCCTGGCGTGCCTCCTCGGAGAAGCTGGCCATTTGGGTGTTTAGAGTGTTGAGAAATTGCCACCACCAAGGCACCAACAAACAAAACCTTCGAAGGAACCTCTCAGAGCATACTAAATGTGGATTTTACTAGTCTATGAGGCAAGATGTATTTTTCCTAAATATCCCCGAAATATTTTGTGCAGAACCATGATGGACAACAAAGATACATAATAATCCCATGAATATCAATATGTATTACACTTAGTCAAGCAATGGTACCTGTTAATTCCTCCTTAGTAGGCGCCGCGTGATCCTCTTATCACAGCATGTGAATCTGAGATGTTCTTCCTCTATTTGTTTGCAGGGCGGGGTGACTGAGGGCATGAGGGGACGAGGCCAGGAAGTCAACAGGGAAGGAGCAGCGTAGTTGCAGCGGTCGGGCAAGCAGAATATTTCAATTCACCATCCACATCCACATCCACATGCCCGGCCCCTTCCCCTCGCTCGCCGGTCATACAACGGCACGCGGACGAGCTTGGACTTTCAAATTGGCAATCCCTTGGAAACAAGCATCCAAGGAGAAATCTTTGAACCGATCCAAAAATCAATATCCGACTCACCTCAAGGCGGCAAAGAGGGCACCGCGCAGCCTGGAAGAGCATATGGCTTTGCAGGCCGCGGCAAATGCCGTGCATCGGGTTTGATTCGCCGGCGACGAGTGTGCACGCCGACCAGGCAGGCAGGTGGCGGCGCGCTTCGGCCGTGGGCGTGATGTGGGTCATGTCACCGGACAAGCGCACGCGGTTGGGCGTTGGCTCGCGCGAGACGACGACTATCGACGCCGTGTTTGGCTACAACGGCGAAAAGAAATGGGAACCAAAAACTGCCCTTAAATTTCACTATGGTACCCTAATTTCAGTGTACCTGAAATCCAAAATACGGTTTTTTATACGTATTTCGTTGAGCTGGCATATGGTTGACTGGTCAATCGCCACGTGGCGATGACTGTGTGAACAGCGTAGCACATCATATTTTGCAAAAAAAAAACATGCATGCAAGGGCCCATCTGTCAGCTGGTGTGGGAGAAATAAAAGAGAGAAACTATATACGCCCAGCAGAATCGAACGTGCGACGCGCTAACCACTCCGCCACAGCGTTGCTCACGTCATAGTTTAGGCGTTTGTTCTTTTATACTAGTTTAGAGAGGTCCTGCCCATTTTTCCAGGTTTTTTATGTGTTTCTTTTGTTTCGGATTTCTTTTAGTTTTTTTATATCTTGGGTATTCTTCAGATTTTTTTCTTTTTAAAATTTTGTACATTTTTTTACATAGGTTATAAACGGTGTACGTTTTTTCAATACTGTTGACATTTTTTTAATTTACACTAAACTTTTTAGTATGCGATATTTTTTCTATAAATACACACTAAACATTATTGTATAAATACACACTGAACATTATTGTGTAATATACGATGAACAATTTTGTTATATACATTGAACATTTAAATGTTCGTCATGCATTCAAAAAGTTGTAAATGCATTAAAATTGACAATGTTCAGTGTGTATTTATAAATGTATTTTTTAAATGTTCAATGCATTCAAAATTAGCAATGCATTAAATGTATTTTTTAAAATGTTCAATGCATTAAACTCGGCAATGTCACACATTCGCTGAGTTCCGCTGGCCAAAACCTCGGTAATGTCCTGACGAGTGGGGCCCACCAACGACTAGGTGATGGAGACATGACGACGGTCTAAGTTTTCCGGGTTTGGCCTAAGAAAACTCGGCAATCTTTTTGCCCTTTTCTTTTTTCATTACATAATTCCAGGGGTCACCTCGATGCCAAGCTCCTGCGAAAAAACTCAGCAAAGACCTGACAGGAGGGCCCACGGGAGGAAACGACTATTAGACGATTGTATGCCGAGATTCGAAACTCGGCAAAGGGCACACCCTTTGCCTACCCTGCGCGCATATAATTGTGGGCGTGGGAGTGGGCTCGCAACCACAAAAACCCTCGCCCGACCCCGTCTCCCTGCTCCGCCGCACCGCCACCGCCACGCCGCCTCCTCTCCTTCTCCCTGTTGTCGCCATGGAGCCGGCAGCACCCATGGGTGCCGCGGCCACGGGCACCGCCACCATCGCAGCTGGCTACCCTGCTCCACTTCGCACTGGCACCGGCGTCCACACATCATCAAGGAGGAGCGCGCAAGGTGAGCTTCTTCGTCACCTTTCTTCTTGTTCTTTTTCTTTTGATGAAATGCATGCATGTTTATTTGTTAAAGTAAGTTAGATATGATGTGTAGTAGCGTCTAGCAATATTGTTAAAATGGTAAGTTAGTAGTAGAGGCTAGTTCTATATAGTTTGTTAATTGTTAGATAATTAGCTAGATATTTGCAACTACTAATTACTGTAAAAAAATGCAGCACGTCCATATCCTGAAAAGGGCCATGGAATGTCGAATCCTCCAGCAGCGATGGCACCCACAGTCCGGCTATAAGCTAGGGTTCAGGTGCGGATGTAGCCCTCCTGCCCCTACACTTCCGACTACTCTGACTTTATCGAGGTCATGGAAGGGTCGAAGGACCCCTCGGAGACCAACTCCGAGTTGGAGTATCCCGAGGAGGAGGACAAGGACAACAGTGACAGCGACAACGACAACCAGCCGACGGTCTGCGGAAAGCGTCCTCGCCCAGATGATGGCCCAAAGGGGGCATTCAAGAAGAAGGACTAGACGCCCAGTATTGTAGCTGGTCTTAATTTAGGTGTCCGACTTGTGAAACCCTAGTTTGGACATTGCTATTTTGGTTGTAGTATGACATACTAGTTGTTATTTATATATCGATGCATGTATGCAATGGTTTCTATGTTTATATTTGTAGCTAGTACTTTGGCAAAAAAGTGACGAGTAGACATTACGAGGCCCTCCAGAGAGGCTGATGTGTGAAATCAAGCAAGAAGATGCTGAGGTTCTAGCACTATTGTCATGTGCAGGAACTGGATCTCAAACTCATAGGAGCAATTGTTGTGGAGCTGGACTGTGTAGTCCTGGCAAAGGAGCTAAAACCAGGAAAAATCATAAGTGACATCCTTGAAGGCCTGAACATCTTCACTCTTATCAAGTTGGCAGAGTCCATAAAATCCTGGCTCATGGTCTTACTGAACTTGTAAGAAATGCAGATCTTTTTGTCCTGGCGAACGTCCCTCAAGGATTAGAAGAGATTTTGTACTCCAACTGTAACCAGTTGTTTTGATTAATTTACTAGTAAACATGCCCGTGCGTTGCAACGGGAGAAAAAAGAACATCTCACGATGTCTGAAAAGGAAAAACTCCCATTGAATTCAAAGCAGAGCTTACTATAGAATGTTATTCAAAAGTAGCACTCAGATTGAAAGACTATGCATGATAGAAGTACACTGGATACTACAAATCTGTAGGGGCAAGCAACAGGAAGATAGCAAAGAAGACACGTCTTTGTCAGCTCTGCATTTCTTCCCTCTGCTTCACTTATCTCGTCTTTAAGATGTATTGTTTGCTGTCCTACCTGTGAAGTGCTTCCTCTAGTTCTTCTTTCTCGTCCATAAGAGTTGCCAAAAGTTGTCCATTTGCTTCATTATCTAAGTTTTTTCTGAAACACATCACGATGATATATAGTCAGTTTTGAGTATGTCTTCCAAATAACTGAAAGCATCATTATCAGATCAGGATCTTTGTACCAAATAATGTTATATGAAAAAGAAAAAATATGGAAGACAAGCAGAATGCAATCTTCTAACTATAATAACAATATAATTTAGGTAAACATGACCCGTACTGGAAAGTTGTAACAAGCTGAAAGGAAGACACAAAATTTGTAAACAACATTATTAGTGCGAGATGCTGAATCTGAATGAAATAAAAATAATGGCATCCATGTACAGAACCTAAATTTGCATATCGATGTTGAACTCAAAGACAAAAAATGTGTATGGATGCAGGAGTAAGACCAACACATATAGCTTAGCAAAACATGTATTTATCCATGCAAATAAGATAATGGCAAGCTGTTCATGTACGACACTATCGTGAAAGATCCATAATAAAGGCCAATACCTTCCAAACAAAAGAAGCATCACACCAATCAGCATAATCCCCGAGGAGCAAACAGGGTAAACTAAAAAAGTACACAGTGATTTATAATAGCAATATAGAGTCATCTAGGGAATGACTTTTGCATATGCATTATGTGTGGTTTCATCACTCTTTTCTCCTCCAAACGATAATTTTCTCCTTGCCAAAAGACACAATAATGCAAGCAACAAGGTAAAGTGTGGCCATGTAATATTACCCTATTTATTCATTTTGTATAATGAAGTAGGGACCATACTGTTCCTTAAAGGAAGAAACATAACACTAAAAATGATAACATTGAAAGTCCAAAGTTTGAATAATGAGGTGATGCAAATAACAAAAATTCTTAGTTGCACGTACATGCCAACAAAATTGTTATTTTTTCTGAAATAACAGAAAAATCTTTGGCATGTAATCTATGAATACCATCAATGTGGAAACTTATTAGTTATTTAATATATTGTCAAAGCTGGAAAGAATAACCATATTAGAAAGTAACTTATATGTGCACTGCTGAACGACAAACTGCAGTTAGCAATAAAGCAGGGCGTCTTCGACGGACTATAGTTGCTCTGTTCAGAAAGTCTCCTTTGATCTAACAATGATATTCATTGCGATGCGAAATGAACGCTCAGGTGTAACTCTAGGCCCAAAAACATAAAGCATTGTAAGTCCGTTTCACAAAGCTATGATATATATATATATATATATGATTCAAAAAACATGTCAGCTAAGCTAAAAGGTCTCATCCATCTTTAAAGGTAAATAATTTTATATTTAAACATGCCAATTTCTTGGGCACTGCATCTCACTAGAATTTTATGACTTCAGAGAGATAAGAATACATGTACATACATAATGTTTCTTTCTCATGCCAATTAGCTAATCAACAGGGCACCAAATAGGGAGAAAAACCATGGCAAGCAGGCAACCACATTGACATAGCAACAACTTTGAATTTAGTTGTTTTGATTAATTTATTGATCGTTTTGCTCAAATAAAAATAAGAACTTTTTTTGACGGGAAAAGGAAAAAAAAATGAAAACAAATCCTTCATTGCAATATGCCCCAAGATAAAAGAAAATCGTGTATACCAGTGACTCCATCCCAGCCCAGCCCAGCCCATTATCAGAGCGAGTGTCATCGCCAAGGTCGAACCAGACCACGCTAATCGCACCAGCCGGCCGTCGTTCCCCATCCCCTCCCTCGCCGCCGGCGCCACCACACCGCCGCGGCGCCATGCTCCAGCTACGTAGCCGCATCCTCGCCCACCTCCTCTCTTCTCCAGCCACCTCTCCCGGATCCCCTCTCTGCCGCCACCTCTCCGCCGCGGCGCCCGCCATCTCCCCAAGCCCTGGCTTCGCCGTGGAGGAGTACCTCGTCTCCACCTGCCGCCTCACCCGACCCCAGGCCGTCAAAGCCTCCGCCAAGCTCTCCCACCTCAAATCTCCATCCAAGCCCGACGCAGTCCTCGCCTTCCTCGCCGACCTCGGCCTCTCCGGCGCCGACGTCGCAGCGCTTGTTGCCAAGGGCCCGCGGCTCCTCTGCGCCAAAGTGGAGAAAACCCTGGCCCCCAACGTCGCGGGGCTCACCGGCCTCGGTCTCTCGCGTTCGGAGGTCGCGCGCCTCGTCTCGCTTGGCCCCGACAGATTCCGCTCTAGATCCATCGTCTCCAAGCTGCAGTACTACTTGCCTCTCTTTGGGTCCTCTGATAACCTCCTCCTGGCCCTCAAGAGGAACTCCTACCTTCTCACGTCTGACCTCGAGGGTGTGGTCAAGCCCAACGTCACGCTGCTGCGGGAGTGCGGGCTAGGTGCTTGCGATATTGCCAAGTTATGCATCTCAACACAGAGGCTACTCACCACCAACCCGAAGCGTGTCCAGGCGATGGTGATATGCGCTGAAAACATAGGTGTGCCCCGTGGCTCTGGGATGTTCAGGCGCGCGCTGAGTGTTGTTGCCTTTCTCTGCGAGGAGGAGATTGCAGCCAGAATGGAGTACTTGAAGAGCACCTTCATGTGGACGGATATCGAGGCGGGCATTGCTGTTTCTAAGGCTCCAACGGTGCTGACAAGGTCCAAGGAATCGCTGCAGCGCAGGTCCGAGTTCCTCATCTCTGAGGTGGGCTTGCAACCGGCTTACATTGCTCAACAGCCAGCAATTGTCTGTTACAGCCTAGAGGGCCGGCTCAGGCCCCGGTACTATGTTGTAAAGTTTCTCAAGGAAAATGGATTGCTCAAGCGCAACCCGAGCTACAGCACTGTTTTCACGGAGACCGAAAAGACATTCAGGGAGAAGTTCATATGCCCTCATAAGGAAGCTGCACCACACCTCGAAGAAGACTATGATGCTGCTTGTAAAGGGGAAGTGCCGACTAATTTCAGATTCACATGAGCCAAGAATGGGCTATGGTGTAATTGTGTGCTGGTTGTCTGCTGCTGTATGACTGTTAGATGCTGGGTTGGTCATTGCTAACGTGTGATGGAATGGATAATTTGATCCCTGAAGACTGGTATGTAATGCTATCACTCAGCAGAGAAGAAACCATGGATTGGTTATGAACCTTTTTCGTCCTCATTCATGTTTTAGACACACGTATTGGAACTAAGTGTGAGGTCAGGCCATTCTGCAATGCATTTAAATTTCAGTTTTTGAGTTAGTTGCTGGTGCATTGAGACAATGAGCCACAGTATGGTATCCTTCATGTGGATAATTGGAGCATCAATCTGATGCCAGTCACAAATTTAGGTAAGTACGTAGTCTTTTTGGAAGCAGCTGTAGGAGATGTTGGCTCCTGGTGTTAGCGCTTCCTATTTAGGGCCCAGGGTCAAGTCACCTGGCTTTAGCTTAATTTATTTTTCAATTATGGTTTGGTATAAAGATAATTTTAGTTTGCTCATATGCAGATTCATAGTGATCCATTTTTTGCTTTAACTAACTAATATAGATGTATTCACTCAACTATTTAAAATGTCCGGAAGTGGATTCTCCTTTAGTTGGATAAGAGGTAATGATTTGGAGCCATTGGTCATATTGGAAATACCTACTGGACTGCAGGATGAAATGCGCAGGGCTCACATCTGTACAGGTTATCTGCTAAAGAGAGATGCCCACTTTACTAAACGTCGAACTCCCACATGGAGGAGGGGTTGGCATCATTTAAATTTAAGTAAGTAAACTTAGGTGCATCCATTCATTTTTATGCTAGTAATTTTATTGAGACAATGGAGAAGCACTTGCTGCTAGTGATGTTATGGAGACAAAGAAGCACTAATTTTGTACTGTGTGTATTGTGGATTTTCATGCTCTGCACCATGGCCATAAATTATGTGTTTGTTGTGAATGGCAGCTTAAGATTTTTAGTTCATTATTGTATTTTGGCCCTGTGGGTAATTCTTTGTGCCAAGCACCACCAGGAGGTTTACTAGCAGCTAGTTGGTGTTTCTTCCTTCCATAACTGAGCTACCTCTTTAGTTTGCTAAAACTGAGTGCTTAATTTACCCCCCCCCCCCTAGTATTCTTGTTTGTTCAAAATGCTGCACATAATCTGCTAGCCTTTTGGGGCAGATTACTTCCAACTGACCACATAATCTGTATTTGATTATTGGGTGTTCATCTGGAGAAGGATATCATTGAAGTTCAGTGACAGATAGTGTCCCTATGATTTTCGCAAGGGAAAATTGAAGTCATAATAGGAAAAGGAAAACAACCGGATTGGATGCCATGTAGTATAGAATCTTGCAAAATTTCAAACATAGGAATAGTATGTACCTCAGTTTACGAACCAATCAGTTTGTCCCTATGATTTGAGGCTTTAGAAGTTGGAAGATCTCAGGTGTGTGCTTGCAGTAAGGCAAAGGAGAAGTCCATGCTATACTGGCCAAGAGATATGATTTAAAGATCAGGTATGTGTCCCTTTCTCTGGTGCTTGTTGAAATATAGAAACAATATGAATGAAATGCAGGCGAGGGGAACGGGTTGATCAGTGAAGCGACTTACCACCAGGTGAGAAGATGTGGAGTTTTTCATCAAGCGAAAAGTGGGTGGGCAATAGGAGCATACTGATTTACTGAATGTGGATGGTGCTTTCTTTCTTCCAGGTGAAGATGTGTGGAAACTGGATGTCGATGGTGCTTTTTTCTTCCTCCAGGAAACGAGACGAAACATGGTGGCAATGGCTTTGCTGTACTATACATGATTCTGAAGGTTCTGTTAGTTGATGAGGCCCTGAAGCTTCAGTGACAAGTATGGTCTGATGATAGCGTGAGTTTTATTCAGGGAAGCTTCTACTTTTCTCTTTTTTGAATTTTGCAAGTTAAGTAATCCTTCTAGTATCGTACGTACTATTGACGTGAATAAACTAGCATCTGTATGGCCTGATGATGGCGTGAGTTTTATTCAGGGAAGCTTCTACTTTTCCCTTTTTTGAATTTTGCAAGTCAAGTATTCCTTCTAGTATTGTACTATTGATGTACTTTAATCATTTTGTGCATTTTGTTGGATCTTCACTTGGATGTAAACAGCTTGTACGAGTCAAACATGCATGTAAACAGTATATGCATTATGCAAATTTTGTACTCTGAACTCTGAATTTGAATCAGATCTGAACGTTGACTCTGAATCTTTCAGACTCCATGTGTGAAGTCTGAAACTTATTATACCCAATTCAAGTGTGAAGCTATAGTAAGCATTTAGAAATCTTTCAGGAGTCAAGTTAAGTCGAATCTGAGCAGAAAGATGCCAGCAGCTAATAGGCTAAACTTTATTTACGATTTCGCTTCAGTCTCTTCAGAGCCACAACTATTATACTGAGAAGGGTATCAACATTTTCCGTTATCACAACAGCATATGTATGACGAGAGTTCTTATGTTTTCAGAACATTGGGACTGGGCTTAACTAATTTTGATGAGAAATCAATTTCTTACCTTAAATACATCAGTGAATACAGGATTTTGATTCTACTGTCGTTTTCATCCAATTTAGTTTATTAAAATAGGCATATTTTCATAAAGGTTCACCAATAGCGAAATGTCATTTTTACAGTGTCACTGTTAGCGGATAAAACTGTTTTACCTTGAAGTGTAGAGGCGTACGTTTAGCATCTAAAAAACGTATTGAAGGCATGTGATGAAATCCAAGTGCAAATGCTAGCTGCTTTGCATCATTCTTATTTCTGGAATCTATTTCTCCAACATTAATGCCATATTCACTGAGAGTAGATAAATAAACTTCACTAGTGAACTGCTACTACGTGAAGGCAATGTGCTGACAGTTGATGATAAGTTACGGCTCCTGAATTAATCCTGAAAATTATAACAATTATCTCTCTGGAGCAGAGATGGAAAACTCGCGGAAGAGGCCATGATGAACAAATTGACGTGGCGAGGATCAGGAGGAACAGCAGCAATTGGGCGATGATCAAAGAGGAGAGCCTAATGATAACACTAGTGTTTGTGTCAACAACAGAGCAAACTTAACTCGGTAAGGTTGTTTACCAACTGAACTTTTACACAAAGAGGAGAAGCTAATGAACAGAGATTCAGGGGATTGAACATGCATGACTATAAATATTCAGGAATGCCATGACATTCAGGCAACAGAATCATCATAGCATAACCACCCTCAAATGCATTATACAAGACCTCATGCTTTGGACTCATCGGATGAAGAAGCCAGAAGAAAAATAGGCCGCCTCCTCGTGGCGTTCTTACCTGTCCTCACGTCTACACGTTCTTATGTAATTCCCCTTTGTAATCGGTCAAACGATGGATTGCAAACTTGAGAAATATATTCAGGTGGGGAGCTCCCCCCCCCACCCCCGGTGATTTTTCAAAAAATAATAATAATTCAGGTTTGGTGCCATGTACGGGGAATCAGTTGAATCAATATTCAGAGAGAAGAGCAGCACAAGATAGTCCAAACTATAGCTCCTAGGTCCTGAGATGCAGCAGGGAATCTATACCTCCTCGAAACAACGTGTCAAAGAAGTTCGGGAGATTGCTCCTGCAAAATTCACAACCGGGTCGCAACCTGTGGCCGGATTGATGATCTGTCTTGGTTGACAACAGCATGGGTAGGGGATATCACACGCATGGCACGTCAAACCAGTAGGATTCCAGAGGGTTTGTTCCGTTCCTCCTTTATGCTTACAATCTACGGAGTATATTTATATTAGAGCAAGCATGCCACCAGCTTGGCTACCACGGTCCATGGGGTTTAGTCGCTGAGTGTGGTGACTAGAGAAACTACTACCAAGGTTGCCCTGTCTGTCTTTTCTACTACTTCCTCTGATCCAAAATAAGTGTCGTGGTTTTAATCTAACCCCAGTTCAAAACGGCGACACTTGTTGTGGATCGGAGGTAGTACCGACTATCTTCAGCTTGTTTAGAGGACTTGCTAGCCTTTCTTCCTTAAAAGGCAGGAAGAAGGCGTTTGTCTTTCTATCATCCATCCAATCTCAAGGTTTTTAGTAACCATTTTTATGGTATTCTACTATTGATGTGAATAAACTAGTATCTGGTACATTAATCATTTTTTGCATTTTGTTGAATCTTCACTTGGATGTAAACAGCTTGTACGAGTCAAACATGCATGTAAACAGTATATGCACTATGCAAATTTTGTACTCTGAACTCTGAGTTCGAATCATAGCTGAACGTTAACTTTGAATCTTTCAGACTCCATGTGTGAACTCTGAAAATTATTATACCCAATTCAAGTGTGAAGCTATAGCAAGCATTTAGAGATCTTTCGGGAGCCAAGTTAACTCGAATCAGAGCAGAAAGTTAACACTTTTATGTATGTTTGCTTCAGACTTTTCAGAGCCACATCATCATCCTTTATCCATGTTGCCGCCTCGACGCCACACTTGGGTCGCCCTAGCCTCCTTGTGTTTAGCAATCACCTTGGCTTCTCTTCTCTCACGCCTGCCATTCCATCCTAATCCTTAGTAGCATCGGTCACCCGACCATCCTCCTGCTCCCTATCGTGCCACATGACTCGCTTTGTTCCTCATTCGTTGTCCAACATCAACATTGTGTCGGCCGCTCGCCGGCTTCTCCCCATGTCACCGACCCATACCACCCCTTGCTCCCCGCCATTTCCACTCACCAATGCCCACCCCTCCTACTATCATGTTTGTCGCTGTTGCTGGAAGTAATTTGTCAGTCAGTCATCGAGTGCTTCTTCAATATTATCCAAGCTATTTTTTAAAAGTGAATGTGTCAGTATCCGTAATTTTGATTCATTTGACGATTGCTTCCATTTCGATTATGAACTTCGATGTGGAGTATCTTGAACTCGATAATCTCCTTGTCATATTATCATGTTGTTATGTTTTCCAACTTATTTGTTCTCATTCTCGAAGCGATAAAAAGAAAGAAGCAATAAAACATGACTTGGCATGAGACTGACGGGTGGGAGCCCACCTGTTTTTTTTTAAGGGAAAGGAGCTCACCTGGGTTGGGTCGAAGTCGAACCAGATCAACCCTCAAAAAAAAAAAAAAAAAGTCGAACCAGATCAGGTCAGATCAGACCCACGCAAATCACTCCACCGCCGGCCATCGCGCTTTCCCCATTCCCTCGCCGCCACCGCCGCCGCCGCCCCGTCAATCTCCTTCTCCGCGGCGCCGCCATGCTCCGGCTCCGGTGCTGCTTCCTCACCCAGCTACTCTCGTCTCGCTCCGCGTCTCCCGCCTTCCAGCTCCACCGCTTCTTTTCCGCCGCAGCCGCCTCCGGCATTTCCCCGGCCCCTGGCTTTGCCGCCGAGGACTACCTCGTCTCCACCTGCGGCTTGACCCGAGCCCAGGCCCTCAAGGCCTCCGCCAAGCTCTCCCACCTCAAGTCCCCTTCCAAGCCCGACGCCGTCCTCGCCTTCCTCGCCGGCCTCGGCCTCTCCGCCGCCAACGTCGCCGCCCTCGTCACCAAGGACCCGCAGTTCCTCTGCGCCAAAGTCGAGAAAACCCTGGCCCCCGTCGTCATCGGGCTCACGGCTCTCGGTCTGTCGCGTTCTGAGATCGCCCGCCTAGTCTTGCTGAGCCGCGGCCAATTCCGTTGTACATCCATCGTCTCCAATGTGCAATACTGCCTGCACTTCTTCGACTCCTTTGAGGACCTCCTCTGGGTTCTTAAGCGCGGATCATGCATTCTCTCGTCCGACCTCGAGAGGGTGGTCAAGCCAAATATCTCGTTCCTGCGTGAGTGCATGCTAGGTGACTGCGACATTGCCAAGCTGAACATCTCTCATCCATGGCTGCTCACCTTCAATCCAGAGCGCGTCCGGGCAATTGTAGCACTTGCCGAAGGTATAGGTGTGCCTCGTGGCTGTAGGATGTTCAGGCACGCTTTGGATGCTGTTGCACGCCTCAGCGAGGAGAAAATCGCTGCCAAAGTGCAGCACTTGAAGAAAACGTTCAGGTGGTCTGATGCCGAGGTCGGCATTGCTGTCTCCAAGGTTCCAATTGTGCTGACCAAGTCTAATCAGATGCTGCAGAGCAAGTCAGATTTCCTGATCTCTGGGGTGGGGCTGGAACCAGCATATATTGCTCATCGTCCAGTAATGCTTGGTTACAGCCTAGAGGGTCGGCTCAGGCCCCGGTACTACATTGTAAAGTTTCTTAAGGAAAATGGATTGCTAGATCGCGACCGGGACTATTATAGTGCGGTCATGATCAGTGAGAAAGAATTTGTGGAGAAGTTCATATGCCCTCACAAGGAAGCTGCACCCCACCTTGCAGAAGACTATGATGCTGCTTGCAAAGGGGAAATGCCGACTAATTTCAGATCCATGTGAGCGAAGAACAGGCTATGAAAGTTCGTAACTGTGTGTTGATTGTCCTCTGATGTATGTCTGTTAGATATCCTGGTTTGGTCGTTGCTAACGTGTGATGAAACTGATAGTTTGATTCCTGAATCCTGATATGTAGTGCCATCATTCAGTAGAGAAGAAACCATGGCATGGTTTTCAACTTTTTCCTCCTCATTTGTGTTCTTAAACACACATATGGGAACTAAGAAAGTGTGAGATGAAGCCATTCTGCAATGCATTAAAATTTCAGTTTTCAAGTTAGTTGCTGGTGCATTGAGTTTGAGACAATGGGCCTGTTTGGATCACAGCCAGCAGCAGCCTTACCAAATTTTTGGGCGTTGACCGGCTCGTTGGCCTATGTTTGGTTGGAAGCCGATTTTTGGTTCTGCGCCAAAGTTTTGGTTGCCCGTTCAGTTGTAGCGTCAGGTTGTTGGTGAATCCACGGCGGCGAAATAGTGTGCCAATTTTTTGGTGAGCCCCGATTTTGCAAGGCTGCTGCATCCAAACAACCTGAATGAGACAATGAGTCAAGTAAGGTCTCCTTCATTGTGGGTAATGCACTCCTAATGTTCTATTCATGTTTTTGCAATTCATAGTGGATAATTGGATGATCTTATTTTCTGAGAGCAATTGGAGGGGATTTTGCCTCCTGGTGTTAGCGATTCCTATTTGGAAGTATCAATTAACCTGTCTCTGGCTTAATCTATTTTTCAATTGTGGTTTGATCTAAAAATATATATTTTGGTTTGCTCATATGCCGATTCACAGCGATCCGTTTTTGCTCTAATTAGCTAACTAATTAGAGATGTAGCCTTTCAGCTATTAAAAGTGTCTGGAAGCGAAGTCTCTAGGTTATGCTAAAACAATACGCCTTAAGTTGGTTAGATGTAATGATTTGGAGCCATTGGTCCTATTGGAAATACCTACCGGGCTGCAGGATGAAATGTGCAGGGCTCACCTCTCTACATGTTTTCTGTTAAAGAGAGATGCTCACTTAACTACACATCGAACTATCGCATGGAGTAAGGTTATAAACATTTGCATTATTTAAGCAAGTAAACAATCAGATGCATGCCTATGGTCTGTGGTATCGGTTCCAATAACATTCCTCTAATATTTTTGTGGTGTATACAGTATAGACGAATTGGAATAGGGAAAATAAATTTAAGTCGCCAGGCTGTTTTCTGGGAAAGTGTCATCTGTAACAACTAATTTCAACTAAAGATGTTTTAATGCAGTAGTTGATCTAAAGATTACATAAATGATGGACCCTGATAAGTGCCACACGTGTGGGCTGAAAGAGGTCGGCCACACGTCCTTCTAGCCACCCATTGTGACACGTCAGCCTTTTTATTTTTTCCACACATGCATGCAAACAGAGAAGAAAACTGATAATGTCAGTGGGAATCTTTTGAGGTTTTCAAACTTTAAAATGTTTTATCTCTTAAATGACAAATCCGATTGAAAATCCGTTTTCACCAATAAATTCGCCGCGACGAGAACATCAAAACTAAATCCCATATCGATATGTTTCTAAGATATTTTTTGGCGGTCAAAAGTTGTCATGTCTATTGCACATAAATTGCCATATTGTTTACACTGAAGTTGCCGTGATATGTTTCAACTACTTTTTCTTCTATGTTTAAAGTAAATTTTGACATGTTATAAAAAAAGAAATTAAGAAACTAAACTTGCCATGGTGAATTACTAAAATTTGCCATGATCCATGAAATAATTTTGACATGGTTCATAATTAAAAACAAATCTGTCGTCAGTTACTTTAAAAAGACATGGTCAATGACTCAAATTTGCCATGAACCAGAAACTAAAATTGCCATGGTGAATTACTTAAATTTGCCATGATACATGTATAAAAATTTGCCATGGTTCATACAAAAATAATTTCCATGTTCAAAATACTAAAATTGCTATGGTCAAAATACTAAAATTGTCATGATTTATAAACTAAAATTGCCATCATGAATTACTAAAAATTGTCATGATCCATGAATTAAATTTGCCGTGGTTAATTACTAAAAATTGCCATGGTCAATTAATAAAATTTGCCGTCAAAAGTAGTTGAAATACAATGATGGTTTTAAATCTAGAAGAAAAAAAATAGATGAAACATATCATGACAACTTTAGTGTAAACACTATAGCAACTTCAGTGTAACATCATGGCAACTTTTGGCCCAAAAAAAACTCGTCAAAACATATCAATATGGGATCTAGTTTTGAAGATCTCGTCAAGACGGATTTAATGATGAAAACGGATTTTTAATCGGATTTTTTTATCTAAGAGATAAAACATTTTTAAGTCCAAAAAACCAAAAAGATTCCGCTAATGTCATATGTTTGATGTGGCAAAATGGATGGTAATAGGGGCGTTTGGACCATGTTGCTTCGTGCCACACGTGTGACACTTATCATTTGGGTAAATGATTGCTTGGCCGTGTTACTTTTTGACAATGCTTTGAGAATTAAATTTTATATAGGACATTGGGCTCAAGTACTGGCTCACCATTTAGTGAGAATCTATGTGTGTATGCGTTAGCATGTTAGAGTATTTACTGAGACAATGGTGCAATCCAGACAGATTGCAACATGCCCGCTGCCACAGCGTGATCCATGCCATCCCATGGCGCCTTTCAGGGCGAGCTAACCAACTAACTGAAACTAGCAAGAAAACCGGGTGTGGATAGGTACACACTGCTAGACTGTATTTATTCACCTAACTGAAACCTGAAACTAAAACTGAATGTAGCAGATTATCTAACATATCCATGTAGAAATACATAACGGGCCTTTTTGAGGCCCTGGTATTTGTATTGGAGAGGCAAATTTCTGAAAAGCAGAGGGCATTTCATATAACTTAACTTTTGTTATGGTAATCTTAAAACAGGTTATGTCATTACCATGTTAATCTCCGCCATACCTTTTTACTAATTGCATTCCATATTAGCACTATGTACATAGATGCTTAGGCATCTTTATCCCTTGGCATATTTTTTTTATTATATTAAGGTGGGTCTTCATTAGAGGAGCTTTGATGACTCTCCGATGTTGTGTTCGAGGTCCCTTTTTGGAAGACCAGACTCTTCGTTCTGTTCTTCCTCTCCTCGGAAGACACCCGGCTCGGAAGGGGAGTTCAGATAGGTCTCTGATATTGTGTCTGAGGTGCCTTGTGGGAAAGCCAGGCTCTTTGTCCGGTTTTTTCTTTCCTTTATCTCAGCAGCGCCTTGGCGCCCCCCTGACATCAGGCTCGAGGTGTTGTCTCGAAAGACAGGACTCTTCGTCATGTTCTTCCTTTTCTTATGCCGAACAATTGACTCGGAAGGAGGGCTATGGCGGCTTTTAGCCTCGGCGCTAAAAGCCTCTCAAGCTTGGGATTCTTGGGGTCCCCGAGGAGCGGAGCCGGGGACTTCATCTTCTCGGCCCACACTCGCCAAATCTGTGAAAGCAACATACAGTCGACCGTTGTTCAAAAATAAATTTTAAAAATAAATAAAGGCAGGAGGATAAAACCTAGTAAACTGAGAAAAGAAAGTTACCTAGGCGACATGGGTGGCTAGGCTTAAACTGATGTCCCCAGCCCTAGTGGAGAAGTAGTTATTCTTGGGTTTGAACAAGAGCTTCTACATTCCGCCGAGGTCCTCTCCTCGGAAGAACTCCTGGATCACCGCATCGTCCTCGGGCTTGAACTCCCACATCGGAAGGGCTCGAACTTGAAGCGGGAGGATCCAGCGATGGAGCATCATGGACCACATCCACTATATTGATGCCCTTACCGACCACAACCTTGAGCTTGTGTTGAAGCGCCTTCACCTCCTTCTCCCCCCCAGTTGAGAGTTGAGGCCCTTGTCTGTCCAAGAAGTCAGCCTCCTCAGCGGTTTTGTCGAGAAGTGGGGAAACCCTCCGTGGCTCCCTGCGGATGGATCCGCCACATAAAACCACTCCTGTTGCCAGAGCTTCACCGTGTCGATAAAGGTGCCCACAGGCCAAACCACATCGGTGAGCCGGCTGATCGTAGCCCCGCCGCACTCCGCGAGTTGGGGGCTGCTGCTGTGCGGCTTAACGCGGAACAACTTCAGCCATAGCCCGTAGTGGGGCTCGATGCGGAGGACGGCCTCGCAAAAGATTATGAAGGTGGTGATGTGGAGAATGGAGTTCGGGGCTAGATGATGGAAATCAAGCCCGTAATAGAACATGAGACCCCTAACGAAGGGGTTGAGGGGAAAACCCATACCTCAGATGAGGTGGGAAACAAAAACTGCCCGCTCCCCTTGGCAGGGAGCGGGGATGGCGAACGCCGATTGGCTTGCGCTTTCCTCCACGGGAGATCGGCACTTGACCGTAGTAGGGAGGTACCCATCAGCTTTAAGGTTTGTGATGGTGCCGGCGGTGATGGTGGAACACAACCATTGCCCCCCATTGCCAGCCATCTCGCACAAGGGGAAGAAAGGAGAAGAGGCATGAGCTAGAAGTGCATCTCGAAACGCTTGGGTTTGCGGCAGATCCTTTGCGCTAGAGCGAGGGGATGAGGGCATAGGTAAAGTTGATTTACTGGTTCCTCCTTTTATAGGGCGGTCAAAGACCAGGGGTCGCCTCACCATAAGGAACGGATCGCCGCTTCCTGATGCGTCGAGCAGTCTATGCGCGCAGGGATTAAGGCGAGTGCGTTGATGACACCGCTAGAAATCTAGAAGCAAGATCTCTTTATTGATGGGACGTGCCAATAGAAACGGCCTTGGGCCACGATGTACCTAATAATGACTGTTGACAAGACGGTTCAATACTGCCGCAGGAGATGACGCTTTGGTTCTCGGCCGAGAAAAGCTGTCAGATTTTGACCGGGTCAAGCCTCCCACGGCAAGCCTTCGCGGCTAAGTTAAAAAAGATACCCCGACCTTGCTAGAAATAATGGGTCGAGGAGAGGGGGAGCTTGTTATAAGATATCTCCTATTATTTTGAACACGTGGTCGCGATCTGGAAGGTCAAGAAGACCTCGGACCCGAGCATGTCCTCGGAAACAGGAGCCGACGTGAAGATTGAACTCATCTACGAAGCTGAAGATTAGAAGTTGTAACATTGCTCTAAAGAAAATGCCTGACGTCCTCGGCTTGAAGATCAGTTCATGGGCTACTGTTGGTGTCCTGGACTAAGGGGTGGTAACCATGTCGGCCCGTCGGTTATGGGCCGGACCGAGGACCCACCAGTAACTAATGAATGGGTCATGCCGGTCCTGGCCCTCGGCGTAATTGATAACCCACAAGTATAGGGGATCGCAACAGTTTTCGAGGGTAGAGTATTCAACCCAAATTTATTGATTCGACACAAGGGGAGCCAAAGAATATTCGCAAGTATTAGCAGTTGAGTTGTCAATTCAACCACACTTGGAGACTAAATATCTGCAGCAGAGTGATCAGTAGCATTGTAGTATGGTGGTTTGATAGCAATAGCAATAATAGTAACAGTAATAGTAACGGTAGCAGCAATAGTTTTGTAGCAATTGTGACAATAGTAGCAACAGTAGTAACTTAGCAAAGAACAATATGTGAAAAGCTCGTAGGCATTGGATCGGTGATTATGTTGGATAACATTCATCATGTAACAGTCATAACCTAGGGCGACACAGAACTAGCTCCAATTCATCAATGTAATGTAGGCATGTATTCCGTATATAATCATACGTGCTTGCGATAAGAACTTGCATGACATCTTTTGTCCTACCCTCCCGTGGCAGCAGGGTCCATAAGGAAACTAAGGGATATTAAGGCCTCCTTTTAATAGAGAACCGGAACAAAGCATTAACACATAGTGAATACATGAACTCCTCAAACTACGGTAATCATCGGAAAGAATCACAATTATTGTCACCTTGGGGTATGCGGATCATAACACATAGCAGGTGCGTATAACTTGCAAGATCGGATCAAGAAAACAAATATATTCATGAAAACATAAAGGGTTTAGATCTGAAATCATGGCACTCGGGCCCTAGTGACAAGCATTAAGCGTAGCAAAGTCATAGGAACATCAATCTCAGAACATAGTGGATACTAGGGATCAAGCCCTAACAAAACTAACTCGATTACATGATAAATCTCATCCAACCCATCACCGTCTAGCAAGCCTATGAAGTAATTACTCACTCCCGGCGGTGAGCATCATGAAATTGGTGATGAAGGATGGTTGATGATGATGATGACGGACGATCCCCCTCCCCGGAGCCCCGGACGGACTCCAGATCTGGCCTCCCGATGAAGAACAGGAGGTAGCGGCGGCTCCGTATCGTAGAACGCGATGAAACTTCTTCTTCTATTTTTTTCTCTGGAATTGTGAATTTATAGGCCTGAGATTAGGGTCAGCGGAGCCACGTGGGCCCCACCAGCCACCAGGGCGTGCCAGGGGGGGTGGCGTGCCCTGGTGCCTCGTGGGCAGCAGGTGGCCTCCCTCCAGTGGATCTTGGCTCCAGTATTTTTTATTTATTCCATAAAAAATCTCCAAAAAGTTTCGTCCAATTCCGAGAATTTTTATTTCTGCACAAAAAACAGCACCATGGTAGTTCTGCTGAAAACAGTGTCAGTCCGGGTTAGTTTCATTCAAATCATGCAAATTAGAGTCCAAAACAAGAGCAAAAGTGTTTGGAAAAGTAGATACGACGGAGACGTATCAACTCCCCCAAGCTTAACTCATTGCTTGTCCTCAAGCAATTCAGTTGACAAACTGAAAGTGATAAAGAAAATTTTTTACGAACTCTTTTGTTCTTGTATCTATATATATGCTTAAATAATACCCTGAGTTTCAGCAAAGATTATAACTAACCATGCAAATGATAACTCTTAGAAATTATATTCACTCATATCAATGGCATAATCAACTAGTGAGCAATAATAAGATATCTGAAATGCCAACACTTTGTCAAAACAATCATGATATAATATGACAACATGGTATCTCGCTAGCCCTTTCTGAGACCGCAAAACATAAATGCAGAGCACCTTCAAAGTTCAAGCAACGAATAAACATTGTAATTCATGGTAGAAGAGATCCAGTCATGATGCACACAACATTAACTGTACACAATGCATGAGAATGACAATAATGCTCTCAGGACTGGTGCTTATTTGAGAAGATGGTGACTCAACAATAAAAATAAAATAACATAAAAGTAAATAGATGGGCCCTTCGCAGAGGAAAGCAGGGATTTGCAGAGGTGCCAGAGCTCAAAGCTTAAATCAGAGATAAATAAAATTTTGTGAGGTATGCCTTTCCTGTCAACATCACGACCGAGAGTTTTCAATATCTTCCATGCTAAACACATTAGCGGCGGTTTCCAAGCGGTAAAGTAAAGTTTACTCCCCCTCTACCAACAAACACAAGCCATGGCTAGCCGAATCCTCGGGTGCCCTCCATACCAACAACTTTTCGGGGGAGTTTGTTTTATTATTTTGCAATTTTAATCATGGGACAGGGCATCCCAATTACCAACCCCTCTTGTGCAAGGACAAGTGAATAAACACTCATCATGAGAATAACCCGCTTAGCATGGAAGATATTGACCGCCCCCTGTCGCTCCATGAGCGGTACGGGCACACAAACAGATGTTCATTTGAATATTTAGAGGTGGCACATGCAATTTACTTAGAACGGCAGGGTAATACCGCATATATGTAGATATAGTGGACTCATCTGGAATAACTTTAGTTTAAGGATTTTGATGCACAAGCAGTATTCCCGTTTAGTACAGGCAAAGGCTAGCAAATAGGTTGAGAAGCGACCAGCTAGAGAGCGAAAACGGTCATAATCATGCATTATGAATAATCAACATTGAATACTAGCATGAGTAGGATATAAGCACCATGAACATAAATATCGTGGAGGCTATGTTGGTTTTGAATCAACTACATGTGTGAACATGTGCCAAGTCAAGCCACTTGAAACATTCAGAGGAGGATACCATATCATCATACTACATCACAATCATTTTAATGCATGTTGACACCCAAGATAAATCATTATCCACTCCTAGCTACTTAAGCATGGCATGAGCAAGTATAATATCTAATTGTCATCATAAACATGTTTAATCATAATATGCTGAATCATGGATACTGAGTTAAACATATTTACAAAAACAAAAACAAGTTGAGTTCATACCCGCTTTTCCTTGCCACAGTCACTTCATCAAATTATCGTCATTATTGCCTTTCACTTGCACGACCAAATGATGTGAAAATAATAATAGTGCAAGAGTGCTGTGTACTAAGTTGGAATCTGCAAACATTTTATTCAAAGGAGAAGATAAGGTAATATGGGCTCTTTATTAGATCAACAATAATGCATACGAGAGCCACTCAACATTTTCATCGTGGTCTTCTCCTTACAATGACTCAACAAAAGAAAAGAATTTTAGAGAAACACACTGAAATATTTTTGGAGTTTTTAGTTTTTTTTCTTGAAGGAAGCAAATTAAAGAAGACAAAACAAAAACGAGAAAAGCTATTTACACGGGAAAGCTCCCAACAAGCAAAAGAAGAAACGGGAAATCTTTTTGGGTTTTCTTTTAATACTACAACTAATTAAGCTAGAAAGAAAAACCGAAAAGAAGCGAGAAATGTTTTTGGATTTTCTCAAAGTTTTTCAAACTCACAAGAGCAAAGCAAGAAAATAAAACTAACATGGATATACAATGAAAAAGGATGAACACCGACAACTGGAATGAAATGTGTGATCATGAATGTAATGTCGGTGAAAAATACGTACTCCCCCAAGCTTAGGCTTTTGCCTAGCTTGGTCTACGGCCATCCGTAGTAGCCATCCGGTCCCATATGAAAGTGCTGAGGCAGCGGCACCTGAGCGTCCCAATCCTGGGCCTCATCCTCTGCCGCTGCCAATGCGTTTCGGTGAGCAACGATGTCCGATGGCATAACAATATATCCATTCCTGGCATGAGAATCAAAAAAAGCAGGTGCAGGCAACGGAATAATATCACGAGGATCCTCACTAAAAACCAAGTTATAACAAATGTGGTGAGGAGGCTCAGGAGCATCAAGAAAGTGGTGGTCCCTCATAGACTGGTGATCTAAGTAAACTCTGGGCAACAAATAATCATGTGGGCATATGTTGACATTAAAACGTCTCGCTAAGCGAGTAGCATAAATACCACCATGAATTTTATCCTTAGTCCTGTTAGTGTGCAAGCGGCGTGCAATGATAGCTCCCAGGTTATAAGTATTGTCATTATGCAGTGCGCGGCGTAAAATGGCAAAGTCAGGTGCACATAGCGCACCACCTTGCTCTCTAGCAATCAAGCATTTCCCTATGAATAAAGCAAAGTAATGAACAACAGGAAATTGCAAGCTAGTGGCTCGGGCTTTCGACACGCCCCTTTCCTCTCCCACAGTTAAAGTGTGGAGGAAGCCGTCAAACTCCTCTGGTCGAGGCTCTCTTATTTCCCCATCAAAGGGGATCAAACATATCTCACAAAATTCAGCAAGCAGTATCTGATGATGTTCATCATATAAATCAAAGCGCACCGCAGGGGGTTCGAGCCTATTCAGGAAATGAAAGTTTTGCACAAAGGAATTCATAAGGATGTGGTGCCGGTCACACTCATCTGTGAGGAAGTCGGTCAAACCGGCATTAGCAACAATTTGCGCGAACTCTTGGTGGAATCCGGCTTCGTTCATGAAGGCATTGTGCGGCCATTCGCACGGCCGGACCTCCGTCCTGCGCGGAATGTTGAGGTCGCTGTCCGAGGAGTCCCCAAGGACTCCCTTGGCGTTCCACTTCAAAGAACTCCTCCGGAAGATATTCATTTTCCTAAGAACAAATTTCTGAAAATTTTTGGGCCACAAAATGATGTTAACAAAACTTCACAAAATCGATAGCAACTACTCATATGGATGTCTAGAGGCTATATCAAGCATTCAAACTACTTGGAACTCAAAGAATTCAACATGCAAGCTCATTTTCAGTAGCACCAAGAGCAGCTAATTATGCAAAATATAATCCACTAGAACAAAAACTAATTGGAGCAATGGAGGAGTCAAATACCAAGTAGCAATCCCCCAAAACAGTTTCGGAAACGGAGCTCCGACCAAAGAGATCAAAAATCTCAGGTTTGGGAGCAAGAACACGAGAGAGAGAGAGCTACCAAGAATTTTTTCTAGAGGTAAGAGACGAAGTGGGCTGAAGGGATAAGTGAGGGGGTCCCTGTGGGGCCCACAAGCCACCAGGGCGCCCCAGGGGGGGTGGCGCGCCCTGGTGCCTCGTGGGCACCTGGGGCATCACCCTGGTATGTTTTTAGTTCCAAAAATTCTTAAATATTCTATAAAAATTAATGTCAAAATTTTATTGCATTCTGAGCACTTTTATTTTTGGGCCATTTTTTATTGCACGGATAATTCAGAAAACAGGATAATCATGGCATTTTATTTTATTAAACTATAATTAACAGAGAGCAAAAGGTAGGTACAGAAAGTTATGCTTACTAAATTCATCAACCACATGCCTCTAAAAAAGAATCCATTAATAAGGTTGATCAAGTCTTATTAACAAACTATTTCCGAGTGACATGAAACCGAAGAATTTTCGTATAACACTAAGTTACCTCAATGGGGATATGCATTTCCCCAACAATAAGAATTTCATATTTCTTTTTGACAGTAGGAAGAGGGAGTTGAAAACTTCCAATAGTAATTGTCGGAGTCTTTTCAATAACATGAATACCATTTACTTGAAATTGTTTCTTCGTAAAGTGCACTGTATGTTCATTACCATTGATATGAAAAGTGACCTTGCTTTTGTTGCAATCAATAACAGCCCCTGCAGTATTCAAAAAGGGTCTACCAAGGATAATCGACATGTTGTCGTCCTCGGGCATATCAAGTATAACAAAGTCTGTTAGGATAGTAACATTTGCAACTACAACGGGCACATCCTCACAAACACCGATAGGAATGACAGTTGATTTGTCAGCCATTTGCAATGATATTTCAGTGGGAGTGAGTTTATTCAAATCAAGTCTTTTATATAAAGAGAAAGGCATAACACTAACACCGGCTCCTAAATCAGACAAAGCAGTTTTGACATAATTCCTTTTAATGGAGCATGGTATAGTTGGTATTCCTGGATCTCCTAGTTTCTTAGGTACTGCATCCTTAAAAGAATAATTTGCAAGCATGGTAGAAATTTCAGCTTCAGATATCTTTCTTTTATTTGTGACAATGTCTTTCATATATTTAGCATAAGGAGGCATCTTTAAAATATCAGTCAAACGAGTACGCAAAAAGACTGGCCGAAGCATTTCAGCAAAGCGTTCAAATTCTTCCTCATCCTTATTCTTAGATGGTTTAGGAGGAAAGGGCATGGGTTTTTGAACCCATGGTTCTCTTTCTTTACCATGTTTTCTAGCAACGAAGTCTCTTTTATCATAACGTTTATTTTTAGAAGGTGGGTTATCAAGATCAACTGCAGGTTCTATTTCAACATCATTATCAGGTTCTTTATCATTATCTGGTTGGGCATCCATATGAGCCTCATCATTATTATTATCATCAGGTGAATGTTCATTAGCAGATTGTGTTTCAGCATCGGAAATAGAAACATCATTATTATCCTCTAAGGGTTTTTCTACCTCAGGTTCACTAGAAGTATGCAAAGTCCTATCATTTTTCTTTTTCTTTTTCTTTTTAGATGGACTAGGTGCATTAACATTAATTCTTTGAGAGTCTTGTTCAATTCTTTTAGGGTGACCTTCAGGATAAAGTGGCTCCTGAGTCATTCTACCTCCTCTAGTCATTACTATAACAACATTTTCATTCATATTGTTATTCATTTCATTGAGCAATTCACTTTGAGATTTAGCAACTTGTTCTAATTGAGTTTGAACCATAGATGCATGTTTACCTACACCTTTGACATCATTAGCAATTCTAAACAACAAGTCACTCAAGCGATCAATCATGTAGGCATTTTGTTTTAATTGTTTCATAACATTTGCATTGAAATGATCTTGCTTAATAATATAATTGTCAAATTCATACAAACATTAACTAGGAGGTTTGTTATAAGGAATATCACCTTCATCAAACTTTATAAGAGAATTTACCTCTACTACCTGTGGAGGTGTGTCAAGACCATGTATTTCTTCAATAGGTGGCAAATTCTTAACATCTTCAGCTTTAATACCTTTTTTCCTTCATACATTTCTTTGCTTCTTGCATATCTTCAGGACTGAGAAATAAAATACCCCTCTTCTTCGGAGTGGGTTTAGGCGGTGGTTCGGTAAGTGTCCAATCATTATCATTCTTCAATATATTATTCAATAGCTCCTCAGCTTGTTCAATAGTTTGTTCCCTGAAAACACAACCAGCACAACTATCTAGGTAGTCCCTAGAAGCATCGGTTAGTCGATTATAAAAGATATCAAGTATTTCATTCTTCTTAAGAGGATGATCAGGCAAAGCATTAAGTAATTGGAGAAGCCTCCCCCAAGCTTGAGGGAGATTCTCTTCTTCAATTTGCACAAAGTTAAATATTTCCTATAAGGCAGCTTGTTTCTTATGAGCAGGAAAATATTTTTCAGAGATGTAATATATCATATCCTGGGGGCTACGCACACAACCAGGAGCAAGAGTATTATACCATATCTTAGCATCACCCTTTAATGAGAAAGGAAATAACTTAAGAATATAGTAATAGCAATTTTTTTCCTCATGAGCAAATAGGGTGGCTATATCATTTAATTTAGTAAGATGTGCCACAACAGTTTCAGTTTCATAGCCATGGAAAGGATCAGATTCAACCAAAGTAATTAACTCAGGATCGACAAAGAATTCATAGTCCTTATTAGTAACAAATATGGGAGAAGTAGCAAACTTAGGATCATATTTCATTCTTTCCCTCATAGATTTTTCTTTCATTTCAGCAAGCAATTTTATAACTTCATCTCTATCATTACAAGCAAGAATGGCTCTAGCCGTCTCCCTATCAAAGACATGTTCATCAGGTGATTCAACTCTAGTGGGAGAGCTAGGCATAATAGGTGAATCATAATTCTCAAGAGTTTCAACATTTTCAATTTCTTTGGCCTTAGCAAGTTGTTCATCAAGAAATTCACCAAGTGGCACAACATTATCAAGCATAGTACTAGCATCATCATAAGTATTATTCATAGCAGAAGCAGTATCATCAATAACTTGCGACATATCAGAATGAATAGCAGGTGGTGGTGTTGCAAGCTTACTCAAAACATAAGGTGAATCAAGTGCGGAGCTAGATGGCAGTTCCTTACCTCCCCTCGTCTTAGAGGGAACGATCTTGGTCTTAGCGTCTTTCAGATTCTTCATAGTGATCAACAAATATAAATCCCAAGTGACTCAGCAAATAGAGCTATGCTCCCCGGCAACGGCGCCAGAAAAAGGTCTTGATAACCCACAAGTATAGGGGATCGCAACAGTTTTCGAGGGTAGAGTATTCAACCCAAATTTATTGATTCAACACAAGGGGAGCCAAAGAATATTTGCAAGTATTAGCAGTTGAGTTGTCAATTCAACCACACCTGGAGACTAAATATCTGCAGCAGAGTGATCAGTAGCACAGTAGTATGGTAGTTTGATAGCAATAGCAATAATAGTAACAGTAACAGTAACGGTAGCAGCAATAGTTTTGTAGCAATTGTGACAGTAGTAGCAACAGTAGTAACTTAGCAAAGAACAATATGTGAAAAGCTCGTAGGCATTGGATCGGTGATTATGTTAGATAACATTTACCATGTAACAGTCATAACCTAGGACGACACAGAACTAGCTCCAATTCATCAATGTAATGTAGGCATGTATTCCGTATATAGTCATACGTGATTGCGATAAGAACTTGCATGACATCTTTTGTCCTACCCTCCCGTGGCAGCAGGGTCCATAAGGAAACTAAGGGATATTAAGGCCTCCTTTTAATAGAGAACCGGAACAAAGCATTAACACATAGTGAATACATGAACTCCTCAAACTACGGTAATCACTGGAAAGAATCCCAATTATTGTCACTTTCGGGTATGCGGATCATAACACATAGCAGGTGCGTATAACTTGCAAGATCGGATCAAGAAAACAAATATATTCATGAAAACATAAATGGTTCAGATCTGAAATCATGGCACTCGGGCCCTAGTGACAAGCATTAAGCGTAGCAAAGTCATAGCAACATCAATCTCAGAACATAGTGGATACTAGGGATCAAGCCCTAACAAAACTAACTCGATTACATGATAAATCTCATCCAACCCATCACCGTCCAGCAAGCCTACGAAGGAATTACTCACAACCGGCGGTGAGCATCATGAAATTGGTGATGAAGGATGGTTGATGATGACGATGAGGGAAGATCCCCCAGTCCGGTGCCCCGAACGGAGTCCAGATCTGGCCTCCCAATGAAGAACAGGAGGTGGCGGCGGCTCCGTATCGTAGAACGCGATGAAACTTCTTCTTCTATTTTTTGTCTGGAATTGTGAATTTATAGGCCTGAGATTAGGGTCAGCGGAGCCACGTGGGCCCCACCAGCCACCAGGGCGCGCCAGGGGGGGTGGCGCGCCCTGGTGCCTCGTGCGCAGCAGGTGGCCCCCCTCCAGTGGATCTTGGCTCTAGTATTTTTTATTTATTCCATAAAAAATCTCCAAAAAGTTTCGTCCAATTCCGAGAACTTTTATTTCTGCACAAAAAACAACACCATGGTAGTTCTGCTGAAAACAGCGTCAGTCCGGGTTAGTTTCATTCAAATCATGCAAATTAGAGTCCAAAACAAGAGCAAAAGTGTTTGAAAATTAGATACGACGGAGACGTATCAGTAATCAAGATGAAGATCTCTGAAGACTTGGCGTACACTTCAAGGTGTATTTGAATGATCAACATGCTTATCCCTAGATTGTAACCGACCATGTGTAAACCCTAGATACCCTGATGCCTATATAAATCGTGGGTTTAGTCTGTAGTGGCACGATCACAAGTTTTAGAGCTTAGAACTCCTTTATACGATCTCGAGGTAGATCATATTGTACTCTATACCCTATCACAATCAATATATCAGAAGCAGGACGTAGGGTTTTACCTCATCAAGAGGGCCCGAACCTGGGTAAACATCATGTCCCTACTTTCTCCTATTACCATCTAGCTCAGATCACCAAGCTTGGAACCCCCTACCCGAGATCTGCCGATTTTAGCACTGACACCCACCCCCAAACCCACAAAAGAAAACATTTGGCTGCCTATCTTTTTCCGCACGAATAGAACCAGGTCCCACCCCTCACCCGCGCGAGCTGGAGAACAGGAGGTGGCGCCCAGGTATGTCCCCCGCATGCCGTCGTCCTCCTCCCTGTACTCCGGCAGACCCATCCGCCCCGCCGCATCTCAATCCCACGTGGTAGCTCCCCTCGCCGGTCCTCCTCCTCCCCTGCTGGCCCTTCTCCTCTACCCATGGCCGCCATGGCCTTGCCCGAGCCGTCCGGCTCCGTTCCTCCTCCTCTTCCCATACTCCGGCGTCCCTCTTCTTATGTGTGTGCATGGTGCAGACTAATAAAGCAAAAGAGAAAGGGATAGATTCTTACAATACAAAAGCAGTGAAGCACTGGGATTCCATATCTACCATATTCAAATATCATGCCGATGGTGAAGGTGCCTAAGACAGGTGTTGAGATTGTTGCAGATCCAGAAGAACCAATTGAAATTGAAGTGGCACCAAAGAGACAACGAACATGTGATGCCATTATGTGCATGATTGGAGAAATGAAGACTACTTTTAAGGATGCTTCGAAGACAACCCATCCACTTCCATCACCAAAGGCTACTACTCCTTCTGAAATAATTGCTTCACTTCAGTTGATACCATATTTGGTGGAACCTGACATTTTGCGTTCTTATGAGAAATTGATTCTTAATGAGCGTTTGTTTGAAGCTCTAATGGAGTTGCCCATGCACATGGGGAAAGCTTGGCAGCTATTGTTGCCTTGAAGTTATGCAAATGTTGTTTGCCATCCAAAATGATTCCATATTGAAACCCCTATAAGATTCCATGAGCCAATTCAATAAACACCTAGACAATCAAAGTTGTATTCATGTCTATTACAGTTTTCTGGCTGAATTGGTATTGAAACCAATTCAATATGAATGCCTCCAATACGGACATCCAAACATAGCGTTAATAAAAATGACCGGCAACACTTGTCGCTTGTTCTTGAAAAATGGAAACAAAAGGGCACAGTGTTGGTTCTTGAAAAAGGGAAACAAAAGGGCACAGGACTCGACTGCCGACTCTTAAGGCGGTTGAGCTGCAGCTAGTCCTCTACCACGGCGAGGGCGGCGGGATAATGGCGGTGCACGAGTTCAACGGCGAACTGACGATGTCTATGGGCATCTGCGTGGCGGCCGGGCGTGTGTCGTTGAGTTGTGCTGCCCCAGAATTTCTTCGTCATATTTCTTGATTTGTTTTATTTTCAATTTGCTCTCGTAGAACTTGGTCCAGAGCTCGTCCAGGAAGCCCTATGAGCTGCTGGCCTGCTGCATTTCCTTGTTCATATGGGTCGTTGCTACTTGTGAGCTGCGTTGGGATTTCCCCGAAGAGGAGGGGATGATGCAGTACAGTAGAGATAAGTATTTCCCTCAGTTATGAAACCAAGGTTATCAATCCAGTAGGAGAATCACGCAACAACTCGTTAGCAGTACCTGCATACATAATAACAAATCCTCGCTCGCAACGCGAACAAGGGGTTGTCAATCCCTTGGCGGTTAATTGCAAGATTAAATTGTATGGTGATAGATAGATGGATCGAACAAAAATACAAAATAAAATAAATAAAGTAAAATTACAGCAAGGTATTTTTGAGATTTTTAATATAAGATAAAAGTAGACCCGGGGGCCATAGTTTTCACTAGAGGCTTCTCTCTTGAAAATAGCATACGGTGGGTGAACAAATTACTGTTGGGTAATTGATAGAAAAGCAAATAATCATGACGATATCCAAGGCAATGATCATGTATATAGGCATCACGTCCGAGACAAGTAGACCGAAAGGATTCTGCATCTACTACTATTACTCCACACATCGACCGCTATCCAGCATGCATCTAGAGTATTAAGTTAATAAAGAACGGAGTAACGCCTTAAGCAAGATGACATGATGTAGACAAAGTCTTTGCCGTCTGCGATTTTTTTTACAGACGGCAAAGTGAGCTCTTTGCCGTCTATAAAAAAAATCGTAGACGGCAAAGCATCTTTGCCGTCAGCCGTTCTTTGCCGTTAGCAGATGTCGACAAAATTGGTCTTTGCCGTCTGCCCTGACGAAATGCTGACGGCAAAGAGCAGTACTAACGGCAAATCTCCTCTTTCCTGTAGTGAAACTCATGCATGAATAAACCCCATCTTTTTACCCTTAATAGTAATGATACATACGTGTCATGTCCCTTTCTGTCACAGGGATTGAGCACCGCAAGATCGAACCCATTACAAAGTACCTCTCCCATTGCAAGATAAATCAATCTAGTTGGCCAAACCAAATCAATAGATTGGAGAGAAATACGAAGCTATAACAATCATGCATAAAAGAGTTCAGAGAAGACTCAAATAATATTTATGGATAATTTGATCATAAACTCACAATTCATCGGATCCCAACAAACACACCGCAAAAAGTGATTACATCGGATAGAACTCCAAGAACATCGAGGAGAACATTGTATTGAAGATCAGAAAGAGAGAAGAAGCCATCTAGCTACTAACTATGTGTAACACCCCTGAGTAATGAGCCACAGTGATCTTCAAATTAGTGCTAAGCTAATTTGTTTTTGCAAAGAATGATCACAGTGAAATCATATCTCATTTCAAATTCCTTCACTGAATTCAAATTCAAATGCAAGTGAAATTTGAAATTGCACAAAAGTTGTTGGAAAAATGTTCATCATTTAGCAAATATGTCAAAACAATTTGTTGTTAAGAAAAACAACATCACCATGTTGCAAAAATGAGCATTAGCATTTAAAATAGTGCTATTGCAGCAATTTAAAATGCAAATTCATTTATGAAAATTCCAAATGGATTCATCTTGCTCCCAAAATATTTGTGACAGTACCTAAAAATGCAATGTATTTATTGGGCTTAGATCCACATTTTTCTAAAATGTTTGGTGACCCACAGAAATCATTTACTGCCTCTGATTTGAAATAAATGGAAAAAGGCAAAAAATGAAAAGGGGCTAAGGCCTTACCTGGCACTGGGTCGAGCCGGCCCAGCCCACCCCACTGCTCGTCTACCTGCTCCCGCCTCGGTGTCGGGCGCGCCATGGCCAGGAGCTCGCCGCACCGCCGCTTCTCGCCGCGTGGAGTTGCAGGGACGCCAGGGAGGATAAGCCCGAGCTCACCTGTCCCTCCCCCTCCCCCCTAGCCATTCCTCTCCTCCTCGCTCGTCTCTCTCCCTCTCATTCTTCTCTGCCCGTGCGGGATCGTCGCCGTCCGCCATCGCAGCCGTGGCCTCCGTGCCTCCCGTGCAGCCCTGCCGTGCCCGTCGTCTCCGCCTCGTTCGGCTACGTCGTCTACAGCTCGCCATTTTTCTCGGGGAGGACCACACGGACGGGATCGAGGTCGTCTTCAACCTCTTTGTCGCCGGCGATCCCCATCGTTTCCGGCGACCCACTGCGCTCCTAAGCCGTCAACGGCCTTCCGTGGCCTCTCGGTGAGCTTTCGATCCTCTCCCCTCCCCGCTAGCCGTCTCTTTCGCCCCCTAGCTCTCGCTTCCGACGCAGCCGAGCCCAACGCCGCTGAGCTCGTCGCCGTCCACGTTCCGATGACCGAACGCCCGTGCAACCGTGTCCAACTAGTTCGCACGCACGCGTAGATCGTCTCGACCCCTCTAGTTCGAGCCAACGCGCGCGGCTTTGTCGATTTCACCGTCGCCCGAAAACTTAATTAGTTAAACTAATAGCCACTGACATGTGGGGCCCAGTAGCTAATTACCCTAATTAGTTAATTTTAACCACTGATTAGCCACTGTGTCTATGACATGCGGGACCCATTGGTCAGGTTTGACCCTGACCAGCTGGGTTTGACCGCTGACGTCACTATGACATCATGCTAACGTCATCCAACACTATTCTGGATAATTCGAATTTGAATATTTTAAATAATTCCAGAAATTTTAGAAAACTGTTTAAATCTTTGAAAAATCATAGAATAAAAACCGTAGCTCGGATCGAAAAACTTTCTACATGAAAGTTGATCAGAAAAACGAGACAAATCCGAATATGTGATCAAAATGCTTGACCAACACTCCTAACTACCTGAACATGGAACCTTCCCCTCCGGTTCAGTTTTCCGAAATTCGCCTAAATGCCGGGAAAATATCCTAGATATTTTCCCGCTTCGTCTGCGACATATAGCAAATGCATTAGGTCACCACTAACACTGCATATCATCATGAATTGCATCTGTATTCCTTGTAATTTCTTTTATTTATTGTTTCTCCCCCCCTCTTCTTATCGAATAGCCCCCGAGACCGACGCAGCTCCGGAGACCGACTACATCCCCGACGACCCTTCCTTTGCCGCCGAGCAACCAGGCAAGCAAACCCCCTTGAGCATGCCTATATCACCTATTCTTTCTCCCTCCTGCTTGCATTAGAATTTGCTACTGCATTTGTTTGATCCTATTCTGATGCATAGCCTGTTTTTGTAAACTGCTTTTTGATACTTTACCTGATATCCTAAATGCTTAGTATAGGTCGGCAGTAAACCATATGTGGCCCCTCCACCTTGTCCTAGTTGCCCCGCTTAGTTACCAATGCCCCGCTCGATGTGATCGACGGCTGAGAGTTGCACATCACTACACAACGCCCTTAGTTGCTCGACTCCGCAGAGCTAATATCGAGTGCCGAGGGTGATACCTCTTATCCCACTCCTGATGTTGCCTCTGTGGTACAGCTAGTCGGTTGTGGGTTATGAGGGTGATTCCTCTTCCACCACCTCCGATGAAGCTTCTGTCGTGCAACCCCTCAAGTGTGAATCCATCGAGGGTGATTCCTCCGGGTTCACGTTGACAGTAGCATCGAGTGGGAATCCATCGAGGGTGATTCCTCGGATTACCCTCTTGATGTTACGGACACATGGATACATTTAACTGTTGCCCCTTGTACTGTTATGGCGGGACTGAAGGGACAGGCGGTACCACCCCGGTAGAGGTGGACCTGAGTTCCCGACAGTCTCCTGGGAAGTCGAGTTGTCCTGGAAGGCACCCGTGAGATAAATACGAGGCGCGGCCGGGCAGGCAGAGACCGCCCTAGAGAGGGATGGGCCTGACCCTTGTTGCACTTCCTCGAGACGGGGCGGCAGGAGTACTAATCGTCGCCGCGAGCTCCTAATAATGCACTAACGGATTTGGGTATTGATTTGAGTTGGCCAATGGCCTATACGCACTACCACCACGTGGGATAATGGTTTAATGGGCCCTCTGCAACATATGTATCAGCCGAAAGCTCTATCAGACGTCCAGTTCAGCATTGTGGCACGGTTGGATCGTGCCATCCAAGTAGAGGTGGGGCTGGTATCCACCGTCCTCACAACGACCCGGAGTGCAAAGGGGGATGGGCCCAAGAAACCTATGCATTTAGGATGTAGAATGGCGGGGACCTCTCTGCTGAACTCTAGGTAGGGCTGCGGTGTGTCGATCAGCCGAGGCCGGACATGACCCAGAAAAGTGTGTCCCGCCAGAGTTAATCGAGCGTGTTGGGTAACAGTAGTGCACCCCTGCAGGGAAGATTATCTATTCGAATAGCCGTGTCCACGGTAACAGGATGCTCAGTGTTGTATCCCGATCTGCTAGAACTTAAACTGGATACTTGTTAATTTAATTTAAGCTACGGGATTGCTTTCTCGCAAGGAGTCGAGGAAGGATCCCTAGGCTTTGCTACAACATGCTTGCTACTTTAATTATGTACTAATCTGCACTCTTCTTATGCTGCAAGACCGGTGAAGATGCTAGTCTTCGATAGGCTAGGCTCTCCCCGCTATTCTGGCATTGCTGCAGTTCAGTCCACCGTTACAGCCTTTCTTTGATACCGATGCATATGTAGTTTAGATCTGATGTAAGTCTTGCGAGTACTTTGGATGAGTACTCACGGTTGCTTTGCTTCCCCTTTTCCTCCATACCCGATTGCTGCGACCAGATGACGAATCCCCGGAGTCAGCTGCCCCAGTCGACGACTACTACTACCCCTCTGGTGGAGCCTACTACTACGTGGAGACCGCCGACGACCAGGAGTAGATAGGAGGCTCCCAGGCAGGAGGCCTGCGCCTTTTCGATCAGTGTCGTTGTTTTTGCCCCGCCTTCTTAAGGCTTATTTTGTTTATCTTTTATATCTGTATTCAGATATCTGATGCTTCCGCTAATGCTTGTATGACATCAAGCTTATGTATTCGAGCCCTCCAGGCCCCTAGCTTGTAATATAAAGCTTATATTATTTTATTTTGTGTAGAGCTGTGTTGTGATATCTTCAAGTGAGTCCCTAGGCATGATTGTGTGCATTTGCGTGTATGATTAGTACACAATTAAGTCAGGGGCGTCACAAGTTGGTATCAGAGCCGACTGCCTGTAGGAAGCCCCTTTCCAACTCCTTGGCCGAAGTTGAGTCTAGTCCTTGAAAAATGATTTTACTAACATGGCTGTGTGGCTTACGGGCCCACGTCGCCACTGGGTGGTATTAGGATCTTTTATTCCTCTCCTTTACTTTGGGATTCTGATTCCTCTTCCTTTCGGGTTAAATGGTTTTACTAAGTGTGACATTAGGTTCTCGTATTCACATCCACCCGGAGAGCTGGATTGTCTGCAACTATCCCTTTTCATTGGTCTGTTTAATCTGATAATCACCATTTTCTTTTCCATTGGTCTGTTTAACCTTTCTGGTAATCTGTCTTTATCTGAGCAGTGATAATTCCCTGCATAATTCACACCCCCAAATAAAGGCTTGTCACTATTGTTGATGACATTCGGTAACCATCGATGGACTAGAACCTTGCCTATTGGTCCGCCTCATTTTAACGAGCAGGAAAATGGTTCTCTTCGTTCCCCGCCCTTGGTACCGACATTGTTGTCAACATAATTGACATACTTTCTTCTGATACGTCTTGTTGTCGACACTCATCACAGTTCCACAGGATCGAAACCTGACTCTCCTGTACATCCTTAATCCCGAAGATACCCCTTACCCCACCTCTTAAATCTCGGGATGAGATTTCTTGAAGTGGGGGAGAATTGTAACACCCCTGAGTAATGAGCCACAGTGATCTTCAAATTAGTGCTAAGCTAATTTGTTTTTGCAAAGAATGATCACAATGAAATCATATCTCATTTCAAATTCCTCCACTGAATTCAAATTAAAATGCAAGTGAAATTTGAAGTTGCACAAAAGTTGCTGGAAAAATGTTCATCATTTAGCAAATATTTCAAAACAATTTGTTGTTAAGAAAAACAACATCACCATGTTGCTAAAATGAGCATTAGCATTTAAAACAGTGCTATTCCAGCAATTTAAAATGCAAATTCATATATGAAAATTCCAAATGGATTCATCTTGCTCCCAAAATATTTGTGACAGTGCCTAAAAATGCAATGTATTTATTGGGCTTAGATCCACATTTTTCTAAAATGTTTGGTGACCCACAGAAATCATTTACTGCCTCTGATTTTAAATAAATGGAAAAAGGCAGAAAATTAAAAGGGGCTAAGGCCTTACCTGGCACTGGGTCGAGCCGGCCCAGCCCACCCCACTGCTCGTCTACTTGCTCCCGCCTCGGTGTCGGGCACGCCATGGCCAGGAGCTTGCCGCACTGTCGCTTCTCGCCGCGTGGAGCTGTAGGGACGCCAGGGAGGATAAGGCCGAGCTCACCTGCCCCTCCCCCTCCCCCTGGCCAGTCCTCTCCTCCTCACTCGTCTCTCTCCCTCTCGTTCTTCTCTGCCCGTGCGGGATCGTCGCCGTCCGCCGTCGCAGCCGTGGCCTCCGTGCCTCCCGTGCAGCCCCGCCGTGCTCGTCGTCTCCGCCTCGTTCGGCTACGTCATCTACAGCTCGCCATTTTGCTCGGGGAGGACCACACGGACAGGATCGAGGTCGTCTTCAACCTCTCTGTCGCCGGCGACCCCCGTCGTTTCCGGCGAACCCCTGCGCTCCTAAGCCATCAACGGCCTTCCGTGGCCTCTCGGTGAGCTTCCGATCCTCTCCCCTCCCCGCTAGCCGTCTCTTTCGCCCCCTAGCTCTCGCTTCCGACGCGGCCGAGCCCAACGCCACTGAGCTCGTCGCCGGCCACGTTCCGATGACCGAACGCCCGTGCAACCGTGTCCAACTAGTTCGCATGCACGCGTAGATCATCTCCATCCCTCTAGTTCGAGCCAACGCGCGCGGCTTCGTCGATTTCACCGTCGTCCGAAAACCACCGCCGCCAACGTCGTCGCCGGCGACGTTCCGGCCACCCCCTAGTCCAACCGGTGGCGCCACTCGACGCGCGGGCTCGCTGGCTTTCGAACGCACCCGGCCGTGGTCCAAATGGGCCACCACAGGCGACACCCGAGCTCGCCGGAGCCCTCCGCCGCGTCCGGGGCTCGCCGGAGTGTTTTCCGGCACCGGCGTCCGACGTTGCGTGGCCGGGGGCCCACCTGGATCACTGCCAGCGGGTCCCCTGGCCACGGTTGACCAGTTGACACTGACTTGTGGGGCCCCCGCTGTTAACTAACTAATTAACCCATTTTTACTTAAAACTTAATTAGTTAAACTAATAGCCACTGACATGTGGGGCCCAGTAGCTAATTACCCTAATTAGTTAATTTTAACCACTGATTAGCCACTCTGTCTATGACATGCGGGACCCATTGGTTAGGTTTGACCCTGACCAGCTGGGTTTGACCGCTGACGTCACTATGACATCATGCTAACGTCATCCAACACTATTCTGGATAATTCTAATTTAAATATTTTAAATAATTCCAGAAATTTTATAAAACTGTTTAAATCTTTGAAAAATCATAGAAAATAAACCGTAGCTCGGATCGAAAAACTTTCTACATGAAAGTTGATCAGAAAAACGAGACAAATCCGAATATGTGATCAAAATGCTTGACCATCACTCCTAACTACCTGAACATGGAACCTTCCCCTCCGGTTCAGTTTTCCGAAATCCGCCTAAACGCCGGGAAAATATCCTAGATATTTTCCCGCTTCGTCTGCGACATATAGCAAATGCATTAGGTCACCACTAACACTGCATATCATCATGACATGCATCTGTATTGCCTGTAATTGCTTTTATTTATTGTTTCTTCCCCCCTCTTCTTATCCAATAGCCCCCGAGACCGACACAGCTCCGGAGACCGACTACATCCCCAACGACCCTTCCTTTGCCACTGAGCAACCAGGCAAGCAAACCCCCATGAGCATGCCTATATCACCTATTCTTTCTCCCTCCTACTTGCATTAGAATTTGCTACTACATTTGTTTGATCCTATTCTGATGCATAGCCTGTTTTTGTAAACTGCTTTTTGATACTTTACCTGATATCCTAAATGCTTAGTATAGGATGGCAGTAAACCATATGTGGCCCCTCCACCTTGTCCTAGTTGCCCCGCTTAGTTACCAGTGCCCCGCTCGATGTGATCGACGGGCCGAGACCTGCACATCACTACACAACCCCCTTAGTTGCTCGACTCCGCAGACCTAATATCGAGTGCCGAGGGTGATACCTCTTATCCCACTCCTGATGTTGCCTCTGTGGTACAGCTAGTTGGTTGTGGGTTATGAGGGTGATTCCTCTTCCACCACCTCCGATGAAGCTTCTGTCGTGCAACCGCTCAAGTGTGAATCCATCGAGGGTGATTCCTCTGGGTTCACCTTGACAGTAGCATCGAGTGGGAATCCATCGAGGGTGATTCCTTGGATTACCCTCTTGATGTTACGGACACAGGGATACATTTAACTGTTGCCCCCTTGTACTGTTATGGCGGGACTGAAGGGACAGGCGGTACCACCCCGGTAGAGGTGGACCTGAGTTCCCGACAGTCTCCTAGGAAGTCGGGTTGTCCTGGAAGGCACCCGTGAGATAATTATGAGGCGCGGCCGGGCAGGCAGAGACCGCCCTAGAGAGGGATGGGCCTGACCCTTGTTGCACTTCCTCGAGACGGGGCGGCAGGAGTACTAATCGTCGCTGCGAGCTCCTAATAATGCACTAACGGATTTGGGTATTGATTTGAGTTGGCCACTGGCCTATACGCACTACCACCACGTGGGATAATGGTTTAATGGGCCCTCTACAACATATGTATCAGCCGAAAGCTCTATCAGACGTCCAGTTCAGCATTGTGGCACGGTCGGATCGTGCCATCCAAGTAGAGGTGGCGCTGGTATCCACCATCCTCACAACGACCCGGAGTGCAAAGGGGGATGGGCCCAAGAAACCTACGCATTTAGGATGTAGAATGGCGGGGACCTCTCTGCTGAACTCTAGGTAGGGCTGCGGCGTGTCGATCAGCCGAGGCCGGGCATGACCCAGAAAAGTGTGTCCCGCCAGAGTTAATCGAGCGTGTTGGGTAACAGTAGTGCACCCCTGCAGGGAAGATTATCTATTCGAATAGCCGTGTCCACGGTAACAGGACGCTCAGTGTTGTATCCCGATCTGCTAGAACTTAAACTGGATACTTGTTAATTTAATTTAAGCTACGGGATCGCTTTCTCGCAGGGAGTCGAGGAAGGATCCCTAGGCTTTGCTACAACATGCTTGCTACTTTAATTATGTACTAATCTGCAATCTTCTTGTGCTGCAAGACCGCTGAAGATGCTAGTCTTCGATAGGCTAGGCTCTCCCCTCTATTCTGGCATTGCTGCAGTTCAGTCCACCGTTACAGCCTTTCTTTGATACCGATGCATATGTAGTTTAGATCTGATGTAAGTCTTTCGAGTACTTTGGATGAGTACTCACGGTTGCTTTGCTTCCACTTTTCCTCCATACCCGATTGCTGCGACCAGATGACGGAGCCCCGGAGTCAGCTGCCCCAGTCGACGACTACTACTACCCCTTTGGTGGAGCCGACTACTACGTGGAGACCGCCGACGACCAGGAGTAGATAGGAGGCTCCCAGGCAGGAGGCCTGCGCCTTTTCGATCAGTGTCGTTGTTTTTGCCCCGCCTTCTTAAGGCTTATTCTGTTTATCTTTTATATCTGTATTCAGATATCTGATGCTTCCGCTAATGCTTGTATGACATCAAGCTTATGTATTCGAGCCCTCCAGGCCCCTAGCTTGTAATATAAAGCTTATATTATTTTATTTTGTGTAGAGTTGTGTTGTGATATCTTCAAGTGAGTCCCTAGGCATGATTGTGTGCATTTGCGTGTATGATTAGTACACGATTAAGTCAGGGGCGTCACAAGTTGGTATCAGAGCCGACTGCCTGTAGGAAGCCCCTTTCCAACTCCTTGGCCGAAGTTGAGTCTAGTCCTTGAAAAATGATTTTACTAACATGGCTGTGTGGCTTACGGGCCCACGTCGCCACTGGGTGGTATTAGGATCTTTTATTCCTCTCCTTTACTTTGGTATTCTGATTCCTCTTCCTTTCGGGTTAAATGATTTTACTAAGTGTGACATTATGTTCTCGTATTCACATCCACCCGGAGAGCTGGATTGTCTGCAACTATCCCTTTTCATTGGTCTGTTTAATCTGATAATCACCATTTTCTTTTCCATTGGTCAGTTTAACCTTTCTGGTAATCTGTCTTTATCTGAGCAGTGATAATTCCCTGCATAATTCACACCCCCAAATAAAGCCTTGTCACTATTGTTGATGACATTCGGTAACCATCGATGGACGAGAACCTTGCCTATTGGTCCGCCTCGTTTTAACGAGCAGGAAAATGGTTCTCTTCGTTCCCCGCCCTTGGTACCGACATTGTTGTCAACATAATTGACATACTTTCTTCTGACACGTCTTGTTGTCGACACTCATCACAGTTCCACAGGATCGAAACCTGACTCTCCTGTACATCCTTAATCCCGAAGATACCCCTTACCCCACCTCTTAAATCTCGGGATGAGATTTCTTGAAGTGGGGGAGAATTGTAACACCCCTGAGTAATGAGCCACAGTGATCTTCAAATTAGTGCTTAGCTAATTTGTTTTTGCAAAGAATGATCACAGTGAAATCATATCTCATTTCAAATTCCTTCACTGAATTCAAATTCAAATGCAAGTGAAATTTGAAATTGCACAAAAGTTGTTGGAAAAATGTTCATCATTTTGCAAATATTTCAAAACAATTTGTTGTTAAGAAAAACAACATCACCATGTTGCAAAAATGAGCATTAGCATTTAAAACAGTGCTATTGAAGCAATTTAAAATGCAAATTCATTTATGAAAATTCCAAATGGATTCATCTTGCTCCCAAAATATTTGTGACAGTACCTAAAAATGCAATGTATTTATTGGGCTTAGATCCACATTTTTCTAAAATGTTTGGTGACCCACAGAAATCATTTACTGCCTCTGATTTTAAATAAATGGAAAAAGGCAAAAAATGAAAAGGGGCTAAGGCCTTACCTGGCACTGGGTCGAGCCGGCCCAGCCCACCCCACTGCTCGTCTACCTGCTCCCGCCTCGGTGTCGGGCGCGCCATGGCCAGGAGCTCGCCGCGCCACCGCTTCTCGCCGCGTGGAGCTGCAGGGACGCCAGGGAGGATAAGGCCGAGCTCACCTGCCCCGAGCCCTCCCCCCTAGCCATTCCTCTCCTCCTCGCTCGTCTCTCTCCCTCTCATTCTTCTCTGCCCGTGCGGGATCGTCGCCGTCCGCCATCGCAGCCGTGGCCTCCGTGCCTCCCGTGCAGCCCTGCCGTGCCCGTCGTCTCCGCCTCGTTCGGCTACGTCGTCTACAGCTCGCCATTTTGCTCGGGGAGGACCACACGGACGGGATCGAGGTCGTCTTCAACCTCTTTGTCGCCGGCGATCCCCGTCGTTTCCGGCGACCCCCTGCGCTCCTAAGCCGTCAACGGCCTTCCGTGGCCTCTCGGTGAGCTTCCGATCCTCTCCCCTCCCCGCTAGCCGTCTCTTTCGCCCCCTAGCTCTCGCTTCCGACGCAGCCGAGCCCAACGCCGCTGAGCTCGTCGCCGGCCACGTTCCGATGACCGAACGCCCGTGCAACCGTGTCCAACTAGTTCGCACGCACGCGTAGATCGTCTCCATCCCTCTAGTTCGAGCCAATGCGCGCGGCTTCGTCGATTTCACCGTCGCCCGAAAACCACCGCCGCCAACGTCGTCGCCGGCGACGTTCTAGCCACCCCCTGGTCCAACCGGTGGCGCCACTCGACGCGCGGGCTCGCTGGCTTTCGAACGCACCCGGCCGTGGTCCAAATGGGCCACCACAGGCGAAACCCGAGCTCGCCGGAGCCCTCCGCCGCGTCCGGGGCTCGCCGGAGTGTTTTCCGGCGGCGGCGCCCGACGTGGCGTGGCCGGGGGCCCACCTGGGTCACTATCAGCGGGTCCCCTGGCCACGGTTGACCAGTTGACCACGGACAACCCCCGCTGATGTGGCATCGACTTCCACTGACATGTGGGCCTGCGCGACTAATTACTGTTAGTGGTTAGTTTAGTTAAACTGTTTGATTAGTCACTCACACTGACATGTGGGCCCCCCGCTGTTAACTAACTAATTAACCCGTTTTTAATTAAAACTTAATTAGTTAAACTAATAGCCACTGACATGTGGGGCCCAGTAGCTAATTACCCTAATTAGTTAATTTTAGCCACTGATTAGCCACTGTGTCTATGACATGCGGGACCCATTGGTCAGGTTTGACCCTGACCAGCTGGGTTTGACCGCTGACGTCACTATGACATCACGCTAACGTCATCCAACACTATTCTGGATAATTCGAATTTAAATATTTTAAATAATTCCAGAAATTTTAGAAAACAGTTTAAATCTTTGAAAAATCATAGAAAATAAACCGTAGCTCGGATCGAAAAACTTTCTACATGAAAGTTGATCAGAAAAACGAGACAAATCCGAATATGTGATCAAAATGCTTGACCATCACTCCTAACTACCTGAACATGGAACCTTCCCCTCCGGTTCAGTTTTCCGAAATTCGCCTAAACGCCGGGAAAATATCCTAGATATTTTCCCGCTTCGTCTGCGACATATAGCAAATGCATTAGGTCACCACTAACACTGCATATCATCATGACATGCATCTGTATTGCTTGTAATTGCTTTTATTTATTGTTTCTTGCCCCCCTCTTCTTATCCAATAGCCCCCGAGACCGACGCAGCTCCGGAGACCGACTACATCCCCGACGACCTTTCCTTTGCCGCCGAGCAACCAGCCAAGCAAACCCCCTTGAGCATGCCTATATCACCTATTCTTTCTCCCTCCTGCTTGCATTAGAATTTGCTACTGCATTTGTTTGATCCTATTCTGATGCATAGCCTGTTTTTGTAAACTGCTTTTTGATACTTTACCTGATATCCTAAATGCTTAGTATAGGTTGGCAGTAAACCATATGTGGCCCCTCCACCTTGTCCTAGTTGCCCCGCTTAGTTACCAGTGCCCCGCTCGATGTGATCGACGGCTGAGACCTGCACATCACTACACAACCCCCTTAGTTGCTCGACTCCGCAGAGCTAATATGGAGTGCCGAGGGTGATACCTCTTATCCCACTCCTGATGTTGCCTCTGTGGTACAGCTAGTCGGTTGTGGGTTATGAGGGTGATTCCTCTTCCACCACCACCGATGAAGCTTCTGTCGTGCAACCCCTCAAGTGTGAATCCATCGAGGGTGATTCCTCCAGGTTCACCTTGACAGTAGCATCGAGTGGGAATCCATCGAGGGTGATTCCTCGGATTACCCTCTTGATGTTACGGACACACGGATACATTTAACTGTTTCCCCTTGTACTGTTATGGCGGGACTGAAAGGACAGTCGGTACCACCCCGGTAGAGGTGGACCTGAGTTCCTGACAGTCTCCTGGGAAGTCGAGTTGTCCTGGAAGGCACCCGTGAGATAATTACGAGGCGCGGCCGGGCAGGCAGAGACCGCCCTAGAGAGGGATGGGCCTGACCCTTGTTGCACTTCCTCGAGACGGGGCGGCAGGAGTACTAATCGTCGCCGCGAGCTCCTAATAATGCACTAACGGATTTGGGTATTGATTTGAGTTGGCCACTGGCCTATACGCACTACCACCACGTGGGATAATGGTTTAATGGGCCCTCTGCAACATATGTATCAGCCGAAAGCTCTATCAGACGTCCAATTCAGCATTGTGGCACGGTCGGATCGTGCCATCCAAGTAGAGGTGGCGCTGGTATCCACCGTCCTCACAACGACCCGGAGTGCAAAGGGGGATGGGCCCAAGAAACCTACGCATTTAGGATGTAGAATGGCGGGGACCTCTCTGCTGAACTCTAGGTAGGGCTGCGGTGTGTCGATCAGCCGAGGCCGGGCATGACCCAGAAAAGTGTGTCCCGCCAGAGTTAATCGAGCGTGTTGGGTAACAGTAGTGCACCCCTGCAGGGAAGATTATCTATTCGAATAGCCGTGTCCACGGTAACAGGACGCTCAGTGTTGTATCCCGATCTACTAGAACTTAAACTGGATACTTGTTAATTTAATTTAAGCTACGGGATAGCTTTCTCGTAGGGAGTCGAGGAAGGATCCCTAGGCTTTGCTACAACATGCTTGCTACTTTAATTATGTACTAATTTGCACTCTTCTTATGCTGCAAGACCGGTGAAGATGCTAGTCTTCGATAGGCTAGGCTCTCCCCTCTATTCTGGCATTGCTGCAGTTCAGTCCACCGTTACAGCCTTTCTTTGATACCGATGCATATGTAGTTTAGATCTGATGTAAGTCTTGCGAGTACTTTGGATGTGTACTCACGGTTGCTTTGCTTCCCCTTTTCCTCCATACCCGATTGCTGCGACCAGATGACGGATCCCCGGAGTCAGCTGCCCCAGTCGACGACTACTACTACCCCTCTGGTGGAGCCTACTACTACGTGGAGACCGCCGACGACCAGGAGTAGATAGGAGGCTCCCAGGCAGGAGGCCTGCGCCTTTTCGATCAGTGTCGTTGTTTTTGCCCCGCCTTCTTAAGGCTTATTCTGTTTATCTTTTATATCTATATTCAGATATCTGATGCTTCCGCTAATGCTTGTATGACATCAAGCTTATGTATTCGAGCCCTCCAGGCCCCTAGCTTGTAATATAAAGCTTATATTATTTTATTTTGTGTAGAGCTGTGTTGTGATATCTTCAAGTGAGTCCCTAGGCATGATTGTGTGCATTTGCGTGTATGATTAGTACACGATTAAGTCAGGGGCGTCACAAGTTGGTATCAGAGCCGACTGCCTGTAGGAAGCCCCTTTCCAACTCCTTGGCCGAAGTTGAGTCTAGTCCTTGAAAAATGATTTTACTAACATGTCTGTGTGGCTTACGGGCCCACGTCGCCACTGGGTGGTATTAGGATCTTTTATTCCTCTCCTTTACTTTGGGATTCTGATTCCTCATCCTTTCGGGTTAAATGATTTTACTAAGTGTGACATTAGGTTCTCGTATTCACATCCACCCGGAGAGCTGGATTATCTGCAACTATCCCTTTTCATTGGTCTGTTTAATCTGATAATCACCATTTTCTTTTCCATTGGTCTGTTTAACCTTTCTGGTAATCTGTCTTTATCCGAGCAGTGATAATTCCCAGCATAATTCACACCCCCAAATAAAGCCTTGTCACTATTGTTGATGACATTCGGTAACCATCGATGGACGAGAACCTTGCCTATTGGTCCGCCTCGTTTTAACGAGCAGGAAAATGGTTCTCTTCATTCCCCGCCCTTGGTACCGACATTGTTGTCAACATAATTGACATACTTTCTTCTGACATGCCTTGTTGTCGACACTCATCACAGTTCCACAGGATCGAAACCTGACTCTCCTGTACATCCTTAATCCCGAAGATACCCCTTACCCCACCTCTTAAATCTCGGGATGAGATTTCTTGAAGTGGGGGAGAATTGTAACACCCCTGAGTAATGAGCCACAGTGATCCTCTAATTAGTGCTAAGCTAATTTGTTTTTGCAAAGAATGATCACAGTGAAATCATATCTCATTTCAAATTCCTCCACTGAATTCAAATTCAAATGCAAGTGAAATTTGAAGTTGCACAAAAGTTGCTGGAAAAATGTTCATCATTTAGCAAATATTTCAAAACAATTTGTTGTTAAAAAAACAACATCACCATGTTGCTAAAATGAGCATTAGCATTTAAAACAGTGCTATTCCAGCAATTTAAAATGCAAATTCATTTATGAAAATTCCAAATGGATTCATCCTGCTCCCAAAATATTTGTGACAGTGCCTAAAAATGCAATGTATTTATTGGGCTTAGATCCACATTTTTCTAAAATGTTTGGTGACCCACAGAAATCATTTACTTCCTCTGATTTTAAATAAATGGAAAAAGGCAGAAAATGAAAAGGGGCTAAGGCCTTACCTGGCACTGGGTCGAGCCGGCCCAGCCCACCCCACTGCTCGTCTACCTGCTCCCGCCTCGGTGTCGGGCACGCCATGGCCAGGAGCTCGCCGCGCTGCCGCTTCTCGCCGCGTGGAGCTGTAGGGACGCCAGGGGGGATAAGGCCGAGCTCACCTGCCCCGAGCCCTCCCCCTGGCCATTCCTCTCCTCCTCACTCGTCTCTCTCCCTCTCGTTCTTCTCTGCCCGTGCGGGATCGTCGCCGTCCGCCGTCGCAGCCGTGGCGTCCGTGCCTCCCGTGCAGCCCCGCCGTGCTCGTCGTCTCCGCCTCGTTCGGCTACGTCGTCTACAGCTTGCCATTTTGCTCGGGGAGGACCACACAGACGGGATCGAGGTCGTCTTCAACCTCTCTGTCACCGGCGATCCCCGTCGTTTCCGGCGAACCCCTGCGCTCCTAAGCCGTCAACGGCCTTCCTTGGCCTCTCGGTGAGCTTCCGATCCTCTCCCCTCCCCGCTAGCCGTCTCTTTCGCCCCCTAGCTCTCGCTTCCGACGCAGCCGAGCCCAACGCCGCTGAGCTCGTCGCCGGCCACGTTCCGATGACCGAACGCCCGTGCAACCGTGTCCAACTAGTTCGCACGCACGCGTAGATCGTCTCCACCCCTCTAGTTCGAGCCAACGCGCGCGGCTTCGCCGATTTCACCGTCGCCCGAAAACCACCTCCGCCAACGTCGTCGCCGGCGACGTTCCGAGCACCCCCTGGTCCAACCGGTGGTGCCACTCGACGCGCGGGCTCACTGGCTTTTGAATGCACCCGGCCGTGGTCCAAATGGGCCACCACTGGCAAAACCCGAGCTCGCCGGAGCCCTCTGCCGCGTCCGGGGCTCGCCGGAGTGTTTTCCGGCGCCGGCGTCCGACGTGGCGTGGCCGGGGGCCCACCTGGGTCACTGCCAGCGGGTCCCCTGGCCACGGTTGACCAGTTGACCGCGGTCAAGCCCCGCTCATGTGGCATCTACTTCCACTGACATGTGGGCCCGCGCGACTAATTACTGTTAGTGGTTAGTTTAGTTAAACTGTTAGATTAGTCACTCACACTGACATGTGGGGCCCCCGCTGTTAACTAACTAATTAACCCGTTTTTAATTAAAACTTAATTAGTTAAACTAATAGCCACTGACATGTGGGGCCCAGTAGCTAATTACCATAATTAGTTAATTTTAACCACTGATTAGCCACTGTGTCTATGACATGCGGGACCCATTGGTCAGGTTTGACCCTGACCAGCTGGGTTTGACCGCTGACGTGACTATGACATCATGCTAACGTCATCCAACACTATTCTGGATAATTCGAATTTAAATATTTTAAATAATTCCAGAAATTTTAGAAAACTATTTAAATCTTTGAAAAATCATAGAAAATAAACCGTAGCTCGGATCGAAAAACTTTCTACATGAAAGTTGATCAGAAAAACGAGACATATCCGAATATGTGATCAAAATGCTTGGCCATCACTCCTAACTACCTGAACATGGAACCTTCCCCTCCAGTTCAGTTTTCCAAAATCCGCCTAAACGCCGGGAAAATATCCTAGATATTTTCCCGCTTCGTCCGCGACATATAGCAAATGCATTAGGTCACCACTAACACTGCATACCATCATGACATGCATCTGTATTGCTTGTAATTGCTTTTATTTATTGTTTCTTCCCCCCCTCTTCTTATCCAATAGCCCCCGAGACCGACACAGCTCCGGAGACCGACTACATCCCCGACGACCCTTCCTTTGCCGCCGAGCAACTAGGCAAGCAAACCCCCTTGAGCATGCCTATATCACCTATTCTCTCTTCCTCCTACTTGAATTAGAATTTGCTACCACGTTTGTTTGATCCTATTCTGATGCATAGCCTGTTTTTGTAAACTGCTTTTTGATACTTTACCTGATATCCTAAATGCTTAGTATAGGTTGGCAGTAAACCATATGTGGCCCCTCCACCTTGTCCTAGTTGCCCCGCTTAGTTACCAGTGCCCCGCTCGATGTGATTGACGGGCCGAGACCTGCACATCACTACACAACCCCCTTAGTTGCTCGACTCCGCAGAGCTAATATCGAGTGCCGAGGGTGATACCTCTTATCCCACTCCTGATGTTGCCTCTGTGGTACAGCTAGTCGGTTGTGGGTTATGAGGGTGATTCCTCTTCCACCACCTCCGATGAAGCTTCTGTCGTGCAACCCCTCAAGTGTGAATCCATCGAGGGTGATTCCTCTGGGTTCACCTTGATAGTAGCATCGAGTGGGAATCCATCGAGGGTGATTCCTTGGATTACCCTCTTGATGTTACGGACACACGGATACATTTAACTGCTGCCCCCTTGTACTGTTATGGCGGGACTGAAGGGACAGGCGGTACCACCCCGGTAGAGGTGGACCTGAGGTCCCGACAGTCTCCTGGGAAGTTGGGTTGTCCTGGAAGGCACCCGTGAGATAAATATGAGGCGCGGCTGGGCAGGCAGAGACCGCCCTAGAGAGGGATGGGCCTGACCCTTGTTGCACTTCCTCGAGACGGGGCGACAGGAGTACTAATCGTCGCCGTGAGCTCCTAATAATGCACTAACGGATTTGGGTATTGATTTGAGTTGGCCACTCGCCTATACGCACTACCACCACGTGGGATAATGGTTTAATGCGCCCTCTGCACCATATGTATCAGCCGAAAGCTCTATCAGACGTCCAGTTCAGCATTGTGGCACGGTCGGATCGTGCCATCCAAGTAGAGGTGGCGCTGGTATCCACCGTCCTCACAACGACCCGGAGTGCAAAGGGGGATGGGCCCAAGAAACCAACGCATTTAGGATGTAGAATGGCGGGGACCTCTCTGCTGAACTCTAGGTAGGGCTGCGGTGTGTCGATCAGCCGGGGCCGGGCATGACCCAGAAAAGTGTGTCCCGCCAGAGTTAATCGAGCGTGTTGGGTAACAGTAGTGCACCCCTGCAGGAAATATTATCTATTCGAATAGCCATGTCCACGGTAACAGGACGCTCAGTGTTGTATGCCGATCTGCTAGAACTTAAACTGGATACTTGTTAATTTAATTTAAGCTACGGGATCGCTTTCTCGCAGGGAGTCGAGGAAGGATCCCTAGGCTTTGCTACAACATGCTTGCTACTTTAATTATGTACTAATCTGCACTCTTCTTATGCTGCAAGACCGCTGAAGATGCTAGTCTTCGATAGGCTAGGCTCTCCCCTCTATTCTGGCATTGCTGCAGTTCAGTCCACCGTTACAGCCTTTCTTTGATACCGATGCATATGTAGTTTAGATCTGATGTAAGTCTTGCGAGTACTTTGGATGAGTACTCACGGTTGCTTTGCTTCCCCTTTTCCTCCATACCCGATTGCTGCGACCAGATGACGGAGCCCCGGAGTCAGCTGCCCCAGTCGACGACTACTACTACCCTTCTAGTGGAGCCGACTACTACGTGGAGACCGCCGACGACCAGGAGTAGATAGGAGGCTCCCAGGCAGGAGGCCTGCGCCTTTTTGATCAGTGTCGTTGTTTTTGCCCCGCCTTCTTAAGGCTTATTCTGTTTATCTTTTATATCTGTATTCAGATATCTAATGCTTCCGCTGATGCTTGTATGACATCAAGCTTATGTATTCGAGCCCTCCAGGCCCCTAGCTTGTAATATAAAGCTTATATTATTTTATTTTGTGTAGAGTTGTGTTGTGATATCTTCAAGTGAGTCCCTAGGCATGATTGTGTGCATTTGCGTGTATGATTAGTACACGATTAAGTCAGGGGCGTCACAAGTTGGTATCAGAGCCGACTGCCTGTAGGAAGCCCCTTTCCAACTCCTTGGCCGAAGTTGAGTCTAGTCCTTGAAAAATGATTTTACTAACATGGCTGTGTGGCTTACGGGCCCACGTCGCCACTGGGTGGTATTAGGATCTTTTATTCCTCTCCTTTACTTTGGTATTCTGATTCCTCTTCCTTTCGGGTTAAATGATTTTACTAAGTGTGATATTAGGTTCTCTTATTCACATCCACCCGGAGAGCTGGATTGTCTGCAACTATCCCTTTTCATTGGTCTGTTTAACCTGATAATCACCATTTTCTTTTCCGTTGGTCTGTTTAACCTTTCTGGTAATCTGTCTTTATCTGAGCAGTGATAATTCCCCTGCTTAAATTCACACCCCCAAATAAAGCCTTGTCACTATTGTTGATGACATTCTGGTAACCATCGATGGACGAGAACCTTGCCTATTGGTCCGCCTCATTTTAACGAGCAGGAAAATGGTTCTCTTCGTTCCCCGCCCGTGGTACCGACATTGTTGTCAACATAATTGACATACTTTCTTCTGACACGTCTTGTTGTCGACACTCATCAGAGTTCCAAAGGGTCGAAACCTGACTCTCCTGTACATCCTTAATCCCGAAGATAGCCCTTACCCCACCTCTTAAATCTCGGGACGAGATTTCTTGTAGTGGGGGAGAATTGTAACACCCCTGAGTAATGAGCCACAGTGATCTTCAAATTAGTGCTAAGCTAATTTTTTTTTGCAAAGAATGATCACAGTGAAATCATATCTCATTTCAAATTCCTCCACTGAATTCAAATTCAAATGCAAGTGAAATTTGAAGTTGCACAAAAGTTGCTGGAAAAATGTTCATCATTTAGCAAATATTTCAAAACAAAAGTGGCATTTGGACTTCGTTTGGTACTGATATTCTGAAAAACAAAAAATAGGCAAAAAAATGCAACTGGCACTGGGCACTAAGTTAATAGGTTAGTCCCAAAAAATGATATATAATTGCTTGTAAATGTATATAAAACATCCAAGATTGATATTATAATAGCATGGAACAATAAAAAATTATAGATACGTTGGAGACGTATGAAGCATCCCCGAGCTTAATTCTTGCTCGTCCTCGAGTAGGTAAATGATAAAAACAGAATTTTTGATATGGAATGCTACCTATCATATTCATCATATACTCTTTTCTTTGTAGCATGGACATTTGGACTTGAATGATTCAAAGCAATAGTCTATAGTTTGACATGAAGACATAAATACTCAAGCATACTAACAAGCAACCATGTCTTTCAAAATATCAACGCTAAAGAATGTTATCCCTAGCCCATTATGCTCAATCATTGATCCATTCATGAAACACACTCAATATTAGCTACATCCAATGCACAAGTATGACAATAGTGCTCTCTAGTTAGTGCTTTTGTAAGAGAAGATGGAGACTCAAATAAAATAAAAATTGCATAAAAGTAAATAGATAGGCCCTTCGCAGAGGGAAGCAGAGATTTGTGAAATGTGCCAGAGCTCAAAGCTTAAATTAGAGAGATAAAAATATTTTGAGAGGCATGCTTTTCTTGTCAACGAAAACGACCGAGAATTCCCAATATTTTCGATGCTAGACACATCATAGGCGGTTCCCAAACAGAAAATAAAATTTATTTTCTTTCCACCATTCTTTCACAATCCATGGCTAGCCATATCCACGGGTGCCCTCCATACCAACACTTTCCAAGGAATTTATTATTATCATCATACTTTTTTTTTTATTTCGGGACTGGCCATCCCTATTACCTGCCACTCTCTCGTGCAATGACAAGTGAATAAACACTCATCGTGAGAATAACACACCTAGCATGGAAAATATTGGCCACCCTCTGCCGCTTCATGAGCGGTACGGGCACACAAAACGGAAAATTATTTTGAAAATTAGAGTTGGCACATGCAAATTTACTTGGAACGGCATGGAAATACCGCATATAGGTATGTATGGTGGACTCATTTGGCACAACTTGGGTTTAAGGAGTTGGATGCACAAGCAGTATTCCCGCTTAGTACAAATGAAGGCTAGCAAATAGATTGAGAAGCGACCAACCAAAAAGCGAAAACGGTCATAAACATGCATTGAACATAACTAACACCGAATAAAGCACCATAAGTAGGATATAATTTCGTTGCATAACTTTTGACTTTATGTGCATGCATAGGGAATCACAAACCTTAACACCAATATTCTTACTAAATCACAATTACTCACTAACATGACTCACATATTATCATCTCCATATCGCAAAACTATTGCAAGGAATCAAAAGTATCATATCCAATAATCTTTCATGAAAGTTTTTATTATATCCCTCTTGAATATTCATCACTTTGGGACCAAATTCATATCTTGTAAAAATTACTATTACTATTATCAACTCTCAAAAAGATATAAGTGAAGCATGAGAGTGCAAATATTTCTTCAAAATTTAATCTTATCAACTCTCAAAATAATATAAGTGAAGCATGAGAGTTCAAATATTTCTTCAAAATATAGCCACCGCCGTGCTCAAAAAGATTTAAGTGAAGTACTAGAGCAACTGCCTAGCTCAAAAGATTTAAGTGAAACACATAGAGTATTCTAACAAATCATGATAAACATGTGGCTCTCTCAAATAGGTGTGTCCAGTAAAGATGATTGTGACAAACTAAAAAGCAAACAAAGCAAAGACTCATATAATACATGACGCTCCAAGCAAAACTCATATCATGTGACGAATAAAAATATAGCTCCAAGTAAAATTACCGATAGTTGGTAGAAGAAAGAGGGGATGCCTTCCGGGGCATCCCCAAGCTTAGACGCTTGAGTCTTCCTTGAATATTACCTTGGGGTACCTTGGGCATCCCCAAGCTTAGGCTCTTGCCACTCCTTATTCCTTCATCTATCGTGATCTCAGGCAAAACTTGAAAACTTCAATCACACAAAACTCAACAAAACCTTCGTGAGATCCGTTAGTATAACAAATAAATCTTTAACTTTAAGTACTGTGGTAAATTGATTTATATTTAATATTGGCATAATCCTACTGTACTCCAACTTCTCCATGACTCATACCCCCCGATACAATCCATAGATTCATCAAAATAAGCAAACTATGCAACAAAAATAGAATCTGTCTAAAACAGAACAGTCTGTAAAGATCTATTTAAAAGCTATACTTCTTTAACTCCAAAAATACTGAAAAATTAGGACAACGTGGGAAATTCATATACCAATACTGTGTAAACATTTCAGATTTTTCTGATGCTCCAGTACAGAATTAAAATTCCAGCACTGGACGCAAACCTTATGTTTTCCAAACAACATCAATTATACTATCTTCCAAATCATCCCAAAGGCATTACTTGGCACAAACACTAATTAAAACATAAAAAACACAATCATAATAGTAGCATAATTGTGTAAACACACAAGAACAGAAATAAAAAGGAAAAAATTATTTTATTCATTGGGTTGCCTCCCAACAAGCGCTATTGTTTTATGCCCCTAGCTAGGCATAGTGCATAGTTTCAAGTATTATCATCCTTCAAGTTGATTCCATAAGTGGCCCTCATAATGGATTCATAGGGTGCTTTAATTATTTTTCTAGGGAAGTGTTCCATTCCTTTCTTTAGTGGAAATTGAAATCTTATATTACCCTCTTTCATATCAATAATAGCACCAATAGTTCGTAAGAACGGTCTACCAACTATTATGGGATAAGACGGATTGCAATCAATGTCAAGTACAATAAAATCAACGGGCACATAATTTTTATTTGCAAGAATAAGCACATAATTTTTCTTCCCAATGGCTTTTTAATAGTGGAATCCGTAAGATGCAAATTAAGAGAACATTCATCTATATTGGTAAAACCTAGCACATCACATAGAGATTTTGGAATTGTGGAAACGCTAGCTCCCAAATCACATAAAGCATTGCACTCATAATTTTTAATTTTAACTTTAATGGTGGGTTCCCACTCATCATATAATTTTCTAGGAATTGAAATTTCTAGTTCTAGCTTTTCTTCTAACGCTTTCATCATCGCTTCTACAATGTGTTTAGTAAAAGAGGCGTTTGGTGAATTTAGCATGGATTGTAACAAGCAAATACACTCAATAAAAGAACAACTATCATAATTAAAGTATTTGTAATCCAAGAGAGTGGGCACATTGCTAGTTAAAGTTTTTACCTCTCCAAACCCACTTTTATCAATTTTTTTATCAAGATTTTCACCCTCTGAATTATGGGGACGCCTTCTAGCTAAGGTTGACTCTTCTTCAGTACCCTTTTCATCAAGTTTTATATTGCTAAACAAGAAATCAATAGATGAAACACCGATCATTTTAAGATCCTCATCATTACTACGATAGAAACCGGGAGGAATCGCTTTTTCTAAAAATTCTCGTTTAGCTTTTACCATAGCGGTCCTTTTCTTACTCTCATCCATAGAGACATATAAAGCTTTAATTGATTCATTAATATCAATTTTTTGTGGCAAAATTTTAGTCTTAAGATTTTCCACATCATGAATAATTCTATCAATGCTCCTAGACATATCATCAAGTTTACTCAATTTTTCTTCTATCGTAGTGTTGAAAACTTTTTGAGCGTTAATAAATTCTTTAATATTACTTTCAAGATCAGAGGGCATCCTATTATTATTATTATTATAAGAATTACCATAAGGATTACCATAATTATTAGGGGAATTTCCAGGAAATGGTCTAGCATTGAAATTACCCCTATAAGCATTACTATTAAAATTGTTTCACGAGACAAAATTAAAATCTACGGGATCAATATTTTGCTCAATCAAGGTGGATAAAGGCACATCATTAGGATCAATAGGAGTATTTTTGCTAGCAACCAATTTCATAAACGCATCAACTTTATCAGTCAAAGTAATAATTTCTTCAACAGAATTCACCTTTTTACTAGTAGGAACTCTTTCAGTATGCCATTGTGAATAATTTGCCATAATATTATCAAGCAATTTAGTAGCTTCTCCCAATGTAATCTCCATAAAAGTACCACCCGTGGCGGAATCTAAAAGATTTCTAGAAACAAAATTTAATCCCACATAAATTTTTTGTATGATCATCCACAAATTTAAACCACGAGTAGGGCAATTTCTTATCATTAATTTCATCATTTCCCAAGATTGGGCAACATGTTCATGATCAAGTTGCTTGAAATTCATATTTTTATTTCTAATGGAAATAATTTTCGCGGGAGGAAAATACTTGGTAATAAAAGCATCTTTACACCTATCCCAAGAATCGATACTATTTCGTGGTAAAGATGAAAACCAAAAATTTGCACGATCCCTCAATGAGAATGGGAATAATTTTAATTTCACAATATCATTATCCACATCTTTTTTCTTTTGCATATCACACAATTCTACAAAAGTGTTAAGATGGGATGCAGCATCTTCATTAGGACTACCAGAAAATTATTCTTTCATAACAAGATTTAGCAAAGCGGCATTAATATCACAAGTCTCCGCACTAGCGGCGGGAGGAGCAATCGGAGTACTAATAAAATCATTATTATTAGTATTAGAAAAATCACACAATTTTGTATTTTCTTGAGACATCGTGGCTACGCAATCAAGATAACAAGCAAGCAAAGAAGCAAACAAGAAAAAGGCAAACGGAAAATATTTTTGTATTTTTGTAAAAACTTTTTAGAAGTGGGGGAGATGAAAACGAGAGGCAAAGGCAAATAAATTAAATGCAAGGAGATGAAAGTTTATGTGTAGGTACTTGATAGATGTTGATGATGTCTCCCCGGCAACGGCGCCAGAAATTCTTCCTGCTACTTGTGAGCTGCGTTGGGATTTCCCCGAAGAGGAGGGGATGATGCAGTACAGTAGAGATAAGTATTTCCCTCAGTTATGAAACCAAGGTTATCAATCCAGTAGGAGAATCACGCAACAACTCGTTAGTAGTACCTGCACACAAAAAAAATCCTCGCACCCAACGCGAACAAGGGGTTGTCAATCCCTTGACGGTTAATTGCAAGATTAAATTGTATGGTGATAGATAGATAGATCGAACAAAAATAAAAAATAAAATAAATAAAGTAAAATTGTTGCAAGGTATTTTTGGGATTTTTAAGATAAGATAAAAGTAGACCCCGGGGCCATAGTTTTCACTAGAGGCTTCTCTCTTGAAAATAGCATACGGTGGGTGAACAAATTACTGTTGGGCAATTGATAAAAAAGCAAATAATCATGACGATATCCAAGGCAATGATCATGTATATAGGCATCACGTCCGAGACAAGTAGACCAAAACAATTCTGCATCTACTACTATTACTCCACACATTGACCGCTATCCAGCATGCATCTAGAGTATTAAGTTCTTAAAGAACGGAGTAACGCCTTAAGCAAGATGACATGATGTAGACAAAGTAAACTCACGCATGAATAAACCCCATCTTTGTACCCTTAATAGCAATGATACATACGTGTCATGTCCCTTTCTGTCACTAGGATTGAGCACCGCAAGATCGAACCCATTACAAAGCACCTCTCCCATTGCAAGATAAATCAATCTAGTTGGCCAAACTAAATTAATAGATCGGAAAGAAATACGAAGCTATTACAATCATGCATAAAATAGTTCAGAGAAGACTCAAATAATATTCATGGATAATCTGACCATAAACTCACAATTCATCGGATCCCAACAAAAACACCGCAAAAAGTGATTACATAAGATAGAACTCCAAGAACATCGAGGAGAACATTGTATTGAAGATCAAAAAGAGAGAAGAAGCAATCTAGCTACTAACTATGGACATGAAGGTCTGTGGTAAACTACTCACGCATCATCGGAAGGGTAGCAAGGTTGATGTAGAGCGCCTATGTGATCGAATCCCCCTCCGGCAGAGTGCCGGAAAAGGCCTCCAGATGGGATCTCTCGAGAACAGGAACTTGTGGCGGCAGAAAAAGTATTTCGTGGACTCCTTTGTTGGTTTCCCGATTTTAGAGAATTTATAGAGGTGGAATTAGGTCAAACGGAGCAGAGGTGGGCCCACAAGGCACCAGGGCGCGCCCTGGTGGCTTGTGGCCACCTCCTCTGTCTTCTGGCCCTCACCCGAAGCTTCTAGTGTCTCTTATGTCCAAATTTTTTTTTCTAAAAAGTTTCGTGGCATTTGGACTTCGTTTGGTACTGATATTCTGAAAAACCAAAAATAGGCAAAAAATAACAACTGGCACTGGGCAGTAAGTTAGTAGGTTAATCCCAAAAAATGATATATAATTGCTTGTAAATGTATATAAAACATCCAAGATTGATACTATAATAGCATGGAACAATTAAAAATTATAGATACGTTTGAGACGTATCAGTCGTTGCCTAGCTGGGCGACTGGGCACTCACTGACTTGCCACTGGCCGACAAGATATTTGAGCTTGTTTGGTTGGGACCATATACGTCAGGGCGCCCCCAATTTTGGCGTCTATTCTTCCGGAACGGACAGACTTCTGCAAAAAATTATGAGTTAGAACAATTCTTTCATCAAATTGTTATGATTGATCCATACTTCTTGCTCAAGTGGCATCTTTATTTTGTGGGGATACTCAAGTGGCACCTACAAGAAATTCTTTGCATCGCACTATCGCAGGAAGTTTTCACATACACGTAGTTACCAAGATTTAAACCATGGCAGTGGCTTATGCGATGCAAGTCTATTAAGTAGTCAAATGGTGTCACATGGGATGCGATCAAGAAACAAGCAAAAATTAGCACCAAAGGTGAGGTTCATTAACTAAGTTTAGACATGGGCTTTCGACCATTCGTCGGCGACTCCCACGTATGGCTAACCGGTTCTTGTGGCATGCGTCACCGAAGCATGCTTGCTCTCTCCCGCATACCTATATATATATCGATGGAATATATCTCCAAGAAAACAAATCTTACATTCACCAAGCTCCACGACCGTTCGACCATGGCGACGCTCCTTCGCCACAATCCTCTTCCTCATCACTAGGATCCTTAGTGTCATCGACGCTCCTTCACCACAATCCTTTTCCTCATCACCAGGATCCTTAGTGTCGTCGACGCTAAGGAGAACATGAAGGCAACCAAGAAAAATGTTCAATATCATCGCCAAGGGAAATGACCTTGACAACAGCAGCTTATTTGCTAGCACTGTTTGTGCTCACAAACAAAACTGTGATGATATTCTCAAGGTTGCTGTCCTTGGAGACTAAAATTTGCCATGATCCATGAAATAATTTTGACATGGTTCGTAATTTAAAAGATATCTGTCGTCATTTACTTTAAAAATACATGGTCAATGACTCAAATTTGCCATGAACCAGAAACTAAAATTGCCATGGTGAATTACTTAAATTTTCCATGATACATGCACAAAAATTTGCCATGGTTCATACAAAAAATAATTTCCATGGTCAGAATACTAGAATTGCCATGGCCAAAATACTAAAATTGCCATGATCTATAAACTAAAATTGCCATCATGAATTACTAAAAATTGCCATGATCCATGAATTAAATTTGCCGTGGTTAATTACTAAAATTGCCATCGTCAATTAATAAAATTTGCCGTCAAAAGTAGTTGAAATACAATGATAGTTTTAAATCTAGAAAAAAAAATAGATGAAACATATCATGGCAACTTTAGTGTAAACACTATGGCAACTTCAGTGTAACATCATGGCAACTTTTGGCCCAAAAAACTCGTCGAAACATATCAATATGAGATCTAGTTTTGAAGACCTCGTCGAGACGGATTTAATGATGAAAACGAATTTTTAATCGGATTTTTTATTTAAGAGATAAAACATTTTTAAGTCCGAAAAACAAAAAAGATTCTGCTAATGTCATCTGTTTGATGTGGCAAAATGGATGGTAATAGGGGCGTTTGGACCATGTTGCTTCGTGCCACACGTCTGACACTTATCATTTGGGTAAATGATTACTTGGCCGTGTTACTTTTTGACAATGCTTTGAGAATTAAATTTTATATAGGACATTGGGCTCAAGTACTGGCTCACCATTTAGTGAGAATCTATGTGTGTATGCTTTAGCATGTTAGACTATTTACTGAGACAATGGTGCAATCCAGACAGATTGCAACATGCCCGCTGCCACAGCGTGATCCATGCCATCCCATGGCGCCTTTCAGGGCGAGCTAACCAATTAACTGAAACTAGCAAGAAAACCGGGTGTGGACAGGTACACACTGCCATATACTGTATTTATTCACCTAACTGAAACCTGAAACTAAAACTGAATGTAGCAGATTATCTAACATATCCATGTAGAACTACATAACGGGCCTTTTTCAGGCCCTGGTATTTGTACTGGAGAGGCAAATTTCTGAAAAGTAGAGGGCATTTCATATAACTTAACTTTTGTTATGGTAATCTTAAAACGGGTTATGTCATTACCATGTTAATCTCCGCCATACCTTTTTACTAATTGCATTCCATATTAGCACTATGTACATAGATGCTTAGGCATCTTTATCCCTTGGCATATTTTTTTATTATATTAAGGTGGGTCTTCACTAGAGGAGCTTTGATGACTCTCCGATGTTGTGTCCGAGGTCCCTTTTTGGAAGACCAGACTCTTCATTCTGTTCTTCCTCTCGTCGGAAGACACCCGGATCGGAAGGGGAGCTTAGATAGGTCTCTGATATTGTGTCTGAGGTGCCTTGTGGGAAAGCCGGGCTCTTTGTCCGGTTCTTTCTTTCCTTTATCTCAGCAGCGCCTTGGCGGCCCCCTGACATCAGGCTCGAGGTGTTGTCTCGAAAGACAGGACTCTTCGTCATGTTCTTCCTTTTCTTATGCCAAACAATAGACTCGGAAGGAGGGCGATGGCGGCTTTTAGCCTCGGCGCCAAGGGTTTCTTCTCGCACGAACGGACGCTTTGTCCTGTTCTTCCTCCCCCCGCCCCTCGCCTTGGTCAGGATCTTGTAGGGGTCCTCAGCTAAAAGCCTCTCAAGCTCGGGACTCTTGGGGTCCCCGGGGAGCGGAGCCGGGGACTTCATCTTCTCGGCCTGCACTCGCCAAATCCAGTAAAGCAACATACAGTCGACCGTTATTCAAAAATAAATTTTAAAAATAAATAAAGGCAGGAGGATAAAACCTAGTAAACTGAGAAAAGAAAGTTACCAACACTACTAGGAAATACCTTATAGATAGATGCTTAGTAGTAGCGAGGGGTATATGGGCCACGCTGCTGATAATTAGTTGTAGCGAGGGGTATAAAACCCGCGCTATTACTAAGTTGATAGTAGTAGCGCGGGCTATAAACCCACGCTGCTACTAAGTGGTCTCCACCGTGCCCCTTGTGACAGGCCATAGTAGTAGCGAGGGGTATAAACCCCGCGCTACTACTAAATTGATAGTAGTAGCGCGGGCTATAAACCCACGCTGCTACAAAGTGGTCTCCACCATGCCCCCCGGGACAGGCCATAGTAGTAGCGAGGGGTATAAACCCCGTGCTGCTACTAAGTATAGGGTTTTCTAACATCCCTGAAATCACCATCTCCTCCCCAAAATCCCTCCTCTCTTCCGCCACTCTTCCCCCTCTCTCTCCATACGCTCTCACATGGACCTCTTGCCCATGCACCCCTCCTCCTGCATGGCACCGAAAGAGGCCGCCACCTCGCGCCGCCAGCGTCTAGGAGCTCGCCGGTCTTCCCCCGCGTCTCCATGCCACCACGCCGGAGCACCTCACCACCGGTGACCAGCCCCGCTGCTCCCTCCATCTCCTTCCTCTCTCTCCCTCGTTTTTCTTTTTCTCTCTCCCTCTGGTTTGACTCACCCTCCCATGTCCATGCCCGTGCAGGTCATCGCCATGGACGACCAGGAGCTCTCTGCCTTGGTTACGAAGAGGAACCCCACGCCGCCGCCTTGCTCTGCCATGGATCCGGGACCTCTCCAGCAGCCGCCGCCGGATTTGGTCTGCCGCTGCCCGTCCGCGCCTCCGGCGACCCCAGCCATTGCTGGATCGAACCATTGCTGCCATTGACAGCACGCACGGGATCGAGAATTTTTTTTTGTTTTTGAAATTAATAGTAGTAGCGCGGGGTATAAGACACTCGCTACAGATAATTAGTAGTAGCGCGGGTGGCACCCGCGCTACTACTAACAGATGTAGTAGTAGCGCGGGTGGCACCCGCGCTACTACTACCAATTAGCTGTAGCGCCCTAGTAGTAGCGCGGGCACCCGCGCTACTACTAGCTGTTTAACCCGCGCTACTACTAGGATTTTCCCTAGTAGTGCAAGGCGATAGGGGTGGCTAGGCTTAAACTGATGTCCTCAGCCCTGGTGGGGAAGTAGTTATTCTTGGGTTTGAACAAGATCTTCCACATTCCGCCGAGGTCCTCTCCTCGGAAGAACTCCTGGATCACCGCATCGTCCTCGGGCTTGAACTACCACATCGGAAGGGCTCGAACTTGAAGCGGGAGGATCCAGCGATGGAGCATCATGGACCACATCCACTATATTGATGCCCTTACCGACCAAAACCTTGAGCTTGTGTTGAAGCGCCTTCACCTCCTTCGCCCCCCAGTCGAGGCCCTTGTCTGTCCAAGAAGTCAGCCTCCTCGGCGGTTTTGCCGAGAAGTGGGGAAACCCTCCGTGGCTCCCTGCGGATGGATCCGCCACATAAAACCACTCCTGTTGCCAGAGCTTCACCGTGTCGATAAAGGTGCCCACAGGCCAAACCACATCGGTGAGCCGGCTGATCATAGCCCCGCCGCACTCCGCGAGTTGGGGGCTGCTGCTGTGCGGCTTAACGCGGAACAGCTTCAGCCATAGCCCGAAGTGGGGCTCAACGCGGAGGACGGCCTCGCAAAAGATTATGAAGGTGGTGATGTGGAGAATGGAGTTCGGGGCTAGATGATGGAAATCAAGCCCGTAATAGAACATGAGACCCCTAACGAAGGGGTGGAGGGGAAAACCCATACCTCAGATGAGGTGGGAAACAAAAACTGCCCGCTCCCCTTGGCAGGGAGCAGGGATGGCGAACGCCGATTGGCTTGCGCTTTCCTCCACGGGAGATCGGCACTTGACCGTAGTAGGGAGGTACCCATCATCTTTAAGCTTCGTGATGGTGCCGACGGTGACGGTGGAACACAACCATTGCCCCCCATTGCCAGCCATCTCGCACAAGGGGAAGAAAGGAGAAGAGGCATGAGCTAGAAGTGCATCTCGAAACGCTTGGGTTTGCGGCATATCCTTTGCGCTAGAGCGAGGGGATGAGGGCGTAGGTAAAGTTGATTTACTGGTTCCTCCTTTTATTGGGTGGTCAAAGACCAGGGGTCGCCTCACCATAAGGAACGGATCGCCGCTTCCCGATGCGTCGAGCAGTCTATGCGCGCAGGGATTAAGGCGAGTGCGTTGATGACACCGCTAGAAATCCGGAAGCACGATCTCTTTATTGATGGGACGTGCCAATAGAAACGGCCTTGGGCCATGATGTACCTAATAATGACTGTTGACAAGACGGTTCAATACTGCCGCAGGAGATGAAGCTTCGGTTCTCGGCGGAGAAAAGCTGTCAGATTTTGACCAGGTCAACCCTCCCGCGGCAAGCCTTCGCGGCTAAGTTAAAAAAGATACCCCGGTCTTGCTAGAAATAATGGGTCGAGGAGAGGGTGAGCTTGTTATAAGATATTTCCTATTAGTTTGAACACGTGGTCGCGATCTGGAAGGTCAAGAAGACCTCGGACCCGAGCATGTCCTCGGAAACTAGAGCCGACGTGAAGATTGAACTCATCTACGAAGCCGAAGATTAGAAGTTGTAACATTGCTCTAAAGAAAATGCCTGACGTCCTCGGCTTGAAGACTAGTTCAGGGGCTGCTGTTGGTGTCCTGGACTAATAAGGGGTGGTAACCACGTCGGCCCGTCGGTTATGGGCCGGACCGAGGACCCACCAGTAACTGACGAATGGGTCATGCCGGTCCTGGCCCTCGGCTTAATCAAGATGAAGATCTCTGAAGACTTGGCGTACACTTCAAGGCGTATTTGAATGATCAACATGCTTATCCCTAGATTGTAACCGACCATGTGTAAATCCTAGATACCCCGATGCCTATATAAACTGTGGGTTTAGTCTGTAGAGGTACGATCACAAGTTTTAGAGCTTAGAACTCCTTTATACGATCTCGAGGTAGATCACATTGTACTCTGTACCCTATCACAATCAATATATCAGAAGCAGGACGTAGGGTTTTACCTCATCAAGAGGGCCCGAATCTGGGTAAACATCGTGTCCCTACTTTCTCCTATTACCATCTAGCTCAGATCACCAAGCTTGGAACCCCCTACCCGAGATCTGCCGATTTTAGCACTGACACCCACCCCCCACCCCCACAAAAGAAAACACTTGGCTGCCTATCTATTCCCGCACGAATAGAGCCAGGTCCCACCCCTCACCCGCGCGAGCTGGAGAACAGGAGGTGGCGGCCAGGTATGTCCCCCGCCTGCCGTCCTCCTCCTCCCCGTACTCCGGCAGACCCATCCGCCCCGCCGCATCTCAATCCCGCGTGGTAGCTCCCCTCGCCGGTCCTCCTCCTCCCCTGCTGGCCCTTCTCCTCTACCCATGGCCGCCATGGCCTTGCCCGAGCCGTCCGGCTCCGTTCCTCCTCCTCTTCCCGTACTCCGGCGTCCCTCTTCTTATGTGTGTGCATGGTGCAGACTAATAAAGCGAAAGAGAAAGGGATAGATTCTTACAAGACAAAAGCAGTGAAGCGCTGGGGTTCCATATCTTCCATATTCAAATAGCATGCCAATGGTGAAGGTGCCTAAGACAGGTGTTGAGATTGTTGCAGATCTAGAAGAACCAATTGAAATCGAAGTGGCACCAAAGAGACAACGAACATGTGATGCCATTATGTGCATGATTGGAGAAATGAGGACTACTTTTAAGGATGCTTTGAAGACAACCCATCCACTTCCATCACCAAAGGCTACTACTCCTTCTGAAATAATTGCTGCACTTCAGTTGATACCATATTTGGTGGAACCTGACATTTTGCGTTCTTATGAGAAATTGATTCTTAATGAGCGTTTGTTTGAAGCTCTAATGGAGTTGCCCATGCACATGGGGAAGGCTTGGCAGCTATTGTTGCCTTGAAGTTATGCAAATGATTCTTTCATGTTTTTCTTGTTGAACTTGACCCTGTTGTTATTGTTGTTGTTGTTGTTGTTTGCCATCCAAACATGATTCCGTATTGAAACCCCAGTAAGATTCCGTGAGCCAATTCAATAAACACCCAGACAATCAAATTTGTATTCATGTCTATTACAGTTTTCTGGCTGAATTGGTACTGAAACCAATTCAATACGAATGCCTCCAATACGGACATCCAAACATAGCGTTAATAAAAATGACTGGCAACACTTGTCGCTTGTTCTTGAAAAAAGGAAACAAAAGGGCACAGTGTTGGTTCTTGAAAAAGGGAAACAAAAGGGCACATGACTCGACTGTCGACTCTTAAGGCGGTTGAGCTGCAGCTAGTCCTCTACCACGGCGAGGGCGTCGGGATAATGGCGGTGCACGAGTTCAACGGCGAACTGACGATGTCTATGGGCATCTGCGTGGCGGTCGGGCGTGCGTCGTTGAGTTGCGCTGCCCCAGAATTTCTTGGTCATATTTCTTGATTTGTTTTATTTTGAATTTTCTCTCGCAGAACTTGGTCCAGAGCTCGTCCAGGAAGCCCTATGAGCTGCTGGCCTGCTGCATTTCCATGTTCATATGGGTCGTTGCCTAGCTGGGCGACTGGGCACTCACTGACTTGCCACTGGCCGACAAGATATTTGAGCTTGTTTGGTTGGGCCCATATACGTCAGGACGCCCCCGATTTTGGCGTCTATTCTTCCGGAACGGACAGACTTCTGCAAAAAATTATGAGTTAGAACAATTCTTTCATCAAATTGTTATGACTGATCCATACTTCTTGCTCAAGTGGCATCTTTATTTTGCGGGGATACTCAAGTGGCACCTACAAGAAATTCTTTACATCGCACTATCGCAAGAAGTTTTCACATACACGTAGTTAATTACCAAGATTTAAACCATGACAGTGGTTTATGCGATGCAGGTCTATTAAGTAGTCAAATGGTGTCACATGGGATGCGATCGAGAAACAAGCTAAAATTAGCACCAACGGTGAGGTTCATTAACTAAGTTTAGACATGGGCTTTCGACCATTCGTCGGCGACTCCCATGTATGGCTAACCGGTTCTTGTGGCATGCGTCACCGAAGCATGCGTGCTCTCTCCCGCATACCTATATATATCGATGGAATATATATCCAAGAAAACAAATCTTACATTCACCTAGCTCCACGACCGTTTGACCATGGCGACGCTCCTTCGCCACAATCCTCTTCCTCATCACCAGGATCCTTAGTGTCGTCGACGCTACTTCACCACAATCCTCTTCCTCATCACCAGGATCCTTAGTGTCGTCGACGCTAAGGAGAACATGAAGGCAACCAAGAAGACACCCGTGGAGGGACCTGGGACAGGTGTCGCAACTGGGAGTCCAAGCAAAAAGTTCAATATCATCGCCAAGGGAAATGAACTTGACAATAGCAGCTTATTTGCTAGCACTGTTGGTGGTCGCAAACAAAACTGTGATGATATTCTCAAGGTTGTTGTCCTTGGAGACTACAACGAGTTTCTTCTTTGCTCCCCGTGGCGACACTTGTCACAGGTCCAATCCTTGTGCTTCTTCTTGGCCGCGCCATGGAAATATGCGCACATCAGCGAGCATGGCCACATAATTTGGATACTTGTCATTTGTCGTGACGACCATTCAACTCGTCTTTGCATGTGGCGATGCAGACCTCCGTATCTACCAATAATGCTCGCGTGTCTAGTTTACTCTTGATGATTAATTATGCTAACATGATTTTCATGGTTCTTTTCCTGGATTAATCTAATTTAAAAATTGATATTTGTTTTAAAACAGTGGGTTTTGAACAGGACAAGGAGCATCGGATGATGGTTCCGCGCGTTGGGACTTGGGAGGGGAAACTACGACCGGCCATTTTGTGGAAGACTCGAGCAAGGCTACCATGCGAAAACTAGAGTAGTAGAGTGATACATGTAAATACACTTAACTTTATTTAGCATAAGATTTGTCCTTATATGCTTATTATATAGAATAGCGCCTTTAACAATTTAGCTACATGACACTCGAAAAAAAAAAACAATTCAACTCCATGTAGTTAGAAAAGCAACGGACAGGATCTGCTTTGGATAGCAAGTACTCCTGTAAGTTTAGGCACGGTGCCCGTGGATTTACACTCGGCAACGGCAAAAGAACTCAGGTACATGATTTTTCCTGTAGTAGTATTGAGAAATACTCTTATCGTTATTATTCAAGTTTATACTTTTATACCAAAAATTGCCTTTGGAGCTCGGCCTCCATGGAGGCCTCCAAATTCAAATTTCAAATTTCAAATTTCATCGAAATTCGTATTTTTACATTTCAAAAAATTCTGAAAACAAATACAGATATACATGAAGGCATAACACACATGTGTGTAAATTTTCAGGGCAAAATACGTTGAAATGAGGGCAGTGCAAAAAAGACAAATCTGAAGCTTTTTAACACATGATACTATTCATCCTCCCAGACCATGAATTTGTCTTTTTTGTAAAGGTCGCATTTCAACGAATTTCATCCTCAAATTTTAGACACATACACATAACATACTTGTTTACTTGCACAAGTTTTTTCAGATTTTTTTAAAACCGAAAAGTTTAAATTTTGAATTTTTCAAAAAAACCGGCCTCCATGGAGGCCGAGAGCCAAACGTCCGTTCTCCTTTTATACTCTCTATATATATACGTACCTAGCATTTTGAGCGAGTAATAGATCAACCCCGGCCGCCCGACATGTCCAAGGTTATTATTACGACAATAAAGAAACGACAATACGTCCCAATCGGTCGACGTAATCACTTGCGTATGTCCTTCATACCACGACACCAATTCAATTCAAACACGTCCTCGGTTCAGTCTACGTTATTATGTTTGCCGGCCATCGCCATTGCTGCCCTATCTGCCACCTATAAATAATGTATGGCAAGATCGACAGAGCCATGCCAAGCCAGCGCATAGCATCCTCAGCAGCAACAAGAACACTACTGGCCAGTGGCCACAATAGCCCATTGCCGTCTCCGCTTGAAATGGGTTCTTCTCCAGCACCAGTGGGCGAGAAAGCACACGCCGTGTGCCTGCCGGCGGCCGCGCAGGGGCACATCATCCCCATGCTCGACGTGGCCAAGATGCTCCATGCCCGCGGCTTCCACGTCACCTTCGTCAACACTGAGTACAACCACGCACGCCTCGTCCGCGCGCAGGGCGCGCCTACGGTGGCCGGCGTCCCGGGGTTCCGCTTCGCCACCATTCCGGACGGCCTGCCGCCGTCGGACGACAACGTCACGCAGGACGTCACGTCGCTGTGTAAGTCCCTCACGGAGACCTGCCTCGGGCCCTTCCGCCGCCTCCTCGCGGAGCTCAATGACCCCGCCACGGGCCACCCGCCCGTGACCTGCGTCGTCTCCGACATCGTGATGGACTTCTCCATGAAAGCGGCCAGGGAGCTCGGCCTCCCCTATGTCCAGCTGTACACCTCCAGCGCCATCAGCTATGTCGGTGTCCGCCACTACCGCCTCCTCTTCGACCGTGGCCTCGCACCGATCAAAGACGTCAAGCAGCTGACGAACGAGTACCTTGACACGCCGGTGGAAGACGTGCCGGGCCTGCGGAACATGAGGTTCAGGGACTTCCCGTCCTTCATACGCAGCCCGGCCCCGGACGACTACATGCTGCATTTCGCGCTCACCATTGCAGAGCGCGCGGTCGGCGCGTCGGCGATGATCGTCAACACCTTCGGCGACCTTGAGGGAGAGGCGGTGGCGGCCATGGAGGCGCTCGGCCTGCCCAAGGTCTACACCATCGGCCCGCTTCCGCTGCTGGCGCCGAGCTCAGGCATCAACATGAGCCTGTGGAAGCAGGAGGAGGAGTGCCTGCCATGGCTTGACGACAAGGAGCCCGGCTCAGTCGTGTACGTGAACTTCGGCAGCATCACCGTCATGACCAACGAGCAGCTTGTGGAGTTCGCGTGGGGGCTGGCCAAGAGCGGCAGGCATTTCCTCTGGATCATCCGTCCCGACCTCGTCAAGGGCGACACCGCAGTGCTCCCCCCGGAGTTCTCGGCCGAGACGGCGGAGCGTGGGCTCGTGGCCTCCTGGTGCCCGCAGCAGCAGGTGCTGAACCACCCGGGCGTGGGCGCGTTCCTGACGCACAGCGGCTGGAACTCGACGTTGGAGAGCATGTGCGGCGGCGTGCCCGTCATCAGCTGGCCATTCTTCGCGGACCAGCAGACCAACTGCCGGTACCAGTGCAACGAATGGGGAGTCGGCATGGAGATCGACAGCGACGTCCGGCGCGACGCCGTCGCAGACCTTATCACGGAGGTCATGGAGGGGGAGAGTGGGAAGGTGATGAAGAAGAAGGCACAAGAGTGGAGGGAGAAAGCGGTCATGGCGACCAAGCCCGGCGGCTCGTCTCACCGCAACTTTGATGCGTTGATTCGTGATGTGCTAGCTCCTTGATCCTAGCCGCTCTGGGTAAAGAAAAAATAGTATACCTGCTTTAAGTTTTTTCTTTTATCAATTCCGGTTTTTTTTATGGAAGTGGCATATCTCGGTAATCTCAGCAAATTACCGCCCTATAAAATCAAATAAGTTTTGAATTAAAAAAATTGTGCCAAAATTAAATGTAATTGACCCATGGATTTACAATTAGTAGTTCTTGTCCCGCTGGCCTGCCTGCTTCGTTAATTACCGTAAGTCGATTCTAAACCGGTACCTCGCACATGGATGAAATGGCCACTTACCACCGCGCCAAGACCTGTGAAGTACTTCATCCATCCCAAAATAAGTGTCCTCCTCCGTCCTAAAAATAAGTGTCGCTGACTTAGTATAATTTTGTATTAAAATTGTACTAAATCAGCGACACTTATTTTGAGACGGAGGGAGTAGTAATGATAGCATATACACCTTATTTGAACATATTCTACGCTTAAATCCATATTCGGTTGAATTTTTTTTCACGGTAACAATAATTATCGGAAGGGAACGCAAAAGCCGGAAACCAGTCGGTTTCCGGAAACACCGAACGGTAAAAATAACTTGACATGCTCCATGATGTACATCTCTTAGTTGACAAAGCTCGTAAATCTTTTATACCCCAACCAAAATAAGCAGATTTTATGAGGAGGGACACACCAGCGCGTTTGTAACTATAGGAAAGGGAGAGGTGTGAGTGGGAAGAGTTATCCCGGTTTCAAGGAGGCATCAGTGTTTATGCTTAGCAATCCCATTCTTAGTAATTATCTCAACATGTACATATGCCGAACGCATGACACCTCATCAAAGGCTCACAACAACATGCATGGAATTTTTATATTATATTATGCTACTTATATTTAATAAAAAATAACTATAAATAATCAAATACAATATATGATATGCATTTTCAATTTTAGTTCATACTCATGTTATTACATCCAATATGTGAGTAAATAGGATGTAATAACGTCTTATATTATGGAACGGAGGGAGTAGATTATTAATTCAAATATTTATGTTTCATACAATCAACTCTCGTTACAAATATTCCAAACAATTTTCCATAGGCCATAGGTCAGCCTATCTTGATGATGCCCATAGGCCATATGTCAGCCTATCTGGTTGGGGGTCTTCATCAATTTAAGGTTAAGTAGTTGTTCAGATGAAGTTCAAGCAATGATGGAATATATTTGCTGCAAGAGGCGTCTAAAACGAAAATGCCTGCTAAATAGTATTATGTGTACATTTTTAGCAACGACCAAGTTCAACATGAATGGTGGCAATGTACAATGATCAAAAGTAGCGAACAAAGTGCTTATCTAAAATAACTCGATTTGTTTTTCGAGAAACCTCATTGCGAGGGTAGGGGTTCTTGCGTTTCATTAAGAAGAAGAGAGATAGTCCAGTTTATAAGTGAAATCGCACCCAACAACGTAAAATTCCTGGTTAATCAAGGAAAAGCGAGTGAAACCCCAAAAACAAAACACAAAAATGAAAAAAAAATAGAAAAGAAGAAGGACACTAGAGCTTGGGAATAGGGACAAGACAAATGCAACATCGAGGGACATCGACTAAGCCATACACCAGAGCGTCAAGGCCAAGGCAATTAGGCATGTGTCGTGGTGAAATCACGGCAGATGCCATGAGATGGCGAAAAGTGTGGGCTGTGTGAGGACGCCGGTGGGTTTCGGAAGCGAGGTCGGCACGCGCGAGTGCGAGACACAAGACGTACCTAGGTTCGGGGCCCTCCGGGGAGGTAACACCCCTAGTCCTGCCGGAATGGGATGATATGCACAAGGGCTACAATGGTGCTCCTGGAGCCGTTTGGGCGGAGGAGGAAGAAGGAGCTAGCTCTCCATTCTACCTCTCCTGTGAGTGTGTGTGTGATGGAAGATAATGCGAGCGACCCCTCTGCATGGAGGCCTCCTGGGGGGTCTTATAGCCCGACCCCCTAGGGTTACATGAGTAAATCTACACGCGGGCGGGACCCGGATGTCGGCGTCCGGAGCCGGCAGTGGGGCCCGCCGGTTGCGGGACCCGCCGGCTGCTCGGCACTGTGGCCCGTCGCCTCGTGCGTCACGGAGTGGTTGGCGTCGTGGGGCTACAGTGGCTCGCCGCGCTGACGTCGGTCGCCCAGGTCAGTGGGGTGGTGGCACTGTAGCCATGCTCTTCTGGGTTCGCGGCGCTGTAGCCACGCTCTCCCGTCGTGGAGTGTCGTCTTGTCGTATGGAGCGATGGGACGGCCGCTGACCCGTCGCCAGCCGGCTAGCGGCCAGCCGGACCCGGCACAGGGCCAGGCCCCGCCGGCCAGCGTTGGGAAGCCGGCCGGACGGCCAGCCGGTTTGGAGGGGCACAGGCTGCCCCGAAGTTTTGAAAAGGGCTCCGGGTTCGATCGCCTTCCCGGGGGTTATCCCCCTGACAGTAGTCCCCGAAGCTGTAAAGGCTCGCCGGCTCCAAGCGAGGGAGGCTTTGCAGCTTATCCCCCCCGAAGGAGGGCGGTTGTTGATGAAGGAACGCCGGCTTGACGCCGCGAACGCCGCCTGCCGGGAGCCGGGTCGGGACGCTTGTCTGCGACGGAATTCGAACGGCCCGGACGGCCAGGCCAGCCGGCATGGGGGATCGCGCCAGCCACCTGAAGAAATCCCGCCACGTGCAGCCCAGCGGCGGACGAGGTCTGCCAGGCCACGCGCGTGACGGGACGTCGCAGTGGGATGGGTCCTACCAGGCCGCGGCCTCGGCCCGCGCGCGGGATCCGCTGCGGCCACGCGCGAAGGTTGGATTTTCGGTGTAGTTATGGCACGAGAGTAATGCGCCCGCACATTGTGGGGGAGTGGGGAACGTGGGCGCAGACGATCCCTCTCCCCCACGTCTGCCGTGGTCTTTAAATGGGAAGGGAAGGGGGAAGAGGCCGAGGCATTCGCACTCTCGCCCCCGCCCGCTGCTTCGTCTCCACCTCTTCTGCTTCCTTCTCGCGCACGCCCACGCCGCACGCCGTCGCCCGCTCGAGCTGCAGCCGCGCCGCGCCACGACCCACGAGCGGGCTTTCCTCTCTCTGCTTCGCCGCCGTTCTTCTTCTCGACCGCGTCCCACCCACTCTCGCCGGTGGCGCCGCCGAAGGGCTCTTGAGAGGGGTCCGTGGTGACCGACGACGATATCGGGTACCTCCACCGCACGCGACGGCTGCCGCCGACGGAGCTGGTGGAGGCGCGCGCGTCCGGCGCGGAAAGAGCGCCGGCGCCGCGGGACGGCGAGGTGGTGGTCTTCTACACCCATTTCCTCCGCGGGCTCGGGCTCCCCGCGAGCGTCTTTATCCGGCGCTTCCTCACCTGCTTCGGCCTCCAGCCGCACCACTTAGGACCGAACGCGATTTTGCAGCTCGCGGCCTTTGTGACGCTGTGGGAAGGTTACGCCGGCCTCCTCCCGTACGTGGAGCTGTGGTGCCGGCTGTTCTACCCGAAGCAGCAGGGGGCGTCGGCCGGCGTCATGTCCGAGTGCGGGGCGGCCGTGCCGGTTACCCGGACGGCGGGCCCATTCCCGAAGCTGCCGCTCGAGGAGTCGGCCAAGAAATGGCAGAAATCCTTCTTCTACGTGAAGAACGTCGACCCGGCCGATGACCGCATCAATCTTCCACCCCTTCGTCGACGCGCCGCCGGCTGAGAAGCTGAATTGGGGGCATAACCCGAGGAACCCGTCCGCGGAGATCGTGGGCGTCTGCCGCCAGATCAAGGAGATGATGGACCGCGAGGGGCTCTTCGCCGTGGATCTCATCGCGGCGTTCGTGGGTCGCCGGGTGCTACTGCTGCAGCGACGGCCGCATCGGATCTGCGACGGCCGGTGCTACCCCTGCCGGCTGTCGACGAAGGAGCTGACGTTGGCTGAGATTGCCCAGCGCGTCAACGACGTCTTCGCGGCCGGGCTCGAGGTGAAGGAGTGGTGATTCGGCAAGGAGCCGTATGATAACCCACAAGTATAGGGGATCAATTGTAGCTTTTTTCGATAAATAAGAGTGTCGAACCCAACGAGGAGCTAAAGGTAGAATTAATATTCCCTTCAAGTTCTATCGACCACTGATACAACTCTACGCGCACTTAACGTTCGCTTTACCTAGAACAAGTATGAAACTATTTTGTAGGTGATAGGATAGGTTTGCAAGAATAAAACTAGAAGTACTTTGCGAGAATAAAACTGCGAGTAATTTGCAAGATAATAAAAGTTAGTTGTTTAGTAGAAAGCTTTTGTAACACAAGAGAATGATTTGTCCCTAGGCAATCGATAACTAGACCGGTAATCCTCATTGAAATTTTATATGAGAGAGAGGCATGAGCTAACATACTTTCCATACTTGGATCATATGCACTTATGATTTGAACTCTAGCAAGCATCCGCAACTACCAAAGATCATTAAGGTAAAACCCAACCATAGCATTAAGTATCAAGTCCTCTTTACTCCCATACGCAACAACCCCCTTACTCGGGTATGTGTTTCAGTCACTCACGCCACCCACTATAAGAGAATCATGAACGTATTGCAACACCCTACAACGGGAATCCCTCACGCTTGCGCGACACGGAGGGCACTATAGGACAGCACAAAATAAAACATACAACTCAAACCAATCACGATCATCAATCAACCCATAGGACAAAACGAATCTACTCAAACACCATAGGATGGCCACAAATCATTGGATAATAATATGTAGCATTAAGCACCATGTTTAAGTAGAGATTACAGTGGGGATAAGAGGTGTTACACCGCTGCATAGAGGGGGAGAGAGTTGGTGTTGACGGTAGCGAGGTTGTTGATGTAGATCGCCGTCATGATCCTTGCCCCGGCGGCACTCCGGCGCCACCGGGAGAGAGGGGGAGAGAGCCCCCCTACTTCTTCTTCTTCCTTAGCCTCCCCCCTAGATGGGAGGAGAGTTCCCTCTCTGGTCCATGGCTGCCATGGCGACGGAGGGGCATGAGCCCCTCCTAGATTGGATCTCTCTCTCTGTTCTCTTCTGTTTCGCGCTCCTCTTTTCAGGCCCTTCACCATTTCTTAAATTCCCGGAGATCCGTAACTCCTATTGGGCTGAAATTTTAACACAATTTTCTTCCGGATATTATCTTTCTTGTGGCGAAAGAAGGGGGTCAACCGACGTACGAGGTGCTCACGAGCCACCAGGGTGCGTTTGCCCCCTCAGGCGCACCCTGGTGCCTCGTGGCCACCTCGGACACCATCTTGCGTTGATTCCACCTCCCAAAAATCACATATATTCCAAAATAATTCTTCATAAAATTTTATGGCAGTTAGACTTCGTTTGATATGGATATTGTGCGAAACAAAAAACAAGCAAAAAACAGGAACTGGCACTGGGCACTGGATCAATATGTTAGTCCAAGAAATCATATAAAATGTTGACAAAAGTATGTGGAAATTGTATAATATTGGCATGAAACAATAAAAAATTATAGATACGACGGAGACGTATCAGCATCCCCAAGCTTAATTCCTACTCGTCCTCGAGTAGGTAAATGATAAAAAAAAGATAATTTTTGATGTGGAATGCCACCTAGCATAATCTTGATCATATAGTCTAATCATGGCATGAATATTAAGACACGAGTGATTCAAAGCAATAGTCTATAATTTGATATAAAGACATCAATACTCAGGCATCCCAACAAACAATCATGTCTTTCAGAATAAAAATGCTAAAGAACGTTATCCCTACAAAATCATAAAGCCTTGTCATGCTCCATCATCTTAACACAAAGTATTTATCATGTACTACCCCGGTGTCAGCCAAGCAATTGGTTCATACTTTTTAACGCGCTTCAGCTTTTTCAACCCCCACGCAATACATGAGTGCAAGCCATGAATATAGCACTATAGGTGGAATAGAATGACGATAGAGATTAATAAGAAGAATATAAAAAGGGAAGAAAGTCTCACAACGACGCGGCTAATCAACGGGCTATGGAGATGCCCATCAATTGATATCAATGCGAGGAGTAGGGATTGCCATACAACGGATGCACTAAGAGCTATAAGTGTATGAAAGCTCAAACTAAAAACTAAGTGGGTGTGCATCCAACTTGCTTGCTCAAGACCTCGGGCAATTGAGGAAGCCCATCATCGGAATATACAAGCCAAGTTCTATAATGAAAATTCCCACTAGTGTGAAAATGAAAGCATAGGAGACTCTCTATATGAAAAACATGGTGCTACTCTGAAGCACAAGTGTGGTAAAGGATAATAACATTGACCCTTCTCTCTTTTTCTCTCATTTCAATTTTTTTTTGTTTTCTCTTATTTTTCTTGGGCTATTTTGGGCCTTAGTTTTTTTCTTTCTTTTTTTTCTTTTTTTTAATTTTGTCCGAAGTCTCATCCCGACTTGTGGGGGAATCATAGTCTCCATCATTCTTTCCTCACTGGGACAATGCTCTAATAATGAATAATGATGATCATCACACTTCTATTTACTTACAACTCAAAAAATTACAACTCGATACTAGAACAAAGTATGACTCTATATGAATGCCTCTGGCAGTGTACCAGGATGTGCAATGATCTAGCGTAGCAAAGATATTAAAAAACGGACAAGCCATGAAAATATCATGCTAGCTATCTTATGATCATGCAAAGCAATATGACAATGAATGCTCAAGTCATGTATATGATGATGATGAAAGTTGCATGGCAATATATCTCGGAATGGCTATGGAAATGCCATAATAGGTAGGTATGGTGGCTGTTTTGAGAAAGATATAAGGAGGCTTATGTGTGATAGAGCGTATCATATCACGGGGTTTGGATGCACCGGCGAAGTTTGCACCGAGGTGAGAAAGGGCACTGCACGGTACCGAAGAGGCTAGCAAATTGCGAAAAGGTGAGAGTGCGTATAATCCATGGACTCACATTAGTCATAAAGAACACACATACTTATTGCAAAAATTTATTAGCCCTCGAAGCAAAGTACTACTACGCATGCCCCTAGGGGGGAGGTTGGTAGGAGTTAACCATCGCGCGCCCCCGACCTCCACGCAAAGGAAGATAATCAATAATAAATCATGCTCCAACTTCTTAGCATAACGAGAGACTATACGTGCATGCTTCGGGAATCACAAACCTTAACACCAATATTCCTACTAAACCACAATCATTCACTAGTACCTCCCACATATTACCATCTCTATATCGCAAAACTATTGCAAGGAATCAAACATATCATATTCAGTGATCTACAAGTTTTATGTAGGATTTTATGACTAACCATGTGAATGGCCAATTCTTGTTGACTCTCTAAATAAATATAAGTGAAGCACGAGAGTTTAATTATTTCTACAAAAGACTTGCCCACGCTCTAACAAATATAAGTGAAGCAAAAGAGCATTCTACAAATAACGGTTTTCTATATGAAGAGAAACAGGCATCCAAACTTCAAATGATATAAGTGAAGCACATGAAGCATTCTATAAAGCCATACTCAAAAGATATAAGTGAAGTGCAAAGAGCATTCTATAAATCAACCAAGGAGTATCTCATACCAGCATGGTGCATTTATTAAAAGAAAAAGAAAAGGCACACAATGCTCCAAGAATTTACGCATATCATGTGAACAAAACAAAACCCGAGACATACCGATAATTGTTGAATAAAGATAGGATGCCTTCCGGGGCATCCCCAAGCCTAGACACTTGAGTCTCCTTGAATATTTACTTGGGGTGCCTTGGGCATCCCCAAGCTTGAGCTCTTGCCTCTCCTCATTATTCTCATATCAATACCTCCTCGATCTTTGAACACTTCATCCACACAAAACTTAACAAAACCTTCGTGAGATCCGTTAGTATAATAAAGCAAATCACAACTTTAAGTACTGTTGCAAACCCACTCATATTTTATTTTTGCATTATACCTACTGTATTCTAACTTCTCCATGGCTTATACCTTCCGATACAATCCATAGTTTCATCAAAACAAGCAAAACAATTCATCAAAAACAGAATCTGTCAAAAACAGAACAGTCTGTAGTAATCTGAACATTGACCATACTTCTGTCACTCTAAAAATTCTGAAAAATTAGTAAAAAAATAAAAAGTTTGCATAGACGTACTGTGTAAAAATTTCAGAATTTTTTCACGTTCCAGTAAAAAAATGTAAATTCACGCACTACAGCAAAAGTTTCTGTTTTTGCACCGCACATACCAAACAAGCAATTTAAACATCCTAAAGGCAAATCTTGGCACATTATTTTTATAATACAATGGATTTGTACAAGGGGATAATTATTTTTTTTGAAAAGTTTCTGTAATTCAAGATTCACAAAGTTTCCATGGGCATGAACAAAGTTCAAGGACGTCCCCCACTTCAATGGTGTTCGTCTTTCTTACTTTCACTTTTCTTTTTGAAAAGTTTTAGGTTCCCCTCTATATTTTTTTGTTTTTAAACTTTATAAAAGCACTCAACAGAAATAAATGACTCTCTAAAACTTCCAGGTTGTCTCCCTGGCAGCGCTTTCTTTAAAGCCATTAAGCTAGGCATAAAGTGCTCATGTAACCAATCCACCCGGATCCCAAGGTATATCAAAGCCAATTTTAATTAACAATGATTTGAAATTTAGTAGTGAGCACAAAGAAACATATATCATACAATGACGAAGTCTAACTCTCTTCCTATGCATCGGCATGTCATAAAAGAACAATTCATGCACACATAATAAAGACCGATACATAGCATAAGCAGTTTCTTGCAATTTTATTGTGTTGGAAACAAAGAGAGGTGGATATGTAGTTCCTCTCTCATAATAATTGCAAGTAGGAGCAGCAAGGACATATATATCATATTCATCAAAATCATCATGTGTAGTAGTAAAACACAACCCATCAATGTAATCCTTAATAAGCACAAACTTCTCCGATATAGTGTAGTTTGGAGAATTCAAAAAGATAATAGGACTATCATGTGTAGGTGCAATAGAAACAATTTCATTCTTAACATAAGGAACTATAGCAAGTTCATCTCCATAAGCATAATTAAAATTGGCATCATGGCCACAAGCATAGCAAGCATCAATTTCATCAAAAAGGGATATTTCAAACGAATCCAAGGGATCATAGCAATCATCATAGCATTCATCCTTCGGTAAGCACGAAGGGACATTAAACAATGTATGAGTTGAAGAGTTACTCTCATTAGAAGGTGGGCACGGGTAGCTAATCCGCTCTTCCTCCCTTTGTTCTTCGCTCTCCTCGTCATCTTTTTCATCTAATGAGCTCACAGTTTCAGCAATTTCTTCTTCCATAGATTCCTGCAAAATATTAGTCTCTTCCAAGGCAGCAGACATTCTCTCAATAAATTCCTTAACATAAGCATTAGAAGAATAGTTTTCATAACAATATTTAAGTATGGCAAAAATTTTAGATTTGTAAAGAGTAGCATCATACTTTTCAATCAAAGAAGCAATTTCATAGGCACCCTTAAAAGCAACAAATTCTTCAATTTGTTCAATATCATAGTAATTATAATCACCTTTGGCATAAGAAGATAAAACTCCAATATCACTAAACTCACATTGATAGGGAAGGTGTTTCTTAGGGTCTTCAGAACAACAAGTAAAATCATGTATTTCGCATAAATTCCAAGCATAGCAATGCATAGTATTAATATGATGCTGTAAAAGTTTCCCTTTTTGAGATAAGCGGTGTTGCACAAAATAGGCATCCTCATTTAATGATTTCCCCTCAACTAAGCTAGTTGGGTTTTCAGCACGAGCACATAGGGATCGAAGATGATCCAAGTAGAAAGCTTCAGCAGTATAATAGATTTTGGGTGGTTCTTCAACCATTGGTTTAGTAGGTACAACTATTTTTTTGGTATTTTACGTTTCCTACCCATAACTAAAGATAGAAAACAAGAGCACAAAATAAAAACTACTCAGTGATAAAGCAAACAAGCACACACGAGAATATCAACCCCATGCAATTGCTCCCCGGCAACGACGCTAGAAAAAGGTCTTGATAACCCACAAGTATAGGGGATCAATTGTAGCTTTTTCGATAAATAAGAGTGTCAAACCCAACGAGGAGATAAAGGTAGAATTAATATTCCCTTCAAGTTCTATCGACCACCGATACAACTCTACGCGCACTTAACGTTCGCTTTACCTAGAACAAGTATGAAACTATTTTGTAGGTGATAGGATAGATTTGCAAGAATAAAACTAGAAGTACTTTGCGAGAATAAAACTACGAGTAATTTGCAAGATAATAAAAGTTAGTTGTTTAGTAGAAAGCTTTTGTAACACAAGAGAATGATTTGTCCCTAGGCAATCGATAACTAGACCGGTAATCCTCATTGCAATTTTATATGAGGGAGAGGCATGAGCTAACATACTTTCCGTACTTGGATCATATGCACTTATGATTGGAACTCTAGCAAGCATCCGCAACTACCAAAGATCATTAAGGTAAAACCCAACCATAGCATTAAGTATCAAGTCCTCTTTACTCCCATACGCAACAACCCCCTTACTCGGGTATGTGTTTCAGTCACTCACGCCACCTACTATAAGAGAATCATGAACGTATTGCAACACCCTACAGCGGGAATCCCTCACTCTTGCGCGGCACGGAGGGCACCATAGGACAGCAGCAAAATAAAACATACAACTCAAACCAATCACGATCATCAATCAACCCATAGGACAAAAGGAATCTACTCAAACATCATAGGATGGCCACAAATCATAGGATAATAATATGTAGCATTAAGCACCATGTTTAAGAAGAGATTACAGCGGGGAGAAGAGGTGTTACACCGCTGCATAGAGGGGGAGAGAGTTGGTGTTGACGGTAGCGAGGTTGTTGATGTAGATCGCCATCACGATCCTTACCCCGACGGCACTCCGGCGCCACCGGGAGAGAGGGGGAGAGAGCCCCCCTTCTTCTTCTTCTTCTTCCTTGGCCTCCCCCCTAGATGGGAGGAGATTTCTCTCTCTGGTCCATGGCTGCCATGGCGGCGGAGGGGGAGGAGCCCCTCCTAGATTGGATCTCTCTCTCTCTATTCTCTTCTGTTTCGCGCTCCTCTTTTCAGGCCGTTCACCGTTTCTTAAATTCCCGGAGATCCGTAACTCCGATTGGGCTGAAATTTTAACAAAATTTTCTTCCGGATATTATCTTTCTTGCGGCGAAAGAAGGGGGTCAACCAACCTACGAGGTGCTCACGAGCCACCAGGGCGCGTTTGCCCCCCCCCCCAGGCGCGCCCTGGTGCCTCGTGGCCACCTCGAACACCGTCTTGCGTTGATTCCACCTCCCAAAAATCACATATATTCCAAAATAATTATCCGCAAAATTTTATTGCATTTGGACTTCGTTTGATATGGATATTCTGCGAAAAATAAAACAAGCAAAAAACAGGAACTGGCACTGGGCACTGGATCAATATGTTTGTCCAAGAAATCATATAAAATGTTGCCAAAAGTATGTGGAAATTGTAGAATATTGGCATGAAACAATCAAAAATTATAGATACGACGGAGACGTATCACCGTACAGCCGGGATGCCCTGGCACCAGCGGTGAGTCCTTGGTCTCTGTTTTTTGCAGCGTCCACCCTCTTCATGCGCCTTGATGCCTTGGGCCAGCTGCAGCACTTCCCGAGTCAGCTAGTTTATGATGGCCCGAATCCCCTGGTCCTGCAGCCGGATCGGGCCGACTCGGACCTGGAGGAGGAGGGAGACGGCGACGCGGAAGCCGGAGGCGGCGAGGAGCGCCTCACGGACGCGGAAGCCGGCGGGTCCGGCCAAGCCAGTAAGTCCTTAATCCCGGATCCTTTGCACGAGTGGCCGGGCGACGATGAAGATGACGAGGATGGTGCGGGCGATGCAGCACCACCGGATGCGGAGGCGGGTGATGGGGCCGCCCCCAGGGGGCGGCAGCCGAGGACGGCCGGGGAGCCGGTGGGCCCGAGCCGGCCGCACGGGAAGTAGTTGGTCAAGGCGCGGCCGGCCGCGAAGCGCCCAGCCACGGCGCAGCCGGGCGCCATGAAGAGGTCCGTCAAGAAGGCGCGCCGGGTGGCGCCGTCGATGGGCCCGAAGTGGGCGGTCCCCACGGTCATAGGGTGAGTTTCCTTTTGTTGCTCGGTTCTTTCCTTTTTCGTTATTGTGTTGTTTTTCTTCTTCCTTATCTTCTTCGCGTGTCATCCAGGAACGCACTCGAGCTGGCGGAGGCGGCCGCGGCGACGGCGGCCGCGGAGGAGGCCGATCGGCGAAGGGGCCAGAGCGGCGCGGAGGAGCGTGAGGTGGTGGAGACCACCGAGGAGGCGCTCGCAGCCCATCAGTCCGGCGCCGGCTTGAAGGACACCGAGAGGGACGCCTGGAGGGCACGGGCCGAGGTCGAGAAGGAGATTGCCGAGGTGTCGGCCAAGGTGTGGGACGGCGCTGTGGCTAGACGGCGGAGGGACGCGGAGGAGCCTGAGTGACCGGCTTGGTCGGCGCCATCGCCACCGCCGTCGCCGGTTGCGGAGCATCACTCCAAATCTATGCACGACCCGGCCCGCCGGGCGGAGGCGGATGCCCGTGTTGCCGCCGTGGCGGCCGGCCGCGGCGAGACCGATGAGCACGAGCCGGACGCCGACCAGACGGCCGATCCGGTGGTGCCGCCGGCCGCCGACCCGGCCGATGAGGCTGAACGTGGAGACGGGGGAAGCCGCGAGCCGGAGGCCGCGCCACGAGGAGGAGGAGCGCCGCCCCCGAGCGCGGAGGTCACGCCGGGGAGCTCTCGTGCCATGGTGACCGCGGAGCCGCGGGTCGCGGGGCGCAGCCTCGAGCTGCGGCCGGCAGGCAGCGGAACCAGCGCCGGGTCCTCGGCCCAGCCGCTACGGAACTGGGCGGCGAGCTCCAGCGAGGCGACGAGCGGCGCCCCTCAGAGTGAGCCGGACACGTCGGTGGACTCCCTGCGGCTGCAGCTCGCCAACCTCCACGGCCAGTGGCAAAGCTTCGCCCAGGCGGACAACGGCCGGCTACTGCAGCTGGAGCGGACCTTCGCGATGAGTCCTTATTCTTCGCGTTTTCTTGCGACTGCGTCTTGTTTCTTCTTTCCCTTTCTTGACCGGCCTAGTCACTTTCCAGTGGGGGCGCATCAGCACGCCCACTGGGTGTAGCCCCCGAGCCCCGGGCTGGCTGCGCAGCAGGCGTGTTGTGCTAACTCTTTTCCTTGCAGTCCATCTACGACCAGTGGGTGGCGGTGTAAAACAGCATCCTAGGTCGGTTCCGCACGGCGAAGGCCCACCTGGCGGCCAAGGAGGAGGAGCTCCGCCAGGCCAAAGGTACTTCCTGCATGCTTCCAGTGGGGGCGCGGCAGCGCACCCACTGGGTGTAGCCCCCGAGATTCGGGCCGGTTGCGCAGCAGCCGGGTCGAACCTTCTTGCTTCATTCTTTGCTTTTTTTTTCTATTTCTTGTCCGGCCTCTGACCGGAACCCGGATCCGGCCATGCAGCCGCCGCCGTCGACCCGGCCGAGATGCAGGAGCTCCGGCGCTAGCTGGTCAAAGTCAGCCAGCTCCATGACCAGGCGGTCGCAGAGCGCAACCGGCTGTAGGAGGAGGTGGCCCGGGCGGTCCGGGAGAGGGACGAGGCCGCAGCCGCCCACAAGGTCGAGCTGGACCAGCTCGTGGAGGAGTACCGCCAGGCGGTGGGGCGGAAGGAGGAGGAGGCGAAGAAGGCCGCCGACGAGGTCGCCCAGCTCAAGGCGGCCCGCGATCGCAGCGTCAGCGCGTTGGCGGCGGGGGAGCGGGAGATGCTGCAGGAGGCGTTGTACATCGACGAGCTCCTCACACGTAAGTGTTCTCGCTTGTTTTTCTCTTGGTTTCTTTCTGGTTCCGGCCCTTCGGCCTCTTGATCGATCTTCTTCCTTTCTTCTCTAGGGGTCTTCCCCGAGACCCAATTGCCGGCCGAGGAGGCAGTGAGCGCCCACCGCCAGGAGCAGAGGGCGGCGGGAGCCAACGTTGAGGAGTACGCCGCCTGGACGGTGGCGGAGATCACCGTGGCTGCCTAGACCCGCCTGGAGACGGTGGAGCACGACATGAACCAGCTTTTCAAAGCCGGTCTGTCGATGGTGGCTGCTCTCTGGCTAGTTGCGGTGGTGCCGACCACCGTCAGCTGGCGGGCGCGTTGGCTGGAAGCCGGCACGGCGCGACTTAGCGCGTGGAGGGCCTCCGCGGCCCGGGCCGGCGTGGAGATGCCGCTCAGGTTCGTGCTGTCCTGGTACCCAAGCATCCGCTTGGACCAGCTGTGCGCGCGGAGGGCCGGGGCGGAGGCGGACTTGGCGGAGCGGGCGACGCCGATCGCCGTGCAGGCTAGCGACATTGCGTCGTTCACCCCGCACGAGGAGTTCGTGCCTGAGCGGGCGCCGGACGGCACGGAGCTTCCCGCCGACGACTTCGGCCTGGCGCTCGAGGACCCGGAGCGTAGCTCGGCCGAGACGGGAGCCGGGGCGGACGACGATGCCGCCGACTTGGACGACACCGCCGCCACGGAGGATCCGGCGCAGAGCAATGCCGACGAGGCCGCCGCCTAGGGCTTTTTATCATTCCTGTAATTTTGTTTCTTTTGAACTCGAATCGTTCGATAGTTGGCAAGTCCACCCACTGGGGTGTAAGTTTATGTAATGAACTATTGGCCGTGGGCCTTTGCTGTGTATATATGCATGCTGTTAAAGAGAGATGCTCACTTAACTACACATCGAACTATCGCATGGAGTAGGGTTATAAACATTTGCATTGTTTAAGCAAGTAAACAATCAGATGCATGCCTATGGTCTGTGGTATCGGTTCCAATAACATTCCTCTAATATTTTTGTGGTGTATACAGTATAGACGAATTGGAATAGGGAAAATAAATTTAAGTCGTCAGGCTGTTTTCTGGGAAAGTGTTATCTGTAACAACTAATTTCAACTAAAGATGTTATAATGCAGTAGTTGATCTAAAGATTACATAAATGATGGACCCTGATAAGTGCCACACGTGTGGGCTGAAAGAGGTCGGCCACACGCTCTTCTAGCCACCCATTGTGACGTCAGCCTTTTTATTTTTTCCACACATGCATGCAAACAGGGAAGAAAACTGATAATGTCAGCGGGAATCTTTTGAGGTTTTCCAACTTTAAAATGTTTTATCTCTTGAATGACAAATCCGATTGAAAATCCGTTTTCACCGTTAAATTCGTCGCGATGAGAACTTCAAAACAAGATCCCATATCGATATGTTTCGACGATATTTTTTGGCGGTCAAAAGTTGCCATGTCTATTGCACATAAATTGCCATGGTGTTTATACTAAATTTCTCAAGATATATTTCACCTACTTTTTTTTCTACGTTTAAAGTAAATTTTGACATGTTATAAAAAAAATTAAGAAACTAAACTTGCCATGGTGAATTACTAAAATTTGCCATGATCCATGAAATAATTTTGACATGGTTCGTAATTAAAAACATATCTGTCGTCAGTTACTTTAAAAATACATGGTCAATGACCCAAATTTGCCATGAACCAGAAACTAAAATTGCCATGGTGAATTACTTAAATTGCCATGATACATGCACAAAAATTTGCCATGGTTCATACAAAAAATAATTTCCATGGTAAAAATACTAGAATTGCCATGGTCAAAATACTAAAATTGCCATGATCTATAAACTAAAATTGCCATCATGAATTACTAAAAATTGCCATGATCCATGAATTAAATTTTCCGTGGTTAATTCCTAAAAATTGCCATGGTCAATTAATAAAATTTGCCGTCAAAAGTAGTTCAAATACAATGATAGTTTTAAATCTAGAAGAAAAAAAATAGATGAAACATATCATGGCAACTTTAGTGTAAACACTATGGCAACTTCAGTGTAACATCATGGCAACTTTTGGCCCAAAAAAACTCATGGAAACATATCAATATTGGATCTTGTTTTGAAGATCTCGTCGAGACAGATTTAATGATGAAAACGGATTTTTAATCGAATTTTTTATTTAAGAGATAAAACATTTTTAAGTCCGAAAAACCAAAAAGATTCCGCTAATGTCATCTGTTTGATGTGCCAAAATGGATGGTAATAGGGGCGTTTGGACCATGTTCCCTCGTGCCACACGTGTGACACTTATCATTTGGGTAAATGGTTGCTTGGCCATGTTACTTTTTGACAATGCTTTGAGAATTAAATTTTATATAGGGCATTGGGCTCAAGTACTGGCTCACCATTTAGTGAGAATCTATGTGTGTATGCTTTAGCATGTTAGACTATTTACTGAGACAATGGTGCAATCCAGACAGATTGCAACATGCCCGCTACCACAGCATGATCCATGCCATCCCATGGCGCCTTTCAGGGCGAGCTAACCAACTAACTGAAACTAGCAAGAAAACCGGGTGTGGACAGGTACACACTGCCATACTGTATTTATTCAGCTAACTGAAACCTGAAACTAAAACTGAATGTAGCAGATTATCTAACATATCCATGTAGAACTACATAACGGGCCTTTTTGAGGCCCTGGTATTTGTACTGGAGAGGCAAATTTCTGAAAAGCAGAGGGCATTCATATAACTTAACTTTTGTTATGGTAATCTTAAAACGGGTTATGTCATTACCATGTTAATCTCCTCCATACCTTTTTACTAATTGCATTCCATATTAGCACTATGTACATAGATGCTTAGGCATCTTTATCCCTTGGCATATCTTTTTTATTATATTAAGGTGGGTCTTCATTAGAGGAGCTTTGATGACTCTCCGATGTTGTGTCCGAGGTCCCTTTTTGGAAGACCAGACTCTTCGTTCTGTTCTTCCTCTCCTCGGAAGACACCCGGCTCGGAAGGGGAGCTCAGATAGGTCTCTGATATTGTGTCTGAGGTGCCTTCTGGGAAAGCCGGGCTCTCTATCCGGTTCTTTCTTTCCTTTATCTCAACAGCGCCTTGGCGCCCCCTTGACATCAGGCTCGAGGTGTTGTCTCGAAAGACAGGACTCTTCATCATGTTCTTCCTTTTCTTCTGCCGAACAATAGACTCGGAAAGAGGGCTATGGCGGCTTTTAGCCTCGGCGCCAAGGGTTTCTTCTCGGACGAACGGACTCTTTGTCCTGTTCTTCCTCCCCCCCCCCCCCCCCTTGCCTTGGTCGGGACCTTGTAGGGGTCCTCAGCTAAAAGCCTCTCAAGCTCGGGACTCTTGGGGTCCCCGGGGAGCGAAGCCGGGGACTTCCTGTTCTCGGCCCGCACTCGCCAAATCTGTGAAAGCAACATACAGTCGACCGTTGTTCAAAAATAAATTTTAAAAATAAATAAAGGCAGGAGGATAAAACCTAGTAAACTGAGAAAAGAAAGTTACCTAGGCGACAGCGGTGGCTAGGCGTAAACAGATGTCCTCAGCCCTGGTGGGGAAGTAGTTATTCTTGGGTTTGAAGAAGAGCTTCCACATTCCACCGAGGTCCTCTCCTCGGAAGAACTCCTGGATCACCGCATCGTCCTCGGGCTTGAACTCCCACATCGGAAGGGCTTGAACTTGAAGCGGGAGGATCCAGCGATGGAGCATCATGGACCACATCCACTATATTGATGCCCTTACCGACCACAACCTTGAGCTTGTGTTGAAGCGCCTTCACCTCCTTCGCCCCCCAGTCGAGGCCCTTGTCTGTCCAAGAAGTCAGCCTCCTCGACGGTTTTGCTGAGAAGTGGGGAAACCCTCCGTGGCTCCCTGCGGATGGATCCGCCACATAAAACCACTCCTGTTGCCAGAGCTTCACCGTGTCGATAAAGGTGCCCACAGGCCAAACCACATCGGTGAGCCGGCTGATCGTAGCCCCGCCGCACTCCGCGAGTTGGGGGCTGCTGCTGTGCGCCTTAACGCGGAACAACTTCAGCCATAGCCCGAAGTGGGGCTCGACGTGGAGGACGGCCTCGCAAAAAGATTATGAAGGTGGTGATCTGGAGAATGGAGTTCGGTGCTAGATGATGGAAATCAAGCCCGTAATAGAACATGAGACCCCTAACAAAGGGGTGGAGGGGAAAACCCATACCTTTGATGAGGTGGGAAACAAAAACTGCCCGCTACCTTGGCAGGGAGCGGGGATGGCGAACGCCGATTGGCTTGCGCTTTCCTCCACGGGAGATCGGCACTTGACCGTAGTAGGGAGGTACCCATCAGCTTTAAGCTTCGTGATGGTGCCGGCGGTGACGGTGGAACACAACCATTGCCCCCCATTGCCAGCCATCTCGCACAAGGGGAAGAAAGGGGAAGAGGCATGAGCTAGAAGTTCATCTCAAAACGCTTGGATTTGTGGCAGATCCTTTGCGCTAGAGAGAGGGGATGAGGGCGTAGGTAAAGTTGATTTACTGGTTCCTCCTTTTATAGGGCGGTCAAAGACCAGGGGTCGCCTCACCACAAGGAACGGATTGCCGCTTCCCGACGCGTCGAGCAGTCTATGCGCGCAGGGATTAAGGCGAGTGCGTTGATGACACCGCTAGAAATCCGGAAGCACAATCTCTTTATTGATGGGACGTGCCAATAGAAATGGCCTTGGGCCACGATGTACCTAATAATGACTGTTGACAAGACGGTTCAATACTGCCGCAGGAGATGACGCTTCGGTTCTCGGCCGAGAAAAGCTGTCAGATTTTGACCAGGTCAAGCCTCCCGCGGCAAGCCTTCGCGGCTAAGTTAAAAAAGATACCCCGGCCTTGATAGAAATAATGGGTCGAGGAGAGGGGGAGCTTGTTATAAGATATCTCCTATTATTTTGAACACGTGGTCGCGATCTGGAAGGTCAAGAAGGCCTCGGACCGGAGCATGTCCTCGGAAACAGGAGCCGACGTGAAGATTGAACTCATCTAAGAAGCCGAAGATTAGAAGTTGTAACATTGCTCTAAAGAAAATGCCTGACGTCCTTGGCTTGAAGACTAGTTCAGGGGCTACTGTTGGTGTCCTGGACTAAGGGGTGGTAATCACGTCGACCCGTCGGTTATGGGCCGGACCGAGGACCCACCAGTAACTAACGAATGGGTCATGCCGGTCCTGGCCCACGGCGTAATCAAGATGAAGATCTCTGAAGACTTGGCGTACACTTCAAGGCGTATTTGAATGATCAACATGCTTATCCCTAGATTGTAACCGACCATGTGTAAACCCTAGATACCCTGATGCCTATATAAACCGTGGGTTTAGTCTATAGAGGCACGATCACAAGTTTTAGAGCTTAGAACTCCTTTATACGATCTCGAGGTAGATCATATTGTACTCTGTACCCTAGCACAATCAATATATCAGAAGCAGGACGTAGGGTTTTACCTCCTCAAGAGGGCCCAAACCTGGGTAAACATCGTGTCCCTACTTTCTCCTATTACCATCTAGCTCAGATCACCAAGCTTGGAACCCCCTACCCGAGATCTACTGATTTTAGCACTGACACCCACCCCCCACCCCCACAAAAGAAAACATTTGACTGCCATCTATTCCTGCACGAATAGAGCCAGGTCCCACCCCTCACCCGCGCGAGCTGGAGAACAGGAGGTGGCGCCCAAGTATGTCCCCCGACTGCCGTCCTCCTCCCCCCTGTACTCCGGCAGACCCATCAGCCCCGCCGCATCTCAATCCCGCGTGGTAGCTCCCCTCGCCGGTCCTCCTCCTCCCCTGCTGGCCCTTCTCCTCTACCCATGGCCGCCATGGCCTTGCCCGAGCCGTCCGGCTCCGTTCCTCCTCCTCTTCCCGTACTCCGGCGTCCCTCTTCTTATGTGTGTGCATGGTGCAGACTAATAAAGCGAAAGAGAAAGGGATAGATTCTTACAAGACAAAACTAGTGAAGCGTTGGGATTCCATATCTACCATATTCAAATATCATGCCAATGGTGAAGGTGCCTAAGACAGGTGTTGAGATTGTTGCAAATCCAGAAGAACCAATTGAAATCGAAGTGGCACCAAAGAGACAACGAACATGTGATGCCATTATGTGCATGATTGGAGAAATGAGGACTACTTTTAAGGATGCTTTGAAGACAACCCATCCACTTCCATCACCAAAGGCTACTACTCCTTCTGAAATAATTGCTGCACTTCAGTTGATACCATATTTGGTGCAACCTGACATTTTGCGTTCTTATGGGAAATTGATTCTTAACGAGCGTTTGTTTGAAGCTCTAATGGAGTTGCCCATGCTCATGGGGAAGGTTTGGAAGCTATTGTTGCCTTGAAGTTATGCAAATGATGCTTTCATGTTTTTCTTGTTGAACTTGAACCTGCTGTTGTTGTTGTTGTTGTTGTTGTTTGCCATCCAAACATGATTCCGTATTGAAACCCCAGTAATATTCCGTGAGCCAATTCAATAAACACCCAGACAATCAAATTTGTATTCATGTCTATTACAGTTTTCTGGCTGAATTGGTATTGAAACCAATTCAATACGAATGCCTCCAATACGGACATCCAAACATAGCGTTAATAAAAATGACCGGCAACACCTTTCGCTTGTTCTTGAAAAAAGGAAACAAAAGGGCACAGTGTTGGTTCTTGAAAAAGGGAAACAAAAGGGCACAGGACTCGATTGTCGACTCTTAAGGCGGTTGAGCTGCACCTAGTCCTCTACCACGGCGAGGGCGGCGGGATAATGGCGGTGCACGAGTTCAACGGCGAACTGACGATGTCTATGGGCATCTGCGTGGCGGCCGGGCGTGCGTCGTTGAGTTGCGCTGCCCCAGAATTTCTTCGTCATATTTCTTGATTTGTTTTATTTTCAATTTGCTCTCGCAGAACTTGGTCCAGAGCTCGTCCAGGAAGCCCTATGAGCTGCTGGCCTGCTGTATTTCCATGTTCATATGGGTCGTTGCCTAGCTAGGCGACTGGGCACTCACTGACTTGCCACTGGCCGACAAGATATTTGAGCTTGTTTGGTTGGGCCCATATACGTCAGGAGGCCCCCGATTTTGGCTTCTATTCTTCCGGAACGGACAGACTTCTGCAAAAAATTATGAGTTAGAACAATTCTTTCATCAAATTGTTATGACTGATCCATACTTCTTGCTCAAGTGGCATCTTTATTTTGCGGGGATACTCAAGTGGCACCTACAAGAAATTCTTTGCATCGCACTATCACAGGAAGTTTTCACATACACGTAGTTACCAAGATTTAAACCATGGCAATGGTTTATGCGATGCAGGTCTATTAAGTAGTCAAATGGTGTCACATGGGATGCGATCGAGCAACAAGCTAAAATTAGCACCAACGGTGAGGTTCATTAACTAAGTTTAGACATGGGCTTTCGACCATTCGTCGGCGACTCCCACGTATGGCTAACCCGTTCTTGTGGCATGCGTCACCGAAGCATGCTTGCTCTCTCCCACATACCTATATATATCGATGGAATATATCTCCAAGAAAACAAATCTTACATTCACCTAGCTCCACGACCGTTCGACCATGGCGACGCTCCTTCGCCACAATCCTCTTCCTGATCACTAGGATCCTTAGTGTCGTCGACGCTCCTTCACCACAATCCTCTTCCTCATCACCAGGATCCTTAGTGTCGTCGACGCTAAGGAGAACATGAAGGCAACCAAGAAGACACACGTGGAGGGACCTGAGACAGGTGTCGCAACTGGGAGTCCAAGCAAAAAGTTCAATATCATCGCCAAGGGAAATGACCTTGACAGTAGCAGCTTATTTGCTAGCACTGTTGGTGGTCGCAAACAAAACTGTGATGATATTCTCAAGGTTGTTGTCCTTGGAGACTACAACGACTTTCTTCTTTGCTCCCCGTGGTGACACTTGTCATAGGCCCAATCCTTGTGCTTCTTCTTGGCCGTGCCATGGAAATATGCGCACATCAGCGAGCATGGCCACATAATTTGGATACTTGTCATTTGCGGTGCTCAAACTCGGGATGACCATTCAACTCTTCTTTGCATGTGGCGATGCAGACCTCCCTATCTACGAATAATGCTCGCGTGTCTAGTTTACTCTTGATGATTAATTATGCTAACATGATTTTCATGGTTCTTTTTCTGGAGTTATCTAATTTAAAAATTGATATTTGTTTTAACACAGTGGGTTTTGAACAGGACAAGGAGCATCAGATGATGGTTCTGCGTTGGGACTTGGGAGAGGAAACTACGACCGGCCATTTTGTCGAAGACTCGAGCAAGGCTACCATGCAAAGACTAGAGTAGTAGAGTGATACTCCCTCCATTCCTAAATATAAGTCTTTTTAGATATTTGAATATGAACTACATACTAATGAATATAGACGTATTTTAGAGTCTAGATTCACTCATTTTGCTCCGTATGTAGTTTATATTAGAATCTCTAAAACGACCTATATTTAGGAACGGAGGGAGTACATGTAAATACACTTGACTTTATTTAGCATAAGATTTGTCATTATATCACTAGTACAAAACAGGGCTTTGGTCCACCCTGAAAAGCCCATTAGTCCCGGTTCACTCACGAACCGGGACCCATGGGGGCATCGGTCCCGGCTCGTGAGGCCAGGGCGCCGGCCGGGCCTCGTCTGACCCCTTTGGTCCCGGTTCCAGACACGAACCGGGACCAATGCGCCTCGTGGGCCATTGGTCCCGGTTTGTGGCTGGAACCGGGACCAAATGGTGAGGCTTTAGTCCCGGCACCAACCGGGACTAAAGGGGTTGAGGCTTTAGTCCCGGTTGGTGTCTCCAACCGGGGACTCCAACCGGGACTAAAGGTCCAACCTTTAGTCCCGGTTGGAGACACCAACCGTGACTAAAGGGGTTCTGAAAGTTTTTTTTTCCTGTTTTTACATTTGTTTTCTGTTTTTAGTTTCTGTTTTAAATTGCTTATATCTTTTAAGATATTTGATGTTTTTGAGTGATTCTTTTTGCATTAGATTCAAAATTTTGTCTAGTTTCTGTTTGTGCCATTAGTTTTCAAATTTGAATGGTTTAAACTTGAATTTGTTCAAATTTGCTTCAAACCCTAGATTGTGAATAACTTGAGTTTACAAATAGTTTTTAATTTAATTCTTTTTGCTCCTAGTCACGTGTTAGATTGTTGTCACAGTAAGATTTATTTGGTTATTTTTAGAATAATTTAAATTAGAATTTTAATTAAAACAATACTGTTTTGCTTATATAGTTGTTTTAGTCATTTAATTGTTTTTTTTTATTATTTTTAGTTTGTTCTTTCTGTAGATTTTAACATGTTGTAGTACGGTGCATATTGAATGCACAAAAAGTCTGGAGTTTAAATAAGTTTAAAAAAATGAAATGCATTTGTAACAGACGAGTTTTCGTCCGAAACCTTGATACTTCGAATGAGATGGTACAGTTTGTACACGAAGTGCATCCAGTTTTTGCCGTAACCCTCTCAACTTTTTAGCACATTCTATGTGGGTGAAATGATGATACCATGCCAACTTTCAACCTTTTCAGAGTTCATTTGTAGTGCTTTTCAATTTCAGGGTCATTTAGCTCAAAAAAATCAGTAAATGCATGAAAAATAGCAAATGAAGTCAGAAAGGGTTGAAATTTGAGGATGTGTCTTTGAATGGTGCATAATGAACACACAAAAAGTCTGGAGTTGAAATAAGTTAAAAAAATGAAATGCCTTTGTAGCAGACGAGTTTTCGTCTGAAACCCTGATACTTCGAAAGAGATTGTCCATTTTGTACACGAAGTGCATCCAGTTTTTGCCGTAACCCTCTCAACTTTTTAGCACATGCTATGTGGATGAAATGATGATACCATGCCAACTTTCAAACTTTTGAGAGTTCATTTGTGGTGTTTTTCAATTTCAGGGTCATTTAGCTCAAAAAAATCAGTAAATGCATCAAAAATAGCAAATGAAGTCAGAAAGGGTTGAAAATTGATGGCGTGGCTTCGAATGGTGCACACACAAAAAGTCTGGAGTTGAAATAAGTTTAAAAAAATGAAATGTCTTTGTAACAGACGAGTTTTCGTCTGAAGGGGTTCTGAAATTTTCAAACTCTACCCCCCCTGTGGATCGCCTTTTTTAGTTTTGTAGAAAATAAACAAAAATGATAAAATCTTCAAAAAATAAAATCCTTCGAGATGTAGTTAGGTTTTAGTGTCTAGTTGGTATAGAAATTTTGAAATATAATTTTGACCTTTTTTGCAAAAAAAACGAAAAAAAATGTAAAACGGCCATAACTTTTGCATACGACGTCCAAAAAAAAAGTTTAATATATCAAAAAAAAACTAGAGAAAAATTGGGACTCGATTTCACCCGGGTTTACCCGGTGAAGTTTTCTCAGATTCTCAAAATTCCAAAAGTAAAAAAAGTTATTTCAAATCAAAAAAAATAATTTTAATAATTTTAAAAATTAATTTTATTGAAAATAAATAAATGATGTCATATTTGGATTCCTCACATTTTTCTGATAATAATGGATATATTATTTGTCGAATTTCGATTTACAAATTTAAAGATATTAATTATGTCATATTAAATGAATAAATGGCAAAAAAAAATAATAAAATAATATTATTACTTATTTTATTTTCATTGAAATTCAATATTATTAGTACTTATTTTTTTTATTTTAATAATTGTTTAGAATTCAAAAAATTAAATCATGTGACATCAAGACCTAAGGGTTAACAGGATTGATAGCTTAAGATTGTCAGGAAAACAACAAGTGCAGACTTGGAAACTAGGGGATATAGAACCTGAAAGTTAAGCGTGCTGGGGCTGGAGTAGTGAGAGGATGGGTGACCGGCCGGGAAGTTAGACGATTTGGAATGAGTGCTGATTAGAGACTAGAGATTAAATTCTGAAGCAGTGAGGAGGGGTGATTAGAGATTAAAACTTAAAAAATAATCAAAAAAATAATCAAAAAAAAAATTAAAAAAAATTCAAAAAAAAATTTCAATTTTTTTTCCCCCGGCAAGGCAGCCCCCGGCAAGGACCTTTAGTCCCGGTTGGTGTTACCAACCGGGCGCCACGTGGAGGGCCTTTGGTCCTGGTTCGTAAGCAAACCGGGACTAAAGGTTTTGGGCTTTAGTCCCGACCCTTTAGTCCCGGCCCTTACGAACCGGGACAAATGGCCCTTTTTCTACTAGTGTATGCTTATTATATAGAATAGCGCCTTTAACAATTTAGCTACATGACACTCGGAAAAAAAAAGAAAAATAATTCAGCTACATGCAGTTAAAAGCAATGGACAGGATCTGCATTGGATAGCAAATACTCCTATCAAGTTTAGGTACGGTGCCCGTGGATTCGCACTCGGCAGTGGCAAAAAAAACTCAGGTACATGATTTTTCCAGTAGTAGTAATGAGAAATACTCTTACGTTATTCAAGTTTATACTTTTATATTCTCTATATGTATGTACCTAGCATTTTGAGCGAGTAATAGATCCACCCCGGCGGCCCGACATGTCCATGTGGAGCTTATAATTCCACTGAGGCCTCCTTTGGTTCATAGGATAGGAATGTCATAGGAATAGGAAAATCATAGGAAGTGAGATGACATGCATCTTAATTCCTATGGGAAAGAGATGTCATTTGAAGCATATGATAGGAATTTTTTCATTGAGTCTAGGCTAATATTTTTTTTCCTTTAACATGTGAAGGATTGATTCCTATTAGGATATTGAATCCATTCCTACAAACCAAAGGGCTTCAAAGAAATTTTTCCTTCGAAAATCCTATCCTACAAAAATCATACAAACCAAAGAGGAGGCCTGAAAGTTTCCATCCTTGATCGAAGGTTATACAACAATAAAGAAACAACCGTCCCAATCGGTCGACGTAATCACTTGCGTACGTCCTTCATATCATGACACCAATTCAATTCGAACACGTCCTCGGTTCAGTCGACGTTATGTTTGCCGGCAATCGCAATTGCTGCCCTACGTGCCACCTATAAATCATCACTTTAGCTATATGTCAGGCGACTGAATTTTCACTTTTGGGTCGGTCAAATTTATAGCCCTTGATTCAAGGTGCTTTGTGATACGTGTGGAAGCTCAACATGGATTTGACTGACCCATCTATTTGTTCAATCGATTTCTTGTCTTTTTTTTAGAAGAATAGGGCACCGCCCCGGCCCCATTTTTTTATAAATGAGACCAAAAACAAGTCACAGCAGTAGGTTATCGTACTCGAGATGGGGCACAAGCGCCAACATCCAGATTAGAAGCAGAAAGATTTGGGGAGGCAACCAAGCCCCAGTACCCTGCCACAGAGAACCTCTAAAGAGGGGAATGGAGGGGGAAGGCCATCAGGCCAACAGAAGCGCTACAAGGATACGCAGATACCACAGCATCACACCCCACTCCCACCGTGCAGCACTTCATCAGGGGAGAGCTTGAAAAGGATGCAGATCCCATCTTCAGCCTGGATTCGGCTAGAGCAGCATAGGAGGCCTTCTTGCAAGCTCCCAGACCGCCTTGGTAGCCTCCACCAGCTTTGATCGATCTGCTCCAACGCATAGCACCTTCCACAGGTCGCACCAGCCTGCAACGCTTCTCAGCACGTCCTGCAATCCCAGCCATGGAGTTCCATTAAAACAAATATCATTTCTACGCTTCCAAATGGCCCAAAGAATAGCAGCATTAAGAACATTATCTACAGTGTGTTTCTTATTACTCAGCCACCATCCAGCAATGCCCAGGAACTGGGGATTTATGTCGCCACCAGTAATCTGATGCATACTCCTCCAGATCTCCCGGGCCACCGCACACTCAAAGAACAAGTGAGTGCAGGTTTCAGGTTCAGAGCAGAACACACAACACATATCATCTACATTTTGTCTCTTAGATAGATTGTCTCTACTGAGCAGTCTATTATGAGCAAGCAGCCAGAGAAATATATGAATCCTGGGAGGTACATGAATCTGCCAAACAGCAGGCACAAAAGTAGGCATAATCCCCCTAAAATTCAAAACTGCATATAAAGAGCTGACTGTGTAAACCCCCTTGGAGTCTAGCTTCCAAATGAGGGAATCCTCATCCTCAGTCAGGGATAAGGATTGGGCAATACTAAGGAGATCATACCATTGATGGAGTAGTCTCTCATCAACACATCTTCTAAAAGTAATCTTCAGATTAGTCCCATCCCAAGCCTCAGCAATAGTAATTTTTTGCTCATTGGAAATGGAATAAAGCTCCCAGAATTGAATAGCAAGACTACAAGTACCAAACCATTGATCCTCCAAGAACTTAACCCTCTTTCCATTGCCAACATGCCAGTTATAACCAAATTTGGCAGCTTGGGCAGCCCATATCACCCCTTTCCAGAAAGGGGAAGCATGCAGAGTAGGGCAAGCAAAAATATTAGGAGAACATCTATTATACTTAAAATCTACAATTTGTTTCCAAATTTTTCCTTCCCCCTGCTCATGTATTTTAACCCAAGAGGCTAAGAGGCATAAGTTCATATCAGCAAGGTTAGGGATGCCAAGACCACCAAATTCCTTCTTCATAGTCAGCAGCTCAATGTTAGCAAGATGGTATTTAAAATGACCATCATAACTATCCCAAAAACAATGAGCCAACTGAGAATTCATAAGAGAGATGGCCCACTTGGGGAATCTAATAAAACTAAAAAGGTAAGTGGGGATACTGGCCATACATGCTTTAACCAGCACCAGTCTCTTGGCTGGGGATAAGAGCCTACCTCTCCACCCAGCCCCTCTACTGAGGGTTTTATCGACCACAGGCTGCAGATCCTCCCTCCTCAACCTGGAGTGGTGCAAAGGAACACCTAGATATTTCATAGGCAACTTCCCAAGTTTACACCCCAGTGCTTGGGAAACAGGGCCAGAAATGCATTCAGGGACATTAAGAGGGATCAAATCACACTTATGGAAGTTGATCCTAAGGCTAGATAACTGCTCAAAGCAAGACAAAAACCATTTTAAATTTTGAGCAGTTTCAAGCTTGTCATCAATGAAAATAAGGGTATCATCCGCATATTGTAGACTAATCACCCCATTAGGATACAACCTAGTCATCATCCCTCTAATATGAGAGTGCTGAGCAGCTCTAGTGAGCATCCTGGTAAACACATCAGCGACAAGGTTAAAGAGCAGGGGGGAAATGGGGTCCCCTTGTTTCACACCTTTAGTGGCAATGAAGAAATGGCTATTAACATTATTAATTCTGACTCCAACAGAAGCCCTATCCAGTAAGGAGTAAACCAACTTAACCCACTTGGGGCTAAAGCCCCTATGAGCCAGCATCTTAAGCAGGAATTCATGACTGACTCTATCATAGGCTTTTTCATAATCTAATTTGAAGATGAAACCAGGAGTTTTGTGTGTTACTGCATCATGAATAATTTCATGTGCAGAAACCACACTCTCAACTATATACCTCCCTTTAATGAAGGCGGATTGGTTGGGAGCAATCAACTCATCACAAATGGGGCCTAACCTATTGGTGGCACATTTGGCAAAGATTTTTCACTGCAATTAGTTAAAGCAATAGGTCTGAACTTCTGAATAGTAGAAGCATCAGGCTCTTTAGGGATTAAGGTGAGCAGAGAGAAATTGAGCCTATACAGGTCCAACTCTCCTTTATCCCAGGCAGCAAACATATCCAATAACTCTTTTTTAACCAAGTCCCAAAATTTTTGATAGAAAAGAAAGGGAAATCCATCAGGGCCAGGGGCACCTTCAGAATAGGAACCAAACACAGCTGCTTTAACCTCCTCCTCAAAGAAAGGAGCATCTAAGATCTTATTCTGTTCAGGAGAAACTTTAGTAGTATCATCCCAAAAGGAGTCATCTAGCTCTATGTTTAACCCCTCTTCTTTGCCAAATAAAGACTTGTAGTAATCTACAACTATCTTGATAATATCATTTGTATTATCAGCAGGACCTAATGGCCCCTCTAGGTAAGAGATATTTTTCTTCCTCCTCCTCTGGTTAGCAACAGCCTGAAAATATGCAGTATTATGCTCACCTTCAAGGATATCTCTCTCCCTAGACCTTTGTCTTGCTTTGATCTCCTCATTCTTCCAAATCACTTGGAGTTCACCTGCAAGATCTGACATTTTCTGTTTAGAATGAGGGGATAAAAGTTGAGTTTCAGACATAACATCCAACATGTCATACTCAGCCACCAAATGCTTCTTATGCCTGTTTTGCGCAGCTTCTACATTAGCACTCCACCCCCTCAGACACTTCCTAAGCCTCCTAATTTTAAACTGAAATCTAGCAGCAGAATCAGAAATATCACAGGGAGCATTCCAGGATTTCTCAACAATCCCAATAAACCCCTCAATCTCAAACCACTATTTCTCAAACCTAAAGATTTTATCCCTGGGTGGCTTAATAGCACCAGTGTCAAGGACCAAGGGTGTATGATCACTACCAACCCTAGGGAGAGCTTTAAGCATGACTGCAGGGAACATCTGCTCCCAACAGGTGGTCATAAAAATCCTATCTATACTAGCCATGATCAGATTATCCTGATTATTGGCCCAGGTAAACTTCCTACCAGAGTTCACCAATTCAACCAAACCCATACAGTTGATCCAATCATTGAATAAATCCACCCAATGCTGGTCAACCACACCATTGCTCTTATCCTCAGAGGATCTAACTAAATTAAAGTCTCCGCCGATTAAGGTTGGTCCAGACCAGCAATTCATAACATTGTGCAGTTCATTAATAAATTCAAGTTTATGCTCTTCATAGGCCGAGCCATAAACAGAGATGAACCTCCACATTTGTTTATCAGCCTTACTAGAAAGGATACAAGAGACAGAGAAATTGAACATATTACAGGATATAATGTCAAACTTCTCAGATCTCACGCCTACTAGTATCCCCCCAGCTGTTCCAACAGCAGGAAGCCACTCCCAGGAGAAGGAGTCTCCCTCATCCAAAGAGGACAGTTGAGAGGGGGTAAAGCTATCTTTCTTGGTTTCAGAAAAACCAATAATATCAAGACATGTATCTCTAATGAGTTCATGCACCAGCTTACACTTGTCAGGCTTATTGAGGCCCCTAACATTCCAAATTAATCCTACTACCATGGAAGCATAGTTTCCTTTTACTACTCCTCTTGGAGGACACCTGTACCCAGGCCCCATCCAGATCAGAGGGCTCACTAGTGTGAGTCTCTAGATCACCATCCCCTCCACAACTGGAGAGTTCCCTAGTATACTCTTCTTCACTAATATCAATTTTATCAGGAAGAAAAGCTTCAGGGTTATCATTTTTAAACCTAGCTACTCTACTACATTCAATGTTTTTAATAACAGCAATGTTATGTAGAATATCTTCCTGATCCTTGCCTAGGCTAATGCCAGCATCCAAAGCTTTCAAACGCAGATTATCATCTACAAGAACAGCAAATGAATTACTGGAGCAAGGAAGAGTGTTACCTGACTTAGGGATTTCGAGGTTCTTGACTTTCAGCAGATCTGCAGCTCTCTGAATAGCATTCTTCCCATCTCTTTTGACTCTGTTACTCATCCTAGGAGCTAGCACAGGGCCCCAAGCATTCTTGCCGGTCATAGCAGGGTTAGACACAGGAATGAGAGAGCCACCAGAGAGCAATGGGTACTCAGAGAGGTCCAGGTTGTTGGATTCAGCATTTTCATCCTAAGCCTCTTCTTCAAATCTTGTCAGGAGAGCAACACTGATATTATCAGCAGGTTTTTTGAAGTTAGTAGTGGAGGCAGACCTCCCCAGCTTGCCCTTGGGAGTTTGGCACAACCACCACCACATCAGTTTTATCAAATTGACTCATAGCCTTACTTTTGATAGCACCATTTCCAGCAGTTGGACCTCCAGTAGCAGGAGTTGATGAGCCTCCACAGTTTCCATCCCCTGCATTTTTGTCAGTGTCCATAGCTCTCCCTCCACCCTTTTCAGCACTTTTCCCAGAGTTATCATCCAATAGATCATCACCCCTATTATCACTAGATGGATCACTAGGATCATCTCCAGCATCCACATGATCTGTGACCAGGGAGAACTGGAGTAGGTACAGTTCCTTCTCAATCTCCACCAGCCTGTCTTTTGGGATTTTGGAGTGATCCCTAACAGCTACCTGGATGGTGAGATTCTTGAAAAAGCTCCTGAAAATCTCATGCCAATCCACATTAGTCAGGATGCCAAAGATTGAGGCAACTTGAGAGATAATCTTCCAAGTGATCCACTTTGGAGGCAGACCAACCACATTAATCCAGACATCATGAGTCTCTGCATAGCAATCAATCTCCCCTTCCCACTTCATAAAGGACACAGTGACTCCTTTCTTCTTAAGGTTGATGGAAGGAAGCTCAATGAGGTCATTGACTTTCTTGTGAGGGGGGAACCTTACCAGGAACTGCTTCTCACTCAATTTTCTAATCTGCCATGGCCAGTTAGTCTTCCAGATCTCTGAGAAGTTCTGCTTAAGTTCTTGGATAGTAACAGACCCTTCCTCAATGACAGCAATCCCAACATTGGAGAGGTTCAGCCATTTGTTATCATCTGCCCCACTACACTCTATGTGGAAGAAGCCCAGACCAACATTAGCACTGCCAAGGTATGTAGCAGTAGGGAGAGGTTTAAGCCAGTCAGGGCAAGCATCCATGTGGTGCCCGGCCTTGTAGCAGATGAAACACAGTTTGGCAACGGCGCACTTCCCAACATAGTGAGCCGGCTCACCACAGTTGTAGCAGATAACATCCTTCAATCTCATGTCATTATTCACAGCAGCTTCAGGGATGATATCCTATTCACAGCAGTTTCTCACCAGCAGTCTCCACAGCCCCACGTTGTCTCTGGCTTTTCTGAGTCTTCTTCTTTTGATTTTGAGGTTGGTTAGCCCCAGATTGAGGCGCGGAGCTGGAGCCCGCCCCCATGGTAACAGCCATCTCAGGGTGGAAAACCGGCTGCGGGAAGAACTGCCCAGGGAAACCAAATTGAGGCCCCATCGGCTGCATCATCTGTTGCTGTGGCATCAATTGCTGCACTTGGTGTTGAGGAAGAAAGAATTGCGGCCACTGCCCAAACTGAGGTGTGCTCCAGACCCCCGGGGGAGCGCCAGAAAGCATCCGAGGGCCCTGGTACTGGATCTGCGCCTGCGCAGCCGCCCCGGCCGGGGAGGGCTGGGGGGCAAGCGCCCCTCCTTGGGGTACAGCCAGATGTCCGCCCCCGGCAGCACCATCCCCACCAGGCCTGGGGTAATTTGGCCTGCGACCACCACCTCGCCCGCCACCCGCCATCTTACGATCTCCGCGTAGGTACTCCTCCCCTCTCGAGCACTCCACTCCTTAGCAAACGAGAAGGATTTGGGAACCGGGAGGTAAGGTGAAACCCTAGCAGGGAAGCAGTCAGAGCTGGTGAATTTCTTGGCCTCGAACAGGTCTTTACGGATCCAGACCAAGGTAGGATGAGCCAGCCTCCGTCTCGGTTTTGGGGACGGCACCACCCACAACTGCCCGAAGAAATCGAAGATGTCATCCCCATCTTCGCAAGCCTCAGCAGAAGACGCACTAGCAGAATCCGCCATCGCCTGACGCCGCGGCCCCACCACCTGGCCAGAGTCAACACGACACTTCCGAGCTTGAACACCTCGGCAGCCATGGCGGCCCTCACCACTGCCCCGAAATGGGGACGGGGCAGGGGACGGGGGGCGTGGTCGGGCATCGGCGGGGCTAATGGGGAAGTCGAAACTACCCACCACCAGCCGGCGGGGAGCTCCGCCCCCACCCCGCACCGAAGTCAGTCTGGGATCTCTCGGAACAGCCTCCACCGCCGCCGCTGTACTCTGGAGGTAGACTCGGCTTCCCTGGCAGCCCAGTACAGAATCGAATCCGTCGTAATTGTCTGCCCTGTCGCAAACATCCTCTCCCTTTCCTCGTCGTTCATCCTCGACATCGCCCGGATTGCGAGATTGCGGCGAGCATCTGTCAGCGCCTGCACCGCTCTCCGCTCCAGACGCCCTACCTCCGCCATCAGCGCCCTGATTTCGTCGTCCGACGCACCAGCCATCCGTGGATCTCACCACCACCGACCTCACAGGAGAGGCGCGGATCGCCAATCCCAGTCCCGATCTCGAGTAGAGATGGGGCGCTCCCCCCACCGGGGAGGCGGAGGGAGGCAGCGGATCCGCACGCGCGATGGATATGCTCCGGGGAACTAGCTCTAGGCGGCGGTGGGGAGAGGTGATCGGCGGGGTGAGGACCGGGAGCGCGGAAGCAGGCTTGGACGGGGGGCAAGAGAAATCTTCATTTCTTGTCTTTTCTTGCTGAGTGCGTGATGTCCTCTTCATGCATGCATGTCTCCAGCTCACGACTCTTGCTGTCTTGCACGCAAATGGATGGATGGAATGCATGTCAATTTTAGTCTCTGTGTGTGTGCCTGTTTTCTTTTTCCCTTGTGTTTTATGTCTGCTTCATTTTTTGTTTTTTTAGTTGATTTTTTTTCTTTATGTGTATTTGTGGATGTTGAGTGTGTGTAAATATGTACGCGCAATTACTATACAAATATGTGTACAAATTATACTAGAGTGCGGAAATGTCACTATTATATGTTTATTTTTATGTATTATTTTTTGTGCTAATTGTGCGGAAGTTTTTGTTTTAATTTTTTTATTTTCTTTCATCTTTATTGGTAATACCAAGACAATTAATTTATTTTTTCTTAGAAAATGTCATTTATTATTATTTTTGTTTGTAAGTATTCACACATGTACTAAAAGAATATGTGTGTAAATTATACTAGATTCTGAAAATTGCACTATTATATGTGTATTCCTTGCATATTACAAAAAGTGCAACCTTAGTGCAAAATTGTTTACAAGTTTTTTTGTTTTCTTTGTACTTAGATGGTAATACCAATGCAACTAATTCATTTTTTCTTAGATTTTTTTATTTTGTTTCAGTTTTTTTTCATTTTTATCTTCTTGAAGGGTAATACTAATGCCACTAATTCATTCTTTTATAGAAAAACTTCATCATTATTTTGATTTAATTTTTATTTTTATTTCATTTTTTTTCTTTTTAAGAGGTAAACCGGTGTCATTAATTCATTCGTTCTTAGTAAACTTCTTTTTTTGCGAAAATTTCACTATTTATATGCTTATTCTTGCATATTATAAAAATGCATAATTTCTGTGTAAATTGTGTGCAATTCTTGAAGCCCTTTACCTATTGCCTCTTTTTCTTATGTGTATTCATTTTTGCTTTGTTTTTCCTTTTTCTTTTTTGGTTTTTTTTTCTATATGGGTATTTGTGCGGTGTTGGGTGAGTGTATATGTATACACACAAACTATACAGTATGTGTGTAAATTTATTATATGCTTATTCTTTACATATTACAAAAAATGAATTTTCAATGTAAAGACGGGTCCAAGTTTTTAGAAGATTTTGTTTCATTTTCTTTCTTCTTAAAGGGTAATACCAATGTCACTAATACATTCTTGCTTAGAAATATTAATGATTTAGATTTAGTTTTAGTTTAATTTTGTTTTCTTGCTTCTTTAAGGGTAATACCAATGCCACTAATTTATTTCTTATTTGAAAATTTATTTTTTTGCGAGAATTCCACTATTATATGCTTATTCTTGCATATTATAAAAATGCACAATTTCTATGCAAATTGTGTGCAATTATTTTTTGTTTTATTTCTTCTTAAAGGGTAATACCAATGTCTCTAATTCCTTTTCCTTATAAAGCTTCATTATTTTTATTTTTTTATTTTTTTATTTAAGGGTAATACCAATGCCACTAATTGATTCGTTCTCAGAAAACTTCAAATTTTTTTTTGCAAAACTTCCACTAGTATATGCTTATTTTGCATATTATGAAAATGCGCAATTTCTGTGTAAATTGCGTGCAAATTTTGTCATCATTTGTTTTAATCTTTTCTTAGAAACCTTCATATTTTCTTGTTTGAATTTATCCTTTTCCATTTATTCTTTAAGGTGACACCACCACAAATCCAAACTTTAGGCGACCGTCCCTTTTTCTTCTTTTGATTATTGGTTAACAACTCACAGTAATTAAAACCACGGTAATTAAAAAACTGTGGTGTTCTAAGAATATTTAGAAAATATTTTGCTATCAAACAGGCCATTAGTTATATATGATAAAGGGAGTTTGTGGCTGGAAGTAAGTCAAGTCTCACTGTAAAGATGATTGGTAGCAATCTCCCCGTAGGTGTAGCATTTTTAGAGAAGCACTCTCGACCATCTAGATAATTTTGACCAACGAGATGGGAGCCGCTCGCATGAGCGTCGCTAGCGTGTGTGGTCTTGCATGCAGGTAGCTAGCCGCCCAACTTGCTACGTGTCGAGAATACACGTGGCTACCTTGAACTGTTGATGACTTAGAAAACAACTAATTGTCAATGAGGAAAAGTATTGTTTAATCAATTTTTTCAGTTAACTGACACATAGGTGCTCTGATAGTACTACATTCTTTGTACATTCAACGTCCTGCTGCCCAAGCGTAGTATGTGTGTGAGGCGAAACAATTGAAGGAACGAACCTAGAACTGCACAGACTGGAGCCATGCATGACCGACAACAATTAACAGCTTTCACGCCACAGTGCACGTATTCTTTAGCCCAGAACGATATGTACCTACTGCTGCTGCAGTGCACGTTCTGCAGGAATCAACGGAGCTCCGTCGGGCGAGGCAGAGTGCATGCACATGATGGATCGTCGGCTAGCTCTGCACTGCTCTGGGACGGTCAGCTCTTCCAACCTGGCGTCTCAGTGCCGTTGAAGACGTACAGTTATCGACTGAAGCAATTTTGTGGCCAGTCGACTGACTCAAATTATATTTTCAGTGGACTGGCCTCTAGCCGGTCCCATAAATAATGTATGATAAGATTGTAAAGAACACTACTGGCCACAATAGCTCATTGCCACCTATAAATAATGTATGATAAGATTGACAAGAACACTACCCAACGCATAGCATCCTCAGCAGCAACAAGAACACTACTGGCCACAATAGTCTCCGCTGGAAATGGGTTCTTCAACCGAAAAAGGCTTCCGCCCCGCTTTATATATAAAGCAACATCCGACAACAACCCGGTACAAACGCACGCCACCACCACACACGCACACACCCAAGGCAGGATACATAGGCGCTGAGCGCACCAACACGACCCCAAGCACTACAAGAGCAACCGGGGACTCCAACAGTGACCACGCCACCGCGAAGAAATGAAGCCACATACGACGAACCGTGAGCTCCAAGACGGTGCCTTCAGGAAGGTTACGACACCGGAGCGCCGCCACCGTCCGATCCGAGGATCAGAGTTTCCCCAGGAGCCACACGACGGGCAATGAGAGCCGCGACGACGCCTTCAAGAAGGGAACGAGCAACGCCGACGCCGGTCCGTCCGAAGATAGAGCAGGTTTTCACCCCGGCCAACACTCACCGCCACCGAACGCCACACCCCGGCTACCACGCCGCCCACACGGCCATGGCCGCCGGGCAGCACCGAGCGACGGGCTCTGCCCAAGAGCACCACGCTACCACCACCAGGGCCGCCGCCCCGGCATCCAAGACCTCGACAACACCTCACTCGAAACCCGCCGCTACCCCAACCGAAAAGATGAGCGGACCCCATGGCAAACTAGCCTCCATCGACTCGTCCTGCCGCATCAGGCGCGAGACGAGCACGGTCCTGCTGCCGGGCGCGAGACGGGCGCGGTCCTGCTATCGGGCGCGAGACGGGCTCGGTCCTGCTGCCGGGCGCGAGACGGGCACGGTCTTGCTGCCGGGCGCGAGACGGGCACGGTCCTGCTGCCCTAGCGCGAGACTAACGATGGGCCACAACTGGGAGAGGGTCATCCCATCAACGGAAATAGCACCCGGACGACGAGGAGACAGATCGAAGGCCGACACAAGCCGCCTACGGACGAGCCGACGCCAGAACATGCCAGCCGCCGCCGCAGCCGACCTACCAAGCTGCCGTGGAGCCACCCACGGCCGGAGCAACAGCCACACCGGGCCACTTCCCAATCCGCGCCGCCCGGCAAGCTCCAAGCGTCGGAGCCGCCGGGCACGCACCCGGCCCGCACCGAGAGAAGCAGTCGCGGGGCAGATCTGACGCATCCCCGCCGCCACAACCACCGCTGCGTGCCCCGCCACCAGCGCACCAGCAGGCACACCACACCACGCCGGAGGCCTCCCCCAGCCCGCGCCGCCGCAGCCCTCGACCCCTGTAGCTGGGAACGAACCGGGGAGCACATCCGCAGACTTGCAACGCCGCCGTCCCACGCACAGGCCCGCGCCACCACACGCCCACGCAGCCGCCGCCACGCACCAGCCGGTCCCATAAATAATGTATGATAAGATTGTAAAGAACACTACTGGCCACAATAGCTCATTGCCACCTATAAATAATGTATGATAAGATTGACAAGAACACTACCCAACGCATAGCATCCTCAGCAGCAACAAGAACACTACTGGCCACAATAGTCTCCGCTGGAAATGGGTTCTTCAACCGAAAAAGGCTTCCGCCCCGCTTTATATATAAAGCAACATCCGACAACAACCCGGTACAAACGCACGCCACCACCACACACGCACACACCCAAGGCAGGATACATAGGCGCTGAGCGCACCAACACAACCCCAAGCACTACAAGAGCAACCGGGGACTCCAACAGTGACCACGCCACCGCGAAGAAATGAAGCCACATACGACGAACCGTGAGCTCCAAGACGGTGCCTTCAGGAAGGTTACGACACCGGAGCGCCGCCACCGCCCGATCCGAGGATCAGAGTTTCCCCAGGAGCCACACGACGGGCAATGAGAGCCGCGACGACGCCTTCAAGAAGGGAACGAGCAACGCCGCCGCCGGTCCGTCCGAAGATAGAGCAGGTTTTCACCCCGGCCAACACTCACCGCCACCGAACGCCACACCCCGGCTACCACGCCGCCCACACGGCCATGGCCGCCGGGCAGCACCGAGCGACGGGCTCTGCCCAAGAGCACCACGCTACCACCACCAGGGCCGCCGCCCCGGCATCCAAGACCTCGACAACACCTCACTCGAAACCTGCCGCTACCCCAACCGAAAAGATGAGCGGACCCCATGGCAAACTAGCCTCCATCGACTCGTCCTGCCGCATCAGGCGCGAGACGAGCACGGTCCTGCTGCCGGGCGCGAGACGGGCGCGGTCCTGCTATCGGGCGCGAGACGGGCACGGTCTTGCTGCCGGGCGCGAGACGGGCACGGTCCTGCTGCCCTAGCGCGAGACTAACGATGGGCCACAACTGGGAGAGGGTCATCCCTTCAACGGAAATAGCACCCGGACGACGAGGAGACAGATCGAAGGCCGACACAAGCCGCCTACGGACGAGCCGACGCCAGAACATGCCAGCCGCCGCCGCAGCCGACCTGCCAAGCTGCCGTGGAGCCACCCATGGCCGGAGCAACAGCCACACCGGGCCACTGCCCAATCCGCGCCGCCCGGGAAGCTCCAAGCGTCGGAGCCGCCGGGCACGCACCCGGCCCGCACCGAGAGAAGCAGTCGCGGGGCAGATCTGACGCATCCCCGCCGCCACAACCACCGCTGCACGCCCCGCCACCAGCGCACCAGCAGGCACGCCACACCACGCCGGAGGCCTCCCCCAGCCCGCTCCGCCGCAGCCCTCGACCCCTGTAGCTAGGAACGAACGGGGGAGCACATCCGCAGACTTGCAACGCCGCCGTCCCACGCACAGGCCCACGCCACCACACGCCCACGCAGCCGCCGCCACGCACCAGACCGCCGCACCAGCAGCGCGCCGCCCGGGTCGCCGCCGCGCCGTCCCGCGCCAACGACGCGCCCCTCGCCAGGGCGCCACGTCCCGCGCCGCAGGCCACCAGGGGAGGAGGGAGGGGGGCCCCGCTGCCACCGACGCTGACCGGGGCTTCGCCCGGCAGCGCCATCCGGTGGCGGCGAGGAGGAGGGGAGGTGGGGGAGGGGCGCTGCCCGGCGGCGGCTAGAGTTCGCCCTGCCGCCCGCGGGAGTGGCACGGGCGAGCGAGGGGAAAGGGGATTGTTTTGGGAGATCAAATGGGTTCTTCTCCAGTACCGGGCGAGAAAGCACACGCCGTGTGCCTGCCGGCGGCCGCGCAGGGGCACATCATCCCCATGCTCGACGTGGCCAAGATGCTCCACTGTTGTAGCTGCAGCCCTCGCCTTGCCTCTCGCCGTAGCTTTCTCTCTCTCTCACGCACGTATGTAGAAGAAAGAAGGTGGAAGAACAAGACGCACACAGCAAGCTTTACCCGGCGCACGTACGCCGCCGGCCGCACGAACGGCCGCTTGTTTGCCGTTCGTGCGGCCGACGGCGTACGTGCGCCGGGTAAAGCTTGTTGTGTGCGTCTTGTTCTTCCACCTTCTTTCTTCTACATACCTGCGTGAGAGAGAGAGAAAGCTACGGCGAGAGGCAAGGCGAGGGCTGCAGCTACAACATCCACGCCTGCGGCTTCCACGTCACCTTCGTCAACACCGAGTACAACCATGCCCGCCTCGTCCGTGCGCAGGGCGCAGCCGCGGTGGCCGGCGTCCCGGGGTTCCGCTTCGCCACCATTCCAGATGGCCTGCCGCCGTCGGACGACGACGTCACGCAGGACGTCCCGTCGTTGTGTAAGTCCCTCACGGAGACCTGCCTCGGGCCCTTCCGCCGCCTCCTCGCCGAGCTCAACGACCCCGCCACTGGCCACCCGCCCATGACCCGCGTCATCTCCGACATCGTGATGGACTTCTCCATGGAAGCGGCCAGGGAGCTCGGCCTCCCCTATGTCCAGCTGTGGACCTCCAGCGCCGTCACCTATGTCGGTGTCCGCCACTACCGCCTCCTCTTCGACCGTGGCCTCGCACCGATCAAAGACGTCGAGCAGCTGACGAATGAGTACCTTGACTCGCCGGTGGAAGACGTGCCGGGCCTGCGGAACATGAGGTTCAGGGACTTCCCGTCCTTCATACGCAGCCCGGCCCCGGACGACTACATGCTGCATTTCGCCCTCGGCATTGCAGAGCGTGCGGTCGGCGCATCGGCGATGATCGTCAACACCTTCGGCGACCTTGAGGGAGAGGCGGTGGCGGCCATGGAGGCGCTCGGCCTGTCCAAGGTCTACACCATTGGCCCGCTCCCGCTCCTGGCACCGAGCTCAGGCATCAACATGAGCCTGTGGAAGTAGGAGGAGGAGTGCTTGTTATGTCTCGATGGCAAGGAGCCCGGCTCCGTCGTGTACGTGAACTTCGGCAGCATCACCGTCATCCCGACCTCATGAGCAGCTTGTGGAATTTTCCTGGGGGCTGGCCAAGAGCTCAGGCATTTCCTCTGGATCATCCATCCCGACCTCGTCAAGGGCGACACCGCAGTGCTCCCCCCGGAGTTCACGGCCGAGACGGCGGCGCGTGGGCTCGTGGCCTCCTGGTGCCCGCAGCAGCAGGTGCTGAACCACCCGGGCGTGGGCGCGTTCCTGATGCACAACGGCTGGAACTCAACGCGCTGGAGAGCATGTGCGGTGGCGTGCCCGTCATCAGTGTCAGCGATCGCAGCAACAGAGCAAGCCAACCAGCAGCGCGTGAAGATGTGGATTCGACTCGTGGGCCGGCCGCGCGGCCCACTCGTGCTCGACAACTTCCCCAGTGGCTTGCAGGCCCGAACTGGGCCCGTTAAGGGTGTACGCTGAACTTATAGCTGTGTGGGTGTGTTGCGTGTGAATCTGGGAAAGGAGATGGTGGCTTCGGCCATGGCTAGTGTGAGGAATGCGTGAGCTCGTGTAAGCCATCCATGGCGATTTGACCTTAAATTCGAGATTAATACAAGGGAGCTCACATCTGGCATCAGAGCCGTTCCATCCTGGAGATTCCACACCACCCGCACCGCACCAGATTTCGCGATCTACGCCGGCGGAAGGCCATGGAGAACCTGTCGGCGGAGGGCCGCAACATCCACGAAATCGTCAAGTCCGCCATCACCGACGATCTTGAGCAGCGCCTCAACGTACACAGCGACGACCTCCTCAAGTCCATGACCAAGCTGCTCCAGGATTCGACCAAGACCTTGGACGGCCTCATCACTGCCTGCATCGATGGCGTCCGCTCCGAGCTCCATCTCGACATCGACCAGATCCGCTCGGATTTGGAGCGGGGGGACAAGGGCGGCTACGACGCTCGAGCAGGAGGGCCTTCCTCAAGCAGAGACGCTGGAGAAGGCCGCGATGCGTTCCCTTCCGATCCCCACGGAGCTGACAAGTACTGCAAGGCCAAGGCGCACAGCATCTATGTTCCTCCACCAGCCAGGGGAGCGCGAGACCTATCTTCCCCCCCGAGAAATTCATTCTCCCCGCGAGCTCATTGCGCTGGATCAAGGTGAGCCGTTCAATTCTGGGCCGAGAGTTGAGTTGCCACATTTTGACGGCTCAAATCCCCAGTTGTGGCAAACGAGATGTGAGGATTATTTCAAGCTATGGGGCACTCACCATAGTAGATGGATCTCTTATGCCACTTCTCAGTTTGAGGGAGCAGCTGCCCGTTGGTTGGAGTCTGTGCAAAGGAGAACATCAGAATTGCATTGGTCTGAATTTTGCAATCTTCTGCAAACTAGATTCGGACGTAACCAGCATCAGAACTTACTGAGGAAAATGTTCAGAATAGGACAGACTGGATCAGTGGAGGAATATGTTGATCAATTTGCAGAACTGTATGATCAACTCACTGCTTACGAAACCAATCCAGATCCACTGCATTATACCACACGATTCATTGATGGCCTAAAACCAGGTGTTCGCATGGCCATTGCAATGCAAAAACCAAGAGATTTGGACACTGCTTACGAATTGGCTCTGTTACATGAAGAGCTGGGAGAGGTGCAGTATCACCAGGCTAATCCTGTTGTTAAGAGGAGTTCTACCTCTACAGGTCCATATACTTACAAGACCAAGACAGTGGAAGATCGAAGACCAGTTGAAAGTCACAGATCACTGTCAGCTGAAGATAAGTGGACTTCCCTAAGAAATTTTAGGAAGGCCAAGGGATTGTGCTTCATTTGTGGACAGAAGTGGTCCAAGGATCACCAGTGCAAGTCTACTGTTCAGTTACAAGTGGTGCAAGAACTCATTGAGCAGTTACAGGGTCCTACTACTACCCTTGAGGAATCTGACAGTGACACTGATAACCTGATGATGCTGTCAGCAACAGCTATGAATAACAGTGCTTCTGTGTTATCACTCACCCTGCCAGTACTCATAAAGGATGTTGGGCTGAATTTTTTAGTTGACTCAGGCATCACTCACTCATTTCTGGACAATTCTCTTCAGCAGATGCTCTCTGGAATAACTGCTATTAAAACAGTCACTGTCAAGGTTGCAGGAGGAGGCAAGTTGAGTTGTTCCCAGCAAGTCAAGCATTGCCAGTGGAGTTGTCAGGGGCAGAGTTTTACCCATGATTTCAGACTTCTATATCTTGGTGGATATGATGGTATATTGGGTTTAGATTGGCTAGCCAAACACAGCCCCATGTATATTGATTGGGAACAGAAATGACTCTCCTTCCAATACAAGGGCACTACTGTTACACTGCAGGGGGAACTGCCAGAGGAGTGTGCTTTCACTGTCATGGCAATTTTTCAGAATGTTATCCCTGAACATACAGAACAGTTACCTGAAATTCAAGCTTTATTGGACAAGTATGCTGTGGTTTTTTCTCCACCTACTGGTCTGCCTCCCAGGAGACAGTATGACCACAGTATTCCCCTAGTTCCTGGTGCACAACCAGTGTCCATTAGACCATACAGAATTCCTCCTCACCTGAAAACTGAAATGAAGAGGCCGGTGACAGAGATGTTGCAAAATGGGTTGATTCAAGTGAGCAACAGCCCATTTTCTTCTCCTGCTTTAATGATCAAAAAGAAGGAAGAGGGAGCTTGGAGGCTGGTCATCGATTTCAGACATGTTAATGCTCTCACAGTGAAAAGCAAATATCCTATTCCTGTTATTGATGAGCTTCTTGATGAACTTGCTGGAGCCTGTTGGTTTTCTAAACTGGACCTTAGAGCTGGATATCATCAGATCAGACTTGCACCAGGAGAAGAGTTTAAAACTGCCTTCCAAACACACATGGGTCACTATGAGTTCACTGTTCTGGCCTTTGGTCTGACTGGGGCACCCAATACATTCCAAGGAGCTATGAACACAGATCTAGCTCCAGTCTTGAGAGGAAAGGACCATTGTGCTGTGTGTTTCTTTGATGATATTCTCATTTTCAGCAAATCTCTAGAGGAACATTTCCTGCATCTTGATAAGGTATTGGGCATTTTGTTGGAAAAACAATGGAAGGTTAAACTCAGTAAATGTGATTTTGCTAAGCAAGAAATTGCTTACCTAGGCCATGTCATTAGTGACAAGGGAGTTTCTACTGATGCCAGCAAAATCACAGCTGTTAAAAAGTGGCCAGTTCCTGTTGATGTGAAACAGGTCAGAGGGTTTTTGGGCTTGACTGGATACTACAGGAAATTTATCAAAAATTATGGTATCATCAGCAGACCCCTGACTGAGTTGCTGAAAAAGGGAACTATCTTTGTTTGGACACCAGCTACTGATATGGCTTTTCAGACCTTGAAGCAAGCTCTTATCCATGCACCTGTGTTAGCACTCCCTGATTACTCCAAGCAGTTTGTGGTGGAAACAGATGCTTGTGAAGTTGGCATTGGGGCTGTTCTCATGCAGCAGGATCACCCCATTGTTTTTGTTAGCAGAGCTCTTGGCCCTAGGAACAGAGGCCTTTCTGTCTATGAGAAGGAGTACCTGGCAATTTTGCTAGCTATTGAGCAGTGGAGACCATATTTGCAATTTCAGGAATTTATTATCAGGACAGATCAAAAGAGCCTGATTAACTTGTCTGATCAGCGATTGCATACTCCATGGCAGCAGAAAGCACTTACTAAAATGATGGGGCTCAACTATAAAATTGTGTATAAAAAGGGATCTGACAACTCAGCAGCTGATGCCCTTTCCAGGAGGCCCCAGACAGCCTCTCAACTGTTAGCAGTGTCCTGTGCTCAACCTAGCTGGCTTGAAGATGTTATTGTGAGTTACAAAGGTGATCCAAAAGCTCAAGAGCTGTTGCAACAACTTTCCCTGCAACCAAACTCCAAAAACAACTTCCAACTAATTCATGGTGTGTTAAAGGTATAAGGGTTGCATCTGGGTGGGCAATGACAGTATCCTGCATACAAAAATCTGCCAGGCCTTCCATGACACTCCTTTGGGAGGGCATTCTAGTTTTCCAGTTACTTATAAGAGGATTCGTGCACTTTTTAAGTGGGTTGGTATGAAGAAACTTATCCAACAGTATGTGCAATCTTGTCTCGTTTGTCAGCAAGCAAAACCTGAGAGAGTTGCTTATCCCGGCCTGCTATCTCCCTTGCCAGTTCCAACCAAAGCTTGGGTGACTGTAACTATGGATTTCATCTCCGGGTTACCTCCTTCGGATCAGTTTGACTGCATTATCGTCGTCATTGACAAGTTTACAAAATATGGCCATTTTATTCCTGTCAGACACCCCTATACTGCTCAGAAAATTGCTGATCTTTTCCTGGACAATGTTTACAAACTTCATGGCATGCCTCAGTATATCGTATCTGATCGAGATCCTGTTTTCACCAGCAACTTTGGGCAGGCATTGGTCAAGAAGACTGGAGCTGTACTTAACATGAGCACTGCATATCATCCTGAGACTGATGGGCAAACCGAACGAGTTAATCAGCAAGTAGAGTGTTTCCTGAGGTGCTTTATCAGTGCTCATCCAAAAAAGTGGGCCAAATGGCTATCTCTTTGTGAGTTTTGGTAATACCAATTGGCATTCGGCGCTTAACAAATCCCCATTTGAAGTTCTTTACGGCCATAGTCCCAGGTACTTTGGTATATCGGCTTCAGATACGGTTACTCCTATCGATCTGCAGCAGTGGTTGGACGCCAGGGAGGTTGTTCAGCAATCAGTTCGTCAGCATTTGTTGCGTGTGCAGCAGCGGATGAGACACCAGGCTGATAAACACCGCACTGAAAGAACGTTTGCAGCAGGCGACCGGGTGTTTCTAAAGCTCCAACCGTATGTGCAATCATCAGTGGCACACAGGGCCAACCACAAACTTGCCTTCAAATACTTTGGGCCTTTCCTCATTTTGGAGAAAGTTGACGAGGTGGCTTATCGCCTGCAATTGCCAGCTGCTAGCCGTATCCACCCAGTTTTCCATGTCTCGCAACTGAAGCGCTTTGTGCAACCACACCAAGAGGTAATTAACTCGCTTCCTCCTGCTGATGCTCATCTCCAGTTTCCTGTTAAGATACTGCAGGAGCGTAGTCGCCGCTCGGACAATCGGTCAGTAGCTCAAGCCTTGATTCAATGGAGTGGTGGAGATGCATCTACATCAACCTGGGAAGACAAGGATTCGCTTCGTCAGTTGTTTCCGCGAGCTCCGGCTTGGGGACAAGCCGGTTCTGAAGGAGAGGGGTATGTCAGCGATCGCAGCAACAGAGCAAGCCAACCAGTAGCGCGTGAAGATGTGGATTCGACTCGTGGGCCGGCCGCGCGGCCCACTCGTGCTCGACAACTTTCCCAGTGGCTTGCAGGCCCAAACTGGGCCCGTTAAGGGTGTACGCTGAACTTATAGCTGTGTGGGTGTGTTGCGTGTGAATCTGGGAAAGGAGATGGTGGCTTCGGCCATGGCTAGTGTGAGGAATGCGTGAGCTCGTGTAAGCCATCCATGGCGATTTGACCTTAAATTCGAGATTAATACAAGGGAGCTCACAATCAGCTGGCCATTCTTCGCAGACCAGCAGACCAACTGCCGGTACCAGTGCAACGAATGGGGCGTCGGCATGGAGATCGACAGTGACGTCCGGCGCGACGCCGTCGCAGACCTTATCACGGAGGTCATGGATGGGGAGAATGGAAAGATGATGAAGAAGGCGGCACAAGAGTGGAGGGATAAAGCGGTCAAGGCAACCAAGCCCGGCGGCTCGTCTCACCGCAACTTTGATGCGTTGATTCGCGATGTGCTAGCTCCTCGCTCCTAGCCGCTCTGGGTAAAGAAATAATAGTGTAGCTGCTTTAAGTTTTGAGAATATCTCGGTAATCACAGCAAATTACCGCCCAATAAAATCAAATAAATTTTGAATTAAATTTTTGTGTGCAAAAATAAATGTAATTGATCCGTGGTTTTGCAATTAGTAGTTCTTGTCCGGGTGGCCCGCCCGCTTCGTTACTTCCCAGAAGTCGATTCTAAACCGGTACCTCGCACATGGAGTACCTGCTTTAAGTTTTCTTTTTCTCAATCCCCCTTTTTTTTACGGAGGAGGCCGGTTTTGAGAATATCTCTGTAATATCTGCAAATTACTGCCCAATAAAATCAAATAAATTTTTAATTAAAAATTTTTGGGCCAAAAATAAATGTAATTGACCCGTGGTTTTGCAGTTAGTAGTTCTTGTCCCGGTGGCCCGCCCGCTTCGTTACTTCCCAGAAGTTGATTCTAAACCGGTACCTCGCACATGAACGAAACGGCCACTTACCACCGCGGCAAGCCCTGTGAAGTACTCCTTCCGTCCCAAAATAAGTGTCGCGGATTTAGTATAACTTTAGTACAAAATTGTACCAACTCAGCAACACTTATTTTGGGACGGAGGGAGTAGTAACGATAGCATACACCTTATTTGAACATATTCAACGCTTAAATCCAAATTCGGTTGAATTTTTTTGGAAGGTAACAGTAATTCTCGGAAGGGAATGCAAAAGCCGGAAACCAGTCGGTTTTCGTCAATACCGAACGGTAAAAATAACTTGACATGCTCCATGATGTACATCTCTTAGTCGACAAAGCTCGTAAATCTTTTGTACCCGAACCAAAATAAGCAGATTTTAAGAGGAGGGACACACCAGCGCGTTTGTAACTATACGAGGGGGAGAGATGTGAGTGGGAAGAGTTATCCCGGTTTCAAGGAGGCGTCAGTGTTTATGCTTAGCAATCCCATTCTTTTGGGGCGTGTGCGTATGCCGCATGGTGTGAGTTGCCAACACATCAAAAGTATTCATGGAGATGATGATACCCCCTCGCCCCAACCTCCGCAATCGGATTGGATATCATGAATCTCTACCTAATAATAAAGGGGCTATTGCTTCTGGTGGTACGTCATGTAAATTGCCCCCAAAGTTGTAAAATATTACCCACCAATGTCACCTATAAGTGATAAAAAAAATGTTTCACACAGGGGAATACCCAACCTGGGCCGGCCCATGCAGTAGGACCTCCTATACTGCGCTCTGCGCGCTGGGAGAAGACACAGCGCGCCCATTTGGGCCGGCCCATCTCTGGGCGGCTTGTTTTTTAAATTTCGTTTTTATTTTTATTTCTATTTTTCTTTTCCGTTTTCATTTTTTTGTACTTTAAATAATTTGCGACTACAAAAAAGTTCCGAAAATTAAACCAAATAAGAATTTTGAAATAAAATGTTTAATAAATCATAAAATATTCGTGGATTCAAAAAATGTTCGCGATTTTGTAAAACAATATTTGCTTATTCAAAAAATGTTCAAAATTTTGAAAACCAATGTTTGGGAAATAAAAAAAATCATGATTTTTTAAAAAGTTTGTGAATTAAAAAATGTTGATGAAATTGAACAAAATTTCGCCAATTCAAAAAATGTTCATGAATGAAAAAATATCCTAAAAATTCAAAAACAGTTCGTGACTTACAAAATAGTTTATTCATTCATAAAGTGTTCACTGATTCAAAAAATGATCATGCATTTCAAAAAATGTTCGTTAAATCAAAAAAATGTTCAAGAATTTCAAAAATTGTTTCATCAATTTAAAAAAAAATGTTCGTCGATTCTAGAAATGTTCGCCGATTCGAGAAAATTGTTTAAAAAAAGTTCACATTTTGAAAAAAAGTTTGCAAATGGTATAAAATGTTCATGAATTCAAAAAATATTCTTGATTTTAGAAAATGTTTGAAAATTTGTAAAAGTGTTCACGAATTTGAAAAATGTTCACGAGTTTAAGAAAATGTTCATGATTTCACGAAATTGAGAGTGATAGTGTATCTTGGTGATGCAGCAAAATGTGATCATGGCCATTGGAGATTATGATTTTTTTTTCTTCCATTGCAACGCACGGACACTTTTGCTAGTTTTTTGTAATGAGAAACGCTTGACCTGTGTTCGAAACGTGTAAAAGACTTGCTCAACATCTAATATGTGTTTAAGAAGATGAATTCATGAAAATTAGTTAGTATCATCCACATTGCTATCATAATACGTGTAGCCAGTGGAGGATGCAAGAGGAGGACACTCGGCAAATAGATTCCACATGGTATGTCCGTTTGCGACTGACGGCTCCATGAGTTAGGGGCCTCTTTGCCGAGCTCCGCTAGGGTGCTCGGCATACATTCTCAAGAAATAAGTTCCTCGTGTAATTTACAGCGATTGATGTGTCCACGTCTAGTCAGCAGCCACGTCATCCAATCCCTGGCCCACTTGTCTTCTGAGCACCTACTTCTTGCTCTCGGAAAAGCCAGCCCGATCTAGGGCTAGTGCCTTTCCCGAGAGGGCCTATCATAAACACCTCTGTCGGCTCTCGGGAAAGATTGTGTCACCTCCTTGGAAAATATGGTGAACATGGTTAAAATAAAATGATGAAAAATATATTCATGCTAACCTACAAAGGAAGGAAAGTTTCTGCTTTCTATTGTTTATGGGCTTCACAGGAATTTTTTAGGAAGGAAAGTACAGAACTTATAACCGGCCTTGCGGGACGCATAAAATCATGATTTATTTGCGTATCTTCCACGCCAAGTTGCCGAACCGACATATTTTTGTCGGAATGTTTCAAATAGTAGAACTATAAGAATAAATTCGTGTGGCGATGAGAGATTGCAAATCTGTAGGGCAGGCACATGAAATCATGTCCAGAAGCGGCATTGAAAATCCTATATGATGTCTTTACGACATGTCTAGGCCTTGTGCAGCCGAAGGAGGGGCAGGCCCCGCCACCGGGGGCAAATGTACCTCGGCGGCATGCCCGACCGAGCCGTTTAAATCCACGAAAAATCATACAATGCCGGAAATCCTTGGGACCTGGCACGGTTTCATCACATGGCCCCTGTAGGGTGTGCTAAAAGTTTGAGTGTGTTTCGCAGAAGCCTGACCGGAGGCCGTTTGTAAATTGGACCATCTCCGAGGTAGTTTCTAGCTATCGAGAGGGAACGTGTCCGGTTTGTGAAGCAAGTGCGGGGCCTGTTTCTCCATTCGCCTCAAAACTTCTTGTTCTCTCAAAGGAGACCATCGCATGACTCGTTCCAGGCCCCCGCATTTTTTGGGCCCACCTGCAATATTTGAGACATTTATTGTACTCCTAGGGGTTCAACACGGTAAATTGCAGATCTGCATGGCGGGCACATGAAATCATGTCTAGAAGCGGCATGGAAAATCCTATATGATGTCTTTGCAACATGCATAGGACTTGTGCAGCCGAGGGAGGGGCAGGCCCCGCCACATGGGGCGAATGTACCTAGGCGACATGCTCGATCAAGCCGTTTAAATCCACGGAAAATCATACGATGCCGGAAATCCTCGGGACCTGGCACGGTGTCATCACATGGCCCCTGTAGGGTGTGGTAAAAGTTTGAGCGTGTTTCATAGAAGCCTGATCGGAGGCCGCTTGTAAACTACACCATGTCCAAGGTAGTTTCTGGCTATCGAGAGGGAACGTGTCCGGTTTGTGAAGGAAGTGCAGGTCATGTTGCTCCGTTGGCCTCGAAACTTCTTGTGCTCTCAAATGAGGCCATCGCATGACACGTGCCAGGCCCCCGCATTTTTCAGGCCCGCCTGCAATATTGGAGACATTTATTGCACTCATAGGGTTTCAGCGTGGGAAATTGCATATCTGCACGGCAGACACATGAAATATTGTCTAGAAGCGGCATAGAAAATCATATGTGATGTCTTTGCAACATGCGTAGGCCTTGTGCAGCTGAGGGAGGGGCAGGCCCCGCCACCGGGGGCGAAGATTTATTAGGGTGATCTCTCACATTAAATTATCAAGTAGTTAGTATTCTTCCAAGTGTAGCGTCGTCTGGAATACGTGTCACTTTGGGGTGCGCCATGCTACCATGGGTACCAACGACTTGAACCGTATGAGGCGGTGCGGTCTGGAATATGTGTCACTTGGTTGTCTTGACGTTCATGGCAAGAGAGTCTTGAGCTCGAAACACGCCCATCGATAGATGAACAAGAGTCACATAGAGATGTGATTGACACGTTCGTCTGCCGGTTGAAATTTTCGTCATCATTGGCGAACAATTGAGACATGGGTCTTGAATCACTCACAATCAATTATAAGAGATATTGGTTTGAGTGGGAGCGCACTTTAAAATTAAAATTGTTTAATTACTAGTGCAATTAATTATAAAATATGTCTAAGTGAATCTTGTGTTTATCGTTGTAGATCAAATGGCCCGCAACGCATCGTTTAACTTAGCCCCTATGCTAGAGAGAGAAAAGTTAGCTGCTAATGGTGGAAACTATGCGGACTGGGTCAGTACCCTAAGGCTCGTCCTTAGGGGTGCTAAGAAGGAGTATGTTCTAGATGCGGCTCTTCCAGCTGAACCGGCGGCAGACGCCCCGGCAGATGAAAGAAATGTCTATGCCACCAAGAAAGATGACAGCACTCTGTTGCAGTGCCTTATGCAGACTTGCATGGATCCTCAGTTATAGAAACATTTTGAATGGTTCATCGCCTTCAAAATGGTGGGAGCACTGGATGCTCTTTATAAGAAACATGCAAGGACCGAGCGTTTTGAAGTAACGAAGGCCTTGATTGAATGCAAGATAACTGAAGGTTCTTCGGTTAGCGAACACGTGGTCAAGATAGCTGGCTACGTAGATAGGCTTAATGCCTTGGAATTTCCAATTCCAGAAGCGCTCGACACTGATATTGTTCTTGCTTCACCCCCCTCCCCCCGTCTTACGACGGCTTTATCATGAATTACAACATGAGTGGGAAGGACAAGAATGCAAACGAGTTGTTCGCTATGCTAAAAACTGCGGAGGCCAGAATGCAGAAGAATCCCAAGCATGTGATGTTGATGAACAAGACCATCGGTTTCAAGAAGAAATGCAAGTCCAAGAAAGGCAAGGGCGCCGGTATGACCGACTCCCAGGAAAAGTCTAAGGGCGGAGCCACTAAGGAGACCGAGTGTTTCTTCTGCAAGGGCAAGGGATACTGGAATAGGAACTGCAAGAAGTACCTGGCAGAGAAGAAGAAGAAGTCCGGATCGTCCGGCAAAGGTATAAGTGTTATACATGTTATTGACATTTTACTTGCTGGTCCTAACTGTAAGTCATGGGTATTTGATACCGGATCGGTTGCTCATATTTGCAACACGATGCAGGGGCTTCAGAAGGTGCGTAAGCTAGCAAGGAATGAAGTGCAGATGCGCGTCGAGAATGATGTCCAGAGCTCCGCTCAAGCCGTCGGCGTCATGCCTTTACGTCTCCCTTCAGAATTTATCTTAGAACTTAATAATTGTTATTTCGTTCCGGCATTATGTAGAAACATTATATCGGGATCGTGTTTAATACGTGATGGATATTCTTATAAATCGGAGAACAATGGTTGTTCAATTTATTTTAAGAATATGTTTTATGGATTTACGCCTATTGTGAATGGGCTATTCATTTTGAATCTTGAATGTGGAAATGATGTCTTTAACGTAGAAGCTAAACGTCTTAAGAAAACTTATACGAATACCACTTTCATGTGGCACTGCCGACTTGGCTACATCAGAAAGAAACGTATGGAAAGACTTCATAAAGATGGAGTTTTACCGTCTTTTGATTTTGAATCATTTGACACATGCGAAGCTTGTCTGATGGGGAAAATGACCAAGACGCCTTTCACGGGTCATCCTAAACGGGTGAGTGAGTTATTGAAAATAATATATAGTGATCTATGTGGTCCGATGAGCACACCGGCGCATGGTGGATATTTGTACTTCGTGACTTTTACCGATGACTTGAGTAGGTATGGTTATATCTACTTGATGAAGCATACATCTGAGACCTTTGAAAATTTTAAGGAGTTTCAGAATGAGATTGAGAATCATCGTGACAGAAAGATTGAATTTCTGCTATCAGATCGTGGAGGTGAATATCTTAGTCACGAGTTTAGCCAACATCTGAGTGACTGTGGAATAGTTTCATAGCTTACGCCCCCCTGAACTCCACAGAGAAATGGAGTATCCGAGAGACGTAACCAAACCTTGTTAGACATGGTGAGGTCAATGATGTCTCTTACAGAACTGCCTTTATCTTTTTGGGGTCATGCGCTAGAAACTATGGCTTATACACTAAATAAAGCACCGTCAAAGTCTGTTGAGACGACGCCATATGAGTTATGGTATGGGAAGAAACGCAGCGTGTCGCATCTCAAGATTTGGGGTTGTGAAGCATATGTAAAATGTTTATAGCCAAACAAACTCAGCCCTAAAGCAGACAAGTGTTACTTTGTAGGTTATCCAAAAGAAACTCTTGGGTATTACTTCTACCACCCGTCCGAGAACAAAGTGTTTGTCGCTAAGAACAGAGTCTTTCTCGAGAAAGAGTTTCTCGCTAAAGAGGTGAGTGGGAGGACAATGCAACTTGATGAGATTGATGAATCTTTGGCAACAGTTGATAGCGCTAAGGAGCCAGAAGTAATTCCGTGACATATCCCTGCAACCAAGCTGGGAGATGCCGCATCTGATGCGAAAACTTTAGTCAAGTCTGTAACTGAACCGCGCAGGTCAAGTAGAGCTCGAGAACCACCTGAATGGTTTCATAACAAAATATTTATCCTTGAAGATGATGAACCTGCGCACTACAAGGAAACAATGGCGGGGGCTAGCTCAAAAGAATGGCTTAAAGCCATGAAATCCAAAATGGAATCATGTACGAAAATAAAGATTGAAACTTGGTAGAGCCTCCAGAGAGTGTGAAGCCAATAGAGTGTCAATGGATTTTGAAAAGAAAGGCAGACGCGGATGGTAATGTCACTATCTATAAAGCTAGACTTGTCGCGAAGGGGTTCCGACAAATTCAAGGAGTTGACTACGACGAGACTTTCTCTCCCGTAGCAATGCTTAAGTCTGTGTGGATAATGCTGGCAATTGCTGCTTATTTCGATTACGAAATATGGCAGATGGATGCCAAAACTGCTTTCCTAAATGGAAACCTTGAAGAGGACGTATATACGATACAGCCTGAAGCTTTTGTCGATCCTAAGGATGCCGGAAAGGTGTGCAAGCTTCAAAGGGCCATTTATGGTCTGAAGCAAGCATCCAGGAGCTAGAATATTCGTTTTGATGAAGTAGTCAAAGGGTTTGGCTTCATCAGGAATGGCGAAGAAGCTTGTGTTTACAAGAAGTTTAGTGGGAGCTTAAAATCATTTCTCATCTTATATGTGGATGACATATTACTGATTGGCAATGACGTGAATTTTCCTAGTACAATAAAAGAGTCATCAAATAAGAGTTTTTTGATGAAAGACTTAGGTGAAGCGGCTTATATATTGGTCATTAAAATCTATAGAGATAGATCAAGACACCTAATAGCGCTTAGCCAGAGCACGTACGTTGACAAGGTTTTAAAGAGGTTTAAAATGGAGAGCACCAAGAAGGGCTTACTCCCAATGTCACCTGACACAACACTTAGCAAGAATCAGTGTCCACGGACAGCTGATGAGCGAGTATAGATGAATGATGTTCCATATGCTTCGGCAATTGGTTCCATCATGTATGCCATGTTGTGTACAAGACCAGATGTTTCCTATGCACTAAGTGTTAGTAGCAGGTACCAGAGTGATCCAAGATTGGTTCACTGGGCAGCAGTTAAAAATATTCTGAAGTACCTCAGAAGGACCAATGATATGCTCCTTGTCTATGGAGGTGATGAAGAGCTCATTGTAAATGGTTACACTGATGCAAACTTCATGACTGATCCAGATAATTTTAAATCTCAATCGGGCAACGTTTTCACACTCAACTGTGGTGAAGTGTCCTGGAAGAGTTCCAAGCAGAATACTATGGCAGATTATACAATGGAGGTGAAATATGTCGCAGCTTCAGAAGCTTCGAAGGAGGCGGTTTGGATGAAGTTCTTAGAAGAGTTTGGTGTGCTTTCAAGCGCGCTAAACCCGGTGGAGCTCTATTGTGATAATAGTGACGCTGTGGCTCAGGCAAAGGAGGCAAGGTCCCACCAGAAGTCCAGACACATTGAACGCAAATATTGATGAAAATATGCCCTAGAGGCAATAATAAAGTTGTTATTATTTTATATTTCCTTGTTCATGATAAAGGTTTATTATTCATGCTAGAATTGTATTGACCGGAAACTTAAATACATGTGTGAATACATAAACAAATACCGTGTCCCTAGTGATCCTCTACTAGACTAGCTCGTTGATCAAAGATGGTTAAGGTTTCCTAACCATAGAGATGAGTTGTCATTTGATAACGGGATCACATCATTAGGAGAATGATGTGATGGACAAGACCCTTCCGTTGGCTTAGCATATGATCGTTCTGTTTATTGCTACTGCTTTCTTGAATGTCAAATACATGTTCCTCAGACCATGAGATCATGCAACTCCCGAATACCGGAGGAATACCTTGTGTGCTATCAAACGTCACAACGTAACTGGGTGATCATAAAGATGCTCCACAGGTATCTCCGAAGGTGTCCGTTGAGTTGGCATGGATCGAGACTGGGATTTGTCACTCCGTGTTTCGGAGAGGTATCTCTGGGCCCTCTCGGTAATATACATCATAAGAAGCTTGCAAGCAAAGTGACTAAGGAGTTAGTTACGGGATGATGTATTACGGAACGAGTAAAGAGACTTGCCGGTAACGAGATTGAACTAGGTATGGAGATACCGACGATCGAATCTCGGGCAAGTAACATACCGACGGACAAAGGGAATTACGTATGTTGTCATTGCGGTTCGACCGATAAGATCTTCGTGGAATATGTAGGAACCAATATGAGCATCCAGGTTCCGCTATTGGCTATTGACCGGAGAGGCGTCTCAGTCATGTCTACATCATTCCCGAACCTGTAGGGTCAGCACGCTTAACGTTCGTAAACGATATAGTGTTATATGAGTTATGTGAATTGGTAACCGAATATTGTTTGGAGTCCCGGATGAGATCCCGGACGTCACGAGGAGTCTCGGAATGGTCGAGAGGTAAAGATTTATATATGGGAAGTCATATTTTGGGTTCCGGAAAAAGGTGCAGTTTTTTTCGGTATTGTACCGGGAAGCTTCCAGAAGGTTCCGGAGGATTCCGGAGGGGTCCGGAAGTCCACAAGTGGGTCCACCACGTCCCAATGGCTGGCATGGGCTAAGGGGAGGCGCCCTGGCCTTATTAGGCCAGGCGCACCAAGTCCTCAAAAGCCCACGCAGCTAGGGAAGGAAAAAGGGAGAGTCCTAGTAGGAATAGGATTGGACTTTGGAGTCCAAGTCCACGTGTGTACTATTCACGGTTACTGTTCACATGGCACTATTCCTTCTACTCCAAGCCCCTACACATATATAAATAGAGGAGAGAGGGCGCCCCAAAGGAGACACAACATTGTCTTAGCCGTGTGCGGTGCCCCCCTCCACAGTTCCGTCCCTCGGTCATATTTTCGCAGTGCTTGGGCGAAGCCCTGCGGAGATAGCATTACCATCACCGTCACCACGCCGTCGTGCTGCCGGAACTCATCCACTACCTCGCCGTCTTGCTGGATCAAGTAGTCGAGGACATCACCGAGCTGAACGTGTGCTGAACGCGGAGGTGTCGTACGTTCGGTACTCGGTCGGTTGGATCGTGAAGTTGTTCGACAACATCAACCGCGTTGTTCTAACGCTTCCGCTTACGGTCTACGAGGGTACGTAGACACACTCCCCCTCTCGTAGCTATGCATCTCCATGAATAGATCTTGCGTGTGCGTAGAATTTTTTTTGTTTTCCATGCAACATTCCCCAACAAATATCACATCATCCGAGATCATGTCGATAAGGGTTTTGTGAAAGTACACAAGATTCACACGGATCTGAACGTGTCAGACCCGATGACGAAGCCTCTATCACGAGCAAAGCATGAACAACACCGAATTGCCATTGGTGTTAAAGAAGTTATGTAAACTAGATTATTGACTCTAGTACAAGTGTGAGACTGTTGCAAATATGCCCTAGAGGCAATAATAAATGTTATTATTTATTTCCAAGTTCGTAATTAATGTTTATGTTCTGTGCTATAATTGTGATAGTTCTTGAGTCTGCAATAACCACGAGGCTCAGAGGAAAACTCATATGCATGTGTGGAATAATAAACGGTAAAAAGATTCCTAGTCTCGCCTCTAAGACTAGCTCAAGTGTTGAATCATGGTTCTGTTTTCCTAATCATGGGCATAGTTAAAGTAATGAGGATGTCGGAAACTTTGAGGACACATTATTAGAAGAACACTTGTGTTGAACAGACCCAATTGATTGTTATACTACGAGATCATTTCGTCATAAGTTAATAGTATATAACATAGAGATGTTAACGTATGCATAATTCCTTAGACCATGAGAGTATCAAGTATCTTCATACCGGATGATGCACTTTGGGGTTCGTCAAACGTCAACCGTAACAGGGTGATTATAACGGCAACTTTCAGGTGCATCGGAAAAGGATGACAAGGGACTTAATAGCTCGAGACTGGGATTTGCTCCTCCAACGATGGAGAGATATTCTTAGGGCCCTCTCGGTGTGATGGTATCCATGATCGTCTGGTCAGACACGGCGTGACTTGACTCACGGGGATGCCGGAACATGGGAACGAGAAAAGAGAACAAAACATGTAACGGAGCAACTGGCATAGTGATCAATTTGTTGGTTCACGGGGATGCCGATAAATCTCACCTCGGGTTTTGTAAAGTATCACGAAGCAAAAGGAATAGCACACGGGAACAACAGGTTCACTCGATAATTATTCGTGTGGGCATAGGGGTTAATAAGGATGTCCACGGTGCCGCTATTGATCATTGAATGGAGGGAGTTCCGGTCATGTCTATACTTTACCGAACCTGTGGGGTCACACGCTTAAGGGTCATCGATCTGTTGAGTACTAGATGAGTTAGGAGCTTGAGAGAAATTCATCGGAAAGGTTTCGGGAATGTTGAAAATCTTTTGGAGAGAGAACCGGAAGTGTTTTGGAGCAAACTTGAGGACCGAAAAAGTTTCGGAGGCACTAAAAGAACCTATGGAAGGGGCGGGAAGGTTCCGGAACTTCCCGGAATATTCCAGGGCACCATGGGCTAGTCCAATGGGCAAAGCCCAAGTGGGGGGGGGTAGCCGGAAGGGCCCTAGTGGCCCATTAGTGGGGCGCCCCCCCTAGGCTTGGCGCCCAAGCCTTGCTTGGTGCGGCTAGGGTTTGGGGTGGGCCCACCCCTTGGTGCGCCGCCCTAGGAGGAGGCAGTCCCTCCTCCAAGGCTGGCCACCCCTCCCTGCGCCTATATATATATATGGAGGGGCAGCCCCCCTCCAAAGACACAACTCTTGGCGCAAGGGCTGCCCCTCTCTCTCTCGTTCTCTCCACCGAAAATTGTTCCTACGCCGCGAGGCTGCTCCACCCCTCCTCTAGTTCTCCGACTCTGCTTAGCTCTGGACGGTGAAGCCCTGTCAGATCGCTGACTTCGTACGCGTGGATACTGGCAGAGAGATCGTGCGATCGATCTTTCTTCGAGGGAATTAATTCTCGCTATTGGTAGGTTTAATCCTAGCTGCGGGAATCTGCACCAACGATCTACACCAACTCTTCTTCCGCTGCACTCTAAGTTGGTAACGATCTAATCTAATCCCATCAGCATCTTCATAGTGTTCCTGGGTTTGATTCATAGGCCGCATTTTTTTTTGTTTTCTACTACGTTTCCCAACATATTGCTCAACTAAATTAGCAATATCATTTTTTTAAACAATTTTTTTGGAGATGCAACTCACCTAGGGTTGGCGGCGGTGGTCGGAGCTCCGGGGGCCGGGGATGAGGGGGTTGGCGGCGGCCGGGGAGCAGGCTGCGGCTTTGGGAGGCGGGGCTGGGTCCGGGGTGGTGGAGCCGGCAGGTGGCGATGGCGGAGGGGAGGCGGCAGCCACGTAGGGTGAGTGGGACGCGCGTGAGGATATAGATCCACCCCCCACCCCACAAATGTCTGACCCTATATCCGACTTTAGCGGGCTCTCTGTTACAAGTCAGATATTTCACCCCCAGATGTCCGACCTTATGTCGGACTTGTGCGAGCGATTTCTGTCCGAGTTAGGTTAGGTTTTGACCTATTGGACGAGATTTTGAGTCCTTTTCTTGTACGGAAAGTCCATCTGCCTCATATATAGATGAGAGGTGACGGCTAATTGAACAACACACAATCGACAAATCAATCTACCGCTTTTATCTTTAACCTTTTCTCCTTTACCTTAGTTTTTCTTCTTCTCGTTCTTCGTGTTGCAGGGCATCGAACCTCGACGCCCTAGGGGCGATCAGGTCGACCTAGGGCAGCCGACAGCCGTCGCACGCCTTGACAGGGTCCCTCCCGGGCGTGTGGGGTTTCGGGTCTCCAAAAGATCTCACCGGTGTGTCTTGCATATCGCACTCCCGGCGAGGCTCCTCCGGCGACGTTGTTTTCCGTATCGCGCTCAACGTCGGGGGTACACGGTGACGTGTTCATGCGCAATTTCGTTTTGAATTCTCAGTGGTCAAATAACAATCATTTGTGGTCGTTTTGCAGATTATCGGTGGTTAACCTAGTGTCTCGGTTCTAGTCGGTTTCTAGCAAATAAAAATGCAGCATCAGTGTAATGTTTTCCTCAAAATTGTGCCAACCGTGTCTCGTCGGTCAGTGTATAGACTGTGGTGGTATATTCTTGAGAACATCTAGTTATCTATCTATCTTATATTATTAAAACGAGGCAAACAAGTCACGACGTTTGCCCATGTAGACTAAATAATTTTGTCTTTTTTTTTGCGGAAAAGACCCCAAATCTATTGAGAAATGCCACTGATACAACGAACCCCAGCAAAGTAAGAAATTACACTCGGGTCCCTGGGGAGCCGACCACACCCACACTCTGGTGCAAGCTGATGGTGCGCCGCCGCTGCCGCCGCCGCCGCCGCCGCCGCTCCCTCCCAGGGCCGGCGTGACCTTCGAATCTGCGGACGGATTTTCTGCAAGCGGGAAGTCGTCAGGCACAGGTCCTTTCGGACCAATACGCCGGGGCCGAGGCAGCCAGCAGGCATCACCGGCACCATCTCATCTTCTCCTTCGCCAACGAAGGAAAGGAAGAAAGATCTGAAGCCGCCCCTGTACAACGAGCCGCAGAGTTCCTCACCGGCACCGGAGCGTGCACCAGCGAAGCGGGGAAAGAGCCCCGGCACAAAAGCATCCACGAGGCCGCCGCCACCGCCACGACAGCCCCGCACCGCCGCTCCTCTACCCAGATCCAAGGCCGACAAAGAGCACCCCGTCGGAGGGGATCTGGAAGAACAACAAATCGGCGCCGTTGTCACCCACCTCCAGGGCGAGCAACCACCGCCCAAAGAGAGGAGGCCCAAAAGCAGATCAATCCCGCCGCTCCGCGGGAAGGTCCAGCCTCCAGCTCGCCGGCGATCAACACACCGGGATGGGGAACGAGCCGAAGCACACCTTATTCCCCGCACCGTCGCCTCCACCATCCAAGCACCGGCACCAGACAAACTAAATCCTACCCTATATACAAGCCAGACGCAAGGCACCGTGGCTCCCCCCCTCTCCCGCCGCCGGAGCGGCCGACGGAGAAGAGGAGAGCCAGCGGCCGCGCCGGCGCACACGGGGGAAAGAAAAGTCGCCCTCGGCCTCTCCTCTCTCTACTGTAGTAGGGGAAGGGAAAGCGAGAGTCCGAGCATAAATAATTTTGTCTGTTGATTATATGGTACATCTAGTTATAACTTATAACGGATGATATTTAAAACTAAACATAACAAATGTATGAGTGTTTGCATTAGAATACACGTCCGTGTATTTGATCGGAATCGGAACAAAGGAAGTCCATCCGAACCAAACTGTGTTGTATGCCTGACGACCTCACAAGACGGCAGGAAAATCAGGTAATAGGGGCCTCGTATTTAGATATAGATTTTTTTTTTTGACAGGGAAACCTTAGTATTTTATTGATTGGCCAAAAGTGTTACATCGTTTATCACAAAAGACAAAAGAAAAGAGGGTGGGTCACCATCCCAACTAAGATCTAATTGAGTCTCATAAGAATATTTAGCCAGCTGATGAGCGACCCCATTGGCTTCCCTGGGACAATGTACAAAAGAAATGCCATCCATCATCTGGGCTTTTGCAAAGCATTCAGAGAGAATTGCAGCATGTGGACCATAAATCTCTATCTCGCCATTGCATGCAGTCACCAGCTCCAAAGAGTCCGATTCAAAAGCCACATTTGTGCATCCAAGCCTGAGTGCAAGGTCAATCCCTTGCAATAAAGCAAGAGCTTCCGTCGAGCAGGCGTTAAGAATAGACGCATGATAGCTTGATGTGCCCGCCAAAGCTTCACCTCGGTGATTCCGTAGGACGGCCCCGTAGCACCCGTTCCATTCTCATGGAAAGCAATATCAGAATTAATCTTGTAGCACCCGGGTTTTGGTTTTGACCACACTATTTCATGTGGTTTGCTTGGTGGAACAGCAGTGTTATAATTTGCAGTGAGTGCTTGTATAGCAAAAGCAGTCCTAGGAGGGGCAGCCACTGTTTCTCCCTTCACCATCTCTCGGCGCTGCCACCAAACGTACCAACAGGCCACAGCCACAGATTCCTGCAAGCCAAGACTTCCAATAACCGGGGATTGCCACTCAGGGTTACACATGATGCACTCAAGGACCACCGATCCCGATCTGTCTGCAATCAACGCATTTTCAATTACCTCCAGAAGGCCAAGAGCACTCCACACACTTCGCGCTCTAGTACAGGTGAAGAGCAAATGACGTATGTCCTCAGGGCCAACTTGACAAATCGGGCATTGGGGAGAAACTGGGATGTGTCTTGCTGCAAGAATAGCTCTCGCCGGTACTGTCCCATGCAATACTTTCCAGATGAAAATCTTCACTTTACTTGGTACTCTCAGGTTCCATATAATTTCCCAGACAGGGTTTGGAGTTGACGATCCTTGCCCATCTTCCCGTCGAGTTCGCTGTCCGAACTGATGCTCCCATTCCGTGTAGTAGGCTGATCTTACCGAATAGATAAAATTCCTTGTTTTATGCTACGCAACAAAGTCATCCTGATTATGTTCACTCAAGGGGATCATAAGAATGTTGTGTACATCAACAGGCAAGAAAATGTCCCTGATAAGCGCCTCATCCCAACTCCAAGTGTTAATATCAATCAACTCATCAACTGTACGGAGAATGCAGTTTCCCCTCTGAGTAACAACTTTTCTTGATGAGCTATTGGGGATCCAGTGATCCTCCCAAATATTAATATTGGTGCCCGACCCAACTCTCCAAATGTGACCTCTTCTGAAAGTTTGCAAACCTGCAAAAATACTCTGCCATGTATATGAGGACCCCTTCTTTGGTCCAGCATTCAAAACTTTTCCATCAGGGAAATATTTGGCCCTTAACACTTGAGCACACAGCGAATCCGGATTTTTCAGAAGTCTCCATGATTGCTTTGAGAGCATGGCCAAATTGAAAGAATGCAAATCACGGAACCCCATACCTCCTAGTTTTTTTTTGGAATGCACATTCTCCACCACGAGAACCAGTGCATCTTTTTTTGGTCATCAGAATCACCCCACCAGAATGCTGACATTGCTTCATTTATTTCTTTACATAGCTTCTTTGGAATTTTGAACACTGCCATGGCAAACACTGGAATTGATTGTATAACAGCTTTCAGTAAAATTTGTTTTGCACCCAAGGATAGCAACTTCTCCTTCCAACCTTTTAGTCTTTCAATAATCCTTTCAAGCAGATAAACAAAACTATCACTTCTATCTAGTCCTACCATGGAAGGTAGGCCAAGATACTTTTCGGAAATAGCCTATGTATATATATTCAACTCAGTGCAAATATCAGCCCTCACCTCAACATCAACGTTTGGGCTGAAAAAAACACTGCATTTGGCTTCACTAATCAGTTGACCCGAGTTTGCACAGTATTCATCAAGTACTTGTCTCAATGAGGTTGCATTAATCATGTCAGCTTTCATAAGTATAAGGGAATCATCAGCAAAAAGTAAATGCGACACTGACGGTGCATTTCTGCACACCCGAATACCTTCTATGCCACGAACCTCCTCCTTTTGAGCCAACGCACTCGATAGACCTTCTGCACAAAGGAGAAAAAGATATGGAGAAAGAGGATCCCCCTGCCGAAGCCCTCTAGTTGGAACAAACATATCTGTCTCCTGGTCATTAAACCTGACTTTATATCTCACTGATTTGACACATGCCATAAGAAGCTCAATAAACTCACCATGGAAACCCAGCCTTCTCATCATTTTTTCAAGAAAAACCCATTCAACACAATAGTACGCTTTGTGCATGTCAAGCTTTACTGCACAATATCCCACTTTGCCCTTCTTCTTATGTTTGATTGTATGCATAGCCTCATAAGCAATAAGGATGTTATCTGTGATCAATCTACCTGGTACAAAAGCACTCTGTACTGGTGCAATTACTTCGTCCAGTATACACTTCAACCGGCTTGCAATCATCTTGGAAATGATTTTGTAAAGAACATTGCATAAGCTAATTGGTCTATATTGAGAAATATTTTCAGGGCTGTCCACCTTGGGGATTAACACTATAACTGTATCATTCCAACCATTAGGGATGGTTTTATCCTTGATTGCTCTAAGGACCTCAGAAGTAAGGATGTCACAAAAAATATGCCAACACTTTTTGAACAAAATTGCGTGGAGCCCATCCGTACCTGGGGCCTTTGTATCACCTATTGAGAACAAGGCCTTTTTCACCTCTTCCGCTGTATAGGGTTTCATGAGTTCATCATTCATATTGACGGTCACCTTGGGAACAACCCTATTAATAAACTCAGGGTCTGGCTCATCAATCTCCGTTGTAAACAGCCCAGCGAAATATTCAGAGATTATAGGATTCAGATAAGCTGTCCCTTCCTACCAATCCCCTTGAGAATTCCTCAATTTTTTTATCCGATTTCTAAGCCTCCTGGCCGATGCAAAATTCTGGAAGTAAGATGTATTGCGATCGCCAAATTGTAACCAATTTATCCTACTCCGTTGGGCCCAATACATCTCCTCCATTTCCAATAACTTCTCGATCTCATCCGCAAGTTCCTTCTGTCTAGCGATGTTTGCATCGCTTAATTCTTTCCGAGAAAGTTCCTCAAGCTCTTTTTGTGTACTACGTAATTTCTTCTTTGACCGTTTGAGAACAGACCGATCCCAAGCATGGAGATGCTTATGAATCGCAGCAAGTCTGTCCGCGAGTGAACCGCTACGCACTGTATGATCAGATTGCTCCCACGCAGCTTGTACAACCTCCGAAAAATTCTTCTCCTTGAGCCACCGTGCCTCAAACCGGAGCATAGAACGCCCTGATTGGTCCCGGGCCGGTGGTTCATCCATTTCCATCAAAATAGGTCTGTGGTCAGACTTGTAGTAACTCAGATGCAAGAGGTTTGCATCCAAAATTTTTGACTGCCATGCCTCGGTCGCCAGAGCTCTATCTAGCCTCTCTCTTATTTTTCCACGATGCCACGTAAATTTGTCTCCCATATACCCACAATCAATCAGTCCACAATCCTCTATGGCACCTCTGAAATCCTTCATATACCGTTCAGGTCTAGCTCTTCCTCCCTCCTTTTCAAATGAGTAAGCTATGTCATTCAGATCCCCCATTACAAGCCATGGCAGATTGCTCATTACTCCAAGATCTCTCAATCTCTGCCATGTCCTATGCTTATTTTCCCACCGAGGTTCACCATAAATGCCTGTGAACCTCCAACCGAAATCTGAATCTGGGTTAACAAACACATCTATAAAATTGTCAGACTTAAAATTCAGAGAAATCGAAACTTCCTTCTTCCAGTATAGCACTAGACCCCCACTCCTTCCATCACTGCGGACCACCTCTTTATGATCCATCTTCATTCTTCTCCTGAGACATTCTGCCGGCCATTCCTCTAAGTGGGTCTCCGACAGAAAAACAATATCAGGGCACCTACACGTGTGAACGTCGAGAAGGGCCCTGACTGCCGCAGCTTGTTGCAAGCCGCGACAATTCCAACTGAGGATTTTCATTGCATCCGGTCAGCCTCACGGAGGCCGCTGATATCGAAGAGTTTTAGAATGATACGGAGGGACACAAAAACCGATCACAACACCTTGCAAGGCAACGGAATTGCGCCGGGACAGAAAACCGGCTTCGCGAGACGCGCGCCGGGACAGACAATCAGCTTCACGAGACTAAGCAAGCGACTGATCCTTCAAAATAGCCATGTAGCAGACCGCAGGAACAAACAACCAGGCTAGCCCAGCTCTTCTCCTTCTCTCATGAGGGCATCACGTTCGCAGTCAATAGGGGCCCATGGCCCCCGCGAGGACAGACGCCGGGCAGATGGCTGGGCAAGCGGCACGGGAGGGCAGACGCCGGGCAGGCGGCCGCCGCCGCCGCCGGCGGCGTTCGGCGGCGTTCAAGCCCTAGATCGCCTTCTAGTCGCCTTCCAATCGCCCTTCAGGAGGAAAAAACGCTTCAGCCAAAATGTTTGAGACGTCAACCGTATTTAGATATAGATAGAATAATAGAGATACAGGAATTCATAAAATCTATGAAAAAGAGCATGTTAGTGGGAAAAAATCCAGGCTACCATAAAATTGTAATGATTGATCCATAGTTTCTACGCATGTGGCATCTACAAGAATATAGTAGAAAATTGTCCCACACACGTAGTTAGCATGGTTTAAACCTGGCTCACGCGATGTAGGTCTATTAACTAAGTTTAAATAAAAATAATAATATTATCTCATCCGATGCACTCGAGAAACAAGCTAAAATTAGCACTGACAGTGAGATTCACTAAGTTTAGAAAAGCTACTACCACTACAGGAATCGCAGTCAAAGCCGAGTACCCAGCATACTCGCATAAGGACCAAAAAAGGCTCGGCTACGTATACGCCGAGTGTTACACTCGGACTACAGCGCTCAGCTTACACCCGGCCGGTAACTGGGTGTAAGCCGAGCGTTTTCTATCGGGTACTCAACTTACCTTAAGCCGAGCTTAAAACTTGTGTGTTCGGCAACATAAAGTCGCTTGATGGCCGACGGTCGTTAACGGTCGCGCCACGTGGCCTCGGCCGTAAGCCGAGTGTACGCACACGATTGTTGGCTAATACAGAAGTCGAGTGGTCGTCGACAGGTGCTCAGCTTATGTGTTACCGACACGCACGCAGAAAATGACGGCCGGAAGACGACTCTCGGTCACTTATGTGTGCCGATAGTTGCACGTACGCCGAGTGTCCAGCTCTCGGCTTATGTGTCCATCAGGAGCTACCAGGTCCTGCGATGTCGCGCGTTTAAGCCGCTGCACCAGCAGTGCCAAAAGGTTCTGGGTTGCCCAGATCTTGCCACGTGTCATATAAGCCGAGTGCTGCTCTCAGCTTACAGCCAGAAGCCGAGTGTTACACCCGGCTTACTACCAATTAGGATTTTTTTTTTGTTCGTTTGCTGGACCATCCCTGCAATTCAAACATATATAAAAAGCACACATATAAATAAACTCATATATTCTAGGAAGCACCACATATCAAATCACAATAAGTAGCACAGAACAATCTAATGACCATATCTCATATCCATACTACCACATATCCCGACATAGACTCATAGAAGCACATATAGATGGTCTATTGAAGCAACAAGTCATGACCAACAAGCATACAAACACTAGTACAAAACAGGGCATCGGTCCACCCCTGAGAAGCCCATTAGTCCCGGTTCACTCACGAACCGGGACCCATGGGGGCATCGGTCCCGGTTCGTGAGGCCAGGGCGCCGGCCGGGCCTCGTGGGCCATTGGTCCCGGTTCGTCGGACCCCTTTGGTCCCGGTTCCAGACACGAACCGGGACCAATGGGCCTCGCTCCTGGCCCACAACCATTGGTCCCGGTTTGTGGCTGGAACCGGGACTAAAGGTGACCCCTTTTGTCCCGGTTCCAGCCACGAACCGGGACCAATGCGCCTCGCTCCTGGCCCACAACCATTGGTCCCGGTTTGTGGCTGGAACCGGGACCAATGGTTGGCCTATATATAGCCCCCGCCCGCGTGCATTGCTCTGTTTTTTTGCCCGGCCGTGGGAGAGCTTTTGTGGTGCTCTAGCTCACCTCCTATGCACATGAGGTGTTCGATGAAATGCCCGAGCCACACTTAAGCTTTCTCCTCTCGAAGCTCCTTGTCCAAGCTCCATTTTCCTCAAAATTTGTCTAGGTTTGGCGGTTCGTCCTGTCCCGTCCCCGTCCTCACCGCCGTCGATCGCCCGCGCCCATCTTGGCGCCGGCAACACCGTGGTTAGCCTCTTCTTCTTATCTTCTTTCTAAAAGAAAAAAGTTCTTACTTGTGTGTTTTAATTAGATGCTCTAGAGAGTTATATGTTGTTCAATAATAAGAACTATATAACGCACGCAGATGAACCAGCAATGGATGTACGGTGACCGACGCACCTCCGAGTATATTAAGGGCCTGCATAATTTTCTCGAAGCGGCTGAGGCAAACAAGCAGAATGGTTTTATGCATTGTCCATGTACTGTCTGTGAGAATACGAAGGCTTTCTCCAACTCTAAAACCCTTCACTTCCACCTGCTTGAGAAGGGTTTTATGCCACACTATAATGTTTGGACCAAGCACGGAGAAAGAGGGGTTATGATGGAAGACAACGAAGAAGAAGAGGATGATGACAACTACCCGCCCCCTGAATACGGTGATGCTGCAATGGGGGAAGCTGAAGATCAAGAGGAACCAGACGATGTGCCCGATGATGATCTTCGCCGGGTCATTGTTGATGCACAGAGAGAATGCGAAAGTGAAAGGGAGAAGTTGATGTTCGATCGCATGTTAGAGGATCACAAAAAAGGGTTGTACCCAAATTGCGAAGATGACAACAGAAAGCTCGGTACCACACTGGAATTGCTGCAATGGAAGGCAGACAATGCTGTATCTGACAAGGGATTTAGTTCGCTGCTGAAAATAATGAAGAAGAAGCTTCCAAAGGATAACGAATTGCCCGGCAGTACGTACGAAGCAAAGAAGGTTCTATGCCCTCTAGGATTGGAGGTGCAGAAGATACATGCATGCCCTAATGACTACATCCTCTACCGCGGGGAGTACGAGGATTTGAACGCATGCCCGGTATGCGGTGCATTGCGGTATAAGATCAGACGAGATGACCCTGGTGATGTTGAGGGCGAGCGCCCCAGGAAGAGGGTTCCTGCCAAGGTGATGTGGTATGCTCCTATAATACCACGGCTGAAACGTCTGTTCAGAAACAAAGAGCATGCCAAGTTGATGCGATGGCACAAAGAAGACCGTAAGAAAGACGGGAAGTTGAGAGCACCCGCTGACGGGTCGCAGTGGAGAAAAATCGAGAGAAGGTGGGGGGACTTTGCAGGTGACGCAAGGAACGTATGGTTTGGTTTAAGTGCAGATGGCATTAATCCTTTTGGGGAGCAGAGCAGCTATCATAGCACCTGGCCCGTGACTCTATGTATCTATAACCTTCCTCCTTGGTTGTGCATGAAGCGGAAGTTCATTATGATGCCAGTGCTCATCCAAGGCCCTAAGCAACCCGGCAATGACATTGATGTGTACCTAAGGCCATTAGTTGAAGAAGTTTTACAGCTGTGGAATGGAGAAGGTGTACGTGTGTGGGATGAGCACAAACAGGAGGAATTTGACCTACATGCGTTGCTGTTTGTAACCATCAACGATTGGCCTGCTCTCAGTAACCTTTCAGGACAGACAAACAAGGGATACCACGCATGCACACACTATTTAGATGACACCGACAATATATATTTGGACAAATGCAGGAAGAATGTGTACCTGGGGCATCGTCGATTTCTTCCGACCAACCATCAATGTCGAAAGAAAGGAAAGCATTTCAAAGGTGAGGCAGATCACCGGAAGAAGCCCGCCCTCCGTACTGGTGATCACATACTTGATATGGTCAATGATTTACAAGTAATCTTTGGAAAGGGTCCTGGCGGACTATCTGTTCCGACTGACGATGCGGGACGCGCACCCATGTGGAAGAAGAAATCTATATTTTGGGACCTACCCTATTGGAAAGACCTAGAGGTCCGCTCTGCAATCGACGTGATGCACGTGACGACGAATCTTTGCGTGAACCTGCTAGGCTTCTTGGGAGTGTATGGGAAGACAAAAGATACACCGGAGGCACGGGAGGAACAGCAACGTGTGCATGAAAAAGACGGCATGCATCCAAAGCAGTATGAAGGTCCTGCCAGCTACGCTCTTACCAAAGAAGAGAAGGAAATCTTCTTTGAATGCCTGCTCAGTATGAAGGTCCCGTATGGCTTCTCGTCGAATATAAAGGGAATAATAAATATGGCAGAGAAAAAGTTCCAGAACCTAAAGTCTCATGACTGCCACGTGATTATGACGCAACTGCTTCCGGTTGCATTGAGGGGGCTTCTACCGGAAAACGTTCGATTAGCCATTGTGAAGCTATGTGCATTCCTCAATGCAATCTCTCAGAAGGTGATCGATCCAGAAATCCTGTCAAGGTTAAGGAGTGATTTGGTGCAATGTCTTGTTAGTTTCGAGCTGGTGTTCCCACCATCTTTCTTCAATATCATGACGCACGTCCTAGTTCATCTAGTCGACGAGATTGTCGTTCTGGGCCCTGTATTTCTACACAATATGTTCCCCTTTGAGAGGTTAATGGGAGTCTTAAAGAAATATGTTCGTAACCGCGCTAGGCCAGAAGCAAGCATCTCCATGGGCCATCAAACAGAGGATGTCATTGGGTTTTGTGTTGACTTCATTCCTGACCTTAAGAAGATTGGTCTCCCTCAATCGCGGTATGAGGGGAGACTGACTGGAAAAGGCACGCTAGGAGCGGACTCAATAATATGTAGGGACGGGCATTCTTGGTCTCAAGCACACTACACAGTTCTACAGAATTCTACCTTGGTTACCCCGTATGTCGATGAACACAAGAATATTCTGCGCTCCAAACACCCGGAGCAGTGTGACGACTGGATTACATATGAACACATCAGGACTTTCGGCAGTTGGTTGCAAACACGTCTCATGGGTGACAACACTGTTTCTGATGAGCTGTACTCGTTGGCCAGGGGACCATCTTCGACTGTATTGACTTACAAAGGGTACTAGATAAATGGGAATACATTTTACACGATCGCCCAAGATCAAAAGAGCACCAACCAAAACATCGGTGTCCGCTTTGATGCAGCAACCAAGAGGGGAAAGGACACATATTATGGTTACATAGTGGACATATGGGAACTTGACTATGGACATGATTTCAAGGTCCCTTTGTTTCAGTGCAAATGGGTCAATCTGTCAGGAGGCGGGGTACAGGTAGACCCACAGTACGGAATGACAACAGTGGATCTCAACAATCTTGGGTACACAGACGAACCATTCGTCCTAGCCAATGATGTGGCGCAGGTTTTCTATGTGAAGGACTTGTCTACCAAACCGAGAAAAAGAAAAGATAAGGAAGCGAATACATCATACGATGAGCCAAAGCGCCACATAGTTCTTTCAGGAAAAAGAGACATCGTGGGATTGGAGGGCAAGACAGACATGTCTGAAGATTATGAAAAGTTTCATGAAATTCCTCCCTTCAAAGTCAAGGCTGACCCAAGCACCCTGTTAAACGATGAAGATTATCCATGGTTACGGCGCAATAAGCAAAGGACACAAGCGAAGAAAAAGTGAAGACTTTCTCTCCACAACTATATCATTGCATGAAAAATACCAAATGAAGTCAGAAAGGGTTGAAAATTGATGATGTGGCTTTGAATGGTGCATTTTGAACACACAAAAAGTCTGGAGTTCAAATAAGTTCAAAAAAATGAAATCCCTTTGTAACAGATGAGTTTTCGTCCGAAACCCTGATACTTCGAAAGAGATTGTCCATTTTGTACACGAAGTGCATCCAGTTTTTGCCGTAACCCTCTCAACTTTTTAGCACGTGCTATGCGGGTGAAATGATGATACCATGCCAACTTTCAACCTTTTCAGAGTTCATTTGTAGTGCTTTTCAATTTCAGGGTCATTTAGCTCAAAGAATGAACTAATAGCAAAAAGAATGAACTAGAAAACTTTTATGAAACTCTAATAGCAAAAAGAATGAACTAAAAAATAATCAATTAAAATATTCTGTTATGATCAACTAAAACAAAACTAATAGCAAGAAACTTTTATGAAACTTTTATGAAACTAAAACAAAACTTTTATGAAACTAAAACAAAACTTTTATGAAACTAAAACAAAACTTTTAATCAACTAAAACAAAACTAATAGCAAGAAACTTTTATGAAACTAAAACAAAACTTTTATGAAACTAAAACAAAACTAATAGCAAGAAAGTTTTATGAAACTTTTATGAAACTAAAACAAAACTTTTATGAAACTAAAACAAAACTAATAGCAAGAAAGTTTTATGAAACTTTTATGAAACTTTTACGAAACTAAAACAAAACTTTTATGAAACTAAAACAAAACTAATAGCAAGAAAGTTTTATGAAACTTTTATGAAACTAAAACAAAACTTTTATGAAACTAATAGCAAAAAGAATGAACTAGAAAACCTTTATGAAACTCTAATAGCAAAAAGAATGAACTAAAAATAATCAATTAAAAAATTCTGTTATGATCAACTAAAATAAAACTATAATATTCTTCAATAGCAAAAAGAATCAACTAAAAAGCTTTTATAAAACTCTAATAGCAAAAGGAATCAACTAAAAATATTTTATAAACCTCTAGTATTTATGAAACTAAAATTATATAAAATTTATGCAACTAAAGTTATCAAAGTATTTTTTGCTCAAAACATTAATAGCAAAAAGAATTTTCATAAAGATTACCAAATTGACATTTAAAATAACCTAAAAATTACCAAATTGAATATAATGATAAAACACAGTAATATTAAATAGCAGGAAAAAGAATCACTCAAAAATCTATTTTTATAGTAAAGTTATTCACAAACTAGTGATTCACACCAATTTAAAAGAATTCAAATTTAAACTATTCAAATTTGGAAACTAATGGCACTCACAGAAAGTTTATAATTTTTGTGACCTAAAAGAAAAAAGAATCACTGAAAAAAAAAGCAAAAAAGAAAATAAAAAAAGTAGAAAAAATGCCGCCTACTGGGCCACCGCGGCCTGAATACGACTAGAAACCCAACCATCCAGTTGGGCCAGGATTCAGGCCCGCATAAGGCCCAGAAGGCCCACAGGCAGCGGTGTGTCCGATTAGGCCCGTAAGCCTGCTGTTGAGAGGAGCTCGAGAGGGTGTGCGCAACAGCGCTTATAAACCACTCTCGAGCCCTCTCAGCTAGCGAGGTGGGACTAAACTTTTGGCCCCGGGCAGCACCACCTTTGGTCCCGGTTCGTGGCACCAACCGGGACCAATGCCCACCTTTGGTCCCGGTTGGTGGCACCAACCGGGACCAATGCCACCTTTTAGTCCCGGTTGGTGCCACCAACCGGGACCAAAGGTCTCTGCTTCCCGCCCTTTGGGCTGACGAAAAGAGACCTTTGGTCCCGGTTGGTGGCACCAACCGGGACTAAAGGTGGGCATTGGTCCCGGTTGGTGCCACCAACCGGGACCAATGCTTCTTGTATATAAGAAAACCCTTGGAAAATTTCAGGTTTTCATCTACCAGTTGCCCCGAGCCCGCCTCCCCGATTCCGCCGTCCCCGTCGTCGCCGCCGCCTCCCCGTCGCCGCGTCGTCGCCTTCCCGAGCCTGCCGTCCTCGTCGTCGCCGTCGCCTCCCCGTCGCTGCGTCGTCGCCGTCGCCGAGCCCGCCGTCCTCGCCGTCATCGCCTCCCCGAGCCCGCCGTCCCCGTCGTCGCCGTCGCCTCCCCGACGTCGCCGCGTCGTCGCCGTCGCCGAGCCCGCCGTCCTCGTCGTCGTCGCCTCCCCGAGCCCACCGTCCCAGTCGTCGCCGTTGCCTCCCCGTCGCCGCGTCATCGCCTCCCCGAGCCCGCCGCCCTCGTCGTCGTCGCCTCCCCGAGCGCCCGCCGTCCTCGTCCCCGTCACCGCGTGCCGCCCCGAGCCCGCCGTCCTTGTCGCCGGCCTCCAGCCATCGCCGCCCACCCCAGTGAGCCCCCCCCCCTTTCCGGCCATGTATATGTTTTTTTCATGTATATGTATATGTTCATGTAGATGTGTGTATATGTTCATGTAAAAAGTCATGTATATGTTTTTTTCATGTATATGTATATATGTTCATGTATATGTGTGTATATGTTCATGTAAAAAGTCATGTATATGTTTTTTTCGTGTATATGTATATATGTTCATGTGTATGTGTGTATATGTGTGTATATGTTATCCGGAATGTATGTCGTTGTCGATATACCCCCTCCCCGATAACTTCGACATGAGGGGGGAGGGGGGGGTCGATATACCCCCTCCCCGATAGCATTTTTTTGTTCATAGCATTTTTTTTCATGTATGTATGTGGCTATATGTATGTATGTCACCGTCGCCCTTGATCTCCTACCCCCTCCCGCCCCTACCCGACAAACTCTCGAGGCCACCCAAACCCCTAGAAGAAAACTCCGGTAAATTCGACATGAGGGGGGACGTCGGACATATCGGGCGACCAACTCTCGAGGCCACGCAAACCCTAGAAAAAAGCGTTGTCGATCTCCTACCCCCCCCTCCCCTACCTGACAAACTCTCGAGGTCAGCCAAACCCCTAGAAGAAAACTCCGGTAACTTCGACATGAGGGGGGACGTCGATCAACCCCCTCTCGCCCGACCAAACACTCGAGTCCACCCAAACCGGGACTGAGATGTGATAGGTAGTATTTTTTTTGTTCATAGAAAACTCCGGTAACTCTCCAACATGAGGGGGGACGTCGATCGATCAACCCCCTCTCGCCAAACCGGGACTGAAAAAGCGTTGTCGAGGCCACCCCAAACCCTAGAAGTGTTGCCGAGGCCACCCCAAACCCTAGAAGCGTTGTCGAGGCCAACCAAATTTACCAAGTTAAATGAGTTAAATGAGTTAAAAGAGCGTTGTTGAGGCCACCCCAAACCCTAGAAGAGTTGTCGAGGCCACCCAAATTTACCAAGTTAAAAGAGCGTTGTCGAGGCCACCTCCCCGATAACTTCGACATGAGGGGGACGTCCGACATGACATGAGGGGGGACGTCGGACGTCGGACATGAGGGGTGAGCGTCGTTGTCGTCTACCCCCTTCCCGATAACTTTGACATGAGGGGGGATGTCGGACATGACAAGAGGGGTGAGCGTCGTTGTCGTCTACCCCCTCCGGTAACATAGATTTATCAAGAATGCCCCCATTATGGATGTGCACAAGTTGATCCAATTTTTTTTTGATCTCATCTATATATATTCTTTATATGTCACGTTGTCTGTCAAAGTATTGAAGAAATCCATGGCTTCATCATTAGCCGGAAGTAACATGCGTATGATGCTATGAAGCTCTTCAAAGTTGTTTTGGAACGGAGTTCCGGATAGAATAATTTGCTTTTTGGTACGAATTTCAGCAAAGGCCTTCCAAATAGCGATATTCGGAAGGCTCTGGCTGAACTTCGTACCAAAAAGCTAATTAATTATCCTATCCGGGACTCCGTTCCAAAACAATTTTGGAGAGCTTCGTACCATTATGCGCCTGTTACTTCCGGCTAATGATGAGGCCTTGGTTTTCTTGAATCCTTTGACACTAGACAACGTGACATATAGAAGGGTAGATGAGATCAGGAAAAATATGGACCATTTTCTGCACATTCAGAATGGCGCCATTTTGTTAAATCCCTTAAAGGTTAAGAGAATCCCTTGTTTGACATTCATGAGAGAGGCGGTCCGGACGTCGGACATTCATGTTTGTATATTAATTGCCATATTGTAATATTTGCAGAAACTATGGATCAAAGAGACTTGGAACAAGAACAGTTGTTGGGGGAGATAATCCTCGCCAGAGGTGATGCTGTCTTGTCGTTTCTCAACGACACCGATGGAACAATGGAGGAGGAAGGACATGATCATGATGGCTCCGGTGACATGATCATGATGGCTCCGGAGGTGCTGACTAGCTAATTGATGCATTAATTGTTTTGGTATGTATATATATTAACTCTTCTTTCTTCTTTTATAGCCCTCCGGATTGAGCCAAACTTCGGTAACGAGACGAGGCCCGAAGAAGAGGTGGCGCAAGGATGAAAGGTTCACGATCACAGCACTCGCGGACGATGGCCTACCGATTGAACCCAAGCGGACCAAGGACACATTTTCTGCTCAGTGCGGAGCTATTGTTAGGGACAACATCCCGATCAGCATCAAGCAATGGAATAAGCCTAAGGACGACGCCCCTGAAGGTGATTATGTTACCGATAGACAAAAAGATGATCTTTGGACCTTGCTGAAGGCAAATTTCACCCTACCGCCAGAGGAGGATCCGAATAAGCCCGATATAGAGCCACTGGTCAAGGCGTGTGCTCTTAAGAAGATGGCAGATCTATTCAGGAGGTGGAAGAAGGAGTTGAAATCAAAGTTTGTCGACAAAGGTGAGACTCCAGAATTCATCGGCCGATTTGAGAAGATAAGATATCACTGGCCCGCATTTGTGGCCTACAAGACATCAGACAAGAGTAAGAAAATGTCAGAGACAAACAAGAACAACGCTGCAAAGAAGCAGTATCACCATCACACGGGGTCAGGTGGCTACCTCAAAGCCCGGCCGTTGTGGGACAAAGTTGAGAATGACCTGATTGCTAAAGGGGTCAAACCAGAGACATTGAACTGGCCAGACCGTTCAAGGACTTGGTTCTTCGGGGTTGGGGGAAGTTTGGACCCTGAAACAGGGAAGTGCCGTTGGACGGACGAGCAACTTGCAATACCCGTCACGAAGCTTCAGAAGTATATCACCGCAGTGCAGGAAGGGACGTTCATTCCCGACAGAGGGAAGGACGAGCTGACTGAGGCCCTAGGGAATGCTGAGCACCCTGGACGAACACGAGGCACACCAGGCTCCGTTCCGTGGAAGGTTGGATTTCCCGACACAGGCGGTTACAGAAGCCGGGAGAGAAAGAGGAAAGCGGAGCTGAGCGACATGCAGAAGATGAGTGCAAGACTACAAAAGCTAGAGGAAGCTGAGAGCCAGCGAGCTGCCGGCCAACTATCTCAGCGGCACGAAGCTACCCCAGAAGCTACCCCGCCATCTTAGCGGAGAAGCAGCGTGGCTTCCACGGAGCCCGTTCAGACTGACTTCACGGAGCCTATCTACCCCGTGGATACTATCACGGAGGCTCAAAATTGCGAGCTTATGACGAAATGCCATAACCTCACTTTCAAGGCGGCTCTCGGCTCTGTTGCACCTCCTCAACCCAACGGAACTTTTCACTGCCTTCCGATTCCACATGGCTATGCTGTTGTGATGGTGGATGAAGTAATGGAGGGATTTGAGGAGCTCGAGCTTTACCACTCTACAGGTGAAGGGGAGAATCAGCTGGTTCATGCTCTGAGGAGTACATGTCTATGGCAGAAGGAGTACATCAAGCTTCCAAACTGGACGCCTCCGCCTCCTCCTCCTCCTCCGGCGAGTCAGGGCACTCCGCCTCCTCCTCCTCCTCCTCCTCCGGCGAGTGATCAGGGCACTCCGCCTCCTTCTCCGGCTCCTCCGACGCGTGAGGGCACTCCGCCTCCTCCTTCGCCTACTCCGGCGCGTCGGAGCAGTCCGCCTCCTCCTCCGCCTCATCGGCAACGGCGGAAGACAGACGCCGCCGCTCCGGCTCCTCCGGCGCGTCGGAGCACTCCGCCTCCTTCTCCGCCTCGTCAGCAAGAACGGAAGAGAGACGCCACCGCTCCGGCGGCTAGCAGTACAAGCAGAGGCGAGAGGCAATTCAGATACGGTCCATCTCTCAAGCCTCTGGAAAAGTTACCATATGAGAGGACCGAGTCTGAAAACGAGGAGATATGTCGTGCCCAAGTGAGGGACCATTTTGCAAAGAAAACTCTCCGAAGGAGAAGCTAGATCCGGTGAAAGTGAAGCGCACTATCGATGCCCTGAAGCGACCACCACCGCCTCCGCCGGATTCCAACTATGTACGGATTATTAAAAAGACATATGTAGAAGCGCGGCGGTCGGGAAGTACTTCTAGTGATGCAAGGTTAACAGAACGAAGAAGTGGGAAAACAATTCCCCAGCTCGGCGAACAGGAGAAGCAATCGTGCCCCCCGCTCAAGGTGTCTAGCGATATCGTCGCTAATCATCCGGGGATGGTGCCTGGTACCAATCCTGGTGATTACTTGGGGGATGATGTAATTTTTCAAACGGCTGAGGTAACAGAAGAATATGAATACTTGCACGGGAAGCCTCTCGTCAAACCTGATCATCCTCCTCTAACAACGATGATGTACAAATTGCATGAGTGGTACATGAAAACCTGCAGGGAGTCTGGGAGAGACACTATGTATATGGCAGTGAAACCAGAGAATGAATTCATTGGACTTTCCGTGATGCCTATTGAATTTGTGGAGTTATTTCAGTTATACAATCAACGGGCCCTCGACAAACAACTCATGACTACCTACTGTCTGTAAGTATTACTTCTATAGTTAAGTCTCTAGCTCAGCTTGTTCATTGCATGTATATATAATTATCCTTACTATATTATGCAGATTGAAGATCGTCGAATGCAAAAAACTAGGAATCTTTGACGTTGGGTTCATTAGCCCAGATGCCGTAAATGAATGGACGGTACAAAACTCAATCAAAGAGACCGAGGAGAACTTGCTACAGTCGTTCCGTATACATCAAAACAAAAGGGAAATACTCCTTCCTTACAACTTCAAGTGAGTATTGCTGTCTTCTCTGTATACTCAGTTTCGCTTACTCGAGGTTAAGTAATGTAATTGATGAGTTATATATGCCTGCGCAGTTTCCACTTTATTCTGCTATCCATTAAGCTTGACGGGGCATTAGTAACTGTCTTAGACTCGAGACGTAAAGATCCCGAGAATTATGCGGACATGACTGCAATGCTCAAGAAGTAAGTTCAGTCAATACCGGGACCATATCGGCATGCAACTTTCGTTAATTTCCTGATATCAAGTAATCATTTTCTTTGCCTGGCAGGGCTTGGAAGAAGTTCACCCGAAAGGTTCCCGGTCTAAACAAAGAGTTGTGATTTACGCACCCCAAAGTAAGTAGTACTAGCTAGTTCCGCGCATCTCTAATTGATTCAAATTTTCATCAATATATCATTACCATGCTTGCTTATCAGTTTGATTGAACTCTATTCTCGTAAAGTGCTTGTACCAGAAAGAAGGGACTGTTTTATGTGCATACTACGTATGCGAGTTCATTCGCCACTCGACCTCTGAGCGGGGCTTCTCTGACAAACAATTTGAAGTACGTAAATAATATTCACAATTTTATTTTATATATTACCATCAATTGTGTTGAGTTTTATTTATATATATGCATGTATTGACCCCCTTCTTTAAATTAGATCTGGCAGATACGGGATGAACTCCTACCACATGATCGCATACGAGCAATTCAAGAGGAATTGGCGGGATTCTTTCTTGACCACGTCATACCTAAAGATGGGGAATACCATGCGGATTTGTGATTGGATCTTAGGTAGATGATGTTAGGGATTGTAAAAGATGTTATATTGTATATATGTAGTACCGTCGGATAGATATACGAAAACTTGTTGTTCGACCAAGCACGGAGAAAGAGATGTCACTTCTCTCTATATATGTTCAGCATGACGATCTTGTGTAATTAATGGTTTCCTTCATTTTCTTATTAGCTAGCATCGAGTTATCTCTATATGTATAGTAGCTACCGTTGACCGAGCACGGAGAAAGAGAGGACACTTCTCATTATTAGCTAGCTAACACAATATGAAACCCCTAAATTAACCCTCCAAAACACCCCAACCCCCCCCCTTCAAAAAAAAAACCCCAGCTGCTGCCTGAAGCTGACGCGTGGATGACCTTTCGTCCTGGTTGGTGTGACCAACCGGGACTAAAGGTCCTCCTGCCTGGGCTCCCGGCTGCGGCCACGTGGTTGCCTTTTGGTCCCGGTTGGTGTTACCAACCGGGACCAAAGGTCCTCCTGCCTGGGCTACTCGCAGCGGCCACGTGGAGCCCCTTTGGTCCCGGTTCGTAAGCGAACCGGGACTAAAGGTTTTGGGCTTTAGTCCTGACCCTTTAGTCCCGGTTCCAGAACTGGGACTAAAGGCCCTCTGGAACCGGGACTAAAGGCCCTTTTTCTACTAGTGAAACAAGCATAAGTGACATAAGGAGTTCATGGCCAACAAGCATAAGTAAGATAAGAGTTCATGACCAACAAGCACCACACACTCTCGGAGTAGATGAGCTCTGTGGACATGAGCTCTAGATATGCTTCGTCGTAGCATTCATACTTTGCCGGAGCATCAGCAAAAGCATTGTAGCAAGCAATTTCATCGGATAATGGTGTTGGGTATGTATTATAGAAAAAACTAACATTCGCCCCAATGTACTAACCTTGCACACGATAACAACAACACCACAATGAAGATGAACTGGACGAAGATTATCAAGTTCTTCAGCCCACCAAACCAGATCTGACATGCACCCTTGCCTACTCCAACATTGCTCTTCGCTCTAAGCATGAACTTGGAGTAATCATCCTCTGCCTCCTCCCTAGTGTTAAAACTTTCAAAGCAGCCACCCTTGTAATGTTGCACTTGTTCATGGCATGTCTGCCATGAATCATACACTCCTGGCCCCTCCCTATGTACACCACATACCACTTCATCTAGCAAGACAGAAGAACAAGATTTGAACAAGCAGGAGAAGCAATACAAGGTTAGAAGAACACATGGAACATAAGCAACATAAGCAATAATGATTCATATACCCAAAAGCAATCATGTTGTTTAACTATGTTAATGATGTTAAGAGTTGGCCATAGTGAAAGTATGAACCCCAGACCTTGTTTCCAAGCATTGAGACATCGTTTTACCCACTTTTGTTACTTGTTAGCTTGCTGTCCGTATTTATTCAGATTACACAAAGCTACTTCTATCATCCATATTACACATATATCATCATCTCTTCGCCGAACTAGTGCAACTATACAATTGACAGTTGTATTAGGTGTGTTGGGGGACACGAGAGACTTCATTTATCTTGATTGCAGGGTTGTTTGAGAGGGATCATTTTATACACCTTCCGGGGATTGATAAACCTTAAGTCATCCACTTGAGGAAAATTTGCTGCTGTCCTATAATCCTCTGCGCTTGGAGGCCCAACGAAGTCTTCAAGAATAGAAGTGCGTAGAAGACATCACTCTACAGTTTTCATAAAGTGGTTTCATTCTTGGAAGGAAAAAACATATCGCAGCCCAAGATCAACGGCGACGACATCCTTCTAACCCCCACACCTACTGTTCTTTTACGGCAACGAAAATCCTCCGCGTCTGGACCGGTCAACCCTCGAAATCCCCTATGCATGAGACCATCCGAGGCCTTGCCGTAGTCGTCGCGCCTTGCTGCGCTCGCCGCGGCGCTACCGCCTTTGGCCTAGGCGCTATCGCAGAATCGACTGACCAGAAACAAGATTTTTTATTTCTTTGCTTATTTTCTTTTTTGGTATCAAACATAGAACAAATTAGTAATATCATCACATATATCAATATTGCTCAACTAAATTAGCAATATCATTTTAAAAACAAAAAAAAATGTAGATTTAACTCACCTAGGGTTGGCGGTGGCGGCCGGAGCTCCAGGGGACGGGGAGGAGGGGGTTGGCGGCGGTTGGGGACCAGGCGGCGGCTCTGGGAGGCGGTGCTGGGCGCAGGGTGATGGAGCCGGTGGGTGGCGACGGCGGAAGGGAGGCGGCGGTGACGGAGGGTGAGTGGGACGCGCGCGAGGATATAGATTTGGCGAAGAATAGATTGCGCAGGTGAGGATTTGGGGTAATTTCCCTAAGTCCACGCACCAGTTCGCCAAGTGCAGTAAATCGGGCACTCGACAAACTTTTTTCATTTTCTTTGTTCCTTTATTTATTTGCTTGTTTTCTTTCTTTATTTTCTTTGCTTCTTTGTTTCTTTCATTGTTCTTTTTTTCGGCTTGCCCCGTTGTGCAGATTTTGAATTTTCGACATTAAAATGCTAAAAATGCACTTATATGGTTAACTATATCAGACATATCCCCAAAAAGGCCAAAATTGATATGTGTGATGTCACGGTGTGTGTTGAGCGTAGAAAAAAAACTAAGTTTATGTATGATGCATGTGGATTTACACTCGGCAAACGGCCAAAAACTCAGCGTACATGATTTTTTCCATAGTGATGAGAAATACCTTTACGTTGCTGTAAGTTTTTCGGGTGGGTCTGTCCAGGTCTCAGTCGACTGACACTTCGCGAAGTCTCAGTCGGCTGACGTCACCTCCTTTCTTCATCTCGTATGTTTTAATCTCGTGTGATTTTCCTCCCCTGTACGAAAGTTGTCGTGTCCTCTTTTTTTCAGACCCCGGCCCAGTTGTCCCCCATGTCTTGGTTTCTGTTTGTGTTTGCTTATATTGGGCCGGACTAGGCCATGTCTTGTTTGTCCTATCATCCACACACACTAGTACAAAACAGGGCATTGGTCCAGGCCAGATCAGAGCAACAGTCCCGGTTCTGTTACGAACCGGGACTAATGTGTGTATCAGTCCCGGTTCGAGCGGCCAGGACGCCGGCCGGGCCTCGGCAGGCACCAGTCCCGGTTCCAGCCACCAACCGAGACTAAAGGGCCTCGCTCCTGGCGCAACTCCTTTAGTCCCGGTTGGTGTTTGGAACCGGGACTAAAGGTCAGTCTTCAGTCCCGGTTCTAGCCACGAACCGGGACTAAAGAGATGCCTATATATATGCTCTCCCCTGCCCGCTCACTCCTCTGTTTTTTGGCCGGCCGGTGTGGGAGGTGTGTGCTCTCTGCTCTCACCTCCTATGCACATGAGGTGTTCGATGAAATGCCCGAGTCACACTTAAGCTTTCTCCTCTCCAAGCTCGACCTCCCAGCTTCATTTTTCCCAAGATTTGTCTAGGTTTGGCGGTGCACCAACTACACAAGTGTTCTAAAAGGTTAGCAACTTCATCGTTTCATCTCTCACTTCTAGTTTAGCTCATTTCAAATGCTGTAGAAGCAGAGTGGTTTGTGGGTTTTAGTGGAGGAGTGTATGTGGGAGTTCTTTTGATTTAGATGCACAATTTGAGCTGAAATTAACTTCTTAGAGTCTGCACATGTGTAGGGTGCCGTCCCCGTCCCCGTCCTCACCGCCGTCGATCGCCCGCGCCGATCTCGTCGCCGGCACCACCGTGGTGAGCCTCTTGTTCTTATCTTCTTTTTAAAAGAAAAAAAATTCTTACTTGTATGATTTAGATAGATACTTGTATAATTTTCTTACTTTTATTATTGTTTGTTATTATATAGTGCCATGACTTTGGTATCCGCCCCCGTCGGCCCTCGTCCTGTCTATGATTCGGATGTGGTATATTATCTTTTATTATGATTTGTTTCATTTAGTGTTTATGACAATTATGCCGACCAACCTGACATAGATGTTTTTATCTAGGAGGTATGTGAACCGGAAATTCCAACCGACCCTCTTGTCGAGAGGTTAAATTTAGTTGAAAAAGAAAACAATTACTTGAAGAAAAGATTGAAAAGAATTGAGGAGGAGAAGATGGAATTGGAGTTGCATGTTGTCGATGTCGTCGATGATCACAAGATCAAGATGGATGCAATGCGCTTGAAGATTAGAAAGATTAGAAAATATGCCATTCATAATGAGGCTTGGTATCATTATGCCGTTGGATCAATTGTTACCTTAGTTGCGATTATGATCGCATTTGTTGTTGTTTTTCATAGTTTCAATGTATGTTTTAATTAGATGCTCTAGAGAGCTATATGTTGTTCTATGAGAACTATATATGTATGAACTTTATGTATTTATTTTTTTAGTAATAACATTTGATCACTACTGTACTTTGGTTTTAATGTGATGATGAACTTGTATTAATTTAGCACTTCTCTATTCATGATGTTCTGTAATGGTTTTTGATACACTTAATTATATAATGCACGCAGATGAACCGGCAATGGATGTACGGTGACCGACGCACCTCCGAGTATCTTGAGGGCCTGCATAAATTTCTCGAAGTGGCTGAGGCAAACAAGCAGAATGGTTTTATATATTGTCCATGCCTTGTCTGTGAGAATACGAAGGATTACTCTAACTTGAAAACACTTCACGTCCACCTGCTTGAGAAGGGTTTCATGCCACACTATAATGTTTGGACCAAGCACGGAGAAAGAGGGGTTATGATGGAAGACAACGAAGAAGAAGAGGATGATGACAACTATCCCCCTGAATACGGTGATACTGCAACGGGGGAAGCTGAAGATCAAGAGGAACCAGACGATGTGCCCGATGATGATCTTCGCCGGGTCATTATTGATGCAAAGAGACAATGCCAAAGTGAAAGGGAGAAGTTGAAGTTCGATCGCATGTTAGAGGATCACAAAAAAAGGGTTGTACCCAAATTGCGAAAATGACAACACAAAGCTCGGTACCACACTGGAATTGCTGCAATGGAAGGCAGACAATGGTGTATCTGACAACGGATTTGGGAAGCTACTGAAAATAATGAAGAAGAAGCTTCCAAAGGATAACGAATTGCCCGACAGTACGTACGAAGCAAAGAAGGTTCTATGCCCTCTAGGATTGGAGGTGCAGAAGATATGCATGCCCTAATGACTGCATCCTCTATCGCGGTGAGTACGAGGATTTGAATGCATGCCCGGTATGCGGTGCATTGCGGTATAAGATCAGACGAGATGACCCTGGTGATGTTGAGGGCGAGCGCCCCAGGAAGAGGGTTCCTGCCAAGGTGATGTGGTATGCCCCTATAATACCACGGCTGAAACGTCTGTTCAGAAACAAAGAACATGCCAAGTTGATGCGATGGCACAAAGAAGACCGTAAGAAAGACGGGAAGTTGAGAGCACCCGCTGACGGGTCGCAGTGGAGAAAAATCGAGAGAAGGTGGGGGGACTTTGCAGGTGACGCAAGGAACGTATGGTTTGGTTTAAGTGCAGATGGCATTAATCCTTTTGGGGAGAAGAGCAGCAATCATAGCACCTGGCCCGTGACTCTATGTATCTATAACCTTCCTCCTTGGTTGTGCATGAAGCGGAAGTTCATTATGATGCCAGTGCTCATCCAAGGCCCTAAGCAACCCGGCAACGACATTGATGTGTACCTAAGGCCATTAGTTGAAGAACTTTTACAGCTGTGGAATGGAGAAGGTGTACGTGTGTGGGATGAGAACAAACAGCAGGAATTTGACCTACATGCGTTGCTGTTTGTAACTATCAATGATTGGCCTGCTCTTAGTAACCTTTCAGGACAAACAAACAAGGGATACCACGCATGCACGCACTATTTAGATGATACCGAAAGTATATATTTGGACAAATGCAGGAAGAATGTGTACCTGGGACATCGTTGATTTCTTTCGACCAACCATCTCTTAAGAAAGAAAGGCAAGCATTTCAAAGGTGAGGCAGATCACCGGAAGAAGCCCGCCCTCCGTACTGGTGATGCCATACTTGATATGGTCAAGGATTTACAAGTAATCTATGGAAAGGGTCCTGGCAGACAATCTGTTCCGAATGACGCTGAGGGACGCGCACCCATGTGGAAGAAGAAATCTATATTTTGGGACCTACCCTATTGGAAATACCTAGAGGTCCGGTCTGCAATCGACGTGATGCACGTGACGAAGAATCTTTGCGTGAACCTGCTAGGCTTCTTGGGCGTGTATGGGAAGACAAAAGATACACCGGAGGCACGGGAGGACCAGCAACGTGTGCACGAAAAAGACGGCATGCATCCAAAGCAGTATGAAGGTCCTGCCAGCTACGCTCTTACCAAAGAAGAGAAGGAAATCTTCTTTGAATGCCTACTTAGTATGAAGGTCCCGTCTGGCTTCTCGTCAAATATAAAGGGAATAATAAATATGGCAGAGAAAAAGTTCCAGAACCTAAAGTCTCATGACTGTCACGTGATTATGACGCAACTGCTTCCGGTTGCATTGAGGGGGCTTCTACCAGAAAACGTTCGATTAGCCATTGTGAAGCTATGTGCATTCCTCAATGCAATCTCTCAGAAGGTAATCGATCCAGATATCCTACCAAGGTTAAAGAATGATTTGGTGCAATGTCTTGTCAGTTTCGAGTTGGTGTTCCCACCATCCTTCTTCAATATCATGACACACGTCCTAGTTCATCTAGTCGACGAGATTGCCATTCTGGGTCCTGTATTTCTACACAATATGTTCCCCTTTGAGAGGTTCATGGGAGTCTTAAAGAAATATGTTCGTAACCGTGCTAGGCCAGAAGGAAGCATCTCCACGGGCCATCAAACAGAGGAGGTCATTGGGTTTTGTGTTGACTTTATTCCTGACCTTAAGCCGATTGGTCTCCCTCAATCGCGGTATGTGGGGAGACTGACTGGAAAAGTCACGCTAGGAGCGGATGCAATAATATATAGGGACGGGCATTCTTGGGCTCAAGCACACTACACAGTTCTACAGAATTCTACCTTGGTGACCCCGTATGTCAATGAACACAAGAATTTTCTGCGCTCCAAACACCCGGAGCAGTCTGACGACTGGATTACATGTGAACACATCAGGACTTTCGGCAATTGGTTGCAAACACATCTCATGGGTAACAACATTGTTGGAGATGAGCTGTACTCGTTGGCCAGGGGACCATCTTCGACTGTATTGACTTACCAAGGGTACGAGATAAATGGGAATACATTTTACACGATCGCCCAAGATCAAAAGAGCACCAACCAAAACAGTGGTGTCCGCTTTGATGCAGCAACCAACAGGGGAAAGGACACATATTATGGTTACATAGTGGACATATGGGAACTTGACTATGGACATGATTTTAAGGTCCCTTTGTTTCGGTGCAAATGGGTCAATCTGTCAGGAGGCGGGGTATAGGTAGACGCGCAGTACGGAATGACAACAGTGGATCTCAACAATCTTGGGTACACAGACGAACCATTCGTCCTAGCCAATAATGTGGCGCAGGTTTTCTATGTGAAGGACATGTCTACCAAACCGAGAAAAAGAAAAGATAAGGAAGCGAATACATCATACGATGAGCCAAAGCGCCACATAGTTCTTTCAGGGAAAAGAGACATCGTGGGAGTGGAGGGCAAGACAGACATGTCTGAAGATTATGAAAAGTTTCATGAAATTCCTCCCTTCAAAGTGAAGGCTGACCCAAGCACCTTGTTAAACGATGAAGATTATCCATGGTTACGTCGCAATAAGCAAGGGACACACGCGAAGAAAAAGTGAAGACTTTCTCTCCACAACTATTCTGATGATGACTTTGATCTAGAATATCACTGCAGTTACATGTCAAGAAATGAAATGTCTTTTGTAACATATGAGTTTTCGTCCGAAACCGTGATACTTCGAAAGAGATTGTCCATTTTGTACACGAAGTGCATCCAGTTTTTGCCGTAACCCTCTCAACTTTTTAGCACATGCTATGTGGGTGAAATGATGATACCATGCCAACTTTTAACCTTTTCAGAGTTCATTTGTACTGCTTTTCAATTTCAGGGTGATTTAGCTCAAAAAAATCAGTAAATGCATGAAAAATAGCAAATGAAGTCAGAAAGGGTTGAAAATTGATGATGTGGCTTTGAATGGTGCATGTTGAACGCACAAAAAGTCTGGAGTTGAAATAAGTTTAAAAAAATGAAATGCCTTTGTAACATATGAGTTTTCGTCCGAAACCCTGATGCTTCGAAAGAGATTGTCCATTTTGTACACGAAGTGCATCCAATTTTTGCCGTAACCCTCTCAACTTTTTAGGACATGCTATGTGGGTGAAATGATGATACCATGCCAACTTTGAACCTTTTCAGAGTTCATTTGTAGTGCTTTTCAATTTCAGGGTCATTTAGCTCAAAAAAAAGATTAAATGCATGAAAAATAGCAAATGAAGTCAGAAAGGGTTGAAAATTGATGATGTGGCTTTGAATGGTGCATATTGAACGCACAAAAAGTCTGGAGTTCAAATAAGTTTAAAAAATATGAAATGCCTTCGTAACACATGAGTTTTCGTCCGAAACCCTGATACTTCGAAAGAGATTGTCCAGTTTGTACACGAAGTGCATCCAGTTTTTCCCGTAACCCTCTCAACTTTTTAGCACATGCTATGTGGGTGAAATGATGATACCATGCCAAGTATTTTTTGTTCAAAACTTTAATAGAAAAAAGAATTTTCATAAAGTATTTTTTGTTAGAAACTTTAATAGCAAACTAAAATAACAAAATCTGTTTTTGATTAAAACACCCATTTAAAATAACCTAAAAATTACCAAATTGAATATAATGATAAAACACACTAATATTAAACAGCAGGAAAAAGAATCACTCAAAAATCTATTTTTAAAGTAAAGTTATTCACAAACTAGTGATTCACATAAATTTCAAAGAATTCAAATTTAAACTATTCAAATTTGAAAATTACTGGCACTAATAGAAAGTTTATAATTTTGGTGACCTAAAGCAAAAAGAATCACTCAAAAACTCTAAGTATTTAGTTGTAAGTAGAAACAAAAGAAAATAAATAAAGCAAAAAACAAAACAAAAATACTGGAAAAGACCTTTAGTCCCGGTTGCTACCACAAACCGGGACTAAAAAGTAAAAAAATTTAAAAAAATGCCGCATACGACTAGAAACCCAATCCACTAGTTGGGCCAGGATGCAGGCCCGCAGCAGGCCCAGAAGGCCCACAGGCAGAGAGAGTGCGTTTAGGCCCGTAGGCCTGAATAAGAGAGGAGCTCGAGAGGGTTGGCGCAGCCGCGCTTATAAACCACTCTCGACGCCTCTCAGCTAGCGAGGTGGGACTAAACATCCACCCGCCCGACGCCGTGCCAGCCGCAGCCCTTTAGTCCCGGTTGGTGGCACCATCCGGGACTAAAGGCCCCCTTTAGTCCCGGTTGGTGGCACCATCCGGGACTAAAGGCCCCCTTTAGTCCCGGTCCGAGCCACCAACCGGGACTAAAGGGCTCTGCTTCCCGCCCTTTGCGCTGCTGAAAATGACCTTTAGTCCCGGTTGGTGGCTGCAACCGGGACTAAAGGGGGGCCTTTAGTCCCGGTTGGAGCCACCAACCGGGACTAAAGGTCTTTGTATATAACCGCGCACTTAGAAAATTTTCAAACACAATTCACTTCGATCCTCCTCTCCCCCGACGGCGCCGACGACAACCTCGACGCCACCAGGCTGCCGGACCTCGCCGTCGACGCCCTGCCCTGCCCCGACGCCCCTGCCATGCCCCGACGCCGCCGCGCCCCTGCCCTGCCCCCGACGCCGCCGCGCCCCTGCCCTTCCCCGACGCCGCCGCTCCACAGCTAGCCAGCCGGCCAGGTACTCCCTCCTCCCTCCTTCCTCCTTGTATGTATAAAGTTGCCCCATGTTCAGAGAGTTGCAAGATTTCATAGAGTTTGTTGAAATGTGTTTGCCATGTCCACAAGGTGTTTGTTGAAATGCTAGGGCTAGCTAGGGAACTTTGTTGTACGTGAAACTTGGCAGGATGATGTCTCCTTGGATGTTAGAGATGATGGTCAACTTAATTTGATAAAAGGAAAAACTTGTTAGTGCAAGTTTTATTAGAATTTAGTTCTGGACAGAAACTACAGGGAATTTTTTGGTGGACTTGCAAGATGAAATTGGGGCTGCCCTTCTGGACTTAAGGGTTTAGTTGGAAGGACTATAAGATGCAAAAAATTCAGAATTATTTGAGCAAGGAAAAATAGGGTTGTAGTTCAATGCCAAGATTGGACCAAAATTGCAAAATGGAAGTTGTGCTCAAAATTTTCAAATGACCAAAGTGGATTTTTGCATAAAAATGATCTATAGGCATCAGAGGACTTCTCAAAAAATTTGTGGCATTTGAAAAGAATTATTTGAAATAGTTCTAGTGCAACCGGCTCATTCTAGAGTTTGAAAATACTAATAAAAGAATTTTTTTGAGGCCAAATCATTATGAAAATAATCACTACTGATGTTTATAATATAATTAAAAGGATTGGGAGAAAATTTTAAAACCCACATTAAAAGGATTGGTGACAAATATACTTGGTCAATATTTTGTCTTTAGAGTTGATTTAGAGTTCATTTTGATGTTCATTGTGATGTATGAAAACTTGGTCAATATTTTGTCTTTAGAGTTTATTTAGAGTTCATTTTGATGTATGAAAACTTGGTCAATATTTTGTATTGTGGATGCCATGCCATGCTATTTTTCTCTAAGTTTGAAACTTGCTTTCAAATTGGTATCTAGCTAGCTACAATTTTTTTTATCAGGTTGTGGTGTTACATTCATGTCATGCCATTTGTTGCCATGCTAATTTTCACTCTCGGTGGAATTACAGGTTGTGGTGTTGCATCTCCGTGGAGTTGGTCACTTATCGTCCCTCCGCTGTTCAACAAAAGGTGTCCATTTCTTGTATATATGTTGAGTTTTGTTCATAGGATGATGGTTGGTTCATTTGTTGAGTTGTGTATTCATCTTGTGTATAAATCTTGTATACATCTTATGTATAAAGCTTGTATTCATCTTGTCGTTAAAACATGAGAGAGGGGGGTCGTTAAAACATAACCCCGACAACTTTGATTTTCTCTCGAATGTGAAGCAAGTATTTTTTTGCCATGTCAAGTGTTGTATTTGCAGAAACTATGGACAGAGACTTAGAAAAAGAAGAGTTGTTGGGGGATATAATCCGCGACGGAGGTGATATCACCTTGTCGTTTCTCAACGACACCGATGGTCAGGAAAGAGAGGATGACGGCTCCGATGATCCAATGGAGGAGGAAGGAGATCATGACGGCACCGGTGACCGAATGGAGGAGGAAGGAGATCATGACGGCTCCGGTGACCGAACGGAGGAGGGAGCCTTAACTGTTTCAAAGTCCGGCGAGGTATATATACATATATTAATTAAGCATCTGCTGACTTGATGCATTAATTGTTTTGTATGTACATATATTAACGCTTCTTTCTTCTTTTAATTAGCCCTCCGGATCGAGCCAAACTTCCGTAAGGAGACGAGGCCCGAAGAAAAGGTTGCGCCAGGATGAAAGGTTCACGATCGAAGAAGTCGGTCGAGATGGCCAACCGATTGCTCCCAAGCGGAGCAGGGACACATTTATACATCAGTGCGGAGTGGTTGTTAGGGACATCGTCCTGATCAGCATCCAAGAATGGAATAAGAAGAAGGACCCTGAAGTTTCTTATGTCCAGGATAGACAGAAAGATGATCTTTCGACCTTGCTGATGACAAATTTAAGCCTACCACCAGAGGCGGATCCGAATAAGGTCAAGGCGTTTGCTCTTAAGAAGATGGCAGAACTATTCAAGAACTGGAAGAAAGATTTGAACAAAAAGTTTGTCGAGAAAGACAAGACTCCAGAATTCACCGGTGCATATGAGAAGATAAAAGATCACTGGCCCGCATTTGTGGCCTACAAGAAATCGGACAAGGGCAAGCAAAGGTCAGCGACAAATAAGCTAAATGCTGCAAAGAAGAAGTATCACCATGTTACGGGGTCAGGTGGCTACAGCAAAGCCCGGCGTACGTGGGACAAAGCTGAGCAAGACCTGCTTGCTAAAGGGGTCCAACCAGCGACATTGCACTGGCCAGATCGGTCAAGGACTTGGTTCTTCGGGGTTGGGCGAACTTTGGACCCAGACACAGGGGAGTGTGTTTGGACGAAAGCTCAACTTGCAATACCCGTCAAGAAGCTTGAGGAAGCAATCCAGGCAGCGCAGGAAGGGAGGTTACATCCCGACAGAGAGAATGACGAGCTGACACAGGCCCTTGGGAATCCTGAACACCCTGGACGAACACGAGGCACATCAGGCTCCGTTCCGTGGGTGTATGGGTTTCCCGACAGCGCTGGTTATAGAAGCCGAGAAAGAAAGAAGAAAGCGGAAGCAACCGAAATGCAGAAGATCAATGCAAGATTAGCGAAACTAGAGGAACTTGAGAGCCAGCGAGCTACCGGCCAACCATCTCAGCGGCACGAAGATCCTTCCTTCGACACTGCCCCAGAAGCTACCCCACCATCTCAGCGGAGAAGCAGCGTGGCTTCCACGGAGCTCCTTCAGCCTGATATCACGACTCCTCGCTACCCCGTGGATAGTATCACGCAGGCTGAACATTGTGTGCTAATGGCGAAATGCCAGAACCTGACCTTGAAGGCGGCGGTCGGCTCTGTTTTACCTCCTCGAACTGAGGGAACTTTCCATTGCCGTCCGATTCCACATGGCTATGCTATTGTCACGGTGGATGAGATAATGGCGGGATTTGAGGGGCTGGAGCTTGATTACCCTATAGGTGAAGGGGAGGATCTAATAGAAAATGCCTTAAGGAGTACCTGCCTATGGAGAAAGGAGTACATCAAGCTTCCAAACTGGACGCCGCCTCAGCAGACGCAGCCGGATCCTCAGCAGACTCCTCCTCACAGTCCAGTTGTGCTATCTCCGCTGCCTGAGTCGTCTCCGGCGCGTCATCCGTCTCCGCCGCCTCAGCGGACTCTAATGGGGAGGCCGCTCAGCAGAATCCTCCTCCGCCTCAGCTATCTCCGGCGCATCAGCCGTCTCCGCCGCCGCAGCTGTCTCCGGCGCGTCAGCGGTCTCCGCCGCCTCAGCGGGCTCCGGCGCGTCAGCAACAGCGGAAGAGAGCCGCCGCCGCTCCGGCGGCTAGCAGTACAAAAGGCGGGAAGAAATTCAAATATGGTCCAAGCCTCAGGGTTCCTCCAAAGTTACCATATGAGAGGACTGACGAGGAAAACAAGGACATTAGTGCTGCCGAAGTGCAGGCCCATTTTGAACGGAAACGTCCACCTCCGAAGGAAACAATAGATCCGCCGCAAGCGAAGCGCACTCTGGATGCCCTTAAGCGACCACCACCGCCTCCGCCGCAATCCAACAATGACCGCTGTATTGAAAAGACATATGATGAAGCGCGGTGGTCGGGAAGTACTGCCAGTGCTTCAAGACGAAGAAGTGGGAAAACAATTCCCCAGCTCGGCGAACAGGAGAAGCAATCGTGCCCCCCGCTCAAGGTGTCTAGCGATATCGCTAATCATCCGGGGCTACTGCCCGGTACCACTCTTGGTGATTACGTGGGCGATGATGTACAGTTTGAAACGGCTGAGGTAGTAAAGATCTTTAGATACGAGCACGGGAAGCCTCTCATCAAACCTGATCATCCTCCTCTAACAACGATGGTGCGAAGATTGCATGAGTGGTACTTGGAAAGCTGCAGGAAGAATGGGTCCGATAGTTTGATGGTGAGAATTAAAGATGAGCACGACCTCATTGGAGTCGACCTGATGCCTGTTGAATTTGTGGAGTTATTTCAGTTATTCAATCAAGAGGCCCTCGACAAACAAATCATGACTTGCTACTGTCTGTAAGTATTACTTCTGTAATTAAGTCTCTAGCTCAGCTCGTTCATTGCATGTATATATAATTATCCTCACTAAATTATGCACATTGAAGATCGTCGAATGCCCAAAAAGACAAATCTATGACATTGGGTTCATTAGCCTAAATACCGTAAATGAATGGACGGTACAAAACAATGTTAAAGAAACCGAGGAAAACTTGCTAAAAGCGTTCCTTCGACATCAAAACAAAAGGGAAATACTCTTTCCTTACAACTTCAAGTGAGTGTTACTGTCTTCTGCATATTCGGTTTCGCTTACTCGAGGTTAAGTACTGTAATTGATGAGTTATGCGTGCGCAGGTTCCACTATATTCTGCTATCCATTAAGCTTGACGGGGGAGTAGTAACTGTCTTAGACTCGAGACGTAAAGATCCCAAGGATTATGCGGACATGACTGCAATGCTCCAGAAGTAAGTTCAATCAATACCGGGACCATATCGGCAACTTTCGTTCATTTCCTGATATCAAGTAATCATTTTCTTTGCCTGGCAGGGTTTGGAAACAGTTCACCAGACAGGTTCCGGGTCTGAAGAATGAGCTGCGATTTACACACCCCAAAGTAAGTAGTACTAGCTAGTTCCGCGCATCTCTCATTGATTCTAGTTTCATCAATACCATTATCGTGCTTGATAATCAGTTTGATTGAACTCTATTCTCATAAAGTTCTTGTGGTAGGAACCCGGGAATAATTTATGTGGATACTACGTTTGCAAGTACATTCGCCACAGGACCTCTGAGCGTGGCAGATCTGAAGAACAATTTGAAGTATGTAAACAATATTCACAATTTTATTTTATTACCATCAATTGTGTTGAGTTTCATTCATATATATGTATTGACCCCCTTCTTTAAATTAGATCTCGCAGATGCGGGATGAACTCCTACCACATGATCGTATACGAGCAATTCAAGAGGAATTGGCGGGATTCTTTCTTGACCACGTCATACATGAAAAGGGAGAATACCATACTGAAATTCAATGGGAGTTTGGCGCTTGATGATGTCAGGGATGTTATATTGTATATATGTAGTAGCGTCGGATAGATATACGAAAACTTGTTGTTCGACCAAGCACGGAGAAAGAGAGGTCACTTCTCTCTGTATATGTTCATGAAGATCTTGTGTAATTAATGGTTTCCTTCATTTGCTTACTAGCTAGCGTCAAGTTCTCTCTATATGTAGTAGCTAGCGTCGACCAAGCACGGAGAAAGAGAGGTCACTTCTCTCTATTAGCTAGCTAACACAATATGAAACCCCTAAACCCTCCAAAACCCCTAAACCCCCCCCCCCCCTTTCAAAAAAAAAACCCAGCGCCTGCGAGCTGCTGACGCGTGGCTGCCTTTTGGTCCCGGTTGGTGTTACCAACCGGGACTAAAGGTCCTCCTGCCTGAGTGCTGCGAAGCGGCCACGTGGAGCTCCTTTAGTCCCGGTTGGTGTTACCAACCGGGACTAAAGGTCTTCCTGCCTGGGCTCCCAACAGCGGCCACGTGGAGCACCTTTGGTCCCGGTTCATAGGCCAACCGGGACTAAAGGTTTTAGGCATTAGTCTCAACCGTTTTGTCCCGGTTCCAGAACCGGGACTAAAGGCCCTCTGGAACCGGGACAAAAGCCCTGTTTTGTACTAGTGACATGCTGGCAACGTACAACTAGCAAAAATAAGGGAGCGAAACCTAAAAAAGAGAAACCAAATTAAGGGAGCCCACCACGAAAAGGCATGAGTAATTATGCCATATTTGCATGTGCATACACACACTTATATGTATTTTAAACTAACAATTAATTAGTTGTTAGTGCCTCACTAATCTACTGTTATTGAAAAATAATAATTAAATTGCACATGGACGGCGGACATGCAACTGCATGTGGTCTGCAATAAATAAAATTATAATGGAAAAATAGGTAAAATTATAAAAAAAAAGGTGTGCAACTCTATTTGCGTGTGTGCGAGTGAGAAGTAGCAAAAATGATAAAATACAAGTAAAAATTAAAAATTAAAAATTTAAAAATAAACCAGTTGGGTGCACGTCAAGGAGCTTGCGATTGCCATGGTGTGCCACATGCAATTGCATGCGAATCTTAGAAAAATGATTGTGAATTTAATAAATATTCATGAATTTGGAATAATGTTTGTGAATTTGAAAAGGACACGAATTTGAAAAAAAACATGAATTTTATAATCACAAATTTTAAAAATATCACAATTTTAGTTTTTTCACATTCAAGAAAATGTTCATGGTTTCTAAATAAAATAAAATAGAAAAACAAGGAAAAAATCAAGACCATTTTTTCAACACAAATTTGGACATGAAACTGGCCGATACCCACCCCCCCTCAGCAAAAGTTGCAGCCGCATTGGATGGCATGTAGTTGTACTCTGGTTGCAACACTTGCAGATGCAAGTCTAGTGGTGGACAATACAGATAGCTGACACCCCCTCCCCCCCTAATCGTTCCAGTTGCAATCCTGTTGGGGCCATGCAGTTGCAGTTAGGTTGCAACACTTGCAGTTGCGTGTCTAGTGGCAGACATGCAACTGGTCGAGAACACCCTACCGCCCAGTTGCAAGCGCATTAGGGGTCATGCAATTGAAGTTGAGTTGCAACATATATAGTTGCAACTCTAGTGGTGGGCATTCAACTAGCGGAAAACCCTCCTTCTGCACCAGTTGCAATCTCGTTGGGGGCCATGCAGTTGTAGTCGGGTTGCAACACTTGCAGTTGCAAGTCTAGAGGTGGACATCCAATTGGCTGACAACCCCCTACAGACCCAGTTGCAGTGGCATTGGAGGCCATGCAATTGCAGTCGGATTGAAACACATGCAGCTGCAACTCTAGTGGTGGACATTCAACTAGCGGACAACTCCCTCCCACCCAAGTTGTGGTCGTGTTGGGGGCATGCAGCTACAGCCGAGTTGCAACACTTGCAGTTGCATGTCTAGAGGTGGACATGCATCTGGCCGACAACCCCCTTACTAGCCCAGTTGCAGTTACGTTAGAGGCCATGCAATTGCAGTCGGGTTGCAACACATGCAGTTGCAACTCTAGTGGTGGACATGTAACTGGCCGATAAACTCCCCTCCCTCCCAAGTTGCAGTCGCGTTGGGGGCCATGCAGTTGCAGTCTCGTTGCAACACTTGCAATTGCATGTCTAGCAGTGGTCATGCAATTGGTTGACGACCCCCTGTCGGCCTAGTTGTAGTCACGTCGTGGGCCATGCAGTTTGTAGCCGGGTTGCAACACTCATAGTTGGTATGCCTAGTGGTGGACATGCAACTAATCAACAAACCCTCCCACCCCCACTTGTAGTCATTTTGTGTCCAGTGCAGTTGCAATTAGGTTATGTTGCTTGCACTTGCATGTCTAGTAGTAAACATGCAACTGGTCGACTTGCCCTCCTCGCCCCAGTTGCAGTTGCCTTGTGGCATGTGCAGTTGCAGTTGTGTCACAACAAATTGCAGTTGCAAGACTAGTGGTGGACCTGCAACTAGCCGATATCAACTCCCGCCCTAGTTGCAGTTGCATTATGGCTCGTGCAGTTACAACCTTGTCATTATGCTTGCAGTTGCATATCCATATGTCATGTGCAATTGTTCATAAATGGACGCTCTGCAAATTGGTTTAGGTTGCACACCTGTTACCACGCTTGTAAAATTTGTGCATGGGTATGTGATATGTTAGTTGCAACCTAATTATTTTTCAAACACGAAAAAAAATTATAAAAAGAGAAAAAAGCCAAAGCTTAAAGAAAAAGAAACAAAAAGTTGAGTATGCGCCCGTCACGCGTGTGTTGTAACACTTACAATTGCACATAAGTTGTGGCATATACAGTTGGGCAACGACTAATAATTATAAAAGTAAAAAAAAACTAAGTTTAAAACAAAAAGACAACTAGGCTTAGACAAAATAGTCATCTTTGCTCTATGTAACAATTTTTTTTCAAGTTGATGGAGACAACATGTGCGGGGTAGATATCACCCCTCCCCCCTCCTGACGAGTTTGACAATCGGCGACCCGTTAGCTATGGAAAGAACTGTTGGGGAACGTTGCATGGAAAACAAAAAAATTCTACGCACACGCAAGATCTATCCATGGAGATGCATAGCTACGAGAGGGGGAGTGTGTCTACGTACCCTCGTAGACTGTAAGCGGAAGCGTTAGAACAACGCGGTTGATGTCGTCGAACAACTTCATGATCCAACCGACCGAGTACCGAACGTACGGCACCTCCGCGTTCAGCACACGTTCAGCTCGATGACGTCCTCGACTACTTGATCCAGCAAGACAGCGAGGTAGTGGATGAGTTCCGGCAGCACGACGGCGTGGTGATGGTGATGGTAATGCTATCTCTGCAGGGCTTCGCCCAAGCACTGCGAAAATATGACCGAGGGACGGAACTGTGAAGGGGGGCGCCGCACACGGCTAAGACAATGTTGTGTCTCCTTTGGGGCGCCCCCTCTCCTCTATTTACATATGTGTAGGGGTTTGGAGTAGAAGGAATAGTGCCATGTGAACAGTAACCGTGAATAGTACACATGTGGACTTGGACTCGAAAGTCCAATCCTATTCCTACTAGGACTCTCCCTTTTTCCTTCCCTAGCTGCGTGGGCTTTTGAGGACTTGGTGTGCCTGGCCCAATAAAGCCAGGGCGCCTCCCCTTAGCCCATGCCAGCCCTTGGGACGTGGTGGACCCACTTGTGGACTTCCGGACCCCTCCGGAATCCTCCGGAACCTTTCTGGAAGCTTCCCGGTACAATACCGAAAAAAACTGCACCTTTTTCCGGAACCCAAAATATGACTTCCCATATATAAATCTTTACCTCTCGACCATTCCGAGACTCCTCGTGACGTCCGGGATCTCATCCGGGACTCCGAACAATATTCGGTTACCAATTCACATAACTCATATAACACTATATCGTCAACGAACATTAAGCGTGCGGACCCTACGGGTTCAGGAATGATGTAGACATGACTGAGACGCCTCTCCGGTCAATAACCAATAGCAGAACCTGGATGCTCATATTGGTTCCTACATATTCCACGAAGATCTTATCGGTCGAACCGCAATGACAACATACGTAATTCCCTTTGTCCGTCGGTATGTTACTTGCCCGAGATTCGATCGTTAGTATCTCGATACCTAGTTCAATCTCGTTACCGGCAAGTCTCTTTACTCGTTCCGTAATACATCATCCTATAACTAACTCCTTAGTCACTTTGCTTGCAAGCTTCTTATGATGTGCATTACCGAGAGGGCCCAGATATACCTCTCCGAAACACGGAGTGACAAATCCCAGTTTCGATCCATGCCAACTCAACGGACACCTTCGGAGATACCTATAGAGCATCTTTATGATCACCCAGTTACGTTGTGATGTTTGATAGCACACAAGGTATTCCTCAGGTATTCGGGAGTTGCATGATCTCATGGTCTGAGGAACATGTATTTGACATTCAAGAAAGCAGTAGCAATAAACAGAACGATCATATGCTAAGCTAACGGATGGGTCTTGTCCATCACATCATTCTCCTAATGATGTGATCCCGTTATCAAATGACAACTCATGTCTATGGTTAGGAAACCTTAACCATCTTTGATCAACGAGCTAGTCTAGTAGAGGCTCACAAGGGACACGGTATTTGTTTATGTATTCACACATGTATTTAAGTTTCCGGTCAATACAATTCTAGCATGAATAATAAACCTTTATCATGAACAAGGAAATATAAAATAATAACAACTTTATTATTGCCTCTAGGGCATATTTCCATCAATCTTCCACTTGCACTAGAGTCAATAATCTAGATTACATAGTAATGAATCTAACACCCATGGAGTCTTGGTGCTGATCATGTTTTGCTCGTGGAAGAGGCTTAGTCAACGGGTCTGCCACATTCAGACCCGTGTGTACTTTGCAAATTTCTATGTCTCCATCCTTGACATATTCACGAATGGAGTTGAAGCGTCTCTTGATGTGTTTGGTCTTCTTGTGAAATCTGGGCTCCTTGGCTATGGCAATTGCTCCAGTGTTGTCACAAAAGATTGTCATTGGACCCGATGCACTAGGTATTACACCTAGATCGGATATGAACTCCTTCATCCAGACTCCTTCATGTGCTGCTTCCGAAACAGCTATGTATTCCGCTTCACACGTAGATCCCGCCACGATGCTCTGCTTGGAACTGCACCAACTGACAGCTCCACCATTTAATATAAATACGTATCCGGTTTGTGACTTAGAGTCATCCGGATCAGTGTCGAAGCTTGCATCGACGTTACCCTTTACGACGAGCTCTTCGTCACCTCCATAAACGAGAAACATGTCCTTGGTCCTTTTCAGGTACTTCAGGATATTCTTGACCGCTGTCCAGTGATCCACTCCTGGATTACTCTGGTACCTCCCTGCCAAACTTATGGCAAGGCACACATCAGGTCTGGTACACATCATGGCATACATAATAGAACCTATGGCTGAGGCATAGGGAATGACTTTCATTTTCTCTATATCTTCTGCCGTGGGCGGGCATTGAGTCTGACTCAACTTCACACCTTGCAAGACAGGCAAGAACCCTTTCTTTGACTGATCCATTTTGAAGTTCTTCAAAACTTTGTCAAGGTATGTGCTTTGTGAAAGTCCTATCAAGCGTCTTGATCTATCCCTATAGATCTTGATGCCCAATATATAAGCAGCTTCACCGAGGTTTTTCATTGAAAAATTCTTATCAAGTATCCCTTTATGCCATCCAGAAATTTTATATCATCTCCAATCAACAATATGTCATCTACATATAATATTAGAAATGCTACAGAGCTCCCACTCACTTTCTTGTAAATACAGGCTTCACCGTAAGTCTGTACAAAACCATATGCTTTGATCACCTCATCAAAGCGTATATTCCAACTCCGAGATGCTTGCACCAGTCCAAAGATGGATCGCTGGAGCTTGCACACTTTGTTAGCACCCTTAGGATCGACAAAACCTTCTGGTTGCATCATATACAACTCTTCTTTGAGAAAACCATTAAGGAATGCAGTTTTGACATCCATTTACCAGATTTCATAATCATAAAATGCGGCAATTGCTAACATGATTCGGACAGACTTAAGCATCGCTACGGGTGAGAAAGTCTCATCGTAGTCAACCCCTTGAACTTGTCGAAAACCTTTCGCGACAAGTCGAGCTTTGTAGACAGTGATATTACCATCAACATCCGTCTTCCTCTTAAAAATCCATTTATTCTCAATGGCCTGCCGATCATCGGGCAAGTCCACCAAAGTCCACACTTTGTTCTCATACATGGATCCTATCTCAGATTTCATGGCCTCAAGCCATTTGTCGGAATCCGGGCATATCATAGCTTCTTCATAGTTCGTAGGTTCGCCGTTGTCTAACAACATAACTTACAGAACAGGATTACCGTACCACTCTGGTGCGGAACGTACTCTGGTCGACCTACGAAGTTCAGTAGTAACTTGATCTGAAGTTTCATGATCTTTATCATTATCTTCCTCTCTTATTGGTGTAGGCATCACGGGAACGGTTTTCTCTGATGAGCTACTTTCCAATTCGAGAGAAGGTACAATTACCTCATCAAGTTCTACTTTCCTCCCACTCACTTCTTTCGAGAGAAACTCCTTCTCTAGAAAGGACCCATTCTTGGCAACAAAGACCTTGCCTTCGGATCTGTGGTAGAAGGAGTACCCAATTGTTTCTTTAGGCTATCCTATGAAGACGCACTTCTCCGCTTTGGGTTCGAGCTTATCAGGTTGAAGCTTTTTCACATAAGCATCGCATCCCCAAACTTTAAGAAACGACAGCTTAGGTTTCTTGCCAAACCATAGTTCATACGGTGTCATCTCAACGGATTTAGACGGTGCCCTATTTAACGTGAATGCAGCTGTCTCTAATGCATAACCCCAAAATGATAGTGGCAAATCGGTAAGAGACATCATAGAACGCACCATATCCAATAAAGTACGGTTACGACGTTCGGACACACCATTACGCTGTGGTGTTCCAGGTGGCGTGAGTTGTGAAACAATTCCACATTTTCTTAAATGAAGGCCAAACTCGTAACTCAAATATTCGCCTCCGCGATCAGATCGTAGAAACTTTATTTTCTTGTTACGATGATTCTCTACTTCACTCTGAAATTCTTTGAACTTTTCAAATGTTTCAGACTTGTGTTTCATCAAGTAGATATACCCATATCTACTCAAATCATCTGTGAAGATTAGAAAATAACGATACCCGCCGCGTGCTTCAACATTCATCGGACCGCATACATCGATATGTATTATTTCCAACAAATCAGTAGCTCGCTCCATTGTTCCGGAGAACGGAGTTTTAGTCATCTTGCCCATGAGGCATGGTTCGCAAGTATCAAATGATTCATAATCAAGAGATTCCAAAAGTCCATCCGAATGGAGTTTGTTCATGCGCTTTACACCAATATGACCTAAACGGCAGTGCCACAAGTATGTTGCACTATCATTATCAACTTTGCATCTTTTGGCATCAATATTATGAATATGTGTATCACTACGATCGAGATTCAACAAGAATAGACCATTCACAAAAGGTGCGTGACCATAAAAGATGTTACTCATATAAATAGAACAACCATTATTCTCTGACTTAAATGAATAACCGTCTCGCAATAAACAAGATCCAGATATAATGTTCATGCTCAACGCTGGCACCAAATAACAATTATTGAGGTCTAAAACTAACCCCGAAGGTAGATGTAGAGGTAGCGTGCCGTCGGCGATCACATCAACCTTGGAACCATTCCTGACGCGCATCGTCACCTCGTCCTTAGCCAATCTTTGCTTATTTCGTAGCTCCTGTTTCGAGTTACAAATATGAGCAACCGAACCAGTATCAAATACCCAGGCGCTACTGCGAGCATTAGTGAGGAACACATCAATAACATGTATATCAAATATACCTTTGCTCACTTTTCCATCCTTCTTATCCGCCAAATACTTGGGGCAGTTCCGCTTCCAGTGACCAGTCCCTTTGCAGTAGAAGCACTTTGTTTCAGGCCTGGGTCCAGCTTTGGGTTTCTTCGTGGGAGCGGCAACTTGCTTGCCGTTCTTCTTGAAGTTCCCCTTCTTTCCCTTGCCCTTTTTCTTGAAACTAGTGGTTTTGTTAACCATCAACACTTGATGCTCCTTCTTGATTTCTACCTCCGCTGATTTCAGCATCGCAAAGAGCTCGGGAATTGTCTTCTCCATCCCTTGCATATTATAGTTCATCACGAAGCCTTTATAGCTTGGTGGCAGTGACTGAAGAACTCTGTCAATAACACTCTCAACCGGAAGATCAATTCCCAGCTGAGTCAAGTGGTTGTGGTACCTAGACATTCTGAGTATGTGTTCACTGACAGAATTGTTCTCCTCCATCTTACAGCTAAAGAACTTGTTGGAGACTTCATATCTCTCAACCCGGGCATTAGCTTGAAATATCAATTTCAGCTCTTGGAACATCTCATATGCCCCGTGGCATTCAAAACGCTTTTGCAGTCCCGGTTCTAAGCCATAGAGCATGGCACACTGAACTATCGAGTAGTCATCAGATCGAGCCAGCCAGGCGTTCACAACGTCTGCAGTAGCTCCTGCAGCAGGTCCATCACCTAGCGGTGCATCAAGGACATAATTCTTCTGTGCAGCAATGAGGATAATCCTCAAGTTACGGACCCAGTCCGTGTAGTTGCTACCATCATCTTTCAACTTAGCTTTCTCTAGGAACGCATTAGAATTCAACGGAACAGTAGCACGGGCCATTTATCTACAACATAGATATGCAAAGAAACCATCAAGACTAAGTTCATGATAAATTAAATTCAATTAATCAAATTACTAATGAACTCCCACTTAAATTAACATTCCTCAAGTTAACTAAGTGATACATGATCCAAATCAACTAGCCCATGTCCGATCATCACGAGGTGCTTCGAAACGACGAACTTTAGCAACGGTGCATACTCGGGGAGAACACTTTTATCTTGAAATTTAGTGAAGGGATCATCTTATAATGCTACCGCCGTTCTAAGCAAAATAAGATGCATAAAGGATAAACATCACATGCAATCAAAATATGTGACATGATATGGCCATCATCTTGTGCTTTTGATCTCCATCTCCAAAGCATCGTCATGATCTCCATCGTCACCGGCTCGACACCTTGATCTCCATCATTGCGTCGTGGTCGTCTCGCCAACTATTGCTTCTACAACTATTGCTAACGCATAGCGATAAAGTAAAGCAATTGCATGGCGCTTGCATTTCATACAATAAAGAGACAACCATAAGGCTCCTGCCGGTTGCCGATAAATTACAAAACATGATTATCTCATACAATAACGTATATCACATCATGTCTTGACCATATCACATCACAGCATACCCTGCAAAAACAAGTTAGACGTCCTCTACTTTGTTGTTGCAAGTTTTACGTGGCTGCTACGGGCTTCTAGCAAGAACCGTTCTTACCTACGGCACAAAACCATAACGGTGATTTATCAAGTTTGTTGTTTTAACCTTCAACAAGGACCGGCCGCAGTCAAATTCGATTCAACTAAAGTAGGAGAAACAGACACCCGCCAGCCACCTTTATGCAAAACAAGTTGCATGTCTGTCGGTGGAACCGGTCTCATGTACGTGGACATGTAAGGTTGGTCCGGGCCGCTTCATCTTACAATACCGTCGAATCAAAATAAGACGTTGGTGGTAAGCAGTATGACGATCACCGCCCACAACTCTTTGTGTTCTACTTGTGCATATAATCTACGCATAGACCTGGCTCTGATACCACTGTTGGGGAACGTTGCATGGAAAACAAAAAATTTTCTACGCACACGCAAGATCTATCCATGGAGATGCATAGCTACGAGAGGGGGAGTGTGTCTACGTACCCTCGTAGACCATAAGCGGAAGTGTTAGAACAACGCGGTTGATGTCGTCGAACAACTTCACGATCCAACCGACCGAGTACCGAACGTACGGCACCTCCGCGTTCAGCACACGTTCAGCTCGGTGACGTCCTCGACTACTTGATCCAGCAAGACGGCGAGGTAGTGGATGAGTTCCGGCAGCACGACGGCGTGGTGACGATGATGGTAATGCTATCTCCGCAGGGCTTCGCCCAAGCACTGCGAAAATATGACCGAGGGACGGAACTGTGGAGGGGGGCGCCGCACACGGCTAAGACAATGTTGTGTCTCCTTTGGGGCGCCCCCTCTCCTCTATTTATATATGTGTAGGGGCTTGGAGTAGAAGGAATAGTGCCACGTGAACAGTAACCGTGAATAGTACACACGTGGACTCGAAAGTCCAATCCTATTCCTACTGGGACTCTCCCTTTTTCCTTCCCTAGCTGCGTGGGCTTTTGAGGACTTGGTGCGCCTGACCCAATAAGGCCAGGGCGCCTCCCCTTAGCTCATGTCAGCCCTTGGGACGTGGTGGACCCACTTGTGGACTTCCGTACCCCTCCGGAATCCTCCGGAACATTTCTGGAAGCTTCCCGGTACAATACCGAAAAAAACTGCACCTTTTTCCGGAACCCAAAATATGACTTCCCATATATAAATATTTACCTCTCGACCATTCCGAGACTCCTCGTGACGTCCGGGATCTCATCCGGGACTCCGTACAATATTCGGTTACCAATTCACATAACTCATATAACACTATATCGTCAACGAACGTTAAGCGTGCGGACCCTACGGGTTCGGGAATGATGTAGACATGACTGAGACGCCTCTCCGGTCAATAACCAATAGCGGAACGTGGATGCTCATATTGGTTCCTACATATTCCACGATGATCTTATCGGTCGAACCGCAATGACAACATACGTAATTCCCTTTGTCCGTTGGTATGTTACTTGCCCGAGATTCGATCGTCGGTATCTCCATACCTAGTTCAATCTCGTTACCGGCAAGTCTCTTTACTCGTTCCGTAATACATCATCCCGTAACTAACACCTTAGTCACTTTGCTTGCAAGCTTCTTATGATGTGCATTACCGAGAGGGCCCAGAGATACCTCTCCGAAAAACGGAGTGACAAATCCCAGTCTCGATCCATGCCAACTCAACGGACACCTTCGGAGATACCTGTAGAGCATCTTTATGATCACCCAGTTACGTTGTGACGTTTGATAGCACACAAGGTATTCCTCCGGTATCCGGGAGTTGCATGATCTCATGGTCTGAGGAACATGTATTTGACATTTAAGAAAGCAGTAGCAATAAACAGAACGATCATATGCTAAGTTAACGGATGGGTCTTGTCCATCACATCATTCTCCTAATGATGTGATCCCGTTATCAAATGACAACTCGTGTCTATGGTTAGAAAACCTTAACCATCTTTGATCAACGAGCTAGTCTAGTAGAGGCTCATTAGGGACACGGTATTTGTTTATGTATTCACACATGTATTTAAGTTTCCGGTCAATACAATTCTAGCATGAATAATAAACCTTAATCATGAACAAGGAAATATAAAATAATAACAACTTTATTATTGCCTCTAGGGCATATTTCCATCAAGAACACCACTTATTGAAAGGAAGAGAGGAAAAATATGGAGGAAGACGATGATGCGGGGCGAAATGAACTGACCCCTCCTTCTCACTTCTTTCAAAAAGCGTGAAATGAAAACCCATCCTGAGAAAGAGAAAAGCCAACACAACAACGCATCGACTAGGCCGTAGACAAAACACATCCGTCAACAATACACGAACCCGACGACCGGAATCCACATCTGCCAAATCGACTGAGTTTTAGCTAATTCTCTGTCCACCGAGGAAATGTCAAAAAATCAAAACTAGTTTGGTAAAAAAAGAAAAATATAAAAAACAAATTAACAAAAAAAGAAATGAGAAGAAAACAAAAAATGAAACATAATGAAACAAAAATAAAAAATATTTTTCTAACGAAAAAGAGAAAAATAGTTTCGTATCAAGTTTTTTTTGGGGTAAGTATCAAGTTAAATGTATATTTGGGGAAAAGGAATCATTGAAAAACACTAACAGAAAGAATGAACAATGAGAGTACTGATGGTCAGCCCTGTTTTTACTTTGGAAAACGCTTGCGTTCGGTGCGCCGGCCGAACGCTTCGGCCGGTCGTCTTCACGCACACGCGCGTATTCATCTCTTTCCCCCATCTCGCGCAGGTGTCGCCAAAGGGCGCGAGGCGGAGCTCGCCGCCGTCGGCCTCCATCCCGCACGCCAGCTCCTCGCAGGCCTTGGCCACGGCCGTGAGCGGCTGCTCCATCCCCTGCCGCGCGGCCACCACGGCCGCCGCCGGGTCGCACATCTGCTCGGGATTGCGCCGGTGATCCTAGTAGCTGTGGAGCGGCCACGGCGGCGCCTTGCATGCCGGTTTTTGCTACGAGTGACTGCTGCTGGGGAGTGCACGCGATGCTGCAGTACTGCCACCCATGGCCGCTGCTGCCGGGAGGCGCCGTATCCCGGCGAACCTGCAGGCGCCGACGTGCTGCACGGGATGCTTCAACCGGCTACGGCAAAGCTGTTAACGGCACTCGACGAAGCTGCAACCAGTGCCGTAAATTGCTACATGCGCCTTTTTTTTTGCAGGGACAAGAGAAAGCAGGTCTTACAACCGGCGCACATCGGAGCTACAACCATCAACGCCAAATGCTACGACCGGTGGCATTTTTTGCTGGAACCAGAGAAATAAGGGGCTTCGACGGACGTGCATCAGAGCTGCAACCAGTACTGAAAAATGCTACGTCCGGCAACCAAAAAAGCTACAACCGGCTTTGAAAAAAGCTTCAACTGGATACGGGGTAGCTGGAGGTCGGCCACCGCGCAGCGCAAAAAGCTGCAACCAGCGGTGAGAAAGCTACAACCGGTTTCAAAAAAAGTTTCAAACGGATACGGGGTAGCTGGAGGTCGGCCACCGCGCAGCCGCAAAAAGCTGCAATCGGCGTTGAGAAAAGCTACAAGCCGCTTCTAAAAAAGTTTCAAACATAGAACGGCTAGCTAACAATGGCGAGTGGCGACGACGGAGCTGCGTGGCGGTGCTGCGACGGCGCGTGGCGAGCTATGACGGTGGATGGTGGTGATGCTGGAACCCTCCCCCCCGGCGGTGCTGCAACTAGGGGGTGGGAGCTGCATCCGGCGGTGCTGCAACCCGGCGGAGCTGCATCCGGCGAGCTGCGACGGCGAGCGGGCCCGGCGAACTGCGACGGCGAGCGGCCAAGGGCGAGCACCAGGAGGCTGACCTGCGGATCCCTTCCCTTTCTTTGTTCTCGCGCGTGTCCAGAAGGAGGAAGACGACCTGGGTTGCGGCAATCTCGCCCGTTTGATGCGTGTAAATCCGACGGTTGGCAGCCGATCGGCCCAAATTTGGGCCGGCGCGCCGGCGCCTATCAGCGCCCTTTTACTTTCTCTGATTTGAATGGATCCAGCACAAAAGGGATGTATTTGTGGAAGAATGAGGAAAGCCGCCGTAGTAGTGTCTCCCTACTGCTGCAGGCAAAATGATCACCGGAAAAAACATGGAAAAAGCCCAGCTGACAACGGCCGTCCCATCACGCAACCCAGCCCCAACAACAAACAAAGAATAATAAACGGGCCGCCGAACCCGCTACAGTTTGAAAAGGAAGCACGCTGGTGACTGTCACGTGCGCTTGCGCGAATTGTATAGCTTCTGGATCGAACGGCCGGCCAGTCGACCGAGACTCGTGAAGTATCAGTCGACTGATTTTTTAGCAGCTCCGTTTTCGTGTGATGAGAAACGAAAATCCTCCACCTACGGCCCCTGCGTCCCCCCGCCCCCCGAATTGCACCGGGGTGGGCCCCGCCCCCCGGCCGGCCCAACTCCAATCCTAACGCCCCACGTTGGTGTGTACGTAAGTTTCGTATATAAGAAAAAAATACGTTGGTGTAGCAAAGCTCGATGAGAAATACCTTTTCGGTGTACACGATTTCTTCTGTAGTGATGAGGAATACCCAAACGTTGCTCAAGTTCATGTACTAGCTACCTACCATTTTAGACTTTTGAGCAAGAGATCCACCCCGCCGCCCGGCATGTCCATGTGCAGCTTCGGACCACCATCCTTCGATTGAAGGAGATACGACAATAATGGAGTCAAGCCGAATCTGTCGACGTCATCACTTGCGTCCTTCGGACCACCATCCACCATACCAATTCAAAGACGTCTTCGGTTCAGTAGAACAATTGAGGAGGTGCTGCACTGTATGTTTGCCCATCGCCATTGAGGAGGTGCTGCACTGTATGTTTGCCCATCGCCATTGCTACCCTACGTGCCATCTATAAATAATGTATGGTAAGATCGACAGAGCCATGCCAAGCCAACTCAAAGATATCATACTCGGCAACAAAGAGTAGCTATAGGCCAAAGCCCTTGCCGACCCGGCACGAAAAGCTAGCACGGGGGAATGGGTCCTTCGGCACCGGGCGAGAAAGCACACGCCGTGTGCCTGCCGATGGCCGCGCAGGGGCACATCATCCCCATGCTCGACGTGGCCAAGATGCTCCACGCCCGCGGCTTCCACGTCACCTTCGTCAACACCGAGTACAACCACGCCCGCCTTGTCCGTGCGCAGGGCGCAGCCGCGGTGACCGGCGTCCCGGGGTTCCGCTTGGCCACCATTCCAGACGGCCTGCCGCCGTCGGACGACAACGTCACGCAGGACGTCACGTCGCTGTGTAAGTCCCTCACGGAGACCTGCCTCGGGCCCTTCCGACGCCTCCTCGCGGAGCTCAATGACCCCGCCACGGGTCACCCGCCCGTGACCTGCGTCGTCTCCGACAACGTGATGGACTTCTCCATGGAAGCGGCCAGGGAGCTCGGCCTCCCCTATGTCCAGCTGTACACCTCCAGCGCCATCAGCTATGTCGGTCTCCGCCACTACCGCCTCCTCTTCGACCGTGGCCTAGCACCGATCAAAGACGTCAAGCAACTGACGAACGAGTACCTTGACACGCCGGTGGACGACGTGCCGGGCCTGAGGAACATGAGGTTCAGGGACTTCCCGTCCTTCATACGCAGCCCGGCCCCGGACGACTACATGTTGCATTTCGTGCTCAGGATCACAGAGCGCGCGGTCGGCGCGTCGGCGGTGATCTTCAACACCTTCGGCGACCTCGAGGGAGAGGCGGTGGCGGCCATGGAGGCGCTAGGCCTGCCCAAGGTCTACACCATCGGCCCACTCCCTCTGCTGGCGCCGAGCTCAAGCATCAGCATGAGCCTGTGGAAGCAGCAGGAGGAGTGCCTGCCATGGCTCGACGACAAGGAGCCCGGCTCCGTCGTGTACGCGAACTTCGGCAGCATCACCGTCATGACCAACGAGCAGCTGGTGGAGTTCGCGTGGGGGCTGGCCAAGAGCGGCAGGCATTTCCTCTGGATCATCCGTCCCGACCTCGTCAAGGGCGACACCGCGGTGCTCCCCTCGGAGTTCTCGGCCGAGACGGCGGAGCGTGGGCTCGTGGCCTCCTGGTGCCCGCAGCAGCAGGTGCTGAACCACCCGGCCGTGGGCGCGTTCCTGACGCACAGCGGCTGGAACTCGACGCTGGAGAGCATGTGCGGCGGCGTGCCCGTCATCAGCTGGCCATTCTTCGGGGACCAGCAGACCAACTGCCGGTACCAGTGCAGCGAATGGGGAGTCGGCATGGAGATCGACAGCGACGTCCAGCGCGACGCCGTCGCAGACCTTATCACGGAGGTCATGGAGGGGGAGAGTGGGAAGGTGATGAAGAAGAAGGCACAAGAGTGGAGGGAGAAAGCGGTCATGGCGACCAAGCCCGGCGGCTCATCTCACCGCAACTTTGATGCGTTGATTCGCGATGTGCTAGCTCCTCGCTCCTAGCCGCTATGGGTAAAGAAAAAATAGTATACCTGCTTTAAGTTTTTTCTTTTATCAATTCCGGTTTTTTTTATGGAAGTGGCATATCTCGGTAATCTCAGCAAATTACCGCCCTATAAAATCAAATAAGTTTTGAATTAAAAAAATTTGTGCCAAAAATAAATGTAATTGACCCATGGATTTGCAATTAGTAGTTCTTGTCCCGGTGGCCTGCCTGCTTCGTTAATTACCGTAAGTCGATTCTAAACCGGTACCTCGCACATGGACGAAACGGTCACTTACCACCGCGCCAAGGCCTGTGAAGTACTTCATCCATCCCAAAATAAGTGTCCTCCTCCGTCTTAAAAATAAGTGTCGCTGACTTAGTATAATTTTGTATTAAAATTGTACTAAATCAGCAACACTTATTTTGAGACGGAGGGAGTAGTAATGATAGCATATACACCTTATTTGAACATATTCAACGCTTAAATCCAAATTCGCTTGAATTTTTTTGGACGGTAACAATAATTATCGGAAGGGAACGCAAAAGCCGGAAACCAGTCGGTTTTCGGAAACACCGAACGGTAAAAATAACTTGACATGCTCCATGATGTACATCTCTTAATCGACAAAGCTCGTAAATCTTTTGTATCCCAACCAAAATAAGCAGATTTTATGAGGAGGGACACACCAGCGCGTTTGTAACTGTAGGAGGGGGAGAGGTGTGAGTGGGAAGAGTTATCCCGGTTTCAAGGAGGCGTCAGTGTTTATGCTTAGCAATCCCATTCTTAGTAATTATCTCAACATGTACATATGCCGGAATTTTTGTCTAAAAGGACCACGTCGCGAGTGCAAATGTCAAAAAAGACCACCTGGGAGTAAAAACGCCGGATCAGACCCCCCCGGCCGCCACCAGCGCGGGCGGCTGGACCCAGCCGCCACTGCCGCTGGCGGCCGGCACTGTTCGCGGGCCCGGCCGCCACCAGACACGGCGGCCGGCACTGTGCGAGGGCCCGGCCGCCACCACACGAGGCGGCCGACACTGTTGCTGCATGTGCCACTGTGGGCGACGGAACGGGGAACGGGAGGCGGGACCGGCCGCCAGCTCGGGAGGCGGCGGGTACTGTACCGCCTGCGCGCGCCGACAAGGCCAGACGGCGCTGATTACGAGGCGGCGCTGATTCTCATGTCAGATGCTGCCGGTTTCTTTCGGTGCAAATTCCGCATGCTGCCACTGCTTTCGGTCGAAATTCCGCACGCTGCCGCTGCTTAACGTCTGATGCCGACATTACAGTGCTCCTATTGTTCTTATAAACGATGTTGTTCTCTCGCTCTCTCTCACGCACACACACTCTGCTCTCTCGCTCTCTCTCAGACACACACACTCTGCTCTCTCGCTCTCTCTCACGCACACGCACTCTGCTCTCTCGCTCTCTCTCACGCACACGCACTCTGCTCTCTCGCTCTCTCTCACGCACACGCACTCTGCTCTCTCGCTCTCTCTCACGCACACACACTCTGCTCTCTCGCTCTCTCTCACGCACACACACTCTGCTCTCTCGCTCTCTCTCACGCACACACACACTGCCTCACATTTGGATTTTGAAGAAGTTGTAGTTAAGGAAACGATATATCAAGGTAAGCGCTGTCCATTTTTGTTGATTGTGTTCGCATGCATAACATTTTTCCTCCGTTTGATTTGTGTCTAAGTGTGTATTATCTGTTGTTACAGGCAGCATTTCGTCACTTCATGGAGTAATTTGGAGCTTTAGGAGAACGATTTGCCGTGTGAAGTGAACTACTGAGTTGAAGATCAAGGTATGATCTTTGCAGTACATGAATTTTCTTGTGCATGCACGTTGGAAATTAATTAGCTTTGTAACCCGACATTAGCTATGCGATGTTTACTGCTTAGAGGTTAATTTCGTAAGCGATATTTTGCATTTATAGTAATATTTGTCAAACCAGTATGTTGAAGATGTTATAGATCAATGTTAGCTGTGTCTAGTAGTACTATATTTTTTGACATGCAAGATGTCTTTTTGGTCATTAAGTAATAATTAGGACTTCTATTAAATGTCTAGGTTGAGTTAGAGCCGGAATTTAGACAACATATATTTTATGTGTCTAAAATTTTTGTTCATGTGATAATAGGTCGACTTCGTTCATATATTACTGCTGACGGATATTTATTATTCGGAAGGATATCCTCATTGAAGCAGAGGTATAAATTACGTCGTGTAATATTGCGAATATTTATTCATGCATGGAACTGCCATTTTGAAACTTTTGGCAGAAAAAAAAAATTGTGTGTGTAATATTTTTATTCATGTGATAATAGGGCGACTCCGCTGATATGTTACTGGTGATATATTCATGCATGCAACTGTCATTTTAAAACTTTTGGTAGCAAAAAAAAATTGTGTGTGTAATATTTTTGTTCATGTGATAATAGGGCGACTCCATTGATATATTACTGGTGATATGTTCATGCATGCAACTGCCATTTTAAAACTTTTGGCAGCAAAAAAAATGTGTCTGTAATATTTTTGTTCATGTGATAATAGGGCGACTCCGCTGATATGTTACTGGTGATATATTCATGCATGCAACTGCCATTTTGAAACTTTTGGCAGCAAAAAAAAAATTGTGTGTGTAATATATTTGTTCATGTGATAATAGGGTGACTCCATTTGATATATTACCGGTGATATGTGCTATTTGCAAGTAAAAAAATATGCTCGTTTTATTTTAAAAAAAGATTTTAATCGACTAACGATGTAAATATGGCTGCTCGTTAGGTACTATGGAAAATTTGGTAGTGTTCTATGGGGACATCGTACGCGAGGGTCCTTCCGGTGTGGATGTGTCTAGGTGCGAGATGACTACGGTTGTAGTGAGAGACATGGTTAATGTAGGGTATGCGGCAGTCAGAAGGTGCATCCGATCGGTGTTTGGTTCAGCGATGGATGGAAAAAAAATGACCATGAAGGCTTTCGTGGTTGACGGAGGAAATGATGGGACAGTATCCCGTTGGGGTCTGCGGCGGGTTACTGGTGAAAAAGCCTGGGCGTCGTACATGGGGTTTGCAAGCAATCCCAATAACTCCATGTTTGGACAGCCCATGGTGTATTTGGAGTTCATTTCTGTCACTGATGTCGCCGAGTGCAGTAGCGGGGGCGGTGAGGCCGAGTTGGCAATCACAGTAGCCCCCAGCGTCGGTCCATCGGAACCAACAGGAGGCCAACCAGTGTATGACACAGGATATTGGTCTGCGGTCGTTGACATGAGCGAACACGTGGAGGGATTGCCGGAGGCGCTAGATGATGACGATGATGGTCATTCTTCCGCCTCTTCGGAATCAGATGATGATGAAGTTGTTCCTCCTGAGAAGGCGGTCGCTCCACCAATGAACCCAGAGTTTTTACAGGTTATGAGCATCACCAATGAATTTCACTCTGTTTCTGGCCTGGAAGCGGGAAGTCTGGCCGTTGGGCAGGTTTTCGCAGATAAGAAATCTGCTTACCAAGCAATGAATAGCTATGCAATTGCCATACACCGGCAGCATAAAGTGATGCAGTCTGATAAAAAGGAGTTGAAGGTCATATGCATCCATCGCGAAGATGGTTGCCGCGGAAGAGTTATTGCTCGCCGGAAGCCTGGGGTATGTCAGCCATGGCATGTCACAAAAATAGTGGAACATGGCTGCGAGCAAACCGGCACTCTTCCAGACCATCGCAATGTGACTGCAGAATATGTGTCACAGATCATGCAAACCACTGTCCAGGAAAGTCTTAATATTAGTATTAGGGCTTTGCAAAAAAGTGCAGCTGATCTGATTGGCTTCAATGTCAGCTACAACAAGGCAAGGCATGCAAAGGAAAAGATATTCCAGAGGTTGTATGGAACCTATGAGGAGGCGTACTCTTTTGCCCCCAGAATGCTGCATCAGATAGCAACTGCTAACAGAGGGACTCAAGTTTTCCGGAAACAACGTCCAAACCCAATGAAACGGGACGAGCTAATCCTGGACCGCTTATTCTGGGCATTCGCCCAGACTATACAAGCATTCAAGCATTGTCGTCCGGTTTTATCAATCGATGGTACATTTCTCACTGGAAAGTACAAGGGCACACTGTTGGTGGCAATTGCTGCAGATGCAAATAATCAACTTCTACCTATTGCGTATGCAATAGTCGAGAGCGAGAACAAACATAGCTGGCTGTGGTTCCTGAGTTGCCTGAAGATGGGGGTCGTCAAAGATCGCGAAGGGGTTTGCATCATCTCTGATCGCAACACTGGGCTATTAAGCGCGCTCGAGATAATTAAGGCTTCAGAAGATCCAGACTGGAGGTGGCCCGATCTGGAGACAAGGTGGTGCATGCGGCATTTGGCAGCTAATTTTTATTCCAAATTCAAAAACAAAGATTGGTTCAAGCTATTCAAGAGGATGTGCATGCAGAAAACTGTAGCCAAAATGAATGCTATCTGGGCAGGTATCAATGGTGAGATCGAGCGCGCATCCCTGCCGGAGAGAGAAGACCGGAGGGGTCGTCGGACAGCAATAAATCTGAGCCAGTGGATCAGCGAGAATTGTCCCCATTTGGACAAGTGGGCGCAGTCTCACGACAGTGGGGCTCGGTACGGTATAATGACAAGCAACATGTCAGAGGTTTACAATGGAGTTCTTAAAGGGGTGATGTCCCTACCTATCACAGCCCTAATCGATGAAACTTGGAACCGGACTGTGACATACTTTGCAGACAGAGTCACAGTCGCCAAGACACTGGTTGATTTGAACAAGCCATGGTCTGAGAAGATGCAAAGACATCTTGATGAGAAAGCAAAGAAGTCGCAAAGCCATGGTTGCAGGAAGGTAGATGCACTTAGGAATAAATGGGAAGTCAATGTGCGAGCCAAGTATGTTAAGGGTCACCACAGAGGATCAAGAAAACAAGCTGTGACCCTTGGCACAACCTCGTGTGAGTGCACTTGCAACAAGCCCAAGCTTCTGGGATACCCTTGCAGTCACGTACTCCGGGCAGCTGCCGATCAAAAAATCAGTGTCGAACCTTACGTATCGCCGTTCTTTAACATGCACAATTTATACAACACTTGGAACGGTGAGTTCTGGGCATGGGGCATTGATATGAACTACAAGCTATTGTGGCCAGAAGGGTCCAAATGGGTTCCTGATCCCGCGTTGATGAGAACCTCCAAGGGACGGCGTGAGTCTAGGCGTCATCGCAATGACATGGACCATAGCCAGTCGGGAGAACCAAGACGATGTCGCGTTTGCAGGTGCCCTGGACACTCGCGTAGGGAATGTCCGTATCGTACCAACAACACCGCATGATATTTAATCATGCTATGTATTTTAGTTTCATTTAATCGTGATGTAATGTAATCTTCGGATATTTAATTACATTTCATCGTGATGTAATCTTCGGATATTTAATTACATTTAATTGTGATGTAATGTACTCTTCGGATATTTACTTTCATTTCATCGTGATGTAATCTTCGGATATTTAATTACATTTAATCTTGATGTAATCTTCGGATATTTAATTTCATTTAATCGTGATTGTAGGTTATGGCCGAATTGCCAGCGCTTTTGCAGCGGCATCACGACGCCCACCACCGTTGCCACCTTTTCTTAAACCCGAACCATGAAAATCCTCCTCAGACCTTCAGGCTTCGAACCGTAAAGAACACATGGCCAATACACAATTATTTCCAACAACACCTTCAGGCTTATGGACTCCTTCATTTTGCTAACCTCGCAACTCGTCCAGGCACTTTCACTTCTGACCCATCGCTTCTGACATCCCTCGTTGACCGATGGAGACCTGAGACCCACAGCTTTCACTTTCGCTGTGGAGAGCTCGCACCTACGCTAAAAGATGTGTCAATGATCACAGCTTTACCAATTAGAGGTGAGCCAGTGGTCCCTCCACTTCTTCCTGCAACTTGGCCAGAATATGTCTCGGGCCGTCTTGGGCTTACAATGCCAAAATCAAATCGTACTGGTCTGCCTCGGGGTGTCCCACTCAACTGGCTTTTTGATAACTTTGAAACGTTATCTAGCTACGCTGATCTTGAGACGAGGAAGAGACACTTGTTTGCATATTTTTTGTGGCTATTTGGTGTGATGTTTCCTAATTCTCATGGTGAGGTAGTCCTCCCTGGTCTCATCTACTTCGCCGCAAAGATAGTGGACGAACCTTTACCCGTGGTTCCAACATACAGCTTTGGTTCTGCTATACTTTGTCACACATATAGAGGGTTGTGTGATGCCACTCAGAAATCTTCATTAACAGCTAAAGCTCCATTACTATGTGTCTCGTACGAGTTTCTACAATTGTGGTCATGGGAATACCTACCTGTTGGACGACCCCAGATAGTAAATCCCGTAACCCCATTCGACTTTGGTGAGGGCATTGTAACTATGTCCAGCCGGTGGACGCTCGGTCGGAAAAAATGGGCTACAAAAATTGCGAAAAGTTGTTACCCCATATACCATGATCAGTTTGAGCTTCTTGAGGACTCACTAATCACATGGAACCCGTGGACTGAGGCACACATTAACATGGTATTTGGTTCGCAACCCATCCCAGTGGAATGCGTCAGAGATAGTGGCTTCTGGATGACTCGTTGCAATGTACTATGTCTGTGGTTTGTTGAACCGTACAATCCTGACCGAGTCATGAGACAGTTCGGTCTACATCAAGATATTCCACCACCTGTTCCAAGATGTATCGACGAATATACTCATAAGTAAGATGTGACCTCCCTAAATAGTTAATGTCTTTTTAATTCATAAAACTTACGTTCTATTACGTAAATTTCAGGATGAGCAATAGTGGCAGAACTGGTGTCGATTACCGTCAAGAGAACATTCAATGGGTAAACCAGTGGAATAATGAAGCACTGGAAATGATAGTGCACGAACATAGGTAAATTTTATTTACGGTAATTTATGTACATAAACAAGTTGATGTAATTATTTAATTATGCAGACCGTACCACGCGACTACAACACAAGCGTATTACGAGTGGTACTGCATGAGGACGCGTACTCGACTGACGTATGAACCACCTACGATGCCAACACATCCCACACATATGGAACAGTTGCAGAGACGGATAGACACATCATCAGCTTACTATCGTGACTGCACGGTAATCATCAACAACTTACTATTCACGACCATCATTTCATTAACAATTCAAGCAACCAACGACCTGTTTTTTTAGATCGATATTTGCAACGAAGTAGGGGAGATGGCGAGGGAAGGCATGCAAGCCCGAGACACACCAGGTCGAACGTCTGCCTTAAAAAAAATTGGTGAATTCGTCGCCAAAACGATGAGATGCGGTAGACGGAACGATGTTGACACAGGAGCGTACAACATGCCGGAACCGAGGTCAGCTAGAACGAGTGCAGCGCCGTCGTCATCCAGGCGGTGGGGAGAGGGTCCAAATACTACAACGACATTTCCACGACATGACTCGTCTCTGCCACTACAGGGGCATACATCCCAGGTAAATGTTGCAGGCTTGGATTCCATGCCCGAGCAGACTCATTTCGTGGACGAAAATGCGGACACAGGATATGGCGCATACACCCAAGGCGACGGATCTCAGCCCAAGGACACTCATTTTCCTGACATAAACCAGCACACTAGGGGCGAGGGATCACGAAGCTACAACACCGCTCAGGTATGTTCAACCATAATAAGCAATTACAAGCGTACAACATTTACATGCCTTTTATTTACATACGGTTTTTCTGTGCAGGAAAGTAATGATAGATCATGGGAAGATGAAGAAACCCAGCGTGGCGTAAACATAGACATATTCACAGAATCCCTTAATCCGCACAATCCTGACCGTGTCCCAGGATTATTGAATGACTTTTTCGAGACGGACGTTATTGGCCCATCTTATATCCCTTCCCAGTCAGAACCATACACCTATAATTTTGAATCATCATCTCAGTATGGATTGCAGACTCCACCACCTATGCATGAGTCGCAGACACAGGAAGAAGGGGGGCAGTACGGTCGTGGTCTTCGTGAACACCGAGCCCCTACTCGCTTGTCACCTTCCGGTCGTCGGGAAAGGCCAGTTGGCCGTCGTCGCGTACGGTGATGTAGTTTGTATGTTCAGCCTGCACCATATGAACCTAAGGGTGAGAGTTCTTCATCTACGGGTGGTGATGAACCTAAGGGTGAGACCTCTTCATGTAAGGACACCTAGTTGGTGGGTTCAGTGATCATGAGCAGTCAATTGTAATTTGTATCGTAGACTTATTTATGTAATTTGTATCGTATACTTATTTATGTACGCCTAAAATAAGATACATAAAATAAGATACTTGTTCAAATTAAGATACAACTTCCTACGAATTTTAAGATCCAACTTGCTGCAATGCGAATTTTAGGATACAATAACATAAATCTACTGAGTCCAACGTGGATATTTTCCTTTTCCATCACCAGCTTCTTCTGCTGCCTTGGCTGCACGAGCCCTTTCTTTCTTCATCTGCCTCTCAGCCTTACGGGCCTCCTCTCGCTGTCGGTAAACCTCCGCCAGTCGAAGTCCCTCTTCTTGGTTTTTCTTCTTCATCTCATCAAGAAAAGCCCTCTGCTTCACACAATACTCTTGCCACTCTCTCTCCTGCTCTGCTTTCTCATCTGCTGCCGCCTTCGCGCGGCGCTCTTCCGCGTTCAAACTTGCCCATGCACGACGACCTCTTTCACGAATCTCGGTCACCGCCCAGTCTGGTTTTTTTGTGTCAATCCAACGATAGTACATGCACAGAGGCGGAGGAGACTACAACAAAAATAGAAATATAAATATTAAATCAACAATAATATCAACAACGTGTTTATTCTTGATGACTGAAACATACCGGAGGCCTGATGTATGGTGAAATAGAAACGGGTGGATCTTCCTCATAATTAGCGCACATAAAAAACTTCATGCCCAACCAATCTGAAAAATCCGTCACCTCCTTCACCTTGCAGAGATCGCCACACCAACAACGAAGTACTTCCACCCCCCGAGGCAAAGTCGCACTCTTCATTTTCTTAGGCCTAATGCTTTGATCCGAGCAAGGCAAACTCATGCTGACTAGCGCGTTGGTGTTCTGAAGTGTGGCTGGACGATGGACGAAGATAGGAGAGGGAGCGGTGTGTCCGCGCGAGAGAGTAGGCAATGTGTCTGTGCGAGAGAGCGAGAGAGCAGGCTGAGGCAGAGTGTGTGTGCGTGAGAGAGCGAGAGAGCAGGCTGAGTGTGTGTGAGATAGAGCAGCAGCAGGCAGCATCGTTTATAAGAAGAATAGGAGCACTGTAGTGTCGGCAGAATACGTTAAGCAGCGGCAGCGGCACGTCGGTTTCAGCGCGATTTCCACCGAAAGCAGCGGCACGTCGGTTTTCAGCGCGTGCGGCCGTTTCCCGCTAAGCTAGCGCACTGGCAGCATCTTGCATGGCATGGGAATCAGCGCCCCGCCTCGGAATTTGCGCCGTCAGGCGCGGCTGTCGGCGCGCGCAGGCGCTACAGTAGCTGCCGCCAGGGGAGCTGGCGGCCGGTCCCGCAGCCCCTTCTCCGTTCCGTCCAAACGGTGGCAGAAGCGGCAACAGTGGCGGCCGCCGTCTACGGTGGCGGCCGGGCCCAGGCACAGTAGCGGCCGCCGTCTACGGTGGCGGCCGGGCCCAGGAACAGTGCCGGCCGCCACTGGCAGTGGCGGCTGGTCCCAGCCGCCCGCGCTGGTGGCGGCCGGGGGGGTCTGATCCGGCATTTTTATTCCCAGGTGGTCTATTTTGACAAATTGACTCGCGACGTGGTCTATTTGGACAAAAATTCCATATGCCGAACGCATGACACCTCATCAAAGGCTCACAACAACATGCATGGAATTTTTATATTATATTATGCTACTTATATTTAATAAAAATTAACTATAAATAATCAAATACAATATGTGATATGCATTTTCAATTTTAGTTCATACTCATGTTATTACATCCAATATGTGAGCAAATATGATGTAATAACGTCTTATATTATGGAACGGAGGGAGTAGATTATTAATCCAAATATTTATGTTCCATACAACCAACTCTCATTAAAAACATTCCAATCGATTTTTGCAGCAATACGTGGGGTGTCATCTAGTTACTCCAAGAGGTAGTTGACACTTTCAGAGAGGTTGGCCAGGAACCAAGGACAGGCCTGCTATGCGCTTGAAAGGCAATGAGGATGTTGAAAAATTCAGAGCATGTATCGGCAAACAGCGCACACGGTTCTGTGACTTAATCTTGATGATGCCCATAGTCAGCCTATCTGGTCTGGTTGGGGGTCTTCATCAATTTAAGTTTTTCTTTTTGCGGGGACATCAATTTAATGTTAAGTAGTTGTTCAGATGAAGTTCAAGCAGTGATGGAATCAAACACAATAAGGTGCGGGGTAAGCGCGCCTCCTCGCGATGTCCACGTCGGCAGGAGGTACTGTTCCATCGATGAAATATTTTCGCCTCGTTGGTCCACTTGTCTGCTGAGTATTAGGCTAGGTAAGAGGAAAAAAAGGGGGAAACTTCCCAGATACATCGCCCCCTCCGCTCCCTTTCCTCCTCCTGCACGCAAGCCACAGCCTCTCCCACACCACCTCCCGGCCGCCGCAACCTCTCCCATCCTAGATCTTTCTCCTCCGCCGCGCCCCAGACACCCTTTATCTCTCGTCGATCTGCGGCGGCGACAGCGGCTCCTTCCCCGGCTACTTCTTCAAGCGATGCCACAACAAGGCATGGCTGCGGGCGACGGAGGGCATGTCCGGACGTGGTAGCCGCAGGAGGAAGAGACGGAGGGAGAGAGACGAGTAGGATGACGAGACCATGGGCCGTGAAGGTGGATGGGTGGCAGGCATGGCCTCTCCCTCATCTTCTTTTCTATCGTTTCTTCGTTTGCTCTCTTCAACTAGCCCAGTGTTCATCCAGATCCGGAATGTCGAGTATTAATCTCCGAGGTGAGTGCATCACGTCCCATTTTTGTGCTGCAGTTGAGTTGTTCTTCTTTCAGTCATACATAAGAAAATTCCTATTTCACTGTTTGTTATAGTTGGCAGTCCGTGATTCCAATTTATTTCTCTAATTTGATGTAGGAAATGGATTTTCTTGAGTTTGAGTTCTCTGTAATGCTTGTTGCCTCCTGTTGTGATTCTAGGTTGAACTTGCCAAGATGCCGCTGAATGAGGGGCAGGGGCACTTGTTTGAAAACTGGCCAGAACCCAGTGTCGATGACGACAAGAAGAAAAGCTTCTTTGACCAGGTGTGTCTTCGGTTGTATCCTTGAAATATTTGGATTCAGTGACCGAAGGTAATCTCATATCATAAAGATATTCTGTTTATGCTAGATTATTTGACATGTTCGTTATAGGTTCATGTGTTTAGTTTGGATGGTTGTTGATGAGTCAAAAAACACAAGCTCAATACTATGGGTAATGATTTGTGTTGTGCACTTGAGACCCTAGAGCATGTAATGAAATTCATGATATAGCTGCAAACATGCACTATTTGCAATCACAGTCTCACCACTGCATCTTTATCTTTATCCATTTTCATTGATATTCTACTCAAGCGATTCTGGAGGTTAAGCACTAAATTGTGCGCCGAAGACACTCACAGATATGGTATGGAGAGGCGGTACATTTTTTTGGCAGTGATGCATAGGTGGTACATGAAGGCATGGGTAACAATAATGATGTAAACATTGTGGGTTACTTTCCACTCTATATTTTAGTTGTTGTTTATTTGATCTGCTACTAAGAAGAAATAACTCATTAATTTTCCATAGAGCTCATGTTGAACGGCGCAAGCGACCCCGGACCCGGAGGCTGTACCAATCATGTTGATAGCACTACAAATCTGGAATAACGTCCACTATCTATTATCTTGGTAATTCACTGCATATGAAGAAAGGACAGCCATTCATGGGTATGTATGCCCTCATCTGTTTCTGCTCTTGCAGGGAAATTCTGGTAAACAATCTTATGTCGTTGAACATTTCGCCGTTTAGTCCAATCTAAAGCACCAGTACAAATGGTACATTAACTTTTAGACGCTTATATATTCATTTTCCGCGTTCTCTGAAGTTTGAACACTACTTGATGCATCAATTGGGTCAAAATGGTTCTAATGCATTTTCATCTTAATTGCTTCTTGCTTCAGTTTTAAAGCAGCCTTACAATGCAGATCATTCTAGATGGATATATAACGACAGGTCAATGATTACACTATGAATAATCGGTAGACCTCGTCTCACCCTTCTTCCTTCAACTGCGTCTAGATTTTCTGAATTGTTTGTAGTTTTGACTTCCACTTGTCCATGAAGGATGCTTAAATGGTCTAATGGCCTGATCTTGCCAAAGGATCCCCTGGGTATTACCACCCAAAGGTACTTTTTTGAGATAATGACCTACAGATGTTTATGAGGCATGCATTCGTATTATGAATTGGAATGACATCAATCAACAAGTATTTATGGCTGATGTCTCCTAGATGAGATAATTTTCCCCAAACTATGTGTGATCCATTGCTCTAGGTAGCAACATCATGGAACCGTAGTGTTATTTTTTATGCCCTACATTCTACCGCAGATACACTTGGATTTGCATATTTTGAGTCCTGCTTCTACTAATTTGACTTATGATGTCCATGGTTTTGGATGATTGGTTGCAGCTCATCTTCTATCCTATGGTGTGTGTTGTGTTCCTCTCGGTTGTAGTTACTTTTACATTATTATACGATGTAAGGCACACATGATATATTGAACATCATGAAGTAAGATTTGTTTCCATTTCTTCAGTTTGTAAAAATTTATGCAAAGTTCCGTCCAGTAACTAGACTGGTTATTTCTTGACCGTTGTTCTCCGGAGCTCATTATTTTAGTCCTTTTCTTTTAGATTTTTGACTAATCTGGCTGCTTTGGTGCTCCAGTTTCTTTTTTGCAGGTGATGATCTTGCTGCAACTTGCTGCCTGGGTTTACATGTTGGTGATTCTTCTATCCCTTGATCTTCTTCTGTCCATGTGTGTCGTCTGTGCTTACATCTAAGTTGGATGTGACTATTCTTTTTCCAGTGAGCTAGCTGCTGCAGTCTTGTTCGTTTCTTTATAGGACACAGATGACAGAAATGCCGCCATGGGATCAGGTCGTTACCTTTTTTCCGTCTCTGTCCGCATGTATCCATGCAATTGTTTGTACGTCGTTTGCCCACTTGCATGAGTATATATGCTTCTTTCTATAACAATGGTCGTTTGGATGCATATGCCCATATTGCCATTTTTTTGTGAAGTGTGTAGTACAACCATTGGTTATTCCTTGTAATATCCAAGAGGTATAAGAGATTTTGGTAGTGCACCATTAGCATATTCTTTGTTACTGGATCACTTCAGAGTTCAGAGTTTAGACCAAATATTGTTGACAAAATGTTACTTTCTTCATATGCAGTGAGTTACCATTTGGATCTCGCTGAACCCCTAACCTCTCGGTTGCCTGTGGTTTCGTTCTGTCTGTGGCGATGGATTGCTTCCTCTGCTCCGTTGGTGTGTTGAGGTTTGTTCTTCTGACATCCTCTTCCTTCCTTTGCCTCGCACAAGCACATGCCACAGAGCCTAAACTCTATTGGTATGTGATTGGAAAATCAGCTAGAGGGGAGCTTCAAAGTTCTTCGCATTAGATCTGTCTACTCCCTGTATTTTCAGTTACCTGTGTGACTGAACCTAATAATCCGCTATATGTTACTGTTCTAAATTTCTTAAGTTCTGTATTGAGCCTCTAGCTTCCGACTTGGATCACCAGATTGTTCAATTCTTTTTGTGCTACAAAACTACACAATTACTACTTGATCATTGCAGTGTCCTGTTCTGTGTATACCAATATCTCTACCACTATAATACATCAGTTTTGAACCACCCCACCTGTTTTTTAGTCTGCTTGGGTACTGATTACCTGAAGTAATAGCTAAGATACAGTGTAGAGAGTAAACTTGCCGGGTGATACATGAGAGCATTTATATAATGGTTGGTTCGATCAAGCTTTTTACTGATTTATACTGAATTAAAGTTCTTTATGTGGCGATAGTGTGTCCAGTGTACATGATTGTCGATTAAATTTGTATATGAACTTCTTCCAATTTGTTGGTTAGTACAGGAAATGCATGAGTTGTCAATCAGAAAGAACTCCGATTCTTCAAGCAAGAACTCCAGACTTGGCTTTCAAATAACTACACAGTGATAATGAAACATCGCCAGTCTGCACCATCGCTTCTGCAAGATCACCTTCCAGTTTACACCATTGTAAGTACATCGCAACTGACCAACCAGTAAGTAAATCCTAGATTGTTGTTAAGAGCTCCATTCTACATGTAAGTTATGAAAGAGCAGTTGTTGTAGTTATGTTTTACTGGTTTAATGGATTTGCCCTGCCTTACTGTCATTTATTCAGAATTTTTTACTGGTTTGCTGATGTACAAAGTGCTGATCCAGTTCTTCTCATTTGACCAGAATATGCGTACACCATGATGGTCACTGAGAAATCTCACATACAGTTATGGCGTTGTGTGGTTGGAGCTGCTAACAGGTCGTGAACCTGTGCAACCAATATAACTGGGGGAGGCGATCTTGTAGCATGGACCAAAAATTACATCAGGGACATTCTCTGGGCCTAGGGATCCTTGACACTAATCTGGATTTGGAAGACAAAGCCGCCGTCGATCATTGAGTTCTAGAAAATTGCTCTGCTATGTAATTACTTGTTGCCGTGTGAGAGACTGCTGATGCGGCATGTTGTACTTGTGTTAAGCGAGTCGAAAGATAGGGCCTGGGCGAGCTCCGCATCCTCGTCTGCTTCTGATCATTCTTCCAAGAAGGATAGCTCATGATGTATATTTATATAAGTTCAGTTAGTCAAGGCAATACCCATTGTTCCCTTTACCTTGTTACTTATGGTGGGGATTTGGGGAGCCTCCACTCATTCTTTCTGTCATTATTTTCTAGCAAGATAAATAGTACTGACTGATAACAGTGTCCTTATGTATGTTAGTCCTCTGATGAAGAAGGTACCATCGAGTCCAGAAAGTAACCCTGAGTACTCAAGCCAAAGTTCTCCCTGAACGTTCGTCTTGTGCCTCTTACATAGAACTAGTGGCAGGGGCGCGACCTTGGCGCGCCTCCTCTGCCATCCTTTGCGCACCTGCCTTAGTGGTGCACCTGTGCGCGTGCATATGCAGCCTAGAGAAGCGCAGTTGTTCAAAAATGAATACACTTAACAGAAGTGCAGCAGGAAGCATTCAGTCGTCAGGCATAGCAAGCTAATATCCTTATAAATGTCTGCTCCTTTACAAATGCTACATAGGTAAGCAGAATTAGCTAATACTGCAGATGAAAGCTATTGCGAAAAAAGGGAAAACAATTCTGAGACAGGCCCCCCATTGCATTTTCTTTCAGCTCCTCGTGTAGGCATTAACTCAGGCAGGTTAACCAAAGGTAATGGAATATCAAATCTTTGATTAGCATCAGGAGGGTATTCATCTATGTGTAGGAATACTTATCTAAAACTGTTAAAAACAAGGAGAAATGGTTGGTTAGCCATGCATATATCTAAATGGAGAACGTGCAAGTCAAGGGGCAGAAAACAAACAAAAGAGACGCCCAGTAGTAAAATGCTAGGAAAACTTATCAACTTTGTAGCATTACACATTTCAACTAATATGCTCAAATTTGATGTAATCACACAACCGAACTGGAATACAGTTCAATCTCCAACCAGAAATTGATGTCGAACAAGAAACCGCCCAACATATACTCCGAGTGAAGGAGTCTACCTTGCAATCCCCGGCCATGGTGAGACATCAAAGCAAGGGCTGGATGCCGGCTCCCTTAGAGAATGACGAGATGATCCTTTTGTTGCCTGCAAAATAATTCACAACACAATTATAGCAATATGTCACTGATGCCAAGAGATATATATTTCTTATCTTACCTTGTCACGGATAATACTACTGATCAGAAGGATATTAGTTTCCAATGAAGTTTCTTTTCTTCAAATGTCCAACCTTTGACCAATCTGGCACAAAAAATTTGATAAGCTTGACAAATACTCCCTCCATCCCATAATGTAAGACGTTTTTTGACTCTAGTGTAGTGTCAAAAAACGTCTTACATTATGGGACAGAGGGAGTACATGTAAATATAATTTAGAACATCATTTCATAGCTAGTACAACTTAAATATGAAGCTTTTCATGTACTGTTTTTTTTTTTTTTTTGCATCAACCAACCAAAGGCCATCAAACAAATAACTGAAGCCCTTTTCTTATAGACCTACGAAGCACATGTAAATAGAAACCATGTGTGCTATTAATCTCACTAGAAAGGTAGAGTCCAACAGCCAATTGCCTAACAATGCATCTGAGCAGAATCTCTGCAGGAGAAGCAAAAGAACACTCACCAAATTACACACTGCAAATCCTAGGTCTGGCATGCGCAAGAAGCGAAAATCAACATGATGCGATATGTAAGATCTCACTGTTCTCTGTCCAGATAAATCAATTTTTAGTTCATCTAACAAACCTCTTTTTTTCGCGAATACGCAAAGCTTGCGTATCTTTCATTGATAGAAGGAGTTGAAATGAGTACAGAGGGGGTACATCGCATGGCACAACCAAGGATGGCGTGAACATGGTGCCCGAAGCAGAGACATGGGATCTTCTCTAGATGCATGACCTCAGCTCGCACTCCTGCTGCAGCAAGGATATTCTCTAGATGCATGACCTAAAACCATTGATTCAAATTTTACAAGCAATCTCATCAACACACAAGATGCTGCAGCCACAAGCCAGACCAAAAACATCATGAATCAATCTCCATTGCCAAAAGCTTGCTCTTACCGCTCCATGTCAAATAAAGCAGCAAAGCAAATCCCAAGCATACAATTTGAGCGAACTCCTGAAGATAACGGAAGGAACAAAGGGGCAGGTGAGTGTTATCTATAAAAAAAATTCAGAGAATCAAATAGGAGATGATTCTTTTCAACAGAATAAAGAGTAGAGTATAATGTAGTTATTATGCCTTCTCTATTAGTATGAAAGGACCTTCAGTAAACTGGCTATAAGAATTAAGCCCATCAACCAGGTATCTATTCATGTCAGATCAAGGAAAGTATGTTCTCGGGAATAAGGTATTAATCTTGCTTTTGCTGTAACATTATTTTTTAGATGTGCCTGGTCCATGGCATGCACAGGCGGATCTTTCTTGTATCTCTTGACTTTCGTTTCATTTATATGAAATCGGTGAGAGCTCCTCAATTAAAAAAAGTATTAATCTTGCTGAAAACCCGTAGATAATCAAAAGAAGGAACAAAGGGGCGGGTGACTGTTATCTATACAAAAATTGAGAGAATCAAATAGGAGATGATTCTTTTCAACAGAGTAAAGAGTAGAGTATAATATAGTTATTATGACTTCTCTATTAGAATCCTCCACTTATTTCATGTATGTATAGATACAAAATTCAGATCAGGGATAGAGAAGAAAACAAGAAAGAGATCAAAGTATACCTTGAATCGAATGCTTTAAGGAGCCTCTGGACTGGCCGTCGCCGTCACCAAACTCGATGACCATGGCGGCAGAGCCCTTGAGCGTGATGATGTCCTTGGATGTCGTCCTCGATGCCATCTCTCCTCGGCATCATGCTCACCTCAGGGAACCCGTTGAGATGCCTCTCCCGCGCATGGAGATCGTCGGGCGACGCCGCTGAAGAGGCCGCCACCATGACTCCACCCCGAGAATAGCTAATGGCTTCTAATAGCAATGGTAACAGCAAGTTAGAAAGAGAAATATTGTTTAACAACACAACATTGAGCACAGAAACAGAGGTGCCGGTACAAGAATGCCAGAAGTTACCTGGTTGAAATGGAAAATGTTGCCAATAAACAGAAGCGCATCTTGTCCTTTGGCATCGCAGAAATGTTCAGCAACAGTCAAACCAGTCATTTTCCTGTAGACAAGAGCACACTTGCTTTCACTCTACCACAAAAGTTGACTCTGTAAGGAAGGATAACTTGCAGATATGAACTTCACAACTGAAATTTCAAAATCCATAGCTTTGTATCATGACTAAACTTTCTAAATTTCAAGCAATACCAAACGGCATTACTTACAAGTTATGACACTGCAAAATAGAGTATACTTTTTGACAGTAGTGCAGCTTGCATTAGACGAGAACCAAGGCATCTTTCTACGAAATGATCAGCTTTAAGCATCAGAACGATAACTATATCAAACATGGCTCCTGACCACCAGAGCATTACACAACACATAATGGCAGCCATAGTGCTGAACTTCACACTGGTAAAGCACAAGGATAGCAAGGTTTCCAGTAAAAGCTAACAGGCACATAAGATAAAGAAACCTTTAGAAGCATTAGAATTCAACACATATGTGATTTAGTAAACAAATTACCTCAGATTTTGGAGAGAAAATCAAGGAGAGGAGGGATATGTAGCCCCTGACTTGCCAGTCGCCTTGTCCCTTTTAGCTGCTGCAGGAAAAAAAATACAATACGGCGTGTGTCAGCCACCGAAGCCGTGCAAGCTCTAGGTCGGCTTGATCCCTCAATTAATTAGTCAGAAACTCATTGCGTGGAGTAGTACTTATCCCCACCCGACGGCATGAGTAGTGTGTCCGAAGGGATGACCCGCTCTAAATTAGACGCTGCTGCTACTGACTTGATTTCTCTGATCCTTATTTGATCCCGGGCCAAATCCAAGTCAATACGCTACTCCCTCCGTTCCTAAATATAAGACCTTTTAGAGATTCCCGTATGTAGTCCATAGTGGAATCTCTAAAAGGTCTTATATTTAGGATCGGAGGGAGTAGTTAATTAGGAGTGGCTGCAACGAACAAGCACTCAACCAGCACACCAGCGCAATCACAGCACGCGTACACCACATAGCTAGCGCACACGCACGCCTCCAGCAGCACGCAGCACACGCACATCACGGACACACGCCCGCGCTGCGCCCTCAGCTGCGTCTGGCGTCCGCACTGCACGCAGCTGCGACTGCCGCCGCCGCCAAGATCTCCGCAACTTGCGCGCGCGCGCGAGAGAGAGAGAGAGAGGATGGGAAGGAGAGTGGGCCGCCGCGCACTCAACTTTGATTTGTAGCTGGCGCCTCGATTTGCAGCCGCACGCAGACGGCCTTGAGCAGGGTTGGCTGCTCCCCCTCCCTGCGTCCTAACGCGACCACCCCTCTTCCTCGCCTTAGACAGCAGCCGCGCCGGCGACCTAGGTCTGGCAGATCGACGGGAGCCGACGGGGTTCTCTCAGGTGTCGCGCGCCAATGGGGAAGACGACGATTTGGGATGGGAGGAGACGGCGGAAGAGGTGAGGGAGAGAGATGGGCTGGCGGCCGGAGGAGAATCTAAATTCTTGATTCTTGGCGGAATAAGGGCGCTCCCAGATCAATTGGAATAGGGACCGTCCGATCTGTGGGTCCTGGCTGAGGTGTCCTGATCGTGGCCGTTCGCTCGTTCCAGTTCAGACTCGGTTTCGTGCTCCTGTCGTTGCCTCCTCTCATTTACGCGTGGGCCTGGGTGCGTGGTCGCGGTCGTTTCTCCTCTGTGTGGGTGAGCGTTCTGGTGCGGGCGGTTTCTGCGTCGGGAGAGGCTCGGGTGAGGGAGGCGCGCGAGGGGGGGGGGGGGGGGGGGGGCCTCGTCGACGTGCCCGGGCGCCGTTCGTCGCGGGGTACCGGGTGTGCCCCGCCGGGTGAGCTGCTCGTCCGTGATTCGTTCGTGCGGCCCGACACTGATCGGCGGCGTGGAGGGTGGTGGGTGGGTGGCCTCTCTTATCCTGCGTCGCCGCCTGCCTCTTCTCCTCCCCTCTTCCTTTCGTTTCGTTGCGCTGCTTTTTCCCCATCTTGGTCTCCGCCTTTCTGCTTCCTGGTCCACGAATCGGTGCTAGGGTTGGTCTCCGATGGCTTCGCGCCGCCGTGACGGAGGTTGAGGTGGTTCTCCTCGTCGCTTCTATTTTCTCCCCGTTGGATTTGTCATGGCTAACTAATTTTGAATCTTGGATGTCCTTTGCTTGCAGATCCGTCGTTCTTCTCGCCGCTGGGCCGGATCTGCTGCAACGCTCGTCGATCCGTGGGTGAGCCTTGCTTTTGACCCGATTTATGTCATCTGCTTGAGCTGAGATGTGGTTTTGACATTTGTTTCCCCATGGCCTGGTACATTCTTTGTAGCCGCTCCTGGTTGACCTCCTCGTCTGTTCGTCGTTGGATCCGTGTCGATGTTCGCGTGTTCCTCCAGGAGTCTGCAGGTCGACCTCTCTTTTCCCTTTTCTCTGTTTTTATGTTTCTTGTTTGTCTGTGCGTGTTTGCTATTGGGCTTGGTATGATGTGCCTGTCGTTCGTGTGGGTGCGCACGGTGGCAAATCAGTGAATTTCTTTGGTATCTTCTCATGTTGGTGGAGTCCTCCGGGTGGATTTTAATGTTTTTCAGTTGTCTTCTTATGTTGGTGGAGACGGATGGTGCTGTCCTCTGGTTGGATTTTAGTGATTCTCAGTTCTGCCTCCTTTGTTTGGTTGTGCCTGGCAGTTGTGTGCTTTTTCTTAGTTGTCTGGATCTTGCTAGGGCTGGGATCTTTCTCTAGGATTGTAGTGAGCTTTCAGGAAGTGGTGGATGCAGTAGGACATGTGCCTTTTGGATTGGTCTGGTGCATTTGGATTGGTCCACTTGGCTCGGGTCTATTTAGTCTTGTGTTTTCACTTGGCACCTTCAGATTTGCTTGCTGGGAAACATGATGTTCTTTGTCGAGTGACGTGTGAAAAACAAAGGGTTCGGTTTGTTTGTGTTGGATTGATGCTTCTGAAAGAGAATAGGAAGAATGGCATGTTTGGTCTGCCTAGGTTATTATGATTTGATGAGAGTGCCTTCTGATGGGGTGTGTCTGCTGTTAGCTTTTTGCCATGAGATTCAGTGGTTCTGGTGTTCATGCTTCAGGGCTTCATTCTGTGCTTCTGCATTTTGGCCAGGTGCTCCTGAATGTACTTCATGCTTGTTTTGGTGATTATCTGCACTTCTAAATTGCAGAGTTGATTGCTTCTGCATATGGCTTGCTCTGTTTATTAATTTTTCGCGTTGCTTTCTTTACTGGTTTTTTACTTTCTGTTTAACAGCTTGATTCAGTTTAGAAGCGAGGTCTCGGAGTCCGCTGTGTTGTTGGAGACTTCTGACTGGTGGTGCTGCTCATCGGTTCATAGGGTAAGCCGTGCCCTGCTTTGTTTCCTTTTGCTTGTTATGTAATTGTTTTCGTTTCTGTTTATTTCATAGGCTTATGCGTTTGTCCTTCTGTATGGTGCGCGTTGGTATTTTTCCGGTTGTTCCTTAAAAATTAATTATTACAGGCATGTTTATTCTGCGTACTTCCTGTGTGCCTCTGTTTGAGGCTGTTGCGAGCTACTTTCGATTGCCGTTTCATTTAGTCGTGATATGCACATTGACGGGAAGCTTCGGTTGGGTAGAAAAGGATAACCAAATATTGAGAGATATTTTATAGAACTATATTACATTGCTGGTAAATAGGAACTGGGAGTATTATGTATACATCCAAAATGCATTCTTCCAGAATCTCTTGTATGGACTATGCTAGATTTATGTCCTAAACTCTTGATATTTATGTTTACTCTGAGATTGTGTCGGTGGAGGCACCGCATGCTCCAACGGGAGTCTGAGACGAGCACCCTCTACACGAGGCATGCTCACCATTGGAGCCTGAGGGTGTGGAAGTGATTGTAAGCTGCTTTGGAGATTATGAGAAGTAAGATATTTAATGAAAATAAATGTATATGTGATGAACTGATGATTGTAGAAGCAAATCTGCTTTGCAAATTTGAAATCTAGAGCATATAGCATATCATCTTGCGTGGTTCATTGTTGTGCCTTCTCCGGGAATTCCATTAGACGAGGGTTCATACCCTTCCTTTCAGATTTTAGACAACTCTCTAGGCCCAATAGGAGAGAGTTCCTGGTGATTGATTCTTGTGGTGTCTTTGAGAATTTTTTTGAATCCGGATTTACAGCCTGGATTGGTCGTTGGAAAGAGTTATCTTACATCATGGTTCATACTTTTTGTTGGAGTTTAGATAATCCCCTGGCCTGTAGGATAGAGTTGATTACAATTAGCTTTGCTTGCTTTTTGTTGCATAATCACACATTTTAATCTATTGCTTCAGTAGCGTCAGTTTTCTACTTCATATGGCATTGGATACCTGAAGGCTTGGTTCAGCAAATTTTTCTTTTCGTATTTAAAAAACATGTCATATATGATGTTTCATGAATAAGTTGATGGAAGTAGATTAACCATTCTCTCCATCTTGTCATGTTTTGCTTTTATAAACAATACCTATTATCACAGGCGGGTGGTGTTGTTAATGTGCAGAAATGGTCATTAAGATGCATTATCTGGTGATTCAGTCTAGATTTGCATCAGCAAAATAACGTACCCAGTGGGTTTTATTAATTAGTATTGTAGTGCAGAGTCATCTGGTAGATAGTTAAGCCAAATTTTGTAATGTTGCGCCGATAGCATTTCAGCACGCTCCATTGTTCCATGCGTGTTGCTTCATATAATTACTGCCGAGATGATGATACAAATGTAATTTCTTTCTCACCTTCCCTCTATGCTTTCGGTGATGAAAAGCTTCTTGAAAATATTTAGCTTTTAGTCTGCCACTGTATTTAAGGTGTATTCAGTGAACTAAGTTGTACAGGAGTTGGTGCCGGAGACCTGGTTCCAGTCCAATGATTTATCCGACAAGGAGGTGAGCTCTCATGTGAACATGCATTTGTTTAAGACACCAGGAAAAAGCATCCATCTTCTCAAATGCTTTCCTCTACAGGTCTTAGAGTTTTTGGAGGATTTTTTTTACATTTCTTATTTTTATTATATATTTAGCATTAAATGCAGAAGTTTAGAGATATTTCAACCTGAACCGCAGTTTACTTTATTTTTTGGAGACATATATTTATAGTAGGTTGCTGATTTCCATGTGGTCAAGCAAATGTTTGCGTGTTTGTTTAGATTTAGCTTCTCAATTTCCTCCACATGTCCCAACCATCATATCTGAAATAGCTTCTATTTTCTAGACATTTACAATGCATGAAGGATTTTGCAAGCTCCTTAATAGCAACAGCAAGGTCATGTAAGTTTTATATCTTCATGCATCTCCTGTCCTTTACAATGTATACTGACCTCTTCTCATCTGAAGTTTTATGAGTTCAAGTTGCAGTATTAGGCCTACTTGTAGCAAGTTAGAGTTGACCATAACTGAACTGTGAAAGAGTATACTGCCATGATGTAAGCCTATAACATTCTACATTGGATCATACTTGCTCTTCACAGAACATGACCTTCTTATCATAGTTTAAATATTTTGAATGTCCATAGTGACAAGTTTTACATCCGATTTTAGCCAGAAAACCTATTGTCCGTATTGTTGTCTCGAGCCTATTTAAATAGCCCCCCCCCCCCCCCCCCCTAACCATGTATTAATATGGTCTGTATTGGTTCATCTGTATTCCCTCTGACCCCTTTTATATATTCATCATTATATGTGCATGTGATTCCATTTGTGATGTGTGCATCATCCAAGGTCAGTTACTTATGCATTATGAGTCCATTTCTTTATTTCCTTTGTAAATATATGGATCCTTCATTATTTATACATTATGAGTCCACTTTGTTATAAATGCACACTCCTCCGGTATAATAAATTTTATAGACTTACAGAGAACATGATCTAGCCTATTTCCTAAAAAATTTAAATAGTTGTTTGGATTGTAAGTTTCACTGTATCAACACTTAAACATCATGCTTGGAAGCCGAAAGGAGTTCTTTTGTGATACATTTCCCTTTTTTGGCACTACATATGAGGCCACAATTATGAGACTTCATTAACATACAAATCCACCATGGCAGCATTGCATATCAAGTGGTCAAGCGGTACAATTTCTCAAAATTAATTTGTGCAAACTTATTTGTGCTCAGTCAACATCTTCCACTGTCATGTTTTTAGTTTGTGGCTAATAGTTCGCTTGTGGGACAGTCAACATCTCCCACTTTATTATGCTGAAGAAGATTTGTTCGCTTATTTTGCCTGTCTTATTTTGTACAAGAGTGAGGTATCCCTTGTCACGTGCCCTCTTTAAACTCTGGTTCTTAGTTCTACCTATTGGCATAATTGAAAGGAAAGTCAAATGTATTTCTAGACTTCTTTATGCACGTATTGTCTGAAAAGAAATATATTAATGTGATCAGAATTATGAATATGAAGTGTATTGATCGTTATCATAGAATGGGATTCTGATTTTAATATACATTGATACAAATTGTTATCTTATCAGTCACCTGGGCAGCATATTATCTGTGCCATATCAACTGCAACTATCTTCCAGTTTGGAAATTTGTGTGCTGTTGGGTTTGTGCCAAACAGAGAGAAGAAATGTGAACTGCTATGGGGATGTTCTAATTTTTTTCTCTTTCATGGTTGGTACAAACATTAGCAAGACTTTTACTTCCCAAACTCATGGTGTAGACACGCTCTCTATTTATTTAGAGAAGATGTATGTCAAAGCACAAGCCAGTAGGCATTCACACAAGAACAGTCTAGCGTTGTTTAGAAGCTCATAGCACCTGGTTTGTGCAGAAGAACAAGGAGAAGCCTCAGTTCATGCTGGTGTACATGTGTGTCCCATTGGCAGCAGGGAGGAGCAGGTGATCTGGGCAGTCCCAAGGAACATCGACATCTTTGCTGGACAAGATCATGCCGCGGTAATGGTATAACGTCGGTCAGAACGCCATCTCTGACTCAGATATATACCTCATCGAGCTAATGATTTTTCAGCTAAAGCTCAATGATTTTGAATTTCTGATCCTGGTCCAGGATATGGATCTCAAGCATCAAACATGTTGTTCCTTTATTTCAAGGATGCACCTTCACTGAGGCCGGCGTTTAGAAGGGGTAAAAAAAGCTGTGTACGTGCATGTGTTATTTGACATCATGGCAATTGCCTTTGGTAACTGGCTCAGAAAGCACTGTAGGAGTTAAGATCGGCTGTGCTGCTCTAACAGTATAGCAGCCGAAAATGACTCCAACCGAAGGTAAGCTCAGAAAGGTAAACATAATTCGACATTCAAATTCTTCTTCATGCGAACCTGAAACTTGGAACACGGCAGAATTCAGTGAACCCACTCTAAGCAAATTTTGTGATGGTGTCCGCAGGCACCTGGTCGCACAATGTAAGAGATGTATCGTTGGGGTCCTCGCTGTCACCAAGGGGATACAGCCTACATCAATCATGCAGAGAGCCACTGATGTGTCCGCGGCCGTGTTGTGCTTCACCGAGCTTCACGAAAAAAAAAAAATCTTGGCATTAGTGCATGCTTACAAGTGAAGACTGCTTTGTGGATCGGACTTTGTAGCTACCGACTTTTTTTTTACAGCATAGCTACGGACTTTTATTCATAGGTGTTTGTGCTGCGCTTGGTTGTTTAGACTTTTGTGATCCTATGAACCTTTATATTTGTATCTATGTACTCTAAAAATAACGCTCCACCTAACATCTATCAAAAAAGTTCTCATAATGGTTTACTAGCCGTTTTGGCAGGCAACACGCTGCACCATCTAAACGTTGTGTAAATCTTTCTCAGCAGCTGTTGACTATCATCACAATTGGCACAAGGCAAACTTCTATCTTCTACTACTTGGTATCAACGTATGTCGTTCGACATTGCTTGGACTCCCGTAACTTGAATACAACCTTGATCTTGCTACTTTGTTTAGACCTGTCAATGTAATGCTAAACTACACCATGCTTTTGGTACGTCCCTATGTTAGATGTAAAACTGCATGTTAACGTATTGTTCTCTCCTAATCAATTGTCAATTTAGTTCTTCACTTCGATCTGCCCATCATTTCTGCTTGCAATGCATAGCAAGCAACGTCCTTCTATCTAAATTTCTTAATTTGTTTCTTGGAGCGATATTGTGATCATGCAAAAGAGTTATCCTATCCATATGGCAGTCTCTCTTTATATATCTATCTAAATGCATTCTATTTACGTGCTCTACTTTCTCTTCACCGGCATTGAACATGATATACAATTATGTTCTCGTAGAAATTTTAACACCAAAATCAACCGTTCTACAACCGATTGTCATTTCTTGTTGCCGACCGCGGCGGGCAATTCGCGGAAACACAGAGAAGTGGGGAACCACACGTAGAATGCTATCCCTTAGAAAATAAAATGACATGCACAACACAGCAGGTAAACATAATTTGCTTGGTCAAGCGTCCTATTCAATTTCACACACAACTATTCCTACACTAAACTGTGTTTCCAGCTTACCACCGTCGTTACAACCGAATGGAGGAAGCCCTTTGCTTTACTGCTCTGCATCGAAGTTTCTCGGATTTAAGATCCTACACTTCTGTAACTCCGATCCACGAGACTTATTGTTTGCCCCATGTATATCTTATGATCATGCCATCCTCCCTATGTATGCCAGATAGACCAATTACCTGTATGTAACTAAATGCATTTTACATCCAAACTTTAACATCCTCTAAACAATCATCGTTATGATATATGTTTACAAGATGATAAGATCATCTCCATTAACATCTCAATGCCCTATCTGTTGGCCCGCAGTTCGGCGGGCAACGCGCGGCAAGCCGCGCCCCCTATCTAGTAGGAAGGAGAGGAGGTGGCGGCGGCAAGAGTGAAGGAGGGTCGCGAGGAGATGCCTAGGTCATGTCATGGCTATTTCGATAGCTGTGTACTCCATCTTGATTTTTTTGGCCACATCGCTATTCTCGCCCAACCGTTGCGCACGACGTGGACACAACGAGCGAGCGCTCCTTCCCGTAGCTTATTGTGTTTGATTGGGTCCATTATGTTTATTTAGACAATTTGGGTCCATTATTCGAATTTGCTTTTGCATGAACATAGTACTCTGAATATGCCATTTTTTCATTTACAATCTAACTTGATTGACCAATTCATTAGTGCGTAATGACCCTCTCCATCCTGCTGGTTCTGTTGTTCTGCTCCATGGCTCCACATTTCAGTCACTCTACTCCACCGAGCAAGCCGCCCCCGTCAGGCAAGCAGGGAGCTCGCACCCAGACATCGTCCTCTTCCCCTTCCTAGCGTGCACCCACATCCCGGGCTTCCTCTGCCTCGCCGGCCTGCAAAAGATGCGCCCGGGCGTCACCATCACCCTGGTCTGCACCGTGCGCCCGCCACCAACCCTCCTATCCACATCCACGTCTTCTCCGTGTGGGAGCACCTGCCGCACACGCTCGCCGTGGGCGACGAGTTACCTGTGCTCGATTTCCCCACCCTCGTCCTCCAGCGCACACAGATCCTGCGCTACGTGCACCGCGACCGGGGACGATCCCTGCACGGCCTTCTTTCGGCGGCTATCTAGTCTTGCCGCAAGACCGACGCGTTCCTTGTCAACAACGTGCTCACTCTGTTGGACACCTAGGACGAGGACGATGCTAGCACCATCCCGTGGCTGAACGCGCACCCGACGCGCTTGGTCCTGTATATATCCTTTGGATCACAGAACGGCGTTGATGCCGATCAGATGACGGAGCTGCCACTGGGCTGGAGGGCAACGGGCGGCCGTTCCTCTGGGTCCTCCGGCGACAGCTGGGGCTCCACGCCAAGGACGGCTTCAAGCCAGAGTGGCTCCCGGCCGGCTTCGAGGAGCGAACGACGGAGGCCAACAGAAAACTAATGGTGTGCGGCAGAGCGCTGCATGTACGGATCCTGGCGCACCCGTCCACCGGCGCGCGTTCATGATCCACTGCGCGTGGAACTCATCCTCGAGAACCTATATATGCCACAGCATGCTGGTGATCGGGTAGTCACTGGGGGCCAAGCCGTTCTTCAACGCGATGCTCGTGCTGGAGTGCGGCGTCTGCGTGGAGATGGCACGGGCCATTGGTATCAAACAGAAAAGTGAAAAGGGTGCGTCCCATCTAGCACCGCCGAGCTTCTGCTGAGGCGGCGCGCCCCAACCTCTAGTATAGCTGCAAGAGGCATCTAAAACGAAAATGCCTAGGTCCATATATGCTAAATAGTATTATGTGTACATTTTTAGCAACGACCAAGTTCAACATGAATGGTGGCAATGTACAATATGATCAAAAGTAGCGAAGAAAGTGCTTATCTAAAATAACTCGATATTTTTAGAAACCTTATCGCGAGGGCAGGGGTTCTGCGTTTCATTAAGAAGAACAGAGATGGTCTAGTTTATAAGTGAAATCGGACCCAAAAACCTAACATTCCCGCTTAATCAAGGAAAATCGAGTGAAAACCCCCCAAAAAATAGAAAAAAAAGACAGTAGAGCATGGGAATAGGGACAAGACAAATGCTACATCGAGGGACATCATCTGAGCCACACACCAGAGCGCCAAGGCCCAAGGCAATTAGGCATCGCTCAAGTGCAACCAAACTAACTACCACTCACCGAAGAGAACTCATTCATATCGAATCACGCCTCTGGCTCAGCATGAAAGCATCATGGGCTAATATTATCGTGTGGGAAACATCATGTATGGTCCAGTTTTGACTCCTCGGCTATGCCTACCGAACTGCTCAATGCAGCGATCACTTGCAGTGAAAGCGGTTTTTTTTAACATGTCTGGTATGCTTCCATGTTTTGCTCAGCGCTCTCCACTTTGATCACCTCTAATAACTCACCAAAAACCTTCAACAGCTTATGCTCCGCGCGCTGGGCCATCGGGACGTTGCACACGCCTTGTTCTTATTATATTGTTGATTAGTTGGTGCACGCAAACAAAATGGCTAGCATCAACGTAAGTTCGAAACTGATGACCAATTTGGGAAGATTAAAACTCATTGGCTAACTCTCGATGGTAAGTGGTACTTACATCTGCATATTGAATTGCAAGTTAACTACGCATTCACGTGTATGAAGAAAAAAACCCACCACTGAAGCATATTGAAGTTCTTTAAAAAGGAAACCACCACTTACCATTGGCTATGGGCAGCTGCGTGGCGGCCGCCGTCAAGCGGCTTTGCCCCGGAATTTCTTCGTCGTATTTCCTGATTTGTTTATGTTACAGGGGAGGTGCTCTCGCACAAATTTCCTGATTCATTGATTTTTCCTTTTTTTGAGAACTGCCGGCCTAGCTGGGCGACTGGCCGCTCACTGACTTGTGACCCCCACTGGGCCGACAAGAAGGTTCGAGCTTGTTGGGTTGGGCCCATATTCGACGGGACGCTCGCAATTTTGGCGTCTATTCTTCCATAAAATTGTTATAACTGATCCATACTTCTTACTCATGTGGCATTTACAAGAAATATTTTGCATTACGGTATCGTAGAAAATTTTCACATGCAGGTAGTTAGCAAGATTTAAACCATGGCAGTGGTTTACGCAATGCACATCTATTAACTAAGTTCAAATAGCGTCACATGTGATGCGGTCAAGAAACAAGCTAAATTTAGCACCGACGGCGAGGTTCATTAACCAAGTTTAGACAAGGTAACTAGTTAGACTCTCGACATTCGTCGGCGACACCCATGTACTGCTAACCGGTTCTTGTGGCATGCATCACCGGAGCGTGCTCGCTCCCGCATACTTATATATCGACGGAACATAACTCCAAGGAAACAAATCTTACATTCACCTAGCTCCAAACTCCATGGTGACGCTCCTCCGCCGCAATCCTCTTCCTCGTTGCCAGGGTCCTTAGTGTCGTCGATGGTAGGGAGAACATGAAGATGACCAAGAAGACACACGTGGAGGGAACTGAGACAGGTGTCGCAATTGGGAGTCCGACCAAAAAGTTCAATGGCATCACCAAGGGCAATGACCTTGAGATGGCCTGAGAGGATCAGTGTTATTCTTCCGTGATCTTCGACCGTGACACCAAATAAGCTGCTCAATAGGTGCATACTACATGCTCGATAGCGGCTTATTTGTTGGCACGATCGATGATGGCAAATAGAACAGTGATGATATTCTGAAAGTCGTTGCCCTTGGAGAATGCAACGACTTTCTTCTTCGACTCTCCGTGCCGACACTTGTCATAGTTCCAATCCATGTGAGAATGCTCGAGAATTAGAGAAGCAATGGACAAGATCATTTGCACCACTTTGGATACTTGAATTTGCAGCACTCAAACTCTCGAACTCCTGACGACGCCATTCAACCCTTCTTTGCATGTGGCGATGTAGACCTCCCGTGGACGAATAATGCTCGCATGTATAGTTTACTCTTAATGATTAATTATGTTGGCATGATTTTCATAATTCTTCTCTGAATTAATCTAATTTAAAAATTGTTATTTGTTTCAACACATTGGATTTTGGGCAGGACAAGGAGCGCCGGACGGTGGTTCCACGTAGGGAGAGGAAACGACGATCGGCCATTTTGTGGAAGATTGTGAGCAAGGCTACTGGCAAAAATTAGAGCAGTGGAGTGATAGATGTAAATACATTGATTTTTTTTTTGTAGCGTGATATTTGTCGTTATATTTTTATTTTATTTTGAAAAGGAGGAAGACCCCCGGCCTCTGCATCTGGACGATGCATGCAGCCACTTTATTAATTATTCACAAAGACCTTCCTCATATGCTCATTATATAGATAGCTTCTTAAACAATTTAGCTACATGTAGTTAGCGCATCTCCAACGTCGACCCTCAAACCGCCCGCATACGTCTGGACCGCGCTGTCCGGACCGCGGAAGCCATCCAACGTTGTCTTGTATGGGTCCGCGGCGCGGTCCGGACGTACTTTCTCCCGCAAACCGGAGACAAACGTGGGGGGGCTTTGCGGGCGTCCGGACAGCACCCACGCCGGCTTTTGACCGTCCTAACCCACCCAAACCCCCCACCCGTCCCTCCCGCGCTTTCCTTCTGATGGAAGCGCCGCTTACCGTGCCGCATTCATGCCGCCCCAGAGCACGCAGCGGCCGGCATTGACGCCGCGCGATGTGACCGGCGGGAGGGCGGCGCTGACCGGCGCGACCTCTCGGCAGCCGCTGCTTCAATGCGGACGCAGCTTCCCGATGAATCAACTCCGGCCACTGCGCCGCATTGAAGTGGGCTGACCGACCGTTCGTCTGGCCTGGCCGCGGCTATATAAGCCATGCTCCGGCGATGCACATCCGCATCTCCTTCTCTTCAATCTAGCCACCTCCTCTCCGAGCCCATCCTATACCTCTCCGAGCCCCTCCTCCTACAGCGGCGATGCCGAAGTCGTGGTGGTCCGCGCCGGCAGGCGGTGGCGGTGGGAGTTCATCCTCGGGTGGATCTTGGCGCTGGCGCCCGCGCTCTCTGGGCCCCTCGGCGTCCATGACGGACGGCTCTTCCAGCAAGGAGGAGATCGTCTTCTCCTCCGACGACGAGGAGGAACATCAGCCGCAGCAGCAGCCAGGGCAGCGGAGGCGGCTCTGACGGACGAAGAATCCGTCCGTCAGATGGAGATAATGACGGAGCGGTCGTTCCGACGGATGGGCCCGGCACCCCCGTCGCCGATGCGGGTTAAGGAGGAGCTGCCGTGCCACTGCGCAAGCCGGAGCCTATGTACTCACCCCGGCGGGTCAAGAAGGAGCCCACCTCCCCCTCCCGGCCCCCCTCCCCCCGCGCAGCCACGTGAAGAACGAGCATGCGTCGCCACCGGCGCACAGCCGATACGCGAGCATTAGTGGATCCGACTCGCCGCCCCACCGCCACCAAGCCGTCGAGCAGCTGCCGCTGGCCATAAGAAAGGCGGGCGGCCACATCCTCGATTACCTCGGAGGCGCCGGTGTCGGCGACCCCTCGGGGTCGAGGGCCGTCGTCTCCGAGGAGGAGCGGGCGCGGTACGACCGGCGCAACGCCGCCCTCCGCTCCTCATTCACCAAGACAAACGAGGCGCCGGAATGGGTCCACAATGACCAGGACCTCGCCGCCGTGTGGGCCCTCGACCATTCCATCACCACCAGTGAGATGGACGCCAGACGCCGCCGCCGCCTCGACAGCAAGATCACCAAGTACGGCGAGGAGTGGTCTCTTAGCGAGACTTCCGACGCCGTCAAGGGCAAGGCCGCCGCCAGGCATCCGCCCGCACCGTCGGCACTGGCCGCGGCGGCACTCCGCACCGCGCAGCAGGAGGCGGAGCGGCTACACCGCGAGCGGCAGGCAGCAGCAGGACAATTCTGCCGCGGCCCTCTGGAAGCCTTGCGCCGCTGGAGGGACGACGACGACTGCGACACGGACGGCGACGGCGGTGCGGCAGGACAGGGCGGCCACGCGTACGAGGTTGTCGTCCGGTATAGAGTTTAGTTTTCTTTTTCAAGTTTTTAGTTAAACGGTCGAATGTCGACCTTTTTATGTAAATTTTGTCCAAATTTTAATGAAAGCCGCCGTGTTTGCACGAATTTTGTCCTGTTAATTCAAAAAGTGGTTGAAATGTATGCGGGCAGTGTGGGATGGCCGGCTCCCACATCCGTGTCCGCGGACTGGTCCCCCCCTGTCCGCGGACAGATGAAGGAGGAAATTTGCGAGTCACCGTTGGAGATGCCCTTAGAAAAGCAATGGACAAGATATGCATTGGATATCCAAAACGGGCACATAATGAATCGGAAATTCACAGGGGCACGCACCTGCCAAAACCTGCTCGGCTGCTTGATTGCCTCGCGATCCGCGAAGTAGTTGGATCCCGCATGAGAGCACAGTACGGACACAGTAAATTTTAAGTTTCAGACATTGAAACTTACGATCTTTAATCTGAAACTTGCGATTTTCTCGCTCGCTCTTACCAAGTTTCATAGATAAAATTTTAAGGCAACTTTTGTCGGTCGTAGACACAAAAATCGTGATTTTATCGATGGCTCGTACTAAGTTTCAAGCTGAAACTTAATATTTATTTCCAAAATTAATCAAAACATATTTAAAATGGATCTTATTTGAAAGCCCTCATCACCAGAAACACGAATATTAAAACAGAACTTCATTTGGACTTTTTATTCGAAAGATATGAAAGTTTGAAAATCGAGAGGCTAAAAAAAAAAAGCACGCGTGAGGTACTCGGTGCCCCCGCACTTGCGTGCCCCAAATCCGCTCCCATAAAGAATGGATGGAGTTACTGAGGTCATGATCCTTATCAGTGACACTTGTATATAAAACGGAACACAACAAAAGTTACCAAGATCATGATCCTAATGAGTGACACTTGCATATAAAATGGAACACAACAAAAGTTAATCATAGCTAGAGTGACTTTAGGGCATCTCTAAGGGAGACCCGCAAAACGCCGGTATATGTCCGACCGGACACTTTTGTTCACTTTTACAATCCAACGCGGTCCTGCATCGGTCCGCGAAGGGGTCCGGATGTCCGTTTACCGGCAAAGTGGAGACAAACATCGGGATCTATAATGGAGTCCGGACATCCACTTGACCAAGCAAAAGCCTCCGCGTGGTCCTCCTCTCTTCTCTTTCTCTCTCCGCACAAGCATGATCCCCCACTCCTCTCTCTCCTCCCAACCGGACACCACACCATAATATCCCACCACATGCATGGTCCCCACCTATTTTTTATCCTCCCAGCCGGATACTTTGTAATTAGTAGGGGTGGAATTCAAGTCAAGTCGAGCCAGCTCGGCTCGACTCGTTAGAGCTCGTTAAGATAACGAGTTAGCATGGCTCGACACTCGTTTAACTCTCGAGCTAGCTCATTTAACTTGTTAAGCTTGTTATAGACCTGAATAACAAAATATGCATTTTTTTTTAACACAGTACATACGCAAGCGCTCGTATACACGCGCATACACTCACCCCTATGAACGAACACACACACACCCTACCCCTATGAGCACCTCCGAGAGACTGAGCCGGCATATCATCTTGAGATTTTACGAAGTCACCGTAGGCGTCTCCTCCCACTGAACGCATATCGCCGGAAATCCTGAAATAAATCCAGGATAAATGCGAGCACCAGGATTTGAACCCTGGTGGGCTGGGGATACCACTGTCCATCTAACCATCCAACCACAGGTTGGTTCGCAACAAAATATGCGTATTATGTATGTAATTAATCTAAAAACTATATTTGTAGACACATACTTTTCTGTACAAATCACAAAAATCAACAATTTACTCTAAAGAAACACTTGGTACACTCCATAAATGACAACAATCAACAACAATATTGGTACTTATCTCACCTCCCTATTGATTAACAAGCTTAATGAGCTAAATGAGTAACTCGTTAGCTCGGCTCGTTAAACTCGTTTTGCTAACGAGCTCAGATTAAAACTTGACTCGACTCGTTAAGCACCGAGTTCGAGTCGAGTCGAGCCGAGTCACGAGCTGCTCGTTTAGCTCGCGAGTTTCGAGTTAAAATTCCAGCCCTAGTAATTAGCGTTGGATGGCTCCCTCCCGTATCACGTCCGCGGACCACACGTCCGGACACAAAAACGGACATATACCGGAGAAATTTACAGGTCAGCGTTGGAGATGCCCTTATGCTACATGGGTTGCCAATTAAACCGGCCCCATGCATGGAGACGGCCGTGGCTGACCCCAAGTTGACGATGAGAAGCAATGACACGGTGTTCTTTACCCAAACCCACAACAATATTTGAGGTCTCAAAAGTGGCATTTCATATTTGAAATTGCACTTACGTTGTTCCCAGTCCTTGTTGGAGGAATCTGCGTAGAAGAACATAAATGAATGGGTGCAGTTTCAGAGTTGAACTTGGTGCAATAGACAATGGGTAAAGAAGTAAAACTAATTAAGAAGGCGATCCCTGACATAAGTTTTAGATCTGCCTGCTGCTATTTGCCAAACAATTTTGTTATACCACAAGAGTCAACAGGTTCTGAATTATATAATTTATTGAACTAAAGTTACACAAGCCAGTTTTCAGAGCACATCACAATTGGTGCAAATTATCCTGGGGAAAGTTTGTCCAAACTAGAAGTTATCGAGTGGAGGAAGGTAGTAGATTAGGTGATACGGACACCGCAGGTACTCTTGTCATATCTGCCAACCGAGAGACTCGCGATGAAAGCAAGATGCAAAAGTATGTGGTTCACGCTCTACGTTATAAGAAGGTCATGCGTGCTACAGAACAGAGGGGGATCTTAGGTGTGAAGCCTGTTCCATATGCTACTGAAAGGAGATGCTCATATGCTCTACCGATTGAATGCAACAACATCACCGTAAATAATTCTTTTGTTTGTTTGGTTGCTCCTCAGATCGTGCCTAAAGAAGTGAAGCCGACGTTCAGAACACCTTGCAAATACTTCTATGTAGGCCAGCAGAATGAAAGTTTGAAGGCTGCACCATCAAGTTCATTTTAGTTTTGGTCTAGCAACCATACATACGTACGTGTGTTCTCTTTTATTTGTTTTCCCTAGTTTGTTCTCTTTTATTTGTTTTCCCTAGTTTGCTCAGATTTTGCAATTTCTTTATTTTTATTGTTTGCTGCGTACAACTTGTAATAGATGAGGAGTCCTCATCATTTCCTAGTCCAGGTCGATCGGGCTTGGCCCAGGTGTTACGCACCACCTATATATAAGCAAGGGGTGCAGCGTTGTCTAGGGGGAGGTTATAGTTTATGAAAAATATTCTCGGATGCATCCGATGATGCGGCAGTCTGTTTCCTGCGTTCCATAATTTGGTTCGTGATTGCTTGTGTTCCGACGACTTGATCACTCTCTTTTCATAATATGTTTCAGGTTAGTTCGGTTCTTGACCTGCAAGGATCGATCTCATCTCTTTTCTCTCCGCCTACCGCTGCTTAGTTCTCATCTGCTAATTACTCCGTCGCCGCCGCCGCCGCCGCCGCCGCTAATAGTCATTAGCTTAATCTCTCCATATATTCTAGTACTACACCATGGTGCTCCTTCCATCCACTATAATCCCTCTAGTTACTATACGTCTACACACATATCATCCTCCATCTACTAATCCATCTGGTATAGCTAGCTACTACTCCACGTGCAGAATCACCACTACAGCTATATATACTTGGCCTGTTCTAATTCATCTGCTTCCGATCAAGTTTACTCTGGAAGCTCTTTGCGTCAGTGAAAGATCAGGGCCACCCCATAAAATCATCTCAAAGCTACTTGAGGCGCGCGTATCATTAGGTGCATCGCAAATTCAGTCATGCTGACAATATGACGGCAAAAATACCTGAGCTGGACAATGGAAGAAATGCACTGGACAGTCAAGTTCTACGGTGGATCGTCCACTGCCTCTCAGGATGCAGTCTCGAAGAAAGGTGTCAACAGTATAACAATTCAGCTATGCATTCTTGAAGTCACGCTTGAGCAGTCCATTTACCTTGAGAAGCTTTACAACGCAGTACCGAGGTCTCAGCCGACCCTCTAGGCTAGCTCAAACACACAATTACCGGCTGTTGATCAATATAGGCTAGTTCCAATCCCACCTCGGAGATGAAGAACTCTGACCCGCTCTGTAGATAGTCCTTAGACCTCCTCAGCAGCATTGGAACCTTAGAAACAGCAATGCCCACCTCAGCATCCGAGGCCAGGGACACGCTTGGGCTTGAGGATCGTGACCACCACAAGAAACAGTCAAATGGATTGACGAAACAGGATGAAACTACTGTAGATAGTACAAATTTGTGGACGACGCATGCACGATCCTACTTGGAAGCCGCCGGGCACGCAGGAGGCAATTGTGTTTTTTTAGGAGGAAGTATCGTTTGCAGATCGTGCAATTTCGTTTACAATTTGTATTCGTGGGAGCATGGAATTGGGATCCGATAGCACAACTGAGGCACTTCTGGGGGCTCTGGGTGTTTAGATTGTGGCCCCAAACCCTACGGGGCGGACCAGGTGCTACAGTACAGTACAGGGAAAACGCTTTTGTCGGAGACCGTATCGGACCAAACCAGCTGGGCGTCATAAATGACAACCGACAAGCTGCATCGGCACTGTGGGATATTGAACGAACAGTGGCAATACGAGATAATAGTAGTACTATATGGTAGTATGAGCCACATCGAATTTTCCTCAACATCACATAAAATCTGCAGTTGGTAGTAGCTTGCTATTGCTAGGATCTATAGGTACGCATAGGCTTAGTTTGGCAATGGCTAGGACCTATAGGTACACTTGAGAATCTTGATTCATCACCGAAGAGACCGCAATATAGTGTAAGATTCTATAGGGAAACATGGATCATATATAGTAGTAGTAAGTGTCAATGAATCGCCATTTGCTGACCAAACCAACAAACTTGAGACACCATCTTTCCTTTTTTGGGTGTGTGCTCTGACCCGCTAGCTAGCAAACGTTTGCTAGCTAGTTCTGTCCTTTGTTTTGGCATCTGTGTTGTTCATTTGGTAGGCAGATCTACAGGAGGCTAGCCACCCCCACGTTGGTATATCTATGTGTTATTCGTTTTTCAGCTAGCATGTGTCCATATTAAAAACAAAGAGTCCATCACAATTTAAAGTCTTCTTATATCTCTAGAGTCAAAGTCAGATCTAAGCCTTTCAAATTATGGTTTAAGTTAGGACCCACTAAATTAATGGCCAGATGTTTCTGATGAATGTGGGATTTTCTAGGCAATTTAAGTTAGGGCCTACAATATTAGGACCCCGATAAGTACCGAACGATCGGTCTGGGGAGGAGTCAGCCCGAACGAAACGTTCCTCCTGGGAGGGGAAAACGAACGAAACGTTTCTCGTTCGGTGGGAAACCGCCCCCAGCACGAACGCCCCCTTCAGCCTTCATGCCAAAAATGGGCCAGAAAAAAGGCCCAGGTTATAGCGCAAACAAAGTTCCAGACTTTCACAGAAAAAAAACAAAACTAAACAATGGGCCACGAATTGCCATGATGTATAACAGTAATAGTTTCCCAAAAACCAGGAATCTGCACCAAACTCTGAAAAATAGCTACCAGAAAAATAGCTACTAAAAAAGCTGGCATTGACAAAATAATAAACTTGCCTTGGTTGCGATACATAGATACCATCCATGGCCATGAGAGTATTATTATTTTTCAAACAAATTGCCATGTTTTGAGAAAATAGTCTTTTGAAAGACCTAAATTTGCCATCTTTAGAAACAAAAGAATGTTATGAATTTGCCATCTTTAAAAAAATAAATTCTGTCATGTTGCATACAAAGAATGAATTTGGCCATGGTCCAAAAAGGTAAAATTGCCATAATGTGAAAGCTACATTTGCCCTGATCGCATAGAACTAGGATTTTGCCATGGTCCAAACAATGAATTTGCCATGGTACAAAAAATGCGTTTGCCATGGTCCAAAAAAGAGAGAAGTTTGACATTGTCTTGAAAAAAGAATTTGCCATGGGGTATACAGTGAATTTGACATGAGCCATAAAGTGAATTTGCCATCACAAAAATTCTAAACACTTTTCTTTGTAAAAAAATGTTATACTCATGGCAAACCTATTTGCGGATGCTATGGCAAAATTGCCATGATCCAATATCAAAATTCCATGGTAGAATAATAGAGTAAGAAATTGCCATGATGTTATAACTAAATTTGCCAAGACCTACCAAAAGAATAATTTGCCATGGTCGAAAAATGACTTAAAATTTGCCATGGTCAATTAACAAAATTTGTCAAGATCTACCAAAAATAATTTTCCATGGTCAATAACTAAATTTTCCATGGTTGAAAAAGGACTTAAAATTTGACATGGCCAATAAACTAAATTTGATATGGTCAATAAACTAAATTTGCCATGGTCAATTACTAAATATTTCATGGTCGAAAAAGGACTTCAAATTTGTCAGGGTTAATTAATAAAATTTGCCATGGTCAATAAACTAAATTTGACATGGTCAATTACTAAATTTTCCATGGTCGAAAAATGACTTAAAATTTGCCAGGGTCAATTAATAAAATTTGCCATGGTCAATAAACTAAATTTGCCATGGTCAATAAACTAAATTAGCCATGGTCAATTACTAAACTTTCCATGGTCGAAAAAGGACTTAAAATTTGCCAGGGTCAATTAATAAAATTTGCCATGGTTAATAAACTAAACTTGCCATGGTCAATAAACTAAATTTGCTATGGTCAATTACTAAATTTTTCATGGTCGAAAATGGACTTAAAATTTGCCAGGGTCAATTAATAAAATTTGTCATGGTCAAAAAAGGACTTAAAATTTGCCATGGTCAATTAATAAAATTTGCCATGGTCAATTACTTAATTTTGTGTTGTTTTATTACCATGGAAACGAAAACATGATTTAATTTGTCATGGCAACAGAAGTTGAGTCGGCATGGCAACATATTTTGCGTTCCCACGGCAACATATTATGATTTTTGCCATGGCTACAAATAATTTAATTTGGCCGACAAAAAAAATTTGAGTTGCCATGGCAACATAAATTTGAGTTTCCCATGGCAAAAACAATTAGCGTTTCTAGTTTCCATCAGTTTAGCATTTTTGCCAAACCTATCAAACAAAACAAAGGCTAGTCATCACAAAAAATCACATTCAGGAGGAGAAAACAAACAAATCGAAATTCCATGCATTTCCAGAGCCGAACTATGGGTTTAAAATTGCCATGACATCTCTACCGCTAAGAAGATTGAACCATAAAGATCTTCTTTGCAAAGATGTCAAACTGTATGAATTTGCCATGGCAATATTGTTGTTTCCCAATCAAAAAACATGGTAAAATTGCAGTCCGGGTGCGTATCAAACTTGCCAGCATTGCAAACAAATTTGCCATCATTTTTAGGGGGGCACAATTTTATCTGTAACTTGCCATGTGCTCTAGAACAAAACCACAAACTGGCAGCCTACAGAAAATGTTGCAGCCATGGGCAAATGGCAAAAACATATATCACATTTGTACCAATTAGCAGGACACAGAAAATCTAGGGCATTCATCCCCTGTAGCTCATACATCGTAGACGAACTGGAGGTGCAGCCATGCGAGATTGAGGAAAACAAATTCAGAGATTCAGAGAAAGGCACTACCTCTGATCGACCTTCAGGGAAGAACGGCTGAGCAGCGGCCTGACCTCCGGGGGAGAAGATGAGGATGAAGTCTGTTGAAATATGGGATGGGCCTAAGGCCCATCTAACAATTTCTGAAAAATCTCTAAGGGCCCATGTAGGTGTCATGACAAGGGGTGGTGGGAAGTTTAGTACCACCCCGGAAGTGGAAGGAGAGTTGGAGTGGTTTATAAGGGATTCTCTCCCTCATGCTATTGGAGCTTCAGAAGAGAAGAAGCCCTCGCGCACTCCTCCTCCGACGCCACGACGCGCCGCGCCACGGGAATGAGCCGAGCCGGAGCTTATTTTTGCCGGTCAGGAACGGAGAGTTTTTGACAGCCGGGCCACGATCTGAGACGTCGGATTGTGGGCTGTTTCCGAACCGACTCGAACGTGGGTTCAGCCCACGTCTCTCCGCCTGGACGCGCATATATATATGCGAGGCGCCGGCCAACCCTAGTAGCTACGAACAGATCGCATCTGCTCACGCGCGCCGCCCCCCTGCCATCGTTCCTTTGCTGCTGCTGCCGCCGGCGACTCCATCCCGTCCACCGCGTACACGGTCGACGGAAGAGCAGGCCTCCGAAACCCCGCCTCTCCAGATTCTGTACGGGAGAGGGGCGATTAGGTTTTTGGGGAGCGTCACGTACGCGACTGCTCGCCTCCGATCGTCTGCTTCGTCCACGTCCGCTTCATCATCGCCATGTCCAACGACGCCGACAAGGCTGCTGCCGACCAGGCTGCTGCTGAGAAGAAGGCGACAGACGATGCCGCCGCCGCCGCTGCTGCTGCTCCGGCCAACTGGCCAATTGGAGGGTATACATCACATATCCCGCTCCTGTTTATTACTGTATTAGCCGTACTACTGTTCCACGTAGATGTATCTACTGTTTGCGTAGTATGGTTCTCTGTGATGGAATATCAGTATGTATTCAGTACCGTTAGTGTCATGATCATGATTTATTCTTGGATTAATTTAGTCGAAAAACTGCCTACTTATTCAGCAAAGTCAGGCGGGCGGCCGGCAGCGGACTGCATCTGCGACCCAGGTGGCCGGGCCGCGCCAGGGCCTCCGCCAGGTTGGCCGTGGTGGTGGTTTTCGGCACGCCGACCTTGTTCGAATGTCGCCACCACCACCGTGGCGTCAGACCCTGAAATCTCCGGCGCCATGCAGCTCCTTCACCATGCCTCCTCTCCGCCGCCGCCGCCGTCGGAACCTTCATTTTCCCCCAAGCTGAGCTCTCCAGCCGGAATCCATGGGAGCACAACCAGGGGGTCTCCTCCGCCTCCTCCCCCATGGCCCCAAGCCACAACATCTCGAAGACGGCGAAGCCCGCCTGACGTCCGCCCGCCTCGCCTCCGCTGCCGCCCGCCTCACCTGCGCCGCTCCTCGCCTGCGCCGCTTCTCGCCTCCGCCGCCTGGCCCCTCACCTCCGCCGCTGCCCGCCACAAATACTCGCAGCCAGCCTCGTCCCCGGTGCATGGCTCACGGCCATGAACGTGTTCTGGGTCGCCGGTGCGACTCCCACAGGAACGATCGCTCCTGAACAGGAGAAGGCGTTCAGGGAGGCCACTGTCGTATTCCTCGGAGCAGTTCTGAGCGTGATCGGAGATAAGCTGGTTGACGCATATTTACATGTGCGGGTTGCCAAGGACTTGTGGGAGGCGCTCGAATCTAAATTCGGGGCCACCGATGCTGGGAGCGAGATGTATGTTATAGAGCGGTTCCACGATTACAAAATGGTCGAGAACCGTTCTGTATTGGAACAAGCTCACGAGATAATATGCATCGCTAAGGAGCTTGAGCTTCTGAAATGCGATTTACCGGGCAAATTTGTCTCGGGCTGTATAATCGCTAAGCTCCCTAATTCCTGGAGGAACTTTGCTACCACTCTGAAACATCAGAGGCGTGAATTCTCAGTAGAGGATGTCATCGGCCATCTGGGTGTTGAGCAGAACTCGAGAGCAAAGGACTCGCACGGAAAAGGGGTCGAAGGAACTTCTGTGGCCAACATGGTGCATCAGAAGAACTTCAATTCCCACAAGCCCAAGGGAAGGAACGGTGTCCAATAGAATACCGACTTTAAGAAGAAGGGTAAGAAGACCTTCAAGAAGAACAAGAAGGGAGATGGCTGCTTCACTTGTGGTTCGGAGGAACATTGGGCCAACAAGTGCCCAAACAAGTTCAAGAAGCCAGCACAGGACTCCAAGTCCGTCAACATGATTGTTGGCAATGATGAGAATGGTGCATCTGGGTACGGTAATTTATTTACTGTTTTTTCAGTGTTTCAGTCCACTGATTGGTGGATGGACACAGGTGCAGGTGTTCATGTGTGTGCTGACATCTCATTGTTTTCTTCTTACCAGGTCACAGGCCACGGGTCCGTATTGATGGGGAATGGCGCGAGTGCTTCTGTTCATGGTGTTGGCACGGTAGATCTGAAGTTTACTTCGGGAAGGATCGTGCAGCTGAAGAACGTGCAGCATGTCCCCGCCATCAAGAAGAACCTCGTTAGTGGCTCCCTTCTGTGTAGAGAAGGGTTTAAGTTGGTATTTGAGTCTAATAAATTAGTTGTTACTAAATATGGACAATTTGTTGGAAAAGGTTATGAGTGCGGAGGAATGTTCCGCCTTTCCCTCGCTGAATTTTGTAATAAAGTCGTGAACAATATTCATTCGAGTGTTAATGAATCTGAAGTTTGGCATTCACGCCTTTGTCACATTAGTTTCGGTGTTATGACGCGGCTAGCCAAGTTGAATTTAATCCCGAGTTTCACATTAGCCAAAGGTTCTAAGTGCCATTCGTGTGTGCAATCCAAGCAACCTCGCAAGCCCCATAAAGCTGCGGAGGAGAGACACTTGGCACCATTAGAACTCATACATTCTGATCTTTGTGAGATGAATGGTGTGTTGACTAAAGGTGGAAAGAAATATTTCATGACGTTGATAGATGATTCCACTAGATATTGCTATGTGTATCTATTAAATACTAAAGATGAGGCTCTACACTACTTTAAAATCTATAAGGCAGAAGTTGAAAATCAACTTGAAAAGAAAATTAAACGAGTCCGGTCAGATCGTGGTGGAGAGTACTTCTCGAGTGAGTTTAATTCCTTTTGTTCGGAACACGGCATTATTCATGAGAGGACGCCTCCCTATTCACCCCAGTCAAACGGGGTTGCCGAACGGAAAAACCGTACTCTAACTGATTTGGTTAACGCCATGTTAGACACATCGGGTTTATCCAAGGCATGGTGGGGGGAGGCGATATTGACAGCATGTCATGTCCTGAATAAAGTTCCAACAAAGGATAATGAGGTCACTCCCTATGAGCAATGGGCGAAGAGAAGGACGACACTCTCGTACTTGCGTACTTGGGGCTGTTTGGCTAAAGTCAATGTGCCGATCCCCAAAAAGCGTAAGCTTGGACCAAAGACTGTGGACTGCGTTAATTTGGGCTACGCTAAGAACAGCGTTGGCTATAGATTTCTAGTAGTGAAATCTGAGGTACCTGACCAGAAGGTCGGTACAATTATTGAGTCTAAGGATGCTACATTCTTTGAGGATGTCTTTCCTATGAGAGATATGCAAAGCACTTCTGGACAGGAATCTGAGGAGACTCCTGAGCCTGCCATTCCTATGGATTATTATGAACAAACCCATGATGAGAATTCTGAGGAGGATGACGAGGAAACCCTTGGTAGGGGCAAGAGACAAAGGACTGCAAAGACCTTTGGTGATGATTTCTTCGTGTACCTCGTGGATGATACTCCCACTTCTATTGCAGAAGCGTATGCATCTCCAGAGGCTGATTACTGGAGAGATGCGGTCCGTAGCGAGATGGATTCCATCATGGCTAACGGGACATGGGAGATCACTGAGCGTCCCTATGGTTGCAAACCACTGGGTTGTAAGTGGGTGTTCAAAAAGAAGCTTAGGCCCGACGGTACGATTGAAAAGTACAAGGCTAGGCTTGTGGCCAAGGGTTATGCCCAGAAAGAAGAAGAGGATTTCTTCGATACTTATTCACCTGTGGCCAGACTGACCACCATTCGAGTATTACTCTCGTTGGCGGCCTCGCATGGTCTTCTCATCCACCAGATGGATGTTAAGACGGCTTTCCTGAATGGAGACCTAGACGAGGAAATCTATATGCAACAGCCAGATGGCTTTGTAATGGATGGTCAGGAAGGAAAGGTGTGTAAGCTGCTGAAATCTCTATATGGCCTGAAACAAGCACCTAAGCAATGGCATGAGAAGTTTAATACAACTCTGACATCTGTTGGCTTCTTTGTTAATGAAGCTGACAAATGTGTATACTATCGCTATGGTGGGGGCGAAGGAGTTATATTGTGCTTGTATGTTGATGACATACTGATATTTGGAACCAGCCTCAAAGTTATTGAGGAGGTTAAGTCATTTCTATCTCAAAACTTTGAGATGAAGGACCTTGGGGTGGCTGATGTTATCTTGAACATCAAGCTATTGAGAGATGATGAGGGTGGGATTACACTTCTGCAATCCCATTATGTTGAGAAGGTTTTGAGTCGTTTTGGATATTCTGACTGCAAACCATCTCAAACACCATATGATCCTAGTGTGCTCATTCGAAAGTTCAAGGGCACAGCTATAGATCAACTGAGATACTCTCAAATTGTTGGTTCACTCATGTACCTAGCAAGCGCAACGAGGCCTGACATCGCATTTGCCGTGAGCAAATTGAGCCGGTTTGTTTCCAATCCGGGTGATGTACATTGGCGTGCTATTGAAAGAGTTATGCGCTATCTGAAAGGTACTATGAACCATGGACTTCACTATACCGGAGACCCGTCGGTACTTGAAGGGTATAGTGATGCGAATTGGATCTCTGATGCTGATGAGATGAAGGCCACAACTGGGTATATCTTTACTCTTGGAGGTGGTGCTGTTTCCTGGAAGTCTTGCAAGCAAACGATCTTAACGAGATCGACAATGGAAGCAGAATTAACAGCATTAGACACATCTGGTGGCGAAGCAGAATGGCTTCGAGATCTTTTGATGGACTTGCCAGTGGTTGAGAAGCCGGTTCCGGCCATCCTTATGAACTGCGACAACCAGACAGTCATTGTCAAGGTGAAGAGTTCAAAGGACAACATGAAGTCCAACAAACATATAAGAATGAGATTAAAAGCTGTCAGAAAATTGAGAAACTCCGGAGTGATAGCGTTGGACTATGTCCAAACAGCTAAGAATCTGGCAGATCCCTTTACTAAAGGGCTATCACGTGTTGTGATAGATAGTGCATCGAGGGAGATGGGTATGAGACCCACATGAGTTGCCATGGTAGTAACCCAACCTATGTGATCGGAGATCCCGTGAAGTAGGACCTGGGAAAACAAGCCAGTGGTGAACTGAGGAGAGTAACTTTACTAACCCACTCCGTTGGAGATGCAACACTCTCGGAAACTGTATGGTAGGTTGACTACTGTCTTAACGTGTTCCAAAGCTTATACAAGCAAGATGCTATCCTACAGAGCGATCTTTGGAGGAACACACCTATATGAGCCCGACTGCTGGTCACAGTCTATAAGATTGGGGTGATCTTTAGTAAGCTCATGAATAGGCCAGGAGTGTGACTTATATGCTCCACCCGAGGGGTCAGCCTTCGGCAGTCTAGTACTGGTTGGACATGAGGCGAAACTTCTTTACGCCAAACTGACAATTCAAGGCATAGTCCATTGTTCAGTTGTGAAGAAGTGTAGCTACTTGTTCTAGGTGAAGCTCAACCTTAACAGGTCTTCACTGAAATACTGGTATATCAAAACAGCAACTGGAACAGAGGACATGATGGGCCCTCGAGATCTGGTGGGGGATTGTTGAAATATGGGATGGGCCTAAGGCCCATCTAACAATTTCTGAAAAATCTCTAAGGGCCCATGTAGGTGTCATGACAAGGGGTGGTGGGAAGTTTAGTACCACCCCGGAAGTGGAAGGAGAGTTGGAGTGGTTTATAAGGGATTCTCTCCCTCATGCTATTGGAGCTTGAGAAGAGAAGAAGCCCTCGCGCACTCCTCCTCCGACGCCACGCCGCGACGCGCCGCGGGTTGCGGGAATGAGCCGAGCCGGAGCTTATTTTTGCCGGTCAGGAACGGAGAGTTTTTGACAGCCGGGCCACGATCTGAGACGTCGGATTGTGGGCTGTTTCCGAACCGACTCGAACGTGGGTTCAGCCCACGTCTCTCCGCCTGGACGCGCATATATATATGCGAGGCGCCGGCCAACCCTAGTAGCTACGAACAGATCGCATCTGCTCACGCGCGCCGCCCCCCTGCCATCGTTCCTTTGCTGCTGCTGCCGCCGGCGACTCCATCCCGTCCACCGCGTACACGGTCGACGGGAGAGCAGGCCTCCGAAACCCCGTCTCTCCAGATTCTGTACGGGAGAGGGGCGATTAGGTTTTTGGGGAGCGTCACGTACGCGACTGCTTGCCTCCGATCGTCTGCTTCGTCCACGTCCGCTTCATCATCGCCATGTCCAACGACGCCGACAAGGCTGCTGCCGACCAGGCTGCTGCTGAGAAGAAGGCGGCAGACGATGCCGCCGCCGCCGCTGCTGCTGCTCCGGCCAACTGGCCAATTGGAGGGTATACATCACATATCCCGCTCCTGTTTATTACTGTATTAGCCGTACTACTGTTCCACGTAGATGTATCTACTGTTTGCGTAGTATGGTTCTCTGTGATGGAATATCAGTATGTATTCAGTACCGTTAGTGTCATGATCATGATTTATTCTTGGATTAATTTAGTCGAAAAACTGCCTACTTATTCAGCAAAGTCAGGCGGGCGGCCGGCGGCGGACTGCATCTGCGACCCAGGTGGCCGGGCCGCGCCAGGGCCTCCGCCAGGTTGGCCGTGGTGGTGGTTTTCGGCACGCCGACCTTGTCCGAATGTCGCCATCACCACCGTGGCGTCAGACCCCGAAATCTCCGGCGCCATGCAGCTCCTTCACCATGCCTCCTCTCCGCCGCCGCCGCCGTCGGAACCTTCATTTTCCCCCAAGCTGAGCTCTCCAGCCAGAATCCATGGGAGCACAACCAGGGGGTCTCCTCCGCCTCCTCCCCCATGGCCCCAAGCCACAACATCTCGAAGACGGCGAAGCCCGCCTGACGTCCGCCCGCCTCGCCTGCGCCGCTCCTCGCCTGCGCCGCTCCTCGCCTGCGCCGCTTCTCGCCTCCGCCGCCTGGCCCCTCACCTCCGCCGCTGCCCGCCACAAATACTCGCAGCCAGCCTCGTCCCCGGTGCATGGCCGCTTCCTCGCCGGCGCATGGGACCTCGTCGCAGTGGCGCTGAGCTTTGGGGTGGCGTTGGGTGGTTGCAGAGAAATGGATAAGGAGATAGAAGACGTTCGCGACAGCTCCTTCCTTTTCCGAACGAAAGAAAAACGAGAGTGGCTGGTTTCACATGCGTTACGATTCGTGTTTTGATCTAGTGGTCTAGAGGTCGTTCGGGAGGAGATGAGAGAAAACGTCACGTTCGGGACTTATTGATTCCGCAATATTAATGGCTAGATGCTTTTCATTAATGTGGATTTTTTAGCCAATTATCTATTTTTTCATCCGTATTGTGCTTTTAATATATAATAGATAGATATATAGATAGATAGAAGATACATAGATATATAGATAGAGTAGAATGGATAGATGGATAATAGATAGAATAGATAGATAGATACATAGACTTTTGAGCGAGTAAAGGTCCAACCCGCCGCCCGACATGTCCATGTGGAGCTTCCACTGGAAGTTTCCATCCTCGATCGCCATTGCTGCCCTATGTGCGCCACCTATATATAAATAACGTATGGTAAGGTCGACAGAGCCATTCCAAGCAATGCATAGCATCCTCAGCAGCAACAACAACACAATCGGCCACAAAATCCCATTGCCATCTCCACTGGAAATGGATTCATCTTTTTTTTTTACGTAACTATGGATTCATCTTCAGCACTGGGCGAGAAAGCACACGTCGTGTGCCTGCCGGCGGCCGCGCAAGGGCACATCAACCCAATGCTCGACGTGGCCAAGATGCTCCACGCCCGCGGCTTCCACGTCACCTTCGTCAACACCGAGTACAACCACGCCCGCCTTGTCCATGCGCAGGGCGCGGCCGCGGTGGCCGGTGTCCCGGGTTTCCGCTTCGCCACCATTCCGGACGGCATGTCATCATCCGACCACAACGTCACGCAGGATGTCCTGTCGCTCTGCAAGGCCATCAAGGAGATCTGCCTTGGGCCCTTCCGCCGCCTCCTTGCGGAGCTCAACGACCCGGCAACGGGCCATCCACCCGTGACCTGCATCATCTCCGACGTCGTGATGGTCTTCTCCATGGAAGCGGCCAGGGCGCTCGGCCTCCCCTACGTCCAGCTGTGGGCAGCCAGTGCCATCAGCTTTGTCGCTCTCCGGCACTACCGCCTCCTCTTCGACCGTTGCCTCGCACCGATCAAGGATTTCAACCAGCTGACGAACGAGTACCTTGACACGCCAGTGGAAGACGTGCCGGGCCTGCGAAACATGAGGTTCAGGGAATTCCCGTCCTTCATACGCAGTCCGGCCCCGGATGACTACATGTTGCATTTCACGCTCGGGATCGTAGAGCGCGCGGTCGGCGCATCGGCACTGATCATCAACACCTTCGACGACCTCGAGGGAGAGGCGGTGGCGGCCATGGAGGAGCTCGGCCTGCCCAAGGTCTACACCATTGGCCCGCTCCCGCTCCTGGCGCCGAGCTCAAACATCAGCATGAGCCTGTGGAAGCAGCAGGAGGAATGCCTGCCGTGGCTCGACGACAAGGAGCCTGGCTCCATCGTGTACGTGAACTTCGGCAGCACCACCATCATGACCGACGAGCAGCTGGTGGAGTTCGCCTGGGGCCTAGCCATGAGTGGCAGGCATTTCCTCTGGATCATCCGTCCCGACCTCGTTAGTGGCGACACCGCGGTGCTTCCCCCGGAGTTCTCGGTCGTAACCGCCGAGCGTGGTCTCGTTGCCTCCTGGTGCCCGCAGCAGCAGGTGTTGAATCACCCGGCCGTGGGCGTGTTCCTGACACATAGCGGCTGGAACTCGACGCTAGATAGCATCCCGTCATCAGCTGGCCATTCTTCGCGGACCACCAGACCAACTGCCGATACCAATGCACTGAATGGGGCGTTGGCATGGAGATCGACAGCGACGTTCGGCGTGACGCCATCGCCGGCCTTATCACGGAGGTCATGGAGGGGGAGAATGGCAAGGTGATGAAAAAGAAGGCGCACGAGTGGAGGGAGAAAGCGGTCAAGGCGACCAAGCCTGGCGGCTCATCTCACCGCAACTTCGAAGAGTTGATCCATGATGTGCTAGCTCCTGCTCCTCGCCACTCTGGGTAAAGAAATAATAGTGTACCTGCTCCAAGGTGTTCTTTTCTCAGTCCCGGTCCACTCTGATGTATTACTTTGTAAGGTCTTTGTGAATAATTAATAAAATGACTGCATGCATCGCCCAGATGCAGAGGCCGGGGTATATCCTCCTTTTCTAAAAAAAAACTGCCTCTTTGCATGCAGTCTCCAAGAATGGTGCCAACAATATAGCATGAGTAGATAATAATGCAAGACAACCAGAGTGACCTATAACACGAGGATGACCTGTGACAGGAAATGTAAATGATAATTCAGCTATGAATTCTGGAAGTAGGACGCCTATATGAACTGTTACCCCAACTGCCTAATCAATGGAGCACCACATAGAACTCAAACATTATATTGGGTTAAGAAACTGCCATATATGAGGACAGTGGATTTTAGAGAACAAGCAAGAAGATATAAGATAATCCTGCTGTCCTCTGATAAGTTTGGATCAAATAACACAATGCAGCTTCCAAGTTTTTTTAGCCAAAAAAAGTAGGGGAGGCCCCTACAGTTTGCCATTTTCTAAACACACAATGCATTGTAAATTTGTAACTGATGAGGCAACACTAAGTAGTTTAAATTTTTGTAAAATGTCATGTTTGCGTATTTTAGCCTAATAACCAACTAAAGGGGACAGGAAAAGATCAGTCTACACTTGTGGCAAATCATAAATAATTCATCACCAAAAAAAATGCCTCTCACCTGCCTGCCGTGCACTGGTCCAGCTCATTGACACACGGCAGCCAGATCTCCGCTCTCCATTGTGCCTTCCCGCACTCCACCCAGCCCTCTTGAAGGTCTGCCTCCTTCCCGTAGCCCTGAAAATTTATGTGCAACCCATTCAAACCCAATGGATGTTAATCTACTCCACTGTATGAAGCAAAACTAGTGCAAGAGACAGAATCCAGATCATCCAATTAGTGAGGGTTTAAATTTCATCTTTACCAAGATAAAACACCTCAGTTCCTGATCTAGGCAGCAAATGTTGGACGCCTCATTGTTTTCTTGATGATCTGGTAACCTTGTTATAAATCCACGGGAGAGAACCCAATGCATCCAGCTGCAGAGTAGCTAGACAAGCGGAAGCCAAAGCACATCATCCTCGACAACATCGAAATACAACCAGGGACCTAGGGTTCTAAGGAGTGAGCAAACCAAAAAGGTAGCAGTACCTTCATAGTGAGAATCGGCTTCTTACCCAGAGTACAGGAGGACCAAAGAGGAGAGTGAAGTAAAAGAAGAAACATGTGTAAGCACTTGATTGACGCCAACCTTAAGAGGCTTGTTATTTACCAGCCATTGTATTTTTAGGATATGGTAGTACATCTACAGAAATGGTACTACTGCATTATTCACATTTGAGTCAGTTGTCCGGAGAGCTGCTGCCAACACAGGGGAAAACTGATTTTTTTTCGAAAAGGAGGATTACCCCCGGCCCCTGCATCGAAACGATGCATGCAACCATCTTTATTCAGTTATTCAACAGAGTCTGACAAACTAAATACAAAGATCAACTCAAAGCCACCTTCGAGGCGAACAAAGTCGCTATACCTACAAATATAAAGATGTGCCCTGACCGCATCAACGGACACCATCTAATCCAGTGGCCTCAAGAAGCCGCCCGCCTGGCAAGCTGAGAGCACCAACCGGTCTAGGCGTCCCAGAATGCGCACCGCATGCGCACGCTCTAGGATCCGCCGCCACCATCTTTCGCCGTCCCATCTTCAGGAGGGATCATTGCATAGACCATGCCAGGCCCACCGGCCGTCGACGTCAGAACGACGCCACCAGCCTGCGCGAGTCCATCAAACCGCGTCCAACGCCGAGACTCCACTGCTCCATGCCGCCGAGACCCGTCGTCTTCAATGCGGTAGATACAATACCGCTCCACCTGTTGGCCCCTCCAGTGAACCTCTGCTCCAAAACAATGTCCTCAGGTGGAAAAACGGCACCATAGTCACCGTCATCATCCGATCCGGGAGACCCAGATCTAGGGTTTCCCCCGGAACAGATGCCCCCTGGAGGAAGAGGGGCACGCCATCTGCACCTGCCAACAAACCCAAACGGTGCCCGCCATCACAAAGCTCTCACGGCGACGCCTTCAGGAAGGACACAACGCTTAGAGCGTCGTCGCCGCACACCGCAGTTAGGGTTTTTACCCGAGAAACAGTGAGGTGGGAAGAGGTAGGGCGGACCCGAACGACGTCTCCAAGAAGAATATCGGCGCCCGCGGGCGTCGGCGTCGTCGTGGCCAGCCAGAACCGACTAGGGAATTATCCCGATCTGGATCCCCACCTCCCGCTCCACCCACAAACCGGTGAACGGCTAGCTAGCCAACACGACCAAGTCCGGCGAGATTTGAGCGCACCTAACCGGGACAGTAGGCAGCGGACAAAACGGCGTTGTCTGCCGCTGGGGCATCGCTGCCACGGCCCGAACCCGCCGGTGGTCCGCCGGCCGCCGAAGCTGACCTCCGGCAGCCCGCCAGCCCCGCCGCGCCACCGGACGGGGCAGCCTCGCCAAAGGGACCGCCGTCCAATGATCCATGGATCGCAGTCGCCGCACCAGCGTTGGGCAGCCGGAGAAGGGCCTCTCCGTCGCCTTCCTCGGAGCCATCCGGACTTTGTCGGAGGGCGCCTTAGGCGGTGGCGAGGGGAGGAAGGTGCGGCGGGGGGAGGAACGGGTGCCGGGTGAGGTGGCGGTGGAGGAGGGATCTGGCGGCGACGCTAGATCGCGAGGCGAGTCGCGAGTCCCTTGTAGTCGCGAGTCTCCCGATCCGTTTTTCACAGAGGACATCTTGCTACGTGTGTGCTCCTTAAAAAATGGGAGAGATTTTCACTTACCGCCTCTGCACCAACTACGGATGCATACAACCATTTTAGTATGAGTACCGAGATAAACATGGTCCTCAGAAATTTTTAAATGAGTATCAAGATATTTCTTGATGAGTGGTTCCACCACACACAGTGACGTAGCCAGGCCCCAGGCTACCGGGGCCATGGGCCATGGCCTGGGGCGTAGCTAGGAAGTCCTTTGTATACTGTAGACAAATTTGACACTGTAGCAACCATAATTACTGTAGCTAAGAAGGTTGGCCCGGGGCGTGGCCCAGACCTGGCTACGCCACTGACCACACATCAAGCTTGATTCTCAATAAAATAGGGAAAAAACCCTGTGCATCACCTGTCAATTTTAGGAATTGAACTCGGGTCGTTAGGCTGCACAACAGCATGCCCAACCACTGAGACTGATATAAGCTGGTAAAACATGAATTGCTTTCACAACAGTTAATCTCTAAAGCAAAGATATTCTAAGAAGAACAAAGGTTTCCAGCTTACAACAACTAGACCAAGCCACCAACAAACTAGATCAAAACCGCATCCTCACAGTGATCAACATATTGTGGTCTTCGTCCCAAAAGAGATAAGGATCCACAACAGTCATTCAAAGGCCGACGGAAGGGTCCCTGGAGGACGGCGGGAGCCTCGCTATCTACTTCCACTAGCCGTCCCGCACCCCATTGCTCCCCGCCTCCTCCATCGCAGCGCCTCTTCTTCCTCTCGTTGCTCTCACTCTTCTCTCTATGTTTCTCAAGAGCACACAAGTACACACCCGCGCACACACATGGACCAAGGGAGAAACCGACTGCTAGCTTTGCCAAGAGGGTCTGCTCCTTGGTGAACACAATAGTGCTCCATTTTTCTGTGCAGCCCTCACGGCCTCACTTTTTCATTGACTCAAAGTAGTATTTATTATATACACAAGGTTTAGGCATTCCTGCCATGCACTTCACGTCACCACTTGAGCCACTACTCCACTAGTTTCTCCATGATCCACATGACTCTGCATGCAGCTAACTAACTTGACTCAGCTCGGCCACTACCCCGACCAAGCGAACTCTATGCACCTAACTAACTACTCCCTCCGTCCCATAATATAAGACGTGAGTAAATTGAATGTAATAAGGTCTTATATTGTAGGATGGAGGGAGTAGATAATATCCAAGTACATGCATGCACCACCGCAGCTTCCCACCACCAACGGCATCTCACCAAGCTGCCGCATCACACGGCCCTCAGCATCTCCCATGCATGCCTGCACAGGAACCTCTCCTAGAATGGCTCTAGCCACCACGACCTGACCAAAACCAACTCCCGGACTCACTCCAGTACACACTTGACTCAACGACCCAGCCATCTCTAGACCACTAACATGCAATGCACACATGCACGTACACACATGTCAAGATTAATTCTAACAGCGGCTCTCTCCAATCCGTCGTTCCGCCTCTGTCCTGACCATCGACATCAGCATCGCCGGTGTCGCCGCTGCCGGTGCTGCCGTGGTGCCCGAGGGATCCAACCGTTAGACGGCGTCCAGCGGCTTATCGGCCACCACAAGCGGGATTTGGCCAAGCCAAGGAGCGTCGGGAGTGGAGTGGCGGCGCCGGCGATGCCATACTGCTCAGAAGAGCTTTGGTCGGTGAGCCATATTACTTGAAATTTTTATTAGAGTGGGATTACTTGGTTGTTCGAACATATGTGGAGTGTGTTCATGCGTACTGCTCAAAAGAGCTTTGGTCATATTTCTCAACCAAATGACTCTGTCACAGTACAACAACCTTGAGAAAATTAATTTGCATTTTTCATAAATGCATGAGTTTGGGTTGTAAAAATATAATTCTGATAGTGAATATACTACTATCTGATAACAACAATCTTTTGATGAGTGTTTTGGAGATAATGCTGCTCTGCTTCTCCATTCGTATTAATTTTACGTTCATCAAGTCTTATATGTACTAGAGATGATGCAAACAAGCTCCTTGATTCTCAGGCCTACAGAAGATACAATTATATATCGCAGGCTTGCCACTGGTTTTGCCTTGCTTGAGTTAATTCTTCTCCGGCGTTTTGCGTATTTTAACTGAGGTCCAAAATTTGGTGTGTTCCCGCGAGAGACAGGGCGAAACCTAACGCGCCACCACCCCAGCCCCCTCGCTTCTCCACCTTCCCCTCGCCGCCGCCGGGCGAAGCCCGGCCGGCGTCGGCGGCGGTGGGGATCTCCTTCCTCCTCTCATGATCTACTGCAGCGTGGGCGCGGCACCTTGGCGGGGACGCCTCGTTCTGGGCGCAGGGCGTGGTGGCGGGGCTGCGTACAGTCGCGCCGGTGGCGGGATTGGGCGGCAGCTGCGCGGCGGCGTGGTGCGGGGCGGCGGCGGCCAAGTCCGGCAGGCAGGCGGCGGCGTACGGCGAGATGTCCAGCGGCGCGGCTAGGGCGTCTGATCTAGGCCCAGATGGGCTTTGGCGGGCTGCACATGCTGTTGTCCTGTATCTTCCATGCTCCATCAATGGCAAACTGCTCCTTGGCTCGACCCGCAACACGAGGACGTCGGGGGCTCCGGCCCTGGGCGTGGCGGTGGTGGCCACCTCCTTCGCCGGAGGTGGTCGCCCAGCTGGTTGTGGCATCACACATCCAGTCCCGGCGCCGAGTGGGAAGACGATGCTGCCGGTGAAAACCGTGCTATTACTCCGGTCATGGCGGGCGATGGCGGCGTTTTCGCGTCATTATCTTGATGAAGACATCGCCACTGCAGCTATCGTCGACTCGCTTGCACTGCTCCGGGTGAAAACCTAGACCCGGGGTTCCCGGATCGGACGATGGCGGCGCTTTAGGCGTCGTTCTCCCTCATGGGGGCATTGTCTTTGGAGCAGCGGCTGGATGGAGGAGACAAGTGGTGGAGCGGTTATTCATTTACCACATCAAAGACGGCGGATCTCGGCGGCGTGGCGCAGTGGAGATTCGGCGTCGCACAGATGGACTCGCGCAGGAGGAGGACGATGTCTGGCGTCATGGTGGCGTCGATGGCAGAGAGGCCTGGCAAGGTCGGTGCGTTAGATTCTGCTCTGAAGATGGATTGGTGGAAGATGGCGGCGACGATACATGAGAGTGCGTCGGACCGGTTTGTGCCCCAAACGCAGTATGTGGCTTGGTTGGGGTCTCCGGCTTTAGATGTTAGGCATTTGTGCGATGTCTATTTGGTATTAGGCTAGGACTATTGGCACCCATTTATCAATTGGATAGGAGTAGCGACTGATGTTGCTAAGATGGTGGCTTCAGACTACCTGATGTACTACTTTGTAAGGTCTTTGTGAATAATTAATAAAATGGTCCAGATGCAGAGGCCGGGGGTAATTCTCCTTTTCTAAAAAAATACTTACCTTCAATTGCAGCTTTTATGTTGTATATGTGATTTTTTTAGGAAAAACTTTCAATCTATTCATCTTCAATCATGGCAGTACAACGAACACCAGAAATAATAAAAATTACATCCAGATCCGTAGACCACCTAGCGACGCCACTACAGGAACCAGCTAATTTGCCGTCTGCCATAGCAGATGGCAAAGGACCAGTCCACCGACGGCAAACGTCTTTGCCGTCTGCCACGGACGGCAAACACTTCCGGCACTGAAAGTCACGGCAATGACTTTGTTTGCCGTCTGCGTAAAAACAACTGACGGCAAAGAAGTTTGCCGTCCGCTTTCCTGGCCAAGCTGACGGCAAAGATCATGGACGGCAAAGAATAGCGGTTAGCCCCGTTAGGTGGCTAACGGCAAACTTTGCCGTCTGCCGGCGGACGGCAAACTTTGCCGTCAGCCCTATGACGTCAGCAGACCCGTGGCTAACCGTCACTTCTGCGTAGTCTTTCCCGTCTGCTGGCAGACGGCAGAATGACCAAATGGTCAGACCTGATGCTCCCAGGTTGAACAGGTTGCTGCCATGTGGCACCTTTGCCGTCCGCCTACCGACGGCAAAGGTCTTTGCCGTCGGCTGGCAGACGGCAAAGTGCCTGTATTGTTACTGTTTTGTCTGTTTTCTGTTATATCCCTGCATTTTCAAAAGACATATATGATATATATAGTTTCAACCTCAAGCATAGCCCATGTATCCAACATCTAGCAGTCCATCGAATGTAAGAGAACACATAGGGTATTAAAAGATCCAATACATACATAGTTCCACGGAGTTCATCCATATATACATACATAGTTTCACATTGTTCATCAATACAAATCAAAACAAAAACTAAACACTAGCAGTCCATCAATGCCTGCTTCCATGAAGTGAATCAAACCTGCAAAAATGGGAGTAAGAAAGTTAGAAGAAGAAGAAGAAGAAGAAGACTAGAAGAAGAAGAAGAAGAAGAAGACTAGAAGAAGAAGAAGAAGAAGAAGAAGAAGACTAGAAGAAGAAGAAGAATAAGAAGAAGAAGAAGAAGAAGAAGAAGAAGAAAAATAATTAGCAGAGACACCACAATTTGTAGATTTTCGGTCGGCCATAGATAGCACTTTGCCAAAGGTACGAAAGCAATACCCGTTGATGTCGTATTTCTCAAATGAACGGACCTTATAGTCAAAACCATTAGCGGCTTGTCTCAATTCGGCGTCCATAGACTCTGAATTAGCCTACAAAAGTTTAATACGAAAGGATTGTTGCATTAGCCGCAAATTAGACCAAGAAATGAAATGGTCTATTAATGGTGTAATTACCGTTTGTTTGAACCAAGAGATGAAACCGGGATAGCCGCCTCCATGCTTTGCCAGAAGCTCATACTCTTCGATGGAATCCTTTTGGATCACCGCTCCATCCGAGAATTTGGCGATGTATCGACTGTATCAAATATCCGGGAATAAGAGCTGTTCAAAGGAATTAGAAGTTGCGAAACAATGTACCGAGAACTTACTCGATGTACGGCCGCACTTCTGTTAGGTTGTTGAAGATATACAACGAAATGGTCCGCCATTCTTCGACATCCAACACTATTGCTTTCGAAGCACCGGCTGGTGCGAGCTTCCCTTTGAATAGACTGAGGTTGGATCCACCTTTTTTAGGGTCGCCAGCATTGTACCGAGGCTTCGGATTATGCAAATGACGATTTTTGGCTTCGTAGTGTGCTGTCACGAAGTTTGCCGCCTCCTCAGTAATGAATGCATCGGCCATCGATGCTTCAATTCTACGTTTATTTTTACATTTTGCTCGAAGCGCCTTCTGCATCCTCTCAGTTGCATAGCACCAACGATTTTGCACGGGGCCCCCCAATCTTGCCTCGGTCGGGAGATGTAAAATCAAATGTTGCATTGGATTAAAGAAGCCCGGTGGAAAGATCTTCTCTAACTTGCAGAGCAACTCCGGCGCAAACTTTTCCATGTCATCTATCACGGCAGGCGATAGTTCTTTCGCACAAAGAACACGGAAGAAATAGCTCAGCTCTGTCAGTACTAGCCATTCATCCTCAGGGATAAAGCCACGCAAGATGGATAACGTGGACAATTCGAAAGGATGGCGGTTATAAATATGCAAAGACGTGCATATTTATAGATGCCGCCCTTTCGAACGGGAGACGCATACTGGTCACGCATACTGATGATTGAAGACACCTATAGCTAGCAAGTTTCATCGGCACGAAGACCGGAATGGAGCAAATTAAGGGGGGAGGAGGAGATGTCATTTGTGCTCACCCACGAACGCAGGGGAGCTCGTCAAACGCACGGGGAGGTCGTCGAACACCAGACCCTCGCAGCGACGAAACAACTGCACATTTAAATCCACCCGATCAACACGAATATTCAATCCCGATAAAAAATCTATATATATATATATATATATATATATATATATATATATATATATATATATATATATATATATATATATAACTACTTTTCTTTTTTTTTCTATTCTCCTCTATTCCTTCTTCTTCTCCTCTTTTTCTTCTTCTTCAGACCATCTTCTGTTTTTCCTCTTCTTCTCCTCTTCTCCTCTTTTTCTTCTTCTTCCTATACTTCTCCTCTTCTTCTTCTCCTCTTCTTCTTCTCCTTCTTCTTCTTCTTTTCTTCTCCTCCTCCTCCTCCTCTTCTTCTTCTTCTTCTTCTTCTTCTTCTTCTTCTTCTTCTTCTTCTTCTTCTTCTTCTTCTTTTCTTCTCCTCCTCTTCTTCTTCTTCTTCTTCTTCTTCTTCTTCTTCTTCTTCTTCTTCTTCCTTCTTTTTTTTCATCTTTCTTCTTCTTCTTCTAATTATCTAAACCTAAACCTAAACCTAAACCTAAACCTAAACCTAAACCTAAACCTAGCACTAACCTAAACCTAGCACTAATTAACCTAAACCTAAACAGCAAAAAACAGAAACAAAAACAGAAAAAAAAAACTCACCTTGGAGGAGGGCCGCGGTGGTGGAGGGCCGGCGCAGGGAGGAAGGCGGCGCCGCAGTGGTGGAGAAGGGCCGCGGGGAGGGGGGCGGTGCCGCGGCCTGGCTCCGGCGGTGGGGCATCGTGGGGCTCGCCGCGGCCTGGCTCCGGCGGTGGGGCGTCGCGGGCGCAGGGGCCGGGGGGCGGGGCGGGCGCAGGGGCCGGCGGCGGTTCTGGGCGGCGTCGGGAACGGCGGGGCTGGGGCGGTGGGTGGGGTGGGTGAGGTGGGGGGAGAGAGAGAGGGGGGGAGAGAGAGAGGGGGGTTACGGTCGTTAGATAGGCATCCTCTTTGCCGTCTGCTAGCAGACGGCAAAGAGCAAAAAAGCGGACGGCAAAGAGCAAGCGGACGGCATCCAGCCCATTCATCTGACCTAGCCCGCTCCACGGTCCAGTGGGGCCCAGCTGGTCTCTTTGCCGTCTGCCTTTAAGCCCTTTGCCGTCTGCCCGTCTGCTGGCAGACGGCAAAGAATGCACTGATGGCAAACTATATCTTTGCCATGAGTCCGCTCTTTGCCGTCTGCTTTTTGTAAGCGGACGGCAAATACCTTCTGTGCCGTCCGCTAGCAGACGGTAAAGAACTGGCTGATGGCAAATTCTCTGATTCCAGTAGTGCTACAAGCACTGAAGCGAGCCGAAGGCGCGCCGCCATCATCGCCCCTCCATCGCCGGAGTCGGGCACAACTTGTTGTAGTAGACAGTCGGGAAGTCGTCGTACTAAGGCCCCATAGGACCAGCGCACCAGAACAGACACACTCTGGAACTCATGTTGCAGTTCTATTTACACCAGAATGTGTTAAATAGAAGCTTGTTCTATATTAATTTTTTAATCCAGAACTGCGACGGTGGATTCATGTTAACACTATTTTCTTAGCTCCCTGTAGTTCCCTAATACTTTCTGATGCCATGGTGCAATATTAATCCTCCCGTTTCTATGAGATTTTGATCAAATTGCGGATATGTCAGCTATACCGTCAGCTGGTGAATGCTTCATATCAGCTCAGGCTGAGGTGGCTCTTGAGTGTGCACAACTGCCCCAAAATAAGTAGTTCATCTCGCGCATCATTTTCTAATTCGTGTATGTTATCGTTCCTTTCCAATTATTCACATGAAGCTCTAGGCCCTAGCCCATCTCTTAATTTTATGCTTTCTATTTAATTCCGATCTCTCTGCCATTACACAAGACATTGAGCCTATATCATGAGTAGGTGCGTAACTTTTTTGCTTATAAGAGGCCTGATATATTGTCATTCAGTGAGCTGTTTCCGCTCAGTAATGCATCCTCATAAGAGGTGGAGAGTATTTATTCTGAGGACGGAGCAAGAATTATATTTACCTTTCATGGCAGAAAATTATCTTAGAATTTTGTATAAAAGAATCTGACTGATGTTACTCTCTGTTCTATTATAATAAAGACATAGGATGAGTATTTTAGAAAACACAAATACACAACAATGATCTATGATTACGATAATATAATGCTACTTTTATGACAATGTTCTATGATTATGACAGAGCTACTTTATGTACCACCTTAAACAAAACTTTTGTGAACATGATTTCTTTCATATGAATTTCAATATTAACATGTAAGTGATCTTGCTGGATGCACTATGTTTAATAAATTCAAGGATAATTCATCATACAACTTCATAATATAGAAAGAATGATGTGTTCACAAAATTTAATTGAGACGGGAGGGCACGTGCAAGCTTACTAGTAAATAAAGACATGTGAGTTTAGTCCTGCATATTTCCCTGGTGAGGCTCATCGTCAAAGTCGGAGCTGTCGGTTGCTTGCGCGTGTGGCCATCCGGTGGCATGTGCCGTCGTGGCTTCTATGCAGCTGTTTGCGGGTTGGCTTCGAGGTTGGAGCTTTATGGTGAAGTCGGAGTCGCTCGTTCGAGGCAGCCGGTGATGACGATGACGCTTGCGACTCCTCGGCGAATGCCTTTCTTCTTTGCAGCTTTGTGTCCCATGTCGGTGGCCAGGTTGGCCGGTGGTGCCCATGTCATGTGGGTTGAGTTGTATCGGTTTTAGCCCGGTTTTCCGTCAATTAACCGGGCAATTCTCTCCTTCTTAATCAATGAAAATGGCAAATCTTTTGCCTCGTTTCAAAAAAAAAAAAAAGACATGTGAGTTTTTTTTTCTTTTTCTTTCCTTTTCTTTGTGATTTCAGTAACATAAAATGATATCCCCTGACCACATGTGTCGTCAATGGAGATTGAGTAAAGACCTGGCACGAACTGCAAGGCGACAAAATCAAATCGAAACCTTATTCAACACACATGCCTGCTTGCAAACATGAGCACCCGGATCTGAACACGTTCGTCAAGTGAGTAATGTCGATCATTTTTTCCGAGTCACGCAAAACGATACAGTTACTTACTATTATGTCTCCGGTGCATCTGTCCATGTGCGGCAATTTTGATGTGCCGTTCTTCCATCTGTCGGATCCCCTGTCATATTTTTAAATCATATTTACTAGCCAATTTATGTGAATTTCATATAAGTGTGTAGAACTTATGCAACGTAAAAACCCATTGTCCAGTCTCTGAAGTGCTCGACTCACTTGCCCTCGATCTGAACTTTGTGGTGACGGTTATGGATGGTCTGGTGGCGCTAGCTCATGGTTGCATCCCAAAAACATTAATTATTACTCTCTTATAGACAGACAAAAGATAATAGCAGAGGAACTGCACATTCTCAACGTATATGCACCCCACATTTGATAAATATTCCCAAAATTCAGCATGGCATGGTGTTGCACAACTTCGAGAGCAAAGTCGGCAAGAATTTTACTAATTTTTCCTCGAGAAACTCAAAGTCAACCCATGCTACGCACCATGTGTCAGGGGAGGACGAGAGCTCAACAACAGTGGTGAGCCCGACAAGCGCTCATGCTTAGTATGTCACCATGCTTCTAGCTATTGTATTGTATCACTGTATTCTACACTAAACATGGGCGTGATGTTTGCTGTCATGCTACCTGCGGTACCGGTGCTTCATCAAGTTCTCCACCGAGCACCGAGCACATGTGCCCTCTTTCCGGGTGCCTCGTATTCCCTAATGCTTTGACTTTGACATCCTCATCCTCTGCCCTTCTCGTCTCTCCGTGTTACCACCACCTTTGGCTAAACGATGTGGTATATATCACTAGTACAAAACAGGGCATTGGTCTAGGCCAGATCAGAGTAACAGTCCCGGTTCTGTTACGAATCGGGACTAATGCAGTCCCGGTTCTGTTACGAACCGGGACTAATGCGTGCATCAGTCTCGGTTCGAGCGGCCAGGACGCCGGCCGGGTCTCGGCAGGCACCAGTCCCGGTTCGGCTGGGACCTTTAGTCCCGGTTCCAGCCACCAACCGGGACTAAAGGGCCTCGCTCCTGGCGCAACCCCTTTAGTCCCGGTTAGTGTCTGGAACTGGGACTAAAGGTCAGTCTTCAGTCCCGGTTCTAGCCACGAACCGGGACTAAAGAGATGCCTATATATATGCTCTCCCCTGCCCGCTCACTCCTCTGTTTTTTGGCCGGCCGGTGTGGGAGGTGTGTGCTGCTCTGCTCTCACCTCCTATGCACATGAGGTGTTCGATGAAATGCCCGAGTCACACTTAAGCTTTCTCCTCTCCAAGCTCGACCTTCCAGCTCCATTTTTCCCAAGATTTGTCTAGGTTTGGCGGTGCACCAACTACACAAGTGTTCTAAAAGGTTAGCAACTTCATCGTTTCATCTCTCACTGCTAGTTTAGCTCATTTCAAATACTGTAGAAGCAGAGTGGTTTGTGGGTTTTAGTGGAGGAGTGTATGTGGGAGTTCTTTTGATTTAGATGCACAATTTGAGCTGAAATTAACTTCTTAGAGTCTGCACATGTGTAGGGTGCCGTCCCCGTTCCCGTCCTCACCGCCGTCGATCGCCCGCGCCGATCTCGTCGCCGGCACCACCGTGGTGAGCCTCTTGTTCTTATCTTCTTTTTAAAAGAAAAAAATTCTTACTTGTATGATTTAGATAGATACTTGTATAATTTTCTTACTTTTATTATTGTTTGTTATTATATAGTGCCATGACTTTGGTATCCGCCCCCGTCGGCCCTCGTCCTGTCTATGATTCGGATGTGGTATATTATGATTTGTTTCATTTAGTGTTTATGACAATTATGCCGACCAACGTGACATAGATGTTTTTATCTAGGAGGTATGTGAACCGGAAATTCCAACCGACCCTCTTGTCGAGAGGTTAAATTTAGTTGAAAAAGAAAACAATTACTTGAAGAAAAAATTGAAAAGAATTGAGGAGGAGAAGATGGAATTGGAGTTGCATGTTGCCGATGTCGTCGATGATCACAAGATCAAGATGGATGCAATGCGCTTGAAGATTAGAAAGATTAGAAAATATGCCATTCATAATAGGGCTTGGTATCATTATGCCGTTGGATCAATTGTTACCTTAGTTGCGATTATGATCGCATTTGTTGTTGTTTTTCATAGTTTCAATGTATGTTTTAATTAGATGCTCTAGAGAGCTATATGTTGTTCTATGAGAACTATATATGTATGAACTTTATGTATTTATTTTTTCAGTAATAACATTTGATCACTACTGTACTTTGGTTTTAATGTGATGATGAACTTGTATTAATTTAGTCACTTCTCTATTCATGATGTTCTGTAATGGTTTTTGATACACTTAATTATATAATGCACGCAGATGAACCGGCAATGGATGTACGGTGACCGACGCACCTCCGAGTATCTTGAGGGCCTGCATAAATTTCTCGAAGTGGCTGAGGCAAACAAGCAGAATGGTTTTATGTATTGTCCATGCCTTGTCTGTGAGAATACGAAGGATTACTCTAACTTGAAAACCCTTCACGTCCACCTGCTTGAGAAGGGTTTCATGCCACACTATAATGTTTGGACCAAGCACGGAGAAAGAGGGGTTATGATGGAAGAGAATGAAGAAGAAGAGGATGATGACAACTATCCCCCTGAATACGGTGATACTGCAACGGGGGAAGCTGAAGATCAAGAGGAACCAGACGATGTGCCCGATGATGATCTTCGCCGGGTCATTGTTGATGCAAAGAGACAATGCCAAAGTGAAAGGGAGAAGTTGAAGTTCGATCGCATGTTAGAGGATCACAAAAAAGGGTTGTACCCAAATTGCGAAGATGACAACACAAAGCTCGGTACCACACTGGAATTGCTGCAATGGAAGACAGACAATGGTGTATCTGACAACGGATTTGGGAAGCTACTGAAAATAATGAAGAAGAAGCTTCCAAAGGATAACGAATTGCCCGACAGTACGTACGAAGCAAAGAAGGTTCTATGCCCTCTAGGATTGGAGGTGCGGAAGATACATGCATGCCCTAATGACTGCATCCTCTACCGCGGTGAGTACGAGGATTTGAACGCATGCCCGGTATGCGGTGCATTGCGATATAAGATCAGACGAGATGACCCTGGTGATGTTGAGGGCGAGCGCCCCAGGAAGAGGGTTCCTGCCAAGGTGATGTGGTATGCTCCTATAATACCACGGCTGAAATGTCTGTTTAGAAACAAAGAGCATGCCAAGTTGATGCGATGGCACAAAGAAGACCGTAAGAAAGACGGGAAGTTGAGAGCACCCGCTGACGGGTCGCAGTGGAGAAAAATCGAGAGAAGGTGGGGGGACTTTGCAGGCGACGCAAGGAACGTATGGTTTGGTTTAAGTGCAGATGGCATTAATACTTTTGGGGAGCAGAGCAGCAATCATAGCACCTGGCCCGTGACTCTATGTATCTATAACCTTCCTCCTTGGTTGTGCATGAAGCGGAAGTTCATTATGATGCCAGTGCTCATCCAAGGCCCTAAGCAACCCGGCAACGACATTGATGTGTACCTAAGGCCATTAGTTGAAGAACTTTTACAGCTGTGGAATGGAGAAGGTGTACGTGTGTGGGATGAGCACAAACAGGAGGAATTTGACCTACATGCATTGCTGTTTCTAACCATCAATGATTGGCCTGCTCTTAGTAACCTTTCAGGACAGACAAACAAGGGATACCACGCATGCACACACTGTTTAGATGATACCGAAAGTATATATTTGGACAAATGCAGGAAGAATGTGTACCTGGGACATCGTCGATTTCTTTCGACCAACCATCTCTTAAGAAAGAAAGGCAAGCATTTCAAAGGTGAGGCAGATCACCGGAAGAAGCCCGCCCTCCGTATTGGTGATGCCATACTTGATATGGTCAAGGATTTACATGTAATCTATGGAAAGGGTTCTGGCGGACAATCTATTCCGAATGACGCTGAGGGACGCGCACCCATGTGGAAGAAGAAATCTATATTTTGGTACCTACCCTATTGGAAAGACCTAGAGGTCCGGTCTGCAATCGACGTGATGCACGTGACGAAGAATCTTTGCGTGAACCTGCTAGGCTTCTTGGGCGTGTATGGGAAGACAAAAGATACACCGGAGGCACGGGAGGACCAGCAACGTGTGCACGAAAAAGACGGCATGCATCCAAAGCAGTATGAAGGTCCTGCCAGCTACGCTCTTACCAAAGAAGAGAAGGAAATCTTCTTTGAATGCTTGCTCAGTATGAAGGTCCCGTCTGGCTTCTCGTCGAATATAAAGGGAATAATAAATATGGCAGAGAAAAAGTTCCAGAACCTAAAGTCTCATGACTGCCACGTGATTATGACGCAACTGCTTCCGGTTGCATTGAGGGGGCTTCTACCGGAAAACGTTCGATTAGCCATTGTGAAGCTATGTGCATTCCTCAATGCAATCTCTCAGAAGGTAATCGATCCAAATATCCTACCAAGGTTAAAGAATGATTTGGTGCAATGTCTTGTCAGTTTTGAGCTGGTGTTCCCACCATCCTTCTTCAATATCATGACGCACGTCCTAGTTCATCTAGTCGACGAGATTGCCATTCTGGGTCCTATATTTCTACACAATATGTTCCCCTTTGAGAGGTTCATGGCAGTCTTAAAGAAATATGTTCGTAACCGTGCTAGGCCAGAAGGAAGCATCTCCATGGGCCATCAAACAGAGGAGGTCATTGAGTTTTGTGTTGACTTTATTCCTGACCTTAAGCCGATTGGTCTCCCTCAATCGCGGTATGAGGGGAGACTGACTGGAAAAGGCACGCTAAGAGCGGATGCAATAATATGTAGGGACGGGCATTTTTGGGCTCGAGCACACTACACAGTTCTACAGAATTCTACCTTGGTGACCCCGTATGTCAATGAACACAAGAATTTTCTGCGCTCCAAACACCCGGAGCAGTCTGACGACTGGATTACATGTGAACACATCAGGAATTTCGGCAGTTGGTTGCAAACACATCTCATGGGTAACAACATTGTTGGAGATGAGCTGTACTCGTTGGCCAGGGGACCATCTTCGACTGTATTGACTTACCAAGGGTATGAGATAAATGGGAATACATTTTACACGATCGCCCAAGATCAAAAGAGCACCAACCAAAACAGTGGTGTCCGCTTTGATGCAGCAACCAACAGGGGAAAGGACACATATTATGGTTACATAGTGGACATATGGGAACTTGACTATGGACATGATTTTAAGGTCCCTTTGTTTCGGTGCAAATGGGTCAATCTGTCAGGAGGTGGGGTACAGGTAGACCCGCAGTACGGAATGACAACAGTGGATCTCAACAATCTTGGGTACACAGACGAACCATTCGTCCTAGCCAATGATGTGGCGCGGGTTTTCTATGTGAAGGACATGTCTACCAAACCGAGAAAAAGAAAAGATAAGGAAGCGAATACATCATACGATGAGCCAAAGCGCCACATAGTTCTTTCAGGGAAAAGAGACATCGTGGGAGTGCAGGGCAAGACAGACATGTCTGAAGATTATGAAAAGTTTCATGAAATTCCTCCCTTCAAAGTGAAGGCTGACTCAAGCACCTTGTTAAACGATGAAGATTATCCATGGTTACGTCGCAATAAGCAAGGGACACACGCGAAGAAAAAGTGAAGACTTTCTCTCCACAACTATTCTGATGATGACTTTGATCTAGAATATCCCTGCAGTTACATGTCAAGAAATGAAATGCCTTTTGTAACATATGAGTTTTCGTCCGAAACCGTGATACTTCGAAAGAGATTGTCCATTTTGTACACGAAGTGCATCCAGTTTTTGCCGTAAACCTCTCAACTTTTTAGCACATGCTATGTGGGTGAAATGATGATACCATGCCAACTTTTAACCTTTTCAGAGTTCATTTGTACTGCTTTTCAATTTCAGGGTCATTTAGCTCAAAAAAATCAGTAAATGCATGAAAAATAGCAAATGAAGTCAGAAAGGGTTGAAAATTGATGATGTGGCTTTGAATGGTGCATGTTGAACGCACAAAAAGTCTGGAGTTGAAATAAGTTTAAAAAACTGAAATGCCTTTCTAACATATGAGTTTTCGTCCGAAACCCTGATGCTTCGAAAGAGATTGTCCATTTTGTACACGAAGTGCATCCAGTTTTTCCCGTAACCCTCTCAACTTTTTAGCACATGTTATGTGGGTGAAATGATGATACCATGCCAACTTTCAACCTTTTCAAAGTTCATTTGTAGTGCTTTTCAATTTCAGGGTCATTTAGCTCAAAAAAAAGATTAAATGCATGAAAAATAGCAAATGAAGTCAGAAAGGGTTGAAAATTGATGATGTGGCTTTGAATGGTGCATATTGAACGCACAAAAAGTCTGGAGTTCAAATAAGTTTAAAAAATATGAAATGCCTTCGTAACACATGAGTTTTCGTCCGAAACCCTGATACTTCGAAAGAGATTGTCCAGTTTGTACACGAAGTGCATCCAGTTTTTCCCGTAACCCTCTCAACTTTTTAGCACATGCTATGTGGGTGAAATGATGATACCATGCCAAGTATTTTTTGTTCAAAACTTTAATAGCAAAAAGAATTTTCATCAAGTATTTTTTGTTAGAAACTTTAATAGCAAACTAAAATAACAAAATCTGTTTTTGATTAAAACACCCATTTAAAATAACCTAAAAATTACCAAATTGAATATAATGATAAAACACACTAATATTAAACAGCAGGAAAAAGAATCACTCAAAAATCTATTTTTAAAGTAAAGTTATTCACAAACTAGTGATTCACACAAATTTCAAAGAATTCAAATTTAAACTATTCAAATTTGAAAACTACTGGCACTAACAGAAAGTTTATAATTTTTGTGACCTAAAGCAAAAAGAATCACTCAAAAATCTAAGTATTTAGCTGTAAGTAGAAACAAAAGAAAATAAATAAAGCAAAAAACAAAACAAAAATACTGGAAAAGACCTTTAGTCCCGGTTGCTACCACAAACCGGGACTAAAAAGTAAATTTTTTAAAAAAATATGCCGCCTACTGGGCCACCACGGCCTGCATACGACTAGAAACCCAACACGCTAGTTGGGCCAGGATGCAGGCCCGCAGCAGGCCCAGTAGGCCCACAGGCAGAGAGAGGGCGTTTAGGCCCGTAAGCCTGCATAAGAGTGGAGCTCGAGAGGGCTGGCGCAGCCGCGCTTATAAACCACTATCGACGCCTCTCAGGTAGCGAGGTGGGACTAAACATCCACCCGCCCGACGCCATGCCAGCCGCAGCCCTTTAGTCCCGGTTGGTGGCACCAACCGGGACTAAAGGCCCCCCTTTAGTCCCGGTCCGAGCCACCAACCGGGACTAAAGGGTTATGCTTCCCGCCCTTTGCGCTGCTGAAAATGATCTTTAGTCCCGGTTGGTGGCTGCAACCGGGACTAAAGGACCCCCTTTAGTCCCGGTTGCAGCCACCAACCGGGACTAAAGGTGGGGCTATATAAGCCAACACTTAGGAAATTTTCCCCAAATCTCACTTCTTCTTCCCCCGACGCCGCCAGGCTGCTCCGCCCGCTCCTCGTCGCTGCCGAGCCCTACCCCCGATGCCACCAGGCTGCTCCGCCCGCTCCTCGTTGCCGTCCCTGCCCTGACCCCGACGCCGGCCGCCGCTCCCTGCCCTGACGCCGCCGAGCCCTGCCCCGACGCCCGCGGCCGCTTTCCTGCCCCGACGCCACCCCCAGTGAGCTCCGCCCCCTTCCCCTGCGCTGCCGCCGCCGCCCCTGCCACTGCCCTGCGCCCCGCCACCGCCCCTGCCCTACTGCTTAGCCGCCGCCGCCGCCGCCCCTGTGCTCTCTGCTAGCCACACTTAGCATTTTTTTTGTTCTTAAAAAATTTTATGTTCATAGATTTTTTTTGTCCATGTATGTATGTATGTATGGATGGATGGATGTATGGATGGATGGATGGATGGATTGATGTATATAGAAAGATGCTTACTGTATGTAGATGTATGTATGTTTATGTATGTATGTATATGTAGATGTATATGAATATGTATGTATGTATATGTAGATGCTTAGTGTATATATATATGTATGTAGATGTATATGTATGTATGTATACTTTAGTATGTAGATGTATATATATGTATATCATAGCAAAAAAAAAAGATGTATTCCCGGATGTTATCCCCCTTCACCTATATCGTGTAGTGCCGCGTTAGAACACCCCTAACTCTCTCGGGAATTCAACATATCCCCGATAACTTTGACATGAGGGGGGGTCGTTAAAACATAACCCCGATAACTTCGACATGAGGGGGCCGGGGGGGTGTTCGTTAAAACATAACCCCCTAGAAGAAAGAGCGTTGTCGATCTACCCCCTCCCGCCCCTACCCATAATTGTTATGTATAATACTATATATTGGCGTCTAATTCACCGGTCTTACCTCAGTGAACCGAAGGGACTTTATTTATTCGGTAGGCGGCCGGCATAGGTCAATGTGGTAGAATGGATAGTTCGATCTCCTGCATAGCGATTATTTTTTGTAAAGTGTCCTCTCCTGAAAGTATAACCCCGATAACTTCGACATGAAGGGGGACGTCGGACATGCATGAGAGAGGCGGTCCGCAAAGTATAACCCCCGATAACTTTGCATGATGTTTGCGACTAATCCATTGCTCATATATGCATATGATTCCTTGTTGTGATTAGCTAGGTCTATGTTTGCCACTAATCCATCTCTCATGGTTGTATATTGCCATGTTGTAACATTTGCAGAAACTATGGACAGAGACTTAGAAAAAGAAGAGTTGTTGGGGGATATAATCCGCGACGGAGGTGATATCACCTTGTCGTTTCTCAATGACACCGATGGTCAGGAAAGAGAGGATGACGGCTCCGGTGATCCAATGGAGGAGGAAGGAGATCATGACGGCTCCGGTGACCGAATGGAGGAGGAAGGAGATCATGATGGCTCCGGTGACCGAACGGAGGAGGGAGGAGATCATGACGGCTCCGGTGACCGAACGGAGGAGGGAGCCTTAACTGTTGCAAAGTCCGGCGAGGTATATATACATATATTAATTAAGCCTCTGCTGACTTGATGCATTAATTGTTTTGTATGTACATATATTAACGCTTCTTTCTTCTTTTAATTAGCCCTCCGGATCAAGCCAAACTTCCGTAAGGAGACGAGGCCCGAAGAAAAGGTTGCGCCAGGATGAAAGGTTCACGATCGAAGAAGTCGGTCGAGATGGCCAACTGATTGCTCCCAAGCGGAGCAGGGACACATTTATACATCAGTGCGGAGTGGTTGTTAGGGACATCGTCCCGATCAGCATCCAAGAATGGAATAAGAAGAAGGACCCTGAAGTTTCTTATGTCCAGGATAGACAGAAAGATGATCTTTGGACCTTGCTGATGACAAATTTCAGCCTACCACCAGAGGCGGATCCGAATAAGGTCAAGGCGTTTGCTCTTAAGAAGATGGCAGAACTATTCAAGAACTGGAAGAAAGATTTGAACAAAAAGTTTGTCGAGAAAGACAAGACTCCAGAATTCACCGGTGCATATGAGAAGATAAAAGATCACTGGCCCGCATTTGTGGCCTACAAGAAATCGGACAAGGGCAAGCAAAGGTCAGCGACAAATAAGCTAAATGCTGCAAAGAAGAAGTATCACCATGATACGGGGTCAGGTGGCTACAGCAAAGCCCGGCCTACGTGGGACAAAGCTGAGCAAGACCTGCTTGCTAAAGGGGTCCAACCAGCGACATTGCACTGGCCAGATCGGTCAAGGACTTGGTTCTTCGGGGTTGGGGGAACTTTGGACCCAGACACAGGGGAGTGTGTTTGGACGAAAGCTCAACTTGCAATACCCGTCAAGAAGCTTGAGGAAGCAATCCAGGTAGCGCAGGAAGGGAGGTTACATCCCGACAGAGAGAATGACGAGCTGACACAGGCCCTTGGGAATCCTGAACACCCTGGACGAACACGAGGCACATCAGGCTCCGTTCCGTGGGTGTATGGGTTTCCCGACAGCGCTGGTTATAGAAGCCGAGAGAGAAAGAAGAAAGCGGAAGCAAGCGAAATGCAGAAGATCAATGCAAGATTAGCAAAACTAGAGGAACTTGAGAGCCAGCGAGCTACCGGCCAACCATCTCAGCGGCACGAAGATCCTTCCTTCGACACTGCCCCAGAAGCTACCCCACCATCTCAGCGGAGAAGCAGCGTGGCTTCCACGGAGCTCCTTCACCCTGATATCACGGCTCCTCGCTACCCCGTGGATAGTATCACGCAGGCTGAACATTGTGTGCTAATGGCGAAATGCCAGAACCTGACCTTGAAGGCGGCGGTCGGCTCTGTTTTACCTCCTCGAACTGAGGGAACTTTCCATTGCCGTCCGATTCCACATGGCTATGCTATTGTCACGGTGGATGAGATAATGGCGGGATTTGAGGGGCTGGAGCTTGATTACCCTACAGGTCAAGGGGAGGATCTTCTAGAAAATGCCTTAAGGAGTACCTGCCTATGGAGAAAGGAGTACATCAAGCTTCCAAACTGGACGCCACCTCAGCAGACGCAGCCGGATCCTCAGCAGACTCCTCCTCACAGTCCAGTTGTGCTATCTCCGCTGCCTGAGTCGTCTCCGGCGCGTCATCCGTCTCCGCCGCCTCAGCGGACTCTAACGGGGGAGGCCCCTCAGTAGAATCCTCCTCCGCCTCAGCTATCTCCGGCGCGTCAGCCGTCTCCGCCGCCGCAGCTGTCTCCGGCGCGTCAGCGGTCTCTGCCGCCTCAGCGGGCTCTGGCGCGTCAGCAACAGCGGAAGAGAGCCGCCGCCGCTCCGGCGGCTAGCAGTACAAAAGGCGGGAAGAAATTCAAATATGGTCCAAGCCTCAGGGTTCCTCCAAAGTTACCATATGAGAGGACTGATGAGGAAAACAAGGACATTAGTGCTGCCAAAGTGCAGGCCCATTTTGAACGGAAACGTCCACCTCCGAAGGAAACAATAGATCCGGTGAAAGCGAAGCGCACTCTGGATGCCCTTAAGCGACCACCACCGCCTCCGCCGCAATCCAACTATGACCGCTGTATTGAAAAGACATATGATGAAGCGCGGCGGTCGGGAAGTACTGCCAGTGCTTCAAGACGAAGAAGTGGGAAAACAATTCCCCAGCTCGGCGAACAGGAGAAGAAATCGTGCCCCCCGCTCAAGGTGTCTAGCGATATCGCTAATCATCCGGGGCTACTGCCCGGTACCACTCTTGGTGATTACGTGGGCGATGATGTACAGTTTGAAACGGCTGAGGTAGTAAAGATCTTTAGATACGAGCACGGGAAGCCTCTCGTCAAACCTGATCATCCTCCTCTAACAACGATGATGCGAAGATTGCATGAGTGGTACTTGGAAAGCTGCAGGAAGAATGGGTCCGATAGTTTGATGGTGAGAATTAAAGATGAGCACGACCTCATTGGAGTCGACCTGATGCCTGTTGAATTTGTGGAGTTATTTCAGTTATTCAATCAAGAGGCCCTCGACAAACAAATCATGACTTGCTACTGTCTGTAAGTATTACTTCTGTAATTAAGTCTCTAGCTCAGCTCGTTCATTGCATGTATATATAATTATCCTCACTATATTATGCAGATTGAAGATCGTCGAATGCCCAAAAAGACAAATCTATGACATTGGGTTCATTAGCCCAAATACCGTAAATGAATGGACGGTACAAAACAATGTTAAAGAAACCAAGGAAAACTTGCTAAAAGCGTTCCTTCGACATCAAAACAAAAGGGAAATACTCTTTCCTTACAACTTCAAGTGAGTGTTACTGTCTTCTGCATATTCGGTTTCGCTTACTCGAGGTTAAGTACTGTAATTGATGAGTTATGCGTGCGCAGGTTCCACTATATTCTGCTATCCATTAAGCTTGACGGGGGAGTAGTAACTGTCTTAGACTCGAGACGTAAAGATCCCAAGGATTATGCAGACATGACTGCAATGCTCCAGAAGTAAGTTCAATCAATATCGGGACCATATCGGCAACTTTCGTTCATTTCCTGATATCAAGTAATCATTTTCTTTGCCTGGCAGGGTTTGGAAACAGTTCACCGAACGGGTTCCGGGTCTGAAGAACGAGCTGCGATTTACACACCCCAAAGTAAGTAGTACTAGCTAGTTCCGCGCATCTCTCATTGATTCTAGTTTCATCAATACCATTATCGTGCTTGATTATCAGTTTGATTGAACTCTATTCTCGTAAAGTTCTTATGGCAGGAACCCGGGAATAATTTATGTGGATACTACGTTTGCGAGTACATTCGCCACAGGACCTCTGAGCGGGGCAGATCTGAAGAACAATTTGAAGTATGTAAACAATATTCACAATTTTATTTTATTACCATCAATTGTGTTGAGTTTCATTCATATATATGTATTGACCCCCTTCTTTAAATTAGATCTGGCAGATGCGGGATGAACTCCTACCACATGATCGCATACGAGCAATTCAAGAGGAATTGGCGGGATTCTTTCTTGACCACGTCATACATGAAAAGGGAGAATATCATACGGAAATTCAATGGGAGTTTGGCGCTTGATGATGTCAGGGATGTTATATTGTATATATATAGTAGTGTCGGATAGATTTACGAAAACTTGGTGTTCGACCAAGCACGGAGAAAGAGAGGTCACTTCTCTCTGTATATGTTCATGACGATCTTGTGTAATTAATGGTTTTCTTCATTTGCTTACTAGCTAGCGTCGAGTTCTCTCTATATGTAGTAGCTAGCGTCGACCAAGCACGGAGAAAGAGAGGTCACTTCTCTCTATTAGCTAGCTAACACCATATGAAACCCCTAAACCTTCCAAAACCCCTAACCCCCCCCCCCCTTTCAAAAAAAAAAAAACCCAGCGCCTGCGAGCTGCTGACGCGTGGCTGCCTTTTGGTCCCGGTTGGTGTTACCAACCGGGACTAAAGGTCCTCCTGCCTGAGTGCTGCGCAGCGGCCACGTGGAGACCCTTTAGTCCCGGTTGGTGTTACCAACCGGGACTAAAGGTCCTCCTGCCTGGGCGCCCCACAGCGGCCACGTGGAGCACCTTTGGTCCCGGTTCGTAGGCCAACCGGGACTAAAGGTTTTAGGCATTAGTCCCGATCGTTTTGTCCCGGTTCCAGAACCGGGACTAAAGGCCCTTTTTCTACTAGTGTATGCATCTGCACATCTGCATCGTATTTGGTTGATTGATGGGTATTTACTCTTTCTTCACAGCGATTTTATGTGATGGTGACTTTTGACGCTTCATGATTGGTTTGATATATTTTCTTGCGTACCACCGGTTGTTGGAATGTAAATTAATTGGTATTTCTCTAGTACAAAAAATAATAACAGTGCACATGACCTCTGCAATTTATTGGACATCAATAGCTGGTACTATTTGATTAGAGCATGGTTAATAATATACATCCAACAATCGGCTATAAGGTGTTGCTATGTCATCTAGAGTCAACCTAATAGCCAGCATGTACAATAGTAAGTTTTAAATATGTACACTTTATTAACAGTTGGCCCACCTTATAATCTCACAAAGTGTCTTGAGGCTCATGCTGCAACTGGCTACTAATCTACAGCCGGCTCCTATTCTCTCTCATCTTCTCTCTACAGGCGGCAAAGCCAACGTGTCCGAGGAAATGCGAGCGGCAGCTGCGGCGGAGAGGAAGCGGCAGAGAGGGGGGGGAGGGGTAGGGAGAAGAGAGGAGCTGGGTGAGGATGCAACTTTGGAGCCAGAGCACGGTGGCGGGGAGGCACCGACGGTGAGGGGATGGCCAGTGGCGGCGCGGTTGGTGGTGAGAGATGGCGAGGGTGGTGAGGGTTTGGGGCTGGACTCGTGCGTCGTATCTCTCACGTGCCATCTGATGATGGGATGGGCTGGGCTGGGCTGGAGTTAGACTAGAGTGATTGAGTGACGAATTTAGATGGCTTTTTTCTCCTATAAATATAGACATGTGGTGTTTTTTTCTTTCCTTTTCTTTGTGATTTCAGTAACATAAAATGACCTCCCCTGATCACATGTTGACGTCGGAGATTGAGTAAAGACCTGGCACTAATCCGATTTCCATTTGAAGATACCATTGTGTCTTACAAACAGGTCAGTTGGCGCTAGCTCATGGTTCATGGGTGCATGCCAAAACCTTAATTATTACTCTTTGTATGCAGACAAAAGATAATAGCAGAGGAACTGCACATTGCCAGCATATATGCACCCCACATTTGATAAATATTCCCAAAATTCAATATGACATGGTGTTGCACTAATTGATGGCAAACTCAGCAAGAATTTTACTATTTTTTTCATCGAGAAACTCAAAGTCAACCCATGCTACACACCAGGTGACTAGGTGTCAGGGGAGGACGAGAGCTCAACAACAGAGGTGAGCTCGACAAGCGCCTCAAGGTCCCGCAAAGCGGTGGTAGTGAGGCAATTGCGGAGGAATGCAGATGCCCTTGGCAAGGACAACAACGCTGATAAATGGATGATTTTGATGCATATATTTATTGAATCATCATGATCAGCGCCAATATGTAGTGTTTAATGCCATGCTTCTCGCTACTGTATTGTATCACCGTGTTCTCCACTAAGCACCGGCGTGATGTTTCATTATCATGCTACTTCCGGTACTCCTGATTCATCATGTTCTCCACCGAGCACAAGTGTCCTCTTTCCAGGTGTCTCCTATTCCCTAATACTTTGAGTTTCACATCCTCATCCTCTGCCCTTCTCATCTCTCCGTATTACTACCGCCTTTGGCTAGACGGTGCGATATATATGCATCTGCACAGCCGCATGGTGTCATGTTGATTGGTGGGCATATACTCTTTTGTCGCATCGTTTTGATGTCATTTCTTGCGTACCACCAGTTGTTGGAATGTAAATTCATTTGTCATTCGCTACAAAAATAATAATGGCGCATGGCTTTTGTAGTTGATTGGACTCGAATAGTTGGTACTATTTGATTAGAGGATCTACATATGGTTGGATGCTTTTACAGTCGTGATAAAAAAGATTAGTTATGAATAGTATGGATTCAAATATAGTATATTTCTGTGAAAAAAGTACTGATTCAAATAGTTAGTATTGCTACTCTACTATAATCAATGCAAAAACAGAACATGGGTTTGAAATTTGTGCAAATGAAAGATGTAGTTTGTGTCTATGCTGTAAAAAAGAAGGTCGGATCTTGTCATGTAAGAAAAAAAATTATGGATAATTGTTGATGTTCTCTTTTTGAGCAATACATCGAGCCTTTCAGGTTGAGAACAACCAGGCTATCCACTTCTATTTTTTAGGACAGTAAAACTGAGCCTAAAACGAGCCCTCTCAGCGATTTGTGTTTATGGCCGTCCATTTTCGAGATCTGGATGTTTCTGGCCGTTGAATCTATTGTTTTTTTCGACCTTCTACGCATGTTAGAATTCCTGGTCCAACGAAATCTTTTACGGTGATTAGAGAGTTACGACTTGTAATTTCATGTAACTCCACCCCTTGATTTTTTCTGGCCGTTAGATCCGGGAAATTCACTTAATTATTTATTTACTTTGTAAAAAGGGTAAAACAATAAATTTGTAATTGATAGAGTCGCTTCCATGGTTTACACACCGAACGCAGCAAGCAGAATCTTCATCTCGTGACATAGTGACAGACGCCGCACCACTCTAGGGTTTCGGCGGCCATGGCTGCGTAGCAGGCTCGCAGCCAATCCCGCCGCGCTGCACCGCCGTCCGGCAGCGTCGCCATCGCTTTTCTCTTCTCTTCCTCTAGATCTCAGTCTCGCCGGTGCTCCTCTCTGCCCTCCTCGCCTCTACTTGACAGCTGGTCGTGCGCGGCGTGATGTTGGTTGCCGGTGTCATCTACCTCCTGCTGTACTTGTCGCCGGCATCTCGTCCTCCGGCACCGACAGGTCCCCGTCCCCTTGATTCTCCACGAGATCTTCAGTCCGGCAGTCCCCACCAGCAACCAGGAGTAACTAATCCAGTTCCCTAATCCTCAGGTTCACTAGAAGTATGCAAAGTCCTATCATTTTTCTTTTTCTTTTTCTTTTTAGATGGACTAAGTGCATCAACATTAATTCTTTGAGAGTCTTGTTCAATTATTTTAGGGTGACCTTCAGGATAAAGTGGCTCCTGAGTCATTCTACCTCCTCTAGTCATTACTCTAACAGCATGATCATTCATATTGTTATTCATTTCATTAAGCAATTCACTCTGAGATTTAGCAACTTGTTCTAATTGGGTTTGAACCATAAATGCATGTTTACTTACACCTTTGACATCATTAGCAATTCTAAATAACAAGTCACTCAAGCGATCAATCATACAGGCATTTCGTTTCAATTGTTTCATAACATTTGCATTGAAATGATCTTGCTTAATAATATAATTGTCAAATTCATACAAGCATTGACTAGGAGATTTATTATAAGAAATATCACTTTCATCAAACTTTATAAGAGAATTTACCTCTACTACCTGTGGCGGTGTGTCAAGACCATGTATTTCTTCGATAGGTGGCAAATTCTTAACATCTTCAGTTTTAATACCTTTTTACTTCATACATTTCTTTGCTTCTTGCATATCTTCAGGACTGAGATATAAAATACCCCTCTTCTTTGGAGTGGGTTTAGGCGGTGGTTCAGGAAGTGTCCAATCATTATCATTCTTCAATATATTATTCAATAGTTCCTCAGCTTGTTCAATAGTCCGTTCCCTGAAAACACAACTCGCACAACTATCTAGGTAGTCCCTAGAAGAATCGGTTAGTCCATTATAGAAGATATCAAGTATTTCATTTTTCTTAAGAGGATGATCAGGTAAAGCATTAAGTAATTGGAGAAGCCTCCCCCAAGCTTGAGGGAGATTCTCTTCTTTAATTTGCACAAATTTAAATATTTCCTGTAGAGCAGCTTGTTTCTTATGAGCAGGAAAATATTTTATAGAGAAGTAATATATCATATCATGAGGACTACGCACACAACCAGGAGCAAGAGTATTATACCATTCCTTAGCATCACCCTTTAATGAGAAAGGGAACAACTTAAGAATATAGTAATAGCGAATTTTTTCCTCATGAGCAAATAGGGTGGCTATATCATTTAATTTAGTAAGATGTGACACAACGGTTTCAGTTTCATAACCATGGAAAGGATCAGATTCAACCAAAGTAATTAACTCAAGATCGACAAAGAATTCATAATCCTTATCAGTGGCAAATATGGGAGAGGTTGCAAAATTATGATCATATTTCATTCTCTCCCTCATAGATTTTTCTTTCATCTCAGCAAGCAATTTTATAACTTCATTTCTATCATTACAAGCAAGGATGGCTCTAGCCGTCTCCCTATCAAAGCAATGTTCATCAGGTGTTTCAACTCTAGTAGGAGAGCTAGGCATAATAGGTGAATCACAATTTTCAAGAGTTTCAGCATTTTCAGCTTCTTTAGCTTTAGTAGTTTGTTCAGCGAGAAATTCACCAAGTAGCACAGCATTATTAAGCATAGTACTAGCATCATCATGAGTATCATTCATAGCAGAAGTGGTATCATCAATAACTTGCGACATATCAGAATTAATAGCATGTGGTGGTGTTGCAAGTTTACTCAAAACAGAAGGTGAATCAAGTGCAGAGCTAGATGGCAGTTCCTTACCTCCCCTCGTCTTAGAGGGAACGATCTTGGTCTTAGCGTCTTTCAGATTCTTCATAGTGATCAACAGATATAAATCCCAAGTGACTCAGCAAATAAAGCTATGATCCCCGGCAACGGCGCCAGAAAAAGGTCTTGATAACCCACAAGTATAGGGAATCGCAACAGTTTTCGAGGGTAGAGTATTCAACCCAAATTTATTGATTCGACACAAGGGGAGCCAAAGAATATTTGCAAGTATTAGCAGCTGAGTTGTCAATTCAACCACACCTGGACACTAAATATCTGCAGCAGAGTGATCAGTAGCACAGTAGTATGATAGTTTGATAGCAGTAGCAATAATAGTAACAGTAGCAGTAGTAGTTTTGTAGCAATTGTGACAGCAGTAGCAACAGTAGTAACTTAGCAAGAACAATATGTGAAAAGCTCGTAGGCATTGGATCGGTGATTATGTTGGATAACATTCATCATGTAACAGTCATAACCTAGGGCGACACAGAACTAGATCCAATTCATCAATGTAATGTAGGCATGTATTCCGTATATAGTCATACGTGCTTGCGATAAGAACTTGCATGACATCTTTTGTCCTACCCTCCCGTGGCAGCGGGGTCCTTAAGGAAACTAAGGGATATTAAGGCCTCCTTTTAATAGAGAACCGGAACAAAACATTAACACATAGTGAATACATGAACTCCTCAAACTACGGCAATCACCGGAAATAATCCCAATTATTGTCACCTTGGGGTATGCGGATCATAACACGTAGAAGGTGCGTATAACTTGCAAGATTAGATCAAGAACACAAATATATTCATGAAAACATAAAGGGTTCAGATCTGAAATCATGGCACTCGGGTCCTAATGACAAGCATTAAGCATAGCAAAGTCATAGCAATATCAATCTCAGAACATAGTGGATACTAGGGATCAAGCCCTAACAAAACTAACTCGATTACATGATAAATCTCATCCAACTCATCACCGTCCAGCAAGCCTACGAAGAAATTACTCACTCCCGACGGTGAGCATCATGAAATTGGTGATGAAGGATGGTTGATGATGACGGTGGCGGAAGATCCCCCTCTCCGGAGCCCCGAACGGACTCCAGATCTGGCCTCCCGATGAAGAACAGGAGGTGGCGGCGGCTCCGTATCGTGAAACGCAATAAAATTTCCTCTCCTATTTTTTTCTCTGGAATTGTGAATTTATAGGTCAGAGATTAGGGTCAACGGAGCCACGTGGGCCCACGAGCCACCAGGGCGCGCCGGGGGGGGGGGGGGTGGCGCGCCCTGGTGCCTCGTGGGCACTGGGTGGCCCCCCTCCAGTGGGTCTTGGTTCCAGTATTTTTTATTTATTTCATAAAAAATCTCCAAAAAGTTTCATCCAATTCCAAGAACTTTTATTTCTGCACAAAAAACAACACCATGGTAGTTCTGTTGAAAACAGCGTCAGTCCGGATTAGTTCCATTTAAATCATGCAAATTAGGGGCCAAAACAAGAGCAAAAGTGTTTGGAAAAGTAGATACGACGGAGACGTATCAAGCATCAGCTAGAAGTGCATGTCGAAACGCTTGGGTTTGCGGCAGATCCTTTGCGCTAGAGCGAGGGGATGAGGGCGTAGGTAAAGTTGATTTACTGGTTCCTCCTTTTATAGGGCGGTCAAAGACCAGGGGTCGCCTCACCACAAGGAACAGATTGCCGCTTCCCGATGCGTCGAGCAGTCTATGCGCGCAGGGATTAAGGCGAGTGCGTTGATGACACCGCTAGAAATCCGGAAGCACGATCTCTTTATTGATGGGACGTGCCAATAGAAATGGCCTTGGGCCACGATGTACCTAATAATGACTGTTGACAAGACAGTTCAATACTGCCGCAGGAGATGACGCTTCGGTTCTCGGCCGAGAAAAGCTGTCAGATTTTGACCGGGTCAAGCCTCCCGCGGCAAGCCTTCGCGGCTAAGTTAAAAAAGATACCCCGGCCTTGCTAGAAATAATGGGTCGAGGAGATGGGGAGCTTGTTATAAGATATCTCCTATTATTTTGAACACGTGGTCGCGATCTGGAACGTCAAGAAGACCTCGGACCCGAGCATGTCCTCGGAAACAAGAGCCGACGTGAAGATTGAACTCATCTACGAAGCCGAAGATTAGAAGTTGTAACATTGCTCTAAAGAAAATGCCTGACGTCCTCGGCTTGAAGACTAGTTCAGGGGCTACTATTGGTGTCCTGGACTAAGGGGTGGTAACCACGTCGGCCCGTCGGTTATGGGCCGGACCGAGGACCCACCAGTAACTGACGAATGGGTCATGCCGGTCCTGGCCCTCGGTGTAATCAAGATGAAGATCTCTGAAGACTTGGCGTACACTTCAAGACGTATTTGAATGATCAACATGCTTATCCGTAGATTGTAACCGACCATGTGTAAACCCTAGATACCCCGATGCCTATATAAACCGTGGGTATAGTCTATAGAGGCACGATCACAAGTTTTAGAGCTTAGAACTCCTTTATACGACCTCGAGGTAGATCATATTGTACTCTGTACCGTATCACAATCAATATATCAGAAGCAGGACGTAGGGTTTTACCTCATCAAGAGGTCCCGAACCTGGGTAAACATCGTGTCCCTACTTTCTCCTATTACCATCTAGCTCAGATCACCAAGCTTGGAACCCCCTACCCGAGATCTGCCGATTTTAGCACTGACACCCACCCCCCACCCCCACAAAACAAAACATTTGGCTGCCTATCTATTCCCGCATGAATAGAGCCAGGTCCCACCTCTCACCCGCGCGAGCTGGAGAACAGGAGGTGGCGCCCAGGTATGTCTCCCGCCTGCCGTCGTCCTCCTCCCTGTACTCCGGCAGACCCATCCGCCCCACCGCATCTCAATCCCGCGTGGTAGCTCCCCTCGCCGGTCCTCCTCCTCCCCTGCTGGCCCTTCTCCTCTACCCATGGCCGCCATGGCCTTGCCCGAGCCGTCCGGCTCCGTTCCTCCTCCTCTTCCCGTACTCCGGCGTCCCTCTTCTTATGTGTGTGCATGGTGCAGACTAATAAAGTGAAAGAGAAAGGGATAGATTCTTACAAGAAAAAAGCAGTGAAGCGCTGGGATTCCATATCTACCATATTCAAATATCATGCCAATGGTGAAGGTGCCTAAGACAGGTGTTGAGATTGTTGCAGATCCAGAAGAACCAATTGAAATCGAAGTGGCACCAAAGAGACAACGAACATGTGATGCCATTATGTGCATGATCGGAGAAATGAGGACTACTTTTAAGGATGCTTTGAAGACAACGCACCCACTTCCATCACCAAAGGCTACTACTCCTTCTGAAATAATTGCTGCACTTCAGTTGATACCATATTTGGTGGAACCTGACATTTTGCGTTCTTATGGGAAATTGATTCTTAATGAGCGTTTGTTTGAAGCTCTAATGGAGTTGCCCATGCACATGGGGAAGTCTTGGCAGCTATTGTTGCCTTGAAGTTATGCAAATGATGCTTTCATGTTTTTCTTGTTGAACTTGAACCTGTTGTTGTTGTTGTTGTTGTTGTTATTTGCCATCCAAACATGATTCCGTATTGAAACCCCAGTAAGATTCCGTGAGCCAATTCAAGAAACACCCAGACAATCAAATTTGTATTCATGTCTATTACAGTTTTCTGGCTGAATTGGTATTGAAACCAATTCAATACGAATGCCTCCAATACGGACATCCAAACATAGCGTTAATAAAAATGACTAGCAACACTTGTCGCTTGTTCTTGAAAAAAGGAAACAAAAGGGCACAGTGTTTGTTCTTCAAAAAGGGAAACAAAAGGGCACAGGACTCGACTGTCGACTCTTAAGGCGGTTGAGCTGCAGCTAGTCCTCTACCACGGCGAGGGCGGCGGGATAATGGTGGTGCACGAGTTCAACGGCGAACTGACGATGTCTATGGGCATCAGCGTGGCGGCCGGGCGTGCGTCGTTGAGTTGCGCTGCCCCAGAATTTCTTCGTCATATTTCTTGATTTGTTTTATTTTCAATTTGCTCTCGCAGAACTTGGTCCAGAGCTCATCCAGGAAGCCCTATGAGCTGCTGGCCTGCTGCATTTCCATGTTCATATGGGTCGTTGCCTAGCTGGGCGACTGGGCACTCACTGACTTGCCACTGGCCGACAAGATATTTGAGCTTGTTTGGTTGGGCCCATATACGTCAGGACGCCCCTGATTTTGGCGTGTATTCTTCCGGAACGGACAGACTTCTGCAAAAATATATAAGTTAGAACAATTCTTTCATCAAATTGTTATGACTGATCCATACTTCTTGCTCAAGTGGCATCTTTATTTTGCGGGGATACTCAAGTGGCACCTACAAGAAATTATTTGCATCGCACTATCGCAGGAAGTTTTCACATACACGTAGTTACCAAGATTTAAACCATGGCAGTGGTTTATGCGATGCAGGTCTATTAAGTAGTCAAATGGTGTCACATGGGATGCGATCGAGAAACAAGCTAAAATTAGCACCAACGGTGAGGTTCATTAACTAAGTTTAGACATGGGCTTTCGACCATTCGTCGGCGACTCCCACGTATGGCTAACCGGTTCTTGTGGCATGTGTCACCGAAGCATGCTTGCTCTCTCCCGCATACCTATATATATATCGATGGAATATATCTCCAAGAAAACAAATCTTACATTCACCTAGCTCCACGACCGTTCGACCATGGCGACGCTCCTTCGCCACAATCCTCTTCCTCATCACCAGGATCCTTAGTGTCGTCGACGCTCCTTCACCACAATCCTCTTCCTCATCACCAGGATCCTTAGTGTCGTCGACGCTAAGGAGAACATGAAGGCAACCAAGAAGACACACGTGGAGGGACCTGAGACAGGTGTCTCAACTGGGAGTCCAAGCAAAAAGTTCAATATCATCGCCAAGGGAAATGACCTTGACAGTAGCAGCTTATTTGCTAGCACTGTTGGTGATCGCAAACAAAACTGTGATGATATTCTCAAGGTTATTGTCCTTGGAGACTACAACGACTTTCTTCTTTGCTCCCCGTGGCAACACTTGTCATAGGTCCAATCCTTGTGCTTCTTCTTGGCCGTGCCATGGAAATATGCGCACATCAGCGAGCATGGCCACATAATTTGGATACTTGTCATTTGCGGTGCTCAAACTCGTGATGACCATTCAACTCTTCTTTGCATGTGGCGATGCAGACCTCCCTATCTACGAATAATGCTCGCGTGTCTAGTTTACTCTTGATGATTAATTATGCTAACATGATTTTCATGGTTCTTTTTCTGGAGTTATCTAATTTAAAAATTGATATTTGTTTTAACACAGTGGGTTTTGAACAGGACAAGGAGCATCGGATGATGGTTCTGCGTTGGGACTTGGGAGAGGAAACTACGACCGGCCATTTTGTCGAAGACTCGAGCAAGGCTACCATGCAAAGACTAGAGTAGTAGAGTGATACTCCCTCCATTCCTAAATATAAGTCTTTTTAGATATTTGAATATGAACTACATAGTAATGAATATAGACGTATTTTAGATTCTAGATTCACTCATTTTGCTCCGTATGTAGTTTTTATTAGAATCTCTAAAACGACTTATATTTAGGAACGGAGGGAGTACATGTAAATACACTTGACTTTATTTAGCATAAGATTTGTCCTTATATGCTTATTATATAGAATAGCGCCTTTAACAATTTAGCTACATATTCGCAAAAAAAAAAACAATTTAGCTACATGACACTCGGAAAAAAAAAAGAAAAAAAATCAGCTACATGTAGTTAAAAGCAATGGACAGGATCTGCATTGGATAGCAAATACTCCTATCAAGTTTAGGTACGGTGCCCGTGGATTCGCACTCGGCAACGGCAAAAAAAACTCAGGTACGTTATTCAAGTTTATACTTTTATATTCTCTATATGTACATACGTAGCATTTTGAGCGAGTAATAGATCCACCCCGGCCGCCCGACATGTCCATGTGGAGCTTATAATTCCACCGAGGCCTCCTTTGGTTCATACGATAGGAATGTCATAGGAATAGGAAAATCATAGGAAGTGAGATGACATGCATCTCAATTCCTATGGAAAAGAGATGTTATTTGAAGCATAGGATAGGAATTTTTTCATTGAGTCTAGACTAATATTTTTTTTCCTTTAAAATGTGAAGGATTGATTCTTATCTAGGAATAGGAATCCATTCCTACAAACCAAAGGGCTTCAAAGACATTTTTCATTCGAAAATCCTATCCTATGCAATTCCTACATAAATCATACAAACCAAAGGAGGCCTGAAAGTTTCCATCCTTGATCCAAGGTTATTATTACGACAATAAAGAAACGACAATACGTCCCAATCGGTCGACGTAATCACTTGCGTACGTCCTTCATACCACGACACCAATTCAATTCAAACACGTCCTCGGTTCAGTCTACGTTATGTTTGCCACCTATAAATAATGTATGATAAGATTGACAAGAACACTACTGGCCACAATAGCTCATTGCCACCTATAAATAAGTATGATAAGATTGACAAGAACACTACCGGCCATGCCAAGCCAACGCATAGCATCCTCAGCAGCAACAAGAACACTACTGGCCACAATAGTCTCCGCTGGAAATGGGTTCTTCTCCAGCACCGGGCGAGAAAGCACACGCCGTGTGCCTGCCGGCGGCCGCGCAGGGGCACATCATCCCCATGCTCGACGTGGCCAAGATGCTCCACGCCCGCGGCTTCCACGTCACCTTCGTCAACACCGAGTACAACCACGCCCGCCTCGTCCGTGCGCAGGGCGCAGCCGCGGTGGCCGGCGTCCCGGGGTTCCGCTTCGCCACCATTCCAGACGGCCTGCCGCCGTCGGACGACGACGTCACGCAGGACGTCCCGTCGCTGTGTAAGTCCCTCACGGAGACCTGCCTCGGGCCCTTCCGCCGCCTCCTCGCCGAGCTCAACGACCCCGCCACTGGCCACCCGCCCGTGACCTGCGTCGTCTCCGACATCGTGATGGACTTCTCCATGGAAGCGGCCAGGGAGCTCGGCCTCCCCTATGTCCAGCTGTACACCTCCAGCGCCATCAGCTATGTCGGTGTCCGCCACTACCGCCTCCTCTTCGACCGTGGACTCGCACCGATCAAAGACGTCAAGCAGCTGACGAACGAGTACCTTGACACGCCGGTGGAAGACGTGCCGGGCCTGCGGAACATGAGGTTCAGGGACTTCCCGTCCTTCATACGCAGCCCGGCCCCGGATGACTACATGCTGCATTTCGCCCTCGGCATTGCAGAGCGCGCGGTCGGCGCGTCGGCGATGATCGTCAACACCTTCGGCGACCTTGAGGGAGAGGCGGTGGCGGCCATGGAGGCGCTCGGCCTGCCCAAGGTCTACACCATCGGCCCGCTCCCGCTGTTGGCGCCGAGCTCAGGCATCAACATGAGCCTGTGGAAGCAGGAGGAGGAGTGCTTGTTATGGCTCGATGGCAAGGAGCCCGGCTCCGTCGTGTACGTGAACTTCGGCAGCATCACCGTCATGACCAACGAGCAGCTCGTGGAGTTTGCCTGGGGGTTGGCCAAGAGCGGCAGGCATTTCCTCTGGATCATCCGTCCCGACCTCGTCAAGGGCGACACCGCGGTGCTCCCCCCGGAGTTCTCGGCCGAGACGGCGGAGCGTGGGCTCGTGGCCTCCTGGTGCCCGCAGCAGCAGGTGCTGAACCACCCGGCCGTGGGCGCGTTCCTGACGCACAGCGGCTGGAACTCGACGCTGGAGAGCATGTGCGGCGGCGTGCCCGTCATTAGCTGGCCATTCTTCGCGGACCAGCAGACCAACTGCCGGTACCAGTGCAACGAATGGGGAGTCGGCATGGAGATCGACAGCGACGTCCGGCGCGACGCCGTCACAGACCTTATCACGGAGGTCATGGAGGGGGAGAGTGGGAAGGTGATGAAGAAGAAGGCACAAGAGTGGAGGGAGAAAGCGGTCAAGGCGACCAAGCCCGGCGGCTCGTCTCACCGCAACTTTGATGCGTTGATTCGTGATGTGCTAGCTCCTTGATCCTAGCCGCTCTGGGTAAAGAAAAAATAGTATACCTGCTTTAAAGTTTTTTCTTTTATCAATTCCTTTTTTTTATGGAAGTGGCATATCTCGGTAATCTCAGCAAATTACCGCCCTATAAAATCAAATAAGTTTTGAATTAAAAAAAATTGTGCCAAAAATAAATGTAATTGACCCATGGATTTGCAATTAGTAGTTCTTTTCCCGGTGGCCCGCCTGCTTCGTTACTTCCCATAAGTCGATTCTAAACCGGTACCTCGCACATGGACGAAACGGCCACTTACCACCGCGCCAAGGCCTGTGAAGTACTTCATCCATCCCAAATTAAGTGTCCTCCTCCGTCCAAAAATAAGTGTCGCTGACTTAGTATAATAAGTGTCGCTGACTTAGTATTAAAATTGTACTAAGTCAGTCAGCGACACTTATTTTAAGACGGAGGGAGTAGTAATGATAGCATATACACCTTATTTGAACATATTCAACGCTTAAATCCAAATTCGCTTGAATTTTTTTGGACGGTAACAATAATTATCGGAAGGGAACGCAAAAGCCGGAAACCAGTCGGTTTTGGGAAACACCGAACGGTAAAAATAACTTGACATGCTCCATGATGTACATCTCTTAATCAACAAAGCTCGTAAATCTTTTGTATCCCAACCAAAATAAGTAGATTTTATGAGGAGGGGCACACCAGCGCGTTTGTAACTGTAGGAGGGGGAGAGGTGTGAGTGGGAAGAGTTATCCCGGTTTCAAGGAGGCGTCAGTGTTTATGCTTAGCAATCCCATTCTTTTGGGGCGTGTGCGTATGCCGCACGGTGTGAGATGCCAACACGTTAAAAGTATTCATGGAGACGATGATACCCCCTCCCCCCAACCACCCCAATCGGATTGGATATCACGAATTTTTGTAATGAGAGACGTTTGACCTGTGTTTGAAAGGCGTAAAAGACTTGCTCAACATTTGATTTGCGTTCAAGAAGATGAATTCATGAAAATCAGTTAGTATCATCCACATTGCTATCATAATACTTGTAGCCAGTGGAGGATGCAAGAGGAGGACCTATGGGTTGACCCAAACTTGTGGGCATGCACATGATGCAAAGGCATGATAAGCATGTCGTGGCAGGACCCATGTCGCCCAACCATGGGCAGCTTACTCTCCCTGAGGTTGATGCCGGGGAGGCAACGTAGCGATGAAGTCGTGCCTGCTCTAAAAAAAACTTGACGGCGGAGAGCAGGAGTGTTTGGGAGCCGAGAAGGAGGTACATTGACAAAGTCGGAGCCCGTGTCGGGGAACAACACGTGGTTCCGCGTCCTGTCCACGGCGAGGTTGATGACGTTGTAGGTGCAACCTGTCTGGTACTAATTCAGATGAAGTCCAACACTTTGTTTGGATGTTGATATTCACAGCCATGGAATTGAATTGGCCCAATATCAATATCTCCTTGACTTTGATATTGACATTGAACCGAATTCTGTTGTTTGGATGTGCACAGAATTGCCAGTTGGAATTCGCATGAGAGGCTCAATTCTGAAGCTTGTTTGGATGGTCATTCTCTACATTGGAATTGCTCATTTGTCATATGATGAAAATTGAACTTTGATGTAATGTTTGAAACTAAATTATATGCAAAATGTATTTTTTTTGAATGATTATATATGAAGAATGCAATGGCAGCAGTTCTAAAGTAGATGCACTTGCCAAAGACAACAATTATACAGCAACATGACTTGTACAGCAGCACATATTCAGCATCAGCAGCACATATACATCAGCACTTATTCAACAGCAGCACATATACATCAGCACTAATACAACAGCAGCAGCAGCACTTGTACAGCAGCAGCATCACTTATACATCAGCAGCACATATACAGCAGCAGCAGCAGCACTTCTACAGCAGCACATATACAGCAACAGCAGCACTTAGCTAACAACAACAACACATAAAATAGGAAATTCAAGTCTCATACAATAACATAGGAAATTCAAGTCTCATTACAATAACAATAGTAACTAGTCCCGCAAGTTCATAGCAATTACATGGAACAAAGCAACCGCACATGTTTAAAGCTGGCATCTGGGACTCAGACAAATAAATGACTAGAGATATACTCTGGTAACAATGCTCATGTGTTAAACTGTTAACTGACATGGCCAACAGAACACGATAAAAGCTTCAAGTTCAAAAAGGAAGAACAAACGAGCATGGCTTAACTTAGCTGCTGGCATTTTTTTCCTTTTAGAAGGTGTCCATGTAATTTTTGTTATTGCCACTGTACTAGTACTAGCTAGTAGCTAATCAAGATCAAGCTCTGTGGCGGCGGATTTTGGAGGTAGTGTAGTGGGTACCAAAAGCAGATTTCCCATGGGGGAAAAATGAAAAATGGAAAAACTGGGAGTAATTCAGTTGAGCTTGCAACAATTTGGGTGAGTCTACAGTTTACACAGCAGTACAAGGAGTAGATCAATTAGTTTTCCCCTTGATTTCTGAAGCTGAGAATTGCATTGTAGGAGTCATTCCAGAGAAGTTCTCATTGCTCCAACAAATAAGAGATGGGAATAGATCTTTTCACTGGTTAAGAAAACTTGGCCTCTTCAAATCTACTATACACTAACCTATTCAGGAACATCTTGTAAAGCGAAACGGTGAAAAGAATTATTGAGGTCAATGCACTAAGCATAATAGAAAAATGAATAACCTGGGAATTAAGAATCGACCCGTTGTGCCAATATTTTGCAGATAGCCAAGAAGAAGAATACTATCATGTGATCTGCTAAATACGCTACATCACCAGAACTACTAACATATGCCAGCCTGTAACTGACTTTGAAATCATGACCTATTAAGATATGATTATTCAACTTGCATAGATGTCAGGCTGCAAAACTAGAGTGTCTACTCTGAAGAATGGAAACTATTGTACTCTATGTACTCATTTACAAGCTCTGCATCATGAGAAACTAATTAAACAAATGAACTTCGGACTTTCTGATTTAGTGTTCTTTCATCACCTTACAGTGAGACCATTAAATAATTGCTATGCTTTAGGAAACAAACTCAGCAATCACAGCTTGCACATATACCAGGATCACATTACTTATTATCAAAAGCATTCTACATTAGAAGGTTGTCGATTACCTTAAATAAGACGGTTATGACTTTTAGCAGCTTGTACGAGTTGGTTAGGAGCAATGGCGTGGTGTTCTTTACCCAAAGCCACCAATATTTCAGGTCTCAAAAAGTGGCTGTTCATGTTTGAATTTGCAATTACGTTGTGCCCAGTCCTTGTTGGAGGAATCTGCGTAGTAGAAGAATATAAATAAACAGGTACGGTTTCAGAGTTGAACTTGCTGCAATGTGAATTCAGTCATGCTGGAAATGTGACGGCAAAAGCAAAAGAAAGCTGTTTTGTCATACCTGAGCTGGTTGCCTGCACGATGGAAGAACTGCACTGGACGATCAAGTTCTGCAGTGGATCCTCCACTGCTTCTCTGGATGCAGCCTCCAAGATAGATGGCAACAATATAAACTTGATTCCATAGTTAAAATCCAGTTGGGCAAAGCAAAGTTATGTTCAAATGAGAATGCTAAGCAAAAGAAAGATAACAAACTGTGCCAGCACAACCTCGATTACATTACCTCACCCCTCCGAAAGAGAGGGATAATGTCATGTTTCACATTGAGATTCAAAATCTACAGAAACCAAGCCCTGTAAGTTATCCAACAAGTGACTCTCACAATGCTATGAGCACAACAGATCGATATGGCCTATGAACTGTAAAGAAGATTACATTCTGAGGTGTACACAGGAAACAGGTTTCACGTGCTCGTCAACAACTTTGGAGTAGTGCGAGCTACTCTGGAACTTTGCAATGTCTTCTTTCTGTTAGAAACGCATCAAGACAGCATGCGTAAATTTCTCGCTATTAGGGCCCTCTATGCATAATTGTGAACAAATTAAAGTGCAACTCATAACTTGAATGATTTTTCACGAATAGAGAGATACAACTCTCTGACGTAATGAAACTGTAAGTATTTCTCTCATATGATACTGAGATGTATATAAGTAATCAAGCGTTCCCTTTTCTTCAGCATCGGAGATGGTTGGCTTGGCTCCAAGCAGAATAATGTGCTCCACTCTTTCTGCAAATGCTACCAAGCCAGCACGTGTATTACATTTATACTCTCTAAAACATCTACAGGGAATCACCCAGTGTAGTACTACATCCACAAAAGAAATGGTGGTATGCAGAATTCTAAAGTTTCAAGTAAAATATTACTATACACTATGTAAATCTGAGGATGAAGATATTAATTTTGTCATCTCTAGGTAAATTGAACAAAACAGAGTTCCCCACCTTTTCTTGACAATGTCAGCAGATGGGGCACCATTTACAGGTCCACCGAATCTGACACACATTTGTGCAGCCAATAAATTTCAGATCCCAACTTGCGCCAAGGGAAAAAACAGAGGAGAGTCACACGTAACTTAATGTAACTAACCTAATAAATATCTGGGATTTTACAGAGGTGCAGATTTTTGACATGCTGGCATGGTTGGGAGAGAAAGTCTCATGAAATTACAAGGTGTAAATTAAATGGCAAAAATATGTGTTGCACCAGGAACTGTTTGGCAAAGAAAAGGAAAAAAACTCATCATACACTGTGATTGCACCCAGTAATATCAACGATCTACATTGGTGAAGTTTCGATAAAATGCCTCCACTTATATGAAGGCGCTCATGTCAAATATTCTAATAATAGTAATAACTGATAAAATCTCATAGATAACTCGGATGCAATCTTGTCATGCATTTAATCGGCATTGCTCTAAACCGTGCTCAAATATCATACATGGGTGTTCGGCACTCCAACAAATTATTTGTATCAGTGATCTGAGACAGAAGGAAATATAAACCTCTCTAAACAGAATTGAAATATTAAGAGTTTATAAACTTCAATGCATAGCTATAATTACCCGTAAGAAACTTATCACCTAGGCAAGGAGATGTTTACTTGGTTTAGGCATCGATAATCAGCCAGCATTACAAATACCAACAGCCAATTTTACATATGACGCAATTATGAGTTCTTTTCAAATGAAACTCTCTAACATCAGACCCATGGCCAAACCAAGAACCTTCTTTCATGGAAAGATAAGACTAGAGGACTGCAAGAAAAACTGAAACGGCTAGTTGATAACAGACAGATGTAAGTGCGCAGATATACTACTAGTCACTGATACTTTCAATGCATGTTCTGCAAAAATATACATGTTTTAAAAGTTCCCCAGAAAAAGTAAGGTCGGCTACAGGATTTAGGAACAAAGATAATCAATCTTTGAAGAATACAGAGAAAGAAATCAAAAGGCAAATATATTTTCTAAGCATAATCTAAATATTAAACCATTGAAATGCAGGTCTAGTACTAACTGATATATAATGACACAAAAAAAAGACGATGAAAATAAAAATGGACCATGCTTGATAAAATTAGCGTGCAATCAGATCATACTAATATTTTAAATGAAAAATAAGGCAGGGTAGTTCTTTTGCCTTCTGACTCTCTGGGTTCTTGTTTCAACAGAAAATTACTCCACCCACATATCCAGCCTCCATGATTATAAGCACATGTCAGAAACAGAAATATATTCCTGGACTTCTCTAGCAAATGAGATATGAACTCATCAGGGTTCAGGAATTAATAGCAGACAACCAACATCCAGTTAGGCAATGAACGCCGAAACAGGAATTACCAGAGTACTATGCAGAGTGAAAACTTTGTTGTGCCATACAAAAATAACCAATTCTCATAGCCCGTTCTTGGTTCATGTAAATCTGAAATTAGAAGGCACTTCCCCTCTGCAAGCAGCAGCATAGTCTTCAGCAAGGTGCAGTGCAGCTTCCTTGTGAGGGAATATGAACTTGTCCATGAATGCCTTCTCACTCAACTTGAAAATGGTACTGTAGCTTGGGACACGCTTGAGCAATCCATTTTCCTTGAGAAACTTTACAACGTAGTACCGGGGCCTGAGCCGGCCCTCTAGGCTGTAGCTGATCATTACTGGTCGATGAGCAATGTAGGCTGGTTCCATCCCCACCTCAGAGATGAGGAACTCAGACCTGCGCTGGAGCATGTCTTTTGACTTGGTCAGCAACGATGGAGCCTTAGGCACAGCAATTCGCACCTCGGCATCCGACCACCTGAATGTCCTCTTCAAGACCTCCACTTTGGAGGCGATCTTCTTCTCATCAAGTGACGAGATAGCATGCACCACTGCTTTGAACATCCCAGAGTCGCGGGGCACACCGAGACCTTCAGAGTATGCCGCGATCGCCTGGACGCGTTCCGGATTGGTGGTGAGCAGCCGCGGCACCCAGATGCACAACTTGCCAATATCGCAATCACTTAGCCGGCACTCTTGCCGCAGGAATGCAACATTGGGCTTGACAACCCTCTCGAAGCCGTAGCTGAGGAGAGAGCTATTGAACGTCAACGCCCTGAGGAGGTTCTTGAAAGTGCCAAAGAGAGGCAGGTAATATTGCAGCCTGGAGATTACCGGCTTACAGCGGAGGTGGTCTCCTTGGAGGATGGTGAGGCGCGCAATCTCAGAACGCGAGATGCCCAGGCCGGTGAGCCCGTCGACGACGGGGGCCAGAGTTTCCTCCACTTTGGCGCAGAGCAACAGCGGGTCCTTGGCGACGGCGGCGGCAACGGCGGCGCCGGAGAGGCCGAGGCCGGCGAGGAAGGCGAGGACGGCGTCGGGGTTGGAGGGGGACTTGAGGTGAGCGAGCTTGGCGGAGGCCTTGAGAGCTTGGGGTCGGGTGAGACCGCAGGTGGAGACGAGGTAGTTGTCGACGGCAAAGCTAGGGTTTGGAGGAATGCGGGGGGCAGCAGCGGCTGAGAGGAGGCGGTGGTGAGGGGAGAAGGTGGAGGCGCAGGCGGAGGCGTGAGGGAGCAGTCGGGTGAGGATGCGCTTGTGTAGGCGGAGCATGGTGTAGGCGGCGCCGCCGGCGACCAGCAGGGAAAATTCCGGTGGGGAGCTGAGAAAGGGGATCGCGTTCGGGCAGCATTTCAACAGGCCCCTTTCTCGGCTTCCGCCTCCCTCCATCATAGCACTAGATCGGTATCAGGTGCCGGTCCCAACGATGTGGTCAAGCGGATAATGCCCAAGTTAGTAGAAAACCTGATTTAGCGTACGTATTCAAATAGGACAACAAAATAAAAAAAAGAAAATAGAAATAGACATCATCGAGTTCAACGTCATTAGATTATAAAGCAGCATCGAGTTCAATGCATTCACGAGACCATAAAAGGTAACACTTGACATTAACTTCAGTACTAAGAGTGCGAACATGAGAGCAAGTACTAATCTAAAACAAATTTTCCAGCACACCATATATAAGCAAGACCGCTACCTAATATAGGCTAAAGTTATACCAAAAACAACTTCACTACAAAGGAAGCATCTCAAAAAGCAGTCTCCATAAATACTTGATTTTCACTATAAAGGATGCCTTCACCACAATAAAACAACTCGGCAAGGCCTGAAGACTCACAAAAGGGCACAGTCTCCATAAAGACTTGATTTTCAGTAGAAAGCACCAAAACTCAGATCAAAGCATAATACAGTAATAGTGGTTCAGTATAAAGCAACAATTTAGGGGCAAGAACAATATACATAAACTAAGGGAGTTTATTATTACTTCAAATGAATAGCTGATCTTCAAGAATAATTCCAGCAAAACCAGCATTGATAAATCATTTCACTATCCACTTGACATTCATACCGTTTCCATAACCATTATCAGCATCACCAATCATTGGTATCGATACTACTTCAGTGATTAACTGCCCTTGATCTATCATTTCTCCATCGAAGATGAGACCAACATCTGGCAATCCAGACATTGCAGCAGATATAGAGAAACCTGAAAGAAAAAAATACCGTTAAATCTTTCAGGACCGAAATCTCATAAATCTCCTTTTACATAGCACTGGGCTAGCTCCCTAAGTAAGTACTATTCACTTGATACATAGTAACTTAAATAAATCACATCTGCACATCCTAAAAACAAACATTTTGTTGGCTTCTATATAATAATAAAATAAAAGGACCAACAAAAAAAGGAGGTCCAGCCACATATGGAAGTAAACCATACAACAAAAATGTCTGACCATCATGCAAGATATATCAAATTCATACTGCTATGATGTAAAGCTATGCATATAGAATAGAGTCTGCACCTTAAACCATTGAGTTAAATCACATACAGGTATAACCTATGATAGAAACACAATGGAGTCACTCAGTCATATTTAGTATAGCACAATCAGCCATCATAAACCAAAGTTAGTACTGCAGTAATTTTCATTAGGCAAGTAAGTGCAACTGAAATAATCCCGGGGGTACTGAAAGATATAGCAAGGGCAATGGCAATGTAACCATTTCCCATCAACACTACCAACTCTGAGTATTGGACCCTAGCAAGAATATGATCCTCTCTCTCTCTATCTTTCATTCAGAACCAAAAGCTTGATCCTAATCGACTGCACACAATACAAATTTACTTACAGGAGCACACAAATTTCACATTCTAATCTACACAACAATCAAGTCACTCAAATCTATGCTACAGCTGCAGTCTACGAAGCATGGTAGTCAGAACAGGCACGGCCCACCGGTGCGAGACCCCTCGTCAGCGAGCAACACCCAACACCTCGCGGCACGAAAATAACTCACCGTTTCGACACTGTTTCGATCTACGTCGCCTCTTTTGATCCAACGGCTGGTGTCGTCCCTGAGCGAGATCCGACGGCCCAAAACGAATCCAGAAAACAATCCAACGGCCCAGAACGCCTAAGCTCCGCTGCGCCCATGGCGCAAGGGCGCAAGAAGCTAATTATAACCAAGTATTGTGGGTATTGATGATCATTATACATATGTAGTAGAAGGAAAGAAAGATAAGTATAGACGATTTATAATGTTCATAGCAGGGAGCATGCCACATGTAAGCATAAGGCAGTGTGGAGTTCATCATAGAAAGCGCAAAAGAATTATAAGCATGAAGTTAGGTACAAAAGCTAAATTTAAGTATGGCACTTAAGCAGCTGGTTCGCCAGGGACATATATTTGACCATGTTACTATGCTTACTATCACAAAGTTGATGAAGTATAAATAGTATGGAATTGTTGGTAACCAATCTTTAAGCCGACAAAGAAAAAAAAGAAACTTTGTAGTTTGAGCTTATGCCATTTGTTTTAAAGTTCAGAACCCAGATTGGTTAACAATCACTCAATTACTCAGTTCTTTTTTGCTCTTTTTCTCTTTGTATATCCTTGTTTGGAACATGAATATTGCAAATATTTCACCGAAATCAGTTTATACCAGGTAGAAATAGAACAAATACAAATTGCATACTGGACTGGAGAGGCTGGTATTTACCATGTTGATGCTAAACAGTACAATGAGCAAAGCAGATTTCCATTAACATTAACATCACAGGATAACTACAGGTTTACCGTTACTACATACATGAACTACCAGTTGAACTATACTGCTGCAATTTAGAGGAGCAAACTTCAATGTCGGCAAATTCTGGTCTCTTGATAGTAGAAAGGTTTTCTCGAGATACTTAGTAGTATATGACCTATAACATAAGCATAAGTCACACATAAAAGAAAAGGCATCACGACATGAGAATTAATGGCAGATATATGTAGTATTGAGAATGTAGAAGAAACATCTCTTCAGTATATTTTCTTGTCAGTATGTGGTGCATCCAAATATTACATTTATCAACAATAGGGTCCATCATTAGGTAACAGACATAAAGTCCAGAATTTAATGAAGCAATAGAGCACACTTTATATGTATATGTACTTAATAACCCGAGGTAGAAAGCAGATGTCAGGCAATAGATATTTGGGTGCAGGAAAGTTCAAATATAAATGGAACACTATAACAGTTAAACTGTTATATCTTAAATATCTAAGTGAAACTGGAAGGAACTAGGGTTCTACCGGGTCTAGGGCGGAGGTTGTAGGGGAAGGAGAGGGATTGGCGAGGGCTCGAGCGCGGCGGCCGGCGGCGGGGCGCCGTGGCGCGCGTGAGACGAGGCGGCGGCGGAGGAAGGTGGCGGCTAGGGTTAGGGTTCCGGCTCCTCTGGGAGCCGGGCAATAGAGTTATGTCTTATTGCTTGATTTCTAAAAGAGGTCTTACAACTGTTTATATAATCTCGATGCTAGGGAAAATAAAATAACTTGGGCTAAGCCCTTAACTAAACTGGGCTAAGCCCCTAACTAAACTTGCCCATTGGGCCTCCTCCTGTGATATGAGACGCCGGTCATAACAGAAACAATGCCTAATGAGGCGCCATTAATTCCCTGTATTTTTCTGATGATATTAGTCCACGCATCTTTATCTTACTGCCATTTGGATCTTTACTAAGTTGTTTAATTAGGATATGTTACAAAGCATAAGCCTCGGCACAGCTCCATATATGCCTCAGCACAGCTCCATATATGCTATCAGAAATGGCCTGACAAAAAGTAGTTTTGTCGACAACAAAGATTTGAACTATTGATTACACAGTTCCTAGTAGAGTTTATGCTACCTTAAATCCCAGAACTTTAGGCCATCCTCTCCAGCAGTGACAAGGGTGTTTGTGTTTTCCTCACTGTCAAAATGATACGGGTCAGACTCAGTGTTTACCCTTTGGAATGGAATGGATTCAGCAATACCTTAACCAGAACAGCTAGTTAATATAACACACAAAAGAAAAGAAAAAAGAGATATGCAGTTCAGGAAATCCAATTGCTTGCTCTTTAACATGTGAAAGTAAGCAGTTCCTGAGTCAGACATGTCATCTGAATGGCATAAGTGATAGAAAACTATGGAAAGGGAGATAACAAACCATTAAAATATCTTCTGATGGGAAGCCTATATTGTGCCATCAATATCACTAACCTAAGAATGGTCTTCTGAGCGGCGGGCTGCGCCGGCGGGTGCAGGTGGGTCGTCCCTCGGCCGTGCGGGCGGCGAGGGGCGGCGGGTGTTGGCTGCGTGGGCGGTGGGCCCGTGCTGGCCATCCGCTGAATCATGGAGCTGCTCCGCCCTTCGCCCGATCTACTGTGTTCCGCGCCGGCTACGTTTCCCGGCGGCTGTGGTCGTCCTCCCTGTGTGCTGGCTCCATGGATCTGGTGGGAGGGTGCGGATCCGGAGGAAACTTCTGGTCGGCGCGGCGGCCACATCGAAGTCGACACCTTTGGGTGCCGATCCCCTCCTTTGGAGGCTCCGGTGAGGATCCTCCCCTGCCCATGAATGAGAAATTAAGCAGCATAAGAACAAAAAGAAGGGTTTGTACATAGGTATGCCAAAAAGCACTGGACAAGTTATCTTACCCAAAGATCCAGAATGGTAGCTCACGATAAAATCAGCAAGGGAACCTGCAAAACAAACCACAGTCAACATGCCAGTTTTATATCTTCTCATATTTTTCATCTTTGTCATCTCAACCTTTGATTTATCTTAAACAACATCTTCATGTTATATCTGCTCCAGATTAATCATCCAAACTGCACCCTATACAGTGGGCCATATAAACCTGAAGCATTTGACAACACCTAGATCAATTAAGAAAAGTATGCCTTCCCCGGCCACCAGAGAGAAAGGGAAGAACCTGGGGACCCGTAGATACAGCAGATTCCGAGCACAGAGGCATCCACGCCAATCTGAAGGAGAGCACCAGCGGCATGCCCAAAACCCGCCACCGTGCAGCAGCCATAGCAGCGTTCCCCATCAGCTACAGTAGCGAGGAGCCTAGCACTAAACCCTAACCACAGGCTGTGGAACACAAGAGAATAAACATACATGAGCCACAGCCCGACACACAGCGAGCAGAAAAGGGGAAAAGTGGAGAGGGCGCTCACCCCTTCCTTGTCGGCGTCGGCGCCGATGCCTCCCCTGCTCCCGGAGGCGTCAGCGGCGGTGTCGAGGCTGAGAGCGAGGGAGAAGGGCTGGTCGCCGGAGGGGACGCCGGTGGCTCCTCCCACACCTCGTCTCTCTGCTTCCTTCTCGTCCTGCCTGCTCTCACCGGCAGCGGCACACCATATCAACACCACGAAGGAGAGGCCCATGGAAGGACGCGAAAAGGATGAGGGGGCTCACCTCGGCTCGATGCCAGTCTGGCGATGGCATCCTCCTAACGGCGATCCTTCAGAGCTCACCGGAGACTCATGACCACAACGACACATGTTGCCAAACTAACGAACAAACACTGCCTAGTCTACATCAGGGGTTTGCAGATGTTACAATTCGCTATCTAAAACAGTCTGACGTATACAGTAGCTACTACTTTTAAATAAAAACTAAACCTACAGCTATCCGCTTTCTGATTTTAGAGTAGCATGGTTCAATTCATGTAAGGCAAAACACATATCAGTTTGAGGCTATTAGGAACAGGGGCTCAAGTGTAGTTTAAAATTGAAACAACTAAATGTACTCTCTCTCTCTCTCTCTCTCTCCCTCCCTCCCTCCCTCTCTCTGAAAATTACAGAGCTAGAAGATATCATCATAGATGGTACGACATAAAGAGAAAACAAGGACTAAAGCGCATACCACTTATGCATTTTATCTACAATTTGAACATACAAGAAGAAAGAGTGGATGCTAGTATTAATGCAGGAAGGGATCTAATAATTTTCCAACGCACAAGTAGTCTAAGCAATATATTTACTGAACATGCATATATATAGAACTTAGTAAGTATATATGTAACACTTATTATTGATTAGAGTAAACATTGTATAAAAGGTTTTAGATCTTATGAATCACAGTTTCTCAACTTTAATAGTTTCATGATAAAATTAAAAGTCTGTGAAAATCAATTGTTGGCTGCGCTACATTAACATTCTTCTTCTGGACATTATCATGTTATTCCAACGATACCGAATGAACTATAGATAGAACATTTTGTTAAGACAACCTTGCCACACAACAACAGTAAGGGCCGCTGTCCAAAAAATTGATGAAATCAAAATGGAGAGTTATTTCTAATTAGGCAAGAAACTGAACCAGTCTAGACCTTTCCAGCGGGTTGTAGAGCCGTGTCACACAATGATAATAAAAAAATTAAAAGCAATAGACAAAAGTATAGCCTTCCCCAATATGCACGCATGTATGGCACTACAAACTTATTGGCATCCTAAGTTGCAGTTGAGGCACACACCAAGTCCTACATACAAAATTGCAAGTGTCCTTGTTTTCATAGATAAAAAACCTTTATTATCACAGTCAGAACCAAAACAAAACAAAACAAAAATGATCTCACTATCTTTCTCTAGTTTAAAACATAATTATATTGCTAATAATTTTCCCATCACATGTTTCTAGATTTTACAGGCCCAAAGAAATGTGAAGTGCAGTACCAGCTACAAACCCATCAATAGAAAATTGCAAGAATTCACGGAACAACATGGAGCACAATCCATCCGGGGAGCAAAATTAGGATAACCAAATTTTTTTCCGCACCATTTCTTTCCCAGATCTTAGAATTCACGGAAGCTAAAGAGAGATCAGTCCTCCACCAAAATCTCACACTGAATTCCTCCGCACCATTTCTTTCCCAGATCTGCACACACCAAGTTTAGCGAAATGTTGGACAGATAAATTTCAGAAATAAGAATGATACAATCATGACATTTATACACATTGTCATGAGAATGAGATCTCAAGACAAAGAGAATAAGAAAATAATGATACCACCTGTAACATGAAAGATCCTGATCCTAAAGAAAACCTTGCACCTTTTCCCCTTTCTTTTGAGAAATAAAATGCATGCCAGTTTGTTGGAGGAAAGAAAATGGATCTTCCACAGTAAGAAAAAGCATTCCAAAATTCATGACCACTTCGAAATGGAACTTTATTTGGTTCTCCGCTCCTCCCTCGAGCAATGAGATATCACACCACAGGCATACATGTCACTAGACCAAATGCCTTTTTGTGTTAACCTTTGTCCTAAATAAGAAATATGCATTGCTCAATTCATCAACACAAATCTACTTGGAACTTGAATTTGACCTCTTTATCCGCCTTCCTAGAGTGATGAGACACCATCATCAATGCCAGTTGGCAGTAGTTGTGGTATAATCATTAACGCACATCACCGAAATCAAAACACAAATAACAGAATTATCAGTAAAAAGGGTCCAAAGGGAAGCTACTGGACAAGCAATCTTTGCAAACAGATGAAGGAATCTCTCACATGTCCACAATTTGTTAGCCAAAGGTAATTTGTTCCAAGAAAAAAGGTACACTACATTACCGCTATATCAATCAGCCACCATCTAAAAAAGTGTAAACGAAGATACCTAAAGAACAATTACTTACACAGCCCAGCTTAGCTTATGAAAGGCACCACATGTGTTGCATGTTTCCCTTAAATCCTACCAAGGGATTTGCCATATCTTGATCATATGAATACAATAGAAACTTTTCTCTAAAGATCCACTAACCACTGATGTATTTTAAGATAAGAAAGTGATTTTCAACATAATTTGTTAAGCCCAGTCCCATATGTTCTGAAAACATGAGAACTCATGTCACACAGTTGGGGCTGTGATAATGGAAAATATTGACAAAATAGTTGTGGCTCCAAAGAGTCTAAACTGAAGCATATAAAAAAATTGCAGTATTAGCTTCTGGCACCAAGTATAAGACATGACGTTGTTGGTGAAAACTAACAGTTAAAAAACTTTCAGCTCTGATCCAAGTTAACTTCACTCCTTGAGATTTCTAAACGCTTGATATGGCTTCACAATTGACTTGGATGCAATAAGTTTCAGAGTTCGCCCATGACGTCTGAAAGATTCAGAGTTAACTTTCAACTCTGATTCAAATTCAGAGTTCAGAGTACAAAATTTACATCAAGCTAACTGTTTACATGCATGCATAACTCGTTCAAATTGTTTATATCCAAGTGAAGATCCAACATGTCTTAGCAAGAGGAAGCACGGAGCCCAATGTACGAATTGTTTAAAGAACCAGATGCTGCTAGTTATTCAACTTGTTATTTTGTTCAGGTTGCCTCACTCAGCTGAGCTGATGAATCCGGTAGGCAGGCAACAGCAACTCATCAGTCACCATGTTACAATCTCGAGTACAATACTAGAAGGATTACTTAACTTGCAAAGAATTAAAAATAAAAGAGAGAGAGAGAAGTAGGAGCTTCCCCGAATAAAACCCGTGCCGTCATCAGGCCATACTTGTCACTAAAGCTTCAAGGCATCATCAACTAACAGAGCCTTCAGAATCATTTATATTACAACAAAGCCATAGCCACCATGGTTCGTCTCGTCTCCTGGAACAAAGGAAAAAAACATCATCTACATCCAGTTTCAGCATATGTTCTCCTGAAAGAAAGAAAGCACCATCCACAATCAGTAAATAAGTATGATACTATTGCCCGGCTACTTCTTGCTTGAGGAAACCTCCCTGTCTTCTCACTTGGTAAGTGACTTCATCAATTGATCCGTTTCCATCACCTGCATTGAAATAATCTTGTTTCTATAATTACCACAATCACCAGAAAAGGGACACAACTGATCTTCAAATCACATATCTTCACCAGAATAACATGGACCATCCCCTTTGCCTTACTGCAAGCACACACCTGAGATCTCATTTCGTCCAACTTCTATAACTTCAGGTCAGGAACAAACAAATGTGGCACTATCCTCACACAGCTTGGTTCTAAATTGAGGTACATAACATGTCTACTGTTCCTACATTTGAAATTCCACAAGATTCTACATGGCATCCCATCTAGCTTTTCCTTTTTCTTTTCTGACTTTCCAGCTAGAAATTTGCAGAAGAAGGATGATACATAAGACCAATTTACTATGTTAACAAAATATGCTAAGGGACAAAGATGCCCTCATTATCTATAAAGATAGTGCTAATATGGAATAAAATTAGCTAAAAGATATGGCAGAAGTTAACTTGATAATGTCATAACCTTTTCAAGCTAACCATAACATATGTTCCCTCATTGTATGAAATGCACTCTGCTTTTCATCATCATACCGTACAAGCATCGATTGCTTCTCCCGTACAAATACCAGGGCACCTAAAATACCTACATAGTGGTATACATGTTTAACACGGTGTGGCCAACAACAAACCCAAAACTGTTTCCCGGGGAAAAAGAAGTCCACGATTTTCATCTAAAGGAAAGTTTTGAGGCTTCAAATCATCTTCATGGCCAAAATGGGAACATTCATTCATGGAAAGATAGGTTCAAGATTGCACTGAAAATTCAATGGCCATTTCAGAACATATAGGTACAATGTGCAGAAATACTACTAATTGATACTTCAAAGCGCTTGCAGGATGCCCTGATCTCTCACTCTTAGTTACAATATGATATGATGAAGGACAAGTTCATAGCAGTGCTATGCTTTCTTCTCTATTGAATGACAAAATGAACATACCAATTTTCATGCCGGTCATGGTTCATGTAAATCTGAATCTAGCCGGCACTTCCCCTCTGCAAGCTGCTGCATAGTCTTGAGCAAGGTGCGGTGCAGCTTCCTTGTGTGGGCATATGAACTTCTCCATGAATACCTTCGGAGTCACCGTGACTGCAGAATAGTAGTCTCGGTCGCGATGTAGCAATCCGTTTTCTTTGAGAAACTTCACAACGTAGTACCGGGGCCTTAGCCGACCATCCAGGCTATAATTGAGCATTGCCGGGCGATGAGCAATGTACCCCGGTTCCAACCCCACCTCGGAGCTGAGGAACTCTGACCAGCTCCGTAGAAAGTCCTTAGACCTCCTCAGCACCCCTGGAGCCTTAGAAACAGCAATGACCACCTCAGCATCCGACCACTTGAACGTTTTCTTTAAGTACTCCACTTTGGCTGCAATCGTCTCTTCGCTGATGCATGCGACAGCCTGCAGAGCATACCTGAACATCCCAGAGCCCCGAGGTATGCCTATACCTTCGGCGCATGCCACCATCGCCCGAACGCGATCCGGGTTACTGCTGAACATCCTGGGCACAGCCATGCACAGCTTGGCAATATCGCAGGCACCTAGCCCGCACTCCCGCAGGAAGGCGACATTGGGCTTGAACACCCGCTCTAGGCTGCATCTGAAGAGGCAGGCGCGGTTGAGCACCCGGAATAGGTTCTCGGAGGACCCCAAGAGAAGCAAGTAGTACTGCATCTTCGAGACGATGGATTTATCGCGGAAGGGTCTATCGGCGAGCGAGGCGAGGCGCCTGATCTCAGAACGCGAGAGACCGAGGCCGGTGAGCCCGGTGACAACGGGGGCCAGGGTTCTCTCCACGCCGGCGCAGAGTAACAGCGGGTCCTTGGCGACGGCGGTGGCGACGTCGGCGCTGGAGAGGCCGAGGCCGGCGAGGAAGGCGAGGACGGCGTCGGGATTGGAGGGGGACTTGAGGTGGGAGAGCTTGGGGGAGGCCTTGAGGGCCTGGGCTCGGGTCAAGCCGCAGGTGGAGACGAGGTAGTCCTCGGCGGCAAAGCCAGGGGCCGGGGAAATGCCGGAGGCGGCTGCGGCGGAGAGGAGGCGGTGGAGAGGAGAGACATGGGAGGCGTAGGGAGAAGAGAGGAGCTGGGTGAGGATGCAGCTTCGGAGCCGGAGCATGGCGGCGGGGAGGCGCCGGCGGCGAGGGGATGGCCAGTGGCGGCGCGGCGCGGTTGGTGGTGAGAGACGGAGAGGGTGGTGAGGGTTTGGGGTTGGACTCATGGGTCGTGCCTCTGATAATGGGCTAGGATGGGCTGGGCTGGAGCTAGACAGATTCAACACCCTGTAATCTCAAAAATAATCAAGGCATCCCTCAAAAATAATTGCAAACATGAGCCATCTAAAAAAATCTGAAAAAAAACACCCGTATCTGAGCACGTTCATTAAGTGGATAATAATGTGAATCATTTAGCTTCAAAAAATAAATGTGAATCATTTTTTTTGTTGAGTCACGCAAAATGATCGCAAAACATGGAGATACGTAATTACTTACTATTATGTGTTCGGCGTACATTTCCATTTGCAACGATTTTGAAGCGGCGCTCTTCATTTGTCGGTTCCTCCATTATGTTTTCATATTACATTTTTGAGCAAATTTAACTTGACTGAATTTAGCGAAAGTGTAGTGTCCAGTACTTTTACCGCCTCGTGTCATCTTATAGTGTCATGTTCAAGCTCTGGTCACTTGTGTAAAGTTCGGACTCTGTCAGCAACACCGCTAGTGTTGCTACTGCACCTGATATTGTGGTGGAAACTAAAGGGGGGTCAGATGGTCGCTCGTTATGCAACCGCGACAAACCTGCAGACAAGAGTTGGAGTTTCCTATTGCTCGTCCTCGCGGATGTGATTGTCTCACCATGGCCCCGGTCATCACCAGTCCCACCAGCATCACCGACGAAATAATATTAGTCGCTAAACCTTGAAACTCAAAAACGCAACCAAAGTGTGAAGCAGATATGCATTATCCGGTTACCAACGCTTTGCATATGGCACACCAGTCAACCAAATAGGATCGAGGGTTTTCAATATACTCCTACTCCCTAATTGCTAGATTATAATGCATATAAATGTTGGTCAAAGTTAAACTTTGTAAAGTTTGATCAGGTTTATATAAAAATTTATCAACATCTAGAATACCATGCCATTAGACTCATGAAGAATATATTTTTGTATGTTATATATTTGGTATTTTGAATTCTCGTATTTTTTCTATAAACATAGTAAAAATTTACAAAGTTTGACTTTTGACCAAATTTTGTATGCACTATAATTTGGCAAGGAGTGAGTAGTATTTTTTTCATTTGCCCCTCATCTTTCAAAAACAATCAAGGTTTACCGGCTTCTAGAACTACCAACCGTTGATTTCGAGGAGTAGGCATCTCAACTAATTAATTGCTTGTGAGCTTGAGATATCTCTAGGCTATAATATTTCCTTATTTTCTGCTACAACTTTTGAGTCGTGTATCAGGCAAGGTTTGTAATAAAACAATATCTATATTAGCCATTTATATGATTGTTAATTATTCAAGCTATATTTGTGCATAGTGTTTACTGACCATGGGAACAGTGTGAGTAAATACAAGGTAATCCAGTTTATGAAAATTGGAAGGGATCCTTATTCCAGTTGTAGCCGGAGTTGGTGGGTCTAGGTTAAAAAAATGATCGGTAGAGAGGTGATGGTAGGCCGGGTTGAGTCGTGGATTTTTTTTCCCACATACTCCCTCCGTCCCAAAATAAGTGTCTTAACTTTGTACTAACTTTAGTACAAAGTTATACTAAGGTTGAGACACTTATTTTGGGACGGAGGGAGTATTATACACGGTGTAACATGGAAGAATTATAGATCAGGTCTCTAAGGGAAGGTTTGCAACATGGGCAGAAATTTAGAAAAGAAGAGTGATAGATGGACATACATTGATTTTTTTTTTCCTTTTGACTTGAGGTTTGTCTTCATATATATGCTTATCACAGAACATTTGGCTTTTAACAATTTAGATACATGTAGTTAGAAAAGCAATGGACATGATCTGCATTCGATATCCAAAATGGCACATAAAGAATGGATGGAGTTAGTAAGATCAAGATCCTAATCAGTGGCACTTGTATATAAAACGCAACGAACTGAACAAAAGTTATTGAGATCATGACCCTAATGAGTGACACTTATATATAAAATGGAACACACATAAAGTTACTGAGACCATGGTCCTAATGAGTGGCACTTTCATATAAAACTAAACACAACAAAAGTTAATCCTACACACAACTGACTTTACAATACATGTGTTGCCAATTAAGCCGGCCCTGTACATGACGACGGCTCTTCGATCAATTTGAGCACCCCGTGACTGACCCCAGGTAGGCAATGAGGCCATTTAATCAAACAGCTGATTAACTAACCCTTCTGTTTTCATGAAGTGGTTTTGTTTTTTTTAAGAAAAAAAAAGCAACAACAACAACAACAACAACAACAACAACGCAGCTCAAGATCGAGTAGGAAGCATGAAATCGATCGAGATTGAAAGATGATTGAGTAGGAAGCATGCTGGAGATCGAAATAAGGCATGAGATTCAAACATCGCTGAGCCCTATTAGGTGATGTTATTGGCGGAGTGTCTAATGATGGCATGAACTTAACTCTCTTGACGCAACAATTCATCGGTCTTGTCCTTCGCCTTCCCCCGGGAGCACCAAAGCTGCAAAAACATGAGAGTTTGAAGACATAATCAGCTCGATGCCCTGAGATAACAACCTCAATAGCAAAATTATTTTGACGGTTCCATAAAGCCCAAAATGACCCTACGTGGGGTACATCTAAGCCCACACATAATAGCTGTTAATTCCGCGGAATGTTGTGGTTTCCACGGAAGACCTGAGATGTCCCAAACATAGCTCCACGTCATTTTCGATGGCACACAAGTGAATAAAATATGGTTAGCGTCTTCCGGCTCGACACAGAAAACACAAGATCCATCACTACTAGGACCATGTCAATGTTCATAGCTGATGGGAGCATGACCAACTACCAAGTAAAAATCTTTAGTCTTCAAGCAAGGGCAGAGACGCCGACCACAACAGCTTGACGTGAAGCATAGCCGGCCCCTAACTAGCTTGCGTACATGGATCACACACAGAAATGAACCGAGTCCTTGAGATCCCACGGGGCAACGTCTGGGGCATCGAGGGCGAAACGGAAGCTTAGCTCAAGAAGCAGCGCGTCCCAGCGGAGCAAGTGCCAAAGGGGATAGGTTTGGTCTAAAAGTAAGGTTGACATTGCCTCCACCTAAAACCGAGTGGACCATTCATAGTTTAGCTATGTAGATAGAAAAAAAAACAATGGACATGATCTGCATTGGATATCCAAAACGGCACATAAAGAATGGATGTAGTTGCTGAGATCGTGATATCCTACTCAGTGACACTTGTATATATAATATGGAACACAACAAAAGCTAGTTACCGAGATCATGATCCTAATGAGTGACACTTACATATAACACAACAAAAGTTAATCGTAACACGAGTGACTTTACACTACATCGGTTGCCAATTAAGCCGTCCCCATGCATGGAGACAACTTTTGAATTTGAGCACCCAGTGACTGACCCTCCGTAGACGATGAGGCCAATTAACCTATAGATTAGCCACCCCTTCCGTTTGCATCAAGTGATTTCGTCTTCGGTTCGTGCAGCACGCCAAACAAAGCAAATATCTTATCTATATCCTTTGCATGTGTAAATGTGCACCCATTCACTTACGTAAATACATTGCCAATACCCGTAGATGGTTCTCTTCTTTTGAATGGTCGACGGTGCCCTTTTGAAAACGAGTGGTGAAATTTTACACATGCACACGACAAATATAAGGTGGCAGCGCCATGGCTGGGTTAATTCTACAGCTTGAAGTTAGTTTAGGCCAACTAACAGTCATCCACCCATTCTCCCGTGAAATACTCCCTCCGGTCCTTTTTTACTCTGCATATTAGGTTTCTCTGAAGTCAAACTCTTCAAAGTTTGACCAAGTTTATACAAAAAATTATTAACATTCACATAACAACACCAATATCATTAGATCCATCTTGGAATATATTTTCATATTATATTTATTAGATATTATAGATGTTAATATTTTCTAATATAAATTTGGTCAAACTTAGCAAAGTTTGACTTCAGACAAATTTAATATGCGGAGTAAAAAGGACCGGAGGGAGTACATGGAAAGCAACGTTATGTTTTCGCTACCTAATGCAAGCTAGTTGACTTTTTCTAGACAAACAGGAGGCCACCACCACTTCCATTACTCTGAAATGAAACAGGATACATAGTCCAGCTTTTACATAAAAGTTTACCAAACTAAAGTAAGAAAGTTTTCAGCTAGGAGAAATTAAACTGACATAACAGACCGGCGTGACTTCTAGGGGGCTGTTTATGGGCCTGTTTATATTTACAATTCTAAGATCTTTTTGTATTTGTTACAGAATTTCTACTCTCTTTAGAATCTTCTGTAAAGGCCGCGTGTTGTAACTTTGTCTACTGGGTAAATAGACAGATATCTTCCCAAAAAAGCATACTGCTTTTTCTGCGGAAAAGTCACAAGGTCAAATATATTATATAAAACCAACACTTATAAGAATAAGAAATTACAGGCAAGTTCTTGAAGAAAACTACACATCTTCCTTCTACATTCCTTGAGGACGTATCGTGAGCCAATCTCGTTGCTGCCCCTGGGCCTTCGTCTTACCAGAGTAATCTTGTTGAAACTTAGGAACTTTTAGAATCTACGACCAAGAAGTCATCGGTGTAGACCAGAAGCACGCATCTGAAATGATTGTTGTCCCGGAGAAGCTGGCGCCGAGAAGAGCCAGAGGATAATCCCAACCACGACCAGACAGGGGAATGGGACACAAACCTCACAAGTTCCCCGATGGAGTCGTGTCTTATTGAGCTTCATCGGATGGATATGGAACCGGAGAACAAAAACACGCCGCAACACCACCCCTTCCGTAGGCCGCCGCCGCTGAGGACAAACGCCAATCATGCTGGACCGAATCACCGGTGATCAACACCATTCTCTGACTCGTCAACACCCCTCCAAGGAAGTCCATCGACATCGGGAAAGCCGAGGAACTACTATTCCCATCGCCACCGCTACCCAAAACTTCATCGGCGACGAAGGACTTGAGAATCCTATGGGGCATGAACCAGACACACATATAGGAGGTTCCCTCACCCTCCCTCCACCGTAGTAGCCGAGAGAGGGTGGGGGGAAAGGTGCCTGCCACCTCCCGTGTCCCGTCCTCCAAACCCTACAAAACTATTCACTATCTCACTGTACTATTTAACTAGTATCCATGGCTAAATTGTTTTTTCTGTATCAATGCAAAAAACTGAACATGGATTTGAAGTTTGTGCAATGATAGATGTCGGTCGTAAAAATGAAGGTCAAATCTTTTCATGCAAGTAAAAGAAGAATAAATGGTGATGTTCCCTTTTTGAGCAACTGATCCTTTCAAATTCAGAACAACCAAGCTACTTACTCCTATAAGAGGGCACAACTAATATACAAGCATACGTACCAACAACTGCCTTCATATTATCATTTTTAGAACTATTTCCAACACTTTCTCATATATTTCCCACTCAAGGCTAAGAAAGAAGAATAATCAATCTTATTTACATACTAGGTATAGCATACATGAAGGAATAAACAAACCCACAATCGGAGCCGCGTAAACTTCACATCCTTCCTGAGGGCAAATGATTAACTAGGTTTAAATATTGTCTCGTGTGATGCGATCGAGAAACAAGCTAAAATTAGAACCGGTGGACTCGTTCACTCACTAATTTTAGACAAGCTAAAATTAGAACCTAGGCATTCGACCATTCGTTACATGTCCTCTCCCTCTACGAGAGCAAGCTGGTGAATCTAGACCCGGAGGCTATCTCCTACCTCTCTTTCTTCCCATATTTGTGCGAGGATTGGTTGGGGATCTCCGGCGATCTGCATCTTTAGCGGTACTTCTTCGCCTTGGTGGCGCGCATGGACACCCCGAATGCGATGGTGGGGGCCTTGATGTTCCGTCCTCATGAAGACATCGTAGGCGATATGTCGCGGTGCGAAGTCCGGGTGCCTCTGCTATCTTTGAGGCAGGAGTGGTTCTACCTACCGGTTGAGAGGTATAACCCCGCCTCTCGAAAACCTGCATTACATCTACCTTCTTGACTGATGACATTTTCACCACATGCCATGGACGACGACACCGACATGGGCCTTCAGCGATGTTTCCTATCAACCTGTACGTTTCGATCATACTACTACTGATATTCACCTTCACTTTATGTGAAAATGGGTTAGATATGGTAAAAACTTGCATGTCTAGTTTATTCTTAATGATTAATTATGCTAAAAGGATTCGCGTAGTTCTTTTCTGGACTTGTCTAATTTTAAGATTGATATATGTTTCAACGTGGTGGGTTTTGGGCAGGACAAGGAGTGTCGGATGGTGGTTCCATGTTCAGTGGCACAGGTAGAGGTAGCCAACAAGGCCCAACCCATGATCATAGTTTTATTTGCATTATGCATATGAACAATGATTTTTTTTTTTTTAAAATCCTTTAAGCACCCCTCACCCCAAACGTCAAATTCAGGCAATCCTGCCTCTGCCACTGTCGATGTTGGGGGAAGAAACTATGACCAGCCATTTGTGGATGACTCAAGCAAGGCTCCTCGGGCATGAGGCTCACAATGGCAAGGCCAATGTTGTGGCACAAGTTGGTGGGTTTAGATTGGCACTATTGTCGGTGGAGAGGTGATGGTAAGTCGGGTTGATTCGAGGAAGTTGTCTTAGGGCATCTCCAAAGTGGACCCCCAAAGCGCCCGTATATGTCTGGACCACTTTTGCGGTTTTGCCATCCAACAAGGTCCCTAAATGTCCGTGAACCTGTCCTCAGTGGCGGAGGACTCCGGTGGGCAGGGTATGGCGGCTGCCATACCTTAATTTTGAGCAAAAAATATTTTATATGTATGCATCGATCCTGTTCTGATTGATCCGCTGTCTTGTTCGCTAGTCCCTACGCTATCGCTGGACTGATGGGCCGACACAGCCAGTGTATTGGGCCAGGAACCTCTCGTCCACTGATACGTCCCAAACGTATCTACTTTTCCAAACACTTTTGCTCTAGTTTGGACTCTAATTTGCATGATTTGAATGGAACTAACCCGGACTGACGCTGTTTTCAGCAGAATTGCCATGGTGTTGTTTTTGTGCAGAAATAAAAGTTCTCGGATGGACTTGAAAATTTACGGAGAATTATTTCAGAATATATGAAAAAATACTGACGCAAAGAGCCACCAGAGGGGGGGCCACCAGGCGCCACAAGCCTGGGGGGCGCGGCCACCCCCCCAGGGCGCGCCTAGCAGGCTTGTGGGCCCCTGGCAACTCCGTTTGACCTAAATCCAACGCTATAAGTACCTATTCGTGGAGAGAAAATTCAAACCGGCGTGTTTTACGAGACGAAGCCGCCACCACCTTCTGTTCTTCATCGGGACGGCTGATGTGGAGTCCGTTCGGGGCTCCGGAGAGGGGGATTCGACGCCGTCGTCATCATCAACCATCCTCTATCACCAATTTCATGATGCTCACCGCCGTGCGTGAGTAATTTCTTCGTAGGCTTGCTGGACGGTGATGGGTTGCATGAGATTTACCATGTAATCGAGTCAATTTGTTAGGGCTTTGATCCCTAGTATCCACTATATTCTGAGATTGATGTTGCTATGACTTTGCTATGCTTAATGCTTGTCACTAGGGCCCGAGTGCCATGATTTCAGATCTGAACCCTCTATGTTTTCATGAATATATTTGAGTTCTTGATCCTATCTTGCAAGTTATATGCATCTGTTACGTGTCATGATCCGCATACCCCAAGGTGACAATAATTGGAATTCTTTTCGGTGATTGTCGTAGTTTGAGGAGTTCATGTATTCACTATGTGCTAATGCTTTGTTCCGGTTCTCTATTAAAAGGAGGCATTAATATCCCTTAGTTTCCTTAAGGACCCCGCTGCCACGGGAGGGTAGGACAAAAGATGTCATGCAAGTTCTTACTATAAGCACGTATGACTATATACGGAATACATACCTACATTACATTGATGAATTGGAGCTATTGTGTATCGCCCTAGGTTGTAACTGTTACATGATGAATGTCATCCAACATAATTATCCATCACCGATCCGATGCCTACGCTTTTCGCATATTGATCTTTGCTAAGTTACTTTCGTTGCTGCTGTTGTTACAATTACTACAAAACTACTTCTGTTACTGTTACTATTGTTCTTGAAACAATCATACTACTGTGCTACTAAACACTTTGCTGCAGATATTTAGGTCTCTAGGTGTGGTTGAATTGACAACTCAACTGCTAATAGTCACAAATATTCTTTGGCTCCCCTTGTGTCGAATTAATAAATCTGGCTGAAATACTACCCGCGAAAACTGTTGCGATCCCCTATACTTGTGGGTTATCAAGACCTTTTTCTGGCGCCGTTGCCGGGGAGCATAGCTGTCGGTGTCAAATCCGGCATATCTCGTGGTAGGGGTCCTAAGCTAGGCGTCTTGGATCGATGGTAACATGGACACAGGATTTTACCCAGGTTCGGGCTCTCTCGAAGAGATAATACCCTACGTCCTGCTTTTGATTGTATTCATATGGGGTGTAGTACAGAGTACATGTATCTACCACGAGATTGTTCTAATGAATATGAGTTGATCTATTGACTAGCCTGGCCTCGGTTTATATAATGTACCAGAGGCCTAGGGTTTAGGAGAGTCCTTGTCTTGGGCGCCAAGTCTTGTGGAATCTTCCTTGTATTCGTCATGGGCTGCCCGAGGTGGCCCATGAGTGAACCGCCATGGGGGTCCTCGGCCCGACCCACCTGGTCGGGAGACGACGTGGTGAGTACCCCCTAGTTCAGGACACCGTCAATAGCCCCCTGAACCGGTCTTCAAGTTGCGGACGCTCCTCAGTTCTTCCGAGCTATTCTTCGTCTTCGGTTGTCGGTCTTGAAAACCGGTTCAACAAATATTCGCATCTCCGATCTCGAGGATCGCCGAGGTGTATCCGAAGAGTTGACACGTCGGGCATCCGAGGAGCCCCTTTAGGTTCTTGGCCTTTATCAATGCCTTGTTCTTTTACGCCGCACCTCGGGTTCAAAGTTTTTTCCCATGCAGCGGTGTCGTCTTGAAGCCGAGCTCCAACACCGGACTGCATCCGAGGTATCTTTTTGCAGCCGAGCTCCAACGCCGGTCTACATCCGAGGTGTCATAGGTTACCTCAGTCCGAAAAAGTTGAAGGAGTTCAGCCGAGCTTAATGCCGGAAACGCCCTCTACGGAGCCAGCCACTTGCATCCGAGCTTTACGCCGGACTGCTTCCGAAGTGGTGCACCACCTCGGCCGTGGGCTGATTTTTTGTGGATTGGTGCAATTTACTCTCTGCCGAGATATATAGCCAGTAGCCCTCAAGGTGTGTGTCAGCCTAAAAACCAAGATGCACCTGAAGGAAAACATGAAACTGCTGATCCCAGTAGCCCCTGAGACTCAGGTCGATTCGCGAAATAAGCCTAAGGATCAATTCCTAGCTCGGCAGCATATTTAGGAACGGAAACACGGTGTGCATAGTCCTCGAGACTCAGGTTGGGTGCGGCCGACCAACCTGAGGATCGTAATCTCCTTGGAAACTATTTTGCACTTTTAATTTCCCTGCATTGAATCGTCAAATGCAGTAGCCCCCAAGCCACTGGTCGGGTGGGAACACCAGATTAGGGGATCGATGTAACCTGTTAATAGCTTTTAAGTGAGAAGTGCGAAGCCCAGTAGCCCCCGAGCCTTAAGTTGGGCAAGGGTGGCCGAATTAAGGATCAATATCCGGAGTAAATTGATTTTAATCATAATTTGTGTGTAATGATTCTATGTATCTAAGTACTTTACATCATTAATGCTCGGATCTGCATTGTACAAAACTTTGTTGACCGACTATCGGCTTCAACCTCCTCAGCCAGTAGCCAAGGAGTGTTTTCCTACTTTATAAAGCCTTTATAAGGACAAAGATTTACGGAAAACAAGGCAATCCGGCCATACGGTTTTATAAACAAAGGTACGCGGAGAGATATGTTATATTACTATTTAACGTAAGAAACATCTTCCAAAGAAAATAGTCCCGCTATAGGTTCCTTTCTTTGGGTTGTCATGCTAAGCAGGATGATGTAACTTCACCTCCGAACTAAGTGGGAGAAAAATAGTGAAGATCAATTCGGGAGAAATTCCCGAAGTATTTGGCATTAAAAAACCGAGATTTTCACTTCCGCCGTTGCCGACCAATTATATTATTGAGATCGCTAGCTTTCGGCTTCACCCAGTCTGAGGTACTAACCCGTATAACCCGGTAGTATCAATCACAGAGGTGCTCCCTTTACCCCTAGCCAAACAATCGGGAACGTAGGGGGCAAGCACAGGAGCCAGGCAACCCAGCTTGGCCAGATCTCAAGTCAAATTGATGCATATTGTGGCTTTATAACGATTTATCGGAAGACAGCGCTCGTATATTGAATACAAATGCTGAGAATACGTCGGACTCTCCAAGAGTCCCAAAGTAACCGCGCCGAGGTGCCTCCAGGAGCCCCTGGTACGGTTTATTGGACTCTTTTATATGTCCGAAGTATTTTATACAAAAAACTTGAGGTTAGAATTGCACAATTTTTTCAAAGACGGCCGAACTGCTTTTCTATTAGTGACCTCGGACAAGCCGAACACTTTTATGAAAGCAAGCTGATCAGCCAACTGAATTTGCGCATGTTTGTGGTAGTCAGCTTTTAAGCTGTATTTTGCAGCTTTATGCTATATGTTATTTTGACTCCGTTGCGACTGTTTATAATTTGAAAGTGGCCCATCGTCGGCTTCCACCCCTTTGTAGATGCTACGCAAGATGTTTTCGCAAAAACAAGACAACCCTTAGCCGACGTCTCGGTACCCGGAGGCGGTTGTGTTAGCGGAAACGAGGCAATCAGATATGTAGGCTTTATAACTTTCACTTAGTCATAGGAGCTTGACTGTGGGGGCAAGTAACTAGCCCCCGGTGTTTGGAGTGTTCAGGCGTGCCGAGGTGCAGCTCGGCAGGGAAGTTGCCGAACTACGGGTCGGAAAACATTTCCCGAGCCAAATTATTATGCACGGCACCTCGGTCAAGAGGATGTCCCGCCTCCTGGAAAAAAATACAAATAGGTTTAAAAGCTTCATAGGCTCGGAAAACCAAAAAAGTTACACAAAACCTTTACGTCTAGAATAAATTAAGTTTTTTGGTGCCAACCTGAAATTGGTCTTGAAATTAATTTTGTGCTTCTGTCGTGCTTTAACATGATACGTCAGATCTCCAGACTTCAAGCAGGTTAGCCTTTGGCTTCAACCTCCCATCCCGAAGGCGGAGTGTTTCTTAGGCCAGTTTAGCGAACTAAACTCGAGCGGCTTTACAAAGAAACAAGGCTATTCGGCTATTGACCACACACTCGCGTCGGAAAAAAGAGTAGTAGAAAAAGACTTTGCAATGACTTAGAAGAAAACACTTATTATAAAATGGCTCATATAAATTTAAGAGCCCCTAGTTAACATGGGAAAAAGAAGCGGTTTTTAACGAACCTCGTTTTTAACAAACAGATTTTAACATAAATATAATGCTTGGTCGAACCGAACAAAAAATTAAGAATTTAGAAAATTCAAGCATGAAAGCGACTTAGCTGGTTAATGTGCTCGGCGTTGATGAGGTGGTGTGGGCTTGTGGCGGGACGTGGTCGCATAGGCCTTGGCTTGACCGAGGTCCCAGCCCCCAAGCCTGAGGTGGCCTAGCGATGAGCTCGGGTTGATGAGGTAGCGATGCGGCACGGTCGACGTGGCGAGGCGAAGCCCCCGGTCCAGCTGTCGTGACGAAGCTGGTCGGCTGGTGATGATGAAGTGATGGCGAAGCCCCCGGTCTAGCCGAGGTGACGGATCAGGTCGGCAGGGTGACGCCGGAGCCCCATGTAAGCCGAGGTGTCGAAGCAGGTCGGCATGGTGGACATTGGCTTAAATAGGTGACGGAGCGGCGATGCCGACGCAGGTCGGAACTTGTGACGCGGTCAATGCCGGCTTGATGAAGTGACCGCGCGGCGATGCCGGCGCACCCGACCCATGCAATCCGTAAGGTGACGATGTTATCTTGACGGTCATTAGGGAGAGCGGTGCCGAACTCTTGGTCGGCTCGCCGAGGTGATGATCCGAGGTGGTTGTCATCGGCTCGATGAAGCAACGGCGCAGTCGATGCTGGCTTAAACCCGTTCAGCCATGGAGCAACATGGCCGGGCTGGTTTGACACCGGCGCGACGACAAAGATCCCCTCGGAAAAGGCTCAAACTTTGTGGGCACGTGTTTGAGGACACAATACTTATAAAAAATTTCCTTCAAAAAGGACCTTCGACAACCCGTTCATGAAAAAAGATGAACTTGGGTCGGATTCGTTTTCGCGCAGAAAACAGATCCGAAAATTGATGCACTCATCGGACGTTTCCCGGAGTTTGAACCGTCGGATCGAGCTAAAATTTTGAGGGGTTGTCGATATGGGAAATCCGTATCCGGTGAACAGTTGGATCTTCCAAAAGATGTCTGAGCTAGCCGCTGGACTCCTCGCCCTAAACATGTCCAGATTCTCGTCCAGATTCGACAGGGCTCCGGTATATCGGAGATTGCCGGAGTTTCCTCCATCGGAACGCGATAAAATTTTACAGGGTTGTTGTAGGTTCAATTCCGCGCAATTCCACTGAAGAAATCGTCAAAACGACACTCAGGGAGGCAGGGACGGCGAACACGAATCCGCTGTCCAGAAAAAACAACATGATCGCGCGAGGGCAATGTTGACGTTGAGCCCCCGAGCACCATGGAGGGTTTTTCCTTGATCTTGGTTGAGATTGGAGTTGATGTTGATGAAGATACCCGTTCGATCTTGACGATCCGATGTGGACCGTAGTCCTCGGCCTAGCCGAGGTGACCAGTCGAGCCGGCGACGAAGATGCCGACGTTGATGATGTAGCTCGGTTCCGACGCGTAGATCGCGGTGGAGCCGATCTGAATTCCCATCGCACCGCGGCGACTACCCAGCAGACTCTCAATGAAAGCACCAATGTCGGTGTCAAATCCGGCATATCTCGTAGTAGGGGTCCTAAGCTAGGCGTCTTGGAGCGATGATAACATGGACACCGGATTTTACCCAGGTTCGGTGTAACACCCCATGTAATTAGCCACAGTGATCACCTTTTGATAATGTCAAGTCAGCAGGATTAACTAGTCTTGATCATCATTTGCATCATACTTCATTTCAATCTTCAATTCAAATCGCAATTCAAATTTAAAGTGAAAATTAAAAGTTGTTCTAATTGCAAATAGAAATGTTCATTAAATAACAAATAAATCATAACTAAATATGTCCAGAAAAGCAACATCACTAAAAATGCCTAAGTGACTCTATCAACCTAAAACAGTAGCAAACAGCAACATTTAATACCATTTTATTTAGTCCAAATTTTAAATGAAATCATTATTTCACCAAACCAATTTTTGGTAGTACTAAATATTTCACTGTATTTAAATGGGCCAGTCTCATATTTTACAAAAGTAGTTTAGCGGCTAAACAATTTGCAATGTGGAAATAAAACAGTAAAACAGAAATAGAAAAAGAGAAACGCCAGCGCTCACTGTACCCTTGGTCTTTAGGTCAACAGTGTAGCGCGGCCCAGCCCAGCCAGGTCGTCGCCCTCCTCTGCCTCGCTGTCGGCTGGCGCGCGCGACAGAGCCGCCGATCGCCACGCGCCGGCGATCCCGCATCTCCCCGGCAAGGATAAGGACCCCGAGGCCTCCCGCAACCCTAGCCAGCCCCTAGTTCCCCCTCTCGCTCTCTCCCTCGCCCGCTGTCCTCCCCCTTGCGCAGCCACCCAAAACCGCCGCCGCCATGGCAGTGATTTAGCGCGGCCACCTCCTTCCGATCGTCGCTCCGACATGCCCATCTGCTCCGCCTCGCTCGACCCCTTCGACTACGCCTCGCCATCAAGCTCGAGGAGGCCTGCACGGACGGGATCGACCGCGACTTCATTTTCTCTGTCGCCGGCGATCTCCGCCGTCCCCGAGCTCCTCTGCGCTCCAAAGCTTCCAAGGGCTTTTCTTAGCCGCACGGTGAGCCCCATCTCTCTCTCTACCCTTCCCCGAGCCGCTCATTTTTCCCCTAGCCGACTCGCCGCCTCGCCGTGTTCTGCCCGCCGCCCGAGATCGCCGTTGCCGTCGCTTCCGACCACCGCAGCCCGCGCTAGTAGCTTAGATCGACGCGGCGCTTCGCACTCGCTCGAATGAGCCCAAATGCGCGCGCCAAACCGCACCGTAGGCGCGTGCCCGATCTGCACCCGAGAGCTCCGCCGCCACCCGTCGTCGCCGGCGTCGCGTCCAACCACTCACCCCACGCGACGCGCGCTGCTCTGCTCGTTCGATAGAGCCCGAGAACGCCCAAAACGGAGCACCACAGCGAGAAACCGGGCTCGCCGGAGTTGCTCGCTGCCGTTCGGCCTCGCCGGAGAACTCTGGTGGCCGGCGTCCAGCTGGCATCCGACGTGGCGCCGCTGGCCCCACCGCTCGGTCACTGGCACTGGGTCCCACTGGGCCCAGTTGACCGAGTCAGCGCGGCCACGCCCACTGACATGTGGTGCCCCGCCGATTTAAACGATTTTTAAAATAAATAAAATGTTAATTAAATTGTTAATTAAATTCATTAGTTAATTAGACACTGACCTGTGGGTCACGCTAGATAATTAGGATTAGTTTAACTAAATTAACCCTGTTTAATTAACTGAGTCACTGACCAGTGGGTCCCACTGGACCCACAGGTCAGATTTGACTCTGGTCAACCGTACTGTTGACTGCTGACGTCAGCAATACGTCATGCTGATGTCATCCTGCACTGTTCTGGATAATTCGTATTAAATAATTAAAATAATTCCAGAAAATGTTTAAAACTTTGAAAAATCATATAAATTAAACCGTAAGTCAGATGAAAATAATTTATATATGAAAAATGATCAGTAAAATATGAAGATTCTGAATATGTTATCAAAATGCCTGTCCAACACTCCTAGCTAGGTGAACATGGAACATTTTGACTGATTTCGATAAATGAATAGTGCATGACGTTAATAAAATAATTCCAAATAAATTCCTAAATTAACTAAAACATTTAGTTAGGCAGTAAAACACCTCTGCATATCATTTAGGCATGTCATGCATAGTGATTGCATTTTGCCGTGGATTTATTGTTTCTTCTCTCCCCCTTCTTTCCGATAGCCTCCGAGACCGACGCTGCCCAGGAGACCGACTACACCGCTGACGACCCCGCCTTTGCCGCAGAGCAACCAGGCAAGCAAAACCCCCTTGATCACCCAGATATCACCCATTCCTTCTCTCTTATGCTTGCATTTGTATTGCTTCTGTTGTTGCTCCGATAGCTCCTATTCTGATGCATAGCCTGGTTTTGTCGCCTGCTGTTGATACATTACCTGCCATCCTATGATGCTTAGTTAGTTATGTTGTGTTCCATCTGTGGCCCTTCACCTTGTCCGTAAGCGATGCTTGTTATCGGGCCGTGATCACTCTGGGTGATGATCACGGAAATGCTTACATTACTGTCATACTTTAAATTGCTAAAGTCGGGCTGGCCCCAAGGGTGCCCGCGAGAGAACGATACTAAAGACGGGTCGGCTCCATGAGCACCCGCGCGTTATGTCTTACCAAGTCGGAGCGACAGGAACCCTGTTCGTCTCTGCGAGTTACTAAACATGCTTAACGGATTTGGGTATTTGATCTGAGTGGGTCGTTGGCCCTATACGCACTACCACCACGTGGGATAATGGTTATGGGACCCTCGGCGCCGTATGTATCAGCCGAAAGCTCTGTCAGACGTCCAGTTCAGCATTGCGGCCGGGCGACAGCAGATATCCACAGGCACATCGTGGTGAGGCTGACCCTGCACGCAACGACCCGGAGTGCTAAGGGCGATGGCCCAAGACCCCTGAGCGCTTAGGATGTAGACCGGCGGGGACCTCTCTGCTGAGCCTAGGTAGGGCTGCGGTGTGTCGATCAGCCGAGGCCGGGCATGACCCGGAAAAGTGTGTCCGGCCAGAGTTAATCGAGCGTGTTGGGTAACAGTAGTGCACCCCTGCAAGGAAGTAATCTATTCGAATAGCCGTGTCCACGGTAACAGGACGCTCGGAGTTGTATCCTGATCTGCTACAACTACAAATGGATACTGATACATTATTAAACTGTTACTACCGCTCTTGAGGTCACTTTCTCGCAGGGTAGTCGAGGAAGGATCTCAGGGCAATACTATAATATAACTGCTATTATGTGTTGCTACTCTACTCTCTTCTGATGCTGCAAGAAATGCTTCAAGATGCTAGTCTTCGATAGGCTAGGCCTCTCCCCCTCTGTTCCAGCATTTCTGCAGTTTAGTCCAAAGATATAGCCCCATTCCTTTGATACCGATGCATACTTAGTATAGTTCTGATGTCAGTCTTGCGAGTACTTTGGATGAGTACTCACGGTTGCTTTGCTATTATTTTCCCCCTATACCCGATTGCTGCGATCAGACGACGGAGTCCAGGAGCAGAAGATCCCTGGAGGAGCCTACTACGACGTGGAGATCCCCGACGACCAGGAGTAGTTAGGAGGCTCCCAGGCAGGAGGCTTGCGCCTTTTCGATCGTTGTTGTTGTTGTTTTGCCTCGCCTTCTTAAGGCCTATCTGTTTTACTTTTATATCTGTACTCAGATATCTAATGCTTCCGCTGATGCTTGTATGACATCGAGCTTTTGTATTCGAGCCCTCGAGGCCCCTGGCTTGTAATATAAAGCTTGAATTGTTTTATTTTTTTGTGTAGAGTTGTGTTGTGATATCTTCAAGTGAGTCCCTAGGCTTGATCGTGTGCATTTGCGTGTATGACTAGTGCACGATTAAGTCGGGGCGTCACATTCGGGCTCTCTCGAAGAGATAATACCCTACGTCCTGCTTTTGATTATATTCATATGGGGTGTAGTATAGAGTACATGTATCTACCACGAGATTGTTCTAATGAATATGCGTTGATCTATTGATTAGCCTGGCCTCGGTTTATATAATGTACCGGAGGCCTAGGGTTTAGGAGAGTCCTTGTCTTGGGCTCCAAGTCTTGTGGAATCTTCCTTGTATTCATCATGGGCTGCCCGAGGTGGCCCATGAGTGAACCGCCATGGGGGTCCTCGGCCCGACCCACCTGGTCGGGAGACGACGTGGTGAGTACCCCCTAGTCCAGGACACCGTCAATAGCTCTATCTGTTGAGTCACTTGGAATTTATATCTATTGATCACTATGAAGAATCTGAAAGACGCTAAAACTAGGATCGTTCCCTCTAAGACGAGGGGAGGTAAGGAACTGCCATCTAGCTCCGCACTTGATTCACCTTCTATTTTGAGTAGGCTTGCGACATCACCACCTGTTATTCATTCTGATATGTCGCAAGTAATTGATGATACTACTTCTGCTATGAATGATACTTATGATGATGCTAGTACTATGCTTGATAATACTATGCCACTTGTTGAATTTTTTGATGAACAAATTGCTAAAGCTAAAGAAACTGAAAATGTTGAAACTCTTGAAAATTATGATTCACCTATTATGCCTAGCTCTTGTACTAGAGTTGAAATGCCTGAAACATCTGATGGTCATGTTTTTGATAGAGAGACAGCTAGGGCAATTCTTGCTTGTAATGATAGAGATGAGGTTATAAAATTGTTTGCTGAGATGAAAGAAAAATCTATTAGGGAGAGAATGAAATATGATCCTAAGTTTACTACTTCTCCCATATTTGTTACTGATAAGGATTATGAATTCTCTGTCGATCCTGAATTAATTACTTTGGTTGAATCTGATCCTTTTCATGGTTATGAAACTGAAACTGTCGTGGCACACCTTACTAAGTTGAATGATATTGCCACCCTATTTGCTCATGAGAAAAAAATTAGCTATTACTATATTCTTAAGTTGTTTCCTTTCTCATTAAAGGGTGATGCTAAGAAATGGTTTAATACTCTTGCTCCTGGTTGTGTGTGTAGTCCCCAGGATATGATATATTACTTCTCTGAAAAATATTTTCCTGCTCATAAGAAACAAGCTGCCTTACAGGAAATATTTAACTTTGTGCAAATTGAAGAAGAGAATCTCCCTCAAACTTGGGGGAGGCTTCTCCGATTACTTAATGCTTTGCCTGATCATCCTCTTAAGAATGAAATACTTGATATCTTTTATAATGGACTAACCGATGCTTCTAAGGACTACCTAGATAGTTGTGCTGGTTGTGTTTTCAGGGAACGAACTGTTGGACAGGCTGAAGTACTATTGAATAATATATTGAGAAATGCCGATGATTGGACACTTTCTGAACCACCACCTAAGCCAACTCCGAAGATGAGAGGTATTCTATTCCTCAGTCCAGAAGATATGCAAGAAGCTAAGAAATCTATGAAAGAAAAAGGTATAAAAGCTGAAGATGTTAAGAATTTACCACCTATTGAAGAAATACATGGGCTCGACATCCTGACACAAGTAGTGGAGGTAAATTCTCTCACTAGATTTGACGAAGGTGATATTCCGTATAATAAATTTGCTAGTCAATGCCTGTATGAATTTGATAATTACATCATTAAACAGGAGCACTTTAATATGTATGTTAGCAATCAACTAAAACGGAATGCCATCATGATTGAACGCTTGAGTGATTTGATGTTTAGAACTGCTAATGATGTTAAATGCTTGAGTAAACATGCTTCTATGGTTCAGACTCGGTTAGAACAAATTGCTAAGTCACAAAATGATTTGCTTGATGAAATGAATAATAAAAAGAATGATCATGCTGTTAAAGTTGTTACTAGAGGAGGTAGCATGACTCAGGATCCTCTATATCCCGAAGGTCATCCTAAAAGAATTGAACAGGACTCTCAAAGAAATAATATTGATGCACCTAGTCCATCTAATAAGAAAAAGAAAAAGATAAAAGATAAAACTTTGCCTGTTCCTAGTGAACCTGAGACAGAAAAAGCTCCTGAGAATCATAATGATGTTTCTATTTCTGATGTTGAGACACAATCTGGTAATGAACATCCACCTAGTGATAATGATAATGACAATGATAAGGATAATGACAATGATAATGATGATGTTCATGTTGATGCTCAACCAGATAATGATGTAGAAATAGAACCTGCTGTTGATCTTGATAACCCACCTCCTAAGAATAAAAGATATGATAAAAGAGACTTTGTAGCTAGAAAACATGGAAAGGAGAGAGAACCATGGGTTCAAAAACCTATGCCTTTCCCTACTAAACCATCTAAAAATAAGGATGATGAATATTTTGAGCGCTTTGTTGAAATGCTTAGACCTGTCTTTTTGCGCACTTGTTTGATTGATATGTTTAAAATGTCTCCATATGCTAAATATATGAAAGATATTGTCACTAATAAAACAAAGATACCTGAAGCTAAAATTTCCACCATGCTTGCTAATTATTCTTTTAAGGGTGAAATACCTAAGAAACTAGGAGATCCGGGAATACCTACTATACCATGTTCCATTAAAAGAAATTATGTTAAAACTGCTTTATGTGATTTGGGAGCCGGTGTTAGTGTTATGCCTTTCTATTTATATAGAAGACTTGATTTGAATAAGCTCACACCTACAGAAATATCTTTGTAAATGGCTGATAAATCCACTGCTATACCCATTGGAATTTGCAAAGATGTTCCCGTTGTAGTTGCAAATGTTACTATCTCTACAGACTTTGTTATACTTGATATGCCCGAGGACGACAACATGTCGATTATCCTTGGTAGGCCCTTTTTGAATACTGCAGGGCCTGTTATTGATTGCAACAAAAGCAAGGTTACTTTTCATGTCAATGGTAATGAGCATACAGTTTATTTTCCGAAGAAACAAAGTTCGGTGAATGGTATCAATTGTATTGAAAAAGTTTCGACAATCACTTTTGGGGGATTCAAATTTCCTCTTCCTACTGTTAAAAAGAAATATGAAATTCTTATTGTTGGGGAGATGCATATCCCCATTGAGGTAACTTAGTGTTATACGAAAATTCTTCGGTTTCATGCCATTCGAAAATAGTTTGTTAATAAGACTTGATCAACCTTATTAATGGATTCTTTTTGAGGGACATGTGGTCGATGAATTTAGTAAGCACAACTTTCTGTACCCACCTTTTGCTCTCTGTTATTTTTAGTAGAATAGAATAAAATGCCATGATTATCCTGTTTTCTGACCTTTCCGTTGTAGGAGATATGCCCTAGAGGCAGTAATATCAGTTACTTTTGTATCTCCATGTTTGTAATGAATGTTTATGATCCATGCTATAACTGCAATGATTCTCGAGTCTGCAAATTAAACGAGGCTTGGAGGGAAACTCATGTGCACGTGTGGTATAATAAACGGTAAAATGTATTCCTAGTCTTGCCTCTAAGACTGGCTCAAGTATTGCATGATGATCCTGTTTTCCTGATCATGGGCATGGCTATGCCGGCAATTTTGAGGGCACGATGTTGGTAGAACACTTGTGTTGAATCGACCCAATATTGATGTTATACTATGAGATATATTCGTCACTAGTTAATGGTTAAATAACACAGAGATGGTTAATGTTTGCATGATTCCTTAGACCATGAGAGTATCGAGTTTCTTCATGCTTGCTTCATGAACTTTGGGGTTTGTTAAACGTCATCCGTAAAAGGGTGGCTATTACGGCTGCTTACGGGTTCATGGAAAAGTATGTCAAGTAACTTGATAGCTCAAGATTGGGATTTGCTCCTCCAACGATGGAGAGATATCTCTGGGCCCTCTCGGTGTTACGGTATCCATCATCGTCTGGCCAGACACTTGTGATTTGATCACGGGGATGCCGGAACACGGGAACGAGAAAAGAGAACAATACCGGCAACGAGGTAACTGGCATTGTGGACAAGTTGTTGATCCACGAGGATGCCTACATGTCTCACCTCGGGTTATTGTAACATATCGCGAAGCAACAGGAATAGCATACGGCAACTGGAGGTTCACTCGAATATTTATTCGTGTGGGTATAGGGATCGATATGGGTGTCCACGGCTCCGATGTTGATCATTGATCGGAAGGGGTTCCGGGTCATGTCTATGCTTCACCGAACCTATAGGGTCACACGCTTAAGGGTCATCTATCTGTTGAATACTAGACAGGGAGTCTGAGAGAAAAACACCGAAAAAGTTTCGGACACCGGAAAAGTTCCGCAGAGAGAGGTCACCGGATGAATTTCGGTGAAACTAGAAAAGTTGTTTCAGGGGATTCCATAAAGTCAAATTGGTCTTGGCACATGCCTGATAATTCTTAGAGGGTGCCAGAATCGTTCTGGAAACTTTTTGGAATTTTCTGGAATGAAAACCGGAAATGTTCCGGAGCTGCCGAAACCGCTTCAGATGCTTTTCGCAGATGAAATCACTAAACCGGAATTGTTCCGGCTCGCGTTGAAAATTATTTTGGTGGGTACTAGAATTGTTCTAAGCCCACATGAATATTTTCAGTTCGATCAGACGCTGAAAAATGTCGGCGTGAATAGTGAAAGTGCTTTTTGGATTTTTGTGGAAAACACCTTTTTGGATATTTCCAAAAAGGTTTCTAGAAGGCCTTGGGGGCCAAGGCAGCCCCTCATGGGGGTCCCCCAAGGGTGTGGCCGGCCAAGAATGGGTGGGGCACCATGGTGCTCCACATGGCACTCCCATATGGCATATTCCTTTTAGGAAAGGGATATTCCATGGGCATTTTGGGGTTTTTGTATGACAACTTTACCCCTTGGCTAGCCTATAAATAGAGGTGAGTGGGCAGCCCACTTCCTCATCCTTGTGCTCTCATACACATGCTATGCTTTGCTAGCTCTCTCTTCTCCCTCACACGAAAAGAGTTTTTCGTAGAGCCGAAAGGCTATCTGGGTTCCGGCAGGAACTAGTTCTGGACGGCGAAGCCCTGCCGGATAGTTGACACCGTATGTGTGCAACCCCGTAGAGAGGTCGTAGTTTCGATCTTTTGCCCGAAGGGCTGTTCGAGTTACCGTTCGAGTTTCCGGCGTCCTCCCGAAGGGCTGTCCGGGTAACTGTTCGGGTTCCGTGGGTCCTCCCGAAGGGCTGTCCGCGACATTGTCCGGGGGACTGTCCGACCGCCTCCCGAAGGGCTGTCCGACGAGGGAGTACATTCTCGCGGTTGGGAGGTTGTAAAATCCTAGCTGCGGGAATCTGCACCAACGATCTCCACCGACTCTTCTTCCGCTGCGCTACGAGTCGGTACGGATCAGATCAAACCTTGTATGCAATCTCCATAGTGATCCCGGGCGTGCTCGCTATACCGAAATTTTTTGTTTTCTGTCGCGTTCCCCATCAGTGGCATCAAGAGCCAGGCTATGAGTAGATGCATGTTATGATCTAGAATACATAGAGATGTATGAGTGTTGCACAATATAATTAGGTAGTAGATGAGATCTATTGCTGAAAATTATTTGTGCGGGTAGCAGATGAAATCTGTTACTCGATGTTCTTGTTGCTTCCCTTGAATTTGCGTAGTCCTGATCTTGACAGCATTGTGGAATCTGACAAAGTTCTGGCTATCCGCGATCCTTTCATGCTGCTCCTGAGTATGCTGATTGACAGATCAACGAAGCTAACAGTTCTTTGGGTTCCACTTTAGTCACAGAAAGATGGATGTTTCGCAGACGAAGGGCAATGCAGATATGATCTGCACGGGGGTCACGCGTATGACGAAGTTTAGTATGGGGCTCGAGATTTTACTGTCTCGTGTTTCATACACCCTGGAAAGTTAATCTAGCAACTTGAAGTATCATACTTGATGATAAACGGTGGTAGCTGCGGTTTAAGTAAAAACCTTAGAAGCCACGTAAAATAAAATTTTGCATAAACCGATTAGAGGCGTCTAACTTGGTTTTGCAGGATGGTTATGCATGTGATGTGGTATAGCAATGCTCACATTAAATTTGATTATGTATGAGATGACTATATGATGTAATTAACATGACCTGCGTGTCATGATTCGGCATGATGGCTGGAGCCATATGATTGCACTTTAATGACCTGCGTGTCAACCTTGTGTAATGCACTTATTTTATTAGCTATAGAGATAGCAATATTATTTGGTGCATCGACAAGGTGGTGGCAATCTTCGCGAAGGTGAACAGACGCGAATGCCGAAGACGAAGAAATACTTGACTTCTCCGTCAGAAGGGGCTATACCATGTCATGCTAATTATGAATTGCCTGAGATGTTTATCCCTTATGATGCACCCTTTTGATTGCGCGGTAGTCGCTTTTTATTAGGGTGATCTCTCACAAAATATCAAGTAGTTAGTGTTCTCCCAAGTGTAGCACCGTCACGGCACCTATCTCTTCGGGGTATCACATGGTTACATGGGTACGAACGATTAGAGAAGTGTGAGGCGGGTGAGTTGAGACCTCGCAGCGAGATCACTTGGTTGTCTTGACGTTCAGGCATGAAAGTCATGAGCTCGGAACACACGCATCGAAAGATGAACAAGAGTCACATAGAGATGTGATTGGCAAGTTGGCCTACCAATTGAAATTCTCGTCACTTGAGATGGTTACATCCTTGACGCTGAATTGAAAGTTGGATCTTGCATCACTCACAATCAATTATGAGAGATATTGATTTGAGTGGGAGCGCACTTTAGAATAAATATGTTTATTCACTAGTGCCAAAATCATTATGAACAATGTCTAAAATGAACTTGTGTTTTCCGTTGTAGATCAAATGGCTCGCAACACCGCGTTCAACTTAGGCCCTATGTTAGAGAAAGAGAAGTTAGCTGCGAATGGAAACAACTATGCGGACTGGGTCCGTACCCTGAGGATTGTCCTTAGGAGCGCTAAGAAAGTGTACGTGCTTGATGGACCTCTTCCACCTAAGCCGGCGGCAACAGCCGCGGCAGACATACAAAATGTCTGGGCCACTAAGGATGATGATTTCAACTTAGTGCAGTGCCTCATGCTGTCTTGCATGAGTTCAGAGCTTCAAAAACGTTTTGAATTCCATAACTCCTTTGATATGATCAAGGATCTGGATGCTCTGTACAAGTTTAATGCACGGTCTGAACGTTTTGATATCATGAAAATGATGTCGGAGACCAAGATGGCTGAGGGCAGTTCAGTTGGCGAACACGTGGTCAATATGATTGGCCACGCTGAAAGGCTTAAAACCCTGGAATTCCCACTTCCAGATGAGCATGTTATGGACATGTTGCTCCGTTCACTCCCCCCTTCTTACGGAGGTTTTGTCATGAACTACCACATGAATGGGTTGGACAAAACAGTTCATGAGGTGCTTGCCATGCTGAAAACTGCTGAAGGAGGACTGCAGAAAAATCGCAAGCAAGTGTTGCTTGTGAATAAAACTGCCAGTTTCAAAAAGAAAGGCAAGCCAAAGAAGGGCAAGGGCGCCGGTAAGACCGGCTTCCAACGCAAATCTAAGGGCGGAGCCAAGAATGAAACTGAGTGCTTCTACTGCAAGGGCACAGGACACTGGAAGAGAAACTGCAAGAAATATCTGGAAGATAAGAAGTCTGGGAAAACCGGAAAAGGTATAATTGTTATACAAGTTAATGTCATTGACGTTTTGCTTGCTAGCGAAAATTCTAAGTCTTGGGTATTTGATACCGGATCGGTTGCTCACATTTGCAACTCGATACAGGGGCTTCAGAAGGTGCGCAAGCTGGCAAAGAATGAAGTCGTGATGCGTGTCGGGAATGGCGCTGGGATCGCCGCTCAAGCCGTCAGCATTATGCCTCTACGTCTCCCTTCAGGATTTATTTTGGAACTTAGTAACTGTTATTTTGTTCCGTTGTTGTGTAGAAACATTATCTCTGGATCATGTTTAGTACACGATGGGTACTCCTACAAGTCTGAGAACAATGGTTGTTCACTTTATTGTAAGGATATGTTTTATGGATTTGCACCCATTGTTGGGGGCCTTTTCATACTAAATCTTGAATGTGGAAATGATGTCTTTAACGTGAATGCTAAACGCCTTAAGAAGGCTGATACCACCGCCACTTATTTGTGGCACTGTCGGCTTGGCCACATCGGAAAGAAACGCATGCAAAGACTCCATAAAGATGGTGTTTTACCGTCCCTTGATTTTGAATCATTTGACACATGTGAAGCTTGCTTGATGGGAAAAATGACCAAGACGCCGTTCACGGGTCATCCTGAACGGGCGGGTGAATTATTGGAAATAATACATAGTGATGTATGTGGTCCAATGAACACGGCCGCACGGGGTGGGTATTTTTACTTCGTGACTTTTACTGATGATTTAAGTCGGTATGGCTATATGTACTTGATGAAGCATAAGTCGGAAACCTTTGAAAAGTTCAAAGAATTTCAGAATGAGGTAGAAAATCATCGTGACAAAAAGATTAAGTTTCTGCGGTCTGATCGCGGAGGCGAATATCTTAGTCATGAGTTTGGCCAACATCTGAGTGACCGTGGAATCGTTTCACAGCTTACGCCTCCTGGAACTCCACAGCGAAACGGAGTGTCGGAACGACGTAACCGAACCCTGTTAGACATGGTAAGGTCGATGATGTCTCTTACAGATCTACCAATATCTTTTTGGGGTCATGCACTAGAAACTGCCGCTTATACATTAAACAGAGCACCGTCTAAGTCTGTTGAGACGACACCACAAGAGATGTGGAATGGGAAGATACCTAGTGTGTCGCATCTCAAGGTTTGGGGTTGTGAGGCATACGTAAAACGTTTACAACCAACCAAGCTAGAACCTAGATCAGACAAATGTTACTTTGTAGGTTATCCAAATAACACCATTGGATATTCCTTCTACCACCAGTCCGAGGGCAAAGTGTTTGTCGCAAAGGTTGCACACTTTCTCGAGAAAGAGTTTCTCACTAAAGAAGTGGGTGGGAGGACAGTACAACTTAATGAGATTAGTGAATCTTCGGCAACCGTTGATATGGCTAAGGAACCGGAAGAAATTCCGCTAATTATCCCTACAACCGAGCCGGAAGTTGTCGCATGTGATGCGGAAACTTCAAACACCGTTGTTACTGAACCGCGCAGATCAGGTAGGGCTATCCAGCCACCTGAATGGTTTCATAACGAAATCTTCATTCTTGAAGACGATGAACCTGCGCACTACAAGGAAGCGATGGCGGGGCCTAGCTCAAGGGAATGGCACAAAGCCATGAGATCCGAAATGGAATCCATGTACGAAAACCAAGTTTGGAACTTGGAAGAACTTCCAGATGGTGTAAAACCCATTGGTTGTAAATGGATTTTCAAAAGAAAGACGGACGCGGATGGTAACATTACTATCCACAAAGCTAGACTTGTCGCGAAAGGGTTCACGCAAGTTCCAGGAGAGGACTACGACGAGACTTTCTCGCCCGTAGCTATGCTTAGGTCTGTTCGGATATTACTAGCAATTGCTGCTTATTTCGATTATGAAATATGGCAGATGGATGTCAAAACGGCTTTCCTAAATGGAAATCTTGATAGGGATGTATACATGATACAGCCAGAAGGTTTTGTCAATCCTAAGAATGCTGGAAAGGTATGTAAGCTTCAGAAAGCCATTTATGGTCTGAAGCAAGCATCAAGGAGCTGGAATATTCGTTTTGATGAAGTGGTCAAAGAGTTTGGCTTCATCAGGAACGATGAAGAATCTTGTGTGTACAAGAAGTTTAGTGGGAGCGCAAAAGCATTTCTAATCTTGTATGTGGATGACATATTGTTGATTGGAAATGATGTGAAATTTCTTGGCGAAATAAAAGATTCATTGAAGAAGAGTTTTTCAATGAAAGACTTAGGCGAAGCGGCATATGTATTGGGCATCAGGATCTATAGAGATAGATCAAGACGCCTGATAGCGCTAAGCCAAAGCACGTACATTGACAAGGTGTTGAAAAGGTTCAACATGGAGAACTCCAAGAAAGGTCTACTCCCCATGTCACCTGGCACAGTACTTTGCAAGAATCAGAGTCCTCGGACCCTCGATGAGCGAGTACAAATGAATGATATTCCATATGCTTCGGCAGTTGGTTCTATTATGTATGCCATGCTATGTACAAGACCGGATGTTTCCTATGCGCTAAGTGTTAGCAGCCGGTACCAAGGTGATCCAGGATTGGAACACTGGGCCGCAGTCAAGGGTATTCTTAAGTACCTCAGAAGGACCAAGGATTTACTCCTTGTGTACGGAGGTGGTGAAGAGCTCATTGTAAGTTGTTACACTGATGCAGGCTTCATGTCTGACCCAGATGACTTCAAATCTCAATCTGGCTATGTTTTCATATTGAACGGCGGCGCAGTTGATTGGAAAAGTTCCAAACAAAAGACTGTGGCGGATTCTACGACGGAGGCGGAATATGTTGCTGCTTCAGAAGCCTCCAAGAAAGCTGTCGGTATCAAGCAATTTCTTGAAGACCTTGGTGTGGTTCCAAGTGCTGTGGACCCGGTGGAGATCTATTGTGATAATAGTGGCGCCGTGGCTCAGGCAAGGGAACCATGTTCGCACCATAAGACAATGCATATTCAACGCAAATATAAACTCATTCGACATCATGTCGAAGAAGGTTTAGTGAAAGTACGCAAAGTTCACACGGATCTGAATGTGTCAGACCCGATGACGAAGCCTCTACCACGAGCAAAGCATGAGCAACACCGGATTGCCATTGGTGTTAGGGAAGCCATGTAACTAGATTATGACTCTAGTGCAAGTGGGAGACTGTAGGAGATATGCCCTAGAGGCAGTAATATCAGTTACTTTTGTATCTCCAAGTTTGTAATGAATGTTTATGATCCATGCTATAACTGCAATGATTCTCGAGTCTGCAAATTAAACGAGGCTTGGAGGGAAACTCATGTGCACGTGTGGTATAATAAACGGTAAAATGTATTCCTAGTCTTGCCTCTAAGACTGGCTCAAGTATTGCATGATGATCCTGTTTTCCTGATCATGGGCATGGCTATGCCGGCAATTTTGAGGGCACGATGTTGGTAGAACACTTGTGTTGAATCGACCCAATATTGATGTTATACTATGAGATATATTCGTCACTAGTTAATGGTTAAATAACACAGAGATGGTTAATGTTTGCATGATTCCTTAGACCATGAGAGTATCGAGTTTCTTCATGCTTGCTTCATGAACTTTGGGGTTTGTTAAACGTCATCCGTAAAAGGGTGGCTATTACGGCTGCTTACGGGTTCATGGAAAAGTATGTCAAGTAACTTGATAGCTCAAGATTGGGATTTGCTCCTCCAACGATGGAGAGATATCTCTGGGCCCTCTCGGTGTTACGGTATCCATCATCGTCTGGCCAGACACTTGTGATTTGATCACGGGGATGCCGGAACACGGGAACGAGAAAAGAGAACAATACCGGCAACGAGGTAACTGGCATTGTGGACAAGTTGTTGATCCACGAGGATGCCTACATGTCTCACCTCGGGTTATTGTAACATATCGCGAAGCAACAGGAATAGCATACGGCAACTGGAGGTTCACTCGAATATTTATTCGTGTGGGTATAGGGATCGATATGGGTGTCCACGGCTCCGATGTTGATCATTGATCGGAAGGGGTTCCGGGTCATGTCTATGCTTCACCGAACCTATAGGGTCACACGCTTAAGGGTCATCTATCTGTTGAATACTAGACAGGGAGTCTGAGAGAAAAACACCGAAAAAGTTTCGGACACCGGAAAAGTTCCGCAGAGAGAGGTCACCGGATGAATTTCGGTGAAACTAGAAAAGTTGTTTCAGGGGATTCCATAAAGTCAAATTGGTCTTGGCACATGCCTGATAATTCTTAGAGGGTGCCAGAATCGTTCTGGAAACTTTTTGGAATTTTCTGGAATGAAAACCGGAAATGTTCCGGAGCTGCCGAAACCGCTTCAGATGCTTTTCGCAGATGAAATCACTAAACCGGAATTGTTCCGGCTCGCGTTGAAAATTATTTTGGTGGGTACTAGAATTGTTCTAAGCCCACATGAATATTTTCAGTTCGATCAGACGCTGAAAAATGTCGTCGTGAATAGTGAAAGTGCTTTTTGGATTTTTGTGGAAAACACCTTTTTGGATATTTCCAAAAAGGTTTCTAGAAGGCCTTGGGGGCCAAGGCAGCCCCTCATGGGGGTCCCCCAAGGGTGTGGCCGGCCAAGAATGGGTGGGGCACCATGGTGCTCCACATGGCACTCCCATATGTCATATTCCTTTTAGGAAAGGGATATTCCATGGGCATTTTGGGGTTTTTGTATGACAACTTTACCCCTTGGCTAGCCTATAAATAGAGGTGAGTGGGCAGCCCACTTCCTCATCCTTGTGCTCTCATACACATGCTATGCTTTGCTAGCTCTCTCTTCTCCCTCACACGAAAAGAGTTTTTCGTAGAGCCGAAAGGCTGTCTGGGTTCCGGCAGGAACTAGTTCTGGACGGCGAAGCCCTGCCGGATAGTTGACACCGTATGTGTGCAACCCCGTAGAGAGGTCGTAGTTTCGATCTTTTGCCCGAAGGGCTGTTCGAGTTACCGTTCGAGTTTCCGGCGTCCTCCCGAAGGGCTGTCCGGGTAACTGTTCGGGTTCCGTGGGTCCTCCCGAAGGGCTGTCCGCGACATTGTCCGGGGGACTGTCCGACCGCCTCCCGAAGGGCTGTCCGACGAGGGAGTACATTCTCGCGGTTGGGAGGTTGTAAAATCCTAGCTGCGGGAATCTGCACCAACGATCTCCACCGACTCTTCTTCCGCTGCGCTACGAGTCGGTACGGATCAGATCAAACCTTGTATGCAATCTCCATAGTGATCCTGGGCGTGCTCGCTATACCGAAATTTTTTGTTTTCTGTCGCGTTCCCCATCAGTGGCATCAAGAGCCAGGCTATGAGTAGATGCATGTTATGATCTAGAATACATAGAGATGTATGAGTGTTGCACAATATAATTAGGTAGTAGATGAGATCTATTGCTGAAAATTATTTGTGCGGGTAGCAGATGAAATCTGTTACTCGATGTTCTTGTTGCTTCCCTTGAATTTGCGTAGTCCTGATCTTGACAGCATTGTGGAATCTGACAAAGTTCTGGCAATCCGCGATCCTTTCATGCTGCTCCTGAGTATGCTGATTGACAGATCAACGAAGCTAACAGTTCTTTGGGTTCCACTTTAGTCACAGAAAGATGGATGTTTCGCAGACGAAGGGCAATGCAGATATGATCTGCACGGGGGTCACGCGTATAACGAAGTTTAGTATGGGGCTCGAGATTTTACTGTCTCGTGTTTCATACACCCTGGAAAGTTAATCTAGCAACTTGAAGTATCATACTTGATGATAAACGGTGGTAGCTGCGGTTTAAGTAAAAACCTTAGAAGCCACGTGAAATAAAATTTTGCATAAACCGATTAGAGGCGTCTAACTTGGTTTTGCAGGATGGTTATGCATGTGATGTGGTATAGCAATGCTCACATTAAATTTGATTATGTATGAGATGACTATATGATGTAATTAACATGACCTGCGTGTCATGATTCGGCATGATGGCTGGAGCCATATGATTGCACTTTAATGACCTGCGTGTCAACCTTGTGTAATGCACTTATTTTATTAGCTATAGAGATAGCAATATTATTTGGTGCATCGACAAGGTGGTGGCAATCTTCGCGAAGGTGAACAGACGCGAATGCCGAAGACGTAGAAATACTTGACTTCTCCGTCAGAAGGGGCTATACCATGTCATGCTAATTATGAATTGCCTGAGATGTTTATCCCTTATGATGCACCCTTTTGATTGCGCGGTAGTCGCTTTTTATTAGGGTGATCTCTCACAAAATATCAAGTAGTTAGTGTTCTCCCAAGTGTAGCACCGTCACGGCACCTATCTCTTCGGGGTATCACATGGTTACATGGGTACGAACGATTAGAGAAGTGTGAGGCGGGTGAGTTGAGACCTCGCAGCGAGATCACTTGGTTGTCTTGACGTTCAGGCATGAAAGTCATGAGCTCGGAACACACGCATCGAAAGATGAACAAGAGTCACATAGAGATGTGATTGGCAAGTTGGCCTACCAATTGAAATTCTCGTCACTTGAGATGGTTACATCCTTGACGCTGAATTGAAAGGTGGATCTTGCATCACTCACAATCAATTATGAGAGATATTGATTTGAGTGGGAGCGCACTTTAGAATAAATATGTTTATTCACTAGTGCCAAAATCATTATGAACAATGTCTAAAATGAACTTGTGTTTTCCGTTGTAGATCAAATGGCTCGCAACACCGCGTTCAACTTAGGCCCTATGTTAGAGAAAGAGAAGTTAGCTGCGAATGGAAACAACTATGCGGACTGGGTCCGTACCCTGAGGATTGTCCTTAGGAGCGCTAAGAAAGTGTACGTGCTTGATGGACCTCTTCCACCTAAGCCGGCGGCAACAGCCGCGGCAGACATACAAAATGTCTGGGCCACTAAGGATGATGATTTCAACTTAGTGCAGTGCCTCATGCTGTCTTGCATGAGTTCAGAGCTTCAAAAACGTTTTGAATTCCATAACTCCTTTGATATGATCAAGGATCTGGATGCTCTGTACAAGTTTAATGCACGGTCTGAACGTTTTGATATCATGAAAATGATGTCGGAGACCAAGATGGCTGAGGGCAGTTCAGTTGGCGAACACGTGGTCAATATGATTGGCCACGCTGAAAGGCTTAAAACCCTGGAATTCCCACTTCCAGATGAGCATGTTATGGACATGTTGCTCCGTTCACTCCCCCCTTCTTACGGAGGTTTTGTCATGAACTACCACATGAATGGGTTGGACAAAACAGTTCATGAGGTGCTTGCCATGCTGAAAACTGCTGAAGGAGGACTGCAGAAAAATCGCAAGCAAGTGTTGCTTGTGAATAAAACTGCCAGTTTCAAAAAGAAAGGCAAGCCAAAGAAGGGCAAGGGCGCCGGTAAGACCGGCTTCCAACGCAAATCTAAGGGCGGAGCCAAGAATGAAACTGAGTGCTTCTACTGCAAGGGCACAGGACACTGGAAGAGAAACTGCAAGAAATATCTGGAAGATAAGAAGTCTGGGAAAACCGGAAAAGGTATAATTGTTATACAAGTTAATGTCATTGACGTTTTGCTTGCTAGCGAAAATTCTAAGTCTTGGGTATTTGATACCGGATCGGTTGCTCGCATTTGCAACTCGATACAGGGGCTTCAGAAGGTGCGCAAGCTGGCAAAGAATGAAGTCGTGATGCGTGTCGGGAACGGCGCTGGGATCGCCGCTCAAGCCGTCGGCATTATGCCTCTACGTCTCCCTTCAGGATTTATTTTGGAACTTAGTAACTGTTATTTTGTTCCGTTGTTGTGTAGAAACATTATCTCTGGATCATGTTTAGTACACGATGGGTACTCCTACAAGTCTGAGAACAATGGTTGTTCACTTTATTGTAAGGATATGTTTTATGGATTTGCACCCATTGTTGGGGGCCTTTTCATACTAAATCTTGAATGTGGAAATGATGTCTTTAACGTGAATGCTAAACGCCTTAAGAAGGCTGATACCACCGCCACTTATTTGTGGCACTGTCGGCTTGGCCACATCGGAAAGAAACGCATGCAAAGACTCCATAAAGATGGTGTTTTACCGTCCCTTGATTTTGAATCATTTGACACATGTGAAGCTTGCTTGATGGGAAAAATGACCAAGACGCCGTTCACGGGTCATCCTGAACGGGCGGGTGAATTATTGGAAATAATACATAGTGATGTATGTGGTCCAATGAACACGGCCGCACGGGGTGGGTATTTTTACTTCGTGACTTTTACTGATGATTTAAGTCGGTATGGCTATATGTACTTGATGAAGCATAAGTCGGAAACCTTTGAAAAGTTCAAAGAATTTCAGAATGAGGTAGAAAATCATCGTGACAAAAAGATTAAGTTTCTGCGGTCTGATCGCGGAGGCGAATATCTTAGTCATGAGTTTGGCCAACATCTGAGTGACCGTGGAATCGTTTCACAGCTTACGCCTCCCGGAACTCCACAGCGAAACGGAGTGTCGGAACGACGTAACCGAACCCTGTTAGACATGGTAAGGTCGATGATGTCTCTTACAGATCTACCAATATCTTTTTGGGATCATGCACTAGAAACTGCCGCTTATACATTAAACAGAGCACCGTCTAAGTCTGTTGAGACGACACCACATGAGATGTGGAATGGGAAGATACCTAGTGTGTCGCATCTCAAGGTTTGGGGTTGTGAGGCATACGTAAAACGTTTACAGCCAACCAAGCTAGAACCTAGATCAGACAAATGTTACTTTGTAGGTTATCCAAATAACACCATTGGATATTCCTTCTACCACCAGTCCGAGGGCAAAGTGTTTGTCGCAAAGGTTGCACACTTTCTCGAGAAAGAGTTTCTCACTAAAGAAGTGGGTGGGAGGACAGTACAACTTAATGAGATTAGTGAATCTTCGGCAACCGTTGATATGGCTAAGGAACCGGAAGAAATTCCGCTAATTATCCCTACAACCGAGCCGGAAGTTGTCGCATGTGATGCGGAAACTTCAAACACCGTTGTTACTGAACCGCGCAGATCAGGTAGGGCTATCCAGCCACCTGAATGGTTTCATAACGAAATCTTCATTCTTGAAGACGATGAACCTGCGCACTACAAGGAAGCGATGGCGGGGCCTAGCTCAAGGGAATGGCACAAAGCCATGAGATCCGAAATGGAATCCATGTACGAAAACCAAGTTTGGAACTTGGAAGAACTTCCAGATGGTGTAAAACCCATTGGTTGTAAATGGATTTTCAAAAGAAAGACGGACGCGGATGGTAACATTACTATCCACAAAGCTAGACTTGTCGCGAAAGGGTTCACGCAAGTTCCAGGAGAGGACTACGACGAGACTTTCTCGCCCGTAGCTATGCTTAGGTCTGTTCGGATATTACTAGCAATTGCTGCTTATTTCGATTATGAAATATGGCAGATGGATGTCAAAACGGCTTTCCTAAATGGAAACCTTGATAGGGATGTATACATGATACAGCCAGAAGGTTTTGTCAATCCTAAGAATGCTGGAAAGGTATGTAAGCTTCAGAAAGCCATTTATGGTCTGAAGCAAGCATCAAGGAGCTGGAATATTCGTTTTGATGAAGTGGTCAAAGAGTTTGGCTTCATCAGGAACGATGAAGAATCTTGTGTGTACAAGAAGTTTAGTGGGAGCGCAAAAGCATTTCTAATCTTGTATGTGGATGACATATTGTTGATTGGAAATGATGTGAAATTTCTTGGCGAAATAAAAGATTCATTGAAGAAGAGTTTTTCAATGAAAGACTTAGGCGAAGCGGCATATGTATTGGGCATCAGGATCTATAGAGATAGATCAAGACGCCTGATAGCACTAAGCCAAAGCACGTACATTGACAAGGTGTTGAAAAGGTTCAACATGGAGAACTCCAAGAAAGGTCTACTCCCCATGTCACCTGGCACAGTACTTTGCAAGAATCAGAGTCCTCGGACCCTCGATGAGCGAGTACAAATGAATGATATTCCATATGCTTCGGCAGTTGGTTCTATTATGTATGCCATGCTATGTACAAGACCGGATGTTTCCTATGCGCTAAGTGTTAGCAGCCGGTACCAAGGTGATCCAGGATTGGAACACTGGGCCGCAGTCAAGGGTATTCTTAAGTACCTCAGAAGGACCAAGGATTTACTCCTTGTGTACGGAGGTGATGAAGAGCTCATTGTAAGTTGTTACACTGATGCAGGCTTCATGTCTGACCCAGATGACTTCAAATCTCAATCTGGCTATGTTTTCATATTGAACGGCGGCGCAGTTGATTGGAAAAGTTCCAAACAAAAGACTGTGGCAGATTCTACGACGGAGGCGGAATATGTTGCTGCTTCAGAAGCCTCCAAGAAAGCTGTCGGTATCAAGCAATTTCTTGAAGACCTTGGTGTGGTTCCAAGTGCTGTGGACCCGGTGGAGATCTATTGTGATAATAGTGGCGCCGTGGCTCAGGCAAGGGAACCATGTTCGCACCATAAGACAATGCATATTCAACGCAAATATAAACTCATTCGACATCATGTCGAAGAAGGTTTAGTGAAAGTACGCAAAGTTCACACGGATCTGAATGTGTCAGACCCGATGACGAAGCCTCTACCACGAGCAAAGCATGAGCAACACCGGATTGCCATTGGTGTTAGGGAAGCCATGTAACTAGATTATGACTCTAGTGCAAGTGGGAGACTGTAGGAGATATGCCCTAGAGGCAGTAATATCAGTTACTTTTGTATCTCCAAGTTTGTAATGAATGTTTATGATCCATGCTATAACTGCAATGATTCTCGAGTCTGCAAATTAAACGAGGCTTGGAGGGAAACTCATGTGCACATGTGGTATAATAAACGGTAAAATGTATTCCTAGTCTTGCCTCTAAGACTGGCTCAAGTATTGCATGATGATCCTGTTTTCCTGATCATGGGCATGGCTATGCCGGCAATTTTGAGGGCACGATGTTGGTAGAACACTTGTGTTGAATCGACCCAATATTGATGTTATACTATGAGATATATTCGTCACTAGTTAATGGTTAAATAACACAGAGATGGTTAATGTTTGCATGATTCCTTAGACCATGAGAGTATCGAGTTTCTTCATGCTTGCTTCATGAACTTTGGGGTTTGTTAAACGTCATCCGTAAAAGGGTGGCTATTACGGCTGCTTACGGGTTCATGGAAAAGTATGTCAAGTAACTTGATAGCTCAAGATTGGGATTTGCTCCTCCAACGATGGAGAGATATCTCTGGGCCCTCTCGGTGTTACGGTATCCATCATCGTCTGGCCAGACACTTGTGATTTGATCACGGGGATGCCGGAACACGGGAACGAGAAAAGAGAACAATACCGGCAACGAGGTAACTGGCATTGTGGACAAGTTGTTGATCCACGAGGATGCCTACATGTCTCACCTCGGGTTATTGTAACATATCGCGAAGCAACAGGAATAGCATACGGCAACTGGAGGTTCACTCGAATATTTATTCGTGTGGGTATAGGGATCGATATGGGTGTCCACGGCTCCGATGTTGATCATTGATCGGAAGGGGTTCCGGGTCATGTCTATGCTTCACCGAACCTATAGGGTCACACGCTTAAGGGTCATCTATCTGTTGAATACTAGACAGGGAGTCTGAGAGAAAAACACCGAAAAAGTTTCGGACAGCGGAAAAGTTTCGCAGAGAGAGGTCACCGGATGAATTTCGGTGAAACTAGAAAAGTTGTTTCAGGGGATTCCATAAAGTCAAATTGGTCTTGGCACATGCCTGATAATTCTTAGAGGGTGCCAGAATCGTTCTGGAAACTTTTTGGAATTTTCTGGAATGAAAACCGGAAATGTTCCGGAGCTGCCGAAACCGCTTCAGATGCTTTTCGCAGATGAAATCACTAAACCGGAATTGTTCCGGCTCGCGTTGAAAATTATTTTGGTGGGTACTAGAATTGTTCTAAGCCCACATGAATATTTTCAGTTCGATCAGACGCTGAAAAATGTCGTCGTGAATAGTGAAAGTGCTTTTTGGATTTTTGTGGAAAACACCTTTTTGGATATTTCCAAAAAGGTTTCTAGAAGGCCTTGGGGGCCAAGGCAGCCCCTCATGGGGGTCCCCCAAGGGTGTGGCCGGCCAAGAATGGGTGGGGCACCATGGTGCTCCACATGGCACTCCCATATGGCATATTCCTTTTAGGAAAGGGATATTCCATGGGCATTTTGGGGTTTTTGTATGACAACTTTACCCCTTGGCTAGCCTATAAATAGAGGTGAGTGGGCAGCCCACTTCCTCATCCTTGTGCTCTCATACACATGCTATGCTTTGCTAGCTCTCTCTTCTCCCTCACACGAAAAGAGTTTTTCGTAGAGCCGAAAGGCTGTCTGGGTTCCGGCAGGAACTAGTTCTGGACGGCGAAGCCCTGCCGGATAGTTGACACCGTATGTGTGCAACCCCGTAGAGAGGTCGTAGTTTCGATCTTTTGCCCGAAGGGCTGTTCGAGTTACCGTTCGAGTTTCCGGCGTCCTCCCGAAGGGCTGTCCGGGTAACTGTTCGGGTTCCGTGGGTCCTCCCGAAGGGCTGTCCGCGACATTGTCCGGGGGACTGTCCGACCGCCTCCCGAAGGGCTGTCCGACGAGGGAGTACATTCTCGCGGTTGGGAGGTTGTAAAATCCTAGCTGCGGGAATCTGCACCAACGATCTCCACCGACTCTTCTTCCGCTGCGCTACGAGTCGGTACGGATCAGATCAAACCTTGTATGCAATCTCCATAGTGATCCTGGGCGTGCTCGCTATACCGAAAATTTTTGTTTTCTGTCGCGTTCCCCATCATCCGTGCAATAAAAAAATGGCCCAAAAATAAAAGTTATCAGAATGCCATGAAAATTTAGTATGATTTTTTCAGAATATTTAAGAATTTTTGACACTGAACACACCCCAGGGGGGTGCACCTGTGAGCCACAAGTCCACAGGATGCGACCACCCCCCTGGGCGCGCCCAGCAGGCTTGTGGGTCCCACAGGGACCCACTCACTTATGCCAGCCACCCATCTCCTTCTTCCTCCAAAAAAATCAAACTTGCTCCCAAGCCCCTATTCTTGCTCATTTTGCTGTGATTTTCGATCTCCTTGCTCGGAACTCCATTTCCAAAACTGTTTTTGAGGAATTACTCCTTGGTATGTGACTCCTCCAATGCTCAAATTAGTTTTTGTTCTAGTGCTTTATACTTTGCAAATTTTTGTTGCTGTGGTGACCATGTTTATGAGCTTGCATGTTGAATTTGTATGGTCCAAAGTAGTTTTGATACATGATATAGCTTCTAGATACATGTGGGAGTAGTTGGTATCAATTTTGTTGAGTTTCGTTCACTTTTATTTTGAGTCTCTAAAAATTTCAGAATTTTTTCAGAGAAAAAGAAAATGTTTAGGAAGATGTTCCACGGTGGTTCCTCGAGCAAGAGTGCTCCTAGGCCCGCAATACGCAAGCCGGATACCGAACCGCCGCGAGAGGCCGTGGTGCTACCGTGCGAGTGGCCGTCGGATGCTTTCATGATTCGAGCCGACATCAAAGAGGAGTTTGATATGTATGTGCACAACGCCGAGCTCACGGAGTTCTTGGCAGACAGGTGCCCGCAATACTATGACCTCACTGATTCCTTTGTGCGAAGATTCAAGTATGTATATCAGCGCACCTCCCATGATATTATTTTCAACCTATATGAAAATCCTTTCCGCATGACTGTTGAAGAATTTAGTGAAGCATGCAAAATTCCATTCTGGGGGACTTGCACTGAACCTCGTAAATCCGATTGCAATGAATTTCTCATGAACATCACTAAGGGTGAAACTAGGGGCATCACACAAGCTACTATGGGGAGCATTCATTTTCCTGCTATACATTATTTTGCTCTGTTCATTGGTAGATGCATCAATGGTAAACAGGACCCTAGTCATTTATGTGCACCTGAATTGAGCATTCTTAAAAGTGCAGTGCTAGGAGATAGACAATCTAACATGGGGGCTATTGTGGCACGTCGTTTACATAGCAATGCCCTAGTTGGTGATTTCTTTGGTGGAATTTATGCCACTCGCTTAGCTGCTTATCTTGGTGTGCACATTAAACAAAATGACACCCTTTTGCCACCTAGTTTTCTTGATTATGATGCTATGGAACGCCACCAGTTCCTTGAGAGTGGTCTTCCCCCGTTCAGATATAGGCTAATCTTCAATAGGCGCCGTGTTTTCCATATTGTTTTGCCTGCTCCTGCCTTCTTTGATTTCCAGGGAAAACATAGAAATTTCATACTCGAGGAGGAGGCTGAGGAGTACGAGAGGGCAGCAGAGACCGAGCGCCTTAACGAGGCAGCCCGCCAGGCTGTGGAAGCTGCATTTCAGTACAACCCGAACTACCAGCACGGGCATTATCCAGGCCAGAACTGGCCGTAGACCAACTTAGGCCAAAAACCTAAGCTTGGGGGAGTACGTATTTCTGACCGACATTACATTCATTGTTCACACATTCATTCCAATTGTCGGTGTTCACTCTTTTTCATTGTATATCCATGTTAATTTTATTTTTGCTTTCTTCTCGTGTGTTTCAAAAACTTTCTAAAATCCAAAAAAATTAGCTGTAGTTTCTTTCTTGCTTAATTCGTAGTAGTAAAAGAAAACCAAAAAGATTTCTCGTTTCTTCTTTTACTTGTTGGGAGCTTTCCCGTGTAAATAGTTTTTTTTCGTTTTTTGTTTTTCCTTTGTTAACTTGCTTTCTTCAGAAAAACCAAAAACTCCAAAAATATTTCAGTGTGTTTCTCTGAACTTCTTTTCTTTTCGTTGAGTCATTGTAAGGAGAAAGACCACAATGAAAATGTTGAGTGGCTTTCAAATGCTTTATTGTTGATCCAACAAAGAGCCACTATTATTTTGTCTTCTCCTTTGAATAAATGTTTGCAGATTACAGCTTAGTCCACGGTACACTTGCACTATTATTATTATCACATCATTCGGTCGTGCAAGTGAAATGCAATAATGACGATATTTGATGAAGTGATTGCGGTGAAGAAAAGCTGGTATGAACTCTTCTTGTTTTTGTCTTTGTAAATATGTTTAGCTCAGTATTCATGATTCAGCATTATTATGAGTAAACATATTTGTGATGACAAGTAGAGATTATAGTTGCTCATGCCATGCTTAAATAGCTAGGAGTGGATAATGAATTATCTTGAGTGTCAACATGCATTAAAATGGTTGTGATGTAGTATGTTAGCATGGTATCCTCCTCTGAGTAATTCGAGTGGCTTGACTTGGCACATGTTCATACATGTAGTTGAATCGAAACCAACATAGCCTACATGATAGTTATGTTCAGGGTGTTGATATCCTACTCATGCTCGTGTTCAATGTTAATTATTCGCAATGTATGTCTATGACCGTTTTCGCTCTCTAATTGGTCGCTTCTCAATCTATTTGCTAGCCTTCGCCTGTACTAAGCGGGAATACTGTTTGTGCATCCAAACCCCTAAACCAAAGTTGTTCCAGATGAGTCCACTATATCTACCTATATGCGGTATTACTCTGCCGTTCCAAGTAAATTTGCAAGTGCCACCTCTAAATATTCAAACGAACATCTGTTTTGTGTGCCCGTACCGCTCATGGAGCGACAGGGGGCGGTCAGTATCTTTCATGCTAAGAGGGTTACTCTCAGATGAGTGTTTATTCACTTGTCACTGCACGAGAGAGGATGGTAATTGGGATGCCCAGTCCTATTGCTCAAATTGTCATATAATGCAAACAAACTCCCCTGAAAAGTTATTGGTATGGAGGGCACCCGAGGATTCGGCTAGCCATGGCTTGTGTTGGTACGGTGGAGGGGGAGTAAACTTTACCTTTCCTCTTGGGAACTGCCTATAATTTGTTTAGCATGGAAGATATTGAAAACTCTCGGTCGTGACGTTGACAGGAAAAGCATACCTCCCAAAATCATTTTCATCTCTAATTTAAGCTTCAAGCTCTCGCACCGCTGCAAATCCATGCTTTCCTCTGCGAAGGGCTTATCCATTTACTTTTATGTTATTTTACTTTTATTGTTGAGTCATCATCCTCTCATTTAAGCACAGTTGGAGAGCACTATTGTCATTTTTATGCATTGAGTATAGTTAATGTTGGGTGTGACTATGACTGGATATCCTCTACCCTGAATTACAATGTTTAGTCGTTGCTTGAATCTCAGAGGTGCTCTGCATTTATGTTTTGCGGTCTCAGAAAGGGCTAGCGAGATACCATGTTATCATATTATATCATGATTGTTTTGACAAAGTGTTGGCGTCCGAGATATCTTATTATTGCTCGCTAGTTGGTTATATTATTGCCATGAGTAAATGTGAGACCTAAGTGTTATCATCAATATGGTTAGTTCATGATCTTTGCTGAAAACTTGGATGCTAGTTAAGTATATATACAGACAACAAGAACAAAAGAGTTTGTAAAAGTTTTTCTTTATCACTTTCAGTTTATCAACTGAATTGCTTAAGGACAAGCAATGAGTTAAGCTTGGGGGAGTTGATACGTCCCAAACGTATCTACTTTTCCAAACACTTTTGCTCTAGTTTGGACTCTAATTTGCATGATTTGAATGGAACTAACCCGGACTGACGCTGTTTTCAGCAGAATTGCCATGGTGTTGTTTTTGTGCAGAAATAAAAGTTCTCGGATGAACTTGAAAATTTACGAAGAATTATTTCAGAATATATAAAAAATACTGGCGCAAAGATCCACCAGAGGGGGGGCCACCAGGCGCCACAAGCATGGGGGGCGCGGCCACCCCCCAGGGCGCGCCTGGCAGGCTTGTGGGCCCCTGGCAACTCCGTTTGACCTAACGCTAACGCTATAAGTACCTATTCATGAAGAGAAAAATCAAAGAGAAAGAATCATTGCGTTTTACAAGACGGAGCCGCCGCCACCTCCTGTTCTTCATCGGGAGGGCTGATCTGGAGTCCGTTTGGGGCTCCGGAGAGGGGATTCGACGCCATCGTCATCATCAACCATCCTCCATCACCAATTTCATGATGCTCACCGCCGTGCGTGAGTAATTTCTTCGTAGGCTTGCTGGACGGTGATGGGTTGGATGAGATTTACCATGTAATCGAGTCAATTTGTTAGGGCTTTGATCCCTAGTATCCACTATGTTCTGAGATTGATGTTGCTATGACTTTGCTATGCTTAATGCTTGTCACTAGGGCCCGAGTGCCATGATTTCAGATCTGAACCCTCTATTTTTTCATGAATATATTTGAGTTCTTGATCCTATCTTGCAAGTTATATGCACCTGTTACGTGTCATGATCCGCATACCCCAATGTGACAATAATTGAGTTTCTTTCTGGTGATTGTCGTAGTTTGAAGAGTTCATGTATTCACTATGTGCTAATGCTTTGTTCCGGTTCTTTATTAAAAGGAGGCCTTAATATCCCTTAGTTTCCTTAAGGACCCCGCTGCCACGGGAGGGTAGGACAAAAGATGTCATGCAAGTTCTTACTATAAGCACGTATGACTATATACGGAATACATGCCTACATTACATTGATGAATTGGAGATATTGTGTATCGTCCTAGGTTGTGACTGTTACATGATGAATGTCATCCAACATAATTATCCATCACCGATCCAATGCCTACGTTTTTCGCATATTGATCTTTGCTAAGTTACTTTCGTTGTTGCTGTTGTTACAATTACTACAAAACTGTTCTTAAAACTATCACTACTGTTACTATTGTTCTTAAAACTATCATACTACTGTGCTACAAAACACTTTGCTGCAGATATTTAGTTCTCCAGGTGTGGTTGAATTGACAACTCAACTGCTAATAGTCACAAATTTTCTTCGGCTCCCCTTGTGTCGAATCAATAAATCTAGGTGAAATACTACCCGCGAAAACAGTTGTGATCCCCTATACTTGTGGGTTATCATCCACTCGACCACGCATGACTCGCCAGGTTCGAGCGCCACGCAGGCATGCACGAAGCAGGAGTCGACGCTGAGACGCGGCACACAAGCGACCCAACCCTAGGCTAGTGCGGGTCGCTAGGTCGCGAGGACGAGGCAGTCGACCGACGACGGGGCAGCCAACGGCGGCGGTAGGCTGGGGGCCTAGAGGGTGGCGGAAACAAGCGACAGCAGCTGAGCGGCGCGAGCGGCGGCGGCTCCAGTGGCGGCTCCAAGCGACGGCAGCAGGAGACAACGGCGAGTGACGGTAAGGACGCAGGGTGCAGTCCGGCACAGATCCGTGCTTCCGGCCAGAAGATGGAAAGGAATGGGAAGGGAATAGCAAAGCCAAAGGAAAGATGAAAATGTATAATACTTCTCTGAAATTTAGTACTCCATCCGTCTCATAATATAACAACATTTTTGACACTAGTGTAGTGTCAAAAACGTTCTTAAATTATGGGACGGAGGGAGTAGCAATTTTTAACAGCAGCTCGAATCCAAGCAGATTTTAGTGACAAATTAATGTTGTTTTCCTATTGAAACATGTCTACATTTTTATTAAATTTGGTTATTTTCTATTGAAACATGTCTACATTTTCATTATATTCAGTTATTCATTTGTAGTGTGCATTGTTAGTGTGTATTAACTCTTTTGATTTGCATATTTTATTTTATTTTGCTTAAGACTTCACCCTACCTTAAATTTTTTTCGTCCTCCGCATCTGTCTGTCCTCATGTCCGAATTCCGGTATACTTGAAGCAAACTTGAGTGAGCCTAGCAGGAGTCCGAACTTCCGCATGTCCAACCAAAAGCAACCGTGTGCCCTCCTCTCACCAAACATATGTCCAACCAAATGCAACCACGTCTCTCTCTCTCTCTCTCTCTCTCTCTCTCTCTCTCTCTCTCTCTCTCTCTCTCTCTACATCCGAACATTTGTGGTGTCTGTTTTGAGGGCTTGCATTGAAGATGTCCTTACATACATAGTATACATACAAAGGAGGATTTAGGTTCATGGCACGGGTACTGTAATATTTGAAGAAGAAGAGCGATACAGGGACATACATTGATTGATTTGATTTTTTTTTCAACTTGAGATTTTTCCTCGCATGCTTATTAGTGTATAGCATTAGGCTTTAATAATGTAGCTTTACATGTAGTTAGAAAAGCACTGGACAGGATCTGCATTGGATATCCAAAAATGGCACATAAAAGAATAGATGGTGTTACTGAGATCATGATCCTAATGAGTGACACTTGTATATAAAATGGAACGCAAACAAAAGTTACTGAGGTAATGGCCCTAATGAGTGACACTTACATATAAAATGGAACACTAGAACAAAAGTTAATCATAACACAACGAACTTTATACCACATCGGCTACCAATTAAGCCTGCCCCATGCATGCATGAAGACGGCCTTTGGATTTGAGCACGCCGTGACCCCAGGTGGGCAATGAGGCCAATTAAGCTGCAGATTAGTACTAGTAGTAATTAGCTAGCCCTTCACTTTTGGAAGGAAAATCCAACAACATCGCAGCTCGAGCTCGAGCCCGAGTAGTAGTACGAAGCATGCATGACCCTGCAGCTGCAGCAGCGTCAGGCAAGCAAATATAGCATATTTAATAGTGCATGTACTTATGTCAGTACATTTTTGTTGTTGTTGTTGTTGTTGTTGAGCAAAGGGGGTTTCCCTCGATTTTCATTAAGAAAACCAGGCAGGAGTTCATTTCACGTCAGTGCATACGTTGCGATGAGATGTGTGCCTCCACGTGCGTGCATTGCCGATCCCCGTATGCGTACATGCATCATGTCATGTGGCCACCATGCATGTATTGTAGTGCGTACCGGAACCGGAAGACGCGATGAATCTAATTGACATCGAGAAACACCACCACTAGATCGCATCGATCATTTGGCGCTGCTCACGGGGTGGATCAGAATTCGTTTACAACTTGACATGATAGTAGTAGAATATAATGAGTGTCAGATTCGGAATCGGACAGATCCATGGACCCGAGAAAGAAAGAAGGTGATCATGATCTAGACATAGATGGAGCATGTGGCCCTCGCTCCTGCACGGCCAGCAACAGCATGCATGCTCATCGGTTCCCGATCCGAAGCTGCTGGACGAACGGGTGGCTCCAACCATCCTTGCGTAGCCAGTCACCAGTGTACTAGTAGCTCTTGTAGTCAAAAAAAAAAAAAAAAAAAAAGAGTGCTAGTTGTACATAAATAAAGCGCTTGCTAGCAGCTGGAAATGGAAAGACATATAAATATCTGCGAAAGATCCAAGAGGTGCACAAGGCAGCCTCCTGATTGGGCAAAGGGGCCTTTGCCTCTTGGCGCTTTCAAGTCGCATCGCAGTGCTGCATGGCCGGCTGTTCACTGCGGATGGAGTAGTACGTGCATGGGCGCGCGCCAGCCCAGCCGTTGCACAATGGCGCCTCTTCGCGTGCCTGCGTGCTAGCTAGCTATAGCGCGCACGGCCACGGCCCTTCCTGCTTCCGAGGAGGCATGCACGGTGTACCGTGCCGGTGCGTGGCTGCTAATGGCGGGGAGCCATGCGTCACACACGGAGGATAACACACGCTTCACCTGTCAACCAAACCGATGGAGCAAGCCAGCGTTCCCTGGCTTGTCCTAGGTGTAAATTCAGCAGGATTTCCAAGCATATGCCTGGTCGATACGCCCGGCTCCCCTTCCGTCGCGTGTGGTGTCAGCGTCAACGTCCCTCGTTGGCCGTAGCAGTCGGTTTTTTTTTTTTTTGCATGGTGTAGCAGTCGTTTTCGATGGCGAGCGCACCGCGTAGCTATACGCACGCCCGTACGACTACGATCCGGCTGGCTGGTAGAAAAAGAAACCTCACACCACCAACCGGCGGGCGGTCATCCCTCTTCCCACAGCGTAGCGTATCCACGTACGGCGCACAGTGGAGCTCGGAGAAACTAGCGGCGCAGAGCGCACGGCGCGCACTGGCCGCGTCTCCTCTGCCTGTCCGGCGATTGACTCCTGCGGCGCGCCAAAGGGCAACCGCGCGCGCGCGGCCGGGGAGGCCGGTTCCTGGGCGCGCGCCAAAGGGCAGGCAGGCAGCCGCGTCGGGGCGATCGCGCAGCTGCACGTGCGGCAACACAGCAGCAGGCAGAGACTGGCCGTCAAGCCACAGCAGCAGCTTGCTTGCTGGGTTGATCGACCCATGCGCTCCAGATCCGGCCGGGCGCCACTTCACACTGCCCCTTAACTTGGCCTCCCCTGACTGCCCGACTCGCCCATCGGAAGGGTACTGTCCTACAACCCTACCCGCTGCAGGCAGGTGCCACTCCGTGGGCATCATCTGGATCGGATCACTGGGAGACTTCTATTAGTAGGTGGGACTATAAAATTCGCTGCCGGTTTACGGTCCCCTCCCTCGCGGCCGGGGGCTAAACAATCATCCCTGCCCAGTGGCAGTGGGTAGCCCGGCGCCAGCGGCGGCGGCGGTTTGGGGTTTATCTCACCTCTTTTTTTTTCCTCCCGTGAGTAAAGCGCACCAAAAGGTCCGTAGAATATTCCAAGGATGTCACGGAGGCCCCAAAATTTTGAAAATAAGCATCCAAAGTCCTGAAAATGTAATAAGTGTGCCATCCAGATCCAAACCTTACCCTCCTAAAAACATACGCACACAAAAAAATAACACCGCCCTACGGCCTTAGCGACCTCTATGGCATCGTCTTCCTTGGCAAGTTGATGTACGACGGTAGCATGTCAATGGTGGTGAATGGTGGGACAAGATGGCTGAGGACGATAGGAGAGGTCCATGGCCGTTGTGTCAAGAGTCTTTCTAGCAGCATCGAGGTACTCATAGACATTAAAGGAGGACAACATCATCGACATGAGGGTGGTGTACCATGCGGACATGCCGCCACCACCCAGCATCCATGTCACCGTCGTTCTTGATACCATCATTGAGATCGTGTTGTTCCGGCACACCTTGTCCTTGTCATGTCGCGCAAATCAGCGGCCACCAACAAGGCAACAACCACACCTATGAGTGCATTTTGCATCCCTAGAATATTCCAAGGATGTCACGTAAGTCCTCGAATTTTGGAAATCGGCTTTCCGGTACAAAAAAATGTATAAGTGTGTCACCCAAGTCCAAACCCCTACCGGTCCTGAAAATATGCAAAAAAAAAAACACCCTCTCTACAAATTTAGGGACCTTTGCGGCGGCATCTTCCTCAGTAAGTTGATATACCACCAACAGTGGTAGGTCAATGGTGGTGGTTGATGGGAGACATAAGCGGTTCGGGGCTGCGATGCTGTGATGCGTTCTAGCAGCATCAAGGTGCTCACAGACATCAAGGAGGACAACATCGTCACCGTGGATGCCATCACAGAGGTGGCATTGTTCTAGCACACCATACTGATGTGCTCCTGGGAAGCGATACGACAGATAAATGCTTGGAGAGAAAGCTCGCATTAGCGAACAAAGTGCTTCACAGATTCATCGAATATGATCAAGAGTAGGAAGCCTTATTATACAACCTCGCCCAGAACCCCGGCATCGTGGATCTGGAAGAAATTCCCCCCTACCGTGTCATGGAGAGCAACGACCACCAACAAAGACACCATGGTAATAATCGAGCCCTAGGAGACCAAAGGCTTGTCTACCTACACACTACCTTGATCGAGTCGATGAGGTTGTTCCTCTTGATACTGATTCGGCACAAGACAATGGTTTTAGACAACGTGATGTCGATCGACCATAGGGTATGCGTCGACGACCCTGTCCTCATCTATCTTTACTCCAAGGGCAAAACAGTGTGTTGAAGACTACCGGGAGTACAAGCCGAAGATGTGACTTTCAGGGAACGATGGCGCTGAGGTGCCTTATGGCGAACGCCCATGGAAATGGAGTACGGGAGAGAACCTCGATGTCATCGGCTGGATCAGGGTGTGACGGTGCAACAACATCAGGGCAGGGGAACTGCTCGACGCCAGTGTCCGTGTGTGTGTGTGGGGGGGGGGGGGGGGCTGTCGACCATGTTCGGGAGGAGATGTTGCTGGTCCTACAGACCGCGATGATGTGCACGGCAAAATCCCTAGCATCTCACTATGGCCAGCACTGTCGTCGATAACCATACATCGTCGCCATATATACATTTGCGTCTTTTGTGCATAGATCCCAACCAGTTTCAGCGGGAAGTTTGCTGCCAAACTACCTTTGTCTGACGTGGCCCTGATCAACGGTGACTCATGTCCCGTCAACACAGGGTTAGGGATGATTTGAACCTGAATGACACACTTATTGCACTTTGAGTACCTACATGTTGACTTCCAAAAGGTTGAGAACCTACGCGAGTACCCCCCGAATAGTTTAGGGACCTATTGTGCACTTCACCATTATGAGTCGGTGGCCAACATTCTGCAGGTGTCCTCGAGCTCCTTCTCCACTTATGCCTCGTGTTCGAGCTACTCAAGGTAGGTCGGATGTTGACCTCCTCAGAGTTGATGGCACTTTCGCCATGTCATCCCAACCGAGCTCGACGGTAGACACCGTCGCTGTAGGTGTGGCCATGTCCGAGTTTAACGATCAGGGGAAGGGGGGAGGGGATGGGCGGCGGAGCAACCGGTACAAGACGGTGCCGCCGATTGAGAGGAGGGGGGCGGTGGGGGGTGGTGGGTTCACAATAGTGGTGCTAATCCAAGATCTAAGTCGAGGAAGGCGGCGAAATGGAGGGCGCCCCGTGGGTTCAGCATTTCGGTTAGAGATGCTCTAAACTTGTTAAACTTATTGATTGAAGGAAACATGGTTTTTCCAATTTTGACTGAATTGGTCGGAGCGTGCACAAGCAACAGAGAGAGAGCCTCATAGGCCAGTCGACTATAAGGATAGGGCTGCTACCGGCCTTTTGAGGCGCACGTCAGTCGACTCGGGAGGTCGGCGTTGCGTGGGTGTATATATACCGGCCTCCGCACCGCTTCTCTTTTCACCAATCCCGCGCCCCCTCCAGGCCACCACCTGCCGCCTTCCGGTTCCTCTCCTTTCCTCATCTGCCGCGACCAATCCAACGCTTGTCCCACGACACGAACACAGCATGGCCGCATCTGTCGAGCCACGGCAGTCGTCGTTCGGCCGCCTCGACGTGCCGGCCACCGCGCCGCCGGCACGCAACGGGGCCTCAAACGGCATCCGTCGCCGCGCCGACTCGCCGGTGCGCGGGTGCGGCTTCCCCCCGCTCATTTCGCCGCCCCGGAAGGCCCTCGTCGAGGAGGAGGAGGACGAGGAGGATGAGGAGCCGGAGGAGGACTGGCGGGAGGCGTACGGCTCGCAGCTGCAGCTGGAGGTGGAGCCGTCGGCGCGCGACCCGCGCGACGAGGGCACGGCGGACGCGTGGATCGAGCGCAACCCGTCGCTGATCCGCCTCACCGGCAAGCACCCGCTCAACTGCGAGCCGCCGCTGGCGCGCCTCATGCACCACGGCTTCATCACCCCGGCGCCGCTCCACTACGTGCGCAACCACGGCGCCGTGCCCCGCGGCGACTGGTCGACGTGGACCGTCGAGGTGACGGGCCTGGTCCGCCGCCCCGCGCGGCTCACCATGGACGAGCTGGCCACGGCGTTCCCCGCCGCGGAGGTGCCGGCGACGCTCGTCTGCGCCGGCAACCGGCGCAAGGAGCAGAACATGGTGCAGCAGACGGTGGGGTTCAACTGGGGGGCCGCGGGGGTGTCCACCTCCGTCTGGCGCGGGGCCCGGCTCCGCGACGTGCTGCTCCGGTGCGGCATCATGTCCCGAAAGGGCCAGGCCCTGAACGTGTGCTTCGAGGGCGCCGAGGACCTCCCTGGCGGCGGCGGCTCCAAGTACGGCACGAGCGTGACCCGGGAGTGGGCGCTGGACGCCTCCCGCGACATCCTGCTCGCCTACGCGCAGAACGGGGAGCCGCTGCTCCCGGACCACGGGTTCCCGGTGCGCGTGCTCATCCCGGGCTGCATCGGCGGGCGCATGGTGAAGTGGCTGAGGCGCATCGTGGTGACCCCCGCCGAGTCGGACAACTACTACCACTTCAAGGACAACCGGGTGCTGCCGTCGCACGTGGACGCGGAGCTGGCCAACGCGGAGGCGTGGTGGTACCGGCCCGAGTACATCATCAACGAGCTCAACACCAACTCGGTGATCACCACGCCCGGGCACGACGAGATCCTCCCCATCAACGCCTTCACCACGCAGCGCGCCTACACCATGAAGGGGTACGCCTACTCCGGTACGTACGTCAGCTAGCTACTCGTCCATCCATTTTTTTTTTTACGTTCTTTCGGAAAAAGTCAGAGTATATACATGACGTACGCCAGCCAAGGATGACGCAATAAGAGTATATACTAAGTAGGTAGTTCCGTAGCATTGACCATAAGGAGGAGAGCATATATACCATATGTTTTATGTTCACGTGGAAAAAAAACATACTTAATGAGAGTATATAAGGCTCAGCACCAGGACGTCTGACCAAGCACGGAAGGAATGCATTTTCTTACATGATTGACATTGGCATGTACTCCCTCCGTTCCAAAATATAGTGTGCCTGCGTTTTCCGAGGTTTAACTTTGACCATGAATTTAACCAACGAGACCGACTGCGACGGGAGCAAAAATTATATAATTGAAAACTTCTTTCGAATACGAATTCACTGGTATAATTTTTGCCCCCGCCGAGTAGTAGCATTTGGAAACGGCAGCTTGAGAGTGACAGCCCTTGTTTTCTACTACTCCTACTAACAGCTGAGGGTGGTGCGTGGCAGCCACTCATTGTTATTTTACCCCTACCACCACTACTTGCGTAGGAGCCGGATCCCCTGACGTACGGCGCCCGTGTGGGTCCAGGTCCACACGTCGGTGTGTGGGCCGTACGTCAGAGGAGCCGCGTCCACTTGCGTAGCATTGACCATATGAGCCTGGCTAGCTTAGCTGTCTCATGGCAGTAGGCTAAGCTAGCTCCAAAACCGGGTGCAAGAGAAGAGTGTGTTGTCTAGTCAAGTAGTTTTTGGAACCATGGTGCACTTTTCTGCCAAGGAAAGGATATAAAACCCATGCATGCATGCGCTTTTCTTGTGCTTCTGGGGTCGCTGGCACTTGGTGGCCTCCAAAAGCTAAGCTGCTGCTTGTAGCTCTGGGTGCATGGCCTGCCATGCCATGGAGTATACAACTGCTACTCCCTCCGTTCCTAAATATAACTTCGTTTTTAAATATAAGATCTTTTAAAGATTCCACTGTAGACTACATACGGAGCAAAATGAGTGAATCTACGCTCTAAAGTACTCCTATGTCTATATACATCTGTATGTAGTCTATAGTGCATTTAGGAATGGAGGAAGTATAATATAAGTAGAAAACGTTGCTAGCTCTTGGAATAGTCGTCTGACGTGTGGGGCCCGTGGCGAGGTTTGCCAGGTCGTACCTGGTGGAGTGCCGGCTTGGAGAGCAAGGGACAAATTAAGCGAGCCATATAATTGGAGCCACAATTCGTGTGGCCAACCGCAGCCACAAGCCAGATTTTTCTCCTATCTATCACCAGTCCAATAGTAACTCTAGTACGCCTGTTGATTTCAACTACTCATATACACGTGCTCATATACACGCATACGGTGAAACAGCTCGAAAAACGTCGAGGCGGAATTGCATCTGGGTAAATGTTTTGCCTTATAAATAAAGCCAAAGTCGCCGAAATTCAAACGGAGTATAGCCACCCAGAACCCAGAGAGGGACAGGACAGGCCCAAACTAAAAAAGGGAGAGGGACCAAGTCGGAAAAGCTAAACAACTCACCACCACCCGTAGACCAACATCAACCAGCCAAAGCAAAAGCATCGAGCAATGCCATGTTGCCAAGTCTCACCGGACAAATTACTACTAGTGGGGAGGTCAAAAGCAAGTAGGCAGATGATTCGTCCCATTTTGGAACGGCCACTTGCTCGCCGGCCAATCATCAACAAGTGGAATCGGAATCTAGCAGCAACATACATACTTTCTATACTGAATATTCCAACTTGGGCCTCAGGAAGCGTGTCGACCTGGGTTGCTTGCTTGCTTGCTGACAGGAACTTCTTGTGTAAAAGAAAAGGAAAAATGTTGCGTTGTTAAACTGTACTCCCTCTTTGCTGCATGAGAAGACACATACATTTCGTATGAGTCAAACGATGCAAAGCTTGATCGAATTTACAGGAAAAATACCAGCAACTATAACAGTAGATATGTATCATATGAAAAATGTTTTTTTTATCATATATTTAATAATAGTAGTTTAGTATTTTTGTTGTTGATAGATTCTTACGTGGTCAAACATTGTACCATTTGACTTTTATCAAAACCTTCTTTTCAAGCGAAGGAGGGAGCACCTCTTAATTATTGCACTAATTAATTAGTAGACGGTAATCATATATCCAATGTACTCCCACTTTAGTGATCTAAACGCTCTTATATTTCTTTACAGAGGGAGTACTTAAGTGAGTAATCCTCACCACTTCTAGTTATCTCAACATGTGTGCTTCCGCATCATCAAAATTGGTGTAGCCGTTATAATTACTACAGTAGCTTGATCCACTAGCATCCATCTGAGCTGCACATGAAAATTCCTTACCATGCAACATGCATTAGTACATTATATGTGGGTTTTAAATCATATTGCATTTAATTGTGACATGCATAACTTTTCATGTTAAGATTTTTTTTTTGTTTATGCATAAAATTCTCACATAGCATAAATCTTAAGGGCCGAATTAGTATTCCACACATATTTAGAAACTATATATCCAACTCTTGTTTGTAACAACGCACGGGGTATCGCTAGCTAGTTAAGCCAACGAACGAGTCACCGACTCATGATCACTTATTTCTTGCTGCGTTTTGTAGGTGGTGGCAAGAAAATCACGCGAGTCGAGGTGACGCTCGACGGCGGTGAGAGTTGGATGTTGTGCACGCTCGACATCCCGGAGAAGCCGAACAAGTACGGCCGGTACTGGTGCTGGTGCTTCTGGTCGGTGGAGATCGAGGTGTTGGACCTGCTGGGCGCCAAGGAGGTGGCGGTGCGCGCGTGGGACCAGACGCACAACACGCAGCCGGAGAAGCTCATCTGGAACCTCATGGGCATGATGAACAACTGCTGGTTCAAGGTGAAGGTCAACGTGTGCCGCCCCCACAAGGGCGAGATCGGCCTCGTCTTCGAGCACCCCACGCAGCCCGGCAACCAGACCGGCGGCTGGATGGCGCGCCAGAAGCACCTCGAGACGGCGGAGGCGGCGGCGCCGGGGCTCAAGCGGAGCACGTCCACTCCGTTTATGAGCACCGCCGGGGACAAGCAGTTCACCATGTCCGAGGTGCGCAAGCACGGGTCCAAGGAGTCGGCGTGGATCGTGGTGCATGGGCATGTCTACGACTGCACGGCGTTCCTCAAGGACCACCCCGGTGGCGCCGACAGCATCCTTATTAATGCCGGCTCCGACTGCACCGAGGAGTTCGACGCCATCCACTCCGACAAGGCCAAGGCGCTCCTCGACACCTACCGCATCGGCGAGCTCATCACCACCGGCACGGGGTACAACTCAGACAACTCGGTGCATGGCGGGTCCAGCCTCTCGCACCTCGCCCCGATCCGCGAGGCCACCAAGGTCGCCGGCGCGCCCATCGCGCTCTCCAGCCCGCGCGAGAAGGTCCCCTGCCGCCTCGTCGACAAGAAGGAGCTCTCCCACGACGTCCGCCTCTTCCGCTTCGCGCTGCCGTCCTCCGACCAGGTGCTCGGCCTGCCCGTCGGCAAGCACATCTTCGTCTGCGCCACCATCGACGGCAAGCTCTGCATGCGCGCCTACACGCCGACGAGCATGGTGGACGAGATCGGCCAGTTCGAGCTGCTCGTCAAGGTCTACTTCAGGGACGAGCACCCCAAGTTCCCCAACGGCGGGCTCATGACGCAGTACCTGGAGTCGCTCCAGCTCGGCTCCTACATCGACGTCAAGGGCCCGCTGGGGCACGTGGAGTACACCGGCCGCGGCAACTTCGTGATCAACGGCAAGCAGCGGCGGGCGCGGCGGCTGGCCATGATCTGCGGCGGCAGCGGCATCACGCCCATGTACCAGGTGATCCAGGCGGTGCTGCGCGACCAGCCGGAGGACGAGACGGAGATGCACCTGGTGTACGCCAACCGGAGCGAGGACGACATCCTGCTGCGCGACGAGCTCGACCGGTGGGCGGCCGAGTACCCGGACAGGCTCAAGGTGTGGTACGTGATCGACCAGGTGAAGCGGCCGGAGGACGGGTGGAGGTTCAGCGTCGGGTTCGTGACGGAGGACGTCCTGCGGGCGCACGTGCCCGAGGGCGGCGACGACACCCTCGCGCTCGCCTGCGGCCCGCCGCCCATGATCAAGTTCGCCATCTCGCCCAACCTGGAGAAGATGAAGTACGACATGGCCAATTCCTTCATCTCCTTCTGATCTGATGAAACATTTCTCTATATAGCACGTACGTGGCATGCAGCTGCCTATACAAAACCACCGCGTCGACGCATCAATCTGTGGATGTACCCAATGTTATACGTGTTCTGTCGATCGTATTTGTTCATTAGAGAAACGCACGTACGTGCATGCATGATTGCATGGATTATGCAGTAGGTTGTACGTACGTACGTACGTACACTTGTGTAGTGTACTCTTCCTTTCCTAGAGTACGTAGGAAGGATGTGAAGTTTACGCGGCTCCGATTTAGGGTCTGTTTGTTCCTTCATGTATACTACCTAGTATGTAAATAAAGATTGATTATTCTTCTATCTTAGCCTTGACCTTGAGGTCAGGGGAATATCAGAGAATGTATTGGAGATAGTTCCAAGAAAGATAATACAAAGGGAGTTCTTGCTTTGGTATGTCTGTTTGTATATTAATTGTGCCCTCTAATAGGAGTAAGTAGCTTGGTTGTTTGGTATGTCTGTCGACGATCTTCAATCTGCATAATATAGTGAGGATAATTATATACATGCAATGAATGAGCTGAGCTAAAGACTTAATTACAGAAATAATACTTACAGACAATAACAAGCCACGAGACTTTTGTCGAGGGCGGCTTGATTGTATAACTGAAAGAGTTCGTCAAATTCAACGAAGATCGAGTCGACTCCAACGAACTCGTGCTCATCCTTAATTCCCACCAAGATACTGCCCGTCCCATCCTTGCAGGTTTCCAAGTACCATTTATGTAATGTTCGCATCATTGTTGGTAGATCTTGTTCCAGATCATCACTTCTGACGAGACGCTTCCCGTGCTGGTATTTAAAGGTGTCTACCGGCTTAGCGATTTCAAAATGTACATCATCGCCTAGGTAATCACCAGGATTGAAACCAGGAGCAACGGCCGCTACCCCCGGGGTATCGGTAAACACCTTGAGCGGGGGGCACGATTGCTTTTCCTGTTCGCCGAGCTGGGGAATTGTTTTCCCACTTCTTGCACCAGTACTGCTACTTCTCGACCGACTCTTAGCTTTGTCATATGTCTGTGCAATAATGCGGTCATAGTTTGATAGCAGCGGAGGCGGAGGTGGTCGCGTAAGGGCATCCAGAGTGCGATTCGCCTTTACCGGATCTATTTTTTCCTTCGGAGGTGGAACTTTCCGTGCAAAATAGGCCTGCACTTCGGCAGCACTGATGTCCTTGTTTTCCTCGTCAGTCCTCTCATATGGTAACTTTGGAGGAACCTTGAGGCTTGGACCAAATTTGAATTTCTTCCCGCCTTTTGTACTGCTAGCCACCGGAGCGGCGGCGGCTCTCTTCCGCTGTTGCTGACGAGGCGGAGTTCGCTGACGCGGCGGAGGCAGCTGTGGCGGCGGAGACGGCTGACGCGCCGGAGACAGCTGAGGCGGAGGAGGATTCTGCTGAGGGGCCTCCTCCGTTAGAGTCCGCTGAGGCGGCGGAGACGGATGACGCGCCGGAGACGACTCAGGCAGCGGAGATAGCACAACTGGACTGTGAGGAGGAGTCTGTTGAGGATCCAGCTGCGTCTGTTGAGGCGGCGTCCAGTTTGGAAGCTTGATGTACTCCTTTCTCCATAGATAGGTACTCCTTAAGGCATTTTCCAGAAGATCCTCCCCTTCACCTGTAGGGTAGTCAAGCTCCAGCCCCTCAAATCCCGCCATTATCTCATCCACCATGACAATAGCATAGCCATGTGGAATCGGACGGCAATGGAAAGTTCCCTCAGTTCGAGGAGGTAAAACAGAGCCGACCGCCGCCTTCAAGGTCAGGTTCTGGCATTTCGCCATTAGCAGACAATGTTCAGTCTCCGTGATACTATCCACGGGGTAGCGAGGAGCCGTGATATCAGGCTGAAGGAGCTCCGTGGAAGCCACACTGCTTCTCCGCTGAGATGGTGGGGTAGCTTCTGGGGCAATGTCGAAGGAAGGATCTTCGTGCCGCTGAGATGGTTGGCCGGTAGCTCGCTGGCTCTCAAGTTCCTCTAGTTTCGCTAATCTTGCATTGATCTTCTGCATTTCGCTTGCTTCCGCTTTCTTCTTTCTCTGTCGGCTTCTATAACCATCGCTGTCGGGAAACCCATCCTTCCACGGAACGGAGCCTGATGTGCCTCGTGTTCGTCCAGGGTGTTCAGGATTCCTGAGGGCATGTGTCAGCTCGTCATTCTCTCTGTCGGGATGTAACCTCCCTTCCTGCGCTGCCTGGATTGCTTCCTGAAGCTTCTTGACGGGTATTGCAAGTTGAGCTTTCGTCCAAACACACTCCCCTGTGTCTGGGTCCAAAGTTCCCCCAACCCCGAAGAACCAAGTCCTTGACCGATCTGGCCAGTGCAATGTCGCTGGTTGGACCCCTTTAGCAAGCAGGTCTTGCTTAGCTTTGTCCCACGTAGGCCGGGCTTTGCTGTAGCCACCTGACCCCGTAACATGGTGATACTTCTTCTTTGCAGCATTTAGCTTATTTGTCGCTGACCTTTGCTTGCCCTTGTCCGATTTCTTGTAGGCCGCAAATGCGGGCCAGTGATCTTTTATCTTCTCATATGCACCGGTGAATTCTGGAGTCTTGTCTTTCTCGACAAACTTTTTGTTCAAATCTTTCTTCCAGTTCTTGAATAGTTCTGCCATCTTCTTCAGAGCAAAACGCCTTGACCTTATTCGGATCCGCCTCTGGCGGTAGGCTGAAATTTGTCATCAGCGAGGTCCAAAGATCATCTTTCTGTCTATCCTGGACATAAGAAACTTCAGGGTCCTTCTTATTCCATTCTTGGATGCTGATCGGGACGCGGTCCCTAACAACCACTCCGCACTGAAGTATAAATGTGTCCCTGCTCCGCTTGGGAGCATTCGGTTGGCCATCTCGACCGACTTCTTCGATCGTGAACCTTTCATCCTGGCGCAACCTTTTCTTCGGGCCTCGTCTCCTTACGGAAGTTTGGCTCGATCCGGAGGGCTAATTAAAAGAAGAAAGAAGCGTTAATATATGTACATACAAAACAATTAATGCATCAAGTCAGCAGAGGCTTAATTAATATATGTATATATACCTCGCCAGACTTTGCAACAGTTAAGGCTCCCTCCTCCGTTCGGTCATCGGAGCCGTCATGATCTCCTTGCTCCTCCGTTCGGTCACCGGAGCCGTCATGATCTCCTTCCTCCTCCACTCGATCACCGGAGCCATCATGATCTCCTTCCTCACCATCGGTGTCACTGAGAAACGACAAGGGATCACCTCTGTCGCGGATTATATCCCCCAACAACTCTTCTTTTTCTAAGTCTCTGTCCATAGTTTCTGCAAATGTTACAACATGGCAATATACAACCATGAGAGATGGATTAGTGGCAAACATAGACCTAGCTAATCACAACAAGGAATCATATGCATATATGAGCAATGGATTAGTCGCAAACATCATGCAAAGTTATCGGGGGTTATACTTTGCGGACCGCCTCTCTCATGCATGTCCGACGTCCCCCCTCATGTCGAAGTTATTGGGGTTATACTTTCTGGAGAGGACACTTTACAAAAAATAATCGCTATGCAGGAGATCGAACTATCCATTCTACCACATTGACCTGTGCCGGCCGCCTACCGAATAAATAAAGTCCCTTCGGTTCACTGAGGTAAGACCGGTGAATTAGACGCCAATATATAGTATTATACATAACAATTACGGGTAGGGGCGGGAGGGGGTAGATCGACAACGCTCTTTCTTCTAGGGGGTTATGTTTTAACAAACACCCCCCCGGCCCCCTCATGTCGAAGTTATCGGGGTTATGTTTTAACGACTCCCCCTCATGTCGAAGTTATCGGGGATATGTTGAATTCCCGAGAGAGTTAGGGGTGTTCTAACGCGGCACTACACGATATAGGTGAAGGGGGATAACATCCGGGAATACATCTTTTTTTTTGCTATGATATACATATACATCTACATACTAAAGTATACATACATACATATACATCTACATACATATATATACATTAAGCATCTACATATACATACATACATATACATATACAACTCAACAAATGAACCAACCATCATCCTATGAACAAAACTCAACATATATACAACAAATGGACACCTTTTGTTGAACAGCGGAGGGACGATAAGTGACCAACTCCACGGAGATGCAACACCACAACCTGTAATTCCACCGAGAGTGAAAATTAGCATGGCAACAAATGGCATGACATGAATGTAACACCACAACCTGATAAAAAAATTGTAGCTAGCTAGATACCAATTTGAAAGCAAGTTTCAAACTTAGAGAAAAATAGCATGGCATGGCATCCACAATACAAAATATTGACCAAGTTTTCATACATCAAAATGAACTCTAAATAAACTCTAAAGACAAAATATTGACCAAGTTTTCATACATCACAATGAACATCAAAATGAACTCTAAATCAACTCTAAAGACAAAATATTGACCAAGTATATTTGTCACCAATCCTTTTAATGTGGGTTTTAAAATTTTCTCCCAATCCTTTTAATTATATTATAAACATCAGTAGTAATTATTTTCATAATGATTTGGCCTCAAACAAATTCTTTTATTAGTATTTTCAAACTCTAGAATGGCCCTGTTGCACTAGAACTATTTCAAATAATTCTTTTCAAATGCCACAAATTTTTTGAGAAGTCCTCTGATGCCTATAGATCATTTTTATGCAAAAAGCCACTTTGGTCATTTGAAAATTTTGAGCACAACTTCCATTTTTCAATTTTGGTCCAATCTTGGCATTGAACTACAACCCTATTTTTCCTTGCTCAAATAATTCTGAATTTTTTGCATCTTATAGTCCTTCCAACTAAACCCTTAAGTCCAGAAGGGCAGCCCAATTTCATCTTGCAAGTCCACCAAAAAATTCCCTGTAGTTTCTGTCCAGAACTAAATTCTAATAAAACTTGCACTAACAAGTTTTTCCTTTTATCAAACCAACTTGACCATCATCTCTGACATCCAAGGAGACATCATCCTGCCAAGTTTCACATACAACAAAGTTCCATAGCTAGCCCTAGCATTTCAACAAACACCTTGTGGACATGGCAAACACATTTCAACAAACTCTATGAAATCTTGCAACTCTCTGAACAGGGGCAACTTTATACATACAAGGAGGAAGGAGGGAGGAGAGGGGTGGGAGGGAGGAGGGAGTACCTGGCCGGCCGACTAGCTGTGGAGCGGCGGCGTCGGGGCAGGGCAGGGACGCGGCGGCGTCGGGGAAGGGCAGGGGCGCGGTGGCGTCGGGGCAGGGCAGGGGCGCGGCGGCGTCGGGGCAGGGTAGGGGCATCGGGGCAGGGCAGGGCGCCGACGGCGAGGTCCGGCAGCCTGATGACGAGGGCGTCGACGGCGAGCTCGGGCAGCCTGGCGGCGTCGTCGGGGGAACTGCAGATGGGGATTGGAAATTTCATAAGTGTTGGCTTATATAGCCCCACCTTTAGTCCCGGTTGGTGGCTGCAACCGGGACTAAAGGCCCCCCTTTAGTCCCGGTTGCAGCCACCAACCGGAACTAAAGGTCATTTTCAGCAGCGCAAAGGGCGGGAAGCATAGCCCTTTAGTCCCGGTTGGGGGCTCGGATTGGGACTAAAGGGGGGCCTTTAGTCCCGGTTGGTGCCACCAACCGGGACTAAAGGGCTGCGGCTGGCACGGCGTCGGGCGGGTGGATGTTTAGTCCCACCTCGCTAGCTGAGAGGCCTCGATAGTGGTTTATAAGCGCGGCTGCGCCAGCCCTGTCGAGCTCCTCTCTTATGCAGGCCTACGGGCCTAAACGTACCACCTCTGCCTGTGGGCCTACTGGGCCTGCCGCGGGCCTGCATCCTGGCCCAACTAGCGTGTTGGGTTTCTAGTCGTATGCAGGCCGTGGTGGCCCAGTAGGCGGCATTTTTTTAATTTTTTTTTACTTTTTAGTCCCGGTTTGTGGTAGCAACCGGGACTAAAGGTCTTTTCCAGTATTTTTGTTTTGTTTTTTGCTTTATTTATTTTCTTTTGTCTCTACTTACAGCTAAATACTTAGAGTTTTTGAGTGATTCTTTTTGCTTTAGGTCACAAAAAATTATAAACTTTCTGTTAGTGCCAGTAGTTTTCAAATTTGAATAGTTTAAATTTGAATTCTTTGAAATTTGTGTGAATCACTAGTTTGTGAATAACTTTACTTTAAAAATAGATTTTTGAGTGATTCTTTTTCCTGCTGTTTAATATTAGTGTGTTTTATCATTATATTCAATTTGGTAATTTTTAGGTTATTTTAAATGGGTGTTTTAATCAAAAACAGATTTTGTTATTTTAGTTTGCTATTAAAGTTTCTAACAAAAAATACTTTATGAAAAATTCCTTTTGCTATTAAAGTTTTGAACAAAAAATACTTTGATAATTTTAGTTGCATAAATTTTATATAATTTTAGTTTCAAAAATACTTTTATAATAACTAGAGGTTTATAAAAGCTTTTTAGTTGATTCTTTTTGCTCTTGAAGAATATTATAGTTTTGTTTTAGTTGATCATAACAAAAAATAATAATTGATTCTTTTTTAGTTCATTCTTTTTGCTATTAGAGTTTTATAAAAGCTTTTTAGTTCATTCTTTTCATGCATTTAATCTTTTTTTGAGCTAAATGACCCTGAAATTGAAAAGCACTACAAATGAACTCTGAAAAGGTTGAAAGTTGGCATGGTATCATCGTTTCACCCACATAGCATGTGCTAAAAAGTTGAGAGGGTTATGGCAAAAACTGGATGCACTTCGTGTACAAAATGGACCCTGAAATTGAAAAGCAGTACAAATGAACTAGCACGGTTACGAACATATTTCTTTAAGACTCCCATGAACCTCTCAAAGGGAAACATATTGTGTAGAAATACAGGACCCAGAATGGCAATCTCGTCGACTAGATGAACTAGGACGTGCGTCATGATATTGAAGAAGGATGGTGGGAACACCAGCTCGAAACTAACAAGACATTGCACCAAATCATTCTTTAACCTTGGTAGGATATCTGGATCGATTACCTTCTGAGAGATTGTATTGAGGAATGCACATAGCTTCACAATGGCTAATCGAACGTTTTCCGGTAGAAGCCCCCTCAATGCAACCGGAAGCAGTTGCGTCATAATCACGTGGCAGTCATGAGACTTTAGGTTCTGGAACTTTTTCTCTGCCATATTTATTATTCCCTTTATATTCGACGAGAAGCCAGTGTTGGGAAACGTTGCATGGGAAACAAAAATTTTCCTACGCACACACAAGATCTATCCATGGTGATGAGCATCTACGAGAGGGAGAGTGAATCTACATACCCTTGTAGATCGCTAAGCGGAAGCGTTTAAGAAACGCGGTTGATGTAGTCGAATGTCTCCGCGATCCAAATCGCAAGTCGTCCCTCGATCCGATCACGAACTAGCGCCGAACGGACGGCACCTCCGCGTTCAACACACGTACGGCTTGATGACGCCTTCACCTCCTCGATCCAGCGAGCGATGGTGAAGTAGTGGTTGAGTTCCAGCAGCACGACGGCGTGGTGATGGTGGTGAGGAACAATCTCTGCAGGGCTTCGCCAAGCGCTACGGAGATTATGACGGAGGAACTAGAGGGTTAGGGTTGCCGCACACGGCTTGGGGAAATCTTGATGTATCTCGTGTGCTAGCCCTGCCCCTCTATTTATATGTTGAGCCTTGGGGTCTAAACTTGGAGTAAAAGCCTCCTCCAGGTCGGTTTTGCCCGCACAAGGTCGGTTTGGCCCGCAGGAAAAGAGTCCAACTCGGATCCCTGCCGAACCGTGCACAGCCGCGCACAAGCGGTAGTACCGCTTGGGTGGTAGTACCGCTTCACACAAGCGGTAGCACCGCTCGGGCGGTAGTACCGCTTACGCGGCAGCAAAACTACTTTTGCACTTTCCAATACCTCGTGGGCTTTTATCCCTTGGCCCATATAAAGTGTTCTCGCACCCGAACACTTCGGTAAACATCCGGAACCCCTTCCGGTGAACTCCGGAACTTTTCCGAAGATCAAAACACTATTATCACATATATCAATCTTTACCTCCGGACTATTCCGGAGATCCTCGTCATGTCCGGGATCTTATCCGGGACTCCGAACAACTTTCGGTCACCAACAAAATAACTCAATTATACTAATCGTCACCAAACGTTAAGTGTGTAGACCCTGCGGGTTCGAGAACTATGTAGACATGACCGAGACACTTCTACGATCAATAACCAATAGCGGGACCTGGATGCCCATATTGGCTCCTACATATTCTACGAAGATCTTTATCGGTCGAACCTCTATGTCAAGGATTCAGTTAATCCCGTATGCTGTTCCCTTTGTTCTTCGGTATGTTACTTGCCCGAGATTCGATCGTCGGTATCACTATACCTAGTTCAATCTCGTTACCGGCAAGTCTCTTTACTCGTTCCGTAATACAAGATCCTGTGGCTAACTCTTTAGTCACTTTGCTTGCAAGGCTCATTGTGATGTTGTATTACCGAGTGGGCCCTGAGATACCTCTCCGTCACACGGAGTAACAAATCCCAGTCTTGATCCATGCCAACCCAACAGACACCCTCGGAGATACCTGTAGAGCACCTTTATAGTCACCCAGTTACGTTGCGACGTTTGATACACACAAGGTATTCCTCCGGTGTCAGTGAGTTGCATGATCTCATGGTCAAAGGAACAGATACTTGACATGCAGAAAACAATAGCAATAAACTGACACGATCAAATGCTACGTTTACAGTTTGGGTCTTGTCCATCACATCATTCTCCTAATGATGTGATCCCGTTATCAAATGACATCTCATGTCAATGGCTAGGAAACCTTAACCATCTTTGATCAACGAGCTAGTCAACTAGAGGCATACTAGGGACACAGTGTTGTCTATGTACCCACACATGTATTTGAGTTTCCAATCAATACAATTATAGCATGGATAATAAACGATTATCATGAACAAGGAAATATAATAATAACCAATTTATTATTGCCTCTAGGGCATATTTCCAACAGTCTCCCACTTGCACTAGAGTCAATAATCTAGTTCACATCACTATGTGATTTACATTGTAATGAATCGAACACCCATGCAGTTCTGGTGTTTTTCATGTTTAGCCCTTGGAAGAGGTTTAGTCATCGGATCTGCAATATTTAGATCCGTGTGTACTTTGCAAATATTTATGTCGTCCTCCTTGATGTAATCGCGGATGGAATTGAAACGTCGCTTTATGTGTCTGGTCCTCTTGTGAAATCTTGGTTCCTTGGCTAGAGCAATGGCACCAGTATTATCACAAAACAGAGTCATTGGGTTAAGTGCACTAGGCACTACTCCAAGATCTGTCATGAACTGCTTCATCCAGACACCTTCCTTCGCCGCCTCCGAGGCAGCGATGTACTCTGCTTCGCATGTAGAATCAGCTACCACGCTTTGCTTGGAACTGCACCAGCTAACCGCACCCCCATTAAGAATAAACACGTATCCGGTTTGAGACTTAGAGTCATCCGGATCAGTGTCAAAGCTTGCATCGACGTAACCCTTTACGACGAGCTCTTGATCACCTCCATAAACGAGAAACATATCCTTAGTCCTTTTCAGGTACTTCAGGATATTCTTGACCGCCGTCCAGTGTTTCATTCCTGGATCACTTTGAAACCTTCCGACCATACTTATGGCAAGGCTGACATCGGGTCTTGTGCACAGCATTGCATACATGATAGAGCCTATGGCTGAAGCATAGGGGATGACACTCATCTTTTCTCTATCTCCTGCAGTCACTGGGCATTGAGTCTTACTCAACTTCACACCTTGCAATACAGGCAAGAACCCCTTCTTGGACTGATCCATTTTGAACTTCTTCAAAACTTTGTCAAGGTATGTGCTTTGTGAAAGTCCTATTAAGCGTCTCGATCTATCTCTATAGATCTTGATGCCTAATATGAAAGCAGCTTCTCCTAGGTCCTTCATTGAAAAACTCTTGTTCAAATATTCCTTTACGCTTTCCAGCATTTCTATATTGTTTCCAATCAGCAATATGTCATCCACATATAATATTAGAAACGCTATAGAGCTCCCACTCACTTTCTTGTAAATACAAGCTTCTCCGTAAACTTGTATAAACTCGAACGCTTTGATCACCTCATCAAAACGAAGATTCCAACTCCGAGATGCTTGCACCAGTCCATAAATGGATCGCTGGAGTTTGCAAACTTTGTCAGCATTCTTTGGATCGACAAAACCTTCTGGTTGCATCATATACAACTCTTCCTTAAGGAAACCGTTAAGGAACGCTGTTTTGACATCCATCTGCCAAATTTCATAATTGAAAAAGGCAGCTATTGCTAACATGATTCTGACGGACTTAAGCATCGCTACGGGTGAGAAGGTCTCATCGTAGTCAACTCCTTGAACTTGTGAAAAAACCTTTGCCACAAGTCGAGCTTTATAGACGGTGACATTACCGTCTGCGTCCGTCTTCCTCTTAAAGATCCATTTGTTCTGAATGGCCTTACGCCCTTCAGGTAATACTTCCAAAGTCCATACTTTGTTTTCATACATGGATCCCATCTCGGATTTCATGGCCTCTAACCACTTCTCGGAATCCGGGCCCATCATCGCTTCTCCATAGCTCGTAGGTTCATCGTTGTCTAACAACATGACCTCTAAGACAGGGTTGCCGTACCACTCAGGAGTAGTACGCGTCCTTGTCGACCTACGAGGTTCAATAGCAACTTGATCCAAAGCTTCATGATCATTATCATTAACTTCCTCTTCAGCTAATGTAGGCTCCACAGAAACAACTTTCTGCGCTGCGCTACTCTCAGGTTGAAGTAAAGGTTCAACAACCTCATCAAGTTCTATCTTCCTCCCACTCAATTCTTTCGAGAGAAACTCTTTCTCAAGAAATGTTCCGTTTTTAGCGACAAACACTTTGCCTTCGGATCTGAGGTAGAAGGTATACCCAACTGTCTCTTTTGGGTATCCTATGAAGACGCATTTCTCCGCTTTGGGTTCCAGCTTTTCAGGCTGAAGCTTTTTGACATAAGCATCACATCCCCAAACTTTAAGAAACGACAGCTTTGGCTTCTTGCCAAACCAAAGTTCATATGGCGTCGTCTCAACGGATTTCGATGGTGCCCTATTTAAAGTGAATGCAACTATCTCTAATGCATAACCCCAAAACGATAGTGACAAATCGGCAAGAGACATCATAGATCGCACCATATCCAATAAGGTTCGATTACGACGTTCGGACACACCATTACGCTGTGGTGTTCCAGGCGGTGTCAATTGTGAAACAATTCCACACTGTCTTAAGTGACTGCCAAACTCATAACTCAGATATTCTCCTCCTCGATCAGATCGCAGGAATTTAATCTTCTTGTTACGATGATTCTCAACTTCACTCTGAAATTGTTTGAACTTTTCAAATGTTTCAGACTTGTGTTTCATTAAGTAAATATACCCATATCTACTTAAGTCATCAGTGAAGGTGAGAAAATAACGATAACCACCGCGCGCCTCAATACTCATCGGACCACACACATCAGTATGTATGATTTCCAATAAGTCACTTGCCCGTTCCATTGTTCCAGAGAACGGCGTTTTAGTCATCTTGCCCATGAGGCATGGCTCACATGTGTCAAGTGATTCAAAATCAAGTGACTCCAAAAGTCCATCAGCATGGAGCTTCCTCATGCGTTTTACGCCAATATGACCTAAACGGCAGTGCCACAAGAAAGTGGTATTATCATTATCAATTCTACATCTTTTGGCATCAATGTTATGAACATGTGTATCATTACTATCGAGATTCAATAAGAATAAACCCCTCACATTGGGTGCATGACCATAAAAGATATTACTCATATAAATAGAACAACCATTATTCTCTGATTTAAATGAGTAACCGTCTCGCAATAAACAAGATCCAGATATAATGTTCATGCTTAACGCAGGCACCAAATAACACTTATTTAGGTTCATCACTAATCCCGACGGTAATCGAAGAGCGAGCGTGCCGACGGCGATCACATCAACCTTGGAACCATTTCCCACGCGCATCGTCACTTCGTCCTTTGCCAGCCTCCGTCTATTCCGCAGTTCCTGTTTTGAGTTGCAAATATGAGCAACCGCACCGGTATCAAATACCCAGGCACTACAACGAGAGTTGGTAAGGTACACATCAATAACATGTATATCATATATACCTTGTTTGTTGTTGGCCGCCTTCTTGTCAGCCAAATACTTGGGGCAATTCCGCTTCCAGTGTCCAGTTCCCTTGCAATGAAAGCACTCAGTTTCTGGTTTGGGTCCAGCCTTGGGTTTCTTCACAGGAGCAGCAACTGCTTTGCCACCCTTCTTAGATTTACCCTTCTTACCCTTGCCATTTTTCTTGAAACTAGTGGTTTTATTGACCATCAACACTTGATGCTCCTTCTGAATTTCAGACTCAGCGGCTTTCAGCACCGCAAACAGCTCGGCGACTGACTTGTTCATCCCGTGCATGTTATAGTTCAACACGAAGCTCTTGTAGCTAGGTGGCAATGATTGAAGAACTCTGTCAGTGATAGCCTCTGGCGGAAGGGGCATCCCCAATTCAGCCAGACGGGTGGAGTACCCAGACATTCTGAGCATGTGATCACTGATAGACCCGTTCTCCTCCATCTTGCAAGTATAGAACTTATCGGAGATCTCATATCTCTCGATCCGGGCATTCTTCTGAAAGATAAACTTCAACTCCTGGAACATCTCATATGCTCCATGACGTTCAAAACGTCTTTGAAGTCCCGGTTCTAAGCCATACAACATTGCACATTGAACTATTGAGTAATCATCAGAACGAGCCTGCCAGGCGTTCACAACGTCTAGAGACTCAACTGGAGCGGGTGGATCACCAAGTGGTGCATCAAGGACATAAGCCTTCTGGGAAGCCGTAAGGATAATCCTTAGATTACGGGCCCAGTCCACAAAGTTACTTCCATCATCTTTCAACTTAGCTTTCTCTAGGAACGTATTAAAATTCAGGGGTGCTACTGCGCGAGCCATGATCTACAACATAAATATAGCAAAGACAACTTAGACTATTGTTCAAGATAATGAGTTTAATTAATCATATTACTTAAAAACTCCCACTCAAATTGACATCCCTCCGGTCATTCGAGTGTATCATGATCCAAATCCACCAACTCAAGTCCGATCATCACGTGAGTCGAGGTGGTTTCAATGGTGAACATCTTCATGTTGATCATATCTACTATATGACTCATGTTTGACCTTTCGGTCTCTTGTGTTCCGAGGCCATGTCTGTACATGCTAGGCTCGTCAAGTTTAACCCGAGTGTTCCGCGTGTGCAACATGGCTTGCACCCGTTGTATGTGAACGTGGAGTCTATCACACCCGATCATCACGGCGTGTCTCGAAACGACGAACTTTCGCAACGGTGCACACTCGGGGAGAACACAATTTATCTTGAAATTTAAGTGAGGGATCACCTTATAATGCTACCGTCGTCCTAAGCAAAATAAGATGCATAAAAGGATTAACATCACATGTAAATCATAAGTGACATGATATGGCCATGAACTTGTGCTTTTGATCTCCATCTCCAAAGCACCGGCATGATCTCCATCGTCACCGGCATGACACCATGATCTCCATCATCTTGATCTCCATCAACGTGTCGCCATAAGGTTGTCGCGCCGACTGTTGCTTCCACGACTATTGCTAACGTTTAGCGATAAAGTAAAGCATTACATAGCGCTTAATGATTGACACGCAGGTCATACAATAATTAAAGACAACTCTATGGCTCCTGCCAGTTGCCGTACTCATCGACATGCAAGTCGTGATATTCTATACAACACATGATCATCTCATACATCACATATATCTCATCATGTAATTGGCCATATCATATCACATCATACCCTGCAAAAACAAGTTAGACGTCCTCTAATTGTTGTTGCAAATTTTACGTGGCTGCTATGGGTTTGCAAGAACCGTTCTTACCTACGCAAAACCACAACGTGGTGTAGTGATTGCTTTTTGATCTTCTAAAAGAACCCTCTTCATTGAAATCGATTCAACTAAAGTGAGAGAGACAGACACCCGCTAGCCATCTTTATGCAACGAAGTTACATGTCAGTTGATGGAACCTGTCTCGCGTAAGTGTACGCGTAATGTCGGTCCGGGCCGCTTCATCTCACAGTACCGCCGAATCAAATATCAACTAGTAACGGCAAGCAATATGTATACACCCACGTCCACAACTCGTTTGTGTTCTACTCGAGATCTCATCTACGCATAGACCTAGCTCATGATGCCACTGTTGGGAAACGTTGCATGGGAAACAAAAATTTTCCTACGCACACACAAGATCTATCCATGGTGATGAGCATCTACGAGAGGGAGAGTGAATCTACATACCCTTGTAGATCGCTAAGCGGAAGCGTTTAAGAAACGCGGTTGATGTAGTCGAACGTCTCCGCGATCCAAATCGCAAGTCGTCCCTCGATCCGATCACGAACTAGCGCCGAACGGACGGCACCTCCGCGTTCAACACACGTACGGCTTGATGACGCCTTCACCTCCTCGATCCAGCGAGCGATGGTGAAGTAGTGGTTGAGTTCCAGCAGCACGACGGCGTGGTGATGGTGGTGAGGAACAATCTCTGCAGGGCTTCGCCAAGCGCTACGGAGATTATGACGGAGGAACTAGAGGGTTAGGGTTGCCGCACACGGCTTGGGGAAATCTTGATGTATCTCGTGTGCTAGCCCTGCCCCTCTATTTATATGTTGAGCGTTGGGGTCTAAACTTGGAGTAAAAGCCTCCTCCAGGTCGGTTTTGCCCGCACAAGGTCGGTTTGGCCCGCAGGAAAAGAGTCCAACTCGGATCCCTGCCGAACCGTGCACAGCCGCGCACAAGCGGTAGTACCGCTTGGGCGGTAGTACCGCTTCACACAAGCGGTAGTACCGCTTCACCAAGCGGTAGTACCGCTTACGCGGCAGCAAAACTACTTTTGCACTTTCCAATACCTCGTGGGCTTTTATCCCTTGGCCCATATAAAGTGTTCTCGCACCCGAACACTTCGGTAAACATCCGGAACCCCTTCCGGTGAACTCCGGAACTTTTCCGGAGATCAAAACACTATTATCACATATATCAATCTTTACCTCCGGACTATTCCGGAGATCCTCGTCATGTCCGGGATCTTATCCGGGACTCCGAACAACTTTCGGTCACCAACAAAATAACTCAATTATACTAATCGTCACCAAACGTTAAGTGTGTAGACCCTGCGGGTTCGAGAACTATGTAGACATGACCGAGACACTTCTACGATCAATAACCAATAGCGGGACCTGGATGCCCATATTGGCTCCTACATATTCTACGAAGATCTTTATCGGTCGAACCTCTATGTCAAGGATTCAGTTAATCCCGTATGCTGTTCCCTTTGTTCTTCGGTATGTTACTTGCCCGAGATTCGATCGTCGGTATCACTATACCTAGTTCAATCTCGTTACCGGCAAGTCTCTTTACTCGTTCCGTAATACAAGATCATGTGGCTAACTCTTTAGTCACTTTGCTTGCAAGGCTCATTGTGATGTTGTATTACCGAGTGGGCCCTGAGATACCTCTCCGTCACACGGAGTAACAAATCCCAGTCTTGATCCATGCCAACCCAACAGACACCCTCGGAGATACCTGTAGAGCACCTTTATAGTCACCCAGTTACGTTGCGACGTTTGATACACACAAGGTATTCCTCCGGTGTCAGTGAGTTGCATGATCTCATGGTCAAAGGAACAGATACTTGACATGCAGAAAACAATAGCAATAAACTGACACGATCAAATGCTACGTTTACAGTTTGGGTCTTGTCCATCACATCATTCTCCTAATGATGTGATCCCGTTATCAAATGACATCTCATGTCAATGGCTAGGAAACCTTAACCATCTTTGATCAACGAGCTAGTCAACTAGAGGCATACTAGGGACACAGTGTTGTCTATGTACCCACACATGTATTTGAGTTTCCAATCAATACAATTATAGCATGGATAATAAACGATTATCATGAACAAGGAAATATAATAATAACCAATTTATTATTGCCTCTAGGGCATATTTCCAACAGCCAGACAGGACCTTCATACTGAGCAGGCATTCAAAGAAGATTTCCTTCTCTTCTTTGGTAAGAGCGTAGCTGGCAGGACCTTCATACTGCTTTGGATGCATGCCGTCTTTTTCGTGCACACGTTGCTGGTCCTCCCGTGCCTCCGGTGTATCTTTTGTCTTCCCATACACGCCCAAGAAGCCTAGCAGGTTCACGCAAAGATTCTTCGTCATGTGCATCACGTCGATTGCAGAGCGGACCTCTAGGTTTTTCCAATAGGGTAGGTCCCAAAATATAGATTTCTTCTTCCACATGGGTGCGCGTCCCTCAGCGTCATTCGGAACAGATTGTCCGCCAGGACCCTTTCCAAAGATTACTTGTAAATCCTTGACCATATCAAGTATGTGATCACCAGTACGGAGAGCGGGCTTCTTCCGGTGATCTGCCTCACCTTTGAAATGCTTGCCTTTCTTTCGACATTGATGGTTGGTCGGAAGAAATCAACGATGTCCCAGGTACACATTCTTCCTGCATTTCTCCAAATATATACTTTCGGTGTCATCTAAACAGTGCGTGCATGCGTGGTATCCCTTGTTTGTCTGTCCTGAAGGTTACTAAGAGCAGGCCAATCATTGATGGTTACAAACAGCAACGCATGTAGGTCAAATTCCTCCTGTTTGTGCTCATCCCACACACGTACACCTTCTCCATTCCACAGCTGCAAAAGTTCTTCAACTAATGGCCTTAGGTACACATCAATGTCGTTGCCGGGTAGCTTAGGGCCTTGGATGAGCACTGGCATCATAATGAACTTCCGCTTCATGCACAACCAAGGAGGAAGGTTATAGATACATAGAGTCACGGGCCAGGTGCTATGATTGCTGCTCTGCTCCCCAAAAGGATTAATGCCATCTGCACTTAAACCAAACCATACGTTCCTTGCGTCACCTGCAAAGTCCCCCCACCTTCTCTCGATTTTTCTCCACTGCGACCCGTCAGCGGGTGCTCTCAACTTCCCGTCTTTCTTACGGTCTTCCTTGTGCCATCGCATCAACTTGGCATGCTCTTTGTTTCTGAACAGACGTTTCAGCCGTGGTATTATAGGAGCATACCACATCACCTTGGCAGGAACCCTCTTCCTGGGGCGCCCGCCCTCAACATCACCAGGGTCATCTCGTCTGATCTTATACCGCAATGCACCGCATACCGGGCATGCGTTCAAATCCTCGTACTCACCGCGGTAGAGGATGCAGTCATTAGGGCATGCATGTATCTTCTGCACCTCCAATCCTAGAGGGCATAGAACCTTCTTTGCTTCGTACGTACTGTCGGGCAATTCGTTATCCTTTGGAAGCTTCTTCTTCATTATTTTCAGTAGCTTCCCAAATCCGTTGTCAGATACACCATTGTCTGCCTTCCATTTCAGCAATTCCAGTGTGGTACCGAGCTTTGTGTTGTCATCTTCGCAATTTGGGTACAACCCTTTTTTTGTGATCCTCTAACATGCGATCGAACTTCAACTTCTCCCTTTCACTTCGGCATTGTCTCTTTGCACCAACAATGATCCGGCGAAGATCATCATCAGGCACATCGTCTGGTTCCTCTTGATCTTCAGCTTCCCCCGTTGCAGTATCACCGTATTCAGGGGGATAGTTGTCATCATCCTCTTCTTCTTCGTTGTCTTCCATCATAACCCCTCTTTCTCCGTGCTTGGTCCAAACATTATAGTGTGACATGAAACCCTTCTCAAGCAGGTGGACGTGAAGGGTTTTCAAGTTAGAGTAATCCTTCGTATTCTCACAGACAAGGCATGGACAATACATAAAACCATTATGCTTGTTTGCCTCAGCCACTTCGAGAAATTTATGCAGGCCCTCAAGATACTCGGAGGTGCATCGGTCACCGTGCATCCATTGCCGGTTCATCTGCATGCATTATATAATTAAGTGTATCAAAAACCATTACAGAACATCATGAATAGAGAAGTAACTAAATTAATACAAGTTCATCATCACATTAAAACCAAAGTACAGTAGTGATCAAATGTTATTACTGAAAAAATAAATACATAAAGTTCATACATATATAGTTCTCATAGAACAACATATAGCTCTCTAGAGCATCTAATTAAAACATACATTGAAACTATGAAAAACAACAACAAATGCGATCATAATCGCAACTAAGGTAACAATTGATCCAACGGCATAATGATACCAAGCCTCATTATGAATGGCATATTTTCTAATCTTTCTAATCTTCAAGCGCATTGCATCCATCTTGATCTTGTGATCATCGACGACATCGGCAACATGCAACTCCAATTCCATCTTCTCCTCCTCAATTCTTTTCAATTTTTTCTTCAAGTAATTGTTTTCTTTTTCAACTAAATTTAACCTCTCGACAAGAGGGTCGGTTGGAATTTCCGGTTCACATACCTCCTAGATAAAAACATCTATGTCACGTTGGTCGGCATAATTGTCATAAACACTTAATGAAACAAATCATAATAAAAGATAATATACCACATCCGAATCATAGACAGGACGAGGGCCGACGGGGGCGGATACCAAAGTCATGGCACTATATAATAACAAACAATAATAAAAGTAAGAAAATTATACAAGTATCTATCTAAATCATACAAGTAAGAATTTTTTTCTTTTAAAAAGAAGATAAGAACAAGAGGCTCACCACGGTGGTGCCGGCGACGAGATCGGCGCGGGCGATCGACGGCGGTGAGGACGGGGACGGGGACGGCACCCTACACATGTGCAGACTCTAAGAAGTTAATTTCAGCTCAAATTGTGCATCTAAATCAAAAGAACTCCCACATACACTCCTCCACTAAAACCCACAAACCACTCTACTTCTAGAGCATTTGAAATGAGCTAAACTAGCAGTGAGAGATGAAACGATGAAGTTGCTAACCTTTTTAGAACACTTGGATAGTTGGTGCACCGCCAAACCTAGAGAAATCTTGGGCAAAATGGAGCTTGGAGGTCGAGCTTGGAGAGGAGAGAAAACTTAAGTGTTGCTTGGGCATTTCATCGAACACCTCATGTGCATAGGAGGTGAGAACAGAGAGTAGCACACACCCTGCACACGCTGGCCGGCCAAAAAACAGAGGAGTGAGCGGCGGGGGCAGGGTATATATAGGCATTTTATTAGTCCCGGTTCGTGGCTAGAACCGGGACTGAAGACATACCTTTAGTCCCGGTTCCAGACACGAACCGGGACTAAAGGGGTTGCGCCAGGAGCCAGGACCTTTAGTCCCGGTTGGTAGCTGGAACCGGGACTAAAGGTCCCAGACGAACCGGGACTGATGCCCGCCGAGGCCCGGCCGGCTCCCTGGCCGCTCGAACCGGGACTGATGCACCCATTAGTCCCGGTTCATAACTCGACCGGGTCTAAAGCTCTGATCTGGCCAGGATCAAAGCTCTGTTTTCTACTAGTGATTGTCTACTTTGGGTCACGGGGTGCGCAAATTCAAAGGTCGTCTTCATGCATGGGACCGGTTTAATTGGCAACCCATGTAGTATAAAGTCAGTTGTGTTATGGTTAACTTCTGTTTTAGTGTTCCATTTTATATATAAGTGTCACCCATTAGGATCATGATCTCAATAACTTTGTTGTGTTCCATTTTATATGAGTGTCACTGATTAGGATCACGATCTTAGTAACTCAATCCATTCTTTATGTGCCATTTTGGATATCCAATGAATATCATGTCTATTGATTTTCTAACTTTTATCTAAATTGTTAAAGCCGCTGCCAATATATAAGCATATGAGGACAAATCTCAATTTTTTTAAAATTAATGTATTTAGTATTTGCATGGATCATTGCACTCTGATTTTTTCCCAATAGCCTTGCTCAAATCCTCCACAAAATGGCCGGTCGTAGTTTCCTCTCCCGACGTGGAAGCACCATCCGACGCTCCTTGTCCTGCCCAAAACTCCATTGTGTTGAAACCAAATAGCAATTTTTAACTTAGATTAATCCAGAAAAGAACCATGGAAATCTTGTTAGTATAAATAATCATTAAGAGTAAACTAGACATGCAGGCATTATTCGTCAAAAAGGAGGTCTGCATCGCCACATGCAAAGAAGGGTTAACGGCGTCGTCGAGATTTTGAGCACCACAAACAACAAGTGTTCAAACTATGTTGCCATGCTCGCCGATGTGTGCGTCTTTCCTTGCCGCGACCAAGAAGAAGCACATACAGTGGAATTATGACAAGCGTCACGACGGGTCCAAAAAGAAAGTTGATGCAATCTCCAAGGGCAACAACCTTGAGAATATCATCACTGTTCTGTTTGTGATCACCGACCGTGCCACCAAATAAGCCACTATTGAGCATGTAGTATGCGTCTATTGAGCAGCTTATTCCGTGTCACGGTTGGCGATCATGGATAGAAGCAGTGGCGGATCCAGGAATTCAAGTCACCCGGGGCGGACAATTAACTTATGAAATATGAAGCTAGATGCTCTAAAAAATTAGCATAAGTCATGGTTAGAAATAGTTCATGATTTGTCAACTAGGCAATTAACCACCAAAAAACAAAGAATACAACATAAACATCACTGAGAACTACTAGCATTGACTCTCGTTGTTTACATTCCAGGACGCACCGAGTCTGCCTGAGCTCTTTAATATCCTAGATGATACCTCACACGTTGTTGCGGGAATCGGTTGCAATATATTTGAATTAGATTTGATTTTGTGGAATATAAATATTTAGATTAATAACACATGAACCAAAATTCAAAACACATACGAGTTATTATATTGAATATAAGTAGAATAATAGAAGAAAAAAAATCATGCATGGTTGCATGTGGTGATGGATCTCCCATGCATGGTTGCATGTGGAGGTGGACTTTATCCCTTTCATAATTATATGATGATGTGGCATGCTTGTATGGTAAAATAAATAACAGTTTTGCTAAAGCACATCTAGATGTGCCATAAGCATTGCACATCTAGATGGAAGAACCCTCGTTGGTATTTACAGGTCTGTGGTTTAATACCTTTGTTATTTTCCTGTGGCTGCCTCCAGAAAAGTATTGCGGAAACTCGAGTATTGAGAAACTACACTATTTTAGTCCCTATATATGTCAGATACCACAGTACCAAAGTATTGCAAAAACCCATAATATTATGGCTGGCTAGTGGTTGTATTAATTTATTTTTTAGGAGCTAGCTAGTTTTTTTTAGGAGCTGGCTACTGGTTGTAGACTGAACGAGTACCCTGCACAAAGACCATCGGCATGCACAAACAGAAACAGGGGCGGCTACTCGGAAACAGTGGGAGATCGAGTTGACGTATACTGTTGTAGGCCGTTTTCCACTTACCAGCCCAGCAGTGATTTGTTCTAGGTCGGCTACTGAGACGGACGTATCTCGGGCGTACATTATGGTAGGTATATTTGGGGTGTACATTATGACTACCCGGGGCGGCCGACCATACCAGCCCCTACGGTGGCGCCGCCCTTGGATAGAAGAACGATGATCATCTCAAGGTCATAGCCCTTGGTGATGGCATTGCACTTTGCACGGACTCCCAATTGTGAAACCTGCCTCAATTCCCTCCACATGCTCCTTCTTAGTCGTTTTCAGGTTCTCCTAGTCGTCGACCACACTAAGAAGCCTGGCGATGAGGAAGAAGATTGTAGTTGGTCGAACTGTTGTGGGGCTAGGTGAATGTAAGATTTGCTTTCTTGGAGGTAACTAGCTATTCCATCGATATGTAAGTATGTGCGAGCGAGCGAGCGCACATAGGTGACACATGCCACAGGAACCGGTTAGCCGTATGTCGAAGTCACCAACGAATGGCCGCGAATGCTTAGCTAGGTAGTAGCTTTTCTAAATTTAGCTAGTGAACCTCACTGTTGGTGCTAATTCTAGCTTGTTTCTCGACCACATCGCATGAGACAATATTTAATCTTAGTTAATAGACCTCCATCGTGTGAGCCATGGTTTAAACCTTGATAACTACGTGTGTGGGAGTTAAAAAAAAACTACGTGTGTGGGACAAATTTCTACAATATTCTTGTAGACACTACATGTCGTAAAAACTATGGATCAATTATAACAATTTTATGGAACCTAGACTTTTCCCCTGTGATGTGTTTTTCTTCATATATTTTATGCATTGTTGTCTCTTCTATATCTGAATATGAGCCTCCCACTAATTTATTTTCCTGCCTTCTCATAGGCTACATCATTGGGAAGCAGCGATATGGGTCATACTACCATATAGTAGCATTATCTCAGCAGTTGGATGGAGGTGATTGGTAGGTGGGAGGGGCATTGAATGTTTTATGGGTGAGCGCTGGAAAAGGGGGTATTCCCCCGCCGGCTGTATGAAGCAGAGGTAAGTATTTGGTTGGGCCCTCTCCAGGTTACAGGCCAGACGGAGGTGGACCGACGGAACGGTTTCGGAGGTAGATTCTGGACCGTAGTCCAGATTTTTTTTCCTTTTCCACGCGAGCATCTTGCTCTATCTTCCAGTGGGCTGCCGTCGCAGCGCACCGTGGTCTGATCTCTTCAAAGTGGTGACCTCCCCTCACCGGCGAAGTGTGTTCCTTGACTGTGTGTGCAGGTTGCCCATCTTCCGGGAGGCGTTGAGACCAGCCGACTCTTGTCGAGATGAGGGGAGCGAGATTGGAAGCAGGGGAGTTGGCGTGCTGCGGGATTTGTCGGTGGCTGCGCACTACAATGGCGCCGAGCTCGACGACGATTTGAGTATGGACGGCGGCCCGGAAGAGTCCGGGGAGTCTGCGGTGAAGCCGGATCCGAGGTCTCCCGGTTGAAAACTAGTCTGAATCCAAGTTGTGGGCTTTGCTCCTGCTGTGATTTGTTGCCTAGCCTGGTGTGCTGAAGGCCTTAAGCTTAGTTAGGCATGCGTGTTTTGTGGTGGAGTAAATATAGGACTAACTCGGAATGCCATTGGTTATGATATCATCAGTATGAGGGGGCTCGTGGTCAATTAGTAGCGTGGGGAGAAACTTGTTTGATTGGTTACTGAATTTGGCACCTCCGCAAGGGTGCGGCGACGTGCTGTTTGGTCAGTTTCATTGCAACAACTATTGGTAATTGAGGCGGCGCGCGTCCCCGGTGTGTGTGTGTGGCCATCTGTTGCTGCTAAGTTTTTTATTTTGTGCGGAAGAAAATGTCTATAAAAGAGAGTGAGACATCCTGAGGAAACTGTGAATTGATCCCTCGTCGTGCCTGTTGATGAACTGCGGATTTATCGACGGGAGGAGTTTGGTGGTTGTCTGGATTACTACATTTATATTTTCATGTTTTCGTTGCCCCAGAAAGATTAGCGTACCGCCGTAGAGTAGTACTAGTAATTCTGTAGCGCATGCATGAGAACAAATTATGCATGTACTAGTAAAGTAACGGAGTTTTGTCCGTGAAGTATTATCATCGCCGGCGAGCTCGCATGTATGCTTCCCTTTTTTTTTTCGTAGTTTGCCGAAGCTCATTCGTGCCGCCGAGCCACAGTTTAATTTCGAACCTGTTTCGTCCAGGATGGGAGGATCGCTGGTTTATGGATTTGGTTTTTTCCACAGAGTTCGCGTGGGTAGTGCCGAGACTGCAAGTAAATCGAACGAAGAACAGAAAAGCACAACAATTAGAACACGGAAACGGAAGCATGGCACGGATCGAGGGTTTGGTTCGGGGTCTTCCCACCAACAGATATGTCGCTCAGCACCTCCCACACGCATCTAGGGCAAGGGATCAGGGGGAGGAGATCGGTGTTCACTGCTTGGGGGATCGAGGACGAAGAACACGCCATGGCTGCCAGCAAGGACAGGGGCGAGTGGGAAGGCAGGATTTAATAAAAGTGTACACTAGCAGATATCTTGTGAGGCACACTTCATGACCACGACAGTGGACCAGTTGCTACAGTGTCCCGGTTCAGGAAAAATCCTCACGGATGAGACCGTAGAGGACGAGAGGGGGTCCGCGCCATAATGGAGTACCGACACGAGATAGAGACACTGTTCAATATTGCATTTGGATCTGCAATACCCTGCTGAAGACATCTGCACTCATCAATCCAGAGGTGGACCAACGGCTCAGATAATACTACCATATGGTAGTATGAGCCGTATTGAATTTTCGACATCATTGTTTCTTCTGGGATGTGATACGTTTCAAACGTATCTATAATTTTGATTGTTTCATGCTATCATAATATTATTTTTGAATACTTTTATAGCAATTTTATTATTTTTGTGGACTAACCTATTAATTCAATGCCAGAGCCAGTTGTTGTTTCCGCATGTTCTTGACTTTTTAGAATATCCATATCTATAGAGGTCAAAAAAACCCTGGGGATTTAATATGATTTTTTCCAAGACACGAGGATTCCAAAAGGTGACGGGAGCTGCCGTGGGGCCACCCAAGGGCCCCACGCGGCCTAGTAGCGCGACCAAGGGGCCACCCGCGTGGCATGACCACGTGCCCCCCCCCCCAGGGCACCACCTTACGCCCATTCTTTCACCTATGAATCCCAAAAATAGAAAAACCCTCGGTACCATTTTTTCACGATTTTTTCGCCGCCACAAGTTCCTGTTCCGGGGAGATCCAATCTGGAGGCCTATTCCGGCACCCTGTCAGAGGGGAATCCATCACCGGAGCCATCTTCATCAACCTTGTTGCCACCATGAACATGTGTGAGTAGTTTCCTTAGGACCTTAGGGTCCATAGCAGTAGCTAGATGGCATTCTCTCCCTTGTGATTCAATACAAAGTTCACGTGAGCTGCCTCACATGATCGGGATCAATATGATGTAATCGGTGGTTGTGTTTGTTGCGATATGATGAATTATTACTTTATGATCAGATTGTTCATTGAATTATATTGAATCTTACTAGCTAAGTAACATTAACTATGTCCAGCCTTCCACCACCACGACTGACACTCTCCAACAACAAATGCAGCCACAAATGCATAAAATAACGGCAACATTTATCGCCCATCAATACCTCACCCTCTATTTCTGCAATGCTCCCTCATTATCTCTCCCTTCATTGACTCATTTTCCTGCAATACTTGTGTTTAAAAAGATGTTTGCCATGGTCATCCAACATGCATGCCAGCTCACATCACCCCACTTGAGAATAGGGCTCCGGCCTGGTAGGTTAAAGCTCCCTAGATTCAACCATCCTTGATTTTTCCTAACATCGAGGGTTTATGCTTTTTGAATTTAATAGATTGCGCTCTGGGTCGTAATGTGCTCGAAGTTTTGCTTCATAGGTGTCTTGCTAATTGACTCATACTCCCTATTCTCAGCCACCGCTGAACTTTTCTATCCACGAGCTTATGATTTTGATTTTTTTAGATTGCACTCCGGATCGAAAGGTGCTCAAGAGTTTTAAAGCAACATTTGCCCCTAATGAGGGTTTTGATGTTAATGGCAATATAGATTAGATGTTTAATGATGTTTCTAGTATGCTTTCAGTATGCATATTATTGGATATGAAACGTTATGTTGGTCGGCAACCCCCCAAAATAAAAGGATAAAAGAAGACGCACCAATTTTTCAACCGACTATTTCTAACTTTTGAGTCATAGGTACGCCGTACTATTAAGAGGGGATGTGCCATGGATCATGTGTGAGAATCTTTGAACAAAGCAAAGCCATATACCACCCACACCCATGTGAGAAGTGTGCCTCAATTTTTCTTTGTTTTGTGCTCTCTCACCAAGGTCTGATATCGTGTCAGACTATCCGACAAAATGCCTGACTTTTCCCCCTGTTTTTTGCTCTCCTACCAAGGTCGAATATTGAGTCGGACTAACTAACAAAACGTCCGACATGTTGGGTTATCCGACATGATGTCCAATACTATCGAGACGCTTTGGATAAGGTTGGATATTCTGTCGGGCCCTAGGTCGGAATTCGGTCCGGTCGGACTGTTCGACTTTTCCTGACATCGCATCCAACGGGAAAAATTATGGGCCGACCTATATAAGCCACCTTCTTCCTCCTTGAGAAGGTTACCACTCCAACACATTTCCACCATTGATCGAACACTAGTACAGGAACGACCATCGGAGACGGTTTTGATGATACATGAGCCGGCGGCGGTTCCACGTTCCGTCTCAAAGCCTGTGTCGCTAATACTCGCAGCCCGCACAAGCGGTTCCTGAAACATAAACACAAAATAGCCTCCTAGTCTCTTCTCTAAAGGTTTGCCCATGCATCCCGCGGTTGTTTCACAGCCGGCTATGCAGTGCCGCGATGCGATACTTGAAATTAAGCACCAAGAGCCAAAGGCCCCTTTGCCCAATCAGAAGGATGTGCAGCTAGCTTCTTGGATCTTTCCATGCAAGATATTTGTAAGATATACATGCTCCTATGGGTTTCCATTTCCAGCTGCCAATCTCTTGCTTTATATACTACACCTAGTGCAAGAGTACACTGGAGACGTTCATTCAGCTGCTAGCCTTGGATCGGGAGCAGACTGGCCGTGCAGGAGTGAGGCCACATGCCCGATCTATCTATGTCTAGCTCAGCACCTTCTTTCTCGTGTGGATGGATCTCAACTGTCTGATTCCGAATCTGACACTCAATACAATATATAACGCCAAGTAGTATCCAATAAACGATGGGATCTACTAGTAGTGTTTCTCGATGCATATTAGATTCATGACAATATGTGGTGTTGAAGCCACATGTATATATACGGGGATTGACAATGCACGTGGAGGCATCGCATCAAACGTGTCTACTGACGTACGTTATCTGCTTGCTTGACGTTGCTGCACGGACATGCACGCTCTCTACTTGAGCTCAAGCCGTGATATTGTCACCGCAAAAAAAAAAAAAAAAAACCGTGATATTGTTGGCCATCTTTTATTTCTAAATAGCTACAACCCACTACCTATTTTTTGTTAGCCATAATCTTTGACATGCGAGTGGAGCGGCCGGCGGGTCGTGCCTGAGGTAGTTAGCTGCATGCAAGGTTGTTTGCGTGTTGGCCTAGTCTTGTGTAGATAGGGTCATGTAGTTAGTGGTTTGTTAGTACGTGGTGTGAGTGGCCGCGTATGGTGGGTGGGCTATGCGTGCGTGCGGTATTTGAAGATGAGAGTGTTGTGCCTGTGCGTGTAGGTGGTAGAGCCAAGGAGAAACAATGTAGTCTTCGGTGGTCTCTCGCGTGTGTGCGTTCACCATGAGGAGTAGTAGCCGGAGGCACAGCTCGGGGGCGTGTAGTCTTCCATGTATGACCCGGTGTGTTGCCGAGCCAGAGTTTCGTGCTCAAAGAAAAAGAATGCCGTATGCGCGGCGAGGCGTTTGTCGCCGGAAAATCTTGTGTCCAGTGTGCTCGAGTTTGTCTCTTCCGTCCGGTGTTCGAGTCGCCGGAGGCACAGCTCGGCGTTCGTTGCCGGAGGGCTTGTTCGGCGCGTGTCGCCGGTGGGTTCGTCCCAACATTTTTTCTAGTCATGCAATCATGCCACATAAGCAGGCATGCAAGTCATAAATTGCATTTTGTCGCATTATTCTATGCATGCAACACTGCCCCATCTTATATTCATGCATCTTAATTATTCACAAGTTATTGTTTGAATTAGATTTTGTATTGACAATATATGTGTTGGGCGACTGCAGCATATCTATGTAGTTGACTCTTCCACATTTTTCTTAGAAATGACATTTTTCTTACTGCAATTCAATTTTTTATACGCTTCATAATTTATTATTATCTCAGATTACATTTTCTTTCCGTAAGTTTTAAATGTTTTTAGCAACTATTTATGCATTTCTTTTAGTAAGATCCCGCAGCAACGCAAGGGATCTAGTGTTTGTTGGCTCTTCAGGGAATGGAAGGGCTGGCTAATTTGCTGGTTAACTGGCCTCATTCGCCGATGTGGTGCTCAATTTGAAGAGACGTCGCCATGTACGGGGCAGCTTAATTGGCAACCCATGTATGTAAAGTCAGTTGTATTATGGTTAGCTTTGTTGTGTTCAGTTTTATATATATGTAAGTGTCACTCATTAGGACCATGATCTCAGTAATGTCAATTGTGTTCCATTTTTCATATGAGTGTCAATCGTTAGAATCACGATCTCGGCAACTTTTTGTTGTGTTCCATATTATATACAAGTGTCACTGAGTAGGATACCCCATCCATTCTTTATGTGGCATTCTGGATATCCATGAGCAGGTCCATTGCTTTTCTAGCTACATGTAGCGAAATTACTTAAAGCCTAATGCTGTGTGATAAGCATATGAGAACCTCAAGTCAAGAAGAAGAAAATTCGACACGCACAAATAATAATCAATGCATGGCCATGTATGACTCTACTTCTCTGAATTTCACTCCATGTTGTGAACCTCCCTTAGGAGACCTGATCTACAATTCCTCCCTCTTACATCGCGTATAATATGGAGGACAACTTCCTTGACTCAACCAGACATATCATCACCTCTCCACCCGACATTGCGCCAACCTAAACACACCAATTCTAGCCAGTACTGGAACACGGATCTCCTCCAAATTTTCATACATCAGATTACCCTTCTGTTTACTCAAATTTCTCCCATGGCCAGTGGACAGTATGCATAAATACAGCTTGATTCATCACCAATCCGATAAATGGCCAATACACATGGTTTTTATTAAAACCTGGCATGATAGTACATGACAAGGGGTTAAAAGTTGTAGTAGAAATTAAGAAATACTTTAGCCCAGAGATATGCCAATCCACGAGCAATCAGTTGAGGTTGCCTACACCTCGGAGTCAACATAGTCGCTAGTTCCAGAAGCTGGTAATCCTTGAGTGATATGGCTGACTTGTGTGGCGTATGCAAGGCATTGCTAAACGTATAATTCATATCTGCTTCACATTTTGGTTATATTTTTTGTTTCAAGGTTGAACCCCTGCTACTGGTTTTCGATGGTGACACTGACGAGACCACCACATCGGCGAGGACGACAATGAGCAACAATAGCTATTGCAGGCAGCATTGTCACGGCGGTGGCAAGACAGACGATGATCGTATCCCATTTAGCTGTCGCCGCAGCCGCGCAGGTGCAGCAACATCATTGGCGGAGGGGCTTTTTACCTAATAAAAAGATACCATTGTGCACATGTTAAGCCGAGCATTTAGGGAAAATAATTTCTAGACTCAAAATGATTATTTAGATAAGCCAAGCAAGCTACTATCTATCAAACTACAGATTTATGCAGTGATGATCGATCATTCAGGAAAAATAGTAACAGCTACACCAGCAGTCGCCCGCCCCCCCCCCCCCCCCCCCCCCCAACCCCCACCCCCTACTTTTATATGAATTATGTATACTTTGAACTTTTTATCCTATTTATGCAAAAAAAAACTTTTTATCCTAACTAGCCCCCCTCAACATCCCAAAATATGCAATCCTGCCTCCGAGCACTACAAACGAGTCCAAACTTTACACAAAAACATAGCCTAGTTAGTAACTATAGATTGGACATGCTACTATAAGATGACACAAGGCGGTGAAAGTACTGCACACCGCTCTTTCGCAAAATCACAGTCCACTTAAATTTGCCAGAATATGTGATCTAAAAACATGACGGGGGATCCGACAGATGGAAGATTAATGCTTCAAAATGGCCGCACAGGGGAATGTAAGGCGAGCACATAATAGCAAGTAATCAAGTATCACCATGTTTTCGTGGTCATTTTGCGTTACTCGGGGAAAAAAACGATCGACATTACTCCACTCGACGAATGTGTTCGGATACGGGTGCTCATGTTAATTTTGAAAAGTTTTTTTCTTAAGGTGGCTCATGTTTGCAAAAGGGTTTGCCTTGATTATTATTATTTTTGAGATTACAGTGTGTTGAATCTCTAGTCTAGATCCAGCCCAGCCCAGCCCATCGTAGCCCATTATCATATCGCACGTGAGGTGAGAGGCACGACGCATGAGTCCAGCCCCAAACCCTCACCACCCTCTCCGTCTCTCACCACCAACCACGCCGCGCCGCGCCGCCACTGGCCATCCCCTCGCCGCCGGCATGCTCCGGCTCCGAAGCTGCATCCTCACCCAACTCCTCTCTTCTCCCTACGCCTCCCATGTCTCTCCTATCCAACGCCTCCTCTCCGCCGCAGCCGCCTCCGGCATTTCCCCGGCCCCTGGCTTTGCCGCCGAGGAGTACCTCGTCTCCACCTGCGGCTTGAGCCGAGCCGAGGCCCTCAAGGCCTCCCCTAAGCTCTCCCACCTCAAGTCCCCCTCCAACCCCGACGCCGTCCTCGCCTTCCTCGCCGGCCTCGGCCTCTCCGGCGCCGACGTCGCCGCCGCCGTCGCCAAGGACCCGCAGTTGCTCTGCGCCAAAGTGGAGAGAACCCTGGCCCCCGTCGTCGACGGGCTCACCGGCCTCGGTCTCTCGCATTCTGAGGTCGCCCACATCGTCGTGCTCGTCCCCGGCAGCTTCCGCCGCAGATCCATCGTCTCCGCTCTACAGTACTACCTGACTCTCTTCGGGTCCATGGACAACTTGCTCCGGCCGCTCAAACAAGACTCCTTGCTCTTTAGCACTGACCTCGAGAGGGTGGTCAAGCCCAACGTCACTTTCCTGCGGGAGTGCGGGCTACATGATTGCGACATTGCCAAGCTGTGCGTCCGTGTGCCAACGATCCTCAGAATCAACCCGCGGCGCGTCCAGGCGATGGTGGCATTCGCCAAAGCTCTCTGTGTGCCACATGGCTCTGGGATGTTGGGAAAAGCGTTGCAGGCTGTCACATTCTCTGACGAGGAGAAGATCGCCACCAAAGTGGACTACTTGAAGAAGACATTAAGGTGATCGGATTCTGAGGTGGGCATTGCTTTGCCAAAGAATCCGATGGTGCTGGTGTGTTCTAAGGAGAGGTTGCAACGCTTATCAGAGTTCCTCATCTCCGAGGCGGGGTTGGAACCGGGGTACATTGCTCATCGGCCGGCAATGCTCAATTATAGCCTGGATGGTCGGCTCAGGCCCCGGTACTACGCTGTGAAGTTTCTCAAGGAAAACGGATTGCTACATCGTGACCGGGACTACTATTCTGCAGTCGCGGTGACTCCGAAGGTATTCATGGAGAAGTTCATATGCCCACACAAGGAAGCTGCACCGCACCTTGCTGAAGACTATGCAGCAGCTTGCAGAGGGGAAGTGCTGGCTAGATTCAGATTTACATGAACCATGACCGGCATGAAAATTGGTATGTTCATTTTGTCATTCATTAGAGAAGGAAGCATAGCACTGCTATGAACTTGTCCTTCATCATGTCATATTGACACACATATCGTAACTGAGAGTGAGAGATCAGGGCATCCTGCAAATGCTTTGAAGTATCAGTTAGTACTGCGCACTCTGTATCTTTATGTACTGAAATGGCCATTGCAATTTTCAGTGCAATCTTCATCCTATATTTCCATGAAAGAATGTTCCCATTTTGGCGATGAAGGTGATTTGTTTCAAAACTTTCCTTCAGATGAAATCTTGGGACTTCTTTTTCCCCGGGTAACAGTTTTGGGTTTGTTGTTGGCCACACTGTGTTGAACATGTATACCACTACGTAGGTATTTTAGTTGCCCTGGTATTTGTACGGGAGAACCAAATAGATGCGTGTACGGTATGATGCTGAAAAGCAGAGTGCATTTCATACAACAAGGGAACTTATGTTATGGTAACCTTAAAAAGGGTTATGACATTACCAAGTTAATTTCTGCCATGTCTTTTAGCTAATTCTATTGCATATTAGCACTATCTGTATAGATGATGAGGATATCTTTACCCCTTAGCATATATTCTGTTAAAATAGTATAGTGGTGTTATGTACCATCCCCCCTTTTAGCATATTCTGTTAAAATAGTATAGTAGTCTTATGCTATGTTACATGGTACGGGGATACGGGTACGGGGATACGGATACGGCGATACGGGAAAACGGCATTTTTTGAAAATAGGCTTACGGGGATACGGGTACGGGGATACGGATACGGCGATACGGGAAAACGGCATTTTTTGAAAATAGGCTTACGGGGATACGGCGAGTATATGTATGAATGTATAAAAAAATCAGCACCAAAACACAATTTTTTAGAGGATGAGAAAATTGATGTTTATAATTGTATTTTGTAACATGAATCCATAGGGGATATTTAGGATTGGTATATTGGTTCTCTTCGGAATCATCAGCGTCGTTACTACCAGACCCACCAGTCCCAGAACGAGCAACAGAGGATTGATTGTTCGACCTACACGCCATTCCCTAACATTGGAAAAATAGATAAATAGACGCACTTCGTTCTCCCCTAAATCCTAATCCATAGCATGCTTAAAAACAGAGAACTTGAAGCAATGGATTGAAGCTTAGTAGCTTACTTGCGTACAGATTCAGGATGGGGAAGACTTGCCGACTTGGAGTTGGAGAATGGAGGCAGACGGCGAGCTGCGAGGTGCCGCCGGCGGCGGCGCCGGAAGGGAGTCTGGAGATGCGGCTCGAGCCCTCACGATTAGGCAACTGCAGGTGACGGCACGATGGACTCCAGCGATTAGGTTTATTTACCCATGGCGAGTAGGCCTTTTGATGGGCTGGAGATCGAGTGGTAACAGGCCTAAAGTATCCCCGATGTATCCCCCCGTGTCCCAGCCGTATCCCTATTTTTTCTCTTTATTTTTATTCGCAAAAACGTGATACGTAGGGATACGGGTATCCCACCCGTATCCGGGCGTATCCCCGTCCTAGTGCAGTATCCTGCACCGATACGGCACTTATGTGACGTATCCCTGCAACGTAGGTCTTATGTATCCCCCCCCCCCCCCCCCCCCCCCCAGCACATATTCTGTGAAAGTTAACTCTGAATCTTTCAGACGGCATGGGTGAACTCTGAAACTTGTTACACCGAAGTCAATTGTGAAACTATAGTAAGTGTTTAGAAATCTCAAGGAGCCAAGTTAACTTGAATCAGAGCTGAAAGTTAACACAATCTTACAACAAAGTTTTTTTAACTGTTTCTTTTCATCAACAACTTCATGTCTTAATACTTGGCTGCTAGAAGCAAAGACTGTATTTTTCTTATATGCTTCAGTTTAGACTCTTTGGAGCCACACCTATTTTGTCAATATTTTCTATCACAGCCCCAACTGTGTGAGATAAGTTCTTATGTTTTCAACATTGGGACTGGGCTTAACAAATTATGTTGACAAATCACTTTCGTATCTTAAAATACATCAGTGGTTAGTGTTTTTTAGAGAAGAGGTCTTCTATTGTATTCATATGATCAAAGATATGGCAAAGCCCTTGATGGGAAACATGCAACACATGCGGTGCCTTTCATAAGCTAAGCTGGGCTGTTGAAGTAATTATTCTTTAGGTATCTTCCTTTGCATTTTTTTAGATGATAGCTGATTGATATAGCTGTTTATGTAGTGTACTGTTTTCTCGGAACAGATTACCTTTGGCTAACAAATCGTAGACATACGTGAGAGATTCCTTCATTGGTTTTGCAAAGATTGGTTGTCCAGTAGCTTCCCTTTGGTGCCTTTTAGTGATAATTCTGTTATTTGTCTTTTGATTTCGGTGATGCGCGTGAATGATTATATCACAACCACTGCCCACTGGTATCGACGATGGTGGCTCGTCACTCTAGGAAGGCGGATAAAGAGGTCAAATTCAAGTTAGGTGTTGATGAATTGTGCAACATATTTTCTTATTTAGGACAAAGGTTAACACAAAAAGACATTTGGTCTAATGACATGTGTTCCTTTGGTGTGGTATCTCATTGCTCGAGGGAAAGGTGGAGAACCAAATAATGTGATATCATTATTTTCTTATTCTATTTGTCTTTGAGATCTAATTCTCATGACAATGTGAATAAAATGTCCAATGCAATCTACTTAAAATAGGCATATTTTCACATAGGTTCACCAAAAGTGAAGTATCATTTTTATGATGCCAGGGGAATAAGTTTCACCTGAAACTGTAAAGTGTACATTTCGTTTCTAATGTGTTAAAGGCCTGTGATGACACCGTTTAACTAAGTGCTAGTGGTAGCTGATTGCGTCATTCTTATTTCTGGAATTTATTTGTCCAACGTTTCGCTAAATTTGGTGTGTGCAGATCTAGGAAAGAAAAGAAACGGATGGCAACATAGGCCGCGATGAGACCACCGCGGTCATGAGAATGATCAGGAGAGAACACAGCAGCGGTGCCGGTGGCGGAGGGGCTTGTTCTTGGAGGAATATGTGCCTGGCTTCCGGCATGCCAACTGAACTGAACATGTTGCTTGTAACAGTGGTGATTTCAGAAAGATGAAAAGGAGGAAAGATAGCTGAAGAAGATCAGGTTTTGTGACAACCCATCGGCGCGGCTATCGCCTGACTTGAGGAGGGGATACAATGGTTGCTTGTGGAGAATAACCGGTCTGAGGAGCAAGTAGCCACGGAGAGACCAGGTTTCTTCGATGCCCTGTCGTGCTGCCCTCCTGTGTCCTTTTATCCTTCCTGCTCAATAGCGCAAGTGTGGTCCAGGAGGTAGATAGGGTGTTAAACAGGTGCGTGGTAGAAGATGAAGAGGAGGGTTGAACGGGGAAATAGTAATATTCATTAGGACATGCAGGACTGGAAATGTCATATATGGGAGTAATAGCCTGCTATTAATGCAATGAAAAACAATATTGAGGTACAGAGAGGGTACTTGCAACTCCCGAAGATGTCATGGTTGCTCTCATGCTACTCACAATTGTACATTGAATTACAGTGTTCTCCACTGGTGCCAATTTTCTCGTTTATAGCTACTCACGACGTCGTGTTTTCGATCAAGCACCGTTTCGCTCTTTCCTGGTGCCTCCTACTCCCTAATGTTTTTAATTTCAAATCCACATCCTCTTCTCATCTGATCTTTCAGGGCTACTGCTTCCTTTGTCTTTCTCATCCAAAATCAATCTGATAGCAGTAGATGGTCGGCTTGCCACTACTTCGCTAAAGCTGGGAGGTATATATGCACACCCATCTGGATGGTATCATGTAGGTTGGTTGGTGAGTCTATACTCTTTATTCGCATTGATCCGATGCCACTATATGATAAAGAAAGGAAAGATGGAACAAAGAAAAATAGATATAGTTTTACCCAACCACGGATCACCAGCACCGCGTAGGGCCAAGGCCGAGGCCACATGGACGGTCTCACTAGTGGGCTCTTGATGTCAGGGATCCTTTCAAAACTTATGAACCATGCAATTTGGGCTCGCTGGTAACTTTCTATTTTTTTTTTCAAAGCATGTGGTTATGTCTTACGGTTTTCACTTTCAGTTTCAGAAAAAATTCAGCACCAACCGAAATCACTGAAATTCAGTGAATTTCAGTGATTTCGGTTTGCATTTCGGCCAAAGTGCCAAAATATTCACTTGAATTCAATTAAAATTTGAATTTTTTGAAAATATGTTAAATATATTTGAATTCTTGTGTACTACTGAAATTGCTGAAATATTTGGCCGAAAGGTAAATATTCCAGTGTCTATGAAAATTACTGAAATTCAGTGAATTTCAACAAAATCACAGTGAAAGTGAGAACCATCTTACCCTAGCCATAAAACATGCAGTGAACCTCTGTTGTTCCAAACTGAAACTACAGTTTTGTATGTGTACTGAAATCTGTGCTTGATCTTTGTGTTAGTAGATAGCCTCTTTCTAGAGTTTGGTTGCTCATGTTCTTCAGTTTGCTAGTAGATAGCCAATCTCCCTTATCAAACTTGGATGCACATGTGTTTGCTTACCTTGCATGAGAAACCTGTATATTTAACAGAAATACTAGTCATTGGAGTGTGTACATTGATCACTGCTCTTTTCAAATTGTTTATGTTGTCTACTTAGACATGATTTACAATGTTGAGCTAATGTGTGCTTTTTGTGCCATCAGTTTTGCATCATGCTTTTCGGTATAATGTACAGTGGAAATGTTCTTGTTTTTAGACTTGTACAGTGACATCATGCTTTACTCTTCTTAGCTTTGGCCCATTTTTACAATGAATTTCTATACAGTTTATAGTGGCAATGTTCTTGTTTTCACACTTGTAGAGTGAGTCAGGGACAACGTGTATAATTTACAGAATGAATTTCAAGCATAATCTATATTTTCTGAGAACTGTTATTTGCATTGTACAATCCTACATGTACCTGAGTGCAGTTGCGGTTTCAGCAGTTAGTAGTGTACAGTGTATCTTTTTTACGCTTGATAATCCAGTGCATGTTTTCCTATTGATTAACAACTGAAGTTAACACATAGCATTCCATTTGGTATGTATGGTTTTCACATAACCCGGTAATAACCTTTATGACAAGCAACCATTCTTATGATTTGACACTCCGCTGGTTATCTAGATCGGCCAAGGTAAGAGTCTTCTAAGTCACTAAGTGTAGGAATGGATGTTGGTACCAGCGATGTTGGGATCAACTGGGAAGCAGACGGCGAGAGCCGAGGCGGCAAAGGCAGAGTACACTCCTGTTGTGATGGCAAAGCGGATGAGGTGATGACAGTGATGAGAACGGGTCTGACACGGGGCTAGGAGGAATGAGCGTAACAAAGTTTTGGAAACTAGATCATTCCCCGCACATTTGCTACGGAAACACTAAGAGACATGTAGCTAGAAAAAATATTATTACTGCAGCCAAATATTTTATTTTTGTTAAAGTTAGCAACTTAATGATTTTTCAAAATAAATTAAATTATTTTTCTAATAAAAACATCTTAAGTCATACTGTCAGATTAATATCTGGTATTCGTTTTTTCATTTCAATAAATGTATCTCCAAAAAGTCTTGTACTAGCATTGTAGAGTTTTTCAAGAATTTTTTTTAGTATTTATGAATAGACGACACACCAACCAATACTTGTATGCACTTATTTCCTTCCTTAATTCATAGTTTCACTCTTTAATGCATCTAATGATCAATGTCTACAACCAATTCTAGCCAGTTTTCCATACCACATGAATAAGATGATATGAGTTTGTGTATAAGATGTATGACGTGGATAATTATGTGATTAATTATGATGTGGGAGACATGTATGACATGCATGACTTGGTGAGGTGGGAGAGATCGTTAGATGATACCCCTCACGTTGTTGCGGGAATGTTTTGCAATATATTCAGTTAGAATTGGTTGTATGGAACATGAATATTTGGAGTAATACTATGAGAACTAAAGCTGAAAATAAATATGATTTGTGGTGTTTGATTATTGTATAATGTAAATATCATAATAGAATGTAAATTCTCATGCATGTTTGCATGTTGAGGTAGCTTTTTATTATGCATGATTGCATGTTGTGGTGAACCTCTCTCCATGCTTGTTGAATGATGAGGTGGCATACTTGTATGTTGAGAGAAATAGGCTAGTGGAGGCTAGCTATTTAGATATAGAAGAAGATTATAGGTAGTGGATGTGGTGTATGACTGAAAAACAGTGCTACTGGATGCTCACATGGCACACTTGGTGAGGTGGATGGCTGCATGTTGAGAGAATTACATGTAGTGAGGATGAACTATTTTAAAAATAAAAATAATACATGATGGAACGGTTTATTTCAGGTCTAAAATGTCGATGTTCGACAAACGAGAGAGCGTCTACTACACTTACCGCAAAAGAGATTCCGACAAAACATGGGCAATAAGAACGATTGGGTCACCGACTCATCACCGGCGCCACAGAGGTTAGCGGGTTACCGGCGTGCTTGACGAGCTACCACGTTTGGCGCTCGTACATTATCCATGGTACAAAGAAATGGAAAAACAATTATGTTCTTAGCGGCCTCATTGCCATCTAGAGTCTACAATAAAAATAACTTTTCTTATTATGAATTTTGTACCTATGCTCCATGGATTTAGTATTTAAAAAATAATAATCAGAATATCAAATTTGTATCCCTCCGATTCAAAAGTGTCGCAGTTTTGAACAAAACTGCGGCACTTACTTTGGATGGGAGGGAGTACATACTTTCACAATTTTCCAAGTTCTCCAGCATTTCTTTTTTAGGGATGCAAGTTTTCGTCGATTTTTTTAAAAAAAAAAACATGATGGAGGGAGGCGGAAGCCGAGAAAGGGGCCTGTTGAAATGCTGCCGAACACGATCCACTTTCTCAGATCCCCACCGGAATTTTCCCCGCTTGCCGCCGGCGCCGCCGCCGCCACCATGCTCCACCTACACAAGTGCATCCTCACCCGACTGCTCCCTCACGCCTCCGCCTCCACCATCTCCCCTCTCCACCGTTTCCTCTCCGCCGCCGCCGCCCCCCGCATTTCTCCAAACCCTAGCTTCGCCGTCGACGACTACCTCGTCTCCACCTGCGGTCTCACCCGGCCCCAAGCTCTCAAAGCCTCCGCCAAGCTCTCCCACCTCAAGTCCCCCTCCAGTCCCGACGCCGTCCTCGCCTTCCTCGCCGGCCTCGGCCTCTCCGGCGCCGACGTCGCCGCCGCCGTCGCCAAGGACCCGCTGTTGCTCTGCGCCAAAGTGGAGGAAACTCTGGCCCCCGTCGTCGACGGGCTCACCGGCCTGGGCATCTCGCGTTCTGAGATTGCGCGCCTCGCCATCCTCCAAGGAGCCCACCTCCGCTGTAAGCCGGTAATCTCCAGGCTGCAATATTACAGTTTCATTACGTCAGAGAGTTGCATCTCTCTATTCGTGAAAACTCATGCAAGTTATGAGTTGCACTTTAATTTGTTCATAATTATGCATAGAGGGCCCTAATAGCGAGAAATTTACGCATGCTGTCTTCATGCGTTTCTAACAGAAAGAAGACATTGCAAAGTTCCAGAGTAGCTCGCACTATTCCAAAGTTCTTGACGAGCACGTGAAACCTGTTTCCTGTGTACACCTCAGAATGTAATCTTCTTTACAGTTCATAGACCATACCGATCTGTTGTGCTCAGAGCATTGTGTGAGTCACTTGTTGGATAACTTACAGGGCTTGGTTTCTGTAGATTTTGAATCTCAAACGTGAAACATGACATTATCCTTCTGTTTTGGAGGGGTGAGGTAATGTAATCTAGGTTGTGCTGGCACAGATTGTTATCTTCCTTTTGCTTAGCATTCTCATTTGAACATAACTTTGCTTTGCCCAACTGGATTTTAACTCTGGAGTCAAGTTTATATTGTAGTCATCTATCTTGGAGACTGCATCCAGAGAGGCAGTGGAGAACTTGATCGTCCAGTGCAGTTCTTCCATCGTGCGGGCAACCAGCTCAGGTATGACAAAACAGCTTTCTTTTGCTTTTGCCATCATATTGCCAGCATGACTGAATTTGCAATGCACATGGCTGCACCTATATACTATCTTCCTCCACTCCACAACTTCTAGTTTGGACAAACCTTCCCCAGGATAAATGTATTTTGTCTGAATGGACCAATTGTGATGTGCTCAGAAAACTGGCTTGTGTAACTTCAGTTCAATTAAGAACCTGTTGACTGTTGTCGTATACCAAAATTGCTTGGCAGATAGCAGCAGGCAGCAATAAAATTTCTGTCAGGGATCCCTTAATCAGTGACTTTACCTATTGGCTATTGTCTATTGCAGCAAGTTCAACTCTGAAACTGTACCTGTTTATTTATGTTCTTCTACTACGCAGATTCCTCCAACAAGGACTGGGCACAACGTAATTGCAAATTCAAACATGAACAGCCACTTATTGAGACCTGAAATATTGGTGGCTTTGGGGTAAAGAACACCACGCCATTGCTCCTAACCAACTCGTACAAGCTGCTAAAAGTCATAACTCATAACCATCTTCCATTTAAGGTAATCGACAACCTTCTAATGTAATGTGATCCTAGTATATGTAGAATGCTTTTATAATAAGTAGAATGCTTTTGATAATAACCGTCTTATATGTAGAATGCTTTTGATAATAACCGCCTTCTAATGTAGAATGCTTTTGATAATGAGTAATGTGATCCTGGTATATGTGCAATATCTGTGATTGCTGAGTTTGTTTCCTAAACATAGCAATTATTTAATGGTCTCACTGTAAGGTGATGAAAGAACACCGAATCAGAAAGTCCGAAGTTCATTTGTTTAATTAGTTTCTCATGGTGCAGAGCTTGTAAATGAGGACATAGAGTACAATAGTTTCCATTCTTCAGAGTAGACGCTCTAGTTTTGCAGCCTGGCATCTATGCAAGTTGAATAATCATATCTTAATAGGTCATGAGTTCAAAGTCAGTTACAGGATGGCATATGTTAGTAGTTCTGGTAATGTTGTGATGTAGCGTAACTGTTTAGCAGATCACATGATAGTATTATACTTCTTGGCTATCTGCAAAATATTGGCACAAAGGGTCGATTCTTAATTCCCAGGTTATTCATTTTTCTATTATGCTCAGTGCATCAACCTCAATAGCTCTTTTCTCCGTTTCACTTTTCCAAGATGTTCCTGAATAGGTTAGTGTATAGTAGATTTGAAGAGACCAAGTTTTCTTAACCAGTGAAAAGATCTATTCCCATCTCTTATTTGTTGGAGCAATGAGAACTTCTCTGGAATGACTCCTACAGTGCAATTCTCAGCTTTAGAAATCAAGGGGAAAACTAATTGATCTACTCCTTGTACTGCTGTGTAGACTGTAAACTCACCCAAATTGTTGCAAGCTCAACTGAATTACTCCCAGTTTTTCCAGTTTTCATTTTTTTTCCCGTGGGAAATCTGCTTTTGGTACCCACTACACCACCTCCAAAATCTGCCGCCACAGAGCTTGATCTTGATTAGCTACTAACTAGTACTAGTACAGTGGCAATAACAAAAATTACATCGACACCTTCTAAAAGGAAAAAAGGCCAGCAGCTAAGTTAAGCCATGCTCGTTTCTTCTTCTTTTTTGAATGAAGCTTTTACCGTGCTGTCGCCCATGTCAATTAGCACAGGAGCATTGTTACCAGAGTATATCTCTAGCCATTTATTTTTCTGAATCCCAGATGCCAGCTTTAAACCTGTGTGCTTGCACGGAATTTTACCTTTGCACTCTCTACTCTTAGTTTTCAGCTTCAGCATCAACACGTACGAGCCATGTTTCATATCATCAGATTTACTACTGAATTCATCAAACCACTCCGTTCTCTTACCCCTTGTATGACCGATGCATTTTACCAGAGCTTACTGCTGCTTGTTCATTCATTTAATTACTCGAGCATATACATATGCTATCACAGATATGTTTTATATTACGGACCAGCGGTCCATGTTGAGCAGAACACAACTGTAATGGAGATGCCCTAAGCTTGACGAGGCCTCCATTTCTTGCAATCTCTGACTATGAGATGCTACGTGATCGGTAATACAATGGAGAGCATCAATCCCGAGACAATGGACTGGTACATAATTCGAGAGTATATGCGCTCGAGACCTGTTTGGAATTTCCGCCCTTCTGTTTTCACGTTATATGTGCTCAGAGGACTGGTATTACTGCACATGTTGGAGCATCGTTTTCCCAATGTCTCCTATTCCCGAATGGTTTAAGTTTTACATTCTTCTCCTCTCGTCTCTCCGGGCTACTATCTCATTTGTCTTTCTCATCCACAATCTATTTAAGAGCAGCAGATCATCTATCTTGCTGCTACTTGGCTGAAGATGGCGGAGTATATATTGTTAGGAAGTATTAGTATTGGTCTAGGAGTCCTTATTAGTCTATGTTTACTTTCCTTGCACCTCAAGTCTTGTGTAATATATATATGCCCGTTGGGCCTTCAATAGAGATAAATTGCTTTCATAACATATATGACGTCCATCTGGATGGGGTAAGGTAGGAACTCCTTTTTTAGGCCACCATTTTTTAAAGTAGTACATGTACCTATGTGAAAGGGACTTCGCATTACACCAATGGCTCGATGTTGATACTAAGTGCAACATTCAATGTGACGACACAAAAGCACATGGATATAAAGATAGGAAATATAACAAAGAAAAAAATATATGTAGTTTTCTTTTATGATATTCTGAGAAGCTCACTGATAGCAAGGTACTTCCTCCTTCCCTAAATAGATGCGTATTAATTAAGTCAAAAAATTGAAGACCTGCGACATCATGTTGTGTGAAATAATAAAGTAACAATATGGTGACACAAACTGCAGGTCCGATGACAGAATGCAACCGATAAGAAATGCGGACTAGTTAACTTAAAATGCATAAAATAAACCCAGGGTCTTTTAACTTGGCAGCTAATTTTAATTTACTTTATGAACTCGTAAATGGTCGAATCAACACTTTAACTTGGTATTTGTGTTCACACTGATCCAAGTTTCAACCCATTGCAGAAAAATTGCCACCGTGAGGGTGAGGGAGGCCCAACCACCTCCTATATTTTGTGAAGAGCCCTTCGTGTCTTTGTGTTTTCTGACACACCCGTGGGTTTTGTGGTACAGGGAAGGGCGATCACACCAAAGGCGTTAGACAATGATCTAATGATGACCTGTGACGGAACGACGCACCCCTTCTGACTGTGTTGTTGCTACTCGTTTCATCTTCTAGCTTAGAGAGTTAGGTAGGCTTTTACCAAATTATGATATCACGAATTTTGGCCTATACGTAATTTTACATTGCGAACATTGTGGTTGCTTAGCCCTGTTTCTTCTCTTTACCGTCAATGTGACCTAAGGCGGCAAATGCAAAAGCTTTCTCAAAATGTGGTTGCTTAAAGAAACTTAACAAGCATCCATTGCATGGTTGTTGTGTCACATGTGTTTCTATTTAAGCACGAGAAGGGATATGGAGGAGGGTCATAACTCACAAATAAAGCTAGCGTGCACACTGGAGGCTGAGTAAATGCTAGAGCTCAGCATTTCTAGGATCACATCAACATAGACCACATATATAATGGATAGAAGTTTTGCACGAGTCTGAACTGTTTTTGCGGTGCTTTTGAAGCCCAAATGTGTGCCCCGTAGGAATCAGAAGCATCGGGATTTGTGACCCTGCTGACCGAAATTGTTTATGCACGGAGTAGCATCACCATGATGGTCAGAAGGATATAAACTATCATTCAAGGATTCATCACAATACGTATCAACTGGGTCAGACTAGTACTAATTATCTCCACCTCAGGATTACTTTGAAGTGCTGCAACACTCAACTTTTATTTTGTGAACACATGTTTGATAGTAGTTGCCAATAGATCCAAAGTTGTATGCTGGCAAGATTAGTAGATGTGTCGGAAGTGTGACCACATTTGTGTACTGAATTTCCTAGAGATATTTTTAGATAAGAAGGTAGAGGCCACTGTCTACCTTATATATTCCAAAAAGATCTGAGAATTGCTCAAGGAGCAAGGCAGCCTGAAGCAGACATGATTAGAGTGTTGATGCACATCCTTTGGAGAATACCAGCGACAAGAATGATAAGGTAAGGCGATGACGGACCCCCTTGTGAAAATCCACATTCAAAAGGAATCAAACCTCCTAAGTAACCATAAAGAAGAACCTGAGCTTGGCCAATTTGCAGGATAGCCTTATTCCATTGTACCCGTTTTGTCACCAATGCCGCTGTGTTGTAACAGGTAATCAGAATGCAATCCCAACTGACATTGTCAAAACTTTTTGAAAGTGCAATTTTACTACAATCATGGGTAGCCGCTGCTTTTGCGCACATTTAACAGGCTCCGAGGCCTATGCAAAGTTTTTAACAATAGCCTTCCCTCTAACGAACCCTGACTGCATGCTATGAACAAGATGTGTAGTGAACTGCTGCTACTGGATAGCCAGAACCTTAGTCAGCAGTTTAATGAGACTATCGACCAAAAAGACTGGGCTATAATGCTTGATTTCCAAGGGGACCTCAACTTGTAGCAGAGAGATGCGTGCCAAATTGATGCATAGATTGACCTTATGCTCCAAGAAACCAGCAGCAATTCTAGCCACATATCAGAAAAAAAGGCGAAGCACCATCTTTCTCAGTCTATACATGCAAATCTATTCATACTAGCCAAGTATTGCTAGCTCAAAATTGCACCGAAAGAACTTCATTATAACTCTTTTACAAGCAAAACAATGTTATTAATCTGTAATCGAGAAATTGAGGTTCTTATGAGCAAGCTCCCAAGTTGCAGTTTGCACCAAAATAAGTGCATCAGCCTGAACTTTACACAAAAAAGCCTAATTCATACGTAGTGATAATAGGCCATGAGGATGACCAGGAGAGAACATAGCAACGGTGCCAGCGGAGAGGCTTGTTCTTCGAGAATATGTCGCCTGGTTTGCGACATGCCACCGAATTTAACACGTTGCTTGTAACACTGGTGATTTCAGAAAGAGGGAAAGGATGAAAACACAGCTGAAGAAGATCATGTTGTCACAACACATTGCCGCGGCGATCGCCAGACATGGGCAGAGTATACGGTGGTCGCTTGTGGAGAATATATATAACCAGCCTGAGGAAGGAGACGGGACTGGGAGGAATAGGGAGCAAGCAGCAACACAGAGAAAGTTTATTCGGTTCATTTCTTCGATGCCCTGTCTTTCTCCCCTCCTGTGTGCTTTTATCCTTCCTTGCTCCAAGGTTTGATAGGCTGGGACGGCCCATGGCGCAGGTATGGTCCAGGAGATGAAGAGGAGGGTTGAACGGGGAAGGATAGCTAGCTGTCGAGAAACACTTTCCCTTTCTAGGGACCTATCGATCAGAAGGGCAGTAATGGCAACTAACCATCTTCGAGTGATTAACATGTTACATGAGAAGTTAAAGCCATCCTACGCATCAGTGGCTGTAGAAATTAAGGCGAGGAGTAGGATGTTCGATGAGCCTATCTCGTACCTCAATCTTGATGTCAACTGGGTATCATATTTGGTTTGTAAATCCGCTCGAAGGCGTCGGCGTTCCTGTGACTTTAAATTCCGAGCAATAAAGGAGGCGAGCTTTCACTGAAGAAAAGCTATCTGGGCAACAGAGTTGTTTGATTGTGGGACATGACTTGGTAGAGAAAGGACATAATATACTTTGGGATACGAAGGATTGAAAATGTCACACATGGGAGCAATACTCTGTAATTAATATGCAATGGAAAGCATCCCGAGCTGGAAAGAAGGTACAAATAGCAGCTACTCAGCATTTCTCGGTTGCTCTGATGCTACTCGCAATTGTACATTGAATTACTATGTTCTTCATCAAGGCTGCCAATTTCTAGCTTCAAGCTACTTGTGATAGGCCTGGATCGTCATGTTCTCCACTGAGCACCATTGCCCTCTTTCCTGATGCCTCCTATACTCCCTAAATGCTTTTATATCCGAATCCTTATCTTCTCATCTCGTGTTTCTGGGCTACTACTTTGTATTTCTCATTCGAAACCAATCTTATAGCAGTACATCGTTGAGCTTGCCACTACTTGGCTGAAGATGGCGGAGTATATATGCACGCCCATCTGGATGGGGTAAGGTAGGAACTCTTTTTTTAGGCCGCAATTTTAAAAGTAGTACATGTACCTCTGTGAAAGGGACTTCGCATTACACCAATGGCTCGATGTTGATCTGATCATGGGAGATATTGATATGATCTTGTAGTACTTACTATCCATGGAAGAAGTGGTCTTCGATCGTGTTCAGGCAAACAATAATTCAGGCGCTGGCTACCTAAATATAAATACATCTGCTAACCATGATGCCGATTAATGTTTAACCATTCTTTTGGAACAAATTATTTAGTGAAATATCCACCAAAAGGACCACACATGGTAAATCCGATCTCTTGAGGATAGTGAAGAGATTTAGGAGTTGAAGATGTGAATACTAGTGCAATTAAATGCAAACTACTATCACATATATCGGCGAAAAACATGTTTTCTGCGAGACCAAGGAACCGTTGAGCATATACTAAGATACTAAGTGCAATGTTCACTTTGATAACATACGGATATTAAGATAGGAAACACTAGTAGAAAACAGGGCATTGGTTTTTGCCAGATCAGAGCAACAGTCCCGTTCTACTTACGAACCGGGACTAATGCGTGCATCAGTCTCGGTTCGAGCGGCCAGGACGCCGGCCGGGCCTCGGCAGGCACCAGTCCCGATTCGGCTGGGACCTTTAGTCTCGGTTCCAGCCACCAACCGGGACTAAAGGGCCTCGCTCCTGGCGCAACCCCTTTAGGCCCTTTAGTCCCGGTTGGTGTCTGGAACCGGGACTAAAGGTCAGTCTTCAGTCCCGGTTCTAGACACCAACCGGGACTAAAAAGATGCCTATATATATGCTCGCCCCTGCGCGCTCACTCCTCTGTTTTTTGGCCGGCCGGCGTGTGGGAGGTGTGTGCTACTCTGTTCTCACCTCCTATGCACATGAGGTGTTTGATGAAATGCCCGAGCCACACTTAAGCTTTCTCCTCTCTAAGCTCGACCTCCAAGCTACATTTTCCCTAAGATTTGTCTAGGTTTGGCGGTGCACCAACTATCCAAGTGTTCTAAAAGGTTAGCAACTTCATCCTTTCATCTCCCACTGCTAGTTTAGCTCATTTCAAATGCTCTAGAAGTAGAGTGGTTTGTAGGTTTTAGTGGAGGTGTGTATGTGGGAGTTCTTTTGATTTAGATGCACAATTTGAGCTCAAATTAACTTCTTAGAGTTTGCACATGTGTAGGGTGCCGTCCCGTCCCCGTCCCCGTCCTCACCGCTGTCGATCGCCCGCGCCGATCTCGTCGCCAGCACCACCGTGGTGAGCCTCTTGTTCTTATCTTCTTTTTAAAAGAAAAAATTCTTACTTGTATGATTTAGATAGCTACTTGTATAATTTTCTTACTTGTATTATTGTTTGTTATTATATAGTGCCATGGTTTTGGTATCCGCCCCCGTCGGCTCTCGTCCGGTCTATGATTCGGATGTGGTATATTATCTTTTATAACTATTTGTTTCATTTAGTGTTTATGACAATTATGCCGACCAACGTGACATAGATGTTTTTATCTAGGAGGTATGTGAACCGGAAATTCCAACCGACCCTCTTGTCGAGAAGTTAAATTTAGTTGAAAAATAAAACAATTATTTAAAAGAAAAATTGAAAAGAATTGAAGAAGAGAAGATGAAATTGGAGTTGCATTTTGCCGATGTCGTCGATCTACACAAGATCCAGATGGATGCAATGCGCTTGAAGATTAGAAAGATTAGAAAATATGCCATTGATAATGAGGCTTGGTATCATTATGCTGTTGGATCAATTGTTACCTTAGTTGCGATTTTGATCGCATTTGTTGTTGCATTTAAATGTTTTACATAGTTGTATGTTAGTTTCAATGTATGTTTTAATTAGATGCTCTAGAGAGCTGTATGTTGTTCTATGAGAACTAAGTATGAACTTTATGTATTTATTTTTTCAGTAATAACATTTGATCACTACTGTACTTTGGTTTTAATGTGATGATGAACTTGTATTAATTTGGTCATTTCTCTATTTATGATGTTCTGTAATGGTTTTTGATACACTTAATTATATAATGCACGCAGATGGACCCGCAATGGATGTACGGTGACCGACGCACATCCGAGTACATTACGGGCCTGCATAATTTTCTCGAAGTGGCTGAGGCAAACAAGCAGAATGGTTTTATGTATTGTCCATGTATTGTTTGTGGGAATACGAAGGATTACTCTTCCTCGAAAACCCTTCACTTCCAACTGCTTGAGAAGGGTTTCATGCCCCACTATAATGTTTGGACCAAGCACGGAGAAAGAGGGGTTATGATGGAAGATAACGAAGAAGAAGAGGATGATGACAACTATCATATGTTCCCTGAATACGGTGATACTGCAACGGGGGAAGCTGAAGATCAAGAGGCACCAGATGTGCCCGATGATGATCTTCGCCGGGTCATTGTTGATGCACAGAGAGGATGCGAAAGTGAAAGGGAGAAGTTGAAATTCGATCGCATGTTAGAGAATCACAAAAAAGGGTTGTACCCAAATTGCGAAGATGGCAACACAAAGCTCGGTACCGCACTGGAATTGCTGCAATGGAAGGCAGAGAATGGTTTATCCGACAAGGGATTTGGGAAGCTACTGAAAATAATGAAGAAGAAGCTTCCAAAGGATAACGAATTGCCTGACAGTACGTACGAAGCAAAGAAGGTTCTCTGCCCTCTAGGATTAGAGTTGCAGAAGATACATGCATGCCCTAATGACTGCATCCTCTACCGCGGTGAGGAGTACGAGAATTTGAATGCATGCCCGGTATGCGGTGCATTGCGGTATAAGATCAGACGAGATGACCCTGGTGATGTTGAGGGCGAGCGCCCCAGGAAGAGGGTTCCTGCCAAGGTGATGTGGTATGCTCCTATAATACCACGGTTGAAACGTCTGTTCAGAAACAAAGAGCATGCCAAGTTGTTGCGATGGCACAAAGAAGACCGTAAGAAAGACGGGAAGTTGAGAGTACCCGCTGATGGGTCGTAGTGGAGAAAAATCGAGAGAAAGTGGCCGGACTTTTCAGGTGACGCAAGGAACTTATGGTTTGGTATAAGTGCATATGACATTAATCCTTTTGGGGAGCAGAGTAGCAATCATAGCACCTGGCCTGTGACTCTATGTATCTATAACCTTCCTCCTTGGTTGTGCATGAAGCGGAAGTTCATTATGATGCCAGTGCTCATCCAAGGCCCTAAGCAACCCGGCAACGACATTGATGTGTACCTAAGGCCATTAGTTGAAGAATTTTTACAGCTGTGGGACATAAAAGGTGTACGTGTGTGGGATGAGCACAAACAGCAGGAATTTGACCTACGAGCATTGCTGTTTGTAACCATCAATGATTGGCCTGCTCTTAGTAACCTTTCAGGACAGACAAACAAGGGATACCACGCATGCACGCACTGTTTAGATGAGACCGAAAGTATATATTTGGATAAATGTAAGAAGAATGTGTACCTGGGACATCGTTGATTTCTTCCGACCAAGCATGCCTTAAGAAAGAAAGGCAAGCATTTCAAAGGTGAGGCAGATCACCGGAAGAAGCCTATCCTCCGTACTGGTGATGATATACTTGATATGGTCATGGATTTACAAGTAATCTTTGGAAAGGGTCCTGGCGGACAATCTGTTCCGAATGACGCTGACGGACACGCACCCATGTGGAAGTAGAAATCCATATTTTGGGACCTACCCTATTGGAAAGACCTAGAGGTCCGCTCTGCAATCGACGTGATGCACGTGACGAAGAATCTTTGCGTGAACCTGCTAGGCTTCTTGGGCGTGTATGGGAAGACCAAAGATACACCGGAGGCACGGGAGGACCAGCAACGTATGAACGAAAAAGACGGCATGCATCCAAAGCAGTATCAAGTTCCTGTCAGCTACGCTCTTACCAAAGCAGAGAAGGAAATCTTTTTTGAATGCCTGCTCAGTATCAAGGTCCCGTCTGGCTTCTCGTCGGATATAAAGGGAATAATAAATATGGCAGAAAAAAAATTCCAGAACCTAAAGTCTCATGACTGCCACGTGATTATGACGCAACTGTTTCCGGTTGCATTGAGGGGGCTTCTACCAGAAAATGTTCGATTAGCCATTGTGAAGCTATGTGCATTCCTCAATGCAATTTCTCAGAAGGTAATCGATCCAGAAATCCTACCAAGGTTACAGAATGATTTGGTCCAATGTCTTGTCAGTTTCGAGTTGGTGTTCCCACCATCCTTCTTCAATATTATGACGCACGTCCTAGTTCACCTAGTCGACAAGATTGCAATTCTGGGTCCTGTATTTCTACACAATATGTTCCCTTTGAGAGGTTCATGGGAGTCTTAAAGAAATATGTTCGTAACCGTGCTAGGCCAGAAGGAAGCATCTCCACGGGCCATCAAACAGAGGAGGTCATTGAGTTTTGTGTTGACTTTATTCCTGACCTTAAGCCGATTGGTGTTCCTGAATCGCGGCATGAGGGGAGACTGGGTGGAAAAGGCACGCTAGGACCGAACTCAATAATATGTAGGGACGGGCATTCTTGGGCGCAAACACACTACACAGTTCTACAGAATTCTACCTTGGTGGTCCCGTATATCAATGAACACAAGAATATTCTACGCTCCAAACACCCGGAGCAGTCTGACGACTGGATTACACGTGAACACATGGGGACTTTCGGCGGTTGGTTGCAAACACATCTCATGGGTAACACCACTGTTGGAGATGAGCTGTACTTGTTGGCCAGGACACCATCTTTGACTGTATTGACTTTCCAAGGGTACGAGATAAATGGGAATACATTTTACACGATCGCCCAAGATAAAAAGAGCACCAACCAAAACAGTGGTGTCCGCTTTGATGCAACAAACACCAATAGGGCAAAGGACACATATTATGGTTACATAGAGGACATATGGGAACTTGACTATGGACGTGATTTTAAGGTCCCTTTGTTTCGGTGCAAATGGGTCAATCTGTCAGGAGGCGGTGTACAGGTAGACCCGCAGTACGGAATGACAACAGTGGATCTCAACAATCTTGGGTACACAGACGAACCATTCGTCCTAGCCAATGATGTGGCGCAGGTTTTCTATGTGAAGGACATGTCTACCAAACCGAGAAAAAGAAAAGATAAGGAAGCGAATACATCATACGATGAGCCAAAGCGCCACATAGTTCTTTCAGGAAAAAGAAACATCATGGGAGTGGAGGACAAGACAGACATGTCAGAAGATTATGAAAAGTTTCATGAAATTTCTCCCTTCAGAGTGAAGACTGACCCAGGCATCCTGTTAAATGATGAAGATTATGCATGGTTACGGCGCAATAAGCAAGGGACACACGCGAAGAAATAGTTTTATACCCCAATATCCCACTCTGGGATGTGACCGGCTTCACCGCCATCATTTTCTCTCTAGTGTGAGTTTCCGGACTTATAGCTGGAAAGTGCCACTTCGGACAAACCGGAGGGAATCTTTGTAAGAGCTAGTTAGGGCATTTTGGCATTTGAAACATGATTTTATAATAATTATTTATTAAGTTATGAAATTTCAATTATTCCTAACCTTTTAGTATTTTAATTATATAGAGGAGTTAATCAATGCAATTATGTCCAAACAAAATATGAATGTCTTCTGAGCACCGGTTGGTTGCTCAATATTTTCAAAAACATATTGACAAACCACCACCTGATGTGTCAAATAATAAAGTTATATAAAATTCTAATTATGATCAACTAAAACAAAACTATAATATTCTTCAATAGCATAAAAAATAAAATTGACATAACATATGCAAAAAATAACATAAAAAATAAAAAAACATAACATATGCAAAAAATTAAAATTGCCATAACATAAAAAATAAAAAGACATAACATATGCAAAAAATTAAAATTGCCATAACATAAAAAATAAAAAGACATAACATGTGCCATATATTTTATAGTGGTTATGAAAGAATATTAAAATTGACATAACATATGCAAAAAAAAAACATAAAAAAAACATAACATATGCAAAAAATTAAAATTGCCATAACAAAAAAAATAAAAAAACATAACATGTGCCATATATTTTATAGTGGTTATGAAAGAATATTAAAATTGACATAACATATGCAAAAAATAACATAAAAAATACAAAAACATAACGTATGCAAAAAATTAAAATTGCCATAACATAAAAAATAAAAAGACATAACATATGCAAAAAATTAAAATTGCCATAACATAAAAAATAAAAAGACATAACATGTGCCATATATTTTATAGTGGTTATGAAAGAATATTAAAATTGACATAACATATGCAAAAAATAACATAAAAAATAAAAAAACATAACATATGCAAAAAATTAAAATTGCCATAACATAAAAAATAAAAAGACATAACATGTGCCATATATTTTATAGTGGTTATGAAAGAATATTAAAATTGACATAACATATGCAAAAAATAACATAAAAAATAAAAAAAACATAACATATGCAAAAAATAAAAAAATATCCGCCTACTAGCACCACGGCCTGCATACGACTAGAAACCCTACAATATATGGGCCAGGATGCAGGCCCGCGGGGCTAGTAGGCCCAACAGGGCACAGGGGTTAGGCATTAACTGCCTGCTGTAGAGAGGAGCTCGGGAGAGAGATCGCAGCCGCGTATATAAACCGGTGCGATCTCCTCTCGCTTGGCGAGGTGGGACTAAACTTTCACCACCCCACGGCTGTGCCACCCTTTAATCCCGGTTGGTGGCTCCAACCGGGACTAAAGGCCCCCCTTTAGTCCCGGTCCGAGCCACCAACCGGGACTAAAGGGTTTGGTTTCGCGCCCTTTCGCTGGTGAAATTCACCTTTAGTCCCGGTTGATGTCTCGGACCGGGACTAAAGGGGGGCCTTTAGTCCCGGTTGGAGCCACCAACCGGGACTAAAGGGTTGGGTATATAAGCAGCACTTGAGAGTTTTTCTCCCAATCTCTCCCCCGACGCCGAAGCCCTGCCCCGACGCCGCCAGGCTGCTGCGCCGGAGATCGCCGTCGCCTCCGAGCCGTCCCCCCCTCACCGACGCCCTCGCCGCGCCCTGCCCCGACGCCCTCGCCGCGCCCTGCCTCGACGTCGCCGTCGCCGAGCCCTGCCCCGACGCCGCCGTCGCCGAGCCCTGCCCCGATGTCGTCCCCCGCTCCCCTGCAACACACTGTGAGCCGCCGCGCCGTTCCCCTCCACCTCCTCCCCCCCCCCCCACAAATTTTTTTTCTGAATTTTCTGAATTTTTTGACAGTGCACATCAAGTGTATGATGAAATGCCAGAGGGCTCTAGGAATTTTAGGAATTTTTGAGAATTTTTGTGGTGAGGTGTTGATGCACAAAAGAAAGTCTGGCAAAGTTTCAGAATTTTTGGAGCAATTTAAATTGGGCTTTGACCATGGAGTTTGAATCTGGTCCAAATTTGAACTGAATGAAATTTGAAAAATTTGAACTATGGAACCAAATGTTTTTGGTGGAATGGGTTGTGGGTACTGTCAAATAGATGGAGTAATTTTTGTGGGTGCAAAAGAATTGGGGAGAATATAGCTCCTTTGCAAATCAAAGAACAAATTTTTTGCATTAGAGTTCATTTTATCTTTTTTGTATGTTTTAATGCAAGCATCTTTTGGGCAATCTTTGAACATGAAGTAGGAGCATTTTGATGTCATCTTGCTGGTACATTTTACTTCATGCCATGTTAGGACCTGTAGTGAGTGCTACAAGTTTGTAAACTTGCTATCTATTCATTTCTGCCATGCCATGCAAATATCACTAAGTCTGAAAATCTTTTAATACTTGTCAACTTGTCATGATGATTGCCATTGATCTATGGGTCATTTGAATTAGTTCAGTAAGCATGTTTTGCCATGTGTTACATGTACATTCATGTCATGCCATTTGTTGCCATGTAGAAATTCTGTAGCATGTTCAAATCTTGCTTTCAAATTGGTATCTAGCTATAATGGACAGATTTGCATTGCATATTGCTTTGATCACCATTTGAGTTCCGTGCATCCGTTTGCCATGATCTTTATAGGTCCATTTCAACTAAAATATTCCATTCTATGCAGTGGCATACTTGGGTTTGCCTAATTTTTTTTCACTCGGTGGAATTACATGTTGTGGTGTTGCATCTCCGTGGAGTTGGTCCCTGATCGTCCCTCCGCTGTTCGACAAAAGGTGTCCATTTGTCGTATGTTGAGTTTTGTTCATAGGATGATGGTTGGTTCATTTGTTGAGTTGTGTATTCATCTTGTGTATAAATCTTGTATTCATCTTGTATTCATTTTGTATTCATCTTGTGTATAAATCTTGTATTCATCTGGTACAAATATCGTCGTAACTTCGACATGAGAGGGGGGGGGGTCGTTAAAACATAACCCCGATAACTTTGATTTTGAGGCATATGAAAACCTGATTTGCACGTCGGACAGGCATGAGAGAGGCGGTCCGCAAATATCCTCTCCCGAAAGATAGGACGACTCATCAGATATGATTCTAGATAATGTCCAATGCCTCATATCGCGAACATAGTTATATTGGATAATTGATCTCCATATAAATGAAGCATAAAAGTTTAGCAATCACTTACAAATTTTCATGTTGTTCATTGACTTCGACATGAGGGGGGGGGGGGGTCGTTAAAACATAACTCCGATAATTTCGGTATAACTTCGACATGAGGGGGGAGGGGGTCGTTAAAACATAACCCCGATAATCCACAAATCCATTGCTCATATGCATATGATTCCTTGTTGTGATTAGGTCTATGTTTGCCACTAATCCATATCTCATGGTTGTATATTGCCATGTTGTAATATTTGCAGAAACTATGGAACACGACAGAGACTTAGAAAAAGAAGAGATGTTGGGGGATATAATCCGCGACGGAGGTGATGATAGCCCCTCACAGTTTCTCAATGACTCCGATGGTCGAATGGAGGAGGGAAGAGAAGATGACGGCTCCGGTGATCGAATGGAGGAGGGAGAAGATGACGGCTCCGCCGGTGTTGGAGCCTTAACTGTTGCAAAGTCCGACGAGGTATATATATTAATTAAGCCTCTGCTGACTAGATGCATTAATTGTTTTGTATGTACATATATTAACGCTTCTTTCTTCTTTTAGCCCTCCGGATCGTCGAGCCAAACTTCTATAAGGAGACGAGGCCCGAAGAAAAGGTTGGACGAGAATGAAAGGTTCACGATCGAACAAGTCGATCCAGATGGCAAACCGACTGTTCCCAAACGGACCCAAGACCGATTTATACATCAGTGCGGAGTTGTTGTTAGGGATAGTGTCTCGATCAGCATCCAAGAATGGAATAAGAAGAAGGACGATGGAGTTTCTTATGTCGACGATAGATGCAAAGATGAGCTTTGGAACTCGCTCATGATAAATTTCAGCCTACCGCCAGAGGAGGATCCAAATAACCCAGTTATACAGCGAAAAGTCAAAAAATGGGCTCTTAAGAAGATGGCAGAACAATTCAAGAACTGGAAGAAAAGATTGAATGAACAGTTTGTCGAGAAAGACGAGACTCCAGAATTCACCGGTCAATATGCGAAGATAAAAGATCACTGGCCCGCATTTGTGGCGTACAAGAAATCGGAGAAAGCTAAGAACAGGTTACAGACAAATAAGCTAAATGTTGCAAAGAAGCTGTATCACCATGTTACGGGGTCAGGTGGCTACAAGGTTGCCCGGCCTACGTGGGACAAAGCTGAAAACGACCTGCTTGCTAAAGGGATCCAACCAGTGACATTGAACTGGCCCGAACGGGCAAGGACTTGGTTCTTCGGGCATGGGGGAACTTTGGACCCAGAAACAGGGAAGTGTGTTTACACGAAAGAACAACTTCAAACACCCATCATAAAGATTCAGGAAGCAATCAAAGACGTGCAGGAAGGGAGGTTCCATCCCGACAGAGAGAAGGACGTGCTGTCACACGCCCTCAGGAATCCTGAACACCCTGGACCAACATGAGGCACATCAGGCTCCATTCCGTGGGTGCATGGGTTTCCCGACAGCACTGGTTATAGAAGCCGAGGGAGAAAGAAGAAAGAGGAAGCCGACCGGATGCAGAATGTAGAACAAAGATCAGCGTTGCAGGAGAAGAAACTAGAGGAACTTACCAGTCAGCGAGCTACCGGCGCACCATCTCAGCAGCACGAAGATCCTTCATTCGATACTGCCCACGAAGCTGCTACCCCACCATCTCAGCGGAAAAGCAGCGTGGCTTCCACGGAGCTCGTTCGGCCTGATATCACGGCTCCTCGCTACCCCGTGGATGATATCACGGAGAGGGAACATTGTGAGCTAATGGCGAAATGCATCAACCTAACCTTGAAGGTGGCGGTCGGCTATGTCTTACCTCCTAGACCTGATGCAACTTTCCATTGCAATCCGATTCCAGATGGCTTTGCTATTGTCGGGGTGGATGAAGTTATCACCCGATTCGAGGGGTTGGAGCTTGAGTACCCTACAGGTGAAGGGGAGACTCATCTGGTAGATGCCGTAAGGACTACCATTCTATGGAGAAAGGAATACATTGTGCTTCTACAATGGACGCCGCGCCAGCAGACTCAGCCGGAGGAGGCCCCTCAGCAGACTCCTCACAGTCCAGCTCTATCTCTGCTGCCTCAGTCGTCTCCGCCGCGTCACAACACTCCACCGCCTCAGCTGTCTCCGCCGCGTCAGCGGACTCCGCCAGAGGAGGCCACTCAGCAAAATCCTCCGCCGCCTCAGCTGTCTCCGCCGCCTCAGCGGACTCCGCCTCCTCCGCCGCGTCAGCTGACTTCGCCTCCTCAGCAACGGCGGAAGAGACCCGCCGCCGCTCCGGCGGCTAGCAGTACAACAACGAAGAAATCCAGAGCAGGTCCAAGCGTCAAGAAGGCTCCTGCCAAGTTACCATACGACATGACTGAGGAGGAAACCAACGAGTTCGTGGCCGCCGATGTGAAACGCCAGCTTGGACCGAAACGTCCAGATCCAAAGGAGAAAATAGATTTGGTAAAAGCGAAGCGCTGTCTGGATGCCCTTAAGCGACCACCACCGCCTCCGCCGCTATCACACTATGACCGCTGTATTATAAAGACATTTAATGAAGTGAAAATGTCGGGAAGTAGCAGAAGTAGCAGTGCTGCAAGAAGTGGGAAAACAATTCCCCAGCTCGGCGAACAGGAAAAACAATCGTGCCCCCCGCTCAAAGTGTTTCCCGATATCGCTAATGATCCGGGGGTAGCGGCCGCTCATCCTGATTACACTCTTGGTGATTACTTAGGCGATGAGGTACGGTTCGAAATGGCTGAGGTAGCCTTTAGATACGAGCACGGGAAGCCTCTCGTCAGACCTGAGCAGCTCCCGCGTCTATCAACGATGATGCGAACATTGCATGACTGGTACTTGAAAGCCTGCAAGGAAGGGACCAACAGTATCTTAGTGGGAATTAAAGATGAGCACTACTTCAATGGAGATGAGGCGTTGTACATTGAATTTGAAGAATTATTTCAGTTATACAATCAAGACGCCCTCGACAAAACTATCGTCAGTTGCTATTGTCTGTAAGTATTTTTTCTGTAATTAAGTCTCTAGCTCAGCTCGTTCATTGCATGTATAATTATCCTCACACTATATTATACAGATTGAAGATCCGCGAATGCAGAGGAAAAATCTATGACATTGGGTTCATTAACCCAAATACCGTAAATGAATATACGATACAAAAAAACCCCGATGAAACAGAGAAAAACTTGCTAAAGGCGTTACTTGGACAACAAAACAAAAGGGAAATACTATTTTCTTACAACTTCAAGTGAGTGTTACTATCTTGTGCAAATTCTGTTTCGCTTACTCGAGTTTAAGTGTAATTGATGAGTTATGCGTGCGCAGGTTCCACTATATTCTGCTAGCCATTTAGCTTGACGCGGGACTAGTAGTTGTCTTGGACTCGAGACGTAAAGACGCTAAGGAGTGGGCGGACATGAGTCAAATGCTCCAGAAGTAAGTTCAATCATTATCGCACCATATCGGCAACTTTCGTTCATTTTCTGATATCAAGTAATCATTTTCTTTGCCGGGCAGGGTTTGGAAAAAGTTCACCAACCAGGTTAGGGGTGAATGGAAAAAGGAGCTGCGATTTTCACACCCCAAAGTAAGTACTACTAGCTAGTTCCGCGCATCTCTCATTGATTCTAGTTTCAATACCATTATCATGCTTGATTATCATTTTGATTGAACTCTATTCTCGTAAAGTTCTTGTGGCAGGAACCCGGGAATAATTTATGTGGATACTACGTTTGCGAGTACATTCGCCACCACACCTCTGAGCGGGGCAGATCTCAAGAACAATTTGAAGTACGTAAACAATATTCACATTTTTATTTTATTACCATCAATTATGTTGAGTTTCATTCATATATATATATATATATATATATATATATATATATATATATATATATATATATATATATATATATATATATATATATTGACCCCCTTTTTTAAATTAGATCTCGCGGAAGCGGGACGAACTCCTACCAACTGATCGCATACGAGCAATTCAAGAGGAATTGGCGGGATTCTTTGTTGACCATGTCATACCTACAGACGGAGAATACCATCGGGATTGGCAATGCGATTTTGGTAATTAGATATTAGGGATCGTAAGAGATGTTATATTGTATATATGCATGAACGTGTACTATATGTAGTAGCGTCGAATAGATATACGAAAACTTGTTCGACCAAGCACGGAGAAAGAGAGGTCACTTCTCTCTATATATTGATCATGACGATGTTGTCTAATGGTTCCTTCATTGCTATATGTAGTAGCTAGCGTCGAGTTGAATGAAAAGCATAAAATAAAAATGAAAACCCTAAATGTAAAGGAATTGAATGGTAAACACAAAAAGAAAAGGGGAAACACAATATGAAACCCCTAAACCCTCCAAAACCCCTCCTTTCAAAAAAAAAAACCCCCAGCGCCTGGCAGTGCTGACGCGTGGCTGCCTTCTAGTCCCGGTTGGTATTACCAACCGGGACTAGAGGTCCTCCTGCCTGGGCGCCCACAGCGGCCACGTGGAGCTCCTTTAGTCCCGGTTCGTAACCCAACCGGGACTAAAAGTGGGGGCCTTTAGTCCCGGTTGCAGAACCGGGACTAAAGGCCCTCTGGAACCGGGACTGATGCCCTGTTTTCTACTAGTGAAAGATAACAAAGGAAAAACAGATGTAGTTTTCTTTTATGATATTCTGAGAAGACCACTGAGAGCAAGATAACAACAAGCACAAATATGTTGATCACAGTTGCTCAAGAAAACGTCAATTGCGGAAGGTGCCTTCTTAAAAGTTATTAGGCTCATCCAACGAACAAGCCAACTCTTAGTGTTAGTAAGAGATGTGGCCTTGATTGGGAGTAACTTATATTAGTTGCACGTTCACAAAAAAACACTTCCTACTAAACAAGGACAAGAACATTCATGGACTTCTCTAAGGAAGTTCTAACACAATTATTTTAATACTAACAAGTTGAGACAACTATTTAAGTGTATGAAAGCTAGTACTAATTACAAAGTACATAAACTTATGAAAGTTATGAGAAAATCGTTCTCGACAACTATTTATTGCATCCCTATTTGGAGCAATTAGCAGGACTCCCAAGAAAATGAAGCTTCAAATTTCCACTTGATAAAAAAGAGGTGGTGAGCACAAAATGCTAGCAGGATGAAAGAGGACGTTGAGCTCATCATCGCGTCAATTGCCATCATGTTCCAGGCTACGAGGTACCTCCAATCAAATCGAGGTCCTAGAGAAGATGGGAGAAGGGATGCATTTGTGGTGGTGATGTGGAGGTGGAGAGGCTTGGGTAAGTTAGGGTTGAGGTGTATGATGGTTAGTTGGACTCGACGTAAACTGTAGAGCGCAGGGCCACTTTCTGTAGTCACACCACACCTCGCCAGACAATCGCTAGGGGGAATTTGGGGCGAACATCATCCAAAGCTGGAAGCACCAATAGGGGAAATAGATGAGTTTGGGTATTTGCCTCTTTGTTATTAAAGACATATATCTTCTAGTAAAGTGTGGAAAAGTGGTGTTTAACTATAGTGAAAAACAATATAAAGTGCTATTATGACAATTAATTATTGTATTTCAAATTATTTGAAGTTACAGCTTTGTCCTAAACGAACTTCTATAATTTTTGCTGAATCTATGTAAGAAACTATAATATCCACAACAACAACTACTACAAAGCATAAAAATATATTTTATGACAAATCTAACTAAACTAGTGTTGCACATATTGATATATTTCATATAGACAAGGTCAACCTCAAAGAAGTTTGGCATGTAGAAAAGCTAAAACTTCAATTAATTTGCAATGAATGGAGTACTTGTCGAACTATTGAAAATTTGGCATACAATATCATCACATATATTTCGAATAGATACTTAAAAATCATACATATGACTTTATGTCTAAATATATTTTATAATGGGACTTCAGGTGACATGTACAATAGTCCCTTCACATTCTACAAATAATTTAGTTTGGATGGGATTGAACGAAAATGGAACCTGCAAACATTAAAGAAAATGTGTGAACCACAAATTATATGCGGTTGAAACTTTATTTGCCTCTATTATTGGGCAATGTTTACTTTTTTTATTGAACATTAGCCTAGTTTCAAGCATAAATGGTGTGAGTACTATTTATTTTACAAACAAAAGAAGTCACTACGAATTTTGATAGGTAAATGTCAGTATAAATTGAAGACCTATGACACCATGTTGTGTGAAAGAATAAAGTAACAATATGGTGATACAAACAGTGGGTCAGATGATAGATCAATGCAACCGATAAGAAGTGGAAACTACTCCACTTAACTTTAACTGAGTAAACCCGGGGTTTTTTAACTTGGTAGCTAAGTTTACTTTACTCTATCTACTCATAAATGGTCAAATCAACACCTTAACTTGGTATTTGTTTTCACATTGGTCCAAGTTTCAACTCATTGCAGAAAAATTGCCACTGTGGCATGCTAACTTGGGCTGAGCTATGCATGGAGCACGTGAGGGTGGCTCAGGCCCAACCACGTCCTATCTTTTGTGAAATGCCCTTTGAGTTTTTGCAAATCTCTTTGATGAGCCTTTGTGTTCTCTGTCACACCCGCGAGTTTTGTGGTACAGAGGATGGCAATCACACCGTATGTGTTAGACATATCTAATGATGACCGGTGATGGAACGTTGCACTCCTTCTGACTATATTGTTGCTACTCATTTCATATTATAGCTTACAGATTTAGGTAGTCTTTTACAAAAGTATGATATGATGGATTTTGGCCTATACATGATTTTTATACAAGGAACATTATGGTTGCTTAGCCATTTTTATTCTCTTTAGTGTCGATGAGACCTAAGGAGGCAAATGCAACAGCTTTTATTAATATGTGGCCACTTACAGAAACATAACAAGCATCCATTGCAAGGTTGTTGTGGCACATGGGTCCCTATTTAAGCACGAGAAGGGGCATCGAGGAGGATCATAACTCGCAAAGAAATTGTTGTGAGCACCATAGGGTGAGTAAGGAGTAGAGCTCAGCGTTGCTAGGCTCACATCAACATACACTGATACACAACATACATAATGGATACGAGTTTTGCACTTAGGCCGAACTGTTTTTGCGGTGCTGTTGAAGCCCAAATACAGTACATTCTAGGACTTGGAAGCATCAGGATTTGTGACCCTGCTGCCCTAAATTATTTATACACAGAGTAGCAACAACATGATGGTCAGACGGACATAAACTATTATTCAAGGATTCATCATGGTACTCGTGAACCGGGTCAGACTAGGACTAATTATCTCCACCTTGGAATAACTTTGAAGTTCAGCAACACTCAGTTTTTATTTTCTTAAGACGGGTTTCCAAGTAGCTGACAAAATACTCAAAGTTATATGTTGGTCAGATTAGTAGATATGTTGGAAGTGCGAGTGCAGTTTTAGACTGTATTTACTAGATATCTTTTTAGATAAAAAGGTAGAAGTCACTGTGTACCTTGTATATTACAAAAGTAGAGGCCACTGTGTGCCTTACTGAATTGTTCAAGGAGCGAGGCAGCATGAAGCAGACCTTATCCATTATACAAGACAAATCAAAGGCCAAAGCCAAACAAAGAGGAGGCAGGAAAAGAACAGTGAATAATTGCTGCAGTGAGTGCTGTTACATAAAAGGACTATGCGGCCGTAAGAAAAACGGCCTCATCCTTTGTGCAAGAGCTCAGTGCGTAACTTTAGCAGGTCCGTAGTGTGACGAGGGAAGTTTTTCTTAAGTGTCGTCTGCATATTGCAGCACCAGAAAGCATATTGCAGCACCAGAAAGAAGCCCTTTGTTATTGATGGGGTTAGCAAGACGACCATGATTAGATGCGTTGTCGCACATCCTCTGGAGAATACTGGCAACAAGAATGAAAAGGTATGGTGTTAACTGATCCCCTTGTTAAACTCCACATTCGAAAGGAATTGATCCCCATTAAGAAGAGCCTGAGCTTTGGCCAATTTGCAGGATAGCCTTATTCCATTGTACCCGTTTTGTCACCAACGACCCTGTGTTGGGCTTGTAGCAGGTATTCTGAATGCAATCCCAACAGACATTGTCAATTTTTTTTTGGAAGTTCAATTTTATTATGAATTTATGATCATGGGTAGCCGCCGCTTTTGCGCACACTGAACAAGCTCCGAGGACAAGGCCAAATTTTCCACAATAGCCTTCCCTCAAATGAACGCTGACTGCATGCTATGAACAAGATGTGCAGTGCCCCCGCAAAAAAAAAAAAATTAATAAAAAAATATGTGCAGTGAATTGCTGCACCCAGAACCTTAGTCAGCAGTTTAAGGAGACTATGGACCAAAAAGACTGGGCGATAATGCTTGGTTTCCAAGGGGACCTCAACTTTCGGTAGCAGAGAGATGCGTGCCAAATTGATGCATAGATTGACCTTATGCTCGAAGAAACCAGCCGCAATTCTAGCCAAATATCAGAAAAGGCGAAGCACCATCTATCCCAGTCTATGCATGCAAATCTATTGATACTAGCGAAGTGTTGCTGGCTCAAAATTGCACCGAAAGAACTAGTACATTATAAGGGCATCTTCGACGCTGACCCTCAAACCGAATACCGTATCCGTCCGCGGACCGATCGCGACCAGCCCACGGACACTAATATGGGAGCAGGCCATCCAACTGTAGCCCCTAAATGTCCGCCCAGGTACGGTCAATTTGAAATTCAAATCTGCCCGGTCACATAGCGCACGTCCGATTACATCAGGCCCAATCACAACCAAAAAGAGGCAAGTATGCATATTTTTTACATGCCTGATCACGAAAAAATATCAGTCTGGCAGTCCGTGCAAAAAATCTGCCCTGCCGGACCGGCAATCGAAGCCTCCACGCTCACTCTGTCGTCGCCGTCGTCTCGGCTGCCTCCATCTTTGCCGCCTCCTTCTCCGCCCTCTCTAGCTGATCCTTCGTGCGCTTCAAAATCTTAATACGGATGGCTTGCACAATCATACATGCGTTGTCATCCAAATCCTTCATCTTCAAGGTCAACATTTTCGCGTCCTCCGAAGCGGCTGCGATCTCAACCTTCTTCTCTTCGAGTTTTATCTTCTTCTCGGTCGCCACCATCAACATGTTAAACCTCTCGGCCTTGCATGCCTCCTTGACAATGGATCGTTTGACGTATGCCTCCTTTTTCTTCGCTAAGATGTCCTCGAACCTTTCCGTCATCTTGGCAGCCGCCCCTTCTCGCTTCGCCCTCTCCTCCTCCCACTTCTTTCCTCGGAACCCTCTTCTAACCTTCTTGGGCGGCTCTTTTGTTGGGTCAGTTGGATCACCGATTTCTTCCTCGGTGCAATGTCCGACGGTCTTGGCAATGAATAGATTTCACTTGGGTTGTCCATTCAACTTCAACCAACAATGCATGACGGTGAAGTTCTTCTTCTCCAACTTTAAGAACACATTGAACCCACGGGAAGGCTACAAAATAATACATTGTCAAATGATTAAATGACCAACACAATAATGCATATACGGCCAAAAAGTTGCATATCCAACCAATTGATCAACACAACAATGCATATCCGGCCAACAAATTGCATCACAACAATGCATATCCATCCAATTGATCAACACAACAATGCATATCCGGCTTAATGATCAACACATATTAACAACTTGCTCGGAGATTTGCGCACCACTAGGCCACCGTGCAATGAGTTGCCTCAAGTGGCTGCAATACTTGGACACGGCCTCTTGGATGATGTATCATCGATGGTTGAGAGAGACTTTGCCTCACGGTTGCGGATGAGCCCATCAGAGTACGGCTCGAAATGCTTGTGTTCATGGGATCAAGGGTGAATGTTAGCCCGTTGAGCCCTATTGCTCCGTGCCATGGATTAGATCAATGCTAGTGACCAACCACGCATCGCACAAGAACTCGTCCTTCCGCATGTTGACGCTTTCTCCTCTACCCTTCTTCTTTGGAACATCAGCAAATTCATCCAGATCATCATCGTCGCTGTCCTCCTTATGCTCCTGCTGTCTGGTGGCCCAATCCGGCTGTTGTGGGTACGTGTCGGGCTGGGTGTACATGCCCGACTGCGTGGACTCCGAGTCATCCACCTGCCCGTCCTCGTAGCAACCTCCGCCTTCGTCACAGATTATCTCAAACATCTCCCAGTCCACGTCGTCATACGACGCCTCGCCCGCTTTTGGCATACCGGCGAATAGCGTGCGGGCACCCAGCTGCTCCACGTTCGGCATTCGCACCCGGACAAGATGCGGCGATGCCGACTCCTAGAAAATTAGCGGCACCGCGTTGACGTAAACGCCGTAAGACACGTGCCCGGAGGTGGATGCCGGGGACTGCCTACCAAGTTGTTTGGCGGCGTAGAAGTAGGGAGCCTTGTAATGCTCCGGCCAGGGCGGCGTTTGCGTGGACGGCGACTGCAGCATCGCCTCACGTCCCAGACTCCGCCTTGCATCACGTCCGCTACCTGCATGTCCACCGCCACGACCACCACCTCCGCCTCCCCTGGCCTTCTGCTTCTTGAGGGGCGCCGCCTTTGCGGTCTTCCCTTTGATGCGGAGGTTTTGCCGTGTCTCCGAGTTGATCTTCTGGGTGAGCATGACCGCCGGATCCTCCACCACCGCCGTCTCCGGCAACTTGTCGTATGGTTCCATGCGTCGGCGGCCGCGAAAAAGGGCGGGAATTGGGTGGAGAGCGTGGCGGGATGGAAGAGGAGAGTGTTAAGAAAGGAGGATTTTGCCGCAGAAACAGTGCGGCAGGCTACAAAAGTGTGGGCTCCGCCTTAATTTTGGGAAGGCCTGGGGTGTCGGAGTACTACATGGCTTGTGTCCAGATTCCCGCAATGCTCCTCCTGGTTTGGTTCCGGTTTGCGGGGAACCGATGATCCGGACTGCTCCGCGGACCAATAGGGGATGTCGTTGGATGGCTTGCAGGGTCCAGACAACTGGGTCCGGATGGATGCGGGCGGTTTGAGGGTCGGCGTTGGAGATGTCCTAACTCTCTTACGAGCAAACAATGCTATTAATCTGTAATCGAGAAATTGAGGCTCTTACGCAACAAGCTCCCAAGTTGTTGTTAGCACCAAAAATATGAATCAGACTGAACTTTACACAAAGCCTAATTCATACGTAGTGATAACATTCCAGTTTGATCCGAGGTAAATAAATGTGAGGTGTGGATAAGTTGCATCAAAGCTAAAGAAACAATGTTGAAGATAACAAGTCTTGTACGACAGCCAGTGTTGAGTAAGATCTGACCGGCATCATCGACAACCAATTGATTCACTAGCCCTGCAACTGTCCAAGCCGTATCGACTGCTCGCTTGTCCATCCTCGACCACCATCAATTGTAACTAGCTCCTGCTTGCGCCATATGGTCATCGTCTCTGACACCGTCAAGTTGAAGATATGAATAGTACTGCAATGAAATGTGAAATACCGGTACATACATTGTAAAAATATGCATCCTATGAAACCAAGGAATTGTTCAACAAATACTAGATATCAAGTGCAACGTCCACTGCGCCAAAACAGCAGCACATGGATATAAAAGATAGGAAAGATAACAAAGAAAAAATAGTTGTTTCTTTTATGTTCTGAGAAGCCCAATGACTACAAGGTAACCAACACATATACGTCAATTGCTATTTCTCAAAAATAAAATAAAATAAAATGATCGCAGAAGCTGTCGTTTTAAAACTTATTGGCTTCATCCACCGAACAAGCCAACTAGTCAGACATTCACACAAAAGTACTTCCTACTAAGATAAAAACAATTCATGGATTCTCTAAGGAAGTTCAAATGTAATTATTTTTAATACTAACAAGCTGAGACAACTATGTTAATGTAACCTCGCACGAAAAACTATGTTAGTGTAAAACTTATTTGTAAAGGCAAGTACTACACAGTACTTACTACTTAGGACATATATAAAACCTATATGAAATTCATTTTCGGCACCTACTTATTACAGCAGTACTCCCAAGAAAATAAAGCTTGAAAACTTTCGTCTTTATGTTAGAAAACATATGTAGACAACAAATATGCATCACATTGACATGGCAATAAAAAAAGAGGTAGTGGTAGGGTTAAGCCGGACCAGCAGCCCCTTATCTCTTCTTTTCTTAGAAGGCTTGACTTGGTCCAATAAAGGGGCTGCAAGGTCTTCTGTTTGTAACCATAAATCTTTGAAGTAAGTATATTGGATTGGAGTAGGAGCTTCTCCCAAAGTCTTCCAGTTAAAAAAAGAAGATATATACATATTCTACCAAATTTCAACACCACACCACAATCTTCACAAGATACATGTTCACTTACTGATCTCCGGTCCATATCCATACACACAGTGCTCTCTAAAGCTGACCAACAAATAACTTGCGACCTAACAGGGTTTAATATATTAAGATTCAAGACAAGAGGATTCCCATACAAAAATACTACTAAGTCGTAAAAACAAAGTGCAACGGTCATTTATGAAAATCTGCGAAAATTAAAGGAAGATGTGAAAATTTGGCAAACCGGATACTGATCATTTGCATACTCTCTTTGTTCAGAAATATAAATATATTTTAGTTTTACAAGTTCAAAAATGTAATGCTTATTTTGACTCATGTGCTCACAATCTTGTGAAAAACAACATGTTGGCAAATGTGTCAATTCCACACCCAACTGTTAGCAACAGACAGGATTAAATTTAACAGAGCAAGGGCCACGCAATTGTTGTGTGACACAGATAGCTTAAGCGTCATGCATGTTTACTATTTATGTTGTTCTTGGAGATCCCCCAGAAATAGCAGGAAAAGTGGCAAACGTTCTAGCGAAATGGGAGATAAAGGAAGCATCGTCCTTCCTCTCCATGCATGGCAATTCCATTGATGCTACTCAAGTGGCACTAGCTTAAGATTGCATCCAAAAAACATAATTATTAGTACTCTCTTACAGATTGATAGAAGACAGTAGCAGCAGAACTGCGTGTTGCTGAAAGATATGCATCCCACATTTGATAAGCATTACAAAAATTTAGTATGATGTGGTGCTGCAACTAACTGAACCAGAAATTTCCTAATTCATAATGGAGAAACAGAGATTTCATGAACACACTGCCAACCAAGGATGAACCATTGAGCAAGCTACCAAATTGCAGACCTGGTTCCATGGAAAACAGCAGATACCAAAGAATACATAAGTACGAACTTCACCCCAATTTTTCCATTCATATATAATGTAATAAAAACGCAATAACATTTCAGTTTGATCCCATTAAGGATGAGCTGTGAGTTGCATCAAAGCTAAACAAACTGGGATTGAAATATTGAACATTGCAGGTCTTGTATAACTGGAAATTGGCTAGATAGTTAAGAGACATGAGCAACACAAAGATAGTGCAAACTATGGCCATGTCAAATACCTGGCAACAATGTGACAACATAAAATTGATGCCATTAGTTTTGTACTAAAATAACACTTACTCATGAATTCATAATTGTGACTTAGTATCGCGGTAACCGGTGGACTCAAGGCTTTCCTCATATGGTGCCACAACTCTTCTGGCCATGGTGTGGTGAGTAAGTATGCCGTCGCCGGCCAGGAGGTCCTCAACATCTATGGTCGCAGGTCTGTACATGAAAAGCTGGTGGGATTCCAAACTTTCTCTTTCGATCCAATCAGGATCCGGTCTGAGCAGCAGGCGTCTGCCATCATCAACACTGCCAAGCGGGACAACCGAACAGGAGAGCATCAACTGAGTGTCTGCCAGCGGTGGCATATCCAGGTCAATGTGGCAATGGAGATCCCAAGCGCCCGCCTGGTGGTCACGCAGCACCCAGATATCATACGAGCGCTTGAACTCATCAGAATTGTTGAAGACACAGAGACGCCCGTCAAGCTCCCTTATCTTGCAGGGGTACATTTTGACGGGCGGTGGCGGCAAGATCCCGAACTCCTCGTCGCTGATCGAGAAGGACATGATGATCCTCCCGAAGTTGAACTTCTTGTCCGGCTCCGCGACCCAGTGCAGGTGGCCCTGTGCAAATATGCTCTGGTCGCTGCAGAAATTCGTTGCAAAGCCGGGCGGCAGCGTCCTGTCGGCTGCACCGGCTGGGGGGCGCCATTGTCCCGTGGAGTTGAGTACATACACCTCACACGCTGGGGGGAGGTCCCCGCGGCAGTAGACACGCACCACCTTGTGCTTGTGGATGCGTGTGTCGTAGCCGATCCCCAAGTTGTCATGGTGGTGCGGCCACACACCGAACGCCTCCTCGCCCTTGGGGAGCGCCGTGATCTGGCCGGTGGAGGGGTTCCACACGTACCTTGTAGGTAGAGTACAGACGGTCGTCGAGGCAGATACTGGTGGGCCTATCAGACTCCAGGACGACGAGGCCGCGGCACTGGCCGGTGACGGCGACGACGCGGCGGAGGCGGTCGTCGCGGAGGGCGGCCGCGAGGGGCCGGCCGGGCGACCAGGCGTGCACCGCGGTGTCTCTCAAAAAGTACTCCGGGAGGATGAAGAGCCTGGGGGAGCCGCGGCGGTTGGCGAGGCGGAGGTGGCGGTCGACGAAGCCCTGGGAGGAGAGCGCGGCGGCCCAGGCGCGGGAGAGGCAGCGGCAGCGCAGCGCCGATTTGGCCGGCATCCGCGCGAAGATGTCCTCGATCAGCTCGTAGGGGAGGGAGGAGGACGGCTTTTCCGCCGCCTCCTTGGACGGAGAATCCATGGCGTGCGGCGGGCTTGACGAGAAGGGGCCGGTGGCCGGAGATCTGTTTTGCTCCAGGACGACGAGGGGCGGCGGCGGCGGCGTGATCTGTTTTGCCAAAGCAAGTGGTGTGAGCGCAAGCGGCCACTGGTGGGCTTTATGGACCTTGCGTCAAACTTAAATGGGCCTCGTGGAGCTGACGTTCTGGATCCCTAGAGAAAAAAAATACTCCATCCGATCGAAATTAATTCCTGCGACAATTAATTTGGATCGGAGGGAGTAGAAGAAATACACCGGCAGTTGGCCCCTGCCCGTCCCCATGTTTTTGTGTGATCTCGGACATTAAGGAGGTACTGGCGATGTTCTCAAGCCACATGTTTTCCTTCCGTTAGGCGGGAAAGCAACGCATTGGCTCATGAATTAGCTGCAGAGGCAAGACAGAAGGGTGACCTGCAAATCATTGCTGGAGTACCGGACAGGCTGCGAGACATGATGCTCATGGATTGTAATCAACCCTCTTGAGTAATTCTTTTACTCTTGATTCTCAAAAAAAAAAAAAATACACCGACAACATTTTTTCATGCCCCAGAAGTGAATAAAAAAAATAAAATATCATTTTTATGATGCCAGTAGCATAAAATTGTTTTACCTTCAAGTGTGAAGGGAACATTCTGTTTCTGTTATATTAAAGGCATGTGATGAAAACAATATACCTGAGTGCAATTGGTAGTTGATTGTGTCATTCTTATTTCTGGGATTTTTTTAATTCAACATTTGCTAAATTCAGAGTGTGCACATCGGAGAAGGAAAATAAGTGAAAGAATTTAGGGTGAGATTTGGTGAAGGATGACTAATTTTCTTTGTCTTACATGTGGACACTATGGTGCTCCGATATTGATTCCATGATCCGTTGTTGGTACAATCTTGATGTTTGATCTCCTTGCCAGTTGCTCATGTCCTACTTAGGGCCGCGTTGTATACAATTTAGATATGGGATATTCAACCTTCTATGCGTTTTTCATCTCTACTCCATAGACAGTTGTAATTTCTGGGATGAATCCAGGAGCGGTACTTGTCAACACAGTGCATTCGTTTACAAAGTTTACTAGAGATATTTTGATTTCCAGTAATTGAATATTGATACATTTGTGTGGATTTGATTATGAACCTGTGAAGAAGAGTGCCTAATAGTGCTCCTTCGTCGGCGAGGTGTTGTGCATGGCACCGGCATGGGATGTGTCCTTGACGGTGATGGGATAACGATGACAGAGGCCACCATGGTCACGAGAATGATCAGGAGAGAACACATCAACAACAAATAGAGGGGTAGCCGCAACAATCTCGCTGAGAAAACTCAGTAGCACATGTTCCCGACTCTTCACATTTCCTAACATACACACACCCACTAAAATTTTACTATCATTTATGACACAGTTGTACTATTACTGTCTCCAGAGCAGATTTAACAATGTTATATAGATCAGCTGAGCAAAGCCACTACCGCTGCATATTCGCCAGTGATGATCCATCATCCCGGGAAACAAACACAAACGTGAAAAAGCACGCATGGTCTGAACTTTAAACACATAATTAGAGATTCAACATGCCAAGTGTTGAAATTGATACTTTTATAAGTTGACACAAGGGATAGAAGCAAGGACAGTGATTTCGTAAAAATCAGAGGTGGGTCAAATTTGGTGGGAGAGCACACATCAAAATCTTGGCCTGACCGATGGAGGAGTGACGGACGCCACACATATATTAAGTAACTAGGCATAATCATGATTTGTGATCATTTTGTATAACCACGTTGATCAGGCATTATTTCACCCTATGAATGGGTTTAGATTCTGGTGCTCATATGGATTGAGGTGGTCAAATATAATTTCAGTGCCAATTCGACGCTCAATCTCCGTCCATCACAACATGTAACCAGGGTATATCAGTTTTATGTTTTTGATTAAAATCACATCTATTTTTTAGAATTTTTTCTTCTAAATGAGCTACTACTTTTATTTATACTAGAACAAATGTTAGGAGATGAAGAAAAAATTGTGTACACGAGAGTGACTCCAGCCCAGCCTAGCATTATCAGAGAGACTGACGCGTGGGGTTACTCTGCCATCATCAAGGTCGAACCAGATCACACTCTCTCGCTCGTTCCCCAATCCCTCGCCGCCGGCACCACCGCGCCGCCATGCTCCGCCTCCGGTGCTCCATCCTCACCCAGGTCCTCTCGTCCCCCTCAGCCTCTCCCTCCCCCCAGCTCCAGCTCTGGCGCCTCATCTCTGCCGCCGCGCCCGCCATCTCCCCGAGCACTAGCTTCGCCGTCGAGGAGTATCTCGTCGAGACCTGCGGCCTCACCCGAGCCCAGGCCCTCAAGGCCTCGGCGAAGCTCTCGCACCTCAAGTCCCCCTCCAAGCCTGACGCCGTCCTCGCCTTCCTCGCCGGCCTCGGCGTCTCCAGCGCCGATGTCGCCTCCGTCGTCGCCAAGGACCCGCGGTTCCTCTGCACCGGTGTGGGCAGAACCCTGGCCCCCGTCGTCTCCGGGCTCGCCAATCTGGGCCTGCCGCGTCCCGAGATCGCGCGTCTTGTCCCGCTCGTCGGCAAATGCTTCCGCTTTAGATCCATCGTCCCCAGGCTGGAGTACTACCTGCACCTCTTCGGCTCCTTCGACAACCTCCTCCGGGCGCTCAGGCGCAGCTCCTACTTTCTCGGTTACGACCACGAGAGGATGATCAAGCCCATTGTCGTGTTACTGCGGGAGTGCGGGCTAGATGATTGCGACATTGCCAAGGTGTGCATCGCTACACCGAGGTTGCTGACTACCAACCATGAGCGTATCCGAGAGATGGTGGCATGTGCTGATGGTCTCGGTGTGCCCCGTGGATCTGGGATGTTCAGGCATGCACTGAAGGCTGTTGCATGTATCCGTGAGGAGAATATTGCCGCCAAAGTGGACTGCTTGAAGAACACCTTCAGGTGGTCGGATGCTGAGGTGGGCATTGCTGTTTCTAAGGCTCCAGCAGTACTGCCGAGGTCCAAGGAATCGCTGCAGCGCAGGTCCGAGTTCCTGATCTCTGAGGTGGGGTTGGAACCGACATACCTGGCTCATCGGTCGACGTTGCTCACTTATAGCGTGGAGGTCCGGATGAGACCTCGGTACTACGTTGTAAAGTTTCTCAAGGAAAATGGGCTGCTCAAGCGCGCCCCAGAATACTATACTGTTTTCAAGATGGCTGAGAAGATTTTCGTGGAAAAGTTCATATGCCCTCACAAGGAAGCTGCACCGTACCTTGCTGAAGACTATGCCGCCGCTTGCAGAGAGGAAATGCCCGCTAGATTCATATTTACATGAATGAAGAAGAAGCTTTGAAAATTGGTAACTTGTGTATGGCGCAACATAATTTTCATTTAGTTTAGTAAGCTGGTAATTCCTGTTTCAGTGTTCTTTTCCTAACTGGATGCTTGTTGTCTGCTATTGATTCCTGAACCCCGATGAGTTCATCTCTCATTTGGTAGAGAAGAAAGCATTGCCGGCAATCTCTGAAGATGGGAAGTCCACGAATATATTTGTGTTTCTGACTTGTGCTTAAGATCATGGAAACTGGGTGTGTGGCTGGACTAATTTTCTATTGAAACAAGGACCCAGAGAATCAGAAAGAAAAAGAACTACCCTGCATTTTTTTTCTATTGAAAATAATAGTTTGATCTGCTTTCATGTCAGATTTTATCTAGCATGTTCTATTTTCATTTCATCGTCTTTTGTGTTCCATTATATGCCAGTACTAAACTTGCAATTTGATGTTTTAATATTTAGATTATGCTTAGAAAATATCTTTTTCTTTCTATTTCTTTTCCCGTATTCTTTAAAGATTGATTTGTTTGTTCCTAAATCCTGTAGTTGACCTTATTTTCGCTGGGAAACTCATGTATGTTTTGACAGAAAATGCACTGGAAGTATCACTGGGTAGTATATCTGGGCACTTTTTTTTGAACAGATATCTGGACACTTGATATCTCTGTATTCTCGAATGGTCTTTGCAGTTTTTCATGCAGTCCTAGTCTATCTTTCCATGAAAGAAGGTTCTCTATTTTGCCATGAATCTGACATGAGAGAGTTTCATTAGAAAAGAACTCATAAAATATCCCTTTGAATGACAGTTGCGGATCCTTATCTCATTTGGGACGAAGGTCACAATATGTTGATTACTGTGAGGATATGGTTTTGATTTAGTTTGTTGGTTGCTTGGTCTAGTTGTTGTAAGCTGGAGTATTTTGTTTCTTTTTGGAATATCTTTGCTTAACATCGTGATTAACTGTTTTGAAAGCAATTCATGATTTACTAGCTTGTATACGTTTTTCTCTTTGTGTTGGCCACAAGTCTATGGACAACTGACTCAAATTGAATAATGCAGTACTCTTTGTGATGTACTGCCAGTACAATGGCTGGTAAATAACAAGCTTCTTTAGGTTGGCCTCAATCAAGTGCTTACACATGTTTTTTCTTTTTCTTGTCTCTCCTCTTCGGTCCTCTCTGCCTTGCGTAGGAAGCCGGTCATACTCTGAAGGTGCTTCTACATTTTTTGGTTTCCACAGAATCCTTGGTCCCTGGCTGTATCTTGATGTGGTCGAGGATGGTGTGCTTTGGCTTCCGCTTGTCCAGCAACTCTGCAGCTGAGTGCATTGGGTTTTATCCCAGGGATTTATAACATGAGAAGCAGCGGCAGCCCCCATTCTTTGATCATCTCTACAGGGTTACTAGATTAGCAAGAAAACAACGGGGAGGTGTCCTCCATTTGCTGCCTAAATCAGGAACGAAAGCTTTCCTTTTATCTTGGCAATTTGTCTCATTGTTCCATGATGCTACTGCGGTGGTTTGATTGAGCTTACAAGACCGGTGACTCTCACCGGGGATAAATAAGGAACTAGAGGCTCAAAGAGTTGAAGGTTATCTAATTTTGTCATCTTTGAAATCAGCTCTTGGTAATGTCAGCAGACTGTCGGTACCTCAACCAAGACATTTCAGATTTTTTTAGTGACCACACTTCTATAACTTCCTATAGCAACAACTCCTCATGTTTACATATTCCTGTAATGTTCTCCTCTTGTTGTTTCATCTGAAAAGTTCCTGAAAATTTATTCCAAAAGAAAGATGTATTTTGTCTTGATTGAATTATAGGTATGCGCATCAGCATGTACCGCCACAGTTAAAAGGAAATTAAACAACCCAACTGTTAAAGCTTTGGAGTCATCAGCTTATCACATGACAGCATGATTATCATATGTGGTAGTTTATTAATCCAATGTAATGTTTGAGAGTTTTATGTGGTGCTCCATCGATTCAGTAGGTAGTCATGCAGTTGAGGTAAGAGTTCATATAGGAGTCCTACTTCAAGAATCCATGGCTGAATTCATTTACATTTCCTGTCACAGGTCACTCGGTTGTCTTACAAGATCATCCTCGTGTTATAGGTCACTCTGGTTTTCTTGCATGATCATCTACTCATGCTATATTGTTGACACCTTTCTTGGAGACTGCATCCAGAGAGGCAGTGGGGGCTCCACTGCAGAACTTGCTCGTCCAGTGCAGTTCTTCCATTGCGCAGGGAACCTCAGGTATGACAAAACAGTTTTCTTTTGCTTTTGCCGTCACATTGCCAGCATGACTGAGGTTGTGATGCACTTGGCTGCACCTAGCTACTATCTTCCACCACTTGACCAGATAATTTGCACAAACTTTCCCCCAGATAATTTATCCTTAGTCTGAAAGAACAAGTCGTGATGTTATATTTCAAATCAGTTCGCTGCTGGATCATATGGACAGTGACGCTGCAGTTATCTGTTTCCATCATGTAAGTTTTCCCTGCATTATGTCTCTGTTTCTTTTTACAATGGCTGGTTACTACATTTTCTTGTCTCTTGTAGTTGACGACTTCAAGTTATCAAGGTGAGCATGGCGTGCAAGGATGTAAGGCTCTTGCACTTGCATCGTTAGAAATTTTGGAGTCGGTGAATTCAGTTTTTGAATGGGGACCTTTATTTTTTTATAAAGGAAAACAATAGTGAGAGACTCACAAAAGTTAAAAAAAGTTCTCCGGAAACCGGCTTGTGTACGTAAGTTCAATATCTCTGCTCCTATAAAAAAACTACTTGGTCATGATGGTGTGCCTGCCTCCCTGTTAGAGGACTATATATAGCCAGATAGCCTTTTGTATTTACCCCATTGTATAAGGGGTTTTCTGCTCATTTCCTGCACTTTTACATGTACATATACTGGCCTATGGCCCCATGAGAATACAAGTTGCATAGCTAGGTCAATTTTTTCGCCCCACCATACCCTCCCCTCTGTTCCTTGGGACTGCATGAGTTGATTTGGTGAAGGATGCCTCCACTTGTATGCAATTGTAATTGGAGTCTCAGTAAATCAGATTTGGCTTCGATCTTGCCCCGGTTTCTCTCCTTTTAGATTTGGCCGTGTAGGTTGTCGGAGACGGAGACGATAGCGGTTTGCTGCCATGTCCAAGTTAGTTTAGGTTACTTCGTTTTCCCTTTGTGGCTGTTGGGATTGATTCCCTTTTGTGTCGGCTCTGGTTCTCAACCTCCAACTGAGGCCTTCTCTTCCATGGTGACATGGAGTCTACCAACGGTAGGTCAGCCATGAGTAGGCCAGGGTGTTTTTGGGAGCGGAGAATTCTGCCAGTGGCGAGTTACTTGTTCCCGGCGGCGCCGGTGCCAACTGCCCCGAGCCGCCTGTTTTCGTTCCCAACCATGCTCATCCCTCCGTATGTTCTGGGTTCTCTTGTCATATCCAAGAGATTGGTCATTTTTTGGAGCAGAGATGTGTATGGGATTCGTGCATTTGTGTGATTGGAACCATGGTCTCTCCTAAACATGTAATATTTTGAATACCTCGTGAACTGTTGATTTAGCCTTTCTAGTTGATTCTTGGCAGAAACTTTCATCCTGGGTGAAATTCCTTGTAATCCTCCCTTAGGTTGTTACCATATTTGCTATTCCAGCATGTTGTTTCATTGTGATTTATATTATATTTTTGTAGATGGCATGATTTGGTGCGAGGTAAGCACAACCACATGAGCTGAATGCATTCTTAAGTAGGGAAGTTCTCAAGTCCCACACTCAATGAATAAAGATAAGCTTTTGTTCTTTGCTGTGTCAAGATCAGAGGCAACAAGTATGATTAACTCTATTAGTTTGTTAGCTCGATAATTCAGTCCAGTTCAGTCTCAGTTACTCAATGTGCTTTACTTTAATAAATTACCAGTTCACTTCAGTTCAGTTAATTGGATTAGGCCTAGTGCTCGGAAATGTTTCAGGCAAAGTTTATAGAGAGTTATGTATTTGGTGTAAACAGTAGGACTCAATTTTGCTCCAGATATATGTTTTTGTGAAAGATAGTGCATTTGGGTGGATGAGCACATGGTTAGGTAATTACATATGATTTCATTGCCTAGGTTAATTGGTTTCTACTTGGGCCGTGGTGTAGCTCCTCAAGGTGGAGGCAGCGAGCACGATGCCCATGACCGCGTCGTGTGGTTATTGGAGTTTCCTGATCACAATGAGCTCTGCGTGTCATACATCGACGGAGCTTCAACAAAAGGAGACGGGAGACGGTGACCTGCGGTGGCTGCCGGTGGAACACCTTAATGCGTCCATTTCCGAGGACCAGTGGTGCGGTGGAAGGGATAAAATCTGGGTGGTGTGGTGGATGGAGAGATCATCAGTGAGGTGGATTGGAAGCACGAGGCATAGGGGATCGAATCTGGCGCCGCTGGTGGAGAAAACAGGGTATCGCAGGCGGATGACGTGCTGTTGCAGTCGGGAGAGAGGAACGAAGGTGAGAAATTTAGTTTGGGTAAAAGAAATGGACGAGAGATTAGTGAGATCATGCCAACGTGGCTCAAATAGGTAGGGAGGTTAGAACGGGGCAAGGGATTTCCCTGGTACAACTCAGTCGTGGGATAAAATTTCAATTGGTGGCGCATTAGTGGTCTAAACGATTGATTCCTAAAGGACTACTGATATTCATTGTTTCCCTACATTCTATTCTAGCCTGTTTGCTGAGATGCCATGCGCAAGCACGTTGACTCAGTATTTTCGCTGACTAGCATTAGTGTGAGAGTGTCTCTTTTGCTCTCATGCTACAGGTTTTTCTTCGAAGACTGGTGCTCTCTTTTCCGGTGTCTCCTATTCCCCAATGCTTTTCAGTTTCGCACGGTTGCATCCCCATCCTCCAGTCCCATCATCTCTGTGAGCTACGACCTCTTTTGTCTTTCTCACCCACAACCAACCTATTTGATACCGGTAGATCGTCGAACTTGAAACTACTTGGATGAATATGGCGTGGTATATATGCATACCCAGGTTGGTTGCTGCCTTGCTGGGTCTGTCCTTTCTTTTTTTATTTCGCATTGATTTGATACCATTACTTGGTAAAGTAGTATATGTCCCAGCGTCGATATTCGACTTCTGACACTCAAGAATGGTTTGATACATTGTCTTGTGTACCACCGGTTGGAGTGAGTGTTTATCAGTCTTTTCTGTCTAAACAACCTTTCGCCCCACTTTATTGATAAAGCAACCACCAAGTCCATGCAATCTAGTTCAAGTACATGAAAAGTAAATATAGGTCTGTCGATGCAACAAGACAAACATGCCCTGATAAAAAGAGGAAAAAGGCCATCAAGTGGCCCGTAGATCAGTGGCCAGCTGGTGGAGCAAGACGGCGCCCTACTGCAGTCATAGCGCCCATTATGCTGCCAAGCCGATCCCAGACCCGCCGTCTAGGAGCAAGTTTCAATGATTGGGTCCATGTAAATGGGCCTATTAGCCTGCAGGACGATGAGGCCCCGACACTGCCGGGTGATGGCCGAGACACGACGAAGGCGCTTGTCGGAGAGGAAGGCAGCGAGGGGGCGGCCGGGCGACCAGCGGGAGGAAGAAGAGGTTGCGGTAGCCGCGGTGGTTCGCGAGGCGGAGGTGGCGGTCGACGAAGCCCTGGGAGGAGAGCGTGGCGGCCCAGGCGCGGGAGAGGCAGCGGCAAGCTGCACCGAATTTGCCGGCATCCGCGCAAAGATGTCCTCGATCAGCTCTTTGGGGGAGGAATAAGACGGTTGTTCCGCCGCGTCCTCCATGAACAGTGGTGCACAACGGTTATGACGAGGTAGAGGCAGAGGACTGGCTAGCTAGCTTGACCACAATGAGGATGAGACGGTGGCATCATCAGAGCATCTACAACCACAATTGCTTAATTTGGTTTTCCCTACAACCGTTTTGGACCCTCACTTTTCTTGCAAAACAACCATACTCCTCATTTTATCCTCATATTGTCCGGTCACGTGCATACGATTGGTGGAGAGAAAGAGAGAGAAAAGAATGAAAGAATAAAGAAAGAGAAAAAGTGATCCACGGTGGGTCAAATCCTATGTGGCAACCTGTTCAGACACGCCGGGACATCCTCATATCCTCACCATACATGGCTTGAATATGGAGATATCTGGATTGCCCGGACACACCGGGACAAAGTGAGGATTATGATTGGGTTGTTTTTTTATTGTCTCCTATCCGGACAGTAACCAGGCTGTCCGATGGGACGTTTGAGGGCTCCGGCTGTACAGGCTCCGATTGATAATTTTTGCCAAGGCAACTGGTGGCGCCACTCAGTGGGCTTTTTCTCTTGCATCAAATTTTCAGTCCAGGCCCAAAACCTGTCACGGGCTGGAGCAAAATATACATTGCGAACGGAGCCCAGGGGCGGAATATATATATCAAAGAAAAAAAAGTAGCCATAGAGCGGCGGTTGATTGAAGTTAAGGCTAACAAGATGGAGAAGATGCCAAGATGGTTGGCGATTTGGACTCGAAGCTCGAGTCTCTGTAAGATGTAACCTGGACAGATGCACGGGTTAATGACTAGTGGGAGAATAATCGACTCTCTCAAGCAGCATATATTCTTAAACGGTGCACCAAAATGCAAATATCCTAGGGTATGTACAAACGTTCAAATTTATACATTCATGCACTTGAGCAACCGTGAGACTATTCGATGTCAATGCTGAAGGATACGAGAAACTTGATGACGTTGTGAAGATATTCAAGGTTGCTTTGGATACACACCTCTATTTAGCGAAGCTAGAGATGCTTTACAGCTGGGGAATGGAGCAACTTTCGGGAATATCCTAAACGGTCGGGAATACAATAGATATTGAGAATATCTGCACTCGAGACCCGTTTCGAATTTCCTCTCCACGGGTGCAGACCTGCTGTTCCATGCTACGTACTTGTGAAGCGTCTGGATTATCGTGCTCTCCATTGAGCACCAGTGGCCTCTTTCCCAATGTCTCCTATCCCCGAATGGTTTTAGTTTTACATTATCCTCCTCTCCTTGTATCTCTAGTCTACTATCTCCTTTTCCTTTCTCATCCACAATCTATTTGATAGCAATAGATCGTCGATTTTGCTGCTACCTGGTAGAAGATGGTGCGGTACATATGCACACCCATCTGGACTGTGTAATTTATGTAGGTTGGTGGGTATGTACTATTTTTTATGCCATCCTTTTATAAAGTAGTACATGTGTACGTATGTGAAAGGGACTTGGATCGATGTTGTTCCGAGCATTTGAGATGTTGATCTGACCTTGTAGTACTTACAAGCCATTGAAGGACTAGTGTTTGTGTGCAGGCAAACAATAATTCACATGCTAGTTACTCAAATATAAATACATCTGCCAGCTAATATTAGTGAAAAATATCATCACAACGCTACTATTGATTCAACACATTTACAAGTATGCAGGGGAGGGGGGTTTGACAGAACTTATTGTTTCTTCATTCCTTTGGCAGTGAAAGATCCACCAAAAGGACTGCACATGTTACATCCCAATCTCTTGTGGATAATTAAGAGATTTAGGTAGTTGAATATGTGAATAGTAGTGCAATGAAATGCAAACTACTGGCACATATATTGGGAAAGCATGTTTTCCGTGAGACCAATGAAGCGGACACAAAGGAGACTTTTATTAACTAATAACGCAAACTACATGCAGATAGAGGATCAAAGACCAAAGTTGAATGTGATCATATTTTTGGACACATTTGGATGAAAATGGAACCTACAAATATTAAAGGAAATGTCCGAACAATAAAAATGCAGACCTTGTTAACAATGACCACCATGGGAAAGAGCAGATACGTTCCTAAGAGTACATAGGTCTGAACTTCATACCATAATTTTTTTATTCGCATACAATGTAATAAAAACACAGTTGCATTCCACTTAGATACCAATAAAGGTGAGCTATGAGTTGCATTGAAGCTAAACATACTTGGATTGAAATATTGAAAATTGGCAAGTCTTGCATTATAGGAAATTGACTATATATATCTAAGAGACGAGAGGAACACAAGATAGTGCAAACCATATATGACCACATAAAATACCAAGCAACCATGTTATTTGAAATATCCATACGTCGAAAAAATGACGTCATTAGATTTGTATATATTAAAAATACCTATGATCATGATTTAGTTGTACATAAATCGGTGGACTCAAGGCTTTCCTCGTATGGTGCCGCAACCCTTCGGGCCATGGTGTGGTGAGTAATTATGCCGCCGCCGGCGAGGAGGTCCTCAACATCTGCAGTCCCTGGTCTGTACAAGAAAAGTTGGTGGGACTCCAAACTTTCTCTGTTGACCCTATGAGGATCCGGTCTGAGCAGCATGCGGCTTCCATTATAAAAAATGTCAAGCGGGTTGATCCCTGAGGAGCATATCAATTGCGTGTCTGCCAATGACGCCCTTTCCAGATCTATGCGGCAATGGATATCCCAAGCGCCCGTGGGGTGGTCGCGCAGGACCCAGATGTCGAACAAATGCTTGTAGCTATCGTAATTGTTAAACAAGCATAGGAATAGATCAGCGATCACAATCTACTTGTCCGAAGATGACACAGTATATATGCATGACCATCTGGACGAGGTAAGGTAGGAATTATTTTTTACCCCACCATTTCATAAAGTAGTGCATGTACCTATGTGAAAGGGACTTCACATTACACCAATGGTTCGATGTTTATCTCATGGGAGATATTGATCTGATCATGGAGTTATTGATCTGATCTTGCAGTACTTACTAGCCATGGAAAGACTGCTCTTCATGTGCTGGCAAACAATAATACTATATCTGCCAGCTAGTATCGACGAGCAGAATCATCACAACACTGCTGCTGATTCAGCACATTTACAGGTTTGCAGGAATTTTTGGCAGAACTTATTGTTTATCTATCCGTTTGGAACAAATTATTCAGTGAAAGATTCACCAAAAGGACCACACATGTTACATATCAATCTCCTGAGGATAATGAAGAGATTTTGGTAGTTGAAGATGTGAATAGAGTGCAGTGAAATGCAAACTACCATCACCTATATATTGGGAAAGCATGTTTTATGTGAGACAAATGAACCGTTGAACATATACTAGATACTAAGTGCAACATTGACTGTGACAGCACAACATCACATGGATATAAACAGGAAAGATAACAAAGGGAAAATACATGTAGTTTACATTTAGTATATTCTGAGAAGCCCACTGATTGCAGGATAACAACAAGCACAATTATGTCTATCATGGTTTCTCAAAAACAATGTCGATTGCAGAAGGTGCTTCTAAAATTTATTAGGTTCATCCACACAGAACAAGCCAACTCTTAGTGTTGATAAGGGATGTGGCCTTGACTGAGAGAAACTTATATTAGTCGCACGCTCACAAACAAACACTTCCTACTAAACATGGATAAGAATAATTCATGACCTTCTGTAAGGAAGTTCTAACGCAATTAGTTGAGACAACTATTTTAATGTATGAGAACTGGTGCAATTAAAACTTACATAAAACTAGATGAGTTCGGGTCTCTCCCTATTTGTTATTGAAGACATATATATATTCTAGTAAGAGTGAAAAGGTGGTGTTTAACTAAGTGACAAACTATATAAAGTTCAATTATAACAGTTAATTCATGTGTTTAAAATTACTTTAAGTTCTAGCTTTGTCCCAAGTCAAACTTCTATATATTTCCATGAATCTATAAAAAAGTGTGCTATCCACAACTACAGATATATGCATAAAATATATTTTATGAAAAATCTAACGAAACTAATTTTGTCTTGCACATATGGATATATTTCCTATAGACATGGTCAAATTAAAGAAGTTTGGCTTAGAGAAAAGCTAAAACTTCAATTAGTTTGCCGTGAATAGGTTACCATGACAAACTTTTGAAAATTTGGCATGTAATATCATCACATATCTTTGGAATTGATACTTGGAAATCATACATATGAGTTTCTCTCTAAACATATTTTTTTTGGTAATGGGACTTAAGGTGCACAAGTACAATAGTCATTTCGCATTCCACTTAGAAAATTCTTTTTGTATGGGTTCGAATGAAAATGGAACCTGCAATAATTTAAAAAAATGTGTGAACCATAAACTATATGCGGTTGGAAGTTTATTTGCCTCCATTATCGGGCAATGTTTACATTTTTATTGAACATTAGCCCACTTTCAAGCTTCAACGACGTAGGCATTATTTAATTTGCAAATAAAAGAAGCAACTGGGAATTTTGATATGTAAATCGCATAAATTGAAGACCTACGACACCATGTTGTGTGGAAGAATAAAATAACAATATGGTGGCACAAATTGCAGGCCAGATATGTAAATGCAACCGATAAATAAACCCAGCTTTTTTCATCTTGGTAGCTAAGTTTGCTTTACTCTATCAGCTCATAAATAGTCAAATCAACATTTTAGCTTGGTGTTTATGTCCATACCAGTCCAAATTTCAACTCATTGCAGAAAAATTGCCACAGTGGCATGCTAACTTGGGCCGAGCCATGAATGGAGTATGTGAGGGTGACTCATGCCCAACCACGTCCTATCTTTCGTGAAAATCCCTTCACATTTAAATTTGGTAAAAGCCTTTGCGTTTTCTGACACACCCGCAGGTTTTGTGGTACAGGGGATGGTGATTACACCATACGCGTTTAAACAATGATCTAATTATGACCGGCGACGGAATGGCGCACCCCTTCTGACTATATTGTTACTACTCATTTCATCTTCTAGCATACATATTTAGGTAGGCTTTTACCGAATTATGATATGAAGAATTTTGGTCGACACATAATTTTACATTGTGAACATTGTGGTTGCTTAGCACCTTTTCTTCTCTTTAGCGTCAATGTGACCCAAGGTGGCAAATGCAAAAGCTTTCTCAAAATGTGGTCACCTAAAGAAACTTAACAGGCATCCATTGCATGGTTGTTGCACCACATGGGTTTCTATTTAAGCGCGAGAAGGGACGCGGAGGACATTCATAATTCACAAAGAAGCCGTCGTGAGCACCAGCGGGTGAGCAAGGAGTAGGGCTCAGCATTGCTAGGTTCACATCAACACACACCACCTACATAATGGATACCAGTTTTGCACATAGGCTGAATTATTTTGGCGGTGCCATTGAAGCCCAAATACATCCTAAGACTTGGAAGCATCAGGATTTGTGGACCCGCTGTTCTAAATTGTTTATACACGGAGTAGCATCACCATGATGGTCAGACGGATATAAGCTATCATTCAAGTATTCATCATGGTACATGTGAACTGGGTCTTATTAGTAATGGTTATGTCCACCTCAGAGTAGCTTTGAAGTTCTGCGACACTCAGTTTTTATCTTGTTGAGATATCTTTACAAGTAGCTAACAACAGATCCAAAGTTGTATGTTGGACAGATTAGTAGATGTGTCGGAAGTGCCAACACATTTGTGGACTGAATTTCCTAGATTTTTTTTAGATAAAAGGATACGGAAAAGTATGACAAGGAACGAGATAGCTCAAGATTGGGATTTGCTTCGTGAAATTTGGGGTTTGTTAAACGTCATCCGTTACTGGGTGGCTATTACGGCAGCTTACAGGTTCACGGAAAAGTATGACAAGGAACGAGATAGCTCAAGATTGGGATTTGCTCCTCCGACGATGGAGATATTCTTAGGGCCCTCTCGGTGTTACGGTATTCATCATCGTCTGGCCAGACACAATGTGATTCGATCACGGGGATGCCGGAATGCGGAAACGAGATAAGATAACAAAACAGGTAACGAGGCAACTGGCATAGTGGACAAGTGTTGATTCACGGGGATGCTGATAAATCTCACCTCGGGTGTTTGTAACATATCGCGAAGCAACAGGAATAGCACACGGCAACAAAAAGGTTCACTCGAATATTCATTCGTGTGGGTATAGGGATCAATATGGGTGTCCACGGTTCCGCTATTGATCATTGATCAGAAAGTGTTCCGGTCATGTCTATACTTCACCGAACCTACAGGGTCACACGCTTAAGGGTCATCTATCTGCTGAATACTAGACAGGAAGTTTGAGAGAAAGTCACCGGAAAAGTTTCGGAGACAACGAAAGAGTTCCGGAGAGAGAACACCGGAAGAGTTTCGGTAAAACTGAAAAGTTGTTTTGGAGTATTCCATTAAGTCAAATTGGTTTCAGCACACGCCTGGAAATTCTTGGAGGGTGCCAGAATTGTTCTGGGAACTTCTAGGATTTTCCGAGGAAAAAAACCCGGAAATGTTCCGGAGCTGCCGGAACCGCTTTGGTTGCTTTTCGCTGATGAAAATCATTGATCTGAAAATGTTTCGGAACGCTTCCAGAATTGTTTTAGTGGGTACTGGAATTATTCTAAGACCCACAGAAATATTTTTGGATTTAACGGTCGCGGAAAAATGGTTTCATGAATAGTGAAAAGCACTTTATGGTTACTTTATGGAAAGCCACCTTTTTGGGCTTTGTCCCAAAATATCTTAGGGATGACATGGATGGATGGGAGCCCCTCATGGGGGGCCCACTAGATGTGGCCGGCCAAGGGAGGAGCTCCTCTAGTCTTCCCATTATGCCCTTTTGGAAGATCCATGTGATGGTTTTTTTTGGGTATTTCAAGTGCCACCCTACCCCTTGGGTTTTCCTATAAATAGAGGTGGAGAGGCATTCTCCACACTCACTCTTTCTCACATACACATGCCATGCATGATCTGGTTTTCTCTCTCCCTCCCAGCGAAATAGTTTCGTAGAGCCGAAAGGCTGTCTGGGTTCCGGTGGGAACTAGTTCTGGACGGCGAAGCCCTGCCGGATAGCTGACACCGTATGTGTGCAACCCCGTAGAGAGGTCGTAGGTTCGATCTTTTGCCTGAGGGGCTGTTCGAGGGTCCTCCCGAAGGGCTGTCCGAGTTACCGTTCGAGCTTCGAGGGTCCTCCCAAAGGGCTGTCCGTGACATCGTCCAGGGGACTGTCCGACCGCCTCCCGAAGGGCTGTCCGGCGAGGGAGTACATCCTCGCGGTTGGGAGGTTGTAAATCCTAGCTGCGGGGATCTGCACCGACGATCTACATCGACTCTACTTCCGCTGCGCTACGAGTCGGTAATGATCAGATCAAACCTTGTATGCTATCTCCATAGTGATCCTGGGCGTGCTCGCTGTACCGATTTTTTTTTGTTTTCTGTCGTGTTCCCCAACAGTGGCATCAAGAGCCTTGCTATGCGTAGATGCAGGTTACGATCTAGAATACATAGAGATGTATGAGTATTGCATAATATAATTTTGTAGTAGATGAGATCTATTGCTGAAAATTATTTATGCGGGTAGCAGATGAAATCTATTACCCGATGTTCTTGTTGCTTCCCTAGAATTTGCGTATTTCTGATCTTGAAACGGCATGGTGTAATTTCACAAAGTACTGGCAATCCACGATCCTGATTGATCAACGAAGTGCTATCAGTTCTTTGGTTTCCACCATAGTTAAAAGAAAGATGAAATTTCGCAGACTAAAGGGCAATGCAGATATGATCTGCACGGGGGTCATGCGTATGACGAAGTTCAGTATGGGGTTCGAGATTTTATTATCTCGTACTTCATACACCCCGCAAAGTTAATCTAGCGACTTGAATAATCATACTTGATGATAAACGTTGGTAGCTGCGGTTTAAGTCAAAACCTTAGAAGCCACGTAAAATAAAATTTTGCATAAACCGATTAGAGGCGTCTAACTTGGTTTTGCAGGATGTGCATGAGATGTGGTATAGCAATGCTCATATTCAATTTGATTATGTATGAGATGACTATATGATGTAAATTATTAACATGACCTGCGTGTCATGATTCGGCATGATGTCTGGAGCCATATGATTGTCACTTTAATGACCTGCGTGTCAACCTTATGTAATGCACTTATTTTATTAGCTATAAAGATAGCAATATTATCTGGTGCATTGATAAGGTGGTGGCAATCTTCGCGAAGGTGAACACCGACGCAGATGCCGAAGACGAAGGGATACACGACTTCTCCGTCAGAAAGGGCTATACCATATCATGCTATTATGAATTGCCTGAGATGTTTATCCCTCTTGATGCACCCTTCTTGATTGCGCGGTAGACGCTTTTTATTAGGATGATCTCTCACTTAAAAATATCAAGTAGTTAGTGTTCTCCCAAGTGTAGCACCGTCATGACACCTATCTCTTCGGGGTACCACATGGATACATGGGTACGAACGATTAGAGAAGTGTGAGGCGGGTGAGTTGAGACCTCGCAGCGAGATCACTTAGTTGTCTTGACGTTCCGGAGGATCGTCCTGAGCTCGGAACACGCCCATCGAAAGATGAACAAGAGTCACATAGAGATGTGATTGGCAAGTTGGCCTACCAATTGAAATTCTCGTCACTTGAGATGGATACATCCTTGGCGTTGAATTGAAATTTGGGCCTTGTTTCACTCATAATCAATTTTGAGAGATATTGATTTGAGTGGGAGTGCACTTTAGAATAAAATTGTTTATTCACTAGTGCAAATTAATTATGAACAAAGTCTAAGTGAAACTTGTGTTTACCATTGTAGATCAAATGGCTCGCAACACCGCGTTCAACTTAGGCCCGATGTTAGAGAAAGAGAACTTAGCTGCAACTGAAAACAACTATGCGGACTGGGTCCGTAACCTAAGGATTGTCCTCAGGAGCGCTAAGAGAGTATATGTGCTTGAAACTCCTCTTCCAGCTAAACCAGCGGCAACTGCCCCGGAAGATGAACAAAATGTTTGGGCCACTAAGGATGATGATTACAACTTAGTGCAGTGCCTCATGCTAGCTTGCATGAGTCCAGAGCTTCAAAAACGTTTTGAATTCCATAATGCCCGCGATATGATCCGGGAATTGGATGCTCTGTACAAGCAAAACGCACGGTCTGAACATTTTGATATTATGAAGGCCGTGATGGATTGCAAAATGTCTGGGGGTAGTTCAGTTGGCGAACACGTGGTCAATATGATTGGCTACGCTGAAAGGCTTAAAACCCTGGAATTTCTTATTCCACCAGCCCATATGATGGACATGTTGCTTGCTTCACTCCCCCCGTCTTACGACATTTTTATCATGAACTACAACATGAGTGGGATGGAGAAGACACCAAGTGAGGTGCTCGCCATGCTGAAAACTGCGGAAAAATCGCAAGCAAGTGTTGCTTGTGAATAAAACCACCAGTTTCAAAAAGAAAGGCAAGTCCAAAAAGGGCAAGCGCGCCAATAAGACCGGCTCCCAAAGAAACTCTAAGGGCAGAGCCAAGAATGAAACTGAGTGCTTCTACTGCAAGGGCACATGACACTGGAAGAGAAACTGCAAGAAGTACCTGGCAGATAATTAAGAAGTCCGGAAAAACTGGAAAAGGTATAATTGTTATACAGGTTAATGTCATTGACGTTTTGCTTGCTAGCGAAAATTCTAAGTCTTGGGTATTTAATACCGGATCGGTTGCTCACATTTGCAACTCGATACAGGGGCTTCAGAAGGTGCGCAAGCTGGCAAAGAATGAAGTCGTGATGCGCGTCGGGAACGGTGATGGGATCGCAGCTCAAGCCATCGGCATTATGCCTCTACGTTTCCCTTCAGGATTTACCTTAGAACTAAGTAACTGTTATTTTGTTCCGGCATTGTGTAGAAACATTATCTCTGAATCATGTTTAGTACACGATGGGTACTCCTACAAGTCTGAGAACAATGGTTGTTCACTTTATTGTAAGGATATGTTTTATGAATTTGCACCCATTGTTGGGGGCCTTTTCATACTAAATATTGAATGTGAAAATGATGTCTTTAACGTGAATGCTAAACGCCTTAAGAAGGCTGATACCACCACCACATTCTTGTGGCATTGTCGCCTTGGCCACATCGGAAAGAAACGCATGCAAAGACTCCATAAAGATGGAGTTTCACCGTTTTTTGATTTTGAATCATTTGACACATGTGAAGCTTGTCTGATGGGGAAAATGACCAAGACACCGTTCACGGGTCATCCTGAACGGGCGGGTGAATTATTGTAAATAATACATAGTGATGTATGTGGTCCGATGAGCACAACCGCACGGGGTGGGTATTTCTACTTCGTAACTTTTACTGATGATTTGAGTCGGTATGGCTATATCTACTTGATGAAGCATAAGTCGGAAACCTTTGAAAAGTTCAAAGAATTTTAAAATGAGGTAGAAAATCATCGTAACAAAATGATTAAGTTTCTGCGATCAGATCGCGGGGGCGAATATCTTAGTCATGAGTTTAGTCAACATCTGAGTGACCGTGGAATCGTTTCACAGCTTACGCCTCCCAGAACTCCACAGTGAATCGGAGTGTCGGAATGACGTAACCGAACCCTGTTAGACATGGTGAGGTCGATGATGTCTCTTACAGATCTGCCGATATCTTTTTGGGGTCACGCATTACTTACTGCTGCTTGTACATTAAACAGAGCACCGTCTAAGTCTGTTGAGATGACACCACATGAGATGTGGCATGGGAAGAAACCTAGTGTTTCGCATCTCAAAATTTGGGGTTGTGAGGCATACGTAAAGCGTTTACAGCCAAGCAAACTCGATCCCAGATCAGACAAATGTTACTTTGTAGGTTATCCCAATAACACCATTGGGTATTCCTTCAACCACCAGTCCGAGGGCAAAGTGTTTGTCGCAAAAGTTGGACACTTTCTCGAGAAAGAATTTCTCGCTAAAGAAGCAAGTGAGAGGACAGTACAGCTTAATGAGATTAGTGAATCTTCGGCGACAGTTGATATGGCTAAGGAAACGAAAGTAATTCCGCAAATTATCCCTACAACCGAGCCGGAAGTTGTCGCATGTGATGCGAAAACTTCTGACAAGCTTGTATCTGAACCACGCAGATCAGGTAGGGCCATCGTGCCACCTGAGTGGTTTCATAACGAAATCTTCGCCCTTGAAGACGATGAACTTGCGCACTACAAGGAAGCGATGGCGGGGCCCAGCTCAAGGGAATGGCACAAAGCCATGAAATCCGAAATGGAATCCATGTAGGAAAATCAAGTTTGAAACTTGGTAGAACTTCCAGAAGGCGTAAATCCCATTGGTTGTAAATAGATTTTCAAAAGAAAGACAGACGCGGATGGTAACATTACTATCCATAAAGCTAAACTTGTTGCGAAAGGGTTCACGCAAGTTCCAGGAGTGGACTACGAAGAGACTTTCTCGCCCGTAGCTATGCTTAGGCCTGTACGGATATTACTAGCAATTGCTGCTTATTTCGATTATGAAATATGGCAGATGGACGTCAAAACGGCTTTCCTAAATGGAAATCTCAAAGAAGATGTATACATGATACAGCCTAAAGGTTTTGTCATTCATGAGGATGCTGGAAAGGTAGGCAAACTTCAGAATGCCATTTATGGTCTGAAGCAAGCATCAAGGAGCTGGAACATTCGTTTCGATGAAGTGGTCAAACAGTTTGACTTCATCAGGAATGACGAAGAATCTTGTGTTTACAAGAAGTTTAGTGGGAGCGCAAAAGCATTTCTAATCTTGTATGTGGATGACATATTGTTGATTGGAAATGACGTGAATTTCCTTAGCGAAATAAAAGATTTATTGAAGAAGAGTTTTTCAATGAAAGACTTAGGCGAAGCGGCATATGTATTGGGCATCAGAATCTATAGAGATAGATCAAAACGCCTGATACCGCTTAGCCAAAACACGTACATTGACAAGGTGTTAAAAATGTTCTACATGGAGAACTCCAAGAAAGGCCTACTCCCAATGTCACCTGACACAGTGCTTTATAAGAATCAGTGTACTTGGACTCTCGGTGAGCGAGTACAAATGAATGATGTTCCATATGCTTCGGCAGTTAGTTCTATTATGTATGCCATGCTATGTACAAGACCGAATGTTTCCTATGCGCTAACTGTTAGCAGCCGGTACCAAAGTGATACAGGATTGGAACTCTGGGCCGCAGTCAAAAATATTCTTAAGTACCTCAGAAGGACCAAGGATTTACTCCTTGTGTCGGAGGTGATGAAGAGCTCATTGTAAGTGGTTACACTAATGCAGGCTTCATGACTGACCCAGATGACTTCAAATCTCAATCAGGCTATGTTTTCATATTGAACGATGGCGCAGTTGATTGGAAAAGTTCCAAACAAAAGACTGTGGCGGATTCTACGACGGAGGCGGAATATGTTGCAGCTTCAGAAGCCTACAAGTAGGCAGTCTGGATCAAGCAGTTTCTTGAAGACCTTGGTGTGGTTCCAAGTGCTCTGGACCCGGTGGAAATCTATTGTGATAATAATGGCGCCGTGGCTCAGGCAAGGGAGCCAAGTTCGCACCATAAGACAAGACATATTGAACGCAAATATAAACTCATTCGACATCATGTCGAAGCGGGTTTAGTGAAAGTACGCAAAGTTCACACGGATCTGAACGTGTCAGACCCGATGACAAACCTCTACCACAAGCAAAGCATGAGCAGCACCAGATAGCGATTGGTGTTAGGGAAGTCATGTAACTGGATTATGACTCTAGTGCAAGTGGGAGTCTGTAGGAGATATGCCCTAGAGGCAGTAATAACAGTTATTTTGTATCTCCAAGTTTGTAATGAATGTTTATGTTCCATGCTATAACTGCAATGATTCTCGAGTCTACAATATCCACGAGGCTCAAAGGGAAACTCATGTGCACGTGTGGTATATTAAACGGAAAAATGTATTCCTAGTCATGCCTCTAAGACTGGCTCAAGTATTGCATGATGATCCTGTTTTCCTGATCATGGGCATGACTATGCTGGCAAATTTGAGGGCAGAATGTTAGAAGAACATTTGTGTTGAATCGACCCTAATTGGTGTTATGCTATGAGATACATTCGTCACAAGTAAATGGTTAATAACACAGAGGAAGTTTACGTTCGCATAATTCCTTAGACCATGAGAGTATCGAGTTCCGTCGCACTTGCTTCGTGAACCTTGGGGTTTGTTAAACGTCATCCGTTACTGGATGGCTATTACGGCAGCTTACGGGTTCACGGAAAAGTATGACAAGGAACGAGATAGCTCAAGATTGGGATTTTCTCCTCCGACGATGGAGAGATATTCTTAGGGCCCTCTCGGTGTTACGGTATCCATCATCGTCTGGCCAGACACAATGTGATTCGATCACGGGGATGCCGGAATGCGGAAATGAGATAAGATAACAAAACCGGTAACGAGGCAACTGACATAGTGGACAAGTGTTGATTCACGGGGATGCCGATAAATCTCACCTCGGGTGTTTGTAACATATCGCAAAGCAACATGAATAGCACATGGCAACAAAAAGATTCACTCGAATATTCATTCATGTGGGTATAGGGATCAATATGGGTGTCCACGGTTCCGCTATTGATCATTGATTGGAAAGGGTTCCGGTCATGTCTATACTTCACCAAACCTACGGGGTCACACGCTTAAGGTTCATCTATCTGCTGAATACTAGACAGGGAGTCTGAGAGAAAGTTACCGGAAAAGTTTCGGAGACAACGGAAGAGTTCCGGAGAGAGAACACCGGAAGAGTTTCGGTAAAACTGAAAAGTTGTTTTGGAGTATACCATTAAGTCAAATTGGTTTCGGCACACGCCTGAAAATTCTTGGAGGGTGACAGAATTGTTCTGGGAACTTCTGGGATTTTTCCGGGGAAAAAAACCGAAAATGTTTCGGAGCTGCCGGAACTGCTTTGGTTGCTTTTCGCTGATGAAAATCATTGATCTGAAAATGTTTCGGAATGCGTCCAGAATTGTTTTAGTGGGTACTGGAATTATTCTAAGACCCACAGAAATATTTTCGGATTTAACGGTCGCGGAAAAATGGTTTCGTGAATAGTGAAAAACACTTTATGGAAAGCTACCTTTTTGGGCTTTGTCCCAAAATATCTTAGGGATGACATGGATGGATGGGAGCCCCTCATGGGGGGCCCACTAGATGTGGCCGGCCAAGGGAGGAGCTCCTCCATGGAGCTCCTCTAGCCTTCCCATTATGCCCTTTTGGAAGATCCATGTGATGGGTTTTTTGGGTATTTCAAGTGCCACCCTACCCCTTGGGTTTTCCTATAAATAGAGGTGGAGAGGCACTCTCCACACTCACTCTTTCTCACATACACATGCCATGCATGATCTGGCTTTCTCTCTCCCTCCCAGCGAAATAGTTTCGTAGAGCCGAAAGGCTGTCTAGGTTCCGGTGGGAACTAGTTCTGGACGGAGAAGCCCTTCCGGATAGCTGACACCGTATGTGTGCAACCCCGTAGAGAGGTCGTAGGTTCGATCTTTTGCCCGAGGGGCTGTTCGAGGGTCCTTCCGAAGGGCTGTCCGAGTTACCGTTCGAGCTTCGACGGTCCTCCCGAAGGGCTGTCCGTGACATCATCCGGGGGACTGTCTGACCGCCTCCCGAAGGGCTGTCCGGCGAGGGAGTACATCCTCGCGGTTGGGAGGTTGTAAATCCTAGCTACGGGGATCTGCACCGATGATCTACATTGACTCTACTTCCGCTGCGCTACGAGTCGGTAATGATCAGATCAAACCTTGTATGCTATCTCCATAGTGATCCTGGGCGTGCTCGCTGTACCGATTTTTTTTGTTTTCTGTCGCGTTCCCCAACAGGAAGCAGGGCAAGCTATGAAGATGTGGGTCCCTCTCTCTGGGACACCACAAGAGAGCATAACCAATCACCAGGCCATGCTGCTTGACCGCCTCCTTCCCCGATGGAAGGTGATCTCACAGAAGCTGACATACCAAGATCTTGATCTTCAACGGGAGGAGCACTTTCCACAGAGTTGTGGTCCACCGAGAGTCGGCACACGACAAAGAGCGTGATATGCATGGTGTTTGGTCAAATGCCATTAAGCTTTTCTGTTTAACTTCTCATTGTTTCCTAGAGTAAGCATAATGGTGGGGTACTAGGTGATGGAAAATGAGTTGTTGTGTGATGCGTGGAAGGTCGTACCTGCAGACTTTGTAGGCATGAGGTAAGGGGGCTCCATGTTTTGGCAAAACGTGTGTGCTTCGTTTCTTGAGCAAAACACTTCGCGCCCTACGACTTGCATGTAATCCATGATCGCAATGTGGATTCACTAGCCCATCAGTGGTACACCATCTTCAACGTCATCATGAAGTTTTGTGGTGCGGTTCCACGAGTGTAAACAACGTGGCCACTGGGCTTGTCAATCATGGATATCGTAAGTTTTGCTTTTTGTTGCTCTACATATTTGTCAGTTCATTGATTCACTCAATGTTGCAACTTGATACTCATCACATAGACCGGACGTGTTGTACCACATGCTCAAGAGAAGGCCATTTACACTCATACATTGTTGGATGAAGCTCAAGGGGCCTAGTGCGTGGGAGGACTTGTGTCGATTCTTATTCGAGTATCGCTGAATTTGGAATCGGTGAATTCGAAAAACTTGTTGAACATCCGGTTATTCGGATGTAATATTTACATCTGACTATTGTTGTACTAGGGATATTTGCAAGTTATTTATGGATAAATTGTGCTATTTTCTATAATTATTTTGAGTGGTCTGGACTCAAAGAAAAAAAAACAGGGGCGGACGTTCAGGGGACATGGTTGGTTGGCCCACTCCCGTATCCATGTCTACGGACCAGTCCGTGGACAAATAGTGTGTCCATTTTGAGAGTCGGCATTGGAGATGCCCTAATAATGTTGGAAGATTTATGGATGTATCAAATGGAAGTTATATAATCTACAACTGCCACCAGTTTCTAAATACACTTGATAATAGGACTGTTCCGGAATGCAATGATGTCGCGGTCATCCTATATAATGGTATTTGCTTTGAAAAACGAAATTAAATTGGAAATTCCCAAGTTCTCTCTGCTAAAAAAACATGTTCATGAAGACAATCATGCTTAAAAAAATAGTTATTGTGCTCAACCATCTATAATTTGTTGCTGTGTCAGTTCACCCATCTAGCTTGCATCTGTAATTTGCAACATGTTTTTGCATTTCTAGCTTCTGAACTTCCGTTTGTGGGCTGTTATTCACATGCTGTTGTTGCTTTCAGGAGCCCCACGGAGACAGACAACGCCTTGCAGTCTGATCAACAGCTTGCGGATGGTGAGCAGTTGGCTCTCCTCCGCAACTAGAACCAGCAACCCTTCTGGTCGCCCAGATGTCAATGCTGAGTAGTCGTCGTCTCATCTAACACGATCACAACAGAATGCAGCAGGTCCAGGGTTTCTTCTACTAGATAAAACATGATTTGAGATATGTATTGTATTGTATTGAATGCTTATCAAATAGATACCGCGGTTAGTTTCTTGCAAATGCACTTGTTGTCGAAAAATCATCTGTTGTGTTCCTTCCATAAATCCCAAGCCGTGTAGATGGCCATGGTGGTGGCCCTTTTGCCAAGGTTGAATGTCAGATCGTTCCACCAGACATCGATGGAGTCAGCATTTTGGGCATTAGTAGCGAGCACAGGCAGGTCCAGCCATTGGGCCACCAGAAGCCACAGAGTGCGAGAGTATGAGCAATGCAGGATAAGGTGAAGGGGGGAGTCTACTATACGTGATTCTGAAGGACCTGCTGAGCAAATTGCAGGGAGAGGCTGATCCAAGTCCATCTACAGTTTTTCTGGTGTGCGTAGCTCCGCCTACACATTACAGGAACTTGATCTCACACTACAGGAAATTGATGTCAAACTGGTGCCCTCTTTTCTGGTGTCTCCTACTCCCTAACGCTTTTTGTTTCGCATCCTCATCTTCCCGTCCCACCGTCTCTGTGAGCAACTACCGCTTTGGCCTCTCTCAGCCAACCTATTTGATATCGGTAGACTGTCAAACTTGCAGCTACTTGGGTGAAGATGGCGTGGTATATATGCATGACCAGGTTGGTTGGTGGTTTTTTTTTTCTTGCATTTATTTGATGTCATTACATGGTAAACTAGCACATGTCCCTATGTCGAAGTGATTGTTGATGCTTCAGAATCTTTAGATATACTGTCTTGAGTATACCACCGGTTGGAATGCGAATTATATTCAGTAGTCTTTCATTAGCCATTCGGTACAGAAAACGTGATGCGTCTCTTTTACAATCCACCGCATGCACAATTTGGAACTTCAATTAATTTGGAACTTAGGACAAAGCTAGAACTTTATCTAATTTGGAACGAGTGGAGTACCATGTCGAACTTTCGAAATTTGGCCCATAATTTCTTTACACATATTTTGGAATGGATACTTGAAAATAATTCAGACGAGATTGTCGCTAAACATATTTTCATAATATTTTTTAAATTCTATAAGTATTTTAAATAGAAACAAATAGTCTAAGTTGCATTTAGTTTGTTGGGTTTGTCCAGGTCACACACACACACACACGAACTGGAGGTAGAGGAAGAGACGCACACTTTGGAGCACCACACGACTTATGCCTTTTCTTGAATTTCTTCTTACACAAACAGAACTGAATTACATGGGGTTAAATAACCGGAGCACCGCAGCTAACACGCACCCACTGGCCACTATCTAGCATGCACACAGCATACACTTCTGCATGCAATCCACGATCAAGCCACACACCGGCTGATCCGATTAGTACTTATCTACTAACTGCACACACGCACACGTACTGCGTTTGTGCTGCGTCTCCACAACGGCCGCATGACCCAGCCAGAACAAGCATGCATGCAGCTGGCCGGTGCTAACAAACTGTATGCAGACTAGGCACAACCACACTAGCTACATGTTTGTGCCACATCTCCACTACGTGCACGGGCTGGTTGCTGGTTGACTTGTCCTAACAACGCATGCATGTATATACACAAACTAATGGCTGCTAATCCGCCGGTGCACTGCACACTCTCTATCTCTTTGTCAGGTGCAGGCCCAGAATTTGAAGTGTATTCAATTTTTCAAAGGCAATTTTTCGAAAGCCTAGCGCCATGTTTTGGCGTGTATAATTGAAGCATCAATTTATACAAATTGGATAGTACATAAAAAATAGCATAACATAATGGAGTCGCGGAATTGATCATGATGACTGAAAATTGTTCAACATATAGAAACTCTAATTTCTCAACATTGATCTACCACCAGTATTCGTCCTCTTCATGTTTTAGAAATGAAAAATAAAAATTGCTCAAATTTCAGGTACTAGTTTATATAAATAATGCTCACTGGAACAAATTCACAATTTATAAATATTCTCACAATACAAATTCACATGGAAAATTGCAAATTTTCATGTCCAAACAATTCGTAACTGACTGCAAACAAGAATCTAATATCACTATTATTAAATAGGAATACAACTAGGCAAACTGACTTACTTCCATGTGGCTCGCGTAGTCTGCAACCTGCTGGACAGTAGGAGAAGAAGACAAGTAGACGACGCCTGCAGGCTGCAGTGATATAGATGAAATAGATCAACTAAGAATTAATGTAATTAGACATATGAACACATCTAATTAGCAATTAGGCCTTGAGTTGTTAAACTTGTGGGATGTCTCTTTGAAATTGAAGACCGATGTGTGCTGGCGTGCTGCAAACTGACGAGATCAGGACCAGAGGGAGGGAGGAATGGATGCCGCTGGAATCTGGATGGATGCGTCGCTGTCATGCCCCAAGGGTCATGACCCTCTTCCTATCCAGGGCTGTCTCGATGGAATGGGCCATGAGACTTGGGCTTGGCCCAGTTACGTGAACAGGCAGAAGGTTTATAAAGAAGGAGAAGCTGGACAGAGAGGGGATCGAACTGAATGAAACGTCTGAAGCCTCTCATCCTCTTGCTCCGTTCCTCACCCTCCTGCTACCTGTATCTCATCCCTCTCTGCTGCCGATTCTCACCTCAAATCCCTTCTTTTGTATCCGATATTGGTACTTATATGATTGGTCATCCCATGTATGTGTTTGGGTCATGACAATTGGTAATCAGAGCCACAAAATTTCCTCAAAATTTTTCTTCCGCTGTGTGTTCCTCAATTCTCTCGGCCAGATCCGTAACATCCATTGCCCTGGGTGTGATTTGCTTCGGTGAATCGCACAAAATCCCTGGGCTGGGTTGGATCAGCTTGGAGTGGAGCAACAACGCCACCAAACCCTCAGCACAGAGCCAAGAAAACAATCACTACCCACTTCCTGCCTACCAGCTGTTTGACGAAATGTCCAGCCAGCAAGAGGTGTTCTCCGGCGGTGTTCTCCGCGTCACGGTGCACCATGTGTACTACCCGGTCAGTGAGGAGACGTTGCAGCAGGTGTTTATAGTGTATGGCGTTGTCAAGATCTCCATGTTCCAGAGAAGCCACCATGTGGAGGCGGTGGTTCAACTTCGATCAAGAAGCGGGGCAGCGCGGGCTCTCGCCATGCATGGCCGGTGCATCTACGAGCATGCCTGCCTCCTCGCCATCCAGGACATGTCGCCGGAGTACAACCTGCACTTGTGCTCGCTGCTCAAGCAGAAGCAGACCGCAACCGTGGCCGAGTACACAACGACGTTCTGGGAATGCGTACAACGCGTACTGGATATCAACCCCAACCTAAGCATCAAGAGCTTCATCCACCTGTACATCGAGGGCTTGCAGGAAGATATCCAAGATGTCGTGCGGTCGCGATCTCCATCAAGCATCACTGGTGCTTCATCCCTTGCCCGGATAAGAGAGGATGAAATCGCTGAGGAGGCGGCAATGGCTGCAGAGAAACTTGATGACGACCATGGAGTTCACGTCCTCGTGCCTACGGTGATAGTCACGGACGTCTTCCCCGAGCTCGCTGCGCCAGCAGAGTGCAGTGCAGACCATGACGTCGTCGCCATTGATAGCAGTAGCCTTGCCACACCGACACCTATCACATGTTTGACGGAGTGCCCAAGTTGTGACGCCACCGTCGACATCTTCCCTGAGCCCGCAGCTGGTGCTGTGTGCGAAGAGGCCCTCGACATTGACACCGGTAGCATCGCGGCACCAACGCCTGCCACCTGCTTGACGGGTTCGATGCCACAAGGGCAGGTGATCCATCCAGCACCATGGCCTTCGTTCATCGATGAGCATACCAATACAGCTCACGACGACATTGTCAAGCCCCCGCTGACTGTCGCCACTATGTCGAGCAGGGATGTGACTTTGCCGCCTCTCCTGACCACACTTGAGGCGTCCCCGACATACTCACATGGGAGCGGACATGCTGGCCCCGTTGGGCACCATGAAGCATGCAAGGCTATTTGGTATCCGGCTCCTGCAGTTGACACTGTGTCCCTTGGTACACACCACTTTTCATCTCCTTTAACTAGCTCATGGCAACAAGGTCACTCAAAACTGGATGTCATGTTCTGGATGCTTACATGGTGGTCACATACCCAATATGTGCAGCCCGCCAGTATGATTTTTGAAGCTCGCAACCAGTTCCTTACCAGCGAGCCGACTCATCTTGATTGTCTTCTACCACCAGCTAAACCTCCCGATAGTAGTGAAGGATGTGAAACTATGTGCAGTCGTGCTCAGTTCACCTTGAGAGGAGTTAAAGGTATCTCTCATGACTTTGCCAGTACAACTAAATATTCTTGCTACACCATAATTGGCAGTACGTGGTGGGTATTAGTGGTGACTATGCAAACTGTGATGGGAGGCACTGATAATATGGCAAGCAGCCTGAATGAGGGTCGTTCGATTGCTAAAAATTGGTTGTCAGCTATTCCCTGGGTACAACTACAACCACCTAGTTCCCTGGAAGCTAATTTGTGGTTTGGGCAACAAATCTTCACAACTCCTGTACAAATCTTTGACACTTGTTCAGTCCTAAAATTATTGCCAAGTTGTTCTGCATCTGTTGTTCTTATGGCAGATTTCATGGAGGATACCACCCAGTTGAAATGTAAATGGAGAGCACCCTATTTGTTTGACGAATTCCTACAGGGAGTTACAGTTTGGCAAGATGGTAATATTTGCTGTTTATTGAGAAAAGTTATTTGTGCAGCAAGTGATCAAGCTACCGGATTTTGCCTTGTGGAACAACAATCTTCGCTACCACATCCATGTATACTGTGGACTTTACTTGCAAGTGATAAAAATTCTGTGTTCATTTCTTGGCTAGTTTCGCTACTGTTCGGAGATATTTGTTCACTTCAAGCCTTGTCTGACTACCATGTCAGAGGAACACTAGTGCTAACCAAGCTCATGGGCCTCATAGCTGCATATGGTACAGGATATGGTGCCCTTAACTCTGCGCATGTGGTTCCCCTTGTTCACTGCATGACACTCCAAGCTGAGGCCCTCCTGGATGTTACTCAACCCTGTGAACCTTTTGTTAACAAAAGAAGAGTAACATCACTGTATACAGAAGGAAGAGAATTGTTTGTCGGAGTTCCTCAGCCCATTATTCATTTTCACTTGCCATTGCATATATGGGTTCCAGTGTTTCTAGTCACCAGCTTGTCTGCCATCCTTGCTGGCTTACACTGCAACTCCGAGAAATTCTTGACTGCCCCCCTATATTATTTTGAACAATTCCAATGGGTAATGGCACGGGCACTCTTTAATGGTATCAAGGGCAGTCCACGGCATATTCTCGTGTCAGTGGTCACCAACATCTTTGAGACTTCATACAATCCTTGTACTCCTCCAGTGCGAGAAGGTGTTCCTACTTATTTGGACTATATTGTTGTTGTTGCTGGTTCTACTGGCATGCGAGCAAGTGCAAGTACGCGGCTGTTAGTGTTCAAGGATATATTCCATGTTCATTACCTCGGTACTGTGATCGAGTGGATGGCGTGCTTATTCATTCCTGTGGTGAGATGCTCTCTTGGTCATGGATCAAATTTTACTATCTCCGGAACTGTGTCCACTGCGTTGCCAGTTCAAAGGGAACCACAGCTGTACTACTTTTGCCAATTCTTGTGTGGGCTAAGGCTGTGGGATCCGGGTATTAGGGGTGCATCTAAAACTTGTACAGAGCAGTTTGGTATTCACAACAACTCCACGTCACCATATGCTGCTGCAGGTAAATTGCATAGTTGCACTCCTCTCATTTACACTCGATGGAGCTCTATGATAGGAGATTCAAATTCCATCTTTGCAATTCAAAATGTGGAACAAAGGGTGCTTCATAAGGTAACAAGTTCGGCTACCACATTATGGGACCCAGGAATCCTTGATATTCATTGCCTCTGCAATATTAAGCTGTTTTCAACAACATGGGTGTCTTGCTTATCAGTTCATGTTGTGAAAGATTCTCTTGGTCATGGACTTGAGCTTGCTGCTGCAACACAGTGGGATCCTGGAATCTTGAATCTTCGTGGTCGGGCAACAATTAAATTGAGGATCAAGTATCTACATAGAAGTGCAAAGAGTGATTATGGTGTTGGATGGCTGTCAGCCAAGAGAGATAGACATATCCATCGACCATGGGATCCAGGTGGCTTTGGCTGTTCTTTGGTACCTTGTCACCGGCTTGAGGTCAAGCCGCATTTTAAGGGGGCGGGAATGTCATGCCCCAAGGGTCATGACCCTCTTCCTATCCAGGGCTGTCTCGATGGAATGGGCCATGAGACTTGGGCTTGGCCCAGTTACGTGAACAGGCAGAAGGTTTATAAAGAAGGAGAAGCTGGACAGAGAGGGGATCGAACTGAATGAAACGTCTGAAGCCTCTCATCCTCTTGCTCCGTTCCTCACCCTCCTCCTACCTGTATCTCATCTCTCTCTGCTGTTGATTCTCACCTCAAATCCCTTCTTTTGTATCCGATATTGGTACTTATATGATTGGTCATCCCATGTATGTGTTTGGGTCATGACAGTCGCGCCGCCGTCCGCCAGTGCCACCGTGCGCGCGTGCGATCCGGCGATGGTCGATCTGGCGGCTTGCGACCTTTGGGAAGGATCTCGGAAGGAAGGCGCCGGTTCCTCTCCTGCTGTAGATTGATGTGTTTTTCTCTTGGTGAAGGAAACGATTGATTCGTGCGTGAAGCGAAGCGATTTGGGCCTATGGGCCATCTCGTGATTGTGAGGGAGAATAGGGAGGTGGGCAGGCTGAATGCTCAGCAAGCACGCGTTTTATTCTGTCAGTTTTGTTTTTCCTTATACATACCCATATATACACTATATATACCTACTTTCTTGGCAAAAATAATGGGCATTCAACTGAATACCCATGAATTGAAGTGGGCCCGCTCCTGCTCTTTGTGCTGCGCTCTCTGTCGATCCGCCCGCTCTGCCACGACTTAATACATGCAAGTAGTTAGCACTTCGTCGACTACTACAACTAATGTCATGCAAACACAACCAAACATGAGACTAGAACTCTACAACAAGGTTAACTCTAACAGCATTGTAAAGACAGTATTAGTATCCCAACGATAGCTTTTACATGACCGAAGAGAGTATATGATCAAAAACCAAAAGTTGAATTTGATATCATCATGTTCTACGGATCTTATATTGATACTTTGGGTGCGCAAGTGCAATAGTCATCTCACATTCCTCGAACAGATATCCCGGGACGGGCCGGAAAATCTGGTTTTCGAAATATCTCCGCAATTCCGGGTTTTTTCGCCCGAAATTTTGAATTCAAATATTTTTTATGTCTAAATATATTTAGTTTAACATGCTGGCTATATGAAGTTCTTCCTGTTACAATGATCAACCCGCCTCCTTACCCGTCGAAGGTCATGAGTTAGTTTCGTTGTTGCGGCAGCGTGACCATTATATTTATATTTTTAATAAGCATTGAATAACGCAATAAAAATTGCAAAAGAGAGAATCAAACCTGCGACGTGACCACTAAACCAAGTCGTTCATTCTAATAATATAAGCGTACCAAGTTTATTTGACACTGCTTTTGTCGTTTATATTAAAAAATCAAAATTTTCTGGCGGTAACAAAGTTTTCCGGGGACCACAATTTCCAGTTTCCGGTTGGTTACCGGAATTTCGTTCCAATCGGTTTTCCTAATGCCCCATGTTTTCATGAATTAACATACACCTAAAATTTCAGTGGTGATGTACGTGAGTCCTGACACCCCATGTTTTCATGAATAATAAACATACGTGTAGAATTTTCCAGAGCAAGGTTACTTATCAGCTGAGTAGAGGTAGTGGTGATTGATTGCTTCCTTTGTGCATGCAAAGATTCATGGAACTGGGTGCTTTCCTCTTCCAGGAGACGAAGCATGGCGCCAACTGGTTCTTTTATTGTCTGCGATTCTGAAGGAGGATCAGCTCCGCTTCGGGGCGTGTTCCAGGCAGAGGCAGAACTAAGTCCATCTAGAGTTTCTCGTTTTTGATTTACTTGCGACTGTTACAGGACCGAGTCTTCTTTAGTAGTAGCTGTCTGAGTTTCTCCGCTTTCTCCGATCTCCGCCCCTTCATCTGTTGTGGTCTGTAATGTCATAGCATTCAGAGTTGGGTTATGATAGAACTCTATCCATAGAGACCTTCTCCCTTTGATTGCATATAGCACTTAGAAGAGTGACTTCTCCCTGCTAAGGGTTTAGAGTATAGAGAAGATGTCTTTCGATAAATAATATAGTAATAGTAAATTGTAAAAGACAAAAAGCAAAGACTAGATTAGATGTTGTTGCTTTAACTAGAACTTGTGATTGTTTCTATTCCCAATTTCTGAGGTGATTTGCTTGATTTGTGTATGCATGAGTATTATCCTAAATATAACTCCCCTTTTGTGCCTTTCCTTAGCCAACATGCCAGACGTTAGATCACTTGACTGACGGACTATGCCCTCGCTACTCACGCCTGACAGACCCTTGCATAGTCGTTCCAACATCAACTCATCCGTGCAGTTTAACGGTTTGACAAGTGGTGGCTCTTCCAGGCAAACCTTTGGCAAGTTCAAACCGAAAGAGATGGGCAGACTTGGCCACCAATTTTGAATGGAACTTCCTGAAACCTCACTAAAACCATAACGGTAGTACATGTACATCCTTGGGTTTTCTGCATATTTTGTGCCTATATATGTTGGCTATTATGTTCACTGGAGCACAGTAGAAAGAACCAGTCAGCGGCATGTACAGATAATTGACCCTCAGTTTCGTTTTTCTTACTCTATCTAATTCACCCAAACACAAAATTCCAATTTACTGAATGTAGATGGTACTTTCTTTGTAGGAGAATATGTGCTGAAACTGGATGGTGCTTTATTCTGAATGAGGATCAGCTGGGCTTTGTTTCACCATTTCATCCACTCTTTCATATTGATTATGAGGTTGCCCAACAAGTTGTTTTGGTGCCGATCATTTAGAGTGTGCTGGCCGCTGGCTAAACAAAATCCAGTGGCAAAACATTCAAAGTAGTGTTGTGTAGACTTGGTGCTGAAACCTGAAACCTGCCGCCGCATGTTTTCATGAACTACAGTTTCAGTAGTAATGTAATAGTACGCGCTGTTCTGTTTCCTCAGCAAGGTTACTAATTATCACCTGATTACAAGTAGTTGAGATCGATTGCTTCATTATGCATACAGGATTTCGTCGAACTGGGTGCTCTCTTCTTGGCGCCAGCTGGTTTTTTCCTATAAGTACGACCTGATTCTGAAGGAGGACCAGCTCCGCTTCGGGGGTGTACTATTGTTGGCAGAGGCTGATCTAAGTCCATCTAGAATTCTTTTTTTTTTTTCATTTTTGATTTACTTGCAATTTTTTATCTTACTTTAGTTAGAATAATCTGGGAGGGAAGGGGTTTATTGAGCTTAGTGGTGCTTACAAATGGAAGGGTTGGCTGTGGCTTGTCATGTTCTCTTTGTGTTTCTTCTCTGCGATTTTCTGTATCTTCGTTTGGGTGGCCAGATCGGCTGGTGTTGCCCTGTGTGGGCTATTGTGACGGTTTTAGCACGGTTTTCTGTATATTAATAGGGCAACTCTCCTTCGTTTTAAACGAATCGAGATCCTTAGGGGCCTACTTAAAAAATCTCTTAGTTTTAAAATTCTTCAGATTATAGTTGGTTCTTCATGATGTCTTAATTAGTAACAAGCAAATTTTGAGCCGAGAAGAGGGTCTTGAGCATATATGTGTTCTATTTGTAGGGCAAGTGTTTGCCAACACAATGTCCACATGCTCCCGGATCTCATCTCACTGGACAACCTAATTTATATGCATACTGTCATTTGGATTATGTTTTACCTTTGGTATTGGTTCTTGGTTTAATGCCACATGCAAGTGTATCGTGTCATACTTGAAACTGCCAGTGTTATATATTGTGCTGAAACAGGATGAGAAACAGAGGATAGCACAGCAGCGAGTGTATAGCCAAGGGCTGGGAGAGAGAGAGGTGGAGGGGATAAGAAAGAAGTGAGAGAGGTACAGCAGCATATGACCTGTGTCGCACTCGACATATGCGTTCGTCGAGGAAACAAGTATTGGATCAGTACCTCTACATGTTCTGCTGTTGTGCATAGCAACACACGTGGCACTAAGCTAGTATTATATGTATGCAACATTAGCCGATAAATGGATGACTCCCGTGCATACATGTAAAGTTGTCTATGCTAGTTCTAGTTGCTCGCATGATGCTCGCAACTATATTGACTTACTATGCTCTCCTGCTGCCCCTGGTGTTTGCTTTCATGCTACTCAGAAGTGTGAAGCAGTATTGTGTTCTCCAACAAGAATTAGTGCCATCTTTCCTGGCATCTCCTATTCCTAAATCCCTTTTATTTTGTATCCTCTCTTCAGTCCCACCATCTCTCTAGGCTACTACCTCTTTTGTCTTTCTCATCCACCTCAAATCTATTTGAAACCCGTAGACCGCCGATCTTGCTGCTATTTGGATGAATATGGCGAGGTATATATATGCATGCCCAGCGTGGTTGGTGGGTCGCTACTCTTTTTTGCATTGATTTGATGCCATTACTTGGTAAAGTAGCACATGTCCCTACGTCGAAGTCACCTTGACACTTCACAATGGTTTGATATGTTGTCTTATGTACCACCGGTTGGAGTTAGAATTTGTCTGTCATTAGGTACAGAAAATATGGCCCATCCTTTACGATAGGGAGTGTCTAGGACTCAGTCGACTGAGACTTAACGAAGTCTCAGTTGGCTGATGTCAGCGATCTGTATCCCAGCCCGTTTGTTCCCTGTCCAGCCTTGTTTATGTCGGTGCGTTTCGGGCTGGCCTTGTTTATGTTTGGCTGTGTTTTTCTGCTGCAATATTGCCATGTGTTGGCAGAGGCCGTCCTTACCTGAAGCTTCACACTTCCCTCAAAGAAGAAGAAGAAAATGAAGCTTCACGCCAACGTTTTATAGATAGATTACGAAGTGCAGTCTGAGTTATCTTGTTTTTTCACTCTCTTAATGTTGAGCAACGGCTTCCCTCTTACTTTCCTCTGATCTTCCCTATTGCCTTCCTTTTTTTTTTCTTTTCTTTTGTTTTTCTTTATTTTCCCATTTTCAAGCGCTACATTCTGCTCATTTTTTGGGTTCCCGTTTCTACTATTTCTACTCTGGTTTCGGTAGGTTTTCTTCCGGCATTTCTCTTATTCTGTTTTATTTTTTCATTTTTCCTTTTTGTCCCATGAGATTGTGAAAATATTTGTGAATTTGAAAAAATATTCATGAATTTAATAATATATAAGCAATGTTTAGAAAATATTCTAAAAAATTATTAATTTCAAAAGCGATTGTCATCTTTAAAAAAGCTTTGCAACGTTTGGAAATGTGTGAACATTATTTAAAAGACGCACAAAATATTGTAACAATTACACGGATATTTTTACGAAAAAAATACCATGCCTTTTTCCAAAATATATTGTCCTAAGTTGCAATCGCGTTGAAGACATGCAGTTGCAGTCGGGGCGACAGTTGCAGTTTGATACGTCTCCGTCGTATCTATAATTTTTGATTGTTTCATGCCAATATCTACAACTTTCATATACTTTTGGCAACATTTTATATTATTTTTGGGACTAACATATTGATCCAGTGCCCAATGTCAGTTCCTGTTTTCTGCTTGTTTTTTGTTTCGCAGAAAATCCATATCAAACGAAGTCCAAACGCGATAAAATTTTACGGAGAACTATTTTGGAATATATGTGATTTTTGGGAGGTGGAATCAACGCAAACGGAGGCCCACAGCCTCCACAAGGCATCTTGGCACGACCCCCCAGGCCGCATGGTGTTGCCTTGTGGGCACACCGTAAGTTGGTTGGGGTCCTTCTTCGACCGCAAGGAAGCTTATATCGAGAGAAAAATCGTGTTAAAATTTCAGCGCAATCGGAGTTACGGATCTCCGGGAATATAAGAAACGATTTTCGGCCAGAAAACAGGAGCGCGAAACAGAAGAGAACAGAGAGAGAGAGATCCAATCTCGGAGGGGCTCTTGCCCTCCGGGAGCCATGGCGGCCATGGACCAGAGGGGAAACTCTCCTCCCATCTAGGGGGGAGGCCAAGGAAGAAGAAGAAGGAGGGGGGCTCTCTCCCCCTCTCTTCCGGTGGTGCCGGAACGCCGCCGGGGCAATCATCATGATGGCGATCTACACCAACAACTTCGCCGCCGTCATCACCAACTCTCTCCCCCTCTATGCAGCGGTGTAACACCTCTTCTCTCCGCTGTAATCTCTACTTAAACATGGTGCTTAACGCTATATATTATTATCCAATGATATGTGGCAATCCTATGATGTTTGAGTAGATTCGTTTTGTCCTATGGGTTGATTGATGATCGTGATTGGTTTGAGTTGTATGTTTTATTTTGGTGCTGTCCTATGGTGCCCTCTGTGTCGCGCAAGCGTGAGGGATTCCCGCTCTAGGGTTTGCAATACGTTTATAATTCTCTTATAGTGGGCGGCTAGAGTGACAGAAGCTTACACCCGAGTAAGGGGGTTGTTGCGTATGGGAGTAAAGAGGACTTGTTACTTAATGCTATGGTTGGGTTTTACTTTAATGATCTTTGGTAGTTGCGGATGCTTGCTAGAGTTCCAATCATAAGTGCATATGATCCAAGTACGGAAAGTATGTTAGCTCATGCCTCTCCCTCATATAAAATTGCAATAATGATTACCGGTCTAGTTATCGATTGCCTAGGGACAAATCCTTCTCTTGTGCTACAAAAGCTTTCTACTAAACAACTAACTTTTATTATCTTGCAAATTACTCGTAGTTTTATTCTCGCAAAGTACTCCTAGTTTTATTCTTACAAAGTAGTTCTAGCATTACACCTACAAAGTACTTCTAGTTTCATACTTGTTCTAGGTAAGACAAACGTTAAGTGTGCGTAGAGTTGTATCGGTGGTCGATAGAACTTGAAGGGAATATTGATTCTACCTTTAGCTCCTCGTTGGGTTTGACATTCTTATTTATCGAGAAAGGCTACAACTGACCCCCTATACTTGTGGGTTAGCAAGACCTTTTTATGGTGTCGTTGCCGGGGAGCAATAGCGTGGGGTTGATGTTCTCGTGTGTGCTTGTTTGCTTTATCACTAAGTAGTTTTTATTTTCTGTTTCACTAGGTAGTTTTTATTTTGTGCTCTTATTTTCTATCTTTAATTATGGGTAGGAAACATAAAATACCAAAAAATTAGTTGTACTTGCTAAACCAATGGTTGAAGAACCACCCAAAATCTATCATACTGCTGAAGCTTTCTACTTGGATCATCTTCGATCCCTTTGTGCTCGTGCTGAAAACCCAACTAGCTTAGTTGAGGGAAAATCATTAGATGAGCATGCTTATTTTGTGCGACACCGCTTGTCTCAAAAAGGGAAACTTTTATTGGATCAAATTAATCGTTTGCAATGCTATGCTTGGAATTTATGCGAAATACATGATTTTACTTGTTGTTCTGAAGACCCTAAAAAACACCTTTCCTACCAATGTGAGTTTAAGGATAATGGAATCTTATCTTCTTATGCCAAGGGTGTTTATAATTACTATGATATTGAACAAATATAAGAATTTCTTGCTTTTAAGGGTGCCTATGAAATTGCTTCTTTGATTGAAAAGTATGATGCTACTCTTTACAAATCTGAAAATTTTGCCATACTTAAATATTGCTATGAAAACTATGCTTCTAATGCTTATGTTAAAGAATATATTGAGGACGCCTCCGCTGTCCAAGAAGAGACTAATATTTTATAGGAATCTATGGAAGAAGAAATTGTTGAAACTGTGAGCTCATTAGATGAAAAAGATGAGTAGGAGAGCGAAGAACAAAAGGAGGAAGAGCGGATTAGTTACCCGTGCCCACCTTCTAATGAGAGTAACTCTTTGACTCATACATTGTTTAATTTCCCTTCGTGCTTACCGAAGGATGAATGCTATGATGATTGCTATGATCCCTTGGATTCATTTGAAATATCCCTTTTTGATGAAATTGATGCTTGATATGCTTGTGGCCATGATGCCAATATGAATGATACTTATGGAGATGAACTTGCTATAGTTCCTTATGTTAAACATGAAATTGTTGCTATTGCACCCACACATGATAGTCCTATTATCTTTTTGAATTCTCCCAACTACACTATATCGGAGAAGTTTGCTCTTATTAAGGATTATATTGATGGGTTGCGTTTTACTATTGCACATGATGATTTTGATGAATATAATATGCATGTGCTTGCTGCTCCTACTTGCAATTATTATAAGAGAGGAACTACATCTCAAACTCTCTATGTTTCCAATATGATAAAATTGCAAGAAACTACTTATGCTATGTATAGGCCTTTATTATGTGTGCATGAATTGTTCTTTTATGACATGCCGATGCATAGGAAGAGAGTTAGACTTCGTTATTGCATGATATATGTTGCTTTATGCTCACTACTAAATTACAAATCATTGTTAATTAAAATTGGCTTTGATATACCTTGGGATCCCGGTGGATCGATTACTTGAGCACTCTATGCCTAGCTTAATGGCTTTAAAGAAAGCGCTACCTGGGAGACAACCCGGAAGTTTTAGAGAGTCATTTTATTCTGTTGTGTGCTTTTAAAATATTTAAAAACAAAAAATATAGAGGAGAACCTAAAACTTTTTCAAAAAGAAAAGTGAAAGTGAGAAAGACGAGCATCATTGAAGTGGGAGCTAGCCTTGAACTTTGTTCATGCCCATGAAAACTTTGTGAATCTTGATTACAGAAACTTTTCAACAATAATAATTATCCCCTTGTACAAATCCATTGTATTATAAAAATAATGTGCCTCCTTTGGGATGATTTGGATGATAGTATGGTAGATGCTGTTGGAAAACAGAAACTTTTGCGTCCAGTGCTGAAATATTTTTTTTTCGCTGGAGTGTCAGAACCTTCTGAATTGTTTACACAGTATTGATATATGAATTTCCCACGTTTTCCTAATTTTTCAGAATTTTTGGAATTACAGAAGTATGACTATAATTCAGATCTTTACAGACTATTCTGTTTTAGACAGATTCTGTTTTTGTTGCATAGTTTGCTTATTTTGATGTATCTATGGATCGTATCGGGGGGTATGAGTCATGGAGAAGTTGGAGTACAGTAGCATTATGCCAATATTAAATATGAATAAATTTACAAAAGTACTTAGAGTTTAATATTTAATTGTTATACTAACGGATCTCACGAGGTTTCTGTTAAGTTTTGTGTGCTGAAGTTTTCAAGTTTTGGGTGAGACTACAATGGATAAAGGAATAAGGAGCGGCAAGAGACTAAGCTTGGGGATGCCCAAGGCACCCCCAAGGTAATATTCAAGGAGGACTCAAGCGTCTAAGCTTGGGGATGCCCCGGATGGCATCCCCTCTTTCGTCTACAATCTATCGGTATATCGCTTGGAGCTATATTTTTATTCATCACATGATATGTGTTTTACTTGGAGCGTCATGTGCTTTTTCTTTTTCTTTTAATAATGTACCATGCTGGTATGAGATAGTCCTTGGTTGATTTATAGAATGCTCTTTGCACTTCACTTATATCTTTTGAGTATGGCTTTATAGAATGCTTCGTGTGCTTCACTTATATCATTTGGAGTTTGGATGCCTGTTTCTCTACATATAGAAAACCGTTATTTGTAGAATGCTCTTTTGCTTCACTTATATTTATTAGAGCGTGGGAAAGTCTTTTGTAGAAAGAATTAAACTCTCATGCTTCACTTATATCTATTTAGAGAGTCAACAGGAATTGGTCATTCACATGGTTAGTCATAAAATCCTACATAAAACTTGTAGATCACTGAATATGATAAGTTTGATTCCTTGCAATAGTTTTGCGATATTAAGATGGTGATATGTGGGAGGTACTAGTGAATAATTGTGGTTTATTAAGAATATTGGTGTTAAGGTTTGTGATTCCCGAAGCATGCACATATGGTCTGTCGTTATGCTAAGAAGTTGGAGCATGATTTATTATTGATTGTCTACCTTATGAGTGGCGGTCGGGGACGAGCGATGGTCTTTTCCTACCAATCTATCCCTCTAGGGGCATGCGTAGTAGTACTTTGCTTCGAGGGCTAATAAACTTTCGCAATAAGTATGTGAGTTCTTTATGACTAATGTGAGTTCATGGATTATACGCACTCTCACCTTTCCGCAATTTGCTAGCCTCTTCGGTACCGTTCATTGCCCTTTCTCACCTCGAGAGTTGGTACAAACTTTGCCGGTGCATCCAAACCTCGTGATATGATACGCTCTATCACACATAAGTCTCCTTATATCTTCCTCAAAACAGCCATCATACCTATCTATCATGGCATTTCCATAGCCATTCCGAGATATATTGCCATGCAACTTCCATCATCATCATATACATGACTTGAGCATTGATATGTCTCCAATGTATCTATAATTTATGAAGTATTCATGCCATGTTTATAACAATTCTATATGGTTTTGGTATGATTTGATTAGAACTAACCCGAACTGACGTTGTTTTCAGCAAAACTACCGTGGTGTTGTTTTTTGTGCAGAAATAAAAGTTCTCCAAATGCAGCGAAACTTTTTGACATTTTTTTTGGAAGAAAAGAGAACCACGATGCTTCGTGGGAGGACCAGAAGAGCCACGAGGTGCCCACGAGGCACCAGGGCGCGCCGGGGGGGGGGGTATGGCGCCGTGGTGCCTCGTGGGCCCATCTTAGCCCATCTTCGCGTGATTCCAATGCCAAAAATTCTTATAAATACCAAAACCCCCAGGAATAACCCTAGAACTTCGACTCCGCCGCCACAAGCCTCTGTACCTCCACGATCTCATCTACAGCCCTTTTTCGGCACCCTGCCGGAGGGGGAATCATCACCGGAGGCCATCTTCATCATCCCGGCGGTCTCCATGACGAGGAGGGAGTAGTTCACCCTCGGGGCTGAGGGTTTGTACCAGTAGCTATGTGTTTTATCTCTCTCTCTCTCGCGTTCTTGATTTGGCACGATCTTGATGTATCGCGAGCTTTGTTAATATAGTTGGATCATATGGTGTTTCTCCCTCTCTATCTTGTTGTGATGAATTGAGTTTTTACCTTTGAGGTTTCACTATTATCGGATTGAATACTTTTATGGATTTGAGAACACTTGATGTATGTCTTGCATATGAATACCCATGGTGACAATGGGGTATTATATTGATTCACTTGATATATGTTTTGGCACTCAACTCGTGGATTCCCGAGGTGACATTGGGGTAATCTATGCATAGGGGTTGATGCACGTTTTCGTCCTACTTTCTCCGGTAGAAATCTTGGGGCACTCTTTGAAGTTCTTTGTGTTGGATTGAATATTATGAATCTGAAGTTGTTTGATGCATATCGTATAATCAACTCACGGATACTTGTGGTGACATTGGAGTATCTAGGTGACATTAGAGTTGGTTGATGCGTATCATATGGTGTTATTTTAGTACGAACTCTAGGGCTGTTTGTGACACTTATAGGAATAGCTCAATAGGTTGATCGGAAAGAATAACTTTAAGGTGGTTTCGTACCCAACAACAATTTCTATCTTATGTTCTCCGCTAATAGGAACTTTGGAGTAATTCTTTGTCGCACGTTGAGGGATTGTTATATGATCCAATTATGTTAGCATTGTTGAGAGATTGCACTAGTGAAAGTATGAACCCTAGGCCTTGTTTTCAAGCATTGCAATACCGTTTGCGCTCACTTTTGCTACTTGCTACCTTGCTGTTTTTTTTATTTTCAGATTACAAAAACCTATATCTACTATCCATACTACACTTGTATCACCATCTCTTCGCCGAACTAGTGCACCTATACAATTTACCATTGTATTGGGTGTGTTGGGGACACAAGAGATTTCTTGTATTTGGTTGCAGGGTTGTTTGAGAGAAACCATCTTCATCCTACGCCTCCCACGGATTGATAAACCTTAGGTCATCCACTTGAGGGAAAATTGCTACTGTCCTACAAAACTCTGCGCTTGGAGGCCCAACACGAGTCTACGAGAATAAGTTGTGTAGTAGACATCAAGCATTCATTGTCATATTGCTTTGCATGATCGTAAGATAGCTAGCATGATATTTTCATGGCTTGTCCCTTTTTTGATATCTTTTCTACGCTAGATCATTGCACATCCTTGTACACTGCCAGAGGCATTCATATAGAGTCATCTTGTATAGTTTTTTATCGAGTTGTAATATCGAGTTGTAAGTAAATAAAAGTGTGATGATCATCATTATTAGAGCATTGTCCCAGTGAGGAAAGGATGATGGAGACCATGATTCCCCCACAAGTCGGGATGAGACTCCGGACGAAAAAAGGGCCAAAAAGAGCCCACACAAAAAAAAGAGAAAAAAAAATGAAATGAGAGAAAAAGAGAGAAGGGGCAATGTTACTATCCTTTTACCACACTTGTGCTTCAGAGTAGCACCATGTTCTTCATATAGAGAGTCTCCATAGTTGACACTTTCATATACTAGTGGGAATTTTTCATTAAAGAACTTGGCTTATATATTCCGATGATGGGCTTCCTCAAATGCCCGAGGTCTTCATGAGCAAGCAAGTTGGATGCACACCCACTTAGTTTTCAGTTTGAGCTTTCATACACTTATAGCTCTTAGTGCATCCGTTGCATGGCAATCCCTACTCCTCGCATTGATATCGATTGATGGGCATCTCCATAGCCCGTTGATCCGCCTAGTTGATGCGAGACTTTCTCCCTTTTTGACTTCTCCTTATTAATCTCTACCATTATATTCTATTCCACCCATAGTGCTATATCCATGGCTTGCGCTCATGTATTGCGTGGGGGTTGAAAAAGCCGAAGCGCGTTAAAAAGTATGAACCAATTGCTCGGCTTGTCATCGGGGTAGTGCATGATAAATACTTTATGTTAAGAAGATGGAGCATGACAGGATTATATGATTTTGTAGGGATAACTTTCTTTAGCATTTTTTATTTTTGAGAGACATAATTATTGGTTGGTATGCCTAAGTATTGATGTCTTTATATCAAATTATAGACTATTTCTTTGAATCACTTGTATCTTAATATTCATGCCATGATTAGATCATATGATGAAGATTATGTTAGGTAGCATTCCACATCAAAAATTATCTTTTTATCATTTACCTACTCGAGGACGAGTAGGAATTAAGCTTGGGGATGCTGATACGTCTCCGTCGTATCTATAATTTTTGATTGTTTCATGCCAATATTCTACAACTTTCATATACTTTTGGCAACATTTTATATTATTTTTGGGACTAACATATTGATCCAGTGCCCAGTGCCAGTTCCTATTTTCTGCTTGTTTTTTGTTTCGCAGAAAATCCATATCAAACAAAGTCCAAACGCGATAAAATTTTACGGAGAATTATTTTGGAATATATGTGATTTTTGGGAGTGGAATCAACGCAAACGGAGGCCGACAGCCTCCACAAGGCATCTTGGCACGACCCCCCCAGGCCACGTGGTGTTGCCTTGTGGGCACACCGTAAGTCGGTTGGGATTCTTCTTTGGCTGCAAGGAATCTTATATTGAGAAAAAAATCGGGTTAAAATTTCAGTGCAATCGGAGTTACGGATCTCCGGGAATATAAGAAATGGTTTTCGGCCAGAAAACAGGAGCGCGAAACAGAAGAGAACAAAGAGAGAGATCCAATCTCGGAGGGGCTCCTGCCCTCTGGGAGCCATGGCGGCCATGGACCAGAGGGGAAACTCTCCTCCCAACTAGGTGGGAGGCCAAGGAAGAAGAAGAAGGAGGGGGGCTCTCTCCCCCTCTCTCCCGGTGGCGTCGGAACGCCGCCGGAGCAATCATCGTGACGACGATCTACACCAACAACTTCGCCGCCATCATCACCAACTCTCTCCCCCTCTATGCAGCGGTGTAACACATCTTCTCCCCGCTGTAATCTCTACTTAAACATGGTGCTTAATGCTATATATTATTATCCAATGATATGTGGCAATCCTATGATGTTTGAGTAGATTCGTTTTGTCCTATGGGTTGATTGATGATTATGATTGATTTGAGTTGTATGTTTTATTTTGTTGCTGTCCTATGGTGCCCTCTGATACGTCTCCAACGTATCTATAATTTTTGATTGTTCCATGCTATTATATTATCAATCTTGAATGTTTTTATATACATTTACAGCAATTATATATCATTTTTTGGGACTAACCTATTAACTTAGTGCCCAGTGCCAGTTGCTGTTTTTTGCCTGTTTTTGGTTTTCCAGAATATCAGTACCAAACGAAGTCCAAATGCCACGAAACTTTTTGGAGATTTTTTTCTGGACATAACAAGTACTGGAAGCTTCGGGAGAGGGCCAGAAGATGGAGTAGTGGCCCACGAGGCACCAGGGCGCGCCTCAGGGGGGGGGGGCGCCCTGGTGGCTTGTGGGGCCCACACAGCTCCGTTTGACCTAATTCCACCACTATAAATTCTCTAAAATTGGGAAACCAACAGAGGAGTCACGAAATACTTTTTCCGCCGCCGCAAGTTTCTGTTCTTGAGAGATCCCATCTGGAGGCCTTTTCCGGTACTCCGCCGGAGGGGGAATCGATCACGGAGGGGCTCTCCATCAACCTTGCTGCCCTTCTGATGATGCGTGAGTAGTTTACCACAGACCTTTGGGTCCATAGTTAGTAGCTAGATGGCTTCTTCTCTCTTTTTGATCTTCAATACAATGTTCTCCTCGATGTTCTTGGAGTTCTATCCGATGTAATCACTTTTTGTGGTGTGTTTGTTGGGATCCGATGAATTGTGAGTTTATGATCAGATTATCCATGAATATTATTTGAGTTTTCTCTGAACTCTTTTATGCATGATTATTATAGCTTCGTATTTCTTCTCCGATCTATTGATTTGGTTTGGCCAACTAGATTTATTTATCTTGCCATGGGAAGAGGTGCTTTGTAATGGGTTCGATCTTGCGGTGCTCAATCCCAGTGACAGAAACGGACATGACACGTATGTATCATTGCTATTAAGGGTAAAAAGACGGGGGTTATTCATGCGTGAGTTTACTTTGTCTACATCATGTCATCTTGCTTAAGGCGTTACTCCGTTCTTTATGGACTTAATACACTAGATGCATGCTGGAGAGCGGTCGATGTGTGGAGTAATAGTAGTAGATGCAGGCAGGAGTCGGGCTAGTTGTCTCGGACGTGATGCTTATATACATGATCATTGCCTTGGATATCGTCATGATTATTTGCTTTTCTATCAATTGCCAACACTAATGCAGGCTTCATGACTGACCCAGATGACTTCAAATCTCAATCAGGCTATGTTTTCATATTGAACGATGGCGCAGTTGATTGGAAAAGTTCCAAACAAAAGACTGTGGCGGATTCTACGACGGAGGCGGAATATGTTGCAGCTTCAGAAGCCTGCAAGTAGGCAGTCTGGATCAAGCAGTTTCTTGAAGACCTTGGTGTGGTTCCAAGTGCTCTGGACCCGGTGGAAATCTATTGTGATAATAATGGCGCCGTGGCTCAGGCAAGGGAGCCAAGTTCGCACCATAAGACAAGACATATTGAACGCAAATATAAACTCATTCGACATCATGTCGAAGCGGGTTTAGTGAAAGTACGCAAAGTTCACACGGATCTGAACGTGTCAGACCCGATGACAAACCTCTACCACAAGCAAAGCATGAGCAGCACCAGATAGCGATTGGTGTTAGGGAAGTCATGTAACTGGATTATGACTCTAGTGCAAGTGGGAGTCTGTAGGAGATATGCCCTAGAGGCAGTAATAACAGTTATTTTGTATCTCCAAGTTTGTAATGAATGTTTATGTTCCATGCTATAACTGCAATGATTCTCGAGTCTACAATATCCACGAGGCTCAAAGGGAAACTCATGTGCACGTGTGGTATATTAAACGGAAAAATGTATTCCTAGTCATGCCTCTAAGACTGGCTCAAGTATTGCATGATGATCCTGTTTTCCTGATCATGGGCATGACTATGCTGGCAAATTTGAGGGCAGAATGTTAGAAGAACATTTGTGTTGAATCGACCCTAATTGGTGTTATGCTATGAGATACATTCGTCACAAGTAAATGGTTAATAACACAGAGGAAGTTTACGTTCGCATAATTCCTTAGACCATGAGAGTATCGAGTTCCGTCGCACTTGCTTCGTGAACCTTGGGGTTTGTTAAACGTCATCCGTTACTGGATGGCTATTACGGCAGCTTACGGGTTCACGGAAAAGTATGACAAGGAACGAGATAGCTCAAGATTGGGATTTGCTCCTCCGACGATGGAGAGATATTCTTAGGGCCCTCTCGGTGTTACGGTATCCATCATCGTCTGGCCAGACACAATGTGATTCGATCACGGGGATGCCGGAATGCGGAAATGAGATAAGATAACAAAACCGGTAACGAGGCAACTGACATAGTGGACAAGTGTTGATTCACGGGGATGCCGATAAATCTCACCTCGGGTGTTTGTAACATATCGCAAAGCAACATGAATAGCACATGGCAACAAAAAGATTCACTCGAATATTCATTCATGTGGGTATAGGGATCAATATGGGTGTCCACGGTTCCGCTATTGATCATTGATTGGAAAGGGTTCCGGTCATGTCTATACTTCACCAAACCTACGGGGTCACACGCTTAAGGTTCATCTATCTGCTGAATACTAGACAGGGAGTCTGAGAGAAAGTTACCGGAAAAGTTTCGGAGACAACGGAAGAGTTCCGGAGAGAGAACACCGGAAGAGTTTCGGTAAAACTGAAAAGTTGTTTTGGAGTATACCATTAAGTCAAATTGGTTTCGGCACACGCCTGAAAATTCTTGGAGGGTGACAGAATTGTTCTGGGAACTTCTGGGATTTTTCCGGGGAAAAAAACCGAAAATGTTTCGGAGCTGCCGGAACTGCTTTGGTTGCTTTTCGCTGATGAAAATCATTGATCTGAAAATGTTTCGGAATGCGTCCAGAATTGTTTTAGTGGGTACTGGAATTATTCTAAGACCCACAGAAATATTTTCGGATTTAACGGTCGCGGAAAAATGGTTTCGTGAATAGTGAAAAACACTTTATGGAAAGCTACCTTTTTGGGCTTTTTCCCAAAATATCTTAGGGATGACATGGATGGATGGGAGCCCCTCATGGGGGGCCCACTAGATGTGGCCGGCCAAGGGAGGAGCTCCTCCATGGAGCTCCTCTAGCCTTCCCATTATGCCCTTTTGGAAGATCCATGTGATGGGTTTTTTGGGTATTTCAAGTGCCACCCTACCCCTTGGGTTTTCCTATAAATAGAGGTGGAGAGGCACTCTCCACACTCACTCTTTCTCACATACACATGCCATGCATGATCTGGCTTTCTCTCTCCCTCCCAGCGAAATAGTTTCGTAGAGCCGAAAGGCTGTCTAGGTTCCGGTGGGAACTAGTTCTGGACGGAGAAGCCCTTCCGGATAGCTGACACCGTATGTGTGCAACCCCGTAGAGAGGTCGTAGGTTCGATCTTTTGCCCGAGGGGCTGTTCGAGGGTCCTTCCGAAGGGCTGTCCGAGTTACCGTTCGAGCTTCGACGGTCCTCCCGAAGGGCTGTCCGTGACATCATCCGGGGGACTGTCTGACCGCCTCCCGAAGGGCTGTCCGGCGAGGGAGTACATCCTCGCGGTTGGGAGGTTGTAAATCCTAGCTACGGGGATCTGCACCGATGATCTACATTGACTCTACTTCCGCTGCGCTACGAGTCGGTAATGATCAGATCAAACCTTGTATGCTATCTCCATAGTGATCCTGGGCGTGCTCGCTGTACCGATTTTTTTTGTTTTCTGTCGCGTTCCCCAACAGGAAGCAGGGCAAGCTATGAAGATGTGGGTCCCTCTCTCTGGGACACCACAAGAGAGCATAACCAATCACCAGGCCATGCTGCTTGACCGCCTCCTTCCCCGATGGAAGGTGATCTCACAGAAGCTGACATACCAAGATCTTGATCTTCAACGGGAGGAGCACTTTCCACAGAGTTGTGGTCCACCGAGAGTCGGCACACGACAAAGAGCGTGATATGCATGGTGTTTGGTCAAATGCCATTAAGCTTTTCTGTTTAACTTCTCATTGTTTCCTAGAGTAAGCATAATGGTGGGGTACTAGGTGATGGAAAATGAGTTGTTGTGTGATGCGTGGAAGGTCGTACCTGCAGACTTTGTAGGCATGAGGTAAGGGGGCTCCATGTTTTGGCAAAACGTGTGTGCTTCGTTTCTTGAGCAAAACACTTCGCGCCCTACGACTTGCATGTAATCCATGATCGCAATGTGGATTCACTAGCCCATCAGTGGTACACCATCTTCAACGTCATCATGAAGTTTTGTGGTGCGGTTCCACGAGTGTAAACAACGTGGCCACTGGGCTTGTCAATCATGGATATCGTAAGTTTTGCTTTTTGTTGCTCTACATATTTGTCAGTTCATTGATTCACTCAATGTTGCAACTTGATACTCATCACATAGACCGGACGTGTTGTACCACATGCTCAAGAGGAGGCCATTTACACTCATACATTGTTGGATGAAGCTCAAGGGGCCTAGTGCGTGGGAGGACTTGTGTCGATTCTTATTCGAGTATCGCTGAATTTGGAATCGGTGAATTCGAAAAACTTGTTGAACATCCGGTTATTCGGATGTAATATTTACATCTGACTATTGTTGTACTAGGGATATTTGCAAGTTATTTATGGATAAATTGTGCTATTTTCTATAATTATTTTGAGTGGTCTGGACTCAAAGAAAAAAAAACAGGGGCGGACGTTCAGGGGACATGGTTGGTTGGCCCACTCCCGTATCCATGTCTACGGACCAGTCCGTGGACAAATAGTGTGTCCATTTTGAGAGTCGGCATTGGAGATGCCCTAATAATGTTGGAAGATTTATGGATGTATCAAATGGAAGTTATATAATCTACAACTGCCACCAGTTTCTAAATACACTTGATAATAGGACTGTTCCGGAATGCAATGATGTCGCGGTCATCCTATATAATGGTATTTGCTTTGAAAAACGAAATTAAATTGGAAATTCCCAAGTTCTCTCTGCTAAAAAAACATGTTCATGAAGACAATCATGCTTAAAAAAATAGTTATTGTGCTCAACCATCTATAATTTGTTGCTGTGTCAGTTCACCCATCTAGCTTGCATCTGTAATTTGCAACATGTTTTTGCATTTCTAGCTTCTGAACTTCCGTTTGTGGGCTGTTATTCACATGCTGTTGTTGCTTTCAGGAGCCCCACGGAGACAGACAACGCCTTGCAGTCTGATCAACAGCTTGCGGATGGTGAGCAGTTGGCTCTCCTCCGCAACTAGAACCAGCAACCCTTCTGGTCGCCCAGATGTCAATGCTGAGTAGTCGTCGTCTCATCTAACACGATCACAACAGAATGCAGCAGGTCCAGGGTTTCTTCTACTAGATAAAACATGATTTGAGATATGTATTGTATTGTATTGAATGCTTATCAAATAGATACCGCGGTTAGTTTCTTGCAAATGCACTTGTTGTCGAAAAATCATCTGTTGTGTTCCTTCCATAAATCCCAAGCCGTGTAGATGGCCATGGTGGTGGCCCTTTTGCCAAGGTTGAATGTCAGATCGTTCCACCAGACATCGATGGAGTCGGCATTTTGGGCATTAGTAGCGAGCACAGGCAGGTCCAGCCATTGGGCCACCAGAAGCCACAGAGTGCGAGAGTATGAGCAATGCAGGATAAGGTGAAGGGGGGAGTCTACTATACGTGATTCTGAAGGACCTGCTGAGCAAATTGCAGGGAGAGGCTGATCCAAGTCCATCTACAGTTTTTCTGGTGTGCGTAGCTCCGCCTACACATTACAGGAACTTGATCTCACACTACAGGAAATTGATGTCAAACTGGTGCCCTCTTTTCTGGTGTCTCCTACTCCCTAACGCTTTTTGTTTCGCATCCTCATCTTCCCGTCCCACCGTCTCTGTGAGCAACTACCGCTTTGGCCTCTCTCAGCCAACCTATTTGATATCGGTAGACTGTCAAACTTGCAGCTACTTGGGTGAAGATGGCGTGGTATATATGCATGACCAGGTTGGTTGGTGGTTTTTTTTTTCTTGCATTTATTTGATGTCATTACATGGTAAACTAGCACATGTCCCTATGTCGAAGTGATTGTTGATGCTTCAGAATCTTTAGATATACTGTCCTGAGTATACCACCGGTTGGAATGCGAATTATATTCAGTAGTCTTTCATTAGCCATTCGGTACAGAAAACGTGATGCGTCTCTTTTACAATCCACCGCATGCACAATTTGGAACTTCAATTAATTTGGAACTTAGGACAAAGCTAGAACTTTATCTAATTTGGAACGAGTGGAGTACCATGTCGAACTTTCGAAATTTGGCCCATAATTTCTTTACACATATTTTGGAATGGATACTTGAAAATAATTCAGACGAGATTGTCGCTAAACATATTTTCATAATATTTTTTAAATTCTATAAGTATTTTAAATAGAAACAAATAGTCTAAGTTGCATTTAGTTTGTTGGGTTTGTCCAGGTCACACACACACACACACGAACTGGAGGTAGAGGAAGAGACGCACACTTTGGAGCACCACACGACTTATGCCTTTTCTTGAATTTCTTCTTACACAAACAGAACTGAATTACATGGGGTTAAATAACCGGAGCACCGCAGCTAACACGCACCCACTGGCCACTATCTAGCATGCACACAGCATACACTTCTGCATGCAATCCACGATCAAGCCACACACCGGCTGATCCGATTAGTACTTATCTACTAACTGCACACACGCACACGTACTGCGTTTGTGCTGCGTCTCCACAACGGCCGCATGACCCAGCCAGAACAAGCATGCATGCAGCTGGCCGGTGCTAACAAACTGTATGCAGACTAGGCACAACCACACTAGCTACATGTTTGTGCCACATCTCCACTACGTGCACGGGCTGGTTGCTGGTTGACTTGTCCTAACAACGCATGCATGTATATACACAAACTAATGGCTGCTAATCCGCCGGTGCACTGCACACTCTCTATCTCTTTGTCAGGTGCAGGCCCAGAATTTGAAGTGTATTCAATTTTTCAAAGGCAATTTTTCGAAAGCCTAGCGCCATGTTTTGGCGTGTATAATTGAAGCATCAATTTATACAAATTGGATAGTACATAAAAAATAGCATAACATAATGGAGTCGCGGAATTGATCATGATGACTGAAAATTGTTCAACATATAGAAACTCTAATTTCTCAACATTGATCTACCACCAGTATTCGTCCTCTTCATGTTTTAGAAATGAAAAATAAAAATTGCTCAAATTTCAGGTACTAGTTTATATAAATAATGCTCACTGGAACAAATTCACAATTTATAAATATTCTCACAATACAAATTCACATGGAAAATTGCAAATTTTCATGTCCAAACAATTCGTAACTGACTGCAAACAAGAATCTAATATCACTATTATTAAATAGGAATACAACTAGGCAAACTGACTTACTTCCATGTGGCTCGCGTAGTCTGCAACCTGCTGGACAGTAGGAGAAGAAGACAAGTAGACGACGCCTGCAGGCTGCAGTGATATAGATGAAATAGATCAACTAAGAATTAATGTAATTAGACATATGAACACATCTAATTAGCAATTAGGCCTTGAGTTGTTAAACTTGTGGGATGTCTCTTTGAAATTGAAGACCGATGTGTGCTGGCGTGCTGCAAACTGACGAGATCAGGACCAGAGGGAGGGAGGAATGGATGCCGCTGGAATCTGGATGGATGCGTCGCTGTCATGCCCCAAGGGTCATGACCCTCTTCCTATCCAGGGCTGTCTCGATGGAATGGGCCATGAGACTTGGGCTTGGCCCAGTTACGTGAACAGGCAGAAGGTTTATAAAGAAGGAGAAGCTGGACAGAGAGGGGATCGAACTGAATGAAACGTCTGAAGCCTCTCATCCTCTTGCTCCGTTCCTCACCCTCCTGCTACCTGTATCTCATCCCTCTCTGCTGCCGATTCTCACCTCAAATCCCTTCTTTTGTATCCGATATTGGTACTTATATGATTGGTCATCCCATGTATGTGTTTGGGTCATGACAATTGGTAATCAGAGCCACAAAATTTCCTCAAAATTTTTCTTCCGCTGTGTGTTCCTCAATTCTCTCGGCCAGATCCGTAACATCCATTGCCCTGGGTGTGATTTGCTTCGGTGAATCGCACAAAATCCCTGGGCTGGGTTGGATCAGCTTGGAGTGGAGCAACAACGCCACCAAACCCTCAGCACAGAGCCAAGAAAACAATCACTACCCACTTCCTGCCTACCAGCTGTTTGACGAAATGTCCAGCCAGCAAGAGGTGTTCTCCGGCGGTGTTCTCCGCGTCACGGTGCACCATGTGTACTACCCGGTCAGTGAGGAGACGTTGCAGCAGGTGTTTATAGTGTATGGCGTTGTCAAGATCTCCATGTTCCAGAGAAGCCACCATGTGGAGGCGGTGGTTCAACTTCGATCAAGAAGCGGGGCAGCGCGGGCTCTCGCCATGCATGGCCGGTGCATCTACGAGCATGCCTGCCTCCTCGCCATCCAGGACATGTCGCCGGAGTACAACCTGCACTTGTGCTCGCTGCTCAAGCAGAAGTAGACCGCAACCGTGGCCGAGTACACAACGACGTTCTGGGAATGCGTACAACGCGTACTGGATATCAACCCCAACCTAAGCATCAAGAGCTTCATCCACCTGTACATCGAGGGCTTGCAGGAAGATATCCAAGATGTCGTGCGGTCGCGATCTCCATCAAGCATCACTGGTGCTTCATCCCTTGCCCGGATAAGAGAGGATGAAATCGCTGAGGAGGCGGCAATGGCTGCAGAGAAACTTGATGACGACCATGGAGTTCACGTCCTCGTGCCTACGGTGATAGTCACGGACGTCTTCCCCGAGCTCGCTGCGCCAGCAGAGTGCAGTGCAGACCATGACGTCGTCGCCATTGATAGCAGTAGCCTTGCCACACCGACACCTATCACATGTTTGACGGAGTGCCCAAGTTGTGACGCCACCGTCGACATCTTCCCTGAGCCCGCAGCTGGTGCTGTGTGCGAAGAGGCCCTCGACATTGACACCGGTAGCATCGCGGCACCAACGCCTGCCACCTGCTTGACGGGTTCGATGCCACAAGGGCAGGTGATCCATCCAGCACCATGGCCTTCGTTCATCGATGAGCATACCAATACAGCTCACGACGACATTGTCAAGCCCCCGCTGACTGTCGCCACTATGTCGAGCAGGGATGTGACTTTGCCGCCTCTCCTGACCACACTTGAGGCGTCCCCGACATACTCACATGGGAGCGGACATGCTGGCCCCGTTGGGCACCATGAAGCATGCAAGGCTATTTGGTATCCGGCTCCTGCAGTTGACACTGTGTCCCTTGGTACACACCACTTTTCATCTCCTTTAACTAGCTCATGGCAACAAGGTCACTCAAAACTGGATGTCATGTTCTGGATGCTTACATGGTGGTCACATACCCAATATGTGCAGCCCGCCAGTATGATTTTTGAAGCTCGCAACCAGTTCCTTACCAGCGAGCCGACTCATCTTGATTGTCTTCTACCACCAGCTAAACCTCCCGATAGTAGTGAAGGATGTGAAACTATGTGCAGTCGTGCTCAGTTCACCTTGAGAGGAGTTAAAGGTATCTCTCATGACTTTGCCAGTACAACTAAATATTCTTGCTACACCATAATTGGCAGTACGTGGTGGGTATTAGTGGTGACTATGCAAACTGTGATGGGAGGCACTGATAATATGGCAAGCAGCCTGAATGAGGGTCGTTCGATTGCTAAAAATTGGTTGTCAGCTATTCCCTGGGTACAACTACAACCACCTAGTTCCCTGGAAGCTAATTTGTGGTTTGGGCAACAAATCTTCACAACTCCTGTACAAATCTTTGACACTTGTTCAGTCCTAAAATTATTGCCAAGTTGTTCTGCATCTGTTGTTCTTATGGCAGATTTCATGGAGGATACCACCCAGTTGAAATGTAAATGGAGAGCACCCTATTTGTTTGACGAATTCCTACAGGGAGTTACAGTTTGGCAAGATGGTAATATTTGCTGTTTATTGAGAAAAGTTATTTGTGCAGCAAGTGATCAAGCTACCGGATTTTGCCTTGTGGAACAACAATCTTCGCTACCACATCCATGTATACTGTGGACTTTACTTGCAAGTGATAAAAATTCTGTGTTCATTTCTTGGCTAGTTTCGCTACTGTTCGGAGATATTTGTTCACTTCAAGCCTTGTCTGACTACCATGTCAGAGGAACACTAGTGCTAACCAAGCTCATGGGCCTCATAGCTGCATATGGTACAGGATATGGTGCCCTTAACTCTGCGCATGTGGTTCCCCTTGTTCACTGCATGACACTCCAAGCTGAGGCCCTCCTGGATGTTACTCAACCCTGTGAACCTTTTGTTAACAAAAGAAGAGTAACATCACTGTATACAGAAGGAAGAGAATTGTTTGTCGGAGTTCCTCAGCCCATTATTCATTTTCACTTGCCATTGCATATATGGGTTCCAGTGTTTCTAGTCACCAGCTTGTCTGCCATCCTTGCTGGCTTACACTGCAACTCCGAGAAATTCTTGACTGCCCCCCTATATTATTTTGAACAATTCCAATGGGTAATGGCACGGGCACTCTTTAATGGTATCAAGGGCAGTCCACGGCATATTCTCGTGTCAGTGGTCACCAACATCTTTGAGACTTCATACAATCCTTGTACTCCTCCAGTGCGAGAAGGTGTTCCTACTTATTTGGACTATATTGTTGTTGTTGCTGGTTCTACTGGCATGCGAGCAAGTGCAAGTACGCGGCTGTTAGTGTTCAAGGATATATTCCATGTTCATTACCTCGGTACTGTGATCGAGTGGATGGCGTGCTTATTCATTCCTGTGGTGAGATGCTCTCTTGGTCATGGATCAAATTTTACTATCTCCGGAACTGTGTCCACTGCGTTGCCAGTTCAAAGGGAACCACAGCTGTACTACTTTTGCCAATTCTTGTGTGGGCTAAGGCTGTGGGATCCGGGTATTAGGGGTGCATCTAAAACTTGTACAGAGCAGTTTGGTATTCACAACAACTCCACGTCACCATATGCTGCTGCAGGTAAATTGCATAGTTGCACTCCTCTCATTTACACTCGATGGAGCTCTATGATAGGAGATTCAAATTCCATCTTTGCAATTCAAAATGTGGAACAAAGGGTGCTTCATAAGGTAACAAGTTCGGCTACCACATTATGGGACCCAGGAATCCTTGATATTCATTGCCTCTGCAATATTAAGCTGTTTTCAACAACATGGGTGTCTTGCTTATCAGTTCATGTTGTGAAAGATTCTCTTGGTCATGGACTTGAGCTTGCTGCTGCAACACAGTGGGATCCTGGAATCTTGAATCTTCGTGGTCGGGCAACAATTAAATTGAGGATCAAGTATCTACATAGAAGTGCAAAGAGTGATTATGGTGTTGGATGGCTGTCAGCCAAGAGAGATAGACATATCCATCGACCATGGGATCCAGGTGGCTTTGGCTGTTCTTTGGTACCTTGTCACCGGCTTGAGGTCAAGCCGCATTTTAAGGGGGCGGGAATGTCATGCCCCAAGGGTCATGACCCTCTTCCTATCCAGGGCTGTCTCGATGGAATGGGCCATGAGACTTGGGCTTGGCCCAGTTACGTGAACAGGCAGAAGGTTTATAAAGAAGGAGAAGCTGGACAGAGAGGGGATCGAACTGAATGAAACGTCTGAAGCCTCTCATCCTCTTGCTCCGTTCCTCGCCCTCCTCCTACCTGTATCTCATCTCTCTCTGCTGCTGATTCTCACCTCAAATCCCTTCTTTTGTATCCGATATTGGTACTTATATGATTGGTCATCCCATGTATGTGTTTGGGTCATGACAGTCGCGCCGCCGTCCGCCAGTGCCACCGTGCGCGCGTGCGATCCGGCGATGGTCGATCTGGCGGCTTGCGACCTTTGGGAAGGATCTCGGAAGGAAGGCGCCGGTTCCTCTCCTGCTGTAGATTGATGTGTTTTTCTCTTGGTGAAGGAAACGATTGATTCGTGCGTGAAGCGAAGCGATTTGGGCCTATGGGCCATCTCGTGATTGTGAGGGAGAATAGGGAGGTGGGCAGGCTGAATGCTCAGCAAGCACGCGTTTTATTCTGTCAGTTTTGTTTTTCCTTATACATACCCATATATACACTATATATACCTACTTTCTTGGCAAAAATAATGGGCATTCAACTGAATACCCATGAATTGAAGTGGGCCCGCTCCTGCTCTTTGTGCTGCGCTCTCTGTCGATCCGCCCGCTCTGCCACGACTTAATACATGCAAGTAGTTAGCACTTCGTCGACTACTACAACTAATGTCATGCAAACACAACCAAACATGAGACTAGAACTCTACAACAAGGTTAACTCTAACAGCATTGTAAAGACAGTATTAGTATCCCAACGATAGCTTTTACATGACCGAAGAGAGTATATGATCAAAAACCAAAAGTTGAATTTGATATCATCATGTTCTACGGATCTTATATTGATACTTTGGGTGCGCAAGTGCAATAGTCATCTCACATTCCTCGAACAGATATCCCGGGACGGGCCGGAAAATCTGGTTTTCGAAATATCTCCGCAATTCCGGGTTTTTTCGCCCGAAATTTTGAATTCAAATATTTTTTATGTCTAAATATATTTAGTTTAACATGCTGGCTATATGAAGTTCTTCCTGTTACAATGATCAACCCGCCTCCTTACCCGTCGAAGGTCATGAGTTAGTTTCGTTGTTGCGGCAGCGTGACCATTATATTTATATTTTTAATAAGCATTGAATAACGCAATAAAAATTGCAAAAGAGAGAATCAAACCTGCGACGTGACCACTAAACCAAGTCGTTCATTCTAATAATATAAGCGTACCAAGTTTATTTGACACTGCTTTTGTCGTTTATATTAAAAAATCAAAATTTTCTGGCGGTAACAAAGTTTTCCGGGGACCACAATTTCCAGTTTCCGGTTGGTTACCGGAATTTCGTTCCAATCGGTTTTCCTAATGCCCCATGTTTTCATGAATTAACATACACCTAAAATTTCAGTGGTGATGTACGTGAGTCCTGACACCCCATGTTTTCATGAATAATAAACATACGTGTAGAATTTTCCAGAGCAAGGTTACTTATCAGCTGAGTAGAGGTAGTGGTGATTGATTGCTTCCTTTGTGCATGCAAAGATTCATGGAACTGGGTGCTTTCCTCTTCCAGGAGACGAAGCATGGCGCCAACTGGTTCTTTTATTGTCTGCGATTCTGAAGGAGGATCAGCTCCGCTTCGGGGCGTGTTCCAGGCAGAGGCAGAACTAAGTCCATCTAGAGTTTCTCGTTTTTGATTTACTTGCGACTGTTACAGGACCGAGTCTTCTTTAGTAGTAGCTGTCTGAGTTTCTCCGCTTTCTCCGATCTCCGCCCCTTCATCTGTTGTGGTCTGTAATGTCATAGCATTCAGAGTTGGGTTATGATAGAACTCTATCCATAGAGACCTTCTCCCTTTGATTGCATATAGCACTTAGAAGAGTGACTTCTCCCTGCTAAGGGTTTAGAGTATAGAGAAGATGTCTTTCGATAAATAATATAGTAATAGTAAATTGTAAAAGACAAAAAGCAAAGACTAGATTAGATGTTGTTGCTTTAACTAGAACTTGTGATTGTTTCTATTCCCAATTTCTGAGGTGATTTGCTTGATTTGTGTATGCATGAGTATTATCCTAAATATAACTCCCCTTTTGTGCCTTTCCTTAGCCAACATGCCAGACGTTAGATCACTTGACTGACGGACTATGCCCTCGCTACTCACGCCTGACAGACCCTTGCATAGTCGTTCCAACATCAACTCATCCGTGCAGTTTAACGGTTTGACAAGTGGTGGCTCTTCCAGGCAAACCTTTGGCAAGTTCAAACCGAAAGAGATGGGCAGACTTGGCCACCAATTTTGAATGGAACTTCCTGAAACCTCACTAAAACCATAACGGTAGTACATGTACATCCTTGGGTTTTCTGCATATTTTGTGCCTATATATGTTGGCTATTATGTTCACTGGAGCACAGTAGAAAGAACCAGTCAGCGGCATGTACAGATAATTGACCCTCAGTTTCGTTTTTCTTACTCTATCTAATTCACCCAAACACAAAATTCCAATTTACTGAATGTAGATGGTACTTTCTTTGTAGGAGAATATGTGCTGAAACTGGATGGTGCTTTATTCTGAATGAGGATCAGCTGGGCTTTGTTTCACCATTTCATCCACTCTTTCATATTGATTATGAGGTTGCCCAACAAGTTGTTTTGGTGCCGATCATTTAGAGTGTGCTGGCCGCTGGCTAAACAAAATCCAGTGGCAAAACATTCAAAGTAGTGTTGTGTAGACTTGGTGCTGAAACCTGAAACCTGCCGCCGCATGTTTTCATGAACTACAGTTTCAGTAGTAATGTAATAGTACGCGCTGTTCTGTTTCCTCAGCAAGGTTACTAATTATCACCTGATTACAAGTAGTTGAGATCGATTGCTTCATTATGCATACAGGATTTCGTCGAACTGGGTGCTCTCTTCTTGGCGCCAGCTGGTTTTTTCCTATAAGTACGACCTGATTCTGAAGGAGGACCAGCTCCGCTTCGGGGGTGTACTATTGTTGGCAGAGGCTGATCTAAGTCCATCTAGAATTCTTTTTTTTTTTCATTTTTGATTTACTTGCAATTTTTTATCTTACTTTAGTTAGAATAATCTGGGAGGGAAGGGGTTTATTGAGCTTAGTGGTGCTTACAAATGGAAGGGTTGGCTGTGGCTTGTCATGTTCTCTTTGTGTTTCTTCTCTGCGATTTTCTGTATCTTCGTTTGGGTGGCCAGATCGGCTGGTGTTGCCCTGTGTGGGCTATTGTGACGGTTTTAGCACGGTTTTCTGTATATTAATAGGGCAACTCTCCTTCGTTTTAAACGAATCGAGATCCTTAGGGGCCTACTTAAAAAATCTCTTAGTTTTAAAATTCTTCAGATTATAGTTGGTTCTTCATGATGTCTTAATTAGTAACAAGCAAATTTTGAGCCGAGAAGAGGGTCTTGAGCATATATGTGTTCTATTTGTAGGGCAAGTGTTTGCCAACACAATGTCCACATGCTCCCGGATCTCATCTCACTGGACAACCTAATTTATATGCATACTGTCATTTGGATTATGTTTTACCTTTGGTATTGGTTCTTGGTTTAATGCCACATGCAAGTGTATCGTGTCATACTTGAAACTGCCAGTGTTATATATTGTGCTGAAACAGGATGAGAAACAGAGGATAGCACAGCAGCGAGTGTATAGCCAAGGGCTGGGAGAGAGAGAGGTGGAGGGGATAAGAAAGAAGTGAGAGAGGTACAGCAGCATATGACCTGTGTCGCACTCGACATATGCGTTCGTCGAGGAAACAAGTATTGGATCAGTACCTCTACATGTTCTGCTGTTGTGCATAGCAACACACGTGGCACTAAGCTAGTATTATATGTATGCAACATTAGCCGATAAATGGATGACTCCCGTGCATACATGTAAAGTTGTCTATGCTAGTTCTAGTTGCTCGCATGATGCTCGCAACTATATTGACTTACTATGCTCTCCTGCTGCCCCTGGTGTTTGCTTTCATGCTACTCAGAAGTGTGAAGCAGTATTGTGTTCTCCAACAAGAATTAGTGCCATCTTTCCTGGCATCTCCTATTCCTAAATCCCTTTTATTTTGTATCCTCTCTTCAGTCCCACCATCTCTCTAGGCTACTACCTCTTTTGTCTTTCTCATCCACCTCAAATCTATTTGAAACCCGTAGACCGCCGATCTTGCTGCTATTTGGATGAATATGGCGAGGTATATATATGCATGCCCAGCGTGGTTGGTGGGTCGCTACTCTTTTTTGCATTGATTTGATGCCATTACTTGGTAAAGTAGCACATGTCCCTACGTCGAAGTCACCTTGACACTTCACAATGGTTTGATATGTTGTCTTATGTACCACCGGTTGGAGTTAGAATTTGTCTGTCATTAGGTACAGAAAATATGGCCCATCCTTTACGATAGGGAGTGTCTAGGACTCAGTCGACTGAGACTTAACGAAGTCTCAGTTGGCTGATGTCAGCGATCTGTATCCCAGCCCGTTTGTTCCCTGTCCAGCCTTGTTTATGTCGGTGCGTTTCGGGCTGGCCTTGTTTATGTTTGGCTGTGTTTTTCTGCTGCAATATTGCCATGTGTTGGCAGAGGCCGTCCTTACCTGAAGCTTCACACTTCCCTCAAAGAAGAAGAAGAAAATGAAGCTTCACGCCAACGTTTTATAGATAGATTACGAAGTGCAGTCTGAGTTATCTTGTTTTTTCACTCTCTTAATGTTGAGCAACGGCTTCCCTCTTACTTTCCTCTGATCTTCCCTATTGCCTTCCTTTTTTTTTTCTTTTCTTTTGTTTTTCTTTATTTTCCCATTTTCAAGCGCTACATTCTGCTCATTTTTTGGGTTCCCGTTTCTACTATTTCTACTCTGGTTTCGGTAGGTTTTCTTCCGGCATTTCTCTTATTCTGTTTTATTTTTTCATTTTTCCTTTTTGTCCCATGAGATTGTGAAAATATTTGTGAATTTGAAAAAATATTCATGAATTTAATAATATATAAGCAATGTTTAGAAAATATTCTAAAAAATTATTAATTTCAAAAGCGATTGTCATCTTTAAAAAAGCTTTGCAACGTTTGGAAATGTGTGAACATTATTTAAAAGACGCACAAAATATTGTAACAATTACACGGATATTTTTACGAAAAAAATACCATGCCTTTTTCCAAAATATATTGTCCTAAGTTGCAATCGCGTTGAAGACATGCAGTTGCAGTCGGGGCGACAGTTGCAGTTTGATACGTCTCCGTCGTATCTATAATTTTTGATTGTTTCATGCCAATATCTACAACTTTCATATACTTTTGGCAACATTTTATATTATTTTTGGGACTAACATATTGATCCAGTGCCCAATGTCAGTTCCTGTTTTCTGCTTGTTTTTTGTTTCGCAGAAAATCCATATCAAACGAAGTCCAAACGCGATAAAATTTTACGGAGAACTATTTTGGAATATATGTGATTTTTGGGAGGTGGAATCAACGCAAACGGAGGCCCACAGCCTCCACAAGGCATCTTGGCACGACCCCCCAGGCCGCATGGTGTTGCCTTGTGGGCACACCGTAAGTTGGTTGGGGTCCTTCTTCGACCGCAAGGAAGCTTATATCGAGAGAAAAATCGTGTTAAAATTTCAGCGCAATCGGAGTTACGGATCTCCGGGAATATAAGAAACGATTTTCGGCCAGAAAACAGGAGCGCGAAACAGAAGAGAACAGAGAGAGAGAGATCCAATCTCGGAGGGGCTCTTGCCCTCCGGGAGCCATGGCGGCCATGGACCAGAGGGGAAACTCTCCTCCCATCTAGGGGGGAGGCCAAGGAAGAAGAAGAAGGAGGGGGGCTCTCTCCCCCTCTCTTCCGGTGGTGCCGGAACGCCGCCGGGGCAATCATCATGATGGCGATCTACACCAACAACTTCGCCGCCGTCATCACCAACTCTCTCCCCCTCTATGCAGCGGTGTAACACCTCTTCTCTCCGCTGTAATCTCTACTTAAACATGGTGCTTAACGCTATATATTATTATCCAATGATATGTGGCAATCCTATGATGTTTGAGTAGATTCGTTTTGTCCTATGGGTTGATTGATGATCGTGATTGGTTTGAGTTGTATGTTTTATTTTGGTGCTGTCCTATGGTGCCCTCTGTGTCGCGCAAGCGTGAGGGATTCCCGCTCTAGGGTTTGCAATACGTTTATAATTCTCTTATAGTGGGCGGCTAGAGTGACAGAAGCTTACACCCGAGTAAGGGGGTTGTTGCGTATGGGAGTAAAGAGGACTTGTTACTTAATGCTATGGTTGGGTTTTACTTTAATGATCTTTGGTAGTTGCGGATGCTTGCTAGAGTTCCAATCATAAGTGCATATGATCCAAGTACGGAAAGTATGTTAGCTCATGCCTCTCCCTCATATAAAATTGCAATAATGATTACCGGTCTAGTTATCGATTGCCTAGGGACAAATCCTTCTCTTGTGCTACAAAAGCTTTCTACTAAACAACTAACTTTTATTATCTTGCAAATTACTCGTAGTTTTATTCTCGCAAAGTACTCCTAGTTTTATTCTTACAAAGTAGTTCTAGCATTACACCTACAAAGTACTTCTAGTTTCATACTTGTTCTAGGTAAGACAAACGTTAAGTGTGCGTAGAGTTGTATCGGTGGTCGATAGAACTTGAAGGGAATATTGATTCTACCTTTAGCTCCTCGTTGGGTTTGACATTCTTATTTATCGAGAAAGGCTACAACTGACCCCCTATACTTGTGGGTTAGCAAGACCTTTTTATGGTGTCGTTGCCGGGGAGCAATAGCGTGGGGTTGATGTTCTCGTGTGTGCTTGTTTGCTTTATCACTAAGTAGTTTTTATTTTCTGTTTCACTAGGTAGTTTTTATTTTGTGCTCTTATTTTCTATCTTTAATTATGGGTAGGAAACATAAAATACCAAAAAATTAGTTGTACTTGCTAAACCAATGGTTGAAGAACCACCCAAAATCTATCATACTGCTTAAGCTTTCTACTTGGATCATCTTCGATCCCTTTGTGCTCGTGCTGAAAACCCAACTAGCTTAGTTGAGGGAAAATCATTAGATGAGCATGCTTATTTTGTGCGACACCGCTTGTCTCAAAAAGGGAAACTTTTATTGGATCAAATTAATCGTTTGCAATGCTATGCTTGGAATTTATGCGAAATACATGATTTTACTTGTTGTTCTGAAGACCCTAAAAAACACCTTTCCTACCAATGTGAGTTTAAGGATAATGGAATCTTATCTTCTTATGCCAAGGGTGTTTATAATTACTATGATATTGAACAAATATAAGAATTTCTTGCTTTTAAGGGTGCCTATGAAATTGCTTCTTTGATTGAAAAGTATGATGCTACTCTTTACAAATCTGAAAATTTTGCCATACTTAAATATTGCTATGAAAACTATGCTTCTAATGCTTATGTTAAAGAATATATTGAGGACGCCTCCGCTGTCCAAGAAGAGACTAATATTTTATAGGAATCTATGGAAGAAGAAATTGTTGAAACTGTGAGCTCATTAGATGAAAAAGATGAGTAGGAGAGCGAAGAACAAAAGGAGGAAGAGCGGATTAGTTACCCGTGCCCACCTTCTAATGAGAGTAACTCTTTGACTCATACATTGTTTAATTTCCCTTCGTGCTTACCGAAGGATGAATGCTATGATGATTGCTATGATCCCTTGGATTCATTTGAAATATCCCTTTTTGATGAAATTGATGCTTGATATGCTTGTGGCCATGATGCCAATATGAATGATACTTATGGAGATGAACTTGCTATAGTTCCTTATGTTAAACATGAAATTGTTGCTATTGCACCCACACATGATAGTCCTATTATCTTTTTGAATTCTCCCAACTACACTATATCGGAGAAGTTTGCTCTTATTAAGGATTATATTGATGGGTTGCGTTTTACTATTGCACATGATGATTTTGATGAATATAATATGCATGTGCTTGCTGCTCCTACTTGCAATTATTATAAGAGAGGAACTACATCTCAAACTCTCTATGTTTCCAATATGATAAAATTGCAAGAAACTACTTATGCTATGTATAGGCCTTTATTATGTGTGCATGAATTGTTCTTTTATGACATGCCGATGCATAGGAAGAGAGTTAGACTTCGTTATTGCATGATATATGTTGCTTTATGCTCACTACTAAATTACAAATCATTGTTAATTAAAATTGGCTTTGATATACCTTGGGATCCCGGTGGATCGATTACTTGAGCACTCTATGCCTAGCTTAATGGCTTTAAAGAAAGCGCTACCTGGGAGACAACCCGGAAGTTTTAGAGAGTCATTTTATTCTGTTGTGTGCTTTTAAAATATTTAAAAACAAAAAATATAGAGGAGAACCTAAAACTTTTTCAAAAAGAAAAGTGAAAGTGAGAAAGACGAGCATCATTGAAGTGGGAGCTAGCCTTGAACTTTGTTCATGCCCATGAAAACTTTGTGAATCTTGATTACAGAAACTTTTCAACAATAATAATTATCCCCTTGTACAAATCCATTGTATTATAAAAATAATGTGCCTCCTTTGGGATGATTTGGATGATAGTATGGTAGATGCTGTTGGAAAACAGAAACTTTTGCGTCCAGTGCTGAAATATTTTTTTTTCGCTGGAGTGTCAGAACCTTCTGAATTGTTTACACAGTATTGATATATGAATTTCCCACGTTTTCCTAATTTTTCAGAATTTTTGGAATTACAGAAGTATGACTATAATTCAGATCTTTACAGACTATTCTGTTTTAGACAGATTCTGTTTTTGTTGCATAGTTTGCTTATTTTGATGTATCTATGGATCGTATCGGGGGGTATGAGTCATGGAGAAGTTGGAGTACAGTAGCATTATGCCAATATTAAATATGAATAAATTTACAAAAGTACTTAGAGTTTAATATTTAATTGTTATACTAACGGATCTCACGAGGTTTCTGTTAAGTTTTGTGTGCTGAAGTTTTCAAGTTTTGGGTGAGACTACAATGGATAAAGGAATAAGGAGCGGCAAGAGACTAAGCTTGGGGATGCCCAAGGCACCCCCAAGGTAATATTCAAGGAAGACTCAAGCGTCTAAGCTTGGGGATGCCCCGGATGGCATCCCCTCTTTCGTCTACAATCTATCGGTATATCGCTTGGAGCTATATTTTTATTCATCACATGATATGTGTTTTACTTGGAGCGTCATGTGCTTTTTATTTTTCTTTTAATAATGTACCATGCTGGTATGAGATAGTCCTTGGTTGATTTATAGAATGCTCTTTGCACTTCACTTATATCTTTTGAGTATGGCTTTATAGAATGCTTCGTGTGCTTCACTTATATCATTTGGAGTTTGGATGCCTGTTTCTCTACATATAGAAAACCGTTATTTGTAGAATGCTCTTTTGCTTCACTTATATTTATTAGAGCGTGGGAAAGTCTTTTGTAGAAAGAATTAAACTCTCATGCTTCACTTATATCTATTTAGAGAGTCAACAGGAATTGGTCATTCACATGGTTAGTCATAAAATCCTACATAAAACTTGTAGATCACTGAATATGATAAGTTTGATTCCTTGCAATAGTTTTGCGATATTAAGATGGAGATATGTGGGAGGTACTAGTGAATAATTGTGGTTTATTAAGAATATTGGTGTTAAGGTTTGTGATTCCCGAAGCATGCACATATGGTCTGTCGTTATGCTAAGAAGTTGGAGCATGATTTATTATTGATTGTCTACCTTATGAGTGGCGGTCGGGGACGAGCGATGGTCTTTTCCTACCAATCTATCCCTCTAGGGGCATGCGTAGTAGTACTTTGCTTCGAGGGCTAATAAACTTTCGCAATAAGTATGTGAGTTCTTTATGACTAATGTGAGTTCATGGATTATACGCACTCTCACCTTTCCGCAATTTGCTAGCCTCTTCGGTACCGTTCATTGCCCTTTCTCACCTCGAGAGTTGGTACAAACTTTGCCGGTGCATCCAAACCTCGTGATATGATACGCTCTATCACACATAAGTCTCCTTATATCTTCCTCAAAACAGCCATCATACCTATCTATCATGGCATTTCCATAGCCATTCCGAGATATATTGCCATGCAACTTCCATCATCATCATATACATGACTTGAGCATTGATATGTCTCCAATGTATCTATAATTTATGAAGTATTCATGCCATGTTTATAACAATTCTATATGGTTTTGGTATGATTTGATTAGAACTAACCCGAACTGACGTTGTTTTCAGCAAAACTACCGTGGTGTTGTTTTTTGTGCAGAAATAAAAGTTCTCCAAATGCAGCGAAACTTTTTGACATTTTTTTTGGAAGAAAAGAGAACCACGATGCTTCGTGGGAGGACCAGAAGAGCCACGAGGTGCCCACGAGGCACCAGGGCGCGCCGGGGGGGGGGGGGGGTATGGCGCCGTGGTGCCTCGTGGGCCCATCTTAGCCCATCTTCGCGTGATTCCAATGCCAAAAATTCTTATAAATACCAAAACCCCCAGGAATAACCCTAGAACTTCGACTCCGCCGCCACAAGCCTCTGTACCTCCACGATCTCATCTACAGCCCTTTTTCGGCACCCTGCCGGAGGGGGAATCATCACCGGAGGCCATCTTCATCATCCCGGCGGTCTCCATGACGAGGAGGGAGTAGTTCACCCTCGGGGCTGAGGGTTTGTACCAGTAGCTATGTGTTTTATCTCTCTCTCTCTCGCGTTCTTGATTTGGCACGATCTTGATGTATCGCGAGCTTTGTTAATATAGTTGGATCATATGGTGTTTCTCCCTCTCTATCTTGTTGTGATGAATTGAGTTTTTACCTTTGAGGTTTCACTATTATCGGATTGAATACTTTTATGGATTTGAGAACACTTGATGTATGTCTTGCATATGAATACCCATGGTGACAATGGGGTATTATATTGATTCACTTGATATATGTTTTGGCACTCAACTCGTGGATTCCCGAGGTGACATTGGGGTAATCTATGCATAGGGGTTGATGCACGTTTTCGTCCTACTTTCTCCGGTAGAAATCTTGGGGCACTCTTTGAAGTTCTTTGTGTTGGATTGAATATTATGAATCTGAAGTTGTTTGATGCATATCGTATAATCAACTCACGGATACTTGTGGTGACATTGGAGTATCTAGGTGACATTAGAGTTGGTTGATGCGTATCATATGGTGTTATTTTAGTACGAACTCTAGGGCTGTTTGTGACACTTATAGGAATAGCTCAATAGGTTGATCGGAAAGAATAACTTTAAGGTGGTTTCGTACCCAACAACAATTTCTATCTTATGTTCTCCGCTAATAGGAACTTTGGAGTAATTCTTTGTCGCACGTTGAGGGATTGTTATATGATCCAATTATGTTAGCATTGTTGAGAGATTGCACTAGTGAAAGTATGAACCCTAGGCCTTGTTTTCAAGCATTGCAATACCGTTTGCGCTCACTTTTGCTACTTGCTACCTTGCTGTTTTTTTTATTTTCAGATTACAAAAACCTATATCTACTATCCATACTACACTTGTATCACCATCTCTTCGCCGAACTAGTGCACCTATACAATTTACCATTGTATTGGGTGTGTTGGGGACACAAGAGATTTCTTGTATTTGGTTGCAGGGTTGTTTGAGAGAAACCATCTTCATCCTACGCCTCCCACGGATTGATAAACCTTAGGTCATCCACTTGAGGGAAAATTGCTACTGTCCTACAAAACTCTGCGCTTGGAGGCCCAACACGAGTCTACGAGAATAAGTTGTGTAGTAGACATCAAGCATTCATTGTCATATTGCTTTGCATGATCGTAAGATAGCTAGCATGATATTTTCATGGCTTGTCCCTTTTTTGATATCTTTGCTACGCTAGATCATTGCACATCCTTGTACACTGCCAGAGGCATTCATATAGAGTCATCTTGTATAGTTTTTTATCGAGTTGTAATATCGAGTTGTAAGTAAATAAAAGTGTGATGATCATCATTATTAGAGCATTGTCCCAGTGAGGAAAGGATGATGGAGACCATGATTCCCCCACAAGTCGGGATGAGACTCCGGACGAAAAAAGGGCCAAAAAGAGCCCACACAAAAAAAAGAGAAAAAAAAATGAAATGAGAGAAAAAGAGAGAAGGGGCAATGTTACTATCCTTTTACCACACTTGTGCTTCAGAGTAGCACCATGTTCTTCATATAGAGAGTCTCCATAGTTGACACTTTCATATACTAGTGGGAATTTTTCATTAAAGAACTTGGCTTATATATTCCGATGATGGGCTTCCTCAAATGCCCGAGGTCTTCATGAGCAAGCAAGTTGGATGCACACCCACTTAGTTTTCAGTTTGAGCTTTCATACACTTATAGCTCTTAGTGCATCCGTTGCATGGCAATCCCTACTCCTCGCATTGATATCGATTGATGGGCATCTCCATAGCCCGTTGATCCGCCTAGTTGATGCGAGACTTTCTCCCTTTTTGACTTCTCCTTATTAATCTCTACCATTATATTCTATTCCACCCATAGTGCTATATCCATGGCTTGCGCTCATGTATTGCGTGGGGGTTGAAAAAGCCGAAGCGCGTTAAAAAGTATGAACCAATTGCTCGGCTTGTCATCGGGGTAGTGCATGATAAATACTTTATGTTAAGAAGATGGAGCATGACAGGATTATATGATTTTGTAGGGATAACTTTCTTTAGCATTTTTTATTTTTGAGAGACATAATTATTGGTTGGTATGCCTGAGTATTGATGTCTTTATATCAAATTATAGACTATTTCTTTGAATCACTTGTATCTTAATATTCATGCCATGATTAGATCATATGATGAAGATTATGTTAGGTAGCATTCCACATCAAAAATTATCTTTTTATCATTTACCTACTCGAGGACGAGTAGGAATTAAGCTTGGGGATGCTGATACGTCTCCGTCGTATCTATAATTTTTGATTGTTTCATGCCAATATTCTACAACTTTCATATACTTTTGGCAACATTTTATATTATTTTTGGGACTAACATATTGATCCAGTGCCCAGTGCCAGTTCCTATTTTCTGCTTGTTTTTTGTTTCGCAGAAAATCCATATCAAACAAAGTCCAAACGCGATAAAATTTTACGGAGAATTATTTTGGAATATATGTGATTTTTGGGAGTGGAATCAACGCAAACGGAGGCCGACAGCCTCCACAAGGCATCTTGGCACGACCCCCCCAGGCCACGTGGTGTTGCCTTGTGGGCACACCGTAAGTCGGTTGGGATTCTTCTTTGGCTGCAAGGAATCTTATATTGAGAAAAAAATCGGGTTAAAATTTCAGTGCAATCGGAGTTACGGATCTCCGGGAATATAAGAAATGGTTTTCGGCCAGAAAACAGGAGCGCGAAACAGAAGAGAACAAAGAGAGAGATCCAATCTCGGAGGGGCTCCTGCCCTCTGGGAGCCATGGCGGCCATGGACCAGAGGGGAAACTCTCCTCCCAACTAGGTGGGAGGCCAAGGAAGAAGAAGAAGGAGGGGGGCTCTCTCCCCCTCTCTCCCGGTGGCGTCGGAACGCCGCCGGAGCAATCATCGTGACGACGATCTACACCAACAACTTCGCCGCCATCATCACCAACTCTCTCCCCCTCTATGCAGCGGTGTAACACATCTTCTCCCCGCTGTAATCTCTACTTAAACATGGTGCTTAATGCTATATATTATTATCCAATGATATGTGGCAATCCTATGATGTTTGAGTAGATTCGTTTTGTCCTATGGGTTGATTGATGATTATGATTGATTTGAGTTGTATGTTTTATTTTGTTGCTGTCCTATGGTGCCCTCTGATACGTCTCCAACGTATCTATAATTTTTGATTGTTCCATGCTATTATATTATCAATCTTGAATGTTTTTATATACATTTACAGCAATTATATATCATTTTTTGGGACTAACCTATTAACTTAGTGCCCAGTGCCAGTTGCTGTTTTTTGCCTGTTTTTGGTTTTCCAGAATATCAGTACCAAACGAAGTCCAAATGCCACGAAACTTTTTGGAGATTTTTTTCTGGACATAACAAGTACTGGAAGCTTCGGGAGAGGGCCAGAAGATGGAGTAGTGGCCCACGAGGCACCAGGGCGCGCCTCAGGGGGGGGGGGGGCGCCCTGGTGGCTTGTGGGGCCCACACAGCTCCGTTTGACCTAATTCCACCACTATAAATTCTCTAAAATTGGGAAACCAACAGAGGAGTCACGAAATACTTTTTCCGCCGCCGCAAGTTTCTGTTCTTGAGAGATCCCATCTGTAGGCCTTTTCCGGTACTCCGCCGGAGGGGGAATCGATCACGGAGGGGCTCTCCATCAACCTTGCTGCCCTTCTGATGATGCGTGAGTAGTTTACCACAGACCTTTGGGTCCATAGTTAGTAGCTAGATGGCTTCTTCTCTCTTTTTGATCTTCAATACAATGTTCTCCTCGATGTTCTTGGAGTTCTATCCGATGTAATCACTTTTTGTGGTGTGTTTGTTGGGATCCGATGAATTGTGAGTTTATGATCAGATTATCCATGAATATTATTTGAGTTTTCTCTGAACTCTTTTATGCATGATTATTATAGCTTCGTATTTCTTCTCCGATCTATTGATTTGGTTTGGCCAACTAGATTTATTTATCTTGCCATGGGAAGAGGTGCTTTGTAATGGGTTCGATCTTGCGGTGCTCAATCCCATTGACAGAAACGGACATGACACGTATGTATCATTGCTATTAAGGGTAAAAAGACGGGGGTTATTCATGCGTGAGTTTACTTTGTCTACATCATGTCATCTTGCTTAAGGCGTTACTCCGTTCTTTATGGACTTAATACACTAGATGCATGCTGGAGAGCGGTCGATGTGTGGAGTAATAGTAGTAGATGCAGGCAGGAGTCGGGCTAGTTGTCTCGGACGTGATGCTTATATACATGATCATTGCCTTGGATATCGTCATGATTATTTGCTTTTCTATCAATTGCCCAACAGTAATTTGTTTACCCACCGTATGCTATTTTCTTGAGAGAAGCCTCTAGGTAAAACTATGCCCCCCCGGGTCTATCTAAATCATATATTAAAAACCCTAAAATACCTTGCTGCACTTTTTCTTTATTTATTTTATTTTGTATTTTTGTTCAATCTATCTATCTATCACATACAATTTAATCTTGCAATTAACCGCCGAGGGATTGACAACCCCTTGTTTGCGTTGGTTGCTGGGATTTGTTGTTTTGTGTGCAGGTGCTGCTAACGAGGTGTTGCATGATTCTCCTACTGGATTGATAACCTTGGTTTCATAACTGAGGGAAATACTTATCTCTACTGTACTGCATCTCCCTTCCTCTTCAGGGAATTACCAACGCAGCTCACAAGTAGCAGGAAGAATTTCTGGCACCGTTGTCGGGGAGACATCATCAACATCTATCAAGTACCTTCGCATAAAACTTACATCTCCTTGCATTTATTTTATTTGCCTCTCGTTTTCATCTCCCCCACTTCTAAAAAGTTTTTCCAAAAACACAATTTTTTTTTATTTGCTTGCTTGCTTTTATTGCCATGTCAACACACAAGAACAGAAAGTAAAACAAAAATTTGGGATCACTATGGATCCTCATCCACTTGCTAATCTTTTCAAAGATCCAATTATAATGAACCAATTGCTAGTGATTTGAGTGCACTTGATTATCTCTATGAAGTTTTGCTTGAAAATCATGAATCTGAAAATTGTGATGAAGCATTGGAAGAAGAAATTTATAAAGTGATTCATGATAGCTCCTTGAATGAAAAGTGTGATTGCAATTGCATTAGTATAAATGCTATGAATGTTAATTGCGCTAATGATCATGATTGGGGTGATGATTATGGTGCTTCTTGTGATCTTGAAAATTTATTCGAGCTTCATGATGAATCTATTATTGATAATGATATTCACAATACTATTAAAAGTTTTATAATCTTCCTAGATAGTTTGATAAAAGTTGATGTTAATCCCACTACCCTGGAAGATTATAAAAAATTTATGCATGCGGATCATGAAGATAATATTTTATATGATAGCTATATTGTTGAATTTGATTATGATCCTACATGTAATTATTATGAGAGAGGAAAATATGGTTGTAGAAACTTTTATGTTACTCAATTACCATTCTTGATATTGAAATTATTAGTGTTTCATTCTTCCTATTTGCATATGCTAGATGTTGTTTGTCTTGGTAAATTGTTTACTTATAAAATGCCTATGCATAGGAAGTATATTAGACTTAAATGTGTTTTTCACATGCTTCATGATGCTCTCTTTGTGTTTCAATTATTATCTTTCATGTGAGCATCAATAAAATCTGAAGCTTATCTTAATGGCTATAAAGAAAGCGCTTGTTGGGAGGCAACCCAATGAATAAAATAAATTTTTACTTTTTGTTTCTGTTCTTGTGTGTTTACAAAATTATGCTACTGTTATTATTGTGTTTTTGTGTTTTAAGTAGTGTTTGTGCCAAGTAAAGCCTTTGGGATGATTTGGAAGATAGTATAATTGATGCTGTTTGGAAAACAGAAAGTTTTGCGTCCAGTGCTGGAATTTTGGTTCTGTACTAGAGCGTCAGAAAAATCTGCAATTTTTACACAGTATTGGTATATGAATTTCCCACGTTGTCCTAATTTTTCAGAATTTTTGGAGTTACAGAAGTATGGATTTTAAATATATCTCTACAGACTATTCTGTTTTTGACAGATTCTGTTTTTGATGCACTACTTGCTTGTTTTGATGAAACTATGGATTGTATCGGGGGGTATAAGCCATGGAGAAGTTAGAATACAGTAGGTATAATGCAAAAATAAAATATGAATGGGTTTGCAACAGTACTTAAAGTAGTGATTTGTTTTGTTATACTAACGGATCTCACGAAGGTTTTGTTGAGTTTTGTGTGATTGAAGTTTTCAAGTTTTGGGTGAGATCACGATGGATGAAGGAATAAGGAGTGGCAAGAGCCTAAGCTTGGGGATGCCCGAGGCACCCCAAGGTAATATTCAAGGAAGACTCAAGCGTCTAAGCTTGGGGATGCCCCGGAAGGCATCCCCGCTTTCTTCTACCAACAATCGGTAATTTTACTCGGAGTTATATTTTTATTCGTCACATGATATGTGTTTTGCTCGGAGCGTCATGTATTATGTGAGTCTTTGATTTGTTTGATTTTTAGTTTGTCACAATCATCTTTGCTGGACACACCAATTTGAGAGAGCCAGACGATCATCATGATTTGTTAGAATACTCTATGTGCTTCACTTAAATTTTTTGAGCTAGGCAGTTGCCCTAGTGCTTCACTTAAATCTTTTTGAGCACGGCGGTGGCTATATTTTGAAGAAATATTTAAACTCTCATGCTTCACTTATATTATTTTGAGAGTTGATAAGATTGAAATTTTGAAGAAATATTTAAATTCTCATGCTTCACTTATATTATTTTGAGAGTTGATAAATTTTGAAGAAATATGTGCACTCTCATGCTTCACTTATAACTTTTTGAGAGTTGATAATAGTAACGGTAATTTGCACAAGATATGATTTTGGTCCCAAAGTGATGAATATTCAAGAGGATTATAATAAAAACTTTCATATAGATCATTGGATATGATAAGTGTGATTCCTTGCAATGGTTTTGCGATATGGAGATGATGATATGTGAGTCATGTTAGTGAGTAATTGTGATTTAGTAAGAATATTAGTGTTAAGGTTTGTGATTCCCTATGCATGCACATTAAGTCAATAGTTATGCAAAGAAATTATATCCTACTTATGGTGCATTATTCGGTGTTAGTTATGTTCAATGCTTGTTTATGACCGTTTTCGCTTTTTGGTTGGTTGCTTCTCAATCTATTTGCTGGCCTTCATTTGTACTAAGCGGAAATACTGCTTGTGCATCCAAAATCCTTAAACCCAAGTTGTGCCAAATGAGTCCACTATATCTACCTATACGCGGTATTTCAATGCCGTTCCAAGTAAATTTGCGTGTGCCAACTCTAATTTTCAAAATAATTTTCCGTTTTGTGTGGCCGTACCGCTCATGAAGCGGCAGGGGGTGGCCATTATTTTCCATGCTAGGTGTGTTATTCTCACGATGAGTGTTTATTCACTTGTCATTGCACGTGAGAGTGGCTGGTAATAGGGATGCCCAGTCCCACAATGAATCAAAAATTAATAACAACAAAATTCCTTGGAAAGTGTTGGTATGGAGGGCACCCGTGGATACGGCTAGCCATGGATTGTGAAAGAATGGTGGAAAGGAAACAAACTTTACTTTCTGTTTGGGAACCGCCTATGATGTGTCTAGCATGGAAAATATTGGGAATTCTCGGTCGTTTTCGTTGACAGGAAAAGCATGCCTCTCAAAACAATTTTATCTCTCTAATTTAAGCTTTGAGCTCTGGCACATTTGCAAATCTCTGCTTCCCTCTGCGAAGGGCCTATCTATTTACTTTTATGCAATTTTTATTTTTATTTTGAGTCTCCATCTTCTCTTATAAAGCACCAACTAGAGAGCACTATTGTCATACTTGTGCCTTGTGTGTAGCTAATATTGAGTGTGTTTCATGAATGGATCAATGATTGAGCATAATGGGCTAGGGATAACTTTCTTTAGCGTTGATATTTTGAAAGACATGGTTGCTTGTTAGCATGCTTGAGTATTTATATCTTCATGTCAAATTATAGACTATTGCTTAGAATCATTCAAGACCAAATGTCCATGCTACAAAAGAAAAGAATATATGATGAATATGATAGGTAGCATTCCACATCAAAAATTCTGTTTTTATCATTTACCTACTCGAGGATGAGCAGGAATTAAGCTTGGGGATGCTGATACGTCTCCAACGTATCTATATTTTTTGATTGTTCCATGCTATTATATTATCAATCTTGGATGTTTTTATATACATTTACAGCAATTATATATCATTTTTTGGGACTAACCTATTAACTTAGTGCCCAGTGCCAGTTGCTGTTTTTTGCCTGTTTTTGGTTTTCCAGAATATCAGTACCAAACGAAGTCCAAATGCCATGAAACTTTTTGGAGATTTTTTTCTGGACATAACAAGTACTGGAAGCTTCGGGAGGGGGCCCGAAGATGGAGTAGTGGCCCACGAGGCACCAGGGTGCGCCCCAGGGGAGGGGCACCCTGGTGGCTTGTGGGGCCCACACAGCTCCGTTTGACCTAATTCCACCACTATAAATTCTCTAAAATCGAGAAACCAACAGAGGAGTCCACGAAATACTTTTTCCGCCGCCACAAGTTTCTGTTCTCGAGAGATCCCATCTGGAGGCCTTTTCCGGTACTCCGCCGGAGGGGGAATCGATCACGGAGGGGCTCTCCATCAACCTTGCTGCCCTTCCGATGATGCGTGAGTAGTTTACCACAGACCTTCGGGTCCATAGTTAGTAGCTAGATGGCTTCTTCTCTCTTTTTGATCTTCAATACAATGTTCTCCTCGATGTTCTTGGAGTTCTATCTGATGTAATCACTTTTTGCGGTGTGTTTTTTGGGATCCGATGAATTGTGAGTTTATGATCAGATTATCCATGAATATTATTTGAGTTTTCTCTGAACTCTTTTATGCATGATTATTATAGCTTCGTATTTCTTCTCCGATCTATTGATTTGGTTTGGCCAACTAGATTGATTTATCTTGCCATGGGAAGAGGTGCTTTGTAATGGGTTCGATCTTGCGGTGCTCAATCCCAGTGACAGAAAGGGACATGACATGTATCTATTGTTCCTATTAAGGGTAAAAAGATGGGGTTTATTCATGCGTGAGTTTACTTTGTCTACATCATCTCATCTTGCTTAAGGCGTTACTCTGTTCTTTATCAACTTAATATACTAGATGCATGCTGGATAGCGGTCGATGTGTGGAGTAATAGTAGTAGATGCAGGCAGGAGTCGGTCTACTTGTCTCGGACGTGATGGCTATATACATGATCATTGCCATGGATATCGTCATGATTATTTGCTTTTGTATCAATTGCCCAACAGTAATTTGTTTACCCACCGTATGCTATTTTCTTGAGAAAAGCCTCTAGTGAAAACTATGGCCCCCGGGTCTATCTAAATCATATATTAAAAACCCTAAAATATCTTGCTGCACTTTTTCTTTATTTATTTTATTTTGTATTTTTGTTCAATCTATCTATCTATCACATACAATTTAATCTTGCAATTAACCGCCGAGGGATTGACAACCCCTGTTTGCGTTGGGTGCAAGGATTTGTTGTTTTGTGTGCAGGTGCTGTTAATGAGGTGTTGCGTGATTCTCCTACTGGATTGATAACCTTGGTTTCATAACTTAGGTAAATACTTATCTCTTCTGTACTGCATCTCCCTTCCTCTTCAGGGAATTACCAACGCAGCTCACAAGTAGCACCCTCCGTGTCACGCAAGCGTGAGGGATTCCCGCTGTAGGGTTTGCAATACGTTCATAATTCTCTTATAGTGGGCGGCTAGAGTGACAAAAGCTTACACCTGAGTAAGGGGGTTGTTGCGTATGGGAGTAAAGAGGACTTGTTACTTAATGCTATGGTTTGGTTTTACCTCAATGATCTTTGGTAGTTGCGGAGGCTTGCTAGAGTTCCAATCATAAGTGCATATGATCCAAGTATGGAAAGTATGTTAGCTCATGCCTCTCCCTCATATAAAATTGCAATAATGATTACCGGTCTAGTTATCGATTGCCTAGGGACAAATCCTTCTCTTGTGCTACAAAAGCTTTCTACTAAACAACTAACTTTTATTATCTTGCAAATTACACGTAGTTTTATTCTCGCAAAGTTCTACTAGTTTTATTCTTGCAAAGTAGTTCTAGCATTACACCTACAAAGTACTTCTAGTTTCATACTTGTTCTAGGTAAGGCAAACGTTAAGTGTGCATAGAGTTGTATCGGTGGTCGATAGAACTTGAAGGGAATATTGATTCTACCTTTAGGTCCACGTTTGGTTCGACATTCTTATTTATCGAGAAAGGCTACAGCTGATCCCCTCTACTTGTGGGTTATCATAGTTGCGCCCCTAGTGGCGGACATGCAACTAGCCCCTTCCCGGACAAACACCACTAAGTTGCAGACGCGTTGAAGACATGCAATTGCAATCGAAGGCAACACTTGCAGTTGCGCGCCAGTGAAGACATGCAACTGCTCCTCCCTCCCCCACTGCCAAACACCACTAAGCTGTAGTCACGTTGAAAGACATGCAGTTGTAGCCGGGGCGACAGTTGCGCCCCTAGTGGCAGACATGCAACTGGCCCCTTCCCGGACAAACACCACTAAGTTGCAGACGAGTTGAAGACATGTAGTTGCAGTCGGGGGCAACACTTGCAGTTGCGCGTCCAGTGAAGACATGCAACTGTCCTCTACCCCCAAACAGCACTAAGTTGCAGTCGTGTTGAAGGCATGCAGTTGTAGTTGGGAAGGGGGTGACACTTGCGGTTGTGTGTCTAGTGGCGGGCATGCAATTTCCCCCCACCTTCAAGACAAACGCAACTAAGTTACAATTGCGTTAAAGACATACAATTGCAGTCGGGTGCGATACTTGCAATTGCGAGCCTAGAGGCAGACATGCAACTGCCCTACCCCACCCACCCCTAGGCCACCACCACTAAGTTACAGTCACGTTGAAGAAATGAAGTTGCAGTCGAGGGCAACACTAAGTTGCATTCGAAGACATGTAGTTGCAATCGAGGGTGACACATGTAGTTGTGTGCCTAGTGGTAGACATGCAACCCCATCCCATCTCCCCCCAGAAAACACAACTAAGTTGCAGTCGCGTTGAAGACATGTAGTTGCAGTCGGGGTGACACTTGCAATTACGAGCCTAGTGTAAGACATGTGCTACTTGTGAACTGCGTTGGGATTTCCCCGAAGGGGAGAGGATGATGCAATACGGTAGAGATAAGCATTTTCCTCAGTTAAGAACCAATGTTATCAATCCAGTAGGAGAACCACACAGAACCTCGTTAGCAGCACCTACACACACAAAAGCAAATACTTGCAACCAATGCAAATAAGAGGGTTGTCAATCCCCTTGGCGGTTACTTGCAAGGATTAAGTCTGATCGTGATAGATAGATAAAGTAAATTGCAAAATAAAATAAAGTAAATAAAATTGCAGCAAGGTATTTTTGGATTTAATATATGATAAAAGTAGACCCGGGGGCCATAGTTTTCACTAGAGGCTTCTCTCTCGAACACATAGCATACGGTGGGTAAACAAATTACTGTTGGGCAATTGATAGAAAAGCGCATAGTTATGATGGATTCATGGCAATGAGCATGTATATAGGCATCACATCCGAGACAAGTAGACCGACTCCTGCCTGCATCTACTACTATTACTCCACCCATCGACCGCTATGCAGCATGCATCTAGGGTATTAAGTTAATGAAAACAGAGTAACACCTTAAGCAAGATGACATGATGTAGACAAAGTAAACTCAAGCAATATGATTAAACCCCATCTTTTTATCCTTAATGGCAACAATACAAATACGTGTCTTGTCCCTTTCTGTCACTGGGATGGAGCACCGAAAGATTGAACCCATCACAAAGCACCTCTCCCATTGCAAGATAAATCAATCTAGTTGGCCAAACCAAACAGATAGATCGGAGAGAAATACAAAGCTATAACAATCATGCATAAAAGAGTTCGGAGAAGACTCAAATATTTCTCATGAATAATCTGATCATAAACCCACAATTCATTGGATCCCAACAAACACACCGCAAAAGAAGATTACATCGGATAGAACTCCAAAGAGATCGAGGAGAACATTGTATTGAAGATCAAAGAGAGAGAAGAAGCCATCTAGCTTCTTTTTTTTGAGCTACTAGCTATGGACCCGTAGGTCTGTGGTAAACTACTCACACATCATCGGAAGGGCAGCAAGGTTGATGAAGAAGCCCTCCGTGATTGATTCCCCCTCCGGCAGATTGCCGGAAAAGGCCTCCAGATGGGATCGCGGAACAACAGAAGCTTGCGGCGGCGTAAAAGTTATTCGAGGTGGCTCTCCGGTATATGGGAAATATTTGGGAATTAGGCCAGGATGTGCCACGAGGGGCCCACAAGCCTGGAAGGCGCGCCTAGGCGCGCCCTCCGGGCTTGTCGCTCCCTCGTGACTCATCTGGTCTTCTCCCGAAGCTTCTAGGGTCCCTTCTGGTCCAGAAAAAATCAATCCAAAGTTTTTTCTTCGTTTGGACTCCGTTTGATATTGATTTTCTGAAAAGCCAAAAACAAGCAAAAAACAGCAAATGGCACTGGGCACTAGTTTAATAGGTTAGTCCAAAAAAGATATATAATTGCATATAATTGCATAATAAACATCCAAGATTGATACTATAATAGCATGGAACAATAAAAAATTATAGATACGTTGGAGACGTATCAACATGCAACTGCCCCTCCCCAAAAAATAACACAGAGTTGCAGCCACGTTGAAGACATCCAGTTGCAGTCGGGGGCGACACTTGCAGTTGCGCGCCCAGTGGAAAACATGAAAGTATCCCCCTCCCCCCCGACAGAACACCACCGAGTTGCAGTCATTTTGAAGACATGCAGTTGCAATCGGGGCCACACTTGTAGTTGCATGCCTATTGACATACATGCAACTACCCCATCTCCAACAAAACGCCACTAAGTTACAGTCACTTTTGAAGACATGCAGTCGCTCCCCCCCTCCATTCCACCTGACAAAACACCACTAAATTGCACTCACATTGAAGAAGAAATGAAAACACCCCCATTGGCTCCTCCCCCGCCACTAGCAGCTCACAACAAGTACACATGCTCACACCCCTCTCCCCTCTAGTTGTAGGCACGATGTGTCCCTTGCAGTTGCACGCGGGGTGCAACACGTGCAGTTGCACTGCATGGTGGACATGCAACTAGCTGACAAATTTACAAAAAAGAAACTAATTCTAAAAGAAGAAGCCCAGACCCTAAAAAGCAGAAAATATAAAAGAAAAATACAAAAAGGAAAAAAAGAAAATAAAAACAAAAATAAAACCATGAATTTGGCTTTTCTATTTAATAAGAACAAGAAAATAATAATAACGATTTTAGTTGCCCACATGCTGCAACTACATGCATCTGGCTCAAGTGCAACCAGAGTGATGGTTTTGGAAGAAAAAATACCAATTCGGTTGCACACGAAGAACGAATATACAATTATACGCGGCCAAAGGACGTGCAAAATAAATTTAAAGCTAAAACAAGATAAACAAAAAAAAACTACCTATCAGGCCGCCCATGCATCTAACACCTCGCAACCTCAGTTACACTTGTATTGTGTATATTGCAAAGTGTAATACATGTAGTCCCGTGTGAGGGAGGGCAAAAACGAGAGAACTTCCTAATAGCATGAATCTTAATACATATTAATCCAATGGCTGAAAAACGTGACTGAGACTTTGCTGAACCGTTTACGATATACTACATCTAGTAGTTCGTTATAGCTTTATTCTTGTAACACAGAATTGAACCGTTGATACTACTTGGTTAGATGCTCTACATGATTGGATACTTTTAGAGAGTAATGATGTGTTTCAGGATAAGTTGGTCGTGGACCGCGTATGCACATGTTGGGATTAAATTAAGTCCCATGTGTAAATTTCATATACACAATGCACACATAATTTTACCAAAGTTTCATAGACGATGCATGTTTTGTTGGAATTTTTTTCACAAAACCACATGCTCTATGTACTAAATGTGGAAGATGTTGGTCTGATCTTGTAGTACTGATCATTCAAGGACTGGTCTTCGTGTGCATGCAAAGTAATTGACATGGCAACGTTGGAATTTCAGTTAATTTGGAATTGAGGACAAAGCTAGAACATTAGCTAATTTGGAGCAAATGTAATACCATGCCAAACTTGTGAAATTTTGATCTATAGTTTCTTCCAACATATTTCAAATGGGTACTTGAAAATCATACATGTGAGTTTGTCTCTAAACATATTTTGTAATACTTTTGAGTTCTTGATTATGTTAAATAGGAACTAATAGTCAAAATTGCATTTGAAGCCCATGTTAGTCTCCAAACGGCGGTATTTACAGGACCAAATGGAATATATGATCAAAACCAAAAGTTGAATACGATATCATCATGTTCTTTGGACCTTATACTGGGACATTGGGTAGGCAAGCACAGTAGCCATGTCACATTCCTCGAAGAGATATTCATTTTTGCATAGGATTGACTGAAACAAAGGAAAAAATTGAAGAGCCGTAAATTATATGTGGTTGATTGGTAATTTTCCTCTATTGCCGGGCAATGTTTACCTTTTTGATTGACCATTAGCACACCCACTTACAAGCATAAATGATATGTGTATTATTTAATTTGCAAAGTAACATCAGCTACCAATTTTGAATCATAAAGACTTGTGGAGATAGAACCAATAACACCTTGTTGCGTGGAAGAATAAACTAACAATATGATCATACAAGGTGATAGATCAATATGACTAGAAAAAAGTTCAAAACTAGTTCAGGGAGTTATTCTTAACTTTATATGAGTAAAATATAATTAGGGATGGCAGTATTATCCATTGACCCGACTATCCAACCCGTAGAGCAACCGTTTGGTGGACCTTTTGTGCCCATGGATTTTTTCGGGTGGATACTCACGAACTCATGGGTTGGGCATGGATTCAGAACTTGCTTCATGGATACCCGAAGGATACCCATCTGACATGTGGACCCACATGGCGGTGAATAACCTTTCGTAATTCCGTATCAACCTCATTAAGTATTAACCATATTTTTCTGGCGTCACCATCCTCATCTTGAAAATTCAGATCGGAGAATTCTAGAGGAAACAAACTAAAATATTTGTAATATGGCATTGGTTTTACATGTTCAATAGAGTAAGAAGACTTGCGTTAGTTTGTATAACTATAATTCTAAACTCTTCTCAAATTGAACGGATCATATATCTTAAGCAAACATTTTTTTATATTTTGTAAGAGTTTGGAGTGCTCTGAGCACTGCCAGGGTGTGCGCCACCAAAAATGTTAGAGCCGTCGTCATGGCCAACCCTCATGCCCTCGACCCATCGATGACCTCCTGCACAGAAGATAGGGCATCTCATCTTTATCTACTTCCTCCCTTCCTACCATCTCCACTCCCCCTTATGTGTAAGAGTCTGTAACATGGACGCTGGTAAACTATTAATTGTATTGGCACATGCACATGGCAGTGAACCAGCAAGGCTACTACTCCCTCTCTATAAAGAAATATAAGAGTGTTTAGATCACTAAAGTAGTGATCTAAACGCTCTTATATTTCTTCATGTTTCCGAGTAGAAGCAGCAAGGATGCTTTTGAGTAGAAGCAGTGGAGATCGATTGCTTCGCTATGCGAGATTCATGGAACTGGGTGCTTTCTTCTGATTCTTCTTTGAGGAGAAGCCAATACTTGTATGAACACTGCCATGGGATTATGTTTGGCATTGGTGCTTGGTTGAATCCCACATCTAGGTGTATCATATCATATTTCAAACTGTGGTGCTATTATGGTGAAACAGTTTGACAAACAGAGGATAGTGCAACAGGTCACATGAGTCTATACTACTTGCTCTCATGCTTCTTGCAACTATATCGAATCAGTACGGTGTTTGACGAGCACTTGTGACCTCTTTTGCTTTCATGCTACTCTGAGGTGAGCAGGATCATCATGTTCTCCACCAATCGCCTCATTCTCTTTCATGCTACTTCAAGGTCGGCTGGATCATCGTGTTCTCCACACATCACCATTGTGCTCTTTCCCAACGTCTCCTATTCCCTAATGCTTTTAGTTTCACATTCTCCTATTCTTGTCCCATCATCTCTTTGGGTTACTACCTCTGTTGGGGATATTTCCCAGCATTTAGACCCGGCAGGATGGTAACCCGGCCTTAGAGCAGACTCAGCGGGTTAACTCACTGTAGGGCTAAGAAGATAATTGATGGGCCGGCTTGATGGAGGCACATTAAGAAAGGCCGGCTCAGGCTATGGGCCGGCTCAAGAAGAAGATGAATGGCTTAAAGGTTGTCTTGGAGAATAAGTAGGAAAGAGTAGGAGACGGGTCAGGATGACGACCCGGACTCTCATGTAAATCTAGGGTTCCGCCTGTATATATAAAGGGAAGCACCTAGGCGAAAAGGACTAAGTTGCAATCCCTCGAAAGCTAGGTTAGCGAATCCGCATCCTTGTAATCGAGATCTACAGCAATATAATCAAGCAGGACGTAGGCTTTTACCTCCATTTTGAGGGGCTGAACCTGGGTAACTCCGTGTCTTCTCGTTCCTGATCAACCCCGTTAAGCTTCCACACTTGTGCGATGACCTCATCTCCAAGTCTTTTCACAAGGGCATCTGCCATGTCAAAACCACGACAGTTGGCGCCCACCGTGGGGCCTACGCACGGAGGAGTTGAGTTCGTAGCGGGATCTCTCACAGGGTTCGGGAAGTACGCGGTTGGCTTGATGACAAAGAGCCGCCGTGGGAAGTTCTACATCAACCATTCATATGGGGGCCCCGACGCCGACTCAATTGAGTATGGATACCGGGTCCCCTTCGGCAAGATCCACACCTTCATCGGCGTGGTCGGTGAGTCAGCCACCGGGTTGGAGAACATCACCGGCGTCGAGTCGGCGCGCCGCGCTGGTCCGAGCCAGGCAAGACCCGGCCCGCCTCAAGCCGGCCGGAACCATGTCTTCGTAGGGTTCACCCAAGGGTTGGCCTTGTCGGAGAACTCCCTGTCTGGAGATGATACGCTCGTTCAATCTGACGGCGAGTCCTCGACGGGAGAAACCGAGTCGATCCGTCCCCTATGCGATGGAAGGATGGGATATACTGACGAAGTCTTTCCAGAAATCCCTGAGCCGCCACGTTTTGCGGCGGTGTACATGGCGGGAAGGCAAGATCCAATGCATGATCCGGCTGACCCAGCAGCTGGACAGAACCTCACCCTTGCCGGCTCAGGAGGAGCCGGCGTGTCCACCACCGGCTCTCAGAAAACCGGTGTACATGCGCTCGCAGACTTGATGAATACGCTGACAGCCCTGTTGGCCGAGCCGGTTACTGTGGAGAACTCAGCGGCACGAAACGCGGAGATCACGAAGTGCCGAGAGCAGATGGCTAAGATCCAAGAGGACATCAATACTAAGAACACCCGTTTGGCAGAGGCACATGCCCGGCTCACCGAGGAAAGGCGGAGCCTTGATGAGGAGGCTCATTATTTGAGCCGCCGGCAGGCCGAGTCAGAGCTCGTCCACCGGAGGCGTCATCAAAGCCGGCTTCCGGCCAATATTGAGCCGACTCAGCTGTTCACCACACCAAACAACCTGCCAGTTCCAACGAATCCGGGGGTTGGAGTTATCCCCCCGGGAGGGCCGCCTTTGCAACAGCTGGTCCAGCAGAGGGAGCCGGCCCAGCATCATACGCCAGACCAGCAACAACAGCCACCGTCTCACCGGTTCCAGACCCCAATTGGACACTACTCCAACCCGGTCGATAACATGCTGGCTGCGACTCACAATTTGGCGGCAATTCCGATCGAGGGAGACGGTCCGATTCAAATGGAGGCCAGGAACGCGATTGCGATGCTCAAGACGGCGGTAGTACAGCAAGCCAACTACTCTCATAGCTAGCATCGGCTTCACTCGACACCTCACCAGAGCCGCACCAGGAGCCAGCGTCCAGAGTCGCCGGCGGTCTCCAGCAGCACACACCACAGAAGGGCCGCCCAACCACTGGCGGATCAGCACCAGCCCAGAATCCCGAGTGCGCAGGACATTGTGGACACTGCTCGGGCTCTACGAGCGTTGGAGGAAAACGCGCGTGCAGTGTATAACCGGCCGCCGAGCATCAACCCGCCGACTGCACACGACCCGCCCACCGCGACCCTGACAGTAGTCCGGCTTGGGAGCTTATCAAGCGGCATTATTGGAACTCCTTGGTTAGTACCAGCGCTGCGACAAGTGCGCATACCCCCAGATTTCAAAGGTCCTTGCAAGGTTCCTAATTATACAGCGAATCTGGAGCCCACCGAGTGGATCAAGAGTTACGAGCTGGCAATGGACTTATTGGGCGCAAGTGAGGCAGTGTGTGCACGTTATCTGCCTCTCATGTTGGAAGGCCCCGCTCGCACTTGGTTGAAAAACCTACCAGTGAATTCTATCAACACTTGGCAGGAACTGAAGGAGCGCATCATCAAGAATATTTAGGGAACCTGTAAAAGACCAACCACAATTGTTGATCTTGAATGTTGCGTTCAGCGGGAGGATGAGTCGGCGCACCATTGGGCTCGCCGGGTTGCAGAGGTTATACACAGTTCCGACAGCATCTCGGCGGCATAGGCGGTGCTTGTTCTGGAACGAACATGCAAATTTCAGCCACTGGTCCAGAAACTAGGGCGACTCAAGAGAAAGGCCCAGGATATGGGTGATCTCATGGATGTCTTAACCCGGTATGCGGAGTCTGACAATACTAAAGATCCGCCGTCTGACGAGGAAAAAGCCGGCAAGGACAAGAAAGGCAGTGGCAAGGGTCACCAGCAGAATAATAGTAATGGACAGGGCAACAACGGCGGTAAACGCAAAAGTTACGAAGGTGGCTCCGATCTGGTGGCAAACACAAATACAGGTAACAAAAGTCAGCGTCAGAACGACGGTTCCAGGAGGCAGTCCTCCGGTAATCGCCCCCTCAGCTTCGAGGAAGCTCTCAAGGGACCATGTCCAAAACATAGTTACAATGGTAAGCCGTCCAGCCACTCTTGGGAAAATTGCTACATCATGCAAGAGTTCTCCAGACGGGTCTCCCAGAATCATCATAATGGGGGTGGCAACGGTGGACAACCCGGCAATCAGGGATCCGGCTTCCAGGGAGCCGGCTCACAAGGGCCCTTTGCAGGCCCCGGGTTCCAAGGGAACAACAGGCAGAACACCGGTTTTCAGGGGGCTGGCAATACCGGAGGCGGCAATCAGCGGAACAACCAGGGAAATCAGCATCAGGCCGGTCAGTCAGGGTTCCAGAGTAATCCGAAGCAGTTGAATAGTGGGCAGTATCATGTCTTCACCACTAGTACCTGAAAGCGCGATAGGAAGGTGCAGCGGCGAGCCGCCAACTTGGTTGAGCCGACAGCCCCGTACTATCTCAATTGGTCAGAACAGCCCGTCACATGGAGCAGGGCGGACCATCCAGTACTCCTTGATCACCCTGGTCATCTGGCGTTGGTTGTGGCACCTCAAGTCGACGGTTACAAATTAACAAAAGTTCTCATAGATGGCGGCAGGAGCATCAACATATTGTATTATGATACTTTCAGGCGGATGAATCTGTCAGATAAGCAGTTAACTCCGTCCTCCACAGTGTTTCATGGCATCGTCCCTGGCAAGTCGGCTTATCCCGTGGGCAGAATATCCCTGGAAGTAGCCTTTGGCTCAGACTACCGTTCTGAATTCCTGTCCTTTGAGGTGTTCAAGCTTAAAAGCCCATACCATGCCTTATTCGGCCGGCCGGCTTATGCACGGTTCATGGCGCGGCCGTGCTATGTTTACCTGAAAATGAAGATGCCAGGGCCAAGAGGAACTATCACAGTTGAAGGAAATCGGAAGATTGCACTCGAATGTGAGGAAGGAGATGCAGCATATGCCGAGACGGCTTGCGCTGCGGAAGAATTGCGACATTATAAGGACAATGTTGACCCGTCGGATAGGACCTCCCTGAAGAAGCCCATGACGGAGTCAGACCCTCTACTCAAATTAAAATCGGCCAGGGACACCAAGCAAGTTGATTTCACCCCAGGCAATTCTTCTGAACAGTTCACCATCGGGGCGAATATGGGTCCCAAATAGGAAAGTGCGCTCATCGAGTTCATCCGTGAGAACCGGGACATCTTCGCATGGAAACCTTCTGACATGCCAGGTGTACCGAGAGAACTCGCTGAGCTCTCCCTCAATGTGGATCCAAAGTTTAAGCCAGTTCGCCAATATCTCCGTCGCTTTAATAAAGAAAGGCGGAAAGCTATTGGTGAGGAAGTGGCCCGGCTCCTAGCTGCTAGGTTCATTGTCGAAGTTTTTCATCCTGAGTGGCTAGCCAACCCGGTGCTTGTTCTGAAGAAAAACGGGACTTGGCGGATGTGTGTCGATTACATAGACCGAAATAAGGCTTGTCCTAGTGACCGCTTCGCTTTGCCCCGTATTGACCAGATCATCGATGCTACGGTGGGTTGTGAGTGTTTATGCTTCCTGGATGCTTACTCTGGTTATCATCAGATCAAAATGAAGCAGGAGGACCAGGAAAAGACGGCTTTCATCACACCCTTTGGGGCCTTCTGTTATACAACCATGCCATTTGGTCTGAAGTGTGCACAGGCGACTTACCAGCGCTGTGTCCAAAGTTGTTTTCACAAACAGATCAGGCGGAATGTTCATGCATATGTTGATGATATTGTGGTTAAATCTCGGAAGAAAGAAACCCTGTTGGAGGATCTCAAGGAAACATTTGACAATCTCCGTGTCTACCAGATGAAACTTAACCCGGAGAAGTGTGTCTTTGGTGTCCTTACAGGAAAGCTTCTGGGATTTCTTGTTTCCGAGCGTGGCATTGAAGCTAACCCGGAAAAGATCAAGGCAATCACGACCCTGGCTAAGCCAGCCAATCTTAATGCCGTGCAGAAGCTGGCTGGACGGGTTGCGGCATTAAGCCGGTTTATAAGCCGGCTTGGGGAGAGGGCAATTCCGTTGTATCAATTGCTCAGGAAATCAGATGACTTTGTTTGGAACGATGCTGCAGATCAGGCTTTTGAGGCCCTTAAGAAGCAGTTGTCTGAGCCGCCGGTCCTTGCTGCCCCTCGGGAAAAGGAATCAATGTTGTTATATATTGCTGCTAACAACAAGGCTGTAAGCATTGCAGTCGTTGTGGAGCGCAAGGAGGATGGCAAGGATTATCCGGTTCAGCACCCTGTGTATTATATCAGTGAGGTATTAACAGAATCCAAACAGCGATATCCGCATTGGCAGAAGCTGGTCTACGGAGTGTTCATGGCTAGCCGCAAGCTAAAGCATTACTTCCACGAGCATCCAATCACTATGGTCAGCTCAGCGCCCCTAGGGGATATAATCCAGAACAGGGAAGCCACAGGCCGGGTTGCTAAATGGGCCATCGAGCTCGGTCCGCATCATCTCAAATATGTGCCCCACACAACAATTAAATCTCAAGCGTTGGTGGACTTCATTAATGACTGGACAGAGTTACAAGCTCTTGAAGAGAAGCCTGACACAACATATTGGTCCATAGATTTCGACGGTTCAAGGCAACTCGAAGGCTCGGGGGCTAGAGTGGTGATCACTTCCCCACGAGGAGATAAGTTCTGTTATGTTTTAAGACTTATGTTCCCTTGTACTAACAATGCAGCGGAATATGACACATTACTTCATGGACTTCGGATGGCCAAGGAGATAAACCTGAGCTGGGTCAGGTGTTTGGGCGACTCCGATTTGGTGGCCCAACAGGTGTCTGGTACATGGGATTCCAAGGATCCCCTTATGGCGGCTTATCGGCACGCGGTCACCAACATTGCTGGACATTTCAAGGGTTATCAGGTTGATCACATTGATCGCCGATAGAACGAGGCAGTAGATGCACTATCTCGCTTGGGTTCTCAGCGCAAGCCGGTGCCGCCCAATGTTTTTCTAGACGTGTTACATAACCCGTCTGTCAAGTTGCCAACAGAAGAAGATTTGGCTATTCCCGACCTGGAGGTGGCTCTAGTGGCTGCTGTCCGTGCTATACCTGATTGGACAGTTCCTTACTTGGCTTATCTAAGCCGGGGAGAACTACCAACGGAGGAAATCCTCGCTCGACAGATCATCAGACGATCTAAGTCTATGACTATCATCAATGGCGAGTTGCACCGGCGAAGCATTACTGGTGTCTTTCAGCGGTGTGTTTCACCTGAGGAAGGCCGTGAAATTCTCAATCAGATTCATTCTGGTGATTGTGGTCACCATGCCGGCTCAAGATCGCTTGTCGCAAAAGCTTTCCGGCACGGGTTTTACTGGCTCACAGCCCACGCCGATGCAGAGGATATTGTGCGCAAATGTGATGGTTGCCAGAAGTATGCTCGCCAGGCCCATATGCCAGCTCAAGAGCTGAGGATGATTCCGATAACTTGGCCTTTTGCAGTCTGGGGGCTGGACATGGTTGGACCTTTCAAACGTTCTAAGAACAAGCATACACACCTATTGGTGGCTGTGGATAAGTTTACCAAGTGGGTCGAAGCAGAGCCGGTCAGCCGTTGTGAAGCTGCTACAGCCGTCAAGTTTCTGAAAAGGTTGATATTTCGCTTCATCTATCCACACAGTATCATCATAGATAATGGAACCAATCTTTCCAAAGGAGTCATCAAACAGTTCTGTCAAAAAGAGCACATCCGGCTCGATCTCGCTTCAGTTGCGCATCCTCAGTCCAACGGGCAGGCAGAAAGAGCTAACCAGGAACTACTGCGCGGTATCAAACCCCGGCTCATGGTGCCTTTGCAATGCACACCGGGTTGTTGGGAAGAAGAATTACCTGCGGTGCTTTGGAGCATACGGACTACTCCCAACCGGTCAACAGGCTATACGCCGTTTTTCCTGGTCTATGGGGCAGAAGCTGTACTTCCAAGCGATATTCATCATGACTCCCCTCGAGTGGTGGCTTATGTGGAATCTGATAATGAGCAAGCTCGACAAGATGCTCTTGATGCGCTGGAAGAAGAACGTGAACTTTCCGCGTCCAGGTCAGCAATTTATCAACAGGACCTACGTCGCTATCACAGCCGTAGAGTTCGAAGCCGTACCTTTCAGGAAGGTGACTTAGTGCTGCATCTAATACAAGACCAGACAGGCATGCACAAGCTTTCACCACCTTGGGAAGGACCCTTTGTGGTCAGCAAGAATCTCAACAACGGGTCATATTACCTGGTTGATATACGTGAGGCAGATAAGTCACGAACCTTAGAAGAGGAGACAAGCCGGCCCTGGAACATTGCTCATCTCCGGCCATACTACACCTAAGTCATTGACTGGGTTACATCTGTCTACATACCTTCTATCATGTGTATACCTATTTTTGATCAAATAAAATAAGACCGGCAGCTCTGTATAAGAGAGTTTTGTCGTTTCGCCTCAAAGTTGTGTGTTGAGTCTTTATTTGTTGATCTTGGTTATTTGGGGGCGTCCAACTCCATTGAGTTTAGCTTACAAAACCCTTTAACCCGGCGAAATGCCATAGGTTGGTTAAACCTGCCTGTTAGCAAGATGCTACTCCAAAAAGGCGACCCGGCGTACACCTGATGAGTAAATCACAAAGGTGACCCTGAATTCATCAGAGTTAAAACGCTCGATTGGTCGTGTGAGAGCCGGCTTTCAGAAAGCAAGGATAAACCAACAGGCCAAAGTGCCAGCTTCATGAAAGCAATTCAGACTTGAGCTTTATAAGCCGGTCTTTCAAGTTGTAATAAGCCGGCTTATTACAGTCATGTTCTCTTTTTTGCATTCATTTCATCTCTGCATGCATGCATACATTCATACATGGCATCCACCTTAGTTAAAATTGATATTCTTGGTTCATTACAAACAGTCACAAGGTTACTAGTTATCTCTAAAATATTCAGTAATCACAACTATTGCTATATGCAGTTGATATTGTGTGAGCAGAATCACTCTTGTTGCAAAAGCCGGCTCTTGAGGCCGAACAGAGGATTCACAATGGCAAGGCATCCACAAATATATTTTTTGTACAGACAACAGCAGCACAGTACACGATGGCACTGGCATCAGCAATAGTTTTTGAACCCTAAGTTATTACAAGATGCCCATCGGGCTACCGACTTAAATAGTCTTCACCCAAATTCTACTGCAAACAAGGAAGAGCCGGTGTTTGTCAAGTTAAAGGCGCTGGAGGATCAAGGAGCGCTTTGTCCCGGCTCTGCGCGATTGTCGTCATCCTCCGCCCCTTCCTGGCTTGTGGACTCGCCGGTCGACCACTGAATGGAGCGCAATGCTTCAAACATTGCATCGGCGGAAATCACGGAAGAAGGATCAACTTCAGGAGCAAAAGATTGCTTATGCGCGCGAGTAAGAGCCACCGGTTGAAAGTTTGGCGGCTCAATCCGCTCATTATCTTCTGTATAACCGGCCTGGTACTTGGACAAGTTCGCTTCTTCGGCAAAGGCAGTGGCAGCAACTCGGGTTTCCTTTAGGCAGCGTCTGAAGTCCTTCTCAGAAAATGGGGTGTCATCTACTTTGAACTCCGGATACCCGCCCACAATCTGAGCCGGATCCAGTTCTGGCACATAGGCTTTGGCATGCGCCAGAACTGTCAGAGCCCTAGCACGACAAGCCGCCTTCTTCCATTCTTCAAACCACTTGGGCACAACTGACAGTTCCTTCAACATGTCAGCGATCAACTGTGGCGGCATCTTAGTATTTTTCGCGACCATTACGCACCGGGAGCCGCCTATGTATAGCTGCTCCACAAAGGTATAAACAACCTTCAATTTCACCAGTGGTTGCTGAACAAGGGTTTGGTTCTTGCGACCTTCAAGGATAAGTACGCGTGATCAGTAAAGCCGGCTTAGCATATTAAGATGGTATAATTGACTCATGGCAGTCTTGTTACTTACCGAAGATGGCCTTGCACATGGCTGTGATATGGCCCTTTAGAGTGGCTAGCTCTCGAGTTACCGGCTCCAGTTTGGCTACGGCCTCTTCAGCACGCTCAGCTAGGGCGGCTCTTTCTGCCTCGGTTTCCTTCAAGGTGCTCCTCATAAGGAGCAGAGACTTGGTGGCTTCTGCAGATGATTCTTCAGCTTCTTTACACAATTTTTTCTCCTTCCTTGCTTCCTTCCGGAAGAAGGAAGCCTGCGCCTCCACTTGATTCAGCATGTCCTGCAAGACAATTTCAGTTATACATCATATAAGCATGTCCCGAGCCACCCTTCCGGTGGACCCGGCACATGGGGGCTACATGTTTTCAGCTCTTCAACAAAAACAGCAAGTCCCATGAAGATGCAGGCATTCCACATGGAACTTGGGGGCTAATGTATAATTTGATCTATCTTACTAGATATGGAGACCCGCCCGTCATAGTATGACGAGCCGGCCTTTGGGGTCACCGATTGAGGTTATGCATGCAAGATGAAGTTTTGAAGTCCCGGGTCATCATCTGATAATGACCCGGCCCTTGGGGGCTACATATATATATGTCTCATGACAGAGGGCACAAATTACCTCATATTTCCACTTCAATGAAGTTATCATTGCAATTCCTGTATCCCGGCTTTCAGACAGCCGGGTCAGCACAGCTTGGTGCAGGGAATTGGCGTCTTGATCTTCAAAGGCAGAGAAGTCAAGAGCCACCTTCCCCTTGTTCTTCAGGGGTGGCTCAGCCTTGGCAGGAATCTTGGTTAGAGCAGTAGAAGTTTCTGGTGGAGCAGTTTGCCATTCACTAATCACCACCACTTCGTCTTGAGCCGATGCCGCGGGCTGCTCCTCGGTCACATTTTCCTTCTCCTGAATGACAGGAGAGGAGACATGAGCCGGGCTCATAGGAGTATCTTGGGGCGGTGGGCTGTTTTGAAACACCGGCTCGTCCTGGGTGTCCAAGGCAGCCGCTCTCTCTTCCTGGGAAGGACCTGTTGGAATGATGACCCGGCGGCGGTCTTCTTCTTGATGGCCTTAGCGCTATACCAGGAACAAAGAGTTATTTAATTAAAGGATCAAGGGCAAAAAAAAAACCGTTGTGCGATACAGGAATAATCAATGAGCTTACCCCGGGTTAATGTTGAAAGCCGGTGCCTGAGTAGCGCTTGATTCATCCGAGGAGGGTGACGTCTGATATGCTGAGTCATTCAAATGTAAGGGCTCTTTGAAACGGCCAGCTAGAGGAAAAGAGGGAGTTGGACTAGTAGGCACCTCTGTCCGCGCTTTACGTGCTGGCGGCTCATATGGTAGCCCGCCACTCAACTCCCCTTCACTACTCCGGGTCTTCCTTTTGGAGGTTCCGGCGTGCTGTGTTTTCTTCAAAAGAAATTGGGGATCCAAGTGAGCATCTTGATGTGAAAAAGGGACTTTACGGATGGTAACCCGGGGTTTTCTTTGAACTTTGCGGACTACAGCCCGGGTTTTATTTTGAACAAGTGTTGGGGAGTCATAGTCTGAAGAGATCAAAGTTACCTCTGGCTCGACGGTGTGGCTAATTTCAGCTTCTTCCTGTGAGGAGTTAGCATCAACAATTTGATTAAAAAGGCAGCCAAGAGACTCAAGTTCTACCTCATTGTCATCATCATCCTCCGGGTCCTCTTTATCGTCCTCTCGAAGAGGGGTAGGATCTTGAACTTCAACTAGCCACCAGTTAGCGTTCTCCTGTAAATATGATGGATTGATGAAATTACGACAAGAATGAAACAGTAGTGGCAAAGTGCAAGATGACAGAGACGGCTTACCTCAGGAGCCGGGTTGTTCGCATAGAATGGGGCGAGTCCCACGAGCTTGATGTCATCCTTTGTTTCACCAAGAAGTTTTGTTGGAAAATTTGAGGACGTCTTTTCTCCTTAAGGTTAACCCGGCTGAATCGAAGTGGATCTTCGGAATGGCCGGTGTAGGTATGCATAAGCCGGGTCCTAGAGCTGAGTGGCTGAATCCGCCACTCGACCCAAGTCCGGGTCAGATCGACACCGGTGAGGCCATGAGCAATCAACGCATTCATCTTTGGATACAAAGGCTCCAGGTTCTCTCTCTCTTCCCGGGAAGCAAGACCCGGGAAGGCCGCATTGGCGGCAAGCCGGCTTGATCGGTAACCCGGGAGTGGATGTTGTCCTTCGGGGGATGTGTATTTACAGTAGAACCAAGTTCCATGCCACCCTTTGGGGTGGCTGGCCGGCTTGGCGTTGGGGAAGACTATGTTTTTCCTTCGTTGGATAGAAATTCCACCAAGTTCAATACTTGGACCATCCTTGTGCTCTGTTTGGCGGTTCAAGTAGAAGAATTCCCGGAACAAGCTAATGGATGGCTCAAGCTGCAGATACACTTCACAGAATACTTGGAACTGGCACAAGTTGAAGATGGAATTGGGGGCCAAGTCTTGAGGCCCGATATTGAAGAAATGCAGCACGTCTCGGAAAAATTTAGAGCCTGGAGGACGGAAGCCCCTTGAAACATGATCAGCAAAAATGATGATCTCATTCTGGCCGGGTTGGGGGTGAATTTCTTCTTCCGGAGCTCGCCGTGAAATTGTTTCTTTAGCCGGCAACAACCCGGAATCTACCAAGGTTTGCAGACTAAGCTCAGACATGCTGGACTTTGCCCAGTTGACAATCTTGGGCTTGGGAGCCATTGATTCTGCTACTACGAAAAAAAGGGGGGGTCGTAAGCCAGCAAAACATGAGCTTGGTTTAATATGAAAGATGGATACGAGCCGGCCATTGATATACTTAGCCGGGTTACGAAAGGGGATGCAAATAAATTCCGGGTCAAGGTTCTTCATGAAGATAAGCCGGAAATTATGTAGCGGAGATTTTTACAAGTGTTAAACATGGCCTACGCTACGAGTCAGCAAACAAGTTTCAATTGGGTGAGAAAATCCTACGGATCTAAAAAATGGATAAAAGTGAAAAGGTAAAACCTAGGTACGTTCTTCGTACTCTGAGATGAAATACAATGGGGTCTATCTAAAGGAGAACAGAAGATCTATGACGCGTGGGAAAGGCAGTGGATTGATTCTGTGAACTACAAGGCATGGTCTTATGGTGATTTAGTAGATCTACGAGCAGTTCGAAGGAAGAACTAGAAGAACAGTGAGAAACCATAACAATGGCGGAGGAGAAGCTTACAGATCTGGTCGGCGGGGTCTGCAGATGGCGGTGTGTTGCGGATGCGGCCGAGCAGGGCCGGAGGAGCTCCGGCGAAGGGGTGAAGGTTTGGGCGGTGCTGAACGGGCGGCGGCGATGAGCTAGAACGGGCATGGTGGCATCGCAGAGGAGAATAAGATGAGGAGCAGTAAAAGGAGAATGGGGAAGACGCCGGTCTATTTATAGGCACGGTGGGCCCGAAGCGGCATGCGCGAAACCCCAGGCGACGCAGTGAATAGTGGCTAAAAGAGCTCCTCGATTTTCACGCCTAATGAGGCAATACAAATCTATTCCAGATTCCCTGTGACATCATCCTGGATTTTGTGGAGGTGGAGTGTGACGTCATGAGGAAAAAGAGATGAAAGGTGCCAAGTCTGAAGACAGAAAGAATGACCCAGCGTTTGCTTAACCCGGGAAATTATGCCTGATAAGGATGGTGCTCCAAAAGGCCGGCTTGCGAAGCAATTTGTGGATTTACTTCCCTGTTAATGGTTTGTTTTGTCTTTTAGGATGGAGTTTAACATGAATGAATTCAAGTCAAACTGAGGGCTAATGTTGGGGATATTTCCCAGCATTTAGACCCGGCAGGATGGTAACCCGGCCTTAGAGCAGACTCAGCGGGTTAACTCACTGCAGGGCTAAGAAGATATTTGACGGGCCGGCTTGATGGAGGCACATTAAGAAAGGCCGGCTCAGGCTATCGGCCGGCTCAAGAAGAAGATGAACGGCTTAAAGGTTATCTTGGAGAATAAGTAGGAAAGAGTAGGAGACGGGTCAGGATGACGACCCGGACTCTCATGTAAATCTAGGGTTCCGCCTGTATATATAAAGGGGAGCATCTAGGCGAAAAGGACTAAGTTGCAATCCCTCGAAAGCTAGGTTAGCGAATCCGCATCCTTGTAATCGAGATATACAACAATATAATCAAGCAGGACGTAGGCTTTTACCTCCATTGTGAGGGGCTGAACCTGGGTAACTCCGTGTCTTCTCATTCCCGATCAACCCCGTTAAGCTTCCACACTTGTGCGATGGCCTCATCTCCAAGTCCTTTCACAAGGGCATCTGCCGTGTCAAAACCACGACAACCTCTTTCTTCTTTCTCATGGATGGCAAACCTATTTGAAATCCGTAGATCTTTGAGCTTGCTGCTATTTGGATGAAGATGGCGAGGTATATATATATATATATATATATATATATATATATATATATATATTTATATATATTCTGCCAATATTGGCAGAATAGTTATTCTACCCACACTTCCGAACTGCACGCTCAACGCGAGGGCAATGCACTTTCTGAAGCAAGCGCACTGCAGTACTGAGACGAGTGAACTTCTCGTCGAAAAAACTGCACGCGGTGTTTTTCAGTACTGTTTTTGATCCAGTTTTTTAACCGTTTATCGGAATGAGGCATGTAATACGCCGTTGGAAAGCTATGGATTAGGCGCAACTTCGCCATGTTGAAATTTTTTCGAGATTCCTCGTGGTTTAAGAGCAGTTTCGAAAACGGTGGGCGCCCGACGAGTGCCAGCGAGCGTATTTTCGCGTTTTTTTGCAAACCGCTTGTCGGAATGAAGCAAATGATACGCCGTTGGAAAGATATCGTCGAGGCGCTACTTTTTCGTATATATTACTTTCGCTAATTTCTTACGGTTTAAGAGCAGTTTCAAATTTACTAAATCGCGGAATTCTGCTTTTTCAAATTTTTGCAAATTTTCGGTACTGTTTTCGCTCCAGTTTTTTCACCGTTTGTCGAAATGAGGCGTGTCATACGCCGTTGGAATGCTACGGACAAGTCGCAACTTTCATATGTAGAAATGTTTTTGGGATTCCTTACGGTTTTAAATTAATTTTGCAAATGGTGTGGCGGACGACGGGTGGCAGCGGCCGTTTTTCGCGATTTTTTACAAACCGCTGGTCAGAATGATTCAAATGATATGCCGTTGGAAAGATATCGACGAGGCGCAACTTTTTCATGTAGAACACTCTATCTAATTCCTTACGGTTTAAGACAATTTTGAAATTACCGAAATGCGGACACTCTATTTTTCGCGACACCAAAATCGACGAGTGAACCGCATCAGACAGAAAACCGCACTGCTTCAGACTGAAAACCGCACTGCAATGTCGAAAAGAGAACTGCATTATTACTATTTTTTTTGCGAACATTTTTTCGTAATTTCATCTAAACTGCGAAACCGAGTGTAGTGAACCGCACGCGACGACGAAGTGCGATGCAACTGCCGATGCATTTTACTTTTTTTGAACGCACGACACTGCGCAGGAACGAGTGTAGTTTAATTTTTTCGAGAGAAGTGAACCACAACATAAATTGAAGCGAGCTGCATGGTTCTTGTTGTTTTTTGTAAAAAAAAATATAAAGGCATTTTGGACTACACGGTTGAGGCCAGAATTGTATCTTGGTTCCGTTTTTCTAAACCTTTTTTACTGGTGATACCGGCCTGCATGAACGTGTTAATTGTACTACAATTTTTTATTTTTGCATAGTGAACCACACAGATTTTATAAAGCGAACCACAAATATTTTAACAATGAACTACAGTAGTTTGAAAATATGTACTTCTTCGGTTCATCGTGCGCACTGCTTTTACAAAGAGAAAGATTTTACAAACTGAGTAACCCACACAAATAGTCCTTTTTTCTATCCGATGCATTTGATTCTCTCCAATATAAAGCACAAAATAATTGATCCAGTACATGGGATCATCACAAGATCACCAGCCAAAACTGCATAGGAGATACAAACGAGCAACAACCTGCACTGCGACACAACAAAACACATTTTCGAAAGCAAAACATTACCGAATTGCAACAATCCAAAATCAGAAACGCACCCAAAAAAATCTCAAGTGCACATCACGGCGTCAACCAAAATTTTGCACTGCACACCGACTTTCACACAACAGCCAGCACACCGAAGTGGACTGCACGCAACAGAACTGCTTCGCCCTGATCTCCGCCTTTGCTTTTTGCAACTATAGAATTGCAAAATCACACAACAAAAAGATGGTGAACTGAATGCTCTTGTCGCCGGCGAGAAGTGGAGGAGGCGAAAATGGTGAACACCAGCACCACCCAGCAGTGAACTTCATCACCGTGGGACCCGCACTGCGCGCATGGGCGGAGGAAGCGGACTGCACGGCACGGCCGGCGGACTGCACAAATATGCGCCCCGCACCGCATGGGCGTGTCGTGTGAACTGCACGGGGGCTTGGGGTGGAGACACTCCTCTTCTCGCCTGGAGGAGACCATCGGTCAGCCGAACAACAAGAAGCCGCCGACGAGCACGAACATACATACAGGGGGAGCTCCACCGGCGGTCGTGTGCACACGGTCGCAGGAGGTGGGGCGAGAGCTGGGCCTCTGGCCATCTTCGCTGCGCGGGGATGTGTGGCCTCGATTTTTGGTGGGATGCCGATGAGCAGAGGAGTCAACGGAGCTCACCATCCACCGATCTACTCACCGGAGGTCGATTGGATCCGGCCGCGGCGGTGCAGCAGGAGGTTACCGGGGCGGGGGGCTGTGGATCCGGCCACCGCAGAGCAGAAGGAGGTCATCGGGGCGGGGGGGTTGTGGATCCGGCTACCGCAGTGCAGAAGGAGGTCACCGGGGTGGGGGCGATGTGGATCCGGCCACCGCAGCGCAAAAGGAGGGGATAGAGGTGGTCGGCGCCCTCGGTGCTCGCGGGCAGGGGCGCGATGGCGGCCTGGGGAGGGGCGGCGCGGCGGTGGTTTGGGGAGGGCGGCCGTGGCAGATCGGCCACCGGCGCAATGCGTGGTGGTGGGCGGGCGGTGCGGTGGGAGGTGGTGGCCTCGAAGTGGCTGGCGCTGTGGAAGATGGTGGCCGGGCGGTGGGAGGTGGTGGCCGGGCGGTGGGAGGCGGCAGCGTGGGGTGGGTGGGATCGGGGGGGAAGGTGGTGAGTACGGTGGGTTCGGGCGGGGGTGTGCTGGTTTGTGCGTGTGGGTGGGTGGGGTGGGCTGTTTTTGTTTTTGGTCTGTTTCGGGTGGGCGTCTGGTGTTGGCAGAATAAGCCCAAATGTTGGTAGAATAAGGTCTTAAGGGGTTGGTAGAATATATATATATATATATATATATATATATATATGGACAATGCTATTTTCCGAACGTTCCGATTTTAGCAATAGAACCGAACGATGCTACTCTATATACTAATCCATGCAAGTATGTGATCTTCTTACTTTTCTCCCTTAATTACGCATGAGCTGGTTTTATTAGAGCAACTAATTGCATGCATGCAGAAAAAGACAGAAAGCTGATGTCATCATATATTCCCTTGGTTTTGAAACTTCAAAATGTTTTGTAGCTCAAATCGTCGGTCCGATTGAAAAACCGTTTTCACATAAAAGATTCGTCGCGTCGAGACCTTTAAAACTAGATCCTATGTTGGTATGTTCCGATGACTTTTTTTTGCAGGTAAAAGGTTACCATGCCTATGCAATCGTAAGTTATCACAGTTGTGGTACATAAATTATCATGTTGTTTACACAGAAAATTGTCGGGGATGAAAATGGTTCCTTTAGCCTCTCTTCACATGCACATGTGCGCATGCATTAGAGGGAGAAAAAAAAATCTGATGTCATCCTAAATTCTTCCCTATTTCGAAACTTCAAAATGTTTTATAGCTCAAACCATCGATCCGATCAAACCTCGTTGTCACATAAAAAATCCGTCGCGATGAGACCTACGAAACTAGATCCCATGTTGATATGTTGTGATGACCTTTTTTCGGTGCAAATAGTTACTGACCTGGGCTAACTAAGTTATCAGCTCCGATGTGTGTATATTATCATGCTATTTACACATGAGTTTTCGTGGTATGTTTTCAACAACTTTTTTTACCGGGACAAAGTTACTGCGGTGTTTGTGCGTGAGTTATCATGTCCGTGGTTCGTGTATTACCACACTATTTACACATAAGTTATTGAGGGTATGCTTTCAAACAATTTCATCCCCTCGCAGTCAAACTTACCACGGTGTTTATACATGAGTTATCAAGTTTACGGCGTATATCACCTTGCTATTTACGCGGAAGTTATCGGGAGAGGGTATGTTTTCAAACAACTTCCTCATCTCCCCCCACCCCCGGGTCAAACTTACTGCGGTGTTTCTGCGTGCGTTTATCATGTATACGGTGCATATAGTACCATGCTATTTACACGGAAGTTATCGGGGGTAGTTCAAACAACCCACCCCGGGTCAAAGATACCGTGGTGTTTGTGCGTAAGTTATCAGCTCTGTTGTGCGCATGTTACCATGTTTTTTATACAGAATTTACCATGCTATTTTTCAACAACTTTTCCCCACAAAGTCAAAAATAGTTACCATGTTTGGGCTAAGTAAGTTATCAACACTGTTGCGCGTATATTACCATGCTAGTACACATGAGTTACCGGGGGGAGGGGGTTCAAGAACTTTTTCCTTGGTCAAAAAATTACCACGCTTCGGGTAAGTAAGTTATCAGCTCGGTTGTGTGTATATTACCATGTTATTTTTTCATATGAGTTACCCGTGTATGTTTGTCAACAACTTTTTCTCTTGGGTCAAAAAAGTTATCACGATGTTTGTGCGTGAGTTATCAGTCATGTTGTGCGTGTATTACCATGCATTTACATGAAAGTTATCGGGGTATATTCTCAACAACTCACCCACCCCGGGGTATGTTTTCAAAAAAAAAAAATCCCTAGTCAAAGTTACCATGTTGTTTGTACTTAAGTTATCAGATATTCAATGCATATTTTATTAGGACCACGTTCGGACATAAAACGGATATGTCCTAATAGTTTAAGATGTGTTAGTACTGACCAACCGGACAGACAACCTCAACGTGTCTCTTCCGTGTAAACTGAGTACTTGAATACACAAGTTGCCTTAACTTGTAGTGGTATTTATGTGGAAAATAAATGTGCTTTGAATTGGATACCGAACTTGGTCAGTTAGTCAGTCCATGTGGTGAACATGGTACATAGGTAGCACCACCACCTCACCTGCAATTTTCAGAATCGGCCACGCTTACTGATGTAGAACTAGCCACGCGGTTTCAGAATAGCACAAATGAAGAACAATGGTTACTTGCTAGGCTCGGTTGAGAGGCGTCTGGGCTTTTTCAGACCACGGACCGCATCGATTCCGTATGTCTCGTCCACGGAAATATTTCAGTTCCATTGATCTGCAAATGCATGCATGCAGCACCATGCATGGCGTGCCCTGCATGTCTGATGGGGAGTTACTGTTTTTGCACAAGTACAAGTCCAGCGGGCATGAGATAAGAAAAATAATGTACTTTCTAATCACAAAACAGAGTAAGCTGGGGTGGTTACAAGGAAGAGAACTCACACCTGTTGGGTGCGTTCTCCTTCTGCTAGCCACCCCAACTAACTTTGTTATGTGATTAAAGGTATGTTACATTTTCTTTTATTGTATCACTGTTAATGTGCATCTACATCCAAAAAACTAAAAAATAAATTTGATGTGTGTGTGTGTGGTCCCTTGGACTCGAACTTGAGTCTCTTGTAACTAAGATCAGACCCATTAACCAGCTCACCTAAATTACTTTTGTCTTTTTTAGTGAAAAAACTAACCTTTGCAATACAGGAAAACCAAGAGAGGGTATGTAAAACCTACTATCATGGTGATTTCTTGCCACATTCTGTAGTGTATCATTCACATGATAAAGATAATTTGGTGTACATCACGAACACCCCTTTGTGAAAACCCCGTAGTAAGTATGTAGTTACCTAGCATACACTACATTATAACCAATCCCAACTTTTTACTTACACAACTGCATTCACAGCTGGTAGCTAGTTATTCTTTTTGTTGGTTATTACTTGTATGTACATGCACTTTGATCCATGAAACAAAAGGTACTCAAACATACCCCGGTAACTTTCGTGTAAATAGTATGGTAGTTTATACACTGCAGACCTGATAATTTGGGTACAAACACCGCGATAAGTTTGACCTGGAGAAATAGTAGTTGACATATACACCAGTAACTTCTGTGTAAACAGCATGATAATATATGCACCGCAGACATGATAACTTAGGTACAAACACCGCGGTAACTTTGACCTGGGGGAAAAAAGTTATTGAAAACATATCCCGAGCACTTCTGTGTAAATAGATGGTAATATACACACCGCAGACCTGATAACTTAGGTACAAACACCGCGGTAACTTTGACCCGGAGGAAAAAAGTTATTGAAAACATATCCCGAGCACTTCTATGTAAATAGATGGTAATATACACACCACAGACCTGGTAACTAACGTACAAACACCATGGTAATATTGAACTGGAGAAAAAATAGTTGTTGAAACCATACCCCTGTTAACTTATGTGAAAATAGCTTGGTAATACATGCACCTTAGACCTGATAACTCAGGTACAAACATCGTGGTAACTTTTTAACCCGGGGAAAAATTGTTTAAAACATGTCCCGATAACTTCTATGTAAATAGCATGGCAATACACGAATCACAGACTTGACTTACGCACAAACTTCATGGTAACTTTTGACCGGGGCAAAAAAATTGTTCAAACATCGTCGTAACTTTGACCCCGGGGGAGGAAGTTGTTTGAAAACATATCCGTGATAACTTATGTGTAAATAGCGTGGTAATATACAGACTGCAGGCGTGGTAAGTCACGCACAAACACCGCGGTAACTTTGACCAGGGAAAAATTTGTTGAAAAACATACCCCGATAACTTATGTGTAAATAGCATGATAATATACGCACAACAGAGGTGATAACTCACATACAAACACCGCTTTAACTTTTCGACCCGGGGAAATATTGTTGAAAAATATACCCCCGGTAACTTCTGTGTAAATATAATTACAATATACGCACAACAGGGCTGATAACTCACATACAAATATCGCGGTAACTGTTTGACCCGGGGAAAAAAGTTGTTAAGAACATACCCCTCATAACTTTCTGTGTAAATAGCATGATAATAACTCCCGTACAAACACCGCGGTAACTTTTGACCTGAGGAAAAAATTGTCGAAAAGACATACCCCGATAATTTCTGTGTAAATATCATGGTAGTATACGCACGCCAGAGCTAATAACTTACTTAGTTTATGCGTGGTAACTTTTTGCTCCAAAAAAAAGTCATCGGAACATACCAATATGGGATCTAGTTTCAAAGATCTTGTTGCGACGAATCTTTGATGTGAAAACAGTTTTTTGATCGGAGCAACGGTTTGAGCTACAAAACATTTTGAATTTTAATTTTAGATGAAATCTTTGCTGACATCAGCTATTTTGTTTTTTCTGCATGCATGCATCAATTAGAGAGAGGAAAGGATCACTTGGGCCGAATCGCGTTTGCTTCTGCCCGCATTGCTGCTGTTGCTTTTTACATCTAGAATCGTTCGGATGTATCGTAATATATCGGACTATTCGTCAGCCAGGGTGAAGAATTGTTATTCTTCATCCCAGCCAACTTGTGTGCCCACGGTCACAGCTACAAACAGTAAGAAACAAAACACTTGTGGTAAACTTACCTCAAGCAACTTGTGTGCCCACGGGCACAATTACAAACCGTAAGAAAATAAACACTTGAGGTAAACTTACAACCCCAAACAACTTGTGTGCCCACGACCACAATTACTAACCGTAAAAAAACAACACATTTGTGGTAAAATTACAACCTAGAGGATGGAACCAAACTAGCGCATCGAAATTGACCTTTAGAAAACAAATGATCTTGCTGTAATTTTATGGCAATGAGTAGCACAGGCGTTCCTGAATTATTCTATTAGGTTGCGCTCCTGACTTACTACAAGTAATTTTTTTCCGAATCTGAATGCTTTTGTAGACGAACAGAACATGCATAAATTATTTGATCATGCACTGATGATTGGTTGATTTGCCTTTGTAAAAATATTTTGCTTTGATCAACATGTCGCCTTTGAAATTGAACACATTGCAATAAATAACTTTACGAACTAAAGCTGAGCACTAGGAAGGACTCGGCTCGCAAAACCTTGACAACCTTGGGATTCAGGCAAACATGCTCATGTTCATTTAAAAAAAAAGAATCTCATGCTTATAGTTCACTACCGTCCGTGAATTTGGTAAGTTCGTTATGTGCACTCACACAAAATTATGCACAAGAATTTGCGGATATGAAATAACAGGTTCAGTCAGTACATTTTTTTTTAATAGATGCAGATGACATTTTACAATCAGAGGTTGCCATGAAAAAAATCAAGCTGTTGTTGATGCTCTTCTTACAAACATAGTATTGCCATAAGATTCATGACAGAGGTGTCACTTTGGATCTTACAAACACGCCAACAATATTAACTGCAGGAGCAACAACAGAAGCCTCATGTCTTTGTCTTTTCCTATTTGTATCAGCTATTCATATCAATCATCTACTGTAAATCTTTGACTATAAAAAAAACATTCATTCAAGACGTGTTAGACAGTCTTGATGATCTATCACAGTAATAGCTACAAACTGCGCCACTGAACTAATTTTTTTAGATTTTCAACAAATTGCTAAGCTTGTAAGCCTGAAAGAAATGGTATGCCACTTGATTGAGCCAATTACAAATATCATTCGTTGAGGTGGAATGACAAATTAGTCCAACCAGAATCACAACTATTATCAATATTCACTATCCCAACATATATAAATTTTAAAAAGCATTAACACAACCTGGATTTACAAAAAGATTGTATATCTAATACAAATTGGAACAGCTCAAAAGTCTACGGTTGAACAACCATACAAAATGTGTCATTAGTTCAGGGGAAGCACCATTAGTCGACTATGCCCAAATATATTGAATTTGGGGGTAAATCAAAATCGAATACACAAACTACACCTCTGCATTACGGATGTGATCTAACTACATTCGGCAAACTAAATTTCTTGTAAAATCAAACTAAATTCAAGTATATACTTGTGGGAGGGTAAATAGATACATCCTCGAGTAAATCGATGAAGATGGAACAATACTAAAGAGCTCCGGCGACAAGTGAATCGATGAAGATGGGAAAATACTAAAGTGTTCCGGTGGTATAGAGCTGGTTGGGGACAGTCGTGATGGAGGAAATGAACCCTGCAACAAGGTGAAGACAAACAATAAGATCCGTCTCAACCAACATGACAAATATTTGGTGATTAGAGATTTTTCAAAAATTTATTCCGTACAACCCCATTTTATTTATTCTTGTACACCTATACCCAAAATTTAAAGAGTCTGATCACCACGGATCAGTATACGGAACAACCATACTGTGTCTGTGTGTCATATACTTTTCTCGTGTATATAGTGCAACATGAACTCTGAAGAAGTAGTACTTCTCACGAAACAGGGCAAAAATATACTACAGTTGGAGTATTAAGCCAGCCTAGTTGCCGACCGTCGTGGTGGGAGGAGATGCAGACTGCTTCAACAAGAATGAAAACAACCAAAGTAACCTGTGCGAGCAACACGGGCAATGCTACACCACTGCTCCGCCTGCTGCGAATCCATGACCACACACCACCGTACAAAAATTAGTGTTGTTAAGAAAACAATTCCAGAGTGTTACATGCACGGATGCAAATCCATAGAAACATGGACTAAAATGAAGTTGCTTTGGAATACATAGCCATATTATTCTCAGTTAAATTATCTCATATTATAGTGAGTTAAAATTAGCCAATAGCTAATTTATAATAGTTAAGCACTTCTTTCTTTGACAGATCGCTGTTTTTCCATTGTTAGCTCATATACATGATTTTCCTCAGTTAAAAAATCTGTGGTCAAAAAAGAGGAGGCCAGATTTTCTGCACGTATTAACAAGCACCATTCAACTCAAAACAAGAATAGGGAACTGTCCACTCATATTCGCAATGGTCCTATGGGCTGGTCCTCCTGTATATGTGACATGTTTTGGTCTAGAAGCAATCATCTCCTGTTAGTACAGATGATTTAAATGCTAGGGGGGGAGTACAGATGATCAAATGATTGGGCTTGACAAATAAACCTGAAGCTGTATTTTCATATCATGTAAATCAAGTAGAGCAGCAAAGTTGGACAATTCATAGCATACATGCATTAATTAGAGCAGCAAGCTCATGTTGGGCTGCATCATCTTTCCTTTATAGATATTTCAGTGTCCTTCAGTGTTACTGTACTTTTTACAATTTCGGCAGTAATTCTACTTCGACCGAACACATTCCAGCATATATAGTAAAATCTAAATTACCTCTTTGGGCAGGATGTTCGGCCTCTCGCGATCTCTCCAATCTGCAGCATCCGCGAAAACCGAGCACCAAATTAGCAATTTGGGAAGAACAGACACAAGTTCAAATGGAAGTCGATTAGATATTTGAAACGGGAAGAATTTGGATTGGGGTTGCCCACCTCCTCTCCCCCTGAATCCGACATAGATGATAGGAAAGACTAATGCATTGTAATCAGAAACCAATCACATCACTGAAGCCCACAAATAATATTTTTTATCTCTAGTAGGAATCGTTAGCAGCACTTCCAGAATCATTATTAAGTAGTAATAACATTACAATCATGTTTGGAACAGCTACTAGCTGCAGTGAGTATGAACCTGAGTGACAGAACAAAAACTTTTCCCACTACTAGATGTGTATTTGCATATGGTGCAGCTGATGAACCAAAATTACAACCAATTGTTAAACTTGAAATAACTATCTGGAAACTCTCCCTACCGGAATTAACCCCTATGCCGACGGCCTTATGCCGTCGGCATAGGCCGTTTACCGTCGGCTTACCCCTATGCCGATGGCTGCCGTTGGCATATCTCCGTCGGCGTCGATCTCGACGGCGTAGTCTTGTCAGACCGTCGGCATAGAAGTGCCGTCGGCATAGACGTCTATGCCGACGGTATCCGTACGGCCATCGGCACAAAAAATCCGCCGGACGTCCACTGACGGCGCCGTGACCTGGCGGCACCAATAAAAGGAGAACACGTGGCGCATCTAAGCCGACGGCAGGGCCGTCGGCATAGATTTATAACTATGGCGACGGCCCTGCCGTCGGCTTAGATGTGCCACGTGTCGCCTTACCCAACCTTCTAGCAGTGTTCTATGCCGACGGTCTGGCCGTCGGCATATACATGCCACGTGGCAAGCGCTGAGAGCTTCTAGCAGGAACATACGCCGACGGCCTGGCCGTCGGCGTATATCTGCCACGTGGCAATCGCTGGGACATCCTGGTCGTGGCTATGCCGACGGCATAGTTCTCCTCTGTTTTTTTAGAGCTGCTCTGTTTTTGCATTTCCAATTCAAATTCACAGCACAATTTTGCATTCAAAATCACAGGAAGCAACATGTACATACACAGAAATATATTCAATGTCCAAAACCTCATCTAGATAATATGAAAGATCATCATCATCTCAAGATCATCAACATCATCATCGTCGAAACTTCATAAACATAAGTATGAGACATGAACATCATCATCATCATCTAAAGAACACTAGGAAGAAGTATGGAACATGAAAGCATAGCAAAACATGGAAAACATCATCATCTAGCGAAGATTAGGATCATCGCTGCCAGCACCGCCAAGACCAGCACCACCTAGCCAGACCGGAGTGACTGGGCTCTCTGAACCAGGAGTCGAGCCACGAAATGATCCACCGGTTCCCTACATGTTTGAAAAGAGATTGTAAGGGTAAATATGATAGTGTTGAATCAATGAGAACTAGTTGGTGAATAGTTAGGCAATGTACTAACCGGAGTCCCACAGCCTAGTGCCACCCATTCATCGAACGTGGGCACGTATGGGGGTTCTCCAGAAGGTGGTGGTGCGGGTCCCATTGATGGTGGATCCGTGCGGTTTTGCATAGATGACCACATAGCCTGGATGTTAGTTAACCAAGCAAACACGAAGGTCAGAAGAAATAAAAGTGCAAAATTTTGGTTGGTTCTAAGTGGGCAAAACTAACCGCCATCATCCGACGGTTGTAATCCTCGTTTGCCTGAACTCGTTGCAAGTAATCCCGCACCTCGACATGCTTAAGCTCGACAAAGGCCTTATATGCCTACAATATGACATGATGTAAATAATAAATCATGGCAATGCTGAAAATAAAGTGAGAAAGAAAGAAGATAAGGGGGAAAATACTTACAGCATGTTGGCTGGCTAAGCTAGGATGCGAACGGCCCGTACTGCCGCTTGGGCTCGGGTTGGTACCTCGGAGCCGTGTGTAGGAGACAGAAGGAGTGATCACGCCATCGAGGCACGGGTAGCGGCCATGATACTTCGGCTGGATGGCCACCACCGCCGTCTCGTCGGTCTGAGAAAGGATGGGGTGAGCAACATCCGAACCAAGATTTAACCTGGTAAACGACTCCATGTAGGACTCCAGGTTCTTCTCGGTATTGCCGTAGTACTCGCTCTCGCCGTCCTTGCGCTTACTCCGCGCACGGGCCAACTTCCACGACTCCATGTCTGAGAGCGGCTTCTTCAACTTGCCCTCCTGCAACGTCAAACAGAAGTTAGCCATACATAAGAACATGATGGTAAAAAGAAAAAAAGAATGTATCATGTATATAGATAAGAACATGACGGTAAAAAGAAGAAAAAGAATGTATCCTGGTAAACCTGGATGGCCTTGTAGCCCCAGTGGTTCCTGTTTCCTTGTCCGTGTGTTCCGTCAGTTCCACGATTAGCCCGGTTCTTTGTGCTCTTGGCAGCAAACTCTGCATCCTCACCGAGCCACCTATCCACCAAACTCGCCCATCCGTCATCCCTTCCGTAGCACCAAGTAGGAATAACCTAAATAACGGAAGCATGACATGTCATCACGAAACAATGAAATTGAAAGTTTGTAATACTTACCATCATGTACTGCTCCCTGCTCAAGGTAAGCCGCTGCTTCTGCGCTTCTTTCTTGCTCATCTTTCGACCAAGGTAGTTGTGGTAGTAGTGCGATATGGCAACCCAGCGCACCTCGTACTGAATCTGGCGAGCTTTCTTCCTCACAGCTGCCACCAAGACCACGTCGGCTCTGGCCTTGTGCTCCTCAAGAACCCTATAGAATCGGTACAATCATGCATAAAACCAGAATGAAACAAGGCATGAGTTAAGTGATTCGATGATAAACTATGAACGAAACTCAAGACGAGTGATTCCGAAGAGAACTTACCCAAAATTTATTGATCACGGCCTTAGCGGCCATCCCGTACTCCGCGAGGCTGGCAGCCTCGTAGTGGTCCCAGGTCCTGGGCAAAACCCGCAGCTCCGGGTCCCTGTCTGGCCGCGGGCAGAATAGACCCAGCCAAAAATCCTTCAATAGGATAGTGATAATGCCGTTCTATTTACGGCCCTCTCCAAGAACTTTCCAATTGCTGCAAAAGAATAAAAAAATTAGCATGTGTACAATGAAAATGTTAGTATGTGTTCAAACTATGATTGAGAGGCACTTACTCTGTCCCCGCGGGTTCAATGAGCCACTTCTTCTCCTCGGTAGCAGGAGGTGTAGGTAGTTCTGCAGCACCATGCAGCCACCCCTTGGGATCACCCGGCGGCAAGTTACCCCACACGTCGCCACCACCCTCCCCTCCACCACCCTCCCCTCCACAACCCTCCTCCTCGCCCTCCTCCTCCTCCTGAACGAACTACTCCTCGCCCTCCTCCTCATCCTCCTCCTCAGACTCAGAGGGTGCCTCAATATAGGAGGGCGTCGAAGACGACCCCCCTATGTCGGACACGGACCGCAGTTTCTTGACCCGACCGCATCTCGACCCACCCCTCCTCCTCTAGGGGCTCTCCCACCACCCCCTCCTCCTCTAGGGGCTCTTCCCCCGATCCCTCGACTTCCCTGTGAGGTGTCATCCTCAAGTAGTCGGGGGGGAGGCTGACAGGGTCGTCCACTCCGACTAAGACCTCCTTTTAATTTGCTTAGGAAACCCGCGCCGCGGGACTTGCCCATGATTAGCAAACCTGCATTGGGAAGAGAATAAACAGTTAGTAAGGATAACAAATAAATAAGCATACAAAAAAGCACATTAATAACAAAAAAGCACATTAAGCATACAGAAAAGAACATTAACAAAATATGCAATGTATAAGCATGCTATATATATATCTTTTTTGGCAAAGGAAGGAAGCATATTAATAAACCATACAAAAAAACTGACATTTCCTAGAACCCATATGAATCATCACTATTGTAATCTATTTGTCGACCGGTCTCATCATCACTATCACGCATATCGTCTTCGTTGTCTGACGGAGGTGGAGGCTCTTCCTCGTCGTCAGCGTCTTCATTTAACTTTTCAAGCATAATTATGTCTCTTTGATTCACAATTGCCTCACCATCATTCCGGGAATCGTCATCGTTTGGGTCCACATCAACATAACCCAAGTCATCGTCGTCCTTGTTTCGAACCACATCATCATGTTGCTCTTCAAAGAACACTCCCTCGTATGTCATGGGGTTTATGTTGTAGTAATCATCATCGTTCGGGTCCGGTAGCTTACCATGTGGCGACACCTTGAACACAACTTCCCAACCCTTTAGATACTCTTTCTGGCATGGGTAGGGCAGATAATAAACTTGTGTGGCCTGGGTAGCCACAATAAAGAGATCAGCTCTGGCATAGACGGTTGATGGTTTAACTTCGACTAAACTAACGGAAGACGTATGTCTCAGACCCTTATTGGGGTCGAACCATCGGCATTTGAACACAACGAGACTTAGGGTTTCGCGCCCACGGTTGAATGTAAGCTCGTATATTTTTCCTACCCTTCCATAGTACTCTACTTTATTATCTCCTTCGGTGAAGAATCCAATATTTATAGTTTTGGGATCAGGACGACTGTTCTGGTGCTCCTTTGTATGGAAGTGATATCCATTCACATCATACTTTTCGCATGTCATGATCCAACTGTTAAAACCCATGGAAACCCATCTCAATTCTTCATCCATTGATGTGTTCGGATCTTTTCCCTACAAGTTTAATTGAAATTGTAGGGTGCATTAGTTTCGATAACTAATAAATGTTGGGTGCACTAGGTAATAGGGAAGTGTGAAAATTTACTTTCTCCATTAACCAAGCAACAAAACTTTTTCTTCCATCGGCACCCTTTCGGAGAAGAGTAAGTGCCTCCGCTTCAGTAGGAGGCATCATTCCCGTCCACTCTTCATCAACGAATCGACTAAAAGAAGAAAAGCGGTATTAGACCGAGGCAAAGTGAACATAACGAATTGAGTAAAATAATGGTGCAATGGTATTACCTCATCCACTCATCCTCAACTTCCTTGATGTTGTGCAAGACATAGAACATGACGTCCTCCCACTCATGCTGTGGCATGATATAAGGTTTCGAGCATCCAGCCCTGCCACCTTGCCCGCTGAATAGAGGGAGCTTGGGTTTATACTTGGGCTCTTCTGTATTGTATCAAGACACCTTATTATGCAGAGTGGGAACGTGGTCCGGATAGTACGATGTCCTGAGATCTGCCACCTCCTCTAGGATAACTGCCTCAGCTATGGAAGCTTCAATCTTAGCTTTGTTTCCACATTTGTGTTGAAGATGCTTGTTCTGTCTCTCAGGGCCGTACTGCTAACGATTCTACACAGGGCCCCCCAACAATACCTCGTTCGCGAGGTGCAAAATGAGATGTGTCATCGGAGTAAAGAAACCTGGCGGAAAGATCAACTCCAGCACCTTCTTATGCAATTCTTTTATCATCTTGGGACATACTTCTTTAGCACAAAGCGTGCGGAAGAAATGGCTTAGCTCCGCAAGCACACGCCAGACACGCTCGGGGACATAGGCTCGAACCATCACCGGCATAATCCTCTCAATCCATACATGATAGTCATGACTCTTGAGCCCGGTGACTTTGCCCGTTAAAAGATTGACTCCCTTACTTATATTCGATGCATAACCATCAGTGAACTTCACGACGTGTTTCAGCCACTTGAATGCCATCCTTTTTAAGGACAAAGTTAGCATCTGGCTTGAACCAAGATTTTCGACCGCCTGTGGGAGGCCGCATGTTCAGACGTGGCCTATCACAAATATTCTGTTGATCGCCTCTAGCATTAACGTTATCCTTTGTCTTATCAGGAATGTTGAGGATCGTGCGAAAAAGGGCCTCTGCGACATTCTTTTCGATGTGCATCACATCGATGTTATATGGAAGTTTGAGGTCCTTGGAATAGGGAAGCTGCGTGAAGGGGGTAATGTGAGTCCAGTTGTGCGTCTCACCATATCCTTCAAAACCTTTGGCTTTTCCTATGCCTTTCCCTTTCCCCTCGCCCTCGCCTTCGCCTGTGGCTTTGGCTTTGGCTTTGGCTTTGCCTTTCCCTTCGCCGGCAGGCTTGAGAGCTTTCAGCTGAGCAAGCACATCCGCACCCGAAAACGTTGGAATCTCGTTTACTTCATGGACAACTAGGCCTTTCGTGAAGTTCTTCTTGTCTTCCCTGTCAGGATGGTCTGGAGGGAGGAACTGTCGATGCAGGTCAAAGGCAACATACTTGCCACCCTTCTTCAGCCAAATGAAATGCAAGGCCTGCATGCACACTGGGCATGGCATCTTCCCACTTGTACACCATCCGCAGAATAGGGCAGAGCCGGGAAAGTCATGCATGCAATACTACAGCCAAACTTTCATCAAGAAATTTTTCTGCAGATGTCGATCGTATGTCAACCTCGGGAAGTACCAAGAATGGTGCAAATCATCCACCAACGGCTGCATAAACACACTCAAATTCTTCCCCGGATATTCAGGCCCCGGAATTATCAGCGACAGGAACATGGTCTTGCGTTGCATTATGGCGCCGGGAGGGAGATTGAGCGGAATAACAAACACAGGCCAGCAGCTGTATGGATTAGACGACATACCATATGGATTGAACCCATCACCTGATATCGCAATTCTGACATTCCCAGCCTCGACTGCTTCCTCAGGGTATTCTGTGTCGAATGACTTCCATGCTTCACCTTCTGATGGATGTACGATTTTATCTGCATGGTACCTTTTCCCTTCCTTGTGCCACTTCATCATTTTGGCAGACTCCTCGGTGATGAAAAGGCGCTGCAGTCTTTCTATGAAATGGAGATACCGAAGAACCTTTGCAGGGATGGCTAGCTGATTCTTCTCACCCTGCTCATCGACCACCTCAATATACCGAGAGGAACTGCACTTCCTACAGTAGTTGTCATTCGCATACTCGTACCTAAACAAAAGGCAATTCTTTGGACAAACATGTATTTTCTCATAATCCATAGAGAGCGCCTTCATGATTTTCTTCGTAGCATACAAGCTTTTTGGCAGTTCATGGCCCTCAGGGAGGCTGATAGCCCATACTCCCAGAAATGCTTCGAAGCAACCTCGGGTACAGCCGTACTCGGCCTTGACTGCCATCAGTTGTGAGATGACATCCAGCTAAGAGAGCTTGGCACCCTCATAAAGAGGTTTCTTTGACGAGGCCAAGATATCCAGGAAGGCCTTTGCTGTTTCCTCCGGCTCCTCCGGTTCATTCGCTAAAAGTGTCGCAGGTGCCGTCTGTGCAGCACAGACATCATCTAGCATGTCTCTAACCCCATCGTCCTCATGACCAGCGATGCGTTGTTGTATCACCTCCTCTCTACCACGGTCCCGCTGGGCAAAGTTTATCGGCATGTTATAGTTTGGCATAAATCCATTCGTGCAAAGGTGAAAAGTCATCTCCTCCTGATCTCTACGGATACGTCTCTTACATTTGGCACAGGGGCATTCTGGCACCATTCTCATTGGACGACGGAATATCTCCTTCAAAAACACATCGATTCTCTCGGTCCACTCTGTTGTTACTTGATTCCGACGGAAAAAACCACTGTACATCCACTGATTATCTGCCATCTCTGCTTTATTGGGAGGCACACAACAAAATTGAGGATTCATTTAAATTAATCACATCAATGTTTTATTTTCTATCGGGTTGACGAGAAACGACATTGAATCCACCTACATCTCTAATAGGTAAAGATGGGTCCTAATCCCACCCGAGGATGTGTAGATTGAGTACGTTCTCCATGCTCTACCCCATTCCGAGACAAAATTTCGGCAGCACCTCCCCGCTGTTCTCCAGATACACGTCCCGGCAAAAACCCGAGAGAATGTGCATCCAGAGAACAACGGGGAGGCGCTGCAAAAATTTTGTCTCGGAATGGGGTAGAGCATGGAGAACGTACCCAATCTACACATCCTCGGGCTGTCCGTGGAAAACGCTGGACAATCCGATTGAGTTATGGTGATAAATATGCAATTGAATGCATATTTATCGATGCAACCCTTTAGGATGGGAGACGCCTAGGTTACGCGACTTGATGTGAAAATGAAATCTAGTGACATGAAAAAAAAGCGGAGGAGGTAATGGAATTGTACCTCACCCTCGGATGTACAGGATGTAGTCGATCAGCGGAGGGACGATCGGGTACCAACAGCTCCAACGTCGAGGATCACTCCACGGAGATGCAACACCACAAATCCTGTAAATTCCACCGAGTGAAAAAAAAATTAGGTCATCACATCTCGTATAGCAATCTTTGATGACAAAATGATAATGACAGGAAAATAATTCACAAGATAACAAATGCCAGGTGAAGACTAACATAGCATCCATCCATCCATCGTGATCGTATCACATCTCATATAGCATCCATAAAAATAAATAATGTGATCGTATCACATCTCATATAGCATCCACAAAAAAATTAATGTGATCGTATCACATCTCATATAGCATCCATCCACCCATCCAAAAAACATTCTTAACATTTAGCATATCACATATAGCATATAGCATCTCCTATAGCATATCACATCTCATATCAACAAAAAAACCTACAACACAAAACCCCCGAAACTATCCATCTATCCATTGTTCTAAAAATTACAAACCTACAAAATTAACTTTCCATCTTTCCATTCTATCCATCTATCCATTTTATCCATCCATCCAGAGCAGCAGCAGCGGAAGCGGCGGCGAGCAACGGCGAGCAGCAGAGCAGTGGCAGCACAGCAGCAGCAGCAGCAACGGTAGCATAGCAGTGGCGAGCAGCACCGGCAGAGCAGCGGCAGCGGCAGAGCAGCACCGGCGACGGCGGATCAGGGGGAGCGGTAGGGGGTGGGGACGCTCACCGAGGAGGCCGGGATCGAGGCGGAGTACGGTGGCGGCCGGGCGCGGACCAGGAGGCCGGGGGTCGAGGCGGTGTGCGGCAGCGGCCTGGGCGGACAAAGAGGTTAGGGTCGGGGCGGAGTGCGGTGGCGGCCGGGAGCGGACATGAGGCCGGGGTCGGGGCGGAGTGCGGCGGCGGCCGAGGGCGGAGCAGCGCGGCGACGGCGGAGCAGGGGGGGTCGGGCAGCGGCGCAGAGCAGAGGGGAGGGTGGGATCGGGAATGGGGATCGAGGGAATGGGGATCGGGGAGGCGGCGGTGCGACGAGGTGGCGGAGATGGTGGCGGCAGCGGTGGCTCGACGAGGGTGGCGGCGGCGGCGGGGCGGAGAGGGTGGCGGTGGTGGCGGGGCAGAGAGGGTGGCGGCGGCGGCGGGTCCGGATCGGGCAGGTATGGGAGAGAGAGAGAGAGAAATGAGCGGAAGCGAGGGCTGCGCGAGTGGATAAGGTGAGACCTATGCCGACGGCTTTGCCATCGGCATAGATTGGATGCCACATGTCCATCTATGCCGACGGCAAAGCCGTCGGCATAGATACTTCTCATTTTTTTATTCTTCCATTTTTGCGCATACTACTGAATCTTTAAAAAATATAAGAAATTGCCACGCATCTTATATCACGTGTGCCCGCGCCGTGTAAAAAATTCATGAGTTGATCACGCTCCGGGTGTTCAGGAATATTCACGCAACACCAAAACCTCAGAGGGATCACTTCGGTGTCATCGCCGTCCGTGAGGGGGGACCACACCCCGGAGCCGCGCATTGCCTCTTCGGACATGCCACCACAACTTAAGACATGAGTGAGGACCCGGTGCGAAGCTCTGCTGGCGTAGCTACCCCCCAAGGCCCCATCCCGCCTAACCCTGGCTCAGTTGACCCGCAGATCTACCCCATTGACTTTCGCCGGACGGGATTTGACCAATGGACCTTTTCACCTGGTTGTGATAGGTCAGCCCATAGGAACACTTTGGAACAGGGTCCGGGCCCAACCCACCGCAAGATTACCTCCGCGTAGACCCGACGTGGCCGTTTCCCCCCTCCAAGTGCCGGGTACCGGGTGTTTGCACCCGCCACCACACTTCCAGACGTTTAAGAGGACCCAGCGCAAGATTTGGTCGCATAGCTAGCGACCGAAGGCCCCCGGCCACACTCGTAGACCGCGGTGCTGGAGGTTGCTGCGCTGTAGTGGAAGGGAATGCTGGTCCGGCGGTCTTACCTACGGAGAAGAGAGAGCGTCCAGGGACTGGAAGGGCACACACAGGCCAAAAGTTATGAAGGGAGCTGTCATTTAAGTCTGCGTTGCATTTAGAGTTTATAGATTTCTCATATTCCAAAAATTCGGTGTCATCGCCGTCCGTGAGGGGGGACCACACCCCGGAGCCGCGCATTGCCTCTTCGGACATGCCACCACAACTTAAGACATGAGTGAGGACCCGGTGCGAAGCTCTGGTGGCGTAGCTACCCCCCGCCCAAGGCCCCCGTCCCGCCTAACCCTGGCTCAGTTGACCCACAGATCTACCCCTTTGACTTTCGCCGGACGGGCTTTGACCAATGGACCTTTTCACCTGGTTGTGATAGGCCAGCCCATAGGAACACTTCAGAACAGGGTCCGGGCCCAACGCACCGCAAGATTACTGATACGTCTCCAACGTATCTATAATTTTTTATTGTTCCATGCTGTTATAATATCAATCTTGGATGTTTTTATAATCATTTACATCAATTATATATCATTTTTTGAGACTAACCTATTAACTTAGTGCCCAGTGCCAGTTGCTGTTTTCTGCCCTGTTTTTGTTTTACAGAAAATCAATACCAAACGAAGTCCAAATGCAATGAAACTTTTTGGAGATTTTTTATTGGACCAGAAGAACACTAGAAGCTTTGGGAGGAGGCCAGAAGACCCTGGTGGGGCCCAGGAGACACCAGGGCGCGCCTGGGGGGGGGGGGCAAGCGCGCCCTGGTGCATCGTGGGGCCCACCAAGCTCCGTTTGACCTAATTCCAGCACTATAAATTCTAGAAAAATCAGAAACCCTCAGGGGAGTCCACAAAATACTTTTTACGCCGCCGCAAGCTTCTATTCCAGAGAGATCCCATCTGGGGTCCTTCTCCGGTAATCTGCCGGAGGGGGAATCGATCACGGAGGGGCTCTACATCAACCTTGCTGGCTCTCCGATGATGCGTGAGTAGTTTACCACAGACCTTTGGGTCCATAGTTAGTAGCTAGATGGCTTCTTCTCTCTTTTTGATCTTCAATACAATGTTCTCCTTGATGTTCTTGGAGATCTATCCGATGTAATCTCTTTTTGCGGTGTGTTTGTTGGGATCCGATGAATTGTGAGTTTATGATCAGATTATCCATGAAATTATTTGAGTCTTTGCTGCACTCTTTTATGCATGATTATTATAGCCTTGTATTTTTTCTCCGATCTATTGATTTGGTTTGGCCAACTGAGTTGATTTATCTTGCCATGGGAAGAGGTGCTTTGTAGTGGGTTCGATCTTGCGGTGCTCAATCCCAGTGACAGAAAGGGACATGACACGTATGTATCGTTGCTACTAAGGGTAACAAGATGGGATCTATTCATTGGGTTTATCTTGTCTACATCATGTCATCGTTCTTAAGGCATTACTCCGTTCTTTATTGGACTTAATACACTAGATGCATGCTGGATAGCGGTCGATGTGTGGAGTAATAGTAGTAGATGCAGGCAGGAGTCGGTCTACTAATCTTGGATGTGATGCCTATATACATGATCATTGCCTTGGATATCGTCATGATTATTTGCTTTTCTATCAATTGCCTAACAGTAATTTGTCTACCCACCGTATGCTATTTTCTCGAGAGAAGCCTCTAGTGAAATCTATGGCCCCCGGGCCTATCTAAATCATATTACTAAAACCCTAAAAATATTGCTGCCATCTTTCTTTATTTATTTTATTTTGTATTTTTGTTTTAATCTATCAATCTATCACATACAATTTAATCTTGCAATTTACCGCCGAAAGATTGACAACCTCTCGTTTGCGTTGGGTGCAAGGGTTTGTTGTTTGTGTGCAGGTACTGCTAACGAGGTGTTGTGTGATTCTCCTACTGGTTCGATAACCTTGGTTTCATAACTGAGGGAAATACATATCTCTACTATGCTGCATCATCCCTTCCTCTTCGGGGAAATACCAACGCAAGCTACAAGTAGCAGGAAGAATTTCTGGCGCCGTTGCCGGGGAGACTTCATCAACATCTATTAAGTACCTTTGCACAAACTCTCATCTCCTTGCATTTACTTTATTTACCATTTGCCTCTCGTTTTCATCTCTCCCACTTCTAAAACGTTTTTACAAAAACACGAAAATATTTTTCGTTTGCCTTTTTCTCGTTTGCTTGTTTGCTTGATTGCTATTTTGTTTGCGTAGTCACAATGTCTCAAGAAAATACAAAATTGTGTGATTTTTCCAATACTAATAAATGATTTTATTAGAACTCCAATTGCTCCTTCCGCCGCTAGTGCGGAGACTTGTGATATTAATGCCGCTTTGCTAAATCTTGTCATGAAAGATCAATTTTCCGGTAGTCTTAATGAAGATGCCGCATCCCATCTTAACACTTTCGTAGAATTGTGTGATATGCAAAAGAAAAAAGATGTGGATAATGATATTGTGAAATTAAAATTATTCCCATTCTCATTGCGGGATCGTGCAAAAAATTGGTTTTCATCTTTACCACGAAATAGTATTGATTCTTCGGATAGGTGTAAAGATGCTTTTATTACTAAGTATTTTCCTCCCGCAAAAAATATTTCACTAAGAAATCAGATTATGAATTTTAAGCAACTTGATCATGAACATGTTGCCCAATCTTGGGAGAGGATGAAATTAATGATAAGAAATTGCCCTACTCATGGTTTAAATTTATGGATGATCATACAAAAAATTTATGCGGGATTGAATTTTGTCTCTAGAAATCTTTTAGATTCTGCCGCGGGTGGTACGTTTATGGAAATCACTTTGGGTGAAGCTACTAAATTGCTTGATAATATTATGGCAAATTATTCACAATGGCATACTAAAAGAACTCCTACTAGTAAAAAGGTGAATTCTATTGAAGAAATTAATACTTTGAGTGATAAAGTTGATGCGCTTATGAAATTGGTTGCTAGCAAGAATGCTCCTATTGATCTTAGTGATGTGCCTTTGTCCACTTCGATTGAGCAAAATAATGATCCCGTAGATGTGAATTTTGTCTCACGAAACAATTTTAATAGTAATGCTTATAGAGGTAATTTCAACGCTAGACCGTTTCCTGGAAATTCCTCTAATAATTATGGCAATCCTTATGGTAATTCCTATAATAATAATAATAGGATACCTTCTGATTTTGAAAGTAATATTAAAGAATTTATTAATGCTCAAAAAAATTTCAACACTACGATAGAAGAAAAATTGAGTAAACTTGATGACATGTCTAGGAGCATTGATAGGATTATTCATGATGTGGAAAATCTTAAGACTAAAATTTTGCCACCTAAAATTGATATTAGTGAATCAATTAAAGCTTTATATGTCTCCATGGATGAGAGTAAGAAAAGAACCGCCATGCTAAGAGCTAAACGAGAATTTTTAGAAAAAGCGATTCCTCCAGATTTTTATCGTAGTAATGACGAGGATATTAAAATGATTGGTGTTTCATCTATTGATTCTTTGTTTAGCAAAATTAAACTTGATGAAAAGGGGACTAAAGAAGAGTCAACTTTAGCTAAAGAGCGTCCCCATAATTCGGAGGGTGAAAATCTTGATAAGAAAATTGCTAAATGTGGGTTTGGAGAGGTAAAAACTTTAAATAGCGATGTGCCCACTCTTTTGGATTAGAAAGATTTTAATTATGATAATTGTTCTTTGATTGAGTGCATTTCTTTGTTACAATCCATGTTGAACTCACCCAACGCTTATGAGCAAAACAAAGCTTTTACTAAACATATAGTAGAAGCAATGATGAAAGCGTTAGAAGAAAAGCTTGCACTAGAGATTTCAATTCCTACAAAATTATAATATGAATGGGAACCCACCATTAAAGTTAAAATTAAAAACTATGAGTGCAATGCTTTATGTGATTTGGGTGCTAGCATTTCCACAATTCCAAAATCTCTATGTGATGTGCTAGGTTTTACCAATATAGATGAATGCTCCCTTAATTTGCATCTTGCGGATTCTACTATTAAAAAGCCCTTGGGAAGAATTAATGATGTGCTTATTCTTGCAAATAGAAATTATGTGCCCGTTGATTTTATTGTTCTTGATATTGAATGCAATTCTTCTTGCCCCATAATACTTGGTAGACCGTTCTTACGAACTATAGGTGCCGTTATTGATATGAAAGAAGGGAATATAAAATTTCAATTTACATTAAAGAAAGGTATGGAGCATTTCCCTAGGAAGAAAATTAAAGCACCATATGAATCCATTATGAGGGCCACTTATGGAATCAACTTGAAAGATGACAACACTTGAAATTATGCGTTATGCCTAGCTAGGGGCATAAAACAATAGCGCTTGTTGGGAGGCAACCCAATGAATAAAATAAATTTTTGTTATAAGTTTCTATTATGGTGTGTTTTTACTGTCATGCTACTGGTATGATGGTGTTTTTGTGTTTTTAATTAGCGTTTGTGCCAAGTAAAGCCTTTAGGATGATTTGGAAGATAGTATAATTGATGCTGTTTGAAAACAAAAAGTTTTGCGTCCAGTGCTGGAATTTTTTTTTCACTGTAAAGTCAGAACCTTCTGAATTTTTTACACAGTATTGGTATATAAATTTTCCATGTTGCCCTAATTTTTCAGAATTTTTGGAGTTACAGAAGTATGACCATAATTCAGATCTCTATAGACTGTTCTGTTTTTGACAGATTCTGTTTTTGATGCACTACTTGCTTGTTTTGATGAATCTATGGATTGTATCGGGGGTATAAGCCATGGTGAAGTTAGAGTACAATAGGTATAATGCAAAAATAAAATATGAATGGGTTTGCAACAGTATAGTAGTGATTTGTTTTGTTATACTAACGGATCTCAGGAAGGTTTTGGTAAGTTTTGTGTGATTGAAGTTTTCAAGTTTTGGGTGAGATCACGATGGATGAAGGAATAAGGAGTAGCAAAAGCCTAAGATTGGGGGTGCCCGAGGCACCCCAAGGTAATATTCTTGGAAGACTCAAGCGTCTAAGCTTGGGGATGCCCCGGAAGGCATCCCCTCTTTCTTCTACCAACCATCGGTAATTTTACTTGGAGCTATATTTTTATTCGTCACATGATATGAGTTTTGCTTGGAGCGTCTTGTATTATATGAGTCTTTGCTTTGTTTTCTTTTTAGTTTGTCACAATCATCTTTGTTGAACACACCTATCTTGGGAGAGCCACACGTTTATCATCATGATTTGTTAGAATACTCCATGTGCTTCACTTAAATTTTCTGAGCTAGGCAGTTGCTCTAGTGCTTCACTTAAATCTTTTTGAGCACGGCGGTGGCTATATTTTGAAGAAATAAACTCTCATGCTTCACTTATATTATTTTGAGAGTTGATTAAAATTTTGAAGAAATGAATTCTCATGCTTCACTTATATTATTTTGAGAATTGTTAAGATTGAAATTTTGAAGAAATATTTGCACTCTCATGCTTCACTTAAAACTTTTTGAGAGTTGATGAAAGTAACAGTAATTTGCACATGATATGAATTTGGTCCCAAAGTGATGAATATTCAAGAGGGATATAGATAAAAACTTTCATATAGATCATTGGATATGACAAGTGTGATTCCTTGCAATAGTTTTGCGATATAAAGATAATGATATGTGAGTCATGTTAGTGAGTAATTGTGCTTTAGTAAAAATATTAGTGTTAAGGTTTGTGATTCCCTATGCAAGCATGTTAAGTCAATAGTTATGCAATGAAATTATATCCTACTTATGGTGCATTATTCGGTGTTAGTTATGGTCAATGCATGTTTATGACCGTTTTCGTTTTTTGGTTGGTTGCTTCTCAATCTTTTGCTAGCCTTCATTTGTACTAAGCGGAAATACTGCTTGTGCATCCAAAATCCTTTAACCCAGTTTTGCCATATGAGTCCACTATATCTACCTATATGCGGTATTTCAATGCCGTTCCAAGTAAATTTGCGTGTGCCAACTCTAAATTTCAAAATAATTTTTCTGTTTTGTGTGCCCGTACCGCTCATGAAGCGGCAGGGGGTGGCCGATATTTTCCATGCTAGGTGTGTTATTCTCACGATGAGTGTTTATTCACTTGTCATTGCACGAGAGTATGGTTGGTAATAGGGATGCCCAATCCCGCATGAAATCAAAATTAATAACAACAAAATTCCTTGGAAAGTGATGGTATGGAGGGCACCCGTGGATACGGCTAGCCATGGATTGTGAAAGAAATGGTGGAAAGGAAATAAACTTTACTTTCTGTTTGGGAACCACCTATGATGTGTCTAGCATGGAAAATATTGGGAATTCTCGGTCGTTTTCGTTGACAGGAAAAGCATACCTCTCAAAATATTTTTTTATCTCTATTAATTTCAGCTTTGAGCTCTGGCACATTAGACAAATCTCTGCTTCCCTCTGCGAAGGGCCTATCTATTTACTTTTATGCAATTTTTATTTTATTTGAGTCTCCATCTTCTCTTACAAAAGCACCAACTAGAGAACACTATTGTCATACTTGTGCATTGGATGTAGCTAATATTTGAGTGTGTTTCATGAATGGATCAATGATTGAGCATAATGGGCTAGGGATAACTTTCTTTAGCGTTGATATTTTGAAAGACATGGTTGCTTGTTAGTATGCTTGAGTATCTATGTTTTCATGTCAAACTATAGACTATTGCTTTGAATCATATAAGTCCAATGTCCATGCTACAAAAGAAAAGAAAATATGATGAATATGTTAGGCAGCATTCCACATCAAAAATTCTGTTTTTATCATTTACCTACTCGAGGACGAGCAGGAATTAAGCTTGGGGATGCTGATACGTCTCCAACGTATCTATAATTTTTGATTGTTCCATGCTGTTATAATATCAATCTTGGATGTTTTTATAATCATTTACAGCAATTATATATCATTTTTGGAGACTAACCTATTAACTTAGTGCCCAGTGCCAGTTGCTGTTTTCTGCCCTGTTTTTGTTTTACAGAAAATCAATACCAAACGAAGTCCAAATGCAATGAAACTTTTTGGAGATTTTTTATTGGACCAGAAGAACACTAGAAGCATTGGGAGGAGGCCAGAAGACCCTGGTGGGGCCCACGAGCCACCAGGGCGCGCCTGGGGGGGGGGCAGGCGTGCCCTGGTGCATCGTGGGGCCCACCAAGCTCCGTTTGACCTAATTCCAGCACTATAAATTCTAGAAAAATCAGAAACCCTCAGGGGAGTCAACGAAATACTTTTTACGCCGCCGCAAGCTTCTATTCCAGAGAGATCCCATCTGGGGTCCTTCTCCGGTAATCTGCCGGAGGGGGAATCGATCACGGAGGGGCTCTACATCAACCTTGCTGCCTCTCCGATGATGCGTGAGTAGTTTACCACAGACCTTCGGGTCCATAGTTAGTAGCTAGATGGCTTCATCTCTCTTTTTGATCTTCAATACAATGTTCTCCTTGATGTTCTTGGAGATCTATCCGATGTAATCTCTTTTTGCGGTGTGTTTGTTGGGATCCGATGAATTGTGAGTTTATGATCAGATTATCCATGAAATTATTTGAGTCTTTGCTGCACTCTTTTATGCACGATTATTATAGCCTCCTATTTCTTCTCCGATCTATTGATTTGGTTTGGCCAACTGAGTTGATTTATCTTGCCATGGGAAGAGGAGCTTTGTAGTGGGTTCGATCTTGCGGTGCTCAATCCCAGTGATAGAAAGGGACATAACACGTTTGTATCGTTGCTACTAAGGGTAACAAGATGGGATCTATTCATTGGGTTTATTAATTCATGGGTTTATCTTGTCTACATCATGTCATCGTTCTTAAGGCATTACTCCATTCTTTATTGGACTTAATACACTAGATGCATGCTGGATAGCGGTCGATGTGTGGAGTAATAGTAGTAGATGCAGGCAGGAGTCGGTCTACAAATCTTGGACGTGATGCCTATATACATGATCATTGCCTTGGATATCGTCATGATTATTTGCTTTTCTGTCAACTGCCCAACAGTAATTTGTCTACCCACCGTATGCTATTTTCTCGAGAGAAGCCTCTAGTGAAATCTATGGCCCCCGGGCCTATCTAAATCATATTACTAAAACCCTAAAAACATTGCTGCCATCTTTCTTTATTTATTTTATTTTGTATTTTTGTTTTAATCTATCAATCTATCACATACAATTTAATCTTGCAATTTACCGCCGAGAGATTGACAACCTCTCGTTTGCGTTGGGTGCAAGGGTTTGTTGTTTGTGTGCAGGTACTGCTAACGAGGTGTTGTGTGATTCTCCTACTGGTTCGATAACCTTGGTTTCATAACTGAGGGAAATACTTATCTCTACTATGCTGCATCATCCCTTCCTCTTAGGGGAAATGCCAACGCAAGATACAAGTAGCAATTACCTCCGCGTAGACCCGACGTGGCCGTTTCCCCCCTCCAAGTGCCGGCGGCGGCGCCGTCCGTGAAGGGGGTCACTGTTGGGGAACGTTGCATGGGAAACAAAAAATTTCCTACGCTCACCAAGATCGATCTAGGAGATGAACATCTACGAGAGGAGAGATTGCATCTACATACCCTTGTAGATCGCTAAGCGGAAGCGTTAAGAAACGCGGTTGATGTAGTCGAACGTCTTCGCGATCCAATCACGATCCGTCCCGCGAACTCCCGATCAAGTGCCGAACGGACGGCACCTCTGCGTTCAACACATGTACGGCTTGATGACACCTTCACCTCCTCGATCCAGCGAGCGATGGTGAAGTAGTAGCTTGAGTCCTCCGGCAGCACGACGGCGTGGCGGCGGTGGTGGTGGAGCAATCTCAGCAGAGCTTCGCTAAGCTACGCGGAGAGAGAGAGGAACTACGAGGGAGAGGGAGGGCAGCGTCGTGGCATAGATGGGGTGCGGCTACCCTCTCTCTACCCCTCTATATATAGGGGAAAGGGAGGAGGAGGAGGCGCCCTAGAGTTTCCCCTAGGAGGGCCGGCGGCCACAACAGATGGGGGCGCCCCTAGGGAAACCCTAGGGTCACTTGCCCCCCAAGCCAGGTGGAGGCAGCCCTAGGGGGGCGCCCCACCCCCTCTGGTGATCGTGGGATGGGGTGAGGGGGGCGCACAGCCCCTTAGTGGGCTGGTGTGCTTCCTCCCCTTGGCCCATGAGGCCCCCCAACACTTGCCGGGGCCCCCCGAAACCCCTTTCGGTTCTCCTGGTCACAACCCGGTACCCCCGGAACACTTCCGGACTCCGATTCCCTTCGTCCTATATATCGATCTTCACCTCCAGACCATTCCGGAGTTCCTCGTCATGTCCGGGATCTCATCTGGGTCTCCTAACAACCTTCGGTCACCAACATAATAACTCGACTATACTTATATCGTCACCAAACGTTAAGTGTGTAGACCCTGCGGGTTCGAGAACTATGCAGACATGACCGAGACACCTCCACGGTCAATAACCAATAGCGGGACCTGGATGCCCATATTGGTTCCTACATATTCTATGAAGATCTTTATCGATCGAACCTCGATGTCAAGGATTCAGTCAATCCCATATGCAATTCCCTTTGTCCATCGGTATGTTACTTGCCCGAGATTCGATCGTCGGTATCTCCATACCTAGTTCAATCTCGTTACCAGCAAGTCTCTTTACTCGTTCCGTAATACAAGATCCCGTGGCTAACTCTTTAGTCACATTGCTTGCAAGCTTATTGTGATGCTGTATTACCGAGTGGGCCCTGAGATACCTTTCCGTCATACGGACTGACAAATTCCCAGTCTTGATCCATGCCAACTCAACAGACACCCTCGGAGATACCTGTAGAGCATCTTTATAGTCACCCAGTTACGTTGCGACGTTTGATACACACAAGGTACTCCTCCGGTGTCAGTGAGTTGCATGATCTCATGGTCATAGGAACAGATACTTGACATGCGAAAACGATAGAAATAAACTTGACACGATCATATGCTATGTTCATAGTTTGGGTCTTGTCCATCACATCATTCTCCTAATGATGTGATCCTGTTATCAAATGACAACTCATGTCTATGACCAGGAAACCATGGCCATCTTTGATCAACGAGCTAGTCCGGTAGAGGCTCACTAGGGACATGTTGTTGTCTACGTATCCACACATGTATGTGTGTTTCCAACCAATACAATTATCGCATGGATAATAAACGATTATCATGAACAAGGAAATATAATAATAACCATTTTATTATTGCCTCTAGGGCATATTTCCAACAGTCTCCCACTTGCACTAGAGTCAATAATCTAGCATTACATGGCTATGAATCTAACACCCATAGAGTTCTGGTGTTGATCATGTTTTGCCCGTGGAAGAGGTTTAGTCAACGGATCTGCAACATTCAGATCCGTGTGCACTTTGCAAATGTTTATGTCCTCCTCCTTGATCGCATCGCGGATGGAATTGAAGCGTCGCTTTATGTGTCTGGTCCTCTTGTGAAACCTTGGTTCCTTGGCTAGAGCAATGGCACCAGTGTTGTCACAGAACAGAGTCATCGGGTCCAGTGCACTGGGCACAACTCCAAGATCTGTCATGAACTGCTTCATCCAGACACCTTCCTTCGCCGCCTCCGAGGCAGCTATGTACTCCGCTTTGCATGTAGAATCAGCTACCACGCTTTACTTGGAACTGCACCAGCTTACCGCTCCCCCATTTAGAATATATACGTATCCGGTTTGAGACTTAGAGTCATCCGGATCAGTGTCAAAGCTTGAATCGACGTAACCCTTTACGACGAGCTCTTGATCACCTCCATAAACGAGAAACGTTTCCTTAGTCCTTTTCAGGTACTTAAGGATATTCTTGACCGATGTCCAGTGTTCCACTCTTGGATCACTTTGAAACCTTCCGGCCATACTTATGGCAAGGCTGACATCTGGTCTTGTGCACAGCATTGCATACATGATAGAGCCTATGGCAAAAGCATAGGGGATGACACTCATCTTTTCTCTATCCTCTGTAGTCGCTGGGCATTGAGTCTTACTCAACTTCACACCTTGCAAAATAGGCAAGAACCCCTTCTTGGACTGATCCATTTTGAACTTCTTCAAAACTTTATCAAGGTATGTGCTCTGTGAAAGTCCTATTAAGCGTCTAGATCTATCTCTATAGATCTTGATGCCTAATATGAAAGCAGCTTCTCCTAGGTCCTTCATTGAAAAACTCTTGTTGAAATACTCCTTCATGCTTCCCAAAAGTTCTATATTGTTTCCAATCAGCAATATGTCATCCACATATAATATTAGAAACGCTATAGAGCTCCCACTCACTTTCTTGTAAATACAAGCTTCTTCGTAAACTTGTATAAACCCAAACGCTTTGATCACCTCATCAAAGCGAAGATTCCAACTCCGAGACGCTTGCACCAGTCCATCAATGGATCGCTGGAGTTTGCAAACTTTGTCAGCATTCTCTGGATCGACAAAACCTTCTGGTTGCATCATATACAACTCTTCCTTAAGAAAACCATTAAGGAACATTGTTTTGACATCCATCTGCCAAATTTCATAATTGAAAAATGCAGCTATTGCTAACATGATTCTGACGGACTTAAGCATCACTACGGGTGAGAAAGTCTCATCGTAGTCAACTCCTTGAACTTGTGAAAAACCCTTTGCCACAAGTCGAGCTTTATAGACGGTGACATTACCGTCTGCGTCCGTCTTCTTCTTGAAGATCCATTTATTCTGAATGGCCTTTCACCCTTCAGGTAACACTTCCAAAGTCCATACTTTGTTTTCATACATGGATCCCATCTCGGATTTCATGGCCTCTAACCATTTGTCGGAATCCGGGCCCACCATCGCTTCTCCATAGCTCGTAGGTTCATCGTTGTCCAACAACATGACCTTTAAGACAGGGTTACCATACCACTCAGGAGCAGTACGTATCCTTGTCGACCTACGAGGTTCGATAGCAACTTGATCAGAAGCTTCATGATCACCATCATCAGCTTCCTCTTCAACTGACGTAGGTTCCACAGAAACATCTTTCTGCGCAGTGTTACTCTCTGGTTGAAGTAAAGGTTCAACAACCTCATCAAGTTCTATCTTCCTCCCACTCAATTCTTTCGAGAGAAACTCTTTCTCGAGAAAGGACCCGTTCTTAGCGACAAACACTTTGCCTTCGGATCTGAGATAGAAAGTATACCCAACCGTCTCTTTTGGGTATCCTATGAAGACGCATTTGTCCGCTTTGGGTTCAAGCTTTTCTGGCTAAAGCTTTTTGACATAAGCATCGCATCCCCAAACTTTAAGAAACGACAACTTTGGTTTCTTGCCAAACCATAGTTCATACGGTGTCGTCTCAACGGACTTAGATGGTGCCCTATTTAAAGTGAATGCAGCTGTCTCTAACGCATAACCCCAAAATGATAGTGGCAAATCGGCAAGAGACATCATAGAACGCACCATATCCAATAAGGTTTGATTACAATGTTCGGACACACCATTACGCTGTGGTGTTCCAGGTGGCGTCAACTGTGAAACAATTCCACATTGTCTTAAGTGACTGCCAAACTCATAACTCAGATATTCTCCCCCTTGATCAGATCGTAGGAATTTGATTTTCTTGTTACGATGATTCTCAACTTCACTCTGAAATTGCTTGAACTTTTCAAACGTTTTAGACTTGTGTTTCATTAAGTAAATATACCCATATCTACTCAAATCGTCGGTGAAGGTGAGAAAATAACGATATCCACCGCGCGCCTCAATGCTCATCGGACCGCACACATCAGTATGTATGATTTCCAACAAGTCGCTTGCCCGTTCCATTGTTCTGGAGAACGGGGTCTTAGTCATCTTGCCCATGAGGCATGGTTCGCATGTGTCAAGTGATTCAAAATCAAGTGACTCCAAAAGTCCATCAGCATGGAGTTTCTTCATGCGTTTTACACCAATATGACCTAAGCGGCAGTGCCACAAGAAAGTGGTACTATCATTATCAACTCTACATCTTTTGGCATCAATGTTATGAACATGTGTATCATCACTATCGAGATTCAATAAGAATAAACCCCTCACAATGGGTGCATGACCATAAAAGATATTACCCATATAAATAGAACAACCATTATTCTCTGATTTAAATGAGTAACCGTCTCGCATTAAACAAGATCCAGATATAATGTTCATGCTCAACGCAGGCACTAAATAACAATTATTCAGGTTCATCACTAATCCCGATGGTAATCGAAGAGCGAGCATGCCGACGGCGATCACATCAACCTTGGAACCATTTCCCACGCGCATCGTCACTTTGTCCTTCGCCAGCCTCCGTCTATTCCGCAGTTCCTGCTTTGAGTTGCAAATGTGAGCAACCGCACCGGTATCAAATACCCAGGCACTACAACGAGAGTTGGTAAGGTACACATCAATAACATGTATATCATATATACCTTGTTTTGCGTTGGCCCCCTTCTTGTCGGCCAGATACTTGGGGCAATTCCGCTTCCAGTGGCCAGTTCCCTTGCAATAGAAGCACTCAGTTTCCGGCTTGGGCCCAGCCTCGGGTTTCTTTACGGGAGGGGCAACTACTTTGCCACTCTTCTTGGAGTTTCCCTTCTTGCCCTTGCCATTCTTCTTGAAACTAGTGGTTTTATTGACCATCAACACTTGATGCTCCTTCTGGATATCTAACTCAGCGACTTTCAGCATCGCAAACAGCTCGGCGACTGACTTGTTCATCCCTTGCATGTTATAGTTCAACACAAAGCTCTTGTAGCTAGGTGGTAGCGATTGAAGAACTCTGTCAGTGATCGCCTCTGGCGGGAGCACAACTCCCAACTCAGCCAGACGGTTGTAATACCCAGACATTTTGAGTATGTGTTCACTGACAGACCCGTTCTCCTCCATCTTGCAAGCATAGAACTTATCGGAGGTCTCATACCTCTCGATCCGGGCATTCTTCTAAAAAATAAACTTCAACTCCTGGAACATCTCATATGCTCCATGACGTTCAAAACGCCTTTGAAGTCCTAGTTCTAAGCCATACAACATGGCGCACTGAACTATTGAGTAGTCATCAACACGCGCCTGCCAGGCATTCATAACGTCCACAGACGCTGGAGGGGGTTGCTCACCAAGCGGTGCATCAAGGACATAAGCCTTTTGGGCAGCCGTGTGGATAATCCTCAGATTACGGGCCCAGTCTACAAAGTTACTTCCATCATCTTTCAGCTTGGCTTTCTCTAGGAACGCATTGAAATTCAGGGAAGCTACTGCGCGAGCCATTGATCTACAACATAAATTTGCAAAGACAACTTAGACTATTGTTCAAGATAATGAGTTTAGTTTACTTAAAAACTCCCACTCAAATCGATATCCCTCCGGTCGTCCGAGTGAAACATGATCCAAAGTCACCAACCCAAGTCTGATCATCACGTGAGATGAGGTGGTTTCAATGGTGAACATCTCCATGTTGATCATATCTACTATATGACTCATGTTCGACCTTTCGGTCTCTTGTGTTCCGAGGCCATGTCTGTACATGCTAGGCTCGTCAAGTTTAACCCAAGCGTTCCGCATGTGCAAAACTGGCTTGCACCCATTGTATGTGAACGTAGAGTCTATCACACCCGATCATCACGTGGTGCTTCGAAACGACGAACTTCTGCAACGGTGCACACTTGGGGAGAACACAAATTTATCTTGAAATTTTAGAGAGCGATCACCTCATAATGCTACCGTCGTCCTAAGCAAAATAAGATGCATAAAAAGATTAACATCACATGCAAATCATAAGTGACATGATATGACCATGAACTTGTGCTTTTGATCTCCATCTCCAAAGCACCGACATGATTTCCATCGTCACCGGCATGACACCATGATCTCCATCATCGCGTCGCCATCAGGGTTGTCACGCCAACCATGCTTCTAATACTATTGCTACCGTTTAGCGATAAAGTAAAGCATTACATAGCGCTTAATGATTGACACGCAGGTCATACAATAATTAAAGACAACCCTATGGCTCCTGCCGGTTGCCGTATTCATCGACATGCAAGCCGAGATAAACTATTACAAAATATGATCATCTCATACATCAAATATATTTCATCATGTCTTTGGCCATATCATATCACAACATACCCTGCAAAAACAAGTTAGACGTCCTCTAATTTGTTGTTGCATGTTTTACGTGGCTGCTATGGGTATCTAGCAAGAACGATTCTTACCTACGCAAAACCACAACGGTGATATGCAAGTTGCTATTTATCCTTCTACAAGGACCGCCTTCGTCGAATCCGATTCAACTAAGGTGGGAGAGACAGACACCCGCCAGCCATCTTATGCAACAAAGTCGCATGTCAGTCGATGGAACCGGTCTCATGTACGTGGACATGTAAAGTTGGTCCGGGCCGGTTCATCCCACAATACCGCTGAATCAAGAAAAGACCAAGGAAGGAAGCAATCTGAATATCAACGCCCACAAACTCCTTTGTGTTCTACTCGTGATGTCATCTACGCAAAGACCTAGCTCTAATGCCACTGTTGGGGAACGTTGCATGGGAAACAAAAAATTTCCTACGCTCACCAAGATCGATCTAGAAGATGAACATCTATGAGAGGAGAGATTGCATCTACATACCCTTGTAGATCGCTAAGCGGAAGCGTTAAGAAACGCGGTTGATGTAGTCGAACGTCTTCGCGATCCAATCGCGATCCGTCCCGCGAACTCCCGATCAAGTGCCGAACGGACGGCACCTTCGCGTTCAACACACGTACGGCTTGATGACGCCTTCACCTCCTCGATCCAGCGAGTGATGGTGAAGTAGTAGCTCGAGTCCTCCGGCAGCACGACGGCGTGGCGGCGGTGGTGGTGGAGCAATCTCAGCAGAGCTTCGCTAAGCTACGCGGAGAGAGAGAGGAACTACGAGGGAGAGGGAGGGCAGCGTCGTGGCATGGATGGGGTGCGGCTGCCCTCTCTCTACCCCTCTATATATAGGGGAAAGGGAGGAGGAGGAGGCTCCCTAGGGTTTCCCCTAGGGGGGCCGGCGGCCACAACAGATGGGGGCGCCGCTAGGGAAACCCTAGGGTGACTTGCCCCCCAAGCCAGGTGGAGGCAGCCCTAGGGGGGGCGCCCCACCCCCTCTGGTGATCGTGGGATGGGGTGAGGGGGGCGCACAGCCCCTTAGTGGGCTGGTGTGCTTCCTCCCCTTGGCCCATGAGGCCCCCCAACACTTGTCGGGGCCCCCCAAAACCCCTTTCGGTTCTCCTGGTCACAACCCGGTACCCCCGGAACACTTCCGGACTCCGATTCCCTTCGTCCTATATATCGATCTTCACCTCCGGACCATTCCGGAGTTCCTCGTCATGTCCGGGATCTCATCCGGGACTCCGAACAACCTTCGGTCACCAACATAATAACTCGACTATACTTATATCGTCACCAAACGTTAAGTGTGTAGACCCTGCTGGTTCGAGAACTATGCAGACATGACCGAGACACCTCCACGGTCAATAACCAATAGCGGGACCTGGATGCTCATATTGGTTCCTACATATTCTACGAAGATCTTTATCGGTCGAACCTCGATGTCAAGGATTCAGTCAATCCCGTATGCAGTTCCCTTTGTCCATCGGTATGTTACTTGCCCGAGATTCGATCGTCGGTATCTCCATACCTAGTTCAATCTCGTTACCGGCAAGTCTCTTTACTCGTTCCGTAATACAAGATCCCGTGGCTAACTCTTTAGTCACATTGCTTGCAAGCTTATTGTGATGCTGTATTACCGAGTGGGCCCTGAGATACCTTTCCGTCATACGGACTGACAAATTCCCAGTCTTGATCCATGCCAACTCAACAGACACCCTCGGAGATACCTGTAGAGCATCTTTATAGTCACCCAGTTACGTTGCGACGTTTGATACACACAAGGTACTCCTCCGGTGTCAGTGAGTTGCATGATCTCATGGTCATAGGAACAGATACTTGACATGCGAAAACGATAGCAATAAACTTGACATGATCATATGCTATGTTCATAGTTTGGGTCTTGTCCATCACATAATTCTCCTAATGATGTGATCCCGTTATCAAATGACAACTCATGTCTATGACCAGGAAACCATGGCCATCTTTGATCAACGAGCTAGTCCAGTAGAGGCTCACTAGGGACATGTTGTTGTCTACGTATCCACACATGTATTTGTGTTTCCAACCAATACAATTATAGCATGGATAATAAACGATTATCATGAACAAGGAAATATAATAATAACCATTTTATTATTGCCTCTAGGGCATATTTCCAACAGTCACACATCGAAGCCGCGTGCCGGGTGTTTGCACCCGCCACCACACTTCCAGACGTGTAAGAGGACCCAGCGCAAGATTTGGTCGCATAGCTAGACACCGAAGGCCCCCGGCAACACTCGTAGACACGCGAAGAACAACCCGTACCGGTGGATTTTTGCGCATACTACTGAATCTTTAAAAAATATAAGAAATTGCCACGCATCTTATATCACGTGTGCCCGCGCCGTGTAAAAAATTCATGAGTTGATCACGCTCCGGGTGTTCAGGAATATTCACGCAACACCAAAACCTCAGAGGGGTCACTTCGGTGTCATCGCCGTCCGTGAGGGGGGACCACACCCCGGAGCCGCGCATTGCCTCTTCGGACATGCCACCACAACTTAAGACATGAGTGAGGACCCGGTGCGAAGCTCTGGTGGCTTAGCTACCCCCCAAAGGCCCCCGTCCCGCCTAACCCTGGCTCACTTGACCCGCAGATTTACCCCTTTGACTTTCGCCGGACGGGCTTTGACCAATGGACCTTTTCACCTGGTTGTGATAGGTCAGCCCATAGGAACACTTCAGAACAGGGTCCGGGCCCAGCCCACCGCAAGATTACCTCCGCGTAGACCCGACGTGGCCGTTTCCCCCCTCCAAGTGCCGACGGCGACGCCGTCCGTGAAGGGGGCCACACTCCGGAGCCGCGTGCCGGGTGTTTGCACCCGCCACCACACTTCCAGACGTGTAAGAGGACCCAGCGCAAGATTTGGTCACATAGCTAGCCACCGAAGGCCCCCGGCCACACTCGTCGCGATGCTCTGGTGGCATTGCTACCCCCCAAGACCCCCGGCAGGCCTAACCCTGGACTAGTTGACCCGTAGATCTACGCCTTTGACTTTCGCCGGACGGGCTTTGACCAATGGACTTCTCCACCTGGTTGTGATTGGTCAGCCCATGGGAACACTCCGGAACAAGGTCCGGGCCCAACCCACCACAGGATCCCCTCCGTGTCGGCCTGACGCGGTCGTTTCCCCCCTCCAAGCGCCGGCGGCAATGCCGTCCGTGAAGGGGGTCACACTCCGGATCCGCGTGCCGGGTGTTTGCACCCGCCACCGCACTTCCAGACATGTATGAGGGCCCAGCGCAAGATTCTGTGGCATAGCTACCCCACGAAGGCCCCCGACCACACCCGTAGATATGCGAGAAACAATTTGGAAAGAGGAATTTTTCCACTTACTTCTGCATCTCAAAAAATTATGAAAAATGACTACACATCCTATATCACATGTGTTTGCACCGTGTAAAAAACTCATGATTTTATCACCCTCCGGGTGTTCAGGAATATTCACGCAGCACCAAAACCGCAGGACGTCACTCCGGTGTCATCGCCGTCCGTGAGGCGGGCCACACCCCGGAGACGCGTCTTGACTCTTCAGACATGCCACCGCATGTTAAGACATGTGTGAGGACCCGTCGCGATGCTCTGGTGGCATTGCTACCCCCTCAAGGCCCCCGGCAGGCCTAACCCTGGACCAGTTGACCCGTAGATCTACGCCTTCTACTTTCGTCGGACGGGCTTTGACAAATGGACTTCTCCACCTGGTTGTGATAGGTCAGCCCATGGGAACACTCCGGAACAAGGTCTGGGCCCAACCCACCACAGGATCCCCTCCGTGTCGGCCCGACGCGGCCGTTTCCCCCCTCCAAGCGCCGGCGGCAGCGCCGTCCGTGAAGGGGGTCACACTCCGGAGCCATGTGCCGGGTGTTTGCACCCGCCACCACACTTCCTGACGTAATAATCTATGGATTTATATATATAATTTGTCCCGTTTGGCTAGGCATAGAAAAATATACAAAAAAAGTCAAAACAAATGGGTGTTTTCTGTATATCTGAATCAAACATGATTTAATTTTGTTCAAATTCGAAAACAAAGTATAGCAACAGAATTCTTTCAAGATTCTGATAAAAAACCATATAAAATTTATCAATATCTATGCAAGTATCTATTAGTATTTATTTTAACAAAGTACAAGGACCTATATGCAAAAGTACATGAGGTCATAGTTCTAACATACTCGAAAACAAAAACAAATTGGATATTCATAATCAATGAAAAATTCTACCGAAAATAGATATATAATTTATGTATGTTTAAGTCTAGATAAGTCAGATTTAAATTAATCAAATATTAACCTAAAAAAAGAAAATAATTTAACATAAAAAAACATTTGTAATATGTGTCCAGTATGCCTATGGCTTTGCCGTCGGCATAGATATGCCACGTGGCAGTTCCGGGTAAGTCCTGATCGAGGACTATGCCTACGGCATTGCCATCGGCATAGATGCAAAAGTACGCCGACGGCGGAGCCGTCGGCATAGGACTGCCACGTGGCACCTTTATGTATGCCGACGGCCTCCGTCGGCGCCGTCGGCATATCTATGACGGCGTCAGCGGGCCATCGCCAACCGGGTCGCGCGGGCCTACCTTGTGCTGACGGTGCAACTAAACCGACGGCCGCCGTTGGCACAGATCGGTTTATGCCGATGGCATTTGTATGCCGACGGTTGCCGTCGGCATAGATCGGTCTGTGCCGACAGCATTACGTTGCCGACTGCCTTTCCCATGCCGTCGGCATAGATCGATATATGCCGACGGCCCCGACAAAATGCCGTCGGCATAGTAATTGCCGTCGGCAACTAGCTCTGTTCCGTAGTGTCTGAAAATTAGAAATCCGGCAAATAGGATTTTTGGTTGCAGAAACAAATGGTGATGTATGTGCGACAAGAAGGAAACAAATTCAATAATTCAGTCCATGAAGGATCAGAAATTATTCCATGGTTTGGCGATGTGAAGCAGCACACGAATCGACCAAAAATTCTACAACCGGGAGGCTAGATTCTACTACATGTACGTCTACTACGAACCAGCTTGGAGATTGAAGCAACTGAAAATTATTGGAGGAGGCAAGGATGGGTACAATACATACCAACATAATCCACGTGATGATGTGTGCTAGATGAATGATTAGTGGTAGAGCTCCAGGACGCTGGTTTTGGTGCGTCTCCCGCTTGCCGGTCATGTCCTTAGCCACTAGGGCCCCTTCAAATCCACCATCGGGAGAACCCAGATCCACCGGCTTATAGTCAAATCGTGACCTCGAGGGGCGCCGGAGCGAGCAGATCGGGAGCGCCGTGCCGCCGTTCGCCGTCGATACTGTTCGCTGCTTCTTCTATTTTCAAAATAAAAAAACCGTCCGCAGCGAACTAGGAAAAGACATGGAGGTTTTTTTGCATGGGGAAGACGTGGAGGTGAGAAGGCTTCTAGTCAACTCAAAAACGTAAAAATACCTCGATCCCTGTGACATCTTACAGCGAGGGGCGGTGGGCCTCTTTTTCGATGGGTGAAACGGTGGCTTAGTTGGACGCTGGACGCAAGACGTGTCTCAGGTCGAATCGACCAGGGTGAGGAATAAGCTATTTTTCACCCTGGGTGCCTAATAGACTTTCTATGGTTGGTGTGTTTGTACTCTTTTTGGCATTGATTTAATGTCATTACTTGGTAAAGTAGTACATGTCCCTATGTCGAAGTGACTTCTGACACTTTAAAATGGTTTGATACATCGTCTTGTGTACCACCAGTTGGATTGAGAATTCATCAGTCATTAGGTACAGAAAATATAATCCACCCTTTTTACACTGAATGCAATAGTTCGTGATAGCTCTATTCTTGCAACATAGAATTGAACAATTGATACTACTTTGGTAGAGACTCTACATAATTGGATGCTTTTAGAGTAATGATGCATTTCTAAGATAAGTTGGTCGTGGACCATTGCCTATGCCCCGGTTGCTTCCCTGATCTCTCACCTGGCAATACCTTATGCACTTTTATCCAAAAAATAGCTTATGCACGATGTCACAGGGTTCTCTTTTACCTTTGGTTTAATGCCACATCCAAGTGTATCATACTTGGAACTGCTCCATTACATATTGTGCTGAAACGATATGACAAATCAGTAATCAATGCCTCTATATGTTATGTCGTGGGTAGCAACACACATTATAGAAGGTAAACATGTAGATGTAGATTTAGTTCTTGTAGTTCATCCCACTAAAAAATAAATTATTTTATGAATATACTATGAGAGTCCTGGAATTTAAAAAAAAAAAGTGGATGGAAATTCTTTTAGAGCAAAAGAAACTTGGGACAACTAAAATATGGAAGAATCTAAAATAAATGAGAAGTACATGTGTTTTAAGAAAGGAATGACAAATCATTTAGGCACCGTTTGGATGTAGATATTCAGGGCCAAAATTCGAAATTGGCATTGCCTAGATCGAATGCCCCTGTTTGGATGGCCTAGACATTGACCTATGGAATTCAGGCTCGATGTCGAGAGGCCAAGCTAAACACTAGAGCTGCCCCTTTGCAAAATTTGGATCCCCATCCCTCGATATTCAATTGAATTTGCTCGTGGATGTGGTATGTACCTTTCTGTTTCCAGAGCAAGGCTACTACTTATCATATTTCTGAGTAGAAGTGGCAAGGTTATTTTTTAGTAGAAGTAGTGGAGATCAATTGCTTCCCTATGCGAGATTCATGGAACTGGGTGCTTTCTTCTTCTTGTATGCATACTGCCATGGGATTATGTTTGGCATTGGTGCTTGGTTGAATCCCACATCCAAGTGTATCATATTTGAAACTGTGGTGCTATTGTGGTGAAACAGGTTGACCAGCAGAGGATAGTGCAACTGCCCACAGGAGTCTATGCTACTTGCTCTCATGCTGCTTGCAACTATACTGAATCAGTATGGTGTTTGACGAGCACTTGTGTCCTCTTTTGCTTTCATGCTACTCTGAGGTCATCAGGATCATCGTGTTCTCCACCAATCGCATCATTTTCTTTCATGCAACTTCGATGTCGGCCGTATCATCGTGTTCTCCACCAATCGCCGTTGTGCTCTTTCCCGGCGTCTCATATTCCCTAATGTTTTTAGTCACATCCTCCTATTCCCGTCCCATCATCTCTCTGGGTTACTACCTCTTCCGTCTTTCTCATCCACGGCAAACCTACTGGAAATCCGTAGATCTTTGAGCTTGCTGCTATTTGGATGAAGATGGCGAGGTATATATATGCATGCCCAGGTTGGTTGGTGTGTTTGTACTCTTTTTGGCATTGATTTAATGTCATTACTTGGTAAAGTAGTACATGTCCCTATGTCGAAGTAACTTCTGACACTTTAAAATGGTTTGATACATCATCTTGTGTACCACCAGTTGGATTGAGAATTCACCAACCATTAGTTACAGAAAATATGATCCATCCATTTTACACCGAATGCAATAATTCGCGATAGCTCTATTCTTGCAACATAGAATTGAACAATCGATACTATTTTGGTAGAGACTCTACATAATTGGATGCTTTTAGAGTAATGATGCATTTCTAAGATAAGTTGGTCATGGACCATTGCCTATGCCCCGGTTGCTTCCCTGATCTCTCACCTGGCAATACTTTATGCACCTTTATCCAAAAATAGCTTATGCACGATGTCACAGGGTTCTGTTTTACCTTTGGTTTAATGCCACATCCAAGTGTATCATACTTGGAACTGCTCCATTACATATTGTGCTGAAACAATATGACAAATCTGTAATCAAAGCCTCTATATGTTATGTCGTGGGTAGCAACACACATTATAGAAGGTAAACATGTAGATGTAGATTTAGTTCTTGTAGTTCATCCCACTAAAAAATAAATTATTTTATGAATGTACTATGAGAGTCTTGGAATTTAAAAAAAAAAGTGGATGGAAATTCTTTTAGAGCAAAAGAAACTTGGGACAACTAAAATATGGAAGAATCTAAAATAAATGAGAAGTACATGTGTTTTAAGAAAGGAATGACAAATCATTTAGGCACCATTTGGATGTAGATATTATAGACGGCAGAGCTGATGGTGCGGCAACTTTTTTTTTGAGAATTGCCAACATTTTATTGATTAATGTGGATGTTTAAGGGGATACAAGAAGGGTCATGCGGAGTAATGAGCCACAAGTGGCGACCTTGATCAAGCAAAGTTCAGTGTTTGGTAAGCAAATGAGCTTCTGTATTCGAAGCTCTACCTTCAAAGTAACTAAGCAATTAACTAAACTACTAGCCGTGGTAGTAGTGAACTCCTTTACAATGGCCTCATAAGCGCCTCCTCGTCCGTCCAAAATGTCATTTACCACTGGAAAAAACAAGAAAAAACCGACTAAGAACCGGCCGAGAACTGACCAGCGAACCGGGAAAAGTTGTGCGCCCTGTACATGCCTATAACGGCTGCCGAATAGTAAATGCCCGTTCTTCCCTCCTTTTTGCTTTTATCCTTCCTTGCTCCAAGGCTTGATGGGTTGGGATGGCCCACGTACAAGAGCCTATGACGCAGGTGCGGTCGAGGAGATCAAGAGGAGAGTTGAACGGGGAAGGCAAGGGCAATAGTGGCAACTGACTGCCTTCGAGGGATTAACATGTTACTCCCTCCGTTTCTAAATATAAGCCTTTTTAAAGATTTCAATATGGACTACATACGGATATATATATACATACATAGGACAAATTTTCCCTACTACCGGGTGTAGTTACTCCCAGTTTGGTTTCGTACATTGTAATTTTTTCACATAACTCGTTTTGGAGTATCTTAGATATAGTATACGAACATACTAAAAATGATAAAGTAGTATATATACTACCACATGGTAGTATATGAGATATGGGTGTAACTACACCCGGTAGTAGAATGTATTTTGGCAAATTGGCCCATAGTTTTTATCATTTTTAGTATGTTCGTATACTATATCTAAGATACTCCAAAGTGAGTTCTACGAAAAAATTGCAAATGGGCCCATAGTTTTTATTATATATGTGAAATACGTACATATTTATACGTAAAAAGGAGTATGCTTAAAATATGGTACATACTACCTAAAAAGTAGTATATATACTAACTAAACATTCTTACATACTACATACTACGTGTACATACACTCCGGCATGATAGATACTACCTAGAATATACAAAACAAAAGTGGGAGTAACTACACCCGGTCGTAGGAAATATTTGTCCTATATATATATATATATATATATAGAGAGAGAGAGAGAGAGATAGAGAGAGAGAGAGAGACGTATTTTACAGTGTAGATTCACTCATTTTGCTTCGTATGTAGTCTATACTGGAATGTCTAAATGGTATTTAGGAACGGAGGGAGTACAATAGAACTTGAAACCATCCTACGCTGCAGTGGCTGAAGAAGTTAAGCCGAGGAGTAGGTTGTTCGATGAAGCCTATCTCGTACCTCAATCCCAATGTCAATTGGGCGCCATATTTGGTTTGTAAATCCACCAGAAGACGTCCGTGCTCATGTGACTTTAAATTTTGAGCAGTAAAGGAGGTGAGCTTTCACTAAAAAAAAAGCTATATGGACAACAGGTGGTTTGATTGTGGGACATGACTTGGTAGAAAAAGGAGATAAGTAATATATATACTTCGAGGTATGCATGATTGAAAATGTCACATATGGGAGCAATAGTCTGTAATTTTATTTTATTTTGCGAATGCAATAGCAATAGTCTGTAATTAATGCAATGGAAAGCATCCCGGGCTGGCAGGAAGGTTCGTACAAATAGCAGCTACTCAACATTTGTTGTTCTCATGCTACTCCCAATTGTACATTGAATTACTATGTTCTTTGTGGACGGTGCCAATTTCTAGTTTCAAGCTACTCGGGATAGCGCTGGATCGTCATGTTCTCCACTGAGCACCATTGCCTTCTTTCCTGGCGCCTCCTACGCCCTAAATGCTTTTAATTTCAAATCCTCCTCCTCTTCTCATCTCATATTTCTTGGCTACTACTTTCCTTTGTATTTCTCATTTGAAAACCAATCTTAAAGCAGGACATCGTCGAGCTTGCCGCCACTTTGCTGAAGTGAGCGATGTACTCCCTCCGTTTCTTTTTAGTTCGCATATAAAATTTGCCTTAAGTCAAACGTAGTAAAGTTCGACTGAGATTGTAGGAGAAAATATGAACATTCACAATATAAAATCGATATCATTAGATGCATTATTGAATTAACTTTCATGTTGTATATCTCTAGTATTATAGATGTTGATAATTTTGTATATAAATTTGGTCAAACTTTTTGAAGTTTGACTTAAAGACAAATCTTATATGCGAAGTAAAAAGAAACGGAAGGAGTATATATGCACGCCCATTTTGACGGTGTCAGGTAGGTAGGTTGGTGGGTCTATACTCTCTATTCGCATTGATCTAATGCCACTATATGATAAAGAAAAATACTAGATATAGTTTTACCCAACCGCAGCGCACTACACCCACGTAGGGACAAGGCCACATGGATGGCCTCACTAGCGGCCCCTTGATTTCAGGAATCCTTTCAACACTTATGAACCGTGCAATTTGGGCTCGATGACGACTTTCTAAAAAAATGGCCAAACCTGTGGTTATGTGTTATCTTAGCCCTAGTACATATGATCTTGTGCAATCAACTCAATAAAATACTTCACACAAGGCCAACGAGAAAAAACACTGTAAAATGGTCATCTATTACTTAATTACAAGAAGCATTTGCGTTGCTGGTGTTGATTCAGCACCCTTGTAAGTCTACAAGAGTGAGTGGGTGAGTGACATAACTAATCATCGGTCCATTCCTTTGGGAACAATGTATAAAACAAAGATCCACAGGTGGCTTGCAGTTCGTCTTCTGATATTTTATTCTTTTCAATTGTAACTTTTTTTAGCTCACTATATTATTCGGAAATGTTTAACATGATACAAAGGCCATCAGGTGGCTTCACAAACCAAACCAAACGAACAGACTAAAGTGAAGACGCAAACGAGTGAGTATGTGAGCTTCTCCGTTTCAGCTCTTATCTTCGTGTCAGGAGGCGACCGATCATAGCATGGTAACAAACCTCATCACCAGGTTCAGCCAATTCGCTGCAAAGCGCATCTTTCTCATGAAGGCGTCTAGATAGCACCACTCGACCTGGTCATAGGCCTTCTTCATATAAAATTTAAGAGCACAATGCCTATGCTTTTGTGCTCTTTTCTTTTTCATGAAGTGTAAACATCCATACGCAATAATGATGCTGTCAGTAATTAACCTCCTTGAGGACGAATCCAAACTGCTCCACGTACAGTGAAAAAAATAGCGCGCTATCGCGTTGCTAATAGCATGCTATAACGTCCTGAGCAATGTCTCGCTAAATAAATCAGTATATAATGTATCGCTAATAGCACGCTATGGCGCGATATATCATGCTAATAGCATATTTTAAGGGCCATGCTATTTTGTCATAGCATGCCATTTTTGTCATTGTCCACGTATAACAGGTTGTTACGACAACCATTTCTTCCACTCCAATGGCCCAATCCAGAGTGAAACACACATTAGGGAGCCCATAGGAGGAATGCATGTAGCTGTCTTCTAGCTAGAATCGGGGGCGAATAGGAAGATGACTTCGGGCATGCCTACCATAGCAAGCTCTCCTTGCTAAATTCCGAAGCATCCAACTTGCAACAATAGTACGGGCTATACACCATTTCTTTTTCTCTATTTTTGTGATGGGGGCAAACACCAACTCACCCCTAGAGCAATTTCACGTCCATGCGTGAGAACACGAGGTCAAGGCGATGAGAGAGAGAGGGCTGGGGACGGAATGAGGGGGGAGAGAGAGAGAGAGAGAGAGAGATCAGGGTGGGATATGTGTGAGAGAGGAAGCGACGCAGTGGGGGCGACGAGATATGTTTTTGCAAGAAAAAATTCAGAAAACCCTCCTCAGATTCAAACTTTACACGTGGCAGCCGGAGAACAACACGGTGCATACCTTTTCCCTTTAAAAAGGACTTTGGCCCCTATATATGGTGGTCTTTCCCTACCTCCACACGCGTATGGACTGAGCGTGGGAGGACGACTGATTGTTTGCCTTTCAGCACATGTCGATCTCGTCCGTGTGTCCTTCGCCTACAACACTGGCATGCCACGGCGGCAGGGGCGCAGACGCGAGCAACAACCTCTGCTCCTCTCAGTGATGGTGGCGCGACGAGCTCGATGGGGGAGCAGCGCTGCCCCTCCTAGCGATGAAGGAGGAGTGATGTTCCGGTGAGACAGAGCCAATAAGGAGGAGGCACTAGGATTTCCACCGCGCGCAATGCTTTCTCTTACGAGTTACCCCTATCCCACTCAGCTAACCACGCAAAAAATCAGAGATAACCCCCACCAAAACCTTGGAACAACCATGCAAAATTCGAGAGATATTTCGACCAAAGCCTTGGAACAACAACAAAAACAACAAATAATTTTAGTCCCAAACATGTTGGGATAGACTAGAGGTGAAACCTATAAAATCTCGAAACTTAGTCATGGTTCTAGCACGTGGAAACTAAGTTCCACAGACCCTGTCCATGGCTATTTATTTGGTGATATTACAGTCCTCCAGGTCTCTCATTATGAACTCCTCACATGTCGAGTTTGGCCTACTCGACATCTCTTAACATTATTAGCATGCTTTATACTTCTGCTATGCACAAATGCTTCTGGAGACCTGCGTTGTATATGCCCAAATCATCTCAGATGATGTTAGACAAGTTGTTTTCAATTGGTGCTATACCAACTCTATCACGTATATCATTATTCTGGACCTGGTCTTTCCTTGTGTGGCCACATATCCACCTCAATGTGCGCATTTCTGCTTCATCTGACCTTTGCCTCTGTAAAAGTATCCGGTGACTGAAAATGCATTGCAACATGGTCCGAGCCTCGAGATGAATAGTAGGATGGCCGAGAGTTCGTAAGCTCTGTGGGACCTCCATTTCTCGCAATGGGGATCATCGACCCAAGAGAAATAAATGCTACAAATATTGAGTATCTGCGCTTGGGACCCGTTTTGAATTTCTTCTCCACTAGTGCCTACATTCTGTTGTCATGCTACTTGCCGAGATGCTTGAACAACGTGTTTTCCCTTGAGCACTGGTGAACATTTTCCTGATGTCTCCTACCCCAAACGGTTTTAGTTTTACATTCTCCTCTTGTCGTCTCTCTGTCTACTACGTCATTTGTCTTTCTCGTCTGCAGTGTATTTGATAGTAATAGATCAGCGATCACTTCTACTTGTCTGAAGATGGCGCAGTATATATGCCCGGCCATCTGCACAGGGTAAGGTAGGAACTCTTTTTTACCCCACCATTTCATAAAGTAGTGCATGTACCTATGTGAAAGGGACTTCACATTACACCAATGGCTCGATGTCGATCTGATCATGGGAGATATTTATCTGATCATGGGAGTTATTGATCTGATCTTCTACTACTTACTAGCCATGGAAAGACTGCTCTTCATGTGCTGGCAAACTATAATATATCTGTCAGCTAGTATCGACAAGCAAAATCATCACAACACTGCTGCTGATTCAGCACATTTACAGGTTTGCAATAATGTTTGACAGGACTAGTTGTTTATCCATTTGTTTGGAACAAATTATTTAGTGGAATGTCCACCAAAAGGACCATCTAGGATTGATCCTACGATCTCACCTAAAAGGCAGATCCTATACTAGTCTCCCCCATGGTACATCTCCATCTCCCGAGGATAATGAAGAGATTTTGGTAGTTGAAGATTTGAATAGCAGTGAAATGAAAACTACTGTCACATATATTGGGTAAGCATGTTTTATGTGAGACAAATGAACCATTGACCATATACTAGATACTAAGTGCAACATTGATTGTGACAACACAACCTGGATATAAACAGGAAAGATAACAAAGGAAAAATACATGTTGTTTACATTTATTGTATTCTAAGAAGCCCACTGGTAGCAGGATAACAACAAGCAAAATTATGTCGATAACGGAATCTCAGAAAAAAATCTCTATTGCAGAAGGTGCCCTCTTAAATTTATTAGGTTCATCCACCGAACAAGGCCAACTCTTATTGTAAATAAGAGATGTGGCCTTGACTGAAAGAAACTTATGTTAGTCGCATGTTCACAAACAAATACTAGCTACTAAACATGGATAAGAATAATTCATGACCTTCTGTAAGGAAGTTCTAACACATTTTTTGAGACAACTATTTTAATGAATGAAAACTAGTGCAAATTAAAAAGTACATAAAACTAAATGAGTTCGGGCTTCTCCCTATTTGTTATTCAAGACATATATCTTCTAGTAAGAGTGAAAAAGTGATGTTTAACTAAGTGACAAACTATATAAAGTTCAATTATAACAGTTAATTCGTGTGTTTGAAATTATTTTAGGTTATAGCTTTGTCCGAAGTCAAACTTCTATATTTTTCCCTGAATCTATATAAAGTGTGATAATATCCGCAACTACATATATATGCATAAAATATATTTTATGAAAATTCTAACGAACCTAATTTTTGTTGCACACATGGATATATTTCATATAGATATGGTCAAATTAAAGAAGTTTGACTTAGAGAAAAGCTAAAAGTTCAATTAGTTTGTAGCGAATCGGTTACCATGTCAAACTTTCGCAAATTTGGCATGTAATATCATCACATATATTTGGAATTGATACTTGAAAATCATACATATTAGTTTCTCTCTAAACATATTTTTGTTAATGGGACTTAAGGTGCACAAGTACCATAGTCATTTCACATTCCACTTAGAAAAAACTCTTTTTGGATGGGTTCAAATGAAAATGGAACCTGCAATAATTAAAAGAAATGCGTGAACGATAAGCTACATGCGGTTGGAAGTTTATTTTCCTCCATTATCGGGCAATGTTTAATCTTTTATTGAGCATTAGCCAACTTTTTCAAACTTAAACGACGTGAGTATGATTTAATTTGCAAATAAAAGAAGCAATTCCTAACTTTGATATGTAAATGCCAATATAAATTGAAGACCTAAAACACCATTTTGTGTGGAAGAATAAAATAACACTATGGTCGCACAAATTGCAGGTCAGATATGTAAACGCGACCGATAAATAAACCTAGTTTTTTGTTAACTTGGTAGCTAAGTTTGCTTCACTCTATCAAAATAAATGGTCAAATCAACACTTTAACTTGGTATTTGTGTCCACACCAGTCCAAGTTCCAACTCATAGCAGAAAAATTGCCACTGTGGCATGCTAACTTGGGCCGAGCCATGAATGGAGCACGTGAGGGTGACTCGGGCCCAACCACATCCTATCATTGGTGAAAATCCCTTCACGGTTTTGCAAATCGCTTTTGATGAGCCTTTGTGTTTTCTAACACACCCGCAGGTTTTGTGGTAAAGGGGATGGCGATCACACCATAGGCCTTACACAATAATCTAATGATGACCGGCGACGGGATGGTGCACTCCTTCTGACTATATTACCGCTACTCATTTCATCTTCTAGCGTACAGATTTAGGTAGGCTTTAACCAAATTATGATATGTTGAATTTTGGTCTACACGTAATTTTACATTGTGAACATTGTGGTTGCTTAGCCCCGTTTCTTCTGTTTAGCGTCAATGCGACTCAAGGCGGCAAATGCAAAAGCTCTCTCAAAAATTGATCGCAGAAGCTGCCCTTTTAAAACTCATTGGCTTCATCCACCGAACAAGCCAACTACTCAGACATTCACACAAAAGTACTTCCTACCAAGATCAAAACAATTCACGGATTCTCTAAGGAAGTTCTAATGCAATTATTTTTAATACTAACAAGCTGAGACAACTATGTTAATGTAACCTCACACAAAAAACTATTTTAGTGTAAAACTTATTTGTAAAGGCAATTACTATACAGTACTTAGAACATATAAAACCTATAAGAAATTCATCTTTATGTTAGAAAACATATGTAGACAACAAATAAGCATCACATTGACATGGCAATAAAAAAAGAGGTAGTGGCAGGGTTAAACCAGACCAGCTGACCAGCAGCCCTTTATCTCTTCTTTTCTTAGAAGGCTTGACTAGGTCCACAAAAGGGGCTGCAAGGTCTTCTGTTTGTAACCATAAATCTTTTAAATAAGTATATTGGACTGGAGTAGGAGCTTCTCCCAATGTCTTCCAGTTAAAAAAGAAGATATATACACAAAAGTATTTTACCAAATTTCAACACCACACAACTGTCTTCACAAGATACATGTTCACTTACTGACCTTCGGTCCATATCCAGACAAACAGTGCTCTCTAAAGCTGACCAACAAATAACTTGCGACCTAAGAGGGTTTAACATATTAAGATTCAAGACAAGAGGATTCCCACACAATAATATGAAGTCATAAAAACAAAGTGCAATGGTCATTTATGAAAATCTGTGAAAACTAAAGGAAAATGTAAAAAATTGGCAAACTGGATACGACTGATCATTTGCATACTCTCTTTGTTCAGAAATATAAAACATATTTTAGTTTTACAAGTTCAAAAATGTAATGCTTATTTTGACTCTCATTAGTTTTGTACTGAAATAACACATCGGGCCATGGTGTGGTGAGTAATTATGCCGCCGCTGGCGAGGAGGTCCTCAACATCTCGTGCCGCAGGTCTGTACATGAAAAGCTGGTGGGATTTCAAATTTTCACTATTGATCCAATGAGGATCCGGTCTGAGCAGCAGGCGGCTGCCATCATCAATGCTGCCAAGCGGGATGACCCAACAGGAGTTTATCAACTGAGTGCCTGCCAGCGGTGGCGTGTCCAGGTCAATGCGGCAATGGAGATCCCAAGCGCCCGCCTGGTGGTCACGCAGCACCCAGATATCATATGAGCGCTTGAACTCATCGGAATTGTTGAAGACACAGAGACGCCCGTCGAGCTCCCTTATCTAGCAGGGGTACATTTCGATGGGCGGTGGCGGCAAGATCCCAAACTCCTCGTCGCTGACCGAGAAGGACATGATGATCCTCCTGAAGTTGAACTTCCTGTCCGGCTCCGCGACCCAGTGCAGGTGGCCCTGCACAAATATGCTCTGGTCGCTGTAGAAATTCGTTGCAAAGCCCGGCGGCAGCGCCCTATCGGCTGCACCAGCTGGCGGCCGCCATTGTCCCGTGGAGTTGAGTACATACACCTCACACGCCGGGGGGAGGTCGGCGCGGCAGTAAAGACGCACCACCTTGTGCTTGTGGATGCGCGTGTCGTAGCCAATCCCCATATTGTCATGGTGGTGCGGCCACACACCGAACGCCTCCTGACCCTTGGGGAGCACCGTGATCTGGCCGGTGGATGGGTTCCAGACGTAGTGGTTCACCTTGTAGGTAGAGTACACATGGTCGTCAGGGAGGATGCCCGTGGGCCTATCAGACTCCAGGACGACGAGGCCGCGGCATTGACCGGTTAGGGCGATGACGCGGCGAAGGCAGTTGTCTCGGAGGATGGCCGCGAGGCGGCGGGCGGGCGACCAGGCGTGCACCGTGGTGTCTCTTGAAAAGTACTCCGGGAGGATGAAGAGCCTGGGGGAGCCGCGGCGGTTGGCGAGGCGGAGGTGGTGGTCAACGAAGCCCTGGGAGGAGAGCGCGGCGGCCCAGGCACGGGAGAGGCAGCGGCAGCGCTGCACCGACTTGGCCGGCATCCGCGAAAATATGTCCTCGATCAGCTCGTCGGGGAGGAAGACGGCCTCCATGAAAGCTGGCACGCAGCGGGATTGATGGGGAAGAGGCGGAGTCCGGAAAGCAAAGACCTAGCTGTTGGCCCAGTCCCGTCGAGTACTTTCGACAACGGCGACACGCGACGACCGACAACGACAACAAAGCAAAGCTAGCTACGTCGGAAGCTAAGTTGATCGATTCCGGCTAGCCACACAACTCCTTTGCACGTACACAACACAGCAGCCCGATTCTTTTAGGCTGGAGAGACACGACGTAGGCGAAGGACTTGATCGATTGATGGTAATAGCAACACACGCACACGACAAACCGGCTGGAGTTGTTTACATGAGTAGTCCTACTCGGTCACTGAGTTTGAAACCTACACGGACACGGACACGCAGTCATGTTTAATCCTAAAACTAGCTAGCTTGACGACAACTAGAAGAATTAGACGGCGGCACTAATGAAAAGTCAGCGGGCGATGTGCTACATGCGATATAGGAGCGGAGGATACCACGAACCTGTTATTCATTTGTGCAAGAACTAAAGAGGTATGGCGGTTACAGGGTTTGGACTTTGCTATTGATAAAGTATGCGATGTGGATCATGTGGGATAAGCTGTGCTAGAATATTTATTACTACAACCAGCTGAAGAATGTGTGGTCTTCGGAAATTGAACGGAAGCAATTGTTATTGGTTCCTGGTATTTATGGTGGGACAGGAGAAAATTAGTGCATAATGAAAAGGTCCATGAACCTAAGTTCATAGCAGTGGCAATCAGAGCTTTGGCTGCTAACTATACTATGGCGAGTGATGCAAAGGCGACGATCAAGCGACATGCCTGGGAAAAACCAAGGAGTAACTATGTGAAGCTAAACGTGGATGGGGCTTTTGACCCAGACTTACTCAAGGGCTCGTATGGCACTGTCCAACATTTCGCTAAACTTGGTGTGTGCAGATCTGGGAAAGAAAAGATGCGGAGGAATTCAGGGTGAGATTTTGGTGGACTGATCTTCTCTCTCTAGCTTCCGAGCGTTATGGTCCGCTGATGCTGATTTCATTGTTTGTGGTTGATGCACACTCTGGAATTCTGGATATTCGATCTTTTTACTAGTGGCTCATGCCCTATTTGTTGTTGCATGGTTTGCAATGCAATCACCGGTGGAGTTACATGTATAGTAACTATGTGAAGTCATCATGATTAATTATTTAATTAGTGAAGTTGTGCCTAGAGAACATTCTCTTTTATGGTTTGGTTGGCTTCTGATGGGAAAATGAAGAATACTACAGAGGTATCTGGCTGCTAATAAATGATCTGCTTCACATTTTGGTTCCATTTTCTTTGAGTTTCAAGGCTGAGCCGGTTACTGTTATGCACAGGGTGGCGACTGAGCTGAGCGCCATGGCATTGCGTCCAGCGAGGGACGCGTCCTCAATGGTTACGCGGATGACGACAGATGCCACGACGAGACCACCGTGAGGATGATCAGGAGAGAACACAGAAGCGGCGGCAGCGGAGGGGGCTTGTTCTTCGAGGAATATGTGCCTGGCTTGCGACATGCCACCTGAAATGAACATGTTGCTTGTAGCACTGGTGATTTAGGGAAAAAGGGAAAGGAGGAAAGGTTGTGGAAGGAGACGGGACTGGGCAGAAGGAGCAACGGTTCATTTCTTCAATGCCCTGTCGTCGTGCTCGTTCTTCGTCGTGCTCGTTCTTTTATCCTTCCTGCTCCAAGGCTTGATAAGCTCGGACGGCCCACGTACAACAGCCCATAGCACAAGTGTGGTCCAGGAGGTGTATAGGGTGTTAAACAGGAGAGATCCTATTTGCCGTCTGCGGGCGGCAAATTGTCGAGCCTTCGCTGAAGGCAGCCGCGAATGGGCCGGCCCATTTGGAGCTATCGAACTCAGTGGACGCGAAAAAATTCCAACAACGTGCTGCCTGAGCGAGAACTTGAACTCGGGACCTTCCTCTCCTGAACTAGTGCAACTAACCGATTGAACTGGTGGTTCGAGTCATAAATTCGCGGCTCCACAGTTTAAGTATCAAACTTCTTTTGTTTTTTTTTTGAAAAATACACATTGAACATTTTGTAATACAAGTTGAATATTTTCTTAATATATGATGAACATTTTAAATAATACACGACGAACTTTTTTTAATATACGATGAACATTTTTAAGAAAATATGAATATATGTGTTGAACATTTTCAAATGCACATTGAACATTTGTGTAATATACACTGAACAAATGTCTGTAATATATGCCGAACATTTTTTAATACGCATTGAACATTTTGTAATATACGTTGAACAATTTTCTAATACACATTGAATAATTGTGTAATATACACTGAAAACATTTCTGTAATATGTGTTGAACATTTTTATAATGCACGGTCAACATTTGTATAATACATAAAAAAAAGAAAAACGAAATGGTAAAATAAGAAAAACCCGAACAAAACCCAAAAAGGAAAAGGGAACCAAAACAGAAAAACGAAAAATAGGAACAAAACCAAAAGAAAAAAACAGGAGAAAACCAAAACATGGAAGAAGAAAAAAAAAACCAACGAAAGAAATAACAGCGAACCAAACAACCATCCGAACCCTGTAATGGGCCGGCCCAACTGGCTGGCTGCGGGCGTTTCCTTGACAGTTTGACTTTTTTTTTTTTGACATCAAAGTATTCTTTATTGCAAGGTGATCATCATAGTATCTTTTACAAGAGTATCAACAATCTCTACGGGTGGATCCTCCATCCATCCCGCACACACCTTATTTCTAACTAGTTTGGCTAAATCATGGGCAACACAATCAGTCTCTCTACGAGCATGCTCAAAAATAATATGCGGGACATGTAGGATTGGAAATGTCACATATGAAAGTAATAGTATCTTATTAATGCAACGGAAAATAATAATGAGGTGGAAAGATGGTATTAGCAGCTCCCAAAGATGTCTTGATTGGAACTCTCGATGTCCTGGTTGGTGTCATGCTACTCACAATCGTACATTGAATTATAGTGGGTCTCACTGGTGCCAAATTTCTCCTTTATAGCTACTCACGACGTTGTGCTTTCCATTGAGCACCGTTTCGCTCTTTCTGGTGCCTCCTACTCCCTATGTTTTTAATTTCAAATCCACACCTGTTTCTCATCTGATGTCTCTGGGCTACTACTTCCTTTGTCTCTCTCATCCAACACCGATCTAATAGCAGTAGATCATCGAGCTTGCCACTACTTGACTAAAGCTGGGGAGGTATACATGCACGCCCATCTGGATGGTATCATGTAGGTTGGTTGGTCTGTACTCTTTATTCACATTGATCCGAAGCCACTATATGATAAATAAAGGAAAGATAGAATGAAGAAAAGTAGATATAGTTTTACCCAACCACAGATCACGGGCCAAGGCCGAGGCCACATGGATGGTCTCACTAGTGGGCCCTTGATGTCAGGAATCCTTTGAAAACTTATGTACCATGCAATTTGGGCTCGATGATAATTTTCAAATTTTTTTGTCGAAAGCATGTGGTTATGTCTTACCCTAGCCATAAAACATGCAGTGGATCTCTGCTGTTCCAAACTGAAAGTACAGTTTTGTATGTGTACTGAAATCTGTGCTTTATCTTTGTGTTCCTATTAGTAGATAGCCTCTTTCTAAAGTTTGGTTGCTCATGTTCTTCAGTTTGCTAGTAGATAGCCAGTCTCCCTTTTCAAACTTGGATGCTCATGTTGTTTCTGTTCTGCTGAATGTGCAACTAAGAAGCTCAGCAACCCATGTGAGCTAGTAAATTCAGTTTTCGGTTTTCAGTGTAATCTGCATGTGTTTTGCAAAATCTTGAGGTTTCCAGCAACCCTTTTGAAAGTTCTACTGATGAACCCCAGTAATCTTCATGTGTTTTGGACAAGTTTTCATGAATTTTTACTGTTTTTGTTCCTCGGTTAGTTAGTATTCCTCAGTATCTACTGAGAAGTAGTACTGGGAAGAGCAATGCTAGAATGGCTGGTGTTGCTCCCATCCTATCGTGAGGAAAACAAACAAAATATTGGATGTACATGAAGGAGTGCATCTTCTTCATCTTGTTGATACAACCACTGTCCCATTTTTCCTTACCTTGCATCAGAAACCTATATATTCGTCAAAAGTAGTAGTCATTAGAGTGTGTACATTGATCACTATTCCTTTGAAGTTGTCTTTACTGTCTAATTAGACATGATTTACAATGTTGAACTAATGTGGTTTTTGTGCCATGAGTTCTGCATCATGCTTTTCTGTATAATTTACAGTGACAATGTTTTTATTTTTACGCTTGTACAATGACTGGCTATGTTCTTTTTATGTTTTGGTATTATTCCATCATGCTTTACTATTTTTAGATTTGGCCCATTTTTACAATGAATTTCTATATAGTTTATAGTGGTAATGTTCTTATTTTTGTATAATTTACATAATGAACTCCAAGTATAACCTATTTTCGGAAAATTGCAATTCACATTATACAGACCTACATAACCGTACATTATAAATGCAATGGAGTGAGGGGAGGTCCTGGAAGCTCCTCAGCATTTCCCGGTTGTTCTTGTCCTACTCAACCATACATTGAATTCTACTATTCTCCACGGGTGCCAATCCTCGGCCTCAAACTACTCGTGATAGTGTCGGATTGTCATGTTCCCCACTGAGCATCATTGTCCCCTTTCCGGGCGCCTCCTACTGCCTAAATGCTTTTAATTTCAAATCCTCCTCTTCTCATCTCATGTCTCTTGGCTACTACTTCCTTTGTCTTTCTCATCCAAAACCAATCTGATAGCATTAGATCATCGAGCTTACCACTACTTGGCTGAGTTGGCAAGGTATATATGCACACCCATCGATCTGGAAGGTGTCAGGTTGGTTGGCTGGTGGGTACTCTTTATTTGCATTATTCTAATGCCACTGTATGGTAAAGAAGGAAATATAACAAAGGAAATAGGTATAGTTTTACCCAACCACAGAGCACCACATCCATGTAGGTCCAAGGCCATATGGATGCTCTCACTGCTGGGCCCTTAATGTCAGAAATCCTTTCAAAACTTATGTACCGTGCAAGGCTCGTTGATAACTTTTTTTCCAAAACATATGGTTATGTGTTACCTTAGCCCCAAATCGGGATGTTTTACGTAATTAACTAAATAAAACACATCACACAAGGTCAATGAGTAAAAACACGGTAAAATAGTCATTTACTTGCAATAAGCATTTACATTGCTGGTCACTAGTAAAAATGAGCATTAGTACCGGGCCCCGGAAGCGATTGTGATACACAGGGTGGCCCATCGGCTAGGAAGCCTGGTGTTGGGCCGACCTTGCGGCCCAGGAGGCCTGCTAGTGATTCGGCTCAAGGTGGCAGCCCTAGGGTTCGACATGGAGCGAGAAGACCATCTTGGCATGCAGGCCAATATGCCCTCGGCACGAGGTCGGTTAGGAACCCCGTAAAGCCTAGCTCTCATCCCCTATATAAGGCGAGGCTAGGGGCCGGGTAGCCATTCCCATCTACTCGATGGACCATACTCTCGCTAGTCATAATCTCCAGTATCTTGTAACCCCTCGCATGAGGTGCTTCTACATCAATACAAAGCAAAGTAGGATGTAGGGTATTACCTCACCATGAGGGCCTGAACCTGGGTAACCCCCTTGTGCGAGCTCCCTTCTAATATTCCCGGTCACATTCGCCACCCGACCGAGGGTACTGTCGGTTTCCCGTACCATCAGTTGGCGCGCCAGGCAGGGGTTGCGTCGGCTGGAGACCGACTCCAGATCGGATCTTCCATCGCATCTAGCGACCTCGTGCCAGGAGAGTGCTTGACCTTCAGCTCCCTCGCGTTCGTTGCAGACCGGGCATTCCGGTTCGACATCAACCCATCGCCCTCCCCCGCTCCCACCATATTCTTCGGGTCGCTCGCGTTCATCGACCGCTACCTTTTTAAAAATTGCTCGCATTAATATATTCAAATCTTCAACAATTTTATAGGGTGATCTTTCTTATCTGTTTTGTTGGATACATTAATATATTCAAATATGTGTTCGATACGTGAAGAACCTCACTGAAATTCGTTTGCTGAAGCTGTTACTACAAATATCTTATAGGCGTACATATTTATTGTTAACCTTCTACTACAAATATAATTGGGGGCAAAGGTTTTTGTTCTGCTGACTGCATCTGCATGAATATCACTAGCACACAGGAAAAAAAACAGAAATAGCCCGCAGGTCCAGTATCAAGGTAGATAGATTGGGTTTTTTGATATGAAGGAAAATTCATAGAACAACATGCAAGATAAGCAGTACCGATAAGGTTGAACAGAATTATATATTTTTTTCAATTCTCGGGCTTGGCTTCATGCTACGGTAGCTTATGACTGTGTGCTAGTGCCTAACCAATCTGATAATGACAAGGAATTAGCATAATATCTGAATTTTGCATGCTAACATGGCATGTATTGACAAGGAAGCAATGCTACACGGATCAGCATCGAGGTGGGTGAGACTCGGCCATGGTCCTGAACGTCCTGTCTCGTTGGATTATGTTCTGCACTAAGCACTGGTGGCCTCATGCTACTCAAATGTGTATTGAATCATTGTGTCCTCCATTGAGAATTGGTGCGTTCCTGCGCTCTCAAACTACGAACTGTGCGACTGGATCATCATATTGTCCACTGAGCATCGGATCCCTCGTTCCTGGCGTCTCCTACTCCCTATAGCTTTTGGTTCCACATTTTCCTAATATTTCCATCTCATCTCTGTGTTACTGCCTCCTTTGTCTAGATGGCGCGCTATATATGCATATGGTCATCTGCACGGTGTTGGGTATGTAGTATTTTTCCTTAACTATTTAATGTCATTGCTTGGTAAAGTAGTACATAATGTACCTATGACAAAGTGAACTTTTTTTTTGCGAGTATATGACAAAGTGAACTTTGACGTGGTTTGATATATTGTCTTGCATACCACCGGTTGTTGGAATACATTAATATAATAATATGTACATCAAAATATGGTGCATCTCTTTTACAATCTATGGCATCCAGTGGTTTGCGATAGTTCTATTCTTATAACATGGAATTGAATGGGCGATCTACCTGTGAGTGCAGCATTTTTGTGCTCGAGCAACAAGTATCTCGTTATTCCGATCGTCCACTGGCACTGGCTCATCGGGATCTGAGCGGAATCTCTTTTTGGAGAAGGTGAATGTGGCCATCGATGTGGAGCTCACATTTGAGGCCAAGCTATTCATGTTAAAAAATGGCACGTACTTCAACGTTCTTGTCACAGCCTAGGCGTGGCGAACCTTTTTTTGGTTGCCCTCGTTGGATACACGTTTGCCGCAACCTACAACTCCCCTGACTCACTGTAGTTCTTAGTGGTGATCCCGAATTCGTAGGCATGCTAGCTATATGGTATTAGTACTTCGTTGAACATGTTAAATGGTATTACTATTTTGTTAAAAGTGTTAAACTTAAGAGTGTTGTTAAGCTTATTAAGTGTTATTGTTGAACTATGCCATATGGTACTAGCCTATATGATATTAGTATTACTGTTAAACAAAAAAATACTGCCATCACAACATTTGGCTGAAGACGATGTGGTCGTGGCAGCGATTTCTGACCTGGGCGACACTACTAGTGGCGGGCGAGTATAAAAGCCCGCCACTGGTAGTAACATTACCAGTGACAGAAGATCCGTGGCGGGAACCCTCCACTGCTTCGCCCGCCGCTGGCGGTCCTTTTGCGCCAGCTATATTACTCTCGATAGATTTACTGGTGTCATACTAAACTATAGGTGGTGGCCAAACAAACGTCTCAAGAGCAGGAACTGTCCGCCAGTACCTCCCCCCCCCCCCCCCCCCCCGGGCAGTTCCAACTCAGTAGATTCATTGCTTTCGGCGGTACTCGGACCCAGAGGTTGCCGAATTCATGTTTCCCAAATTGTTACCATCCTTTTTTGACCTCTTGGGGTCTCCTCAAAGATTACCAACTGCAGCCGATGAGCCTTTCGGGGAAGGCAACGGAAGCAAGTCACGCTTTCTTTTGTTCAAGATCATTCATATCCGCATCATCACTAGGATTACGTGAATCAGCAGTAGCGCCAGTGGCAACATCAAGCTTGTATTGCATAATAATCTCAAGTCTACGCGCTAGCTCAGCCTCATCCAATCATTCTCTCGATCCTGGTCATATTCAGACTCCATGTCGAAATCCTCATCGTATGTGTCATCCTTAGGGTCGAACTCCCTCTACCAGTACCCTGGTTGCTACCCGTCCGCCTCATACTCCATTGGGCTTGTAGTTTTTTTTTTAATACCAGCGCACTTGGGGAATGTAAGCCATCTCCATGCTCCTTATAAACATGACCCAGCATGCCACACACTGAACACCAATGAGGAAGGCATTCATATTTAACTAGGAACATATTTCTCATTCGCTTATGGACAATACACACATCATTCTTCTTGAGAGTCTTCCTCACGTCCAATTTCACACGAACATGGAAAAAATTCCCGAAGAAATCATGTGAGGCACCTTCTGCATCAATGAAATCACCAACTTTGCAAGCAAGGGACTTCGGCAACCCAACCAAACCATCAGGAAGGTCGTGAATTTGTATCCAGATACCAATAAGAAATAGTTTGTTGGTAGATGGCTTTGTAAATCTGTCATAGGGCGCAAGAACCACAACAAAGCCTTTATACGTCTATGAACCTCCTTCCATGGCCTTCTCCTAGACTCCAAGACAAGCCATTATGGTCATGTCCTCGATGTCAGTAAACAGCTCGAGTGTGCCGATGATGTACGTGAATTTTTCAGTCACCAAACTGAAAAGTTTCTTCATGATCTCGACTTCCTCAAGTTTTGCACCAAGCGTGAGGATCTCTCCCACCAAGGTAGTGAGACACATGGCGTAGTCGTTCACCGATTCAGTTTTTTCAATCTGCAACTTGTGAAATTGGGGCTTCAGCACTGGTGCCCGAGCCTTCGTGACGCGATCTTCTCTGATCCTCATCTCCTTGAGTGCGTTCTATGCCTCTCTTGCCGGGTCAAACTCTGCCAATGTCATCAGCTTGGAATCCAGAACAGACTAGGCTTTGGTGGCCATGGCACCTTCGTCGCACTCCTCGTCGACGTCGTCGTCCGTGATTGCCTGCCACACTCGAAGTGTTTAGAGAATAATCCCCATCTTCACTGCCCACACATTGTAGTTGGCGTCGGTGAGCATGGGGTACTGGATGGGGCTGTTGCGAGGAGACAGTATGTTGGCGCCGCCCGTTTCTCCACCATTGGTCGCTAATTTGCCGCCCTTTTTCACCTTGTTGCCGTTCTTGTTCACCTTGGAGCCTCCGTTGTTGGACTTAGAGTTGACCGACTCCTGGTCGCTCTTCTCGCTCTCGTCGTTCATCGTGGATCGTCGAGGCTCTAGATACCAATTGTTGGTTTTTCAACTCTAGATCAAACACCCTAAGCAGGACACACATACACAGCTAGCCGAACAAGCACGCAATCAAGCAAGTAGGTTGATCGATCGATCCTTTCACGGCGACTCTCTCGTAACTGAAGAAAACTCTTTGATGGACAAAGGCCCGTATCGAGCCTTGCTTTATTTCTCTCTTTTCTTTTTGTTGTGTTACAAGCAGCACCCCTAGCGTGTTTTTTATACACGCCCAGTAGCATTTCAACCAAACCTTGTTCCTCGATCAAAAAGAGCGCCCTTCCATTTCTTTTCTAAATCAAACGTAGATAGGGAGAAAAGCCTGGCCGATAGAGGAATAAGTGAATGGGTCTACCTATGGTGGTTTGAAGTCCATGAGGAACTATGGAAACAGACTAGGACTAGACTTGTACTTTCTCCTATTCCTAATCCTACGTGTACTGGGGCAACGTGGTTCACTTCTACATACATGAAATCACTACATGGAATTCCTCCAACACTGGTGTTGTCTTTCCCGGTGTCTGCTATTCCCCAATGAATTTCAGTTTCGCATGATTGCATCCTCATCTTCTTGTCCCATCATCTCTGTGAGCTACGACCTCTTTTGTCTTTCTCACCCACAACCAACCTATTTGATATTTGTAGATCATCGAACTGGGACCTACTTGGACGAAGATGGTGCGGTATATATGCATGCCCAGGTTGACTGGTTGGTTGGTCTGTACTCTTTTTTGCATTTATTCAATTTCATTACTTGGTAAAGTTATACCTGTCCGTATGTCAAAGTGAGTCAAAGTGACTTCTGACACTTCTGAATGGTTTGAAACATTGTCTTGGGTACCACCGGTTGGAGTGAGAATTCATCAGTCAGTAGGTAAAGAAAATATGATCTATCCTTTTTACAATATACCGCATGCAATAGTTTGCCATAGCTCTATTCTTCTAACATAGAATTGAACAGTTGATACTATTTGGTTAGAGCCTCTACATAATTGGTTGCATTTCTGAGATAAGTTGGCCGTGGACCATTGTGCATGCCCGTGTTGGAACTAAATTAAGTCTCATGGGTAAATTTCGTATACACAATGCGCACATACCTTTACCAAACTTTTATAGGCGATGCATGTTTTCTTGGAGAAACAAAACACAAAACCACATGTTCTAGGTGTTGATATGATCTTCTAGTACTGACCATTCAAAGACTGGTCTTCGTGTTCATAAAAAAAATAATTCACATGCCCAGGTTGGAATTTTAGGTGATTTGGAACTTAGGACAAAGCTATAACTTCAGCTAATTTGGAACGAATGGAGTACCCTGTTGAACTTTTGTAATTTTGACCTATAATATCATTACACATATTTAGAATGGATACTAGAAAATTATTCATATGAGGGTATTGCTAAACATACTTTCATAATATTTTTAAAATTCTATAAATATGTTAAATAGAAACTAATAGTCTAAGTTGCATTTTAAAGACGGTGTTAGTATCCAAACGATAGCTTTTAAATGTCTGACTTGAAATTAATGAAGCCATTAACCGGCTAGGATACAATGGTGCTGAATACAAATGCAAAAAGCTTGACAAAAAACTGAAAAATACAGGCACAGCTCGCTAACGACCAAGCAGGAGCAAAGTGACAGCGAGCAAAGCACTAAGTGAAATCAGGATCAAGCTGCCGGAGAGCTCGACGCAAGCAAAACGGCAGAGGAGCTGCATCCAGATGACGACAGATCGATGGGAGCGAAATGAGCCAGGCCGCTTGGAGAAAAACGTCGACTCAGCTACCCGCCTCCTCAGGCCAATGCCAGAGGGGAGACCACAATCTCCACTTAGTCTAGAACGTGCCACAACACGCGGGCACGAAAACACCGGCCGACAACCCGCAGGCAGGCATGGCAGGGAGTCGTTGAAGGGTGTGGGAGGAACAGCTTGCCACCATCAATTTCGTCGAGCAGGAGAGCAGAGCAATGCCACCGCCATCAACCACCACGCAACAGGACCACAGCCCCCATCCTTCCCTTGAACAACGTCTCAAGGGAGGACTGAGACGCCAGACCGCTGCCGCCGTCCAGCCAAAAGGCCAAGTCTTTCACCCGGGAGCAGGAAGGCATAGGGGAGGGGGCACAGAAACTCAACACGCTCTCAAGAGGGAGTGCGACACCGGAGAGGCAAAGTTGACCAGGGGTTTCCCCGTTCCAAAGAGCCCACCACCCCACCCTAAGTAGCCAGATCTAACAGTCCGGCCGGAGACACGGCCAAATCGGCAAGGGAGGACCAAATCGAGGGGAAAGGAGGCTGGGGAGCAGACCTGAAGAGGCCATCGAAGCCACCCGCCGTCGCAATGAACCCTCGCCACCCACGCCGCCCACAAAGCCGGAAGGGACGACTAGCACCAGCGAGCGCCAGCGAGCCGCATCCACCGAAGAGATCGTGCTTTCTCGAAAAGAACTAGCGAGCGCCATCCACCAGAGAGATCGACGTTGCTGTCTCCATCCAGGGCCGCCGCCCTGGCTTCCAGAGCCCCTTGCACCGTTTTTTTTATTTACTTGCGATTGTTTCTCTTGCTTTAGTTACAATAATCTGGTGTGCGTGGGGGGGGGGATGGAAGTTTATGGTTTATTGAGCTTAGTGGTGCTTACAAATGGAAGAGTTGGATCCGGCTTGTCAAAATCACTTTGTGTTTCGTCTCAGCGATGTTCTATATCTTCGTGTGAGTGGGTAGGTCAGCCAGTGTTACCCTGTGTGGGCTATTGTGACGGTTTTAGCCCGGTTTTCCGTATATTAACAAGGCAACTCTCCTCTTCTTTTTTAATGGATCAAGATAGGAACCCTGTTCGTCTCTGCGAGTTACTAAAGACGGGTCGCCCCAAGGGTGCCCGCGAGTGAATGACATTAAAGACGGGTCGGCTCCAAGATTACCCGCGCGACATGTCTTACCAAGTCGGAGCGATAGGAACCCTGTTCGTCTCTGCGAGTTACTAAACATGCTTAACGGATTTGGGTATTTGATCTGAGTAGGCCGCTGGCCTTATACGCACTACCACCACGTGGGATAATGGTTTAATGGGGGCCTCTACGTCGTATGTATCAACCGAAAGTTCTTCAGACGTCACAGCTCAGAGATGCGGGTTGATTGTTGGGGTGAGCTGGTTATGTCTGTGGTGTTTGCACAGTCGCGCTTGGGCCCCGGCCAGTCACGCAACATGCAGGAGTGCGAAGGGCGATGGCCCAAGACCCCTTCGTGCTTAGGATTTAGACCGGCGTGCTGACCTCTCTGCTCAGCCTAGGTAGGACTGCGTCGTGTTGATCACCCGAGGCCGGGCATTACCCAGCAAGTGTGTCCGACCAGATGTGATCGAGCGTGTTGGGTAACAGTAGTGCACCCCTGCAGGGAAGTTATCTATTCGAATAGCCGTGTCCACGGTAACAAGACGCTCGGAGTTGTATCTTGATCCGCTACAACTACAAATGGATACTGTCACTATGATAAATTGCTACTACTGCTCTCGGGATCACTTTCTCGTAGGGAAATCGAGGAAGGATCTCAGGGCATTACTACAATATGTTTGATTATATATTATCTTGCTCTACTCTCTTCTGATGCTGCAAGATTGCTTCAAGATGCTAGTCTTCGATAGGCTAGGCCTCTCCCTCTTTATTCCAGCATTTCTGCAGTATAGTCCAAAGATATAACCCCATTCCTTTGATACCGATGCATATGTAGTATAGATCTGATGTCAGTCTTGCGAGTACTTTGGATGAGTACTCACGGTTGCTTTGCTATCTTTTTCCCCATACCCGTTTGATGAAATCAGTCGATGGAGCCCAGGAGCCAGACGCCACCGCAGGAGACTACTACCAGGAGAGCCCTGGAGGCATGTACTACTGGGTTGAGCCAGCCGACCAGGAGTAGTTCGGAGGCCCTAGGCAGGAGGCCTTCGCCTTTTCGATCAGTGTCGCTGTTTGTGCTAGCCTTCTTAAGGCAAACTTGACTAACTATGTTTGTACCCAGATATTATTTGTTTGTATGACTTATGTATTCGGGTCCTCGTGACCCCTGGTTTGTAATATGAAAGACTTATGTTTAAATTTGAGTTTAGAGTTGTGTTGATATCTTCCCGTGCGTCTCTGTTCTCGAGCGTGCACGTTTGCGTGTATGAGTAGTGCACGGTCGAGCATAGGGCATCACAAAAATACAAAAAATTTAGCTTAACAACTGTAATCTAATCTACCAGATATTGATGGGAGCAATCAGACTTTTTGATGTTTGTGCAGTTCATCTACATGGTATCGACAATTTTTCATTCAGTCATCTAATCCACCTCCACTTATGCGTGTCTAGTCTGCTACCTTACCCAAATAGTACTAGTACTGAAATATTAACAACATTCTCATTCTCACAGATTGTTAACTCAACCCCTTCTAGGTATTTTTTTTCTTCAGGAAATGTAGTCAAATTCATTGGACATATGCATCACTTTTGCGATCCTGCTAGTCAATCTCCGGTATGATGCTTGGAATGTTGATGATTGGAGTGTTGATCTGTACAGGAGTTTCGGCATCTTGCTCAAGGAGCTACTGTACCGCGATTAGGATTAGTGGTGGGTTTGTACGTCGATTAGGATTTTTAGTGATGGGTTTGAGTTGGATTTTCACGGCGAGTTGTTCTGATTTTGTCACTATTGGTATGGTTCGGGATCCTATTTTGCCATCTATTCTTGCCTAGACTGCTATTGTCTCGTTAAACATGATACTCTCTGTAGAGCTTCATTACATTTTGTACCTCTTTTTCTCGTAAATGCATTCGTGTGGTTTCTCTGTTTTCTTGTAAGTTGCATGCATACAAGTAACCAGTTGGCTAGTTTGTTGTAATAGTTGCACATGAACGCAAACGTAGTTGGATGACGCATATACATATCTTAGTTGGCTAGCCAACTTATGAAGTTGCACAGTGAGGGCTAACCAGTTGCACAATCGATGGTATTCAGTCAGATGGATACATTGTGTAAACCATGTTCATACAGTGTGTGTGTGGTTTTTTTGGTTGCACACTCATGTCTACCCTGTTGTCAAGGGTACGCGTTCGTGCGGGAGTTTGCAGATCAAAGTAGTACATATCCTAGTTGACTAAGCCACACTTATGCAGTTGCACAGGGAAGGGCAATCTAGTTGCAGGGTTGACGGCTATTTTAGTTTTGGCTCTAGTGCCTAAATCATGTTAGGCAGTGTGTGTGCTGATTTTTTTGGTTGCACACTCATGTGTGCCCAGTTGGCCATATAGTGCATCAAGTTGCACACATTTTTTGTTTTGTAGGCGTGCTTTGAAAAATCATCAGGAGTTGCTTACATCATGGCATTTTTTTATATCAATTGTTTTTGCTTATTTTTTTCTTGTATAGATTTGGTTGCTTTGACTAATTTGTTCTTCGCTTTTTTTCACAGACCAAAAAAGGTTGTAGAAGGAGATGCGCCTCCTAGTGAAGGAGAGGTATCCTCAATTTTTATAGATGCATCCTGAACTTTTATAGTTGCACAAAAATCAATTAGGAGTTAGTATCCTCAACTATTCAAATAGTTGCACAACAGTATCACACGAGTTGGCATCCTCAACTTTCATAGTTGCACCAGAACCATTTGGAAGTTGGCAGCCTCAACTTTTTAAATAGTCCCACAACAATATCACATGAGTTGGCATCCTCAACTTTCATAGTTGCACCAGAACCATTTGGAAGTTGGCAGCCTCAACTTTTTAAATAGTCCCACAATAATATCACATGAGTTGGCATCCTCAACTTTCATAGTTGCACCAGAACCATTTGGAAGTTGGCAGCCTCAACTTTTTAAATAGTCCCACAACAATATCACATGAGTTGGCATCCTCAACTATTTTAGTTGCACAAGAACCAATCAGGAGTTTCCCCAACATTTTTAGTAGTTGCACAACAATGTCACATGAGTTGGCATCTTCAACTCCTTTAGTTGCACAAGAACCATTCAGTAGTTGGCATCCTCATGTGTTCACATGCATCTGATTTTCTAGGTTTGCACATGCACTTGAATGTAGTTGCACTACTTATTTGGAAGATTGTAATCTTTTAAAATTCACTACTTTTTCCATTTCTTATGTAAATTCATCATGTTCATCAGTTCAAAATTCATTACATAGTTGCACAAACATGCAATATGAATTGCATGCACGAGTACTTGCAGTTGCACAAAATAGATGATGTAGTTGCACAATAGCCAACATAAGGTTTTTTTTTTTTGAAAATTTGCATACATAATTTTTAGCTAAACCAAAATGAATTTAAAATTATATGAGTTGGCATCTTCAACTTTTATATGAGTTGAAGATGCCAACTACTGAAATTCAAACCCCACAAGTAGATGGATATGGGAGTGTTGTCAGTTGCACATTTGTACTGGTTAAGTTGCACAGATACAACCCAGGGTTGGTTCATTTTTTCTCACGCTTATTTTTTGCATCATGTGCAGGTTTTGCAGGTTATGGGGTGGAGGAGCTGCTGTAGATTTGTGCACATAATTCTCAGCTACAAAGTCACATATACAAAGGAAAAAAACACCTACAAACCAGATTCTTGTCTAGTTGGTAGTTATGTTTTCATAGTACCTACAACATACTATCCTTTTTTTGCTACATGGACATCGGTTCTTCTGCATTATGTGTGAAAGAAGACTATGCGCCTCTCCTATATATTTGCACATTTTCTGTGTTTTGTTGCACACAATGCTGTAAATGTTGGCTTGTCACACGAAAATCAATTTAAAATTGCACATGTACAAGATCTCCCCGTTTTTTTTATCTCTGTTTATGCTCTCTTCAACTATGGAGAAGCTATTTTTGCAAAGAGAAATTTGGTGAGGGGGAAAGGGAAAGTCAAGGAGGGAGAATCTGAACAGGAGGAGAACCCGGATCATCTCTTTTTTCACGCTTGTTGGTGCTACCTGGTACGTTCTGATATGTCCTCCTTCTTTCTTCTTTTTTTTTCACAGCTAATTGTTTCAGGTCCGCTGTTATTTCACTTTGATTCATCTGCCATGGCAGCTCTGGCGATGGAAATCCAAACCTGGGAAACCATTTGTTTTGTGGGGAAGAAGAAAGTGGGGGCAGGTAAGGGCGTGGGGAAGAAGAAGTTAGTGGCGAGGGGAGGGAAGGGCACGTGATGGCCTGGGGACCATGTCCAGCGCGTGGTTTGTTGGGTTGACGCGCATCTTATTGGTACTCCTTTTATAGAATGGGGGACCGAATCTTTCCTTTTCTGACGGCCGCTCGGGAGTGCTAGACTCGTCCGTGTTTTATTTGTAGGGCAGGTGTTTCCCAACACAATGTTCACATGCTTCCTGATCTCATCTCACTGGGCACACTGTTGGCCCAGTCCCGATGTCGAGTACTTTCTGACGACGGTGATGATCAACGACGACGACGAACAAAGCAACGCTGGTTGAACTTGGTTCCTGCCCCAAGTCGGCTATACGTGCACGTTCCAAGCTATGGATGTGTACTACTTGCTACTAGCCAAAGCTAGCTAGCTAGCTAGACGACCAAGCCTGATTGATCGATCCCGTTAACAAACCACGCAACGCTCGTACACAACGGCCAGTCGGCCGGAAGCATCACACGCACGCACGCGAAGCTGGGGTATTGCCACAGGAGCTCCTGTTTGATCTGTATTACTTTCACAAATCACGGTACAAGTTACACAGGGTGCACGCATATATATAGCATAAGCTATCTGCCTAAGCAATACTACTCGGATACTAACTTAGTCCTACACGGATACATGCATGAACTGGAAACCTATACACGCACGTACAGGAGGCGCTTATGTCGTGTTTAACTCCAACACACACTGTCATGGGATTATGTCTTACCTTTGGTATTGGTTCTTGGTTTAATGCCACATGCACGTATAAAATTTCACGAACATATATGTTCTCATGTAGCGTATACAAAAAAGATAAATACACAGATTAAAATAGGCTTTATCTTTGTTGTTTTTAGGCCAGATATTTATCTTTTTTGTGTAGCATGCAAATAATCGAATTACCTGATGAAAATTTTTACATACTTGATGAACATGCATATGTATTTGTATAAAAAAAATTGATATTTTTTGAAACTTTTAAGTATATTTTGAATTTTTTTTTGGCAAAACGGGCTCAATGGAGCCCGGCCTCTGCAACGCCGCACTCGTCCAGCTTGCTGCTATTTGGATGAATATGGCAAGGTATATATATGCATGCCCAGGTTGGTTGGTGGGTCGCTACTCTTTTTTGCATTGATTTGATGCCATTACTTGGTAAAGTAGTACATGTCCCTACGTCGAACTGACTTCTGACACATCACAATGGTTTGATATGTGGTCTTATTACCACACCGGTTGGAGTTAGAATTTGTTTGTCATTAGGTACAGAAAATATGGCCCATCCTTTTACGATATACCGCATGCAGTACTTCGTGATAGCTTTATTCTTGTAACACAGAATTGAACCGTTGATACTACTTGGTGATTTTATTTTATTTTTGCGGGGAATACTAGGTGATTTTAGAGAGCGTTTCAAGATAAGTTGGTCGTGGACCATTGCCTATGCACATGTTGGAACTAAATTAAGTCCCATGCGTAAATTTCATATACACAATGCACACATAATTTTACCAAAGTTTCATAAACGATGTATGTATTGTTGGAAAAGGAATCACAAAACCACGTGCTGTATGTACTAAACGTGGGAGATGTTGATCTGATTTTGTAGTACAGACCAATTCAAGGACTGGTCTTGGTGTGCATGCAAAATAATTCACATGCCGAGTTTGGAATTTCAGTTAATTTGGAATTTAGGACAAAGCTAGAACTTTAGCTAATTTGGAACGAATGTAATATCATGCCAAACTTTTGAAATTTTGATCTATAGTATCTTCAAACATATTTGGAATGGGTACTTGAAAGTCATACATGTGAGTTTGTCTCTAAACATTTTTTTATAATATTTTTGAGTTCTTGATTATGTTAAATAGGAGCTAATAGTCAAAGTTGCATTTGAAGACCATGTTAGTGTCCAAACGGCAGCATTTACAGGACCAAATGGAATATATGATCAAAACCAACAGTTGAATGTGATATCATCATATTCTCTGGCCCTTACAATGGGACATTTGGTACGCAAGCACAATAGCCATGTCACATTCCTCGAAGAGATATTCATTTTGCATAGGATTGACTGAAGCAAAAGAAAAAAATTAAGAACCGTTAATTATATGTGATTGGTAGTTTATTTTCCTCTATTACTGGGCAATGTTTACCTTTTTGATTGACCATTAGCACACCCACTTACAAGCATAAATGATATGTGTATTATTTAGTTTGCAAAATAAAATTAGCTACCAAATTTGAAATATAAAGACTTGTGTAGATAGAAGACCGATTTGTGTCTATCACCTTGTACCATAGACAATATGATCGTACAAGATGATAGACACTAACCCCGCAAAAAAAAAAAAGATGATAGACACTAGCAGAAACTGTACTTTTCCCCGCAGAAACTTTACAATATGATCATACAGGAAATTGGCGATTACCATCAGGAAAATATTTCTTGTCGGTCAACCGCTTGTATCTCGATGTGTTCGAGGATGGTGTGCTTTGGCTTCCGCTTGTCCAGCGACTCTACAGCTGGATGCATTGGGTTCTGTCCTGGGGATTTATAACATGACAAGCAGCAGCAGCCCCCCATTCTTTGATCATCTCCACAGGGTTACTAGATCAGCAAGAAAACAATGGGGACTTGTCCTCCATTTGCTGCCTAAATCAGGAACGAAAGCTTTCCTTTTATCTTGGCAATTTGTCTCATTGTTCCATGATGCTACTGTGGTGGTTTGATTGAGCTTACACGACCGGTGAGCCTCACCAAGGATAATAAGGAACTAGAGGCTCAAAGAGTTGAAGATTATCTAATTTTGTCATCTCTGAAATTGGCTCATGGTAATGTCAGCAGACTGTTGGTACCTCAACCGATTTTTTTGCTGACCACACTTATATAACTTCCTATAATTTTTGTTCACATTTCAGATCTGCAAAGATTGTGTATACAGTGTTCCAGAAACCTGTGCGTCTTACAGTGTTAATTTTTGTTCTGAATAATTTAGCAACACAGTTCAGGTTTATGTGCCCAGCACCTGTTAACAAGATGCTTTGACATGTACATTTTTCTTAGAGAGGCAAAACACTACCTTTGGTATTGTTGGGAATCCATCGGTACTAGTCAGGTGTTTACGTAGAATTTCACTAGTGAGTCCTGACGAACCACGTTTTCGTGAAGAAATGTACACGTAGAATTTCAATAGTGATGTGGTATGTTTCCAGAGCAAGAGTTGCTTGGAAAAAAAAACCTTGCCCCCGTGATCCCCCCCCCCCCCCCCTCCCCCCCGGGCGACCCGGGCGGCGCCGCTAGCTCGGCCCACGGATCCCCTCTCCACCCTTCCCCCACTGACGCCGCCGGCCGTCGCCGCCAGGGCAAAGCCCCTCACGGTGGCTGGTGGCGAAGCACCTTCTCCCATCTCCCCTAGGTGGCGGTGGGCGCGGGACAGCCGGCCTGGGCTAAGGCGTCGGGCAAAAACGGGGCTCGACGGCTCCGGGTGGCGGCGTGCTGGCTGGTGCTGCGCGTCGGCGGTGGGGCGGCTATTCGAGGCGCGGCGGCTACGTCCCGGGGCGGCAGTCGGTGTCCAGATCTGGATCCCGGGGCCTCGGATGGTTCAGGCAAGCCTTCCTCATCGGCTGCCTTGCTGCGGGTCGGCCGGCGGCGGGGGAGGGGCACGACTGCGCTCGACGGCCGGATCTGGCGGGTAGGTGGTGCAAGCCGAGGTGGCTATGGCCAGAGGCTGCTGTCTCGCCTCCCGGCGGCTGTAGCTAATGGCAGAGGTGGTGCTCTGCCTTGCTCGGGGAGTTTCCAAGCCCTCAGCTGGGCAGGGCGGCGGTGCGGGCCTATGGGGGCTTCGACGGAGCGGCGCCGGGGTTCTGCAGACGGCGCAGGGTGGTGGTGTTGGCCTCCTTCTCCTGGATGTGGACCGACGGTGCGCGGGGCTGGGCATGTGCCGGTGGTGGCGGCCGCACGCGTAACGGGGGAAGTTTAGATCTAGGGTTCGTGCTCGGGCGGGCCAGTTCAGGGCCCGGGGCGAATCAGAGCATGTGCTTCAAATAGGTGTGGTCGGGCGTGGCCTGGGATTTGCTCGCGGGTGGTGCTTGTCCTCTTCTCGCGGGTAAGGTGGTCGGTGGTGGTGGCCGTGATATCGTGGCTTCGGTGAGCGGATCCGCGCCGGTGGCCACGGACATGGCGTCGTGCGAACTCGCCTGGGCCAGGGCTTGGGGCTTGTTCACCGCTGGTCGTCGGCAGTCACAGAGTCGTGTCCCCCCGAGTCCACGGGGATTAACTGGGGATGCAGGCGTGGGTGCTTCCTACGGTTGAGGCGCCTACCAAGACTTGGTGACTGATGTCGGGCTAGGAGTAGATGACGTACCTCTGCTCTTCCTACTGTTGTTGAGTGCTTGGTGAAGTGAGCGGAGCATGATGTCTGGTGGCAGGGATGCGGGGGCGGTGGCCCGGGATGGTGGTCCGCATGGTGGCTCTTCGGCGGGCACCATCGCGGCGGTGGTGGCTCTCCTTCCGGGTTGTGGGGACAACGTAAGATTTAGCGAAGGGTGGCTCTCGCATGCTCTCTGTTCTCGCGGGGTGCTTCCCTGATCCGGATCTGGGGATTTGACCTTGTCATGCTCGTCCTGGCGGCCTCTTCGTGACACGCGTGAGTTGCCGAGCGAAAGCTCCGCGCCTTGGCGCCGACGACGGCGATGCCCGTGGGTGCCACGGTCTTCTTGAAGACATCGTCGTGGTTCTTCTCTCTGTGTCAAGGCTCCGGGTGAAAACATTTGTCCGCTGTGGACTCGGCAGCGGCGACGCTTGGCGCCGTTCACCCTCTTGGGGGCGTTGTCGTGGAGTTTAGGTGTACTAGGTCATGTGTGTTCAGATCTTCCTATGTTTTTTTTGTTGGTAGCGTAGTCGTGTGCGTTCTACGTGAGCCGAGCATCCTGGGATCGGCTTTGTAAGAGGGCTATCTCATCATCTTGTATCGTTTGGCCATGTACTCTGTTCAGTTGTTGTTTTATATATAAAGCGGGGCGAAAGCCTGTTTTGATGTTTCCAGAGCAAGGCTAGCTACTACTTATCATGTTTCCGAGTAGAAGCAGCAAGGTTGCTTTTGAGTAGAAGCAGTGGAGATAGATTGCTTCATTGTCCGAGATTCATGCAACTGGGTGCTTTCTTCTGCTTCTTCTTCCGGGAGAAGCAATTTACTTGTATGAATACTACCATGGGATTATGTTTGGCATTGGTGTTTGGTTGAATTGCACATCCAAGTGTATCATATCATATTTGGAACTGTGGTGCTATTGTGGTGAAACAGGTTGACCAACAGAGGATAGTGCAACAGGCCACAGGAGTCTATACTACTTGCTCTCATGCTGCTTGCAACTATATCGAATCAGTACGGTGTCTGACGAGCACTTGTGACCTCTTTTGCTTTCATGCTAATCTGAGGTCAGCAGGATCATCGTGTTCTCCACCAATCGCCTCATTTTCTTTCATGCGACTTCGAGGTCGGCCAGATCATCGTGTTCTCCACCAATCACCGTTGTGCTCTTTTCCGGTGTCTCATATTCCCTAATGATTTTAGTTTCACATCCTCCTATTCTCGTCCCATCATCTCTCTGGGTTACTACCTCTTTCGTCTTTCTCATGGACAGCAAACCTATTTGAAATTCGTAGATTGAGCTTGCTGCTATTTGGATGAAGATGGCGAGGTATATATATGCATGCCCAGGTTGGTTGGTGTGTTTGTACTCTTTTTGGCACTGATTTAATGTCATTACTTGGTAAAGTAGTACATGTCCCTACGTTGAAGTGACTTCTGACACTTTAAAATGGTTTGATACATTGTCTTGTGTACCACCAGTTGGATTGAGAATTCATGAGTCATTAGGTACAGAAAATATGATCCATACTTTTTACAATATACCGAATGCAATAGTTCGTGATAACTCTATTCTTGCAACATAGAATTGAACAATTGATACTATTTTGATACATTATAACTGAGCATCTTTCCTGCCCTCTCAGACCATTAGCGTTTTCAGCCATCAGATAATCAGTTTGAGGCGCTGCTGGTCGTCCAATTTGCTCTTAATCCCGCTTCGAATCACTGCGTTCGCTAAAACCAGGTGGTTTCGGCTCTGGGCCGCTCCTCTGGTGACAATTTTGGCGCTTGGTGTGAAATTAGGCCTAATGGGTTTCTAGGAGCCTCCACCCGTGCGACAGAAAGAAAAAACCCTCACACGACCCTTCGTCCCTCGCGTGATGGCTGGCGAGACATCTCTCTCGCACGCGACCTACCTACGCCAACCCTAGGCGCTGTCGCCACCGCCGCCGCTGCCGCCTAACCTCGCTCGCGCAACGGCAATGGTGGCGATAAACTGCTCTGCAGCACCGCTACATCGGCCTTGCCCGCCTCCACTTCCGCGGCAGAAGGAAATCGTTCGTCGACCTCTCCTCTCTCTTGCAACTTGGGCAAGCCCTATGTGCGCTGCCACCGCCCTGCCACCGCCAGCCCCCATATACGGTGATGTATCCTGCCTCACACCTCGTCCGACTTGTGCGATTGCGCTGGTGCTGCCTTCTGCCTCTGCTCTTCAGAGACTCCGGAAAAATGACACGCAGGGAGCACGTCCTGTATCCCCGATTCACGAGTTCTACGAGGTGCGCAGCCGCAAGGGCATCAACACACAGATGGACTCTATGGACCTCGAGCGCGAGAAAGGCATCACCATCCAATCGGCCGCTACTTGCTGTACCTAGAATGGATACCAGGTCCATTTCTCTCACCTTTTCGCTCATTTTAACTGATCCATTTAGCTCTGTTTGGTTGATGATTGAAAAAAAATATTGGGAGCTTCAGTTACAATTGTATGGTACATTTACTGTGAGAGACTGATCTATTACCTCCTGCCTTTCCATGTTTAGCTAACTGTAACTCATTTTGTTAATCAATGTGGGAAGGATAGCATGTTAAATTTTGTACTGTAATATTCTTTCAAATATCAGCAGCTTATGTGGTTCCTTGCTTAGAAGGTTAATTGGTGGATGGACGCATCAAATACCTTTAGTAAAACCTAACTCATGAGCTCGAAAAATCTATAAACTATAAGATCCAACCATATTTTGTAACCAACTAGCAAAGTTTATTTTCTCCTGGGATATATAGAGTTTAAATATTAAAACTGAGTTGATTGATAAATATTTATCACAAAAGGACCATAGTTAGTTTTCGTAGTTATTATTTATTATTCGCAAGATTCTTCACTGAACCTCTGCGATTTTTTGTTCCACTTAGTGCTGAAAGTTTGTTCAATGTTTCATTGAGATATTGAATCAGATCTGTTGTTTAGAGTTTTGTTGTATTATATTTGCTCTCTGTAGCTTTTGGTGCCGACACCGTGACACGTCACCAAGATGCTTCATGTCTTTCCTGATTGAAGAATATAGTGAATCTTTTTGTAAGGAAGAGGTAATCTTCTCAACGTATGCCCAATCATGATCCAGACCCACATACTACTTTTAAGTACCTTGCCTTACCTTTGATTTGTGGCTGCAAATTTTGTCCTACAGGTTACTTTGGTTAAGAAGATTTGCATGTAGTTGTAAATTAACTCTATCTGGGAGATAGCCAAAAGATATTAACTTTGGTGCTTGTCAGTTTTAATTTGAGCAATATTTTGAGAGAGCTGAGATGCATAGAAGTTTCTTATTGTTTGATCCTGCATTGCACTCAGGCTATGCTGCTACAGAAAATTGTTTCCTCTTCCTCTGCATGCCCTATATTGATGTCTATTATTTTGTGCTAGGGAGTAAAGATAAACATTTAACTTTGATTCCAATGCCCAGTTTTTTGTGCTTTTCATGGTGGTAGTTTTGCGACACTATAGTAGCTACAATCCATGTGGCAATTGTTGTGCTAATTAGATCATCGCACAGGGACAATATCAGGGCATTCAAGCATTGTGAGATGCTAAATGGACTTCTGTTTCTTGTCCTTGCAGCTACCATTAGGTACTACCATTCTTCAATAGATAATAGTTTTACTTTTCGCATTTTCTTCCAAGCGACTTTATTCTTTTTCTTATATCTTTGTACCATCTTTTATCCACTTGGTGAAGGTTTGATGTGTTAATTCGCTCTGCTTGTATGAGCAGGCCAAAGTTGTTGTTTTTCATTGTTAAGGTCAAAGCCAAAGTTGTTCCTGGAACTTACGTTTGAAGGGCTCTCTCTTTCTAGAGAAGAAAAGACGCCGGAGTTATTATTTTTCACCAGGCCTGCCTGAAACAAGAAGTGAGAGCTCATGCGTTGGTTCTTTTCGATGTTACTGCACAAAAGTTGGATGAGGGAGACAAATCGGGTGGGTCTGTGTTGTACTTGTTTTCTTCCATCAATGTCTATTTCTAACCAATGCATCATGTAGTGCAGATGGATTGATGACTAAGGTGGCTAAAAGGAAGGGCTGCCCATTGATAGTATTTTTTTTTGAAACGACCCATTGATAGTATTCACCCAAAATATTAATAATCAAAACTGAGTCTAATACTTCAGATTTGGACATCTATGAACCAAGGGCTGGCACACCAGAACTCATAAGATTATTAGTACTCACGTGTACCTTCCCCAACAAATCAACCAACACAGTGTGAAAAACAATGCGTCACACGCACACCCAATTGTAACTACGTTGGAGATGATGAAAATTTCTACTCCCATAGAGTTTACAGTTAGTTAATAAGGATATATATTTTCTTTGTTAAGAGTTAAAAGTTGGTTTTCTAGACTGGGAATGGAAGCAGTCTATGTCCAGCATGATTATTTTTGTAAAGCACACTACTTTAAATCTTGCCTTGGTGGTGCTTTGAGTTGAGCACCAATCTTTTAATACATATTCCATTTCTGAAAACTGAAACCTGTGTCATTCCTGATCTCCATAACTGATACCACTCTGCTTTGCAGACCAAATAAAATTCACCTTTTCTTTATTGGTCAATACCATGCTCCATTTTTGCATGCTGATGAAAATTGGAAAAGTTTTCAGCTTTGATTACTGACAAAATATACTATGTTTATGCACTTTCGGCAATATCTACCCGTGTAATACCTATTATTCCATCGAAAAAATGGACGGGCGCTGCAACGCGTGCCATCAGTGATCTAGTTTTGTTAGAGACTCTACATAATGGATGCTCTTAGAGTGATGATGCATTTCTAAGATATAAGTTGGTCCTGGACCATTGCTTATGCCCTGGTTGCCTCCCTGATCTCTCACCTCGCAATAGCTTATGCACCTTTATCCAAAAAATAGCTTATGACAATGTCACGGGGTTATGTTTTACCGTTAGTTTAATGCCACATCCAAGTGTATCACACTTGGAACTGCTGCATTACATATTGTGCTGAAATGAGATGACAAATCTGTAATCAATGCCTCTATATTTTATGTCGTGGGTAGCAACACACATGACACTGGGCTAGTAGTATACATACTAGTAAGGTACATGTGCATTGCATGTCAAAGCTTAGATAATCAAAGTACGATCAAATATTGGCATATTACATTATAGCAGGTAAACATGTAGATGTAGATTTAGTTCTTGTAGTTCATCCCAGTAAAAAATAAATTATTTTATGAATGTACTATGAGAGTCTTGAAAAAAAAAGTGGATGGAAATTCTTTTAGAGCAAAAGAAACTTGGGACAACTAAAATATGGAAGAATCTAAAATAAATGAGAAGTACATCTGTTTTAAGAAAGGAATGACAAATCATTTAGGCACTGTTTGGATGTAGATATTCGGGGCCAAAATTCGAAATTGGCATTGCCTGGATCGAATGCCCCTGTTCGGATGGCCTAGACATTGACCTATGGAATTCAGGCTCGATGTCAAGAGGCCAATCTAAACACTAGAGCTGCCCCTTTGCAAATTTGGAGCCACATCCCTCGACATTCAGTTGAATTTGCTCGCTACTCTTGGTTGTAACGCTCACGTGAGAAATAAATTGGTGTGTCAATGCCATTTCTATCCCCTTTGTTTCTGTGCTCCAAGTCCGTTGTTGTTGTCCCATCAAGGCCACACCACCTTAAATGCATGGTGATCTCCTTCGCCAGTGCACGGTCGCCGCTGCCTCCTCGATCAACGACCCACCCTTGTCGCGCCTCCCCGACCATCGGGCCGGCCCTACCCTGCCTCCCCAACCAGCAGCTTTGCCTGAGCCAAACCAGGGGAGAGAGAGAGGTGTGGAGGGAGGAAGCAGAGGTGGCAGTCAACGAAGCCACCAAAGGAGAGCAAGGAGGCTCGGGCGAGGGAGTGACAATAACAATGATGAACCGATTTGGCCGGCATCCGTGCGAAGATGTTCTCAATCAGCTTGTCGGGGGAGCGGAGGTGATTGGTCCCTCCCCTACTTGCATGGAGGATCCATCCATTCATCAAACGAGGTGGAGCCCGACGACGAGGGTGGCAGCCGCAGTGCAAAGGTGCTCATATTTATCGCTATTAGCAACCGTGTTCTCATGGGCCGCATTTGTCATGACTCACTAATAGTTACATTTTGTTTGTTTGTTATAAATATCTAAATTAACATTTACTTTCTACTAATTTTTTAAATTGGTTTAAATAGGAAAAATATTATGTGTCCAAAATAAATGTTTACATATTACTAAATAAATGTTCTATTTTTGTAAAGAAATATTCATGCATTATAAAATAAATGTTTCTATGTTCATGGTATGAAATGTGACATAAAGTAACTTTTATAAGAAAAAATGTTCTCATGTCTCAAAGAAAAGTTCTTATTTTTATAAAAATACAAAGAAAAATAAAAATAAAATAAAACTAAAAGAGAAAACAATAATAGTGAAGTTGGAAAAAAATAGAAGTCGAGAAAGAAACAAAAAATTTAAAAAAAGAGAAGCAGCAAAGAAAAAGAGAACCCCCCCCCCCCCCCCCCCCCCCAACCTTATATTCGCGGCCCATTCGTGGGCGGCGTATCCTAACTCCCGTGGTTGCTACCCCTACCCCCCTCCCCCAATGCTACCCCTAAAAAAAGCTCCTGTAGTTGTAGTTGTTGCTAAAGGTGGCAAATTGGATTTTCTGCGGCATGATCTGTTCTACGCAGGTAAAAAAAGATGAGGTGCCTCGGTCCACCTGGTGAGATTTTGTGGGTTTTCATTAAATTGGAAACTGCAATGGGCTGAGTAACAATAGTAATGTTAAACTTATTTCGGTGAGAAAAAGTATCACAACTTTTATTTTACATGCTATAATAATTCAACCATGGGTGCAAGCAGTATCATGCAACCAAATAATGCAGCAAAATTCCCACCGGTGGCTTGAACTAAGAACTAATGTTCCAAAATACAAGGAATAACTCCTTGATAATCTCTTCTTTGCGCCGCTGCTCTACCGGTATATTATATTACATCTATGATTTTGATAGGGAGACAGACGACTATTGCACCTGCATTGACTTATGTAGTTTTCTCTCATGCTACATGTGGCTGTGTTGAATGGTTATGTTGTGCACTAAGCATTAGTGTCCTCATGCTACTCAAAGCTCTATTGAATTGTTGTGTTCTTCATTGAGCATTGTTGCCTCCCTGTGATCTCACGCTACGTCCAGTGGTGAAGGACCATCGTGTAGTTCACTGAGCATCAGTGTCCTTTTTCCTGGCGTCTCCTACTCCCTAATGCTTTCAGTTTCATATCCTCCTTCTCTTTCCATCTCATCTCTTTGTGCTACTACGTCTTCTGTATACATGGTGTGGTATATATGCATATGTCCATCCGTGGGATGTTGGGTTGGTTGGTGTGTTTGTACTATTATTTATTATCTATTTAATGTCCTTACTTGGTAAAGTAGTACTTGTTGTACCTATGACCAAAGTGACTTTCGAAGCTTCTCAAATGGTTTGATATATTATCTTGCACACTACCGGCTGTTGGAATGCATCAATATGTACACTAAAATATGGTGAGTCTCTTTTATAATCTATTGCATGCAGTAGTTCGTGGTAGATCTATTCTTATAACATAGTATTGAATAGGTGATCTATATGTTTGTATCCTTTTAGAGACCGATGGTGCATTTCTAAGTTTGCTCGCTTATTGCCTACACACATTTTAAATTAAATTAAATCCTGGATGAGTGATGGTCAAGACGTGCGTAAATTTCATATATACATATGTTTACAAAACTTTACATACAATGTACATTTTGTTGGGAAAACCCCCACAAAACCATGCTCTATGTTGATAAATGTCATGAAAGGACTGGTCCTTGAGCGCATGAAGATCGTTCACATGCCGGTTACCAGGAAAAAGAAAACATCAGCCAGCAAGTGTCAACAAGTAAAAACACTGCAAAAATGTTTGTCTGTCTCTGGTAGGAATTCAGCGTTGCTGTTGTTGATTCAGCACATTTACAGGTCCACAAGAGCTTTTTTAAAAACTTACTGTTTTTCCATTTCTCTAAGGAAGTTGTAATCAGTTATTTAATAGCAACTGAGAGTGGTTCTTCAACTCCCAGGTGTCCATACACCCTCTATGAACAGTAAAGTCAAAAACATTTTGAAACTTTATGACATCAAATATGCTCAAACTTTGAAGGTGCTTGCAAGTTTTGATGGAGAAAAAACATTCGAGGAGCTATACACAAGAAAAAACGATTTCAGTGCTCAAAATTTTGAGCACTTTTAGCACTGATATATGTTTCTCATGTGTACACCTGTCTCTACATGATATTTCGTTATGAAAATTTGCAAGCGCCTAAAATGTTTGAGCATATTTGATGTCGCAAAGTTTCGGATTTTTTGATTTTTTTTTTAATTTACTGTTCATAGAGAGGGTGTAGGGACACCCGGGAGCTATCACACCTTTCTCAATACCAACAAGCTAAGACAACTATTTTAATTGTAAAACTTATTAGTAAAAGCAATTACTGTACAGTGCTTAGAACATACGAAAACATCTCCAGCCTTGTCCCATACTAAATCCACACCACTGCTCCGAGCAGAGCTGGCGCTCTCCGTGTTGCCTACAAAGCTCCTTCGTGAGCACCCCCCCTTGTCAGGTCCGGCAGCTCTAATCCGTCGAGATGCATTGCTGCGGGTCAGAGTACAGCTGAGGGAGGACGTTGGAGACGAAATCATGATCATGCAACAGGAATGGTTGTTCTACGCCACCTTTTCGAAAAAAAATTACTTTGCTGGTTTAGTGGTAAGGTAATCGGAACCTGTACGTTGCTGCAGAGTTGAGTGCTCAACACCGAGCTTTGTAGAGTCCCATTTCTTTTCATTTTCGTTTTCATACAATCCAGGCGTCACCTCGTGGGATGTATGTATTGTTCAGTAATTGACACTACTAAGATGCTATTCGATGTTCCACGTAATATTCATATGCATCTTGGTTGAAGATTTTAGCTATTAAGGAGCGGAACTGTTTTCTGCTAGCAAAGATTTTGCAGGCAGGTGGTTGTCCCCCGTAATGCACTTCAGAAATGAGTCTTGCATTGACAGCTTCCGCATGTACATGAAGAAAGAAATTGCCTGGACCCTAAGACTAGTAGTAATTATAGCATTAGCAATAGAGAGAGGTACGTAGCAATAGATTTATTTTTTCACTCAGCCAGCCAGATCGGTGCAAGTTCAGTTGAACATGACCTAAGCCAAACCATCGTTCTAGCCAGGCATCTTGTGTCACTAGCAACGAGACCAAATTCAGGCCCCTGTCGTTGGTGATTTTTTAGCAAATTGGCCAATTCCTATAGCAGGACTGTAGGTTTTCTTTAGCATGTCACTGGTGATCGATCACTAAAATTTAGCATGTCGCATTATTCTATATTGGAGCAAAACAGACATCTTCCTATAATCAACATCGGTATTTGTCCCGAAATAAAACGATGTACCAGTAGTATGATTATTTTATGTTTACAGGGGAAAACAATATGAGATAGTATTGGTCACCAATGATTCACAACAAAATAAGTAGTGTCACCAATTTCATTTTGCATGCAAATAATTCACTTGTAGGTGCTAGCACTACATGCCCACATATACTCCTACAATGAGAGAAATACAAGCCATACCAAGAAACAAACTACTTGATAAAAAAAAGTTGATTGCACAAACAAAGGTTGCAGGGCTAGAGTTACACATGGACAAAGGTTTTGGCAAAAGAAAATTAGGAAACCACATGTTCTTGTGTAATCTTTCCCAACAAGCCATCACATGTTCAAGCATTTGACGAAATTCCTGACATCACAGATGAATGAGTCAGACCATGGACCCACGTGGACTGAGAAATGGATGATTAGTGCATGCATGTGGTTTATGCGGCTCACTCTTCATGTGTTCTCCGGTGAGTATTTGTGTGCCATAGCTACCTGCAAGAGGGCAGGTTCATCGTGTTCCCCATCGAGCACCGGTGGTTTCTTTCCCAGCGTCTCCTATTCCCTGATGCTTTAAGCTTGAAATTTTCCTCTTCCCGTCTCATCGTGTTACCACCTCCGTTCTCTTCCTCGCCACAGCCAACTTATTTGATAGTGGTAGACCAGTCAAGCTTTCCGCTACTTGGATAAAGGTGGTGTGATATATATGCATGTGCCCATCTGCACATATGATGTCTCATTGGTTAGTGGGTTTGTACTATTTTTTGGCATTGAGTTACTTAGTAAAGTAGTAGGTGTACATGTGCCAAAGTGACCTGACACTTCACAGATGGTTTCATATATTGTCTTGCATTCCACACCTGTTGGAGTGTGAAACCACCTGCCATTCAGTATAAAAAATATAGCACATTTCTTTTAGATCGATAGCATGTAGTAGTTCACGATAGCTCAATTCGTATAACATGGAATTGAATAGTTGAGAAACATGTTTGGATGCTTTCAAGGACTGATGATTCATTCCTGAGATAATTTGGGTGTGGCCCATTGGCTGCGCACATGTTGAAAGTAAATAAAATCCTAAATGGATCGTGTTCAAAACGTGAGTAAATTTCTTGGTATCAAAGATATACACACGATGTATGGTTAGTTAAAAAATATAATAACAAACCATACGCTCTATGTACTGCTCATGAGGCCATTCAAAGACTCATCCCCACGCGCATGCAGATAATTCGCATGTTGGTTTCTGGAAAAGATATAATTTTGACAACTAGCTAGTGTCAATGAGCAAAGTCGGGCTAGCTTGATGCAAGGGATTGTTGACAGAAAAATATGACCGTTAGGAGCCCCTGCGACTCGCGCTCCTCCGCCCTGTGCGCCTCGCCGATGCCACCGCTGGAACGGGAGGATTCCGGGGGGCAGGAGGCCCTGGCTGACGGGGCTGGCGGCGAGGTGGCTGCTTTGTCAAGGTCGGAGGAACAGGTGAGACCGCTCGGCGGCGGGTGGGGGCGGTTCTGGGCCGTGGCGGACGACGAGGAGGACTCGGGGGACGTTGAGGAGGTGGGCGCTGGTGAGACCCGGGTGGAGAGCCGGGCAGTGGTGCTCTCACCTGTGGGGTCGCCGGCGAGGCAGGAGGCAGCGGTCGCCTCGCCTTGTGGATCTGGGAGGATGGTGGTTACTCCGGCGCGGGGGGGGCATCCTTGCCGAGGGAGGTCAGGGCGGGTGACCTAGCGGATGCGTCGGAGGGGTGGACCCAGGTGCGCAGTCGCAAGTCCTGCCAGTCGTCCTGGCTGCGGCGGGCGGTGGCCTCACCGCGATCCCCGCGGTCGCCGCGGGCTGCGGGAGCTGGGATCCCGCGTGGTGGGCGGGCGCGTTCCGCTGAGGGGGCGCGCGGGCCGATCGCCTCATCGCCCGTGCGGGGCTCGTCGGCCAGCATGGGGTCCTCTCGGGGCGCGCCGGCGCGGGCGGTGCTTGCGGTGCCGCCGCTGGATTCGGCGGCGTTCCCACCGCTGTGTGGGGAAGAGAAGGAACGGCCTGTTGGTGGGCCGAGGGATGGTGGGCTCGGGGGGTGGGCCGAGGGATGGTGGGCTCGGGGGGTGGGACGTGATGGGCCCTCGTTCGGATTCAGCTTCGCAGATCTGATGGCTCGGGCGCTGATATGTCTCCAACGTATCTATAATTTTTTATTGTTCCGTGCTATTATAGTATCAATCTTGGATATTTTATACACATTTATAAGCAATTATATATCATTTTTTGGGACTAACCTATTAACTTATGCCCAGTGACAGTTGCTATTTTATGCCTGTTTTTGGTTTTTCAGAATATCAGTACCAAATGAAGTCCAAATGCCACGAAACTTTTTGGAGATTTTTTTCTGGACATGAGAGACACTAGAAGCTTCGGGAGACGGCCAGAAGACAGAGGTGGTGGCCATGAGCCACCAGGGCGCGCCCCGGGGGGGGTGGCGCGCCCTGGTGCCTCGTGGGCCCACCTCTGCTCCGTTTGACCTAATTCCACCTCTATAAATTCTCTAAAATCGGGAAACCAACAGAGGAGTCCACGAAATACTTTTTCCGCCGCCGCAAGTTTCTGTTCTCGAGAGATCCCATCTGGAGGCCTTTTCCGGCACTCTGCCGGAGGGGGATTCGATCACGGAGGGGCTCTACATCAATCTTGTTGCCCTTCCGATGATGCGTGAGTAGTTTACCACAGACCTTCGGGTCCATAGTTAGTAGTTAGATGGCTTCTTCTCTCTTTTTGATCTTCAATACAATGTTCTCCTCGATGTTCTTGGAGTTCTATCCGATGTAATCACTTTTTGTGGTGTGTTTGTTGGGATCCAATGAATTGTGAGTTTATGATCAGATTATTCATGAATATTATTTGAGTTTTCTCTGAACTCTTTTATGCATAATTGTTATAACTTCGTATTTCTCTCCGATCTATTGATTTGGTTTGGCCAACTAGATTGATTTATCTTGCAATGGGAGAGGTGCTTTGTAATGGGTTCGATCTTGTGGTGCGCAATCCCAATGAAAGAAAGGGACATGACACGTATGTATCGTTGCTATTAAGGGTAAAAAGATGGGGTTTATTCATGCGTGAGTTTACTTTGTCTACATCATGTCATCTTGCTTAAGGCGTTACTCCGTTCTTTATGAACTTAATACACTAGATACATGCTGGATAGCGGTCAATGTGTGGAGTAATAGTAGTAGATGCGGAATCGTTTCGGTCTACTTGTCTCGATCGTGATGCCTATATACATGATCATTGCCTTGGATATCGTCATGATTATTTGCTTTTCTATCAATTGCCCAACAGTAATTTGTTCACCCACCGTATGCTATTTTCAACAGACAAGCCTCTAGTGAAAACTATGGTCCCCGGGTCTACCTTAATCATATAATGAAAATCCTAAAAATACCTTGCTGCAATTTTACTTTATTTATTTTATTTTTTATTTTTGTTCGATCTATCTATCTATCACCATACAATTTAATCTTGTAATTAACCGCCAAGAGATTGACAACCCCTTGTTCGCGGTGGCTGCGAGGATTTGTTGTTTTGTGTGCAGGTACTACTAACGAGTTGTTGCGTGATTCTCCTACTGGATTGATAACCTTGGTTTCATAACTGGGGGAAATACTTATCTCTACTGTATTGCATCATCCCCTCCTCTTCGGGGAAATCCCAACGCAGCTCACAAGTAGCAGGAAGAATTTCTGGCGCCGTTGCCGGGGAGACATCATCAACATCTATCAAGTACCTACGCATAAACTTTCATCTCCTTGCATTTATTTTATTTGCCTTTGCCTCTCGTTTTCATCTCCCCCACTTCTAAAAAGTTTTTACAAAAATAAAAAAATATTTTCCGTTTGTCTTTTTCTTGTTTGCTTCTTTGCTTGCTTGTTTGCCTAATCACGACGCCCCGAGAAAATTACCATGATACCTCTTATCATAAAATTTTGGCCAAAATCGAGCAAAATACTAAAGATTACATGACTACGCAGTTTGAGCTCAACAAATTTTTTACCGAAGAACTCAAAGAACACTCTACTTTGCTTGATGCTATTGCAAAACAACTCGATGATGTTAGTGAAGAAGTTGCTAATCTCCAATCTCAATTTGCTCTTACTGAAAATTTGCTAGGAAAAATTTCTGATGCGCAAGCTACGCTAGTAAATCAAATGGCAGCTAAGCCGGAATCATTAGCACGTAGTAATGATAAGGATATTAAAATGATTGGTGTTTCATCTATTGATTCTTTGTTTAGCAATATAAAACTTGATGAAAAAGGGACTGATGAAGAGTCAACTTTAGCTAGAAGGCGTCCCCATAATTCAGAGGGTGAAAATCTTGATGAAAAAATTGATAAAAGTGGGTCTGGAGAGGTAAAAACTTTAACTAGCGATGTGCCCACTCTCTTGGATTACAAAGACTTTAATTATGATAGGTGTTCTTTGATTGAGTGTATTTCTTTGTTACAATCCATGCTAAATTCACCCAACGCTTATGAACAAAATAAGGCATTTACTAAACACATTATAGAAGCAATGATGAAAGCGTTAGAAGAAAAGCTAGAACTAGAAATTTCAATTCCTATAAAATTATATGATGAGTGAGAACCCACCATTAAAGTTAAAATTAAAAATTATGAGTGCAATGCTTTGTGAGATTTAGGTGCTAGCGTTTCCACAATTCCAAAATCTCTATGTGATGTGCTAGGTTTTACCAATATAGATGAATATTCTCTTAATTTGCATCTTGCGGATTCTAGTATTAAAAAGTCATTGGGTAGAATTAATGATGTTCTTATTCTTGCAAATAGAAACTATGTGCCCATTGATTTTATTGTACTTGACATTGATTGTAATCCGTCTTGCCCCATAATACTTGGTAGACCGTTCTTACGAATTATTGGTGCTATTATTGATATGAAAGAAGGTAATATAAGATTTCAATTTCCACTAAAGAAAGGGATGGAACACTTTCCTAGAAAAATAATTAAAGCACCCTATGAATCCATTATGAGGGCCACTTATGAAATCAACTTGAAGTATGACAACACTTGAAACTATGCATTATGCCTAGCTAGGGGCATAAAACAATAGCGCTTGTTGTGAGGCAATCCAATGAATAAAATAAATTTTTGCTTTTTATTTCTGTTCTTGTGTGTTTACACAATTATGATACTGTTATGATTGTGTTTTTATGTTTTAATTAGTGTTTGTGCCAAGTAAAGCCTTTGGGATGATTTGGAAGATAGTATAATTGATGCTGTTTGGAAAACAGAAAGTTTTGCGTCCAGTGCTGGAATTTAAATTCTGTACTGGAGGTTCAGAAAAATCAGAAATTTTTACAAAGTGTTGGTATATTAATTGCCCACGTTGTCCTAATTTTTCAGAATTTTTGGAGTTACAGAAGTATAGCTTTTAAATAGATCTTTACAGACTGTTCTGTTTTAGACAGATTCTGTTTTTGTTGCATAGTTTGCTTATTTTGATGAATCTATGGATCGTATCGGGGGGTATGAGTCATGGAGAAGTTGGAGTACAGTAGCATTATGAAAATATTAAATTTGAATCAACTTATTAGAGTACTTAAAGTTAAAGATCTATTTTGTTATACTAACGGATCTCACGAAGGTTTTGTTGAGTTTTGTGTGATTGAAGTTTTCAAGTTTTGGGTGAGATCACGATAGATGAAGGAATAAGGAGTGGCAAGAGCCTAAGTTTGGGGATGCCCAAGGCACCCCAATGTAATATTCAAGGAAGACTCAAGCGTCTAAGCTTGGGGATGCCCCGGAAGGCATCCCCTCTTTCTTCTACCAACTATCGGTAATTTTACATGGAGCTATATTTTTATTCATCACATGATATGTGTTTTACTTGGAGCATCGTGTATTATATGAGTCTTTGCTTTGTTTGCTTTTTAGTTTATCACAATCATCTTTGCTGGACACATCTATTTGAGAGAGCCACACGTTTATCATGATTTGTTAGAATACTCTATGTGCTTCACTTAAATCTTTTGAGCTAGGCAGTTGCTCTAGTGCTTCACTTAAATCTTTTTGAGCACGGCGGTGGCTATATTTTGAAGAAATATTTGAACTCTCATGCTTCACTTATATTATTTTGAGAGTTGATAAGATTAAATTTTGAAGAAATATTTGCACTCTCATGCTTCACTTATATCTTTTTGAGAGTTGATAATAGTAATGGTAATTTGCACAAGATATGAATTTTGTCCCAAAGTGATGAATATTCAAGAAAGATATAATAAAAACTTTCATGAAAGATCATTGGATATGATAAGTTTGATTCCTTGCAATAGTTTTGCGATATGGAGATGATAATATGTGAGTCATGTTAGTGAGTAATTGTGATTTAGTAAGAATATTGGTGTTAAGATTTGTGATTCCCTATGCATGCACATAAAGTCAATAGTTATGCAACGAAATTATATCCTACTTATGGTGCATTATTCGGTGTTAGTTATGTTCAATGCATGTTTATGACCGTTTTCGCTTTTTGGTTGGTCGCTTCTCAATCTATTTGCTAGTCTTCATTTGTACTAAGCGGGAATACTGCTTGTGCATCCAACTTCTTAAACCCAAGTTGTGCCAAATGATTCCACCATACCAACCTATATGCGGTATTTCCATGCCGTTCCAAGTAAATTTGCATGTGCCAACTCTAAATTTTCAAAATAATTTTCCGTTTTATGTGCCCGTACCGCTCATGAAGCGGCAGGGGGTGGCCAATATTTTCCATGCTAGGTGTGTTATTCTCACGATGAGTGTTTATTCACTTGTCATTGCACGAGAGAGTGGCAGATAATAGGGATGCTCAGTCCCAAAACGAAAAAAAATTAATATGATGATAATAATAAATTTCTTGGAAAGTGTTGGTATGGAGGGCACCCGTGGATACGGCTAGCCATGGATTGTGAAAGAATGGTGGAAAAGAAATAAACTTTATTTTCTGTTTGGGAACCGCCTATAATGTGTCTAGCATGGAAGATATTGGGAATTGTCGGTCGTTTTCGTTGACAGGAAAAAGCATGCCTCTCAAAATAATTTTATCTCTCTAATTTTAGCCTTGAGCTCTGGAACCTCTGAAATCTCTGCTTCCCTCTGCGAAGTGCCTATCTATTTAGTTTTATGCAATTTTTATTTTTTATTTTGAGTCTCCATCTTCTCTTACAAAGCACCAACTAGAGAGCACTATTGTCATACTTGTGCATTGGGTGTATCTAATATTGAGTGTGTTTCATGAATGGATGAATGATTGAGCATAATGGGCTACGGATAACTTTCTTTAGCGTTGATATTTTGAAAGACATGATTGCTTGTTAGTATGCTTGAGTATTTATGTCTTCATGTCAAACTATAGACTATTGCTTTGAATCATTCAAGTCCAAATGTCCATGCTACAAAAGAAAAGAGTATATGATGAATATGATACGTAGCATTCCACATCAAAAATTCTGTTTTTATCATTTACCTACTCGAGGACGATTAGGAATTAAGCTTGGGGATGCTGGATACGTCTCCAACGTATTTATATTTTTTGATTGTTCCATGCCATTATAGTATCAATCTTGGATGTTTTATATACATTTACAAGCAATTATATATCATTTTTGGGGACTAACCTATTAACTTAGTGCCCAGTGCTAGTTGCTGTTTTTTGCCTGTTTTTGGTTTTTCAGAATGTCAGTACCAAATGAAGTCCAAATTCCACGAAACTTTTTGGAGATTTTTTTCTCGACATAACATACACTAGAAGCTTCAGGAGAGGGCCAAAAGACAGAGCAGGTGGCCACGAGCCACCAGGGCGCGCCCCAGTGGGGGTGGTGCGCCCTGGTGCCTCGTGGGCCCACCTCTGCTCCGTTTGACCTAATTCCACCTCTATAAATTCTCTAAAATTGGGAAACCAACAGAGGAGTCCACGAAATACTTTTTCCACCGACGCAAGTTTCTGTTCTCGAGAGATCCCATCTGGAGGCCTTTTCCGGCACTCTGTCGGAGGGGGATTTGAGCACGGAGGGGCCCTACATCAACCTTGCTGCCCTTCCGATGATGCGTGAGTAGTTTACCACAGACCTTCGGGTCCATAGTTAGTAGCTAGATGGCTTCTTCTCTCATTTTGATCTTCAATACAATGTTCTCCTCGATGTTCTTGGAGTTCTATCCGATGTAATCACTTTTTGCGGTGTGTTTGTTGGGATCCAATGAATTGTGAGTTTATGATCAGATTATCCATGAATATTATTTGAGTTTTGTCTGAACTATTTTATGCATGATTGTTATAGCTTCGTATTTCTCTCTGATCTATTGATTTGGTTTGGCCAACTAGATTGATTTATCTTGCAATGGGAGAGGTGCTTTGTAATGGGTTCGATTTTGCGGTGCTCAATACTGGTGAAAGAAAGGGACATGACATGTATGTATCGTTGCTATTAAGGGTAAAAAGATGGGGTTTATTCATGCGTGAGTTTACTTTGTCTACATCATGTCATCTTGCTTAAAGCGTTACTCCGTTCTTTATGAACTTAATACACTAGATACATGCTGGATAGCGGTCAATGTGTGGAGTAATAGTAGTAGATGCGGAATCGTTTCGGTCTACTTGTCTCGGTCGTGATGCCTATATACATGATCATTGCCTTGGATATCGTCATGATTATTTGCTTTTCTATTAATTGCCCAACAGTAATTTGTTCACCCGCCGTATGCTATTTTCAAGAGAGAAGCCTCTAGTGAAAACTATGGCCCCCGGGTCTACCTTAATCATATATTGAAAATCCTAAAAATACCTTGCTGCAATTTTACTTTATTTATTTTATTTTGTATTTTTGTTCGATCTATCTATCTATCACCATACAATTTAATCTTGCAATTAACCGCCAAGAGATTGACAACCCCTTGTTCGCGTTGGCTGCGAGGATTTGTTGTTTTGTGTGCAGGTACTGCTAACGAGTTATTGCGTGATTCTCCTACTGGATTGATAACCTTGGTTTCATAACTGAGGGAAATACTTATCTCTACTGTACTGCATCATCCCCTCCTCTTCGGGGAAATCCCAACGCAGCTCACAAGTAGCAGGCGCCCTCTCCTGGCGGCCCACCCTCGCCCCTGGAACCGTGGCCGGTCCATCAACCCACCTCTCTGCACTTAAAGCGGTGGTGGTGGGTGACTCGGGGTGACTCCTCTCACTCACTAGGGTTTCCTGCTGCGCCGCGCGACATTCGCCGGTGCGGAAGAGGGGCGCGTCAGCTATCTGCGGCAGCTGTCCCACATCTGGTGGCATCGGCGGTCAGGATGGAGCGCGAGAAGCGCCTGTGCACGCACGGCTCCAACAAGCGCCGGCGCGAGTCCCTTGAGGTGGATGCGGCCGGAGCGGCGAGGGAGCTGGATCTGCGCTCCCATCTCACGGCCAGACGCGACTACCGGTCGGGGCGTGGGGGTGCCCATGGGCGTGACCGTGGCTCGCTGCGCCGTTCGTCCTCGCGCGGCCGTGACTCCTACTCCCCCCCTACCCCCTCCTCCCCCTGGGATGCCGCGTCTGCCTGGCAATGCGGGGGCGGAACCGGCGCAAGAGGCCAAGCGGGGCGGGGGCAGGGCCGGCTCTGGGGAGCGGCATGCCGGCGAGCATGATGGGGACAATTCTAGGAACCAGGGATCTCGGAGACTGGCTGCTGGGGAGAGGGGTGGTGCTGGGCCTAACCTCTCGGATGTCATCTGCTTCAAGTGTGGGCGCTCGGGTCACTACCAGATCGGTTGCAAATTCCCGCAGAGATGCTTTGCTTGCAAGGAGGAGGGTCATACCTCCAAGCAGTGCCTGTCGCTCTAGTCTAAGTCGGAATTGGTGATGTATGGCTTTGGCATTAAGGAGATGGGATTCTACATGCTGGAAGGAGGGGTGGAGTTGGAGGAGATTATTCCCCCTAACGTTGCGTCCTTGGTCATCACAGAAGGGGAAGCTACGGTGGAGTCACTGCGGGCTGATCTTAACGACATGTGGGAGTCCGAATGGGACTGGAAGGTGACTCAGGTCCGCAAGAACTATTTTTCGGTCATCTATCCGTCGGCGGTGGCCCTGAGGATGAGCAAAAAAATTGGGACTTTCTCCCTGCCGATCAGTGAACACAAGGCCGAGGTGGGAGAGCCGCTCGTGGGTCCGCAAGCTACTTCCTGGATGCAAGAAACATGGATTCGGGTTTTTGGCATTCCGGACAAGCTGAGGCAAGAGCCGCTCATCAAGGAGCTCATCCGCGCGGTTGGCAAAGCTGTGGTGGTGGACGATCTGTCCATTGACAAGATGGGGGAACCGGTGCGGGCTAAGATTCTGTGCAGGAAGCCGGAGAAGATCAAAGGCACGTTTGAGATTTTTCCTGGTATGGGAGGCTTCGTCATGCGCATCGAGTGCAAGGTGGATGATCTGCCTGCACCGAAGTCCAAGGCTCCTCCGCCGCCTCCGCCGCCTCGCCCGCCCTCCGATGACGATGTGGACCCTGAGGACTCCTACCGCAGCCTGATGTCGGGGGAGTGGGATGCGGCTGGGGCCCCGCGGTCGGCCGGCCAGAGCCCCCCACGGCAACTTCCAGCCAACAAAGCCCCGGGAGGCAGACAGCAATCGGGGGTCGGGGTGCAGGAGGCACATGGCGCCCTCTCTGTGCCGCTAGCCCTCCCGGAGCCCTCGCCAGTGCGGCCCGTGCCGGTTCTTTGCCCCCGGGTGGACGTGCCTCGCTCGCTGCGCCGCAATTCTCTGCCTCTGGTGCTGCCGGTGGAACAATACGGCAGCAACCTGTCGGAGCCGGCTGACCTGCGTAACCAGCTGGCTGCGGCCACGGCGTCCTTGGTGGTGTCCCCGCTCGACTTGGCTTGCAAGTCCTCGTTACGGCTGGAGCCCGTCGTGCCCAATCTGGGGGCGCCTGCTGATGGGGGTGACCGCCTAATGGGCTCGGTGATCACGGCTGCTGATCCCCCCGCCTCTGCTCCAAGCGCGTCTTCCACCCCTCAATCCCTGACGCCGCGCTCCTCCCCACCCCTCCTCGCGCCTATCCAAGATTGGGGGAGGCGCCCGTGTCGGTGTCCCAAGGGTTCCCGTCTCCCCGGTGGCCCTCCTGGACCGCTTCGCGGGTGAGGCTTTCACCGACAACTACCTGCCGAGTGATGACTGTCTGGCGGCGTTTGATGAGCTGCGCGAGTCTGCGGCTGTGGGGGTGGAGGCTGGGGCAGACCATGAGGCGCGCGCCTCGTCCTCCCCGGTGCGGGCCACCAGGTCCAGCGTGCGGACGTCGGTGTCCAAGGCCTCCGACATGATGACCAAGGCGGTGTCTCTCAAGGCCGGCAAGTTTCTGGAAGGTAATAAACCAATAACCCAATCCATGTCTTCCTTTAAGGTTCTTGCACTAGTGTCCAATCATCATCTCCTTAAGGTGGCAGCTGACAGCCACGTTATTCTGGGTTCAGAGAGCTCTACCCCTCTAGAGGTGCTTGATAGTTTCCGGGCACAGGAGCTGGTTCAGGCCACGGTGGCTGAGGCCATGGCTAGACAGCATATCGCCCGTACCGAGGTGGCCGAGATGCGTGCTGTAGCGGCTGCTGATGCTGCAAGGGAGAATGCAGCGTCGGCAGCTCATGCCGCTACATCTGATCGTGCTGCGCCGGCACGTGGGCGCGGCCGCGGCCGTGGGAGAGGCCGGTCCGCTGCCATCGCCAGGGAGGCGTCATTTGACGGTGCGGGGGCCCGTTCCCCCTCGGTTTCGCAATGAGAGGCCTCATCTAGAACATGCGGGGTTTTGGCCAACGAGATAGGAGGAGACAACTCATCGAGTACATTCGCAGCCAAAATCTTGACTTTGTGGGCCTCTAGGAGACCATTAGATCCTCCTTTGAGCCGTATGAGTTGGACGCCTTGGGCGGCGCCTCCAGCTTTCACTGGGAGTGGCTTTCGGTAGTGGGCAGATCGGGTGGGATCCTCTTGGGGGTGAAAACAGATAGTTTTGAGGTGGTGGGCTTTTCTCGAGGATCCTTTTTCCTCGCGGTGGAAGTTATCCAGTGTAATAATGACTTTAGATGGGAATTAGTTGTGGTGTACAGCCCAGCGGATCATGAGCGATCCGTTGATTTCCTTAGGGAGCTTTATGCTAAGATCTAGGCCTCCCCATGGCCTATTGTGATAGGTGGGGACTTCAACCTGCTGCGGGGTGCTGCAGACAAGAGTAACAGTATTATTACGAACCACAGACTGGTGGATACGTTTAACGAGTGGGTGGCCGATCTCGACCTTATTGAGCTGCCTAGGGTGGGGGCTAGATTCACATGGTGTAATAACCAAGATGACCCGATTAGATGCGTGCTTGACCGGGTCTTTGTCTCCACAGAGTGGGAAGCCAAGTTTGCGGGCTGCTCACTGGCTGCAGAGCCCAGACTTGGCTCCGACCACTGTCCGCTTATCCTTAACTCCGGAGAAGCCCCTCACCGCATGACTAAACGCTTCTTCTTTGAGAAGCAGTGGCTTCTCCAGCCGGGGTTCATCGATAGGGTCATTTCGGTTTGGGCCGCGGCCAGAGATCGTCCCCCACACCGGTATGGCCCCTTGTGTGATGCCATGGACATATGGACACTGTGTGCGCCTTAGTAGGCGCCACCTCCACGGGTGGGGTGCGAATGTGGGTAGCCAACTTAAAGTGCGAAAAGAAACCCTGATGAGCGAAGTGTCGACCCTGGATGCCAAGGCAGACATGATTGGGTTGTCTCAAGAGGAATGGGCCAGGAGATACGCGGTAGAGGATGAGATGATTTTTATTCTGACGTGCGAGGAAATTTATTGGAAACAAAGGGGGCAGAAGAATTGGGTGCTGAAGGGTGACGCTAGCACCCAATTCTTTCATGCGGTGGCGAATGGGAGGCGTTGCCGGTGTATGATCCGGGTCCTCCGTGATGGAGATATTGTCATTACTGCCGAAGATGCCCTTCAAACCCATATATACGCGTTCTATCGAGAGCTCTTGGGATCCCCTGGGGTTGGCTTGGCATCCCTTCAAGACTCAATCTGGGATAGTGAGAGATTGGTCTAAGATGTGGATAACCACATCCTAACTAGGCCCTTCACGCTCGACGAAATTACAGAGACCCTAAACCAGATGAGGGTGAACACGGCGCCTGGCCCGGATAGATTCCAGGTGATCTTCTATAAGCATTTTTGGAATCTCGTGGGACCCCAGTTGACTCACCTAGTGAAAGAATTCACTCGGGGCAGAATTGACATCAAGCGCTTAAATTATGGGGTGTTGGCTCTGATCCCTCAGGTTCCGGGGGCAGACCACATTAGGCAGTTCCGGCCGATCACCCTCATAAATGTCAGCTTCAGGCTGATTGCTAAGGGGTTTGCTCTCCGGTGGCAAATAAGATTATTGATAATTTGCAAACCACCTTTATTAAAGGGAGAAGTATTCTGGATGGGGTTGCGGTGCTTCACGAAGTGCTTCATGAGATTAAGAACACCAAGGAAGAGGTGTCCATCCTCAAGCTTGACTTCGAGAAGGCATACGATAGGGTGCGATGGGATTTCCTTGAGGAGGTTCTACACAAGAAGCACTTTGACCCGCAATGGGTGAGTTGGATGAGGCAACTAGTGAGGGGCGGGCAAACCGCCATCAATATTAACGGGGCTATTGGCCCTTACTTTAGAAACGGTAGGGGAATGCGGCAGGGGGACCCGATTTCGCCCCTTCTGTTCAATATCGTGTCGGACGCTTTGGTGTCCATGCTAGACAGTGCCAAAGCTGCCGGTCATATCTCAGGTGTCGTGGAGAGGGTGGTACCGGGAGGGCTGTGCCACCTTCAATACGCCGACGACACCCTTATCCTCATTAAGAACTCCGACCAGGAGATAGTCAACCTTAAGTTCCTCCTCATGTGCTTTGAAGCCATGTCGGGTCTTAAAATAAACTTCAACAAGAGTGAGGCCTTTGTCACGGGAGGTGACTTGGAGTCTCAGTTACGCGCTGCTCATATGATGAATTGTGAGCTGGGGGTCCATTCCCCTCAAGTACCTGGGGATGCCTATCTCGGACCGGGCTTTGTCTATGGCTGATTCCGAGCCAGTGGTGGAGAAGACGGCCAAGAGGGTGGAGCCTTGGCAAGGCAAGCTGTTAGCATCGGGTGGTCGGCTAGTGCTTATTAATGACTGTCTTACGAGCATCCCAATGTTCGTTATGGGTTTCTATCTACTGCACAATGGGATCCATGAGAAAATTGATAAGATTCGCTCCAGGTTCTTCTGGGCCAAGGAGAGCGGGAAACAAAGATATCATATGGTTAAGTGGGATGCGATCACCTCCCCAAAGGAGGTGGGTGGGCTAGGTATCATTAATTCGAAAGGTATGAACTGGTGTCTTTTGACTAAGTGGGCTTGGAAAATATTGACAGGTCACAGGGGACTCTGGCTTTCCATATTCAAAACTAAATATCTTGAAGAAGATGGTGTGACTTTTCGCCAACAGGTCCGGCGCTCGCAATTTGCGAATGACGTTCGGAAGGTCCAGCCCTTGCTACGATTAGGCACAAGGTTTGTGGTCCATAATGGGCAACTAGCGCTTTTCTGGAAGGATGTCTGGTGGGGTAACCAGGCGCTGGAACATACCTACCCCAACCTCTTTGCTGTCGCGGGATAGCAGGAGGCGCGAGTCGTGGATATGTGGGTTAACGAGCGCCTCCGCCCGTCGTTTAGAAGACCCTTTGGGCCTAGCGAGATTCCGAAATGGGAGGAGATGCGGGCAGCTCTTGCTGCCGTGCGCTTAACCCCCGAGCGTGATGAGATCCAGTGGCGATTAGAGCCCTCTGGATGCTTCTCAACGGGATCCTTGTATCGGGAAATCTTTAAATCCCCTCCAACCTTTGACTTGCGATCCTTGTGGAAGGCGAGAATGCCAGCCAAGATTAAAATCTTTATATGGCAGCTGTCAAGGAAGAGAATTCCTAGCGGCGACCAAGTCCAAAGAAGACATGGCTCGGGTGATGGCATGTGCGTTTGGTGCCGGGAAGAGGAGACTTGCGACCACATAATCTTTCGATGCATTGTGGCCCGGATGGTCTGGAGCTCGCTTCGCGAGGCGACTGGTGGCACGTGGAATCCGAGTGGGTTTGCCGAGTTGTATAGGCTCATCCTCGATACTAATGCTCGGGACCGCAAGCTCGCGTGGCTTGGGTTTGGGGCGCTTGCGTGGTCCCTTTGGACTACCCGGAACAAAGCTACCATCGAGGGAACTTTCTTCAGACACCCGGCTGATGTTGTGTATAAATTGGTAATTCTATTGCAGCTATGGAAGGGGTTGACGAGACCGCGGGACCGGACCGGTGTGGAGCGCCTCATCGCCCGACTGAAGGACAAGTGTGCTGAGCTGCGACGGTTCGGATAGAGGGACTTCACCGGCTAGCGTGCCACCCTCATCCGACGATCATCACATATCGGGACGTCGTCTCCGAGCCTGCGACCGGCGCTGCATCACTGTTTCGGGCCTTCACGCCCTGTATCTTTGTCTTGAGACTTGTCTTGCACTTTTTTCTGCACTTTGTTGCTCTCTGTTTGTTCTGTACTCTGTAAGGGCCTCATCTTTAAGGCCGGGCAAGCGCCTCCTATCCAAAAAATGAGCAAAATCGCAGAAAAATGTGTGTATGTTCCCAAAAGGAAATTCAATGATTTTACTCATTGTAGGTATGAAATCCGGCAGACCCATTGATAGGGTATTGCGACTAGCCGGAAGGTCAAGAGGGCAAACAAATACTCAGAGTTTACCCACGCCCTCTCGGTGGAGGTAAAACCCTACTTCATGATCGTGCTTAGTGATGATGGGGGTGTACAGAGTACAATGATGATCGTAGGTGTATCCAGAGGTGAAGATGAGATTGTAAGGTGCCTATCAACTAGCCCATCCTAGCCTTATAAGTAGGACGAGGCCTCGGGTTACATGCAGACCTAGTTGGCCACGGTGGTTCGAAGAGTCCACCGCGATCTCCGGGTTAACTTGCCTTGGATGGTTAACCTTTGTTGTAGTGTTCCTTTTTATATATAAGTGTCACCCATTAGGATCATGAACTCAATAACTTTGGTGTGTTCCATTTTATATGAGTGTCACTCATTGGATCATGATCTCAGTAACTCAATCCATTATTTATGTGCCATTTTGGATATCCAATGAAGATCCTATCCATTACTTTTCTAGCTTTTATCTAAATTGTTAAAGCCGCTGCCAATATATAAACATATGAGGACAAATCTCAATTTAAAAAAAATCAATGTATTTACATGGATCCATGTACTCTAATTTTTGCCCGGTAGCCTTGCTCAAATCTTCCACAAAATAGCCGGTCATAGTTTCCTGTCCCGACGTGGAAGCACCATCCGACGCTCCTTGTCCTGCCCAAAACCCCATTGTGTTGAAATAAATAGCAATTTTTAAATAAGATTAATCTAAAAAAACATGGAAATCATGTTAGTATAAATAATCATTAAGAGTAAACTAGACATGCGGGCATTATTCGTCAAAAAGGAGGTCTGCATCGCCACATGCAATGAAGAGTCGAACATCGTCGTCGGGATTTTGAGCACTACAAACGACAAGTGTATTAGAGTATATTCGGCAGGTTTAGTTTTGGTAGTTTGAATTGTAATCTATCTCTATTAGTCTTGGAGTCCAAGTTTTGTAATCTATATAAACAGCCCTTCGAGGCCCCAATCAATACAAGTTATTATTCTCCAAACTATCATGGTATCAGACGCCTAGGTTTCCGCCCTCGGCATGGCTTCGCCGCCAACTCCTCCCTCGTTGCCGCCGCGGCAGCTCTACACCACCACCGACTTCCGCGCCGTCGGCGCGGCTCCTCTACCTTCTTCAAACCCTACCCAAAAACCTCCTCCACCCCAACCACCTCAGCCCCGACTTGTTGCTCCACTACCACCGGCGCCTCCTCCACCACCACCGGCTGCACCACTGGCGGCTCCTCCCTCGGCCGCTGCCTCCACGTCTTGGCAGCCTCAGCAAGACCCCTGGACTGGTCTAGTTCAGGCGTGGCCCATGCCCTGGACTGCGCCGTCTTCCTACGTCGTGTTGGGGAACGTTGCATGGGAAACAAAAAATTTCCTACGCACACACAAGATCTATCCATGGTGATGAGCATCTACGAGAGGGAGAGTGAATCTACATACCCTTGTAGATCGCTAAGCGGAAGCGTTAAGAAACGCGGTTGATGTAGTCGAACGTCTCCGCGATCCAAATCGCAAGTCGTCCCTCGAACCGATCACGAACTAGTGCCGAACGGACGGCACCTCCGCGTTCAACACACGTACAGCTTGATGACGCCTTCACCTCCTCGATCCAGCGAGCGATGGTGAAGTAGTAGATGAGTTCCGGCAGCACGACGGCGTGGTGATGATGGTGAGGAACAATCTCTGCAGGGCTTCGCCAAGCGCTACGGAGATTATGACGTAGGAACTAGAGGGTTAGGGTTGCCGCACACGGCTTGGGGAAATCTTGATGTATTCCGGGTGCTAGCCCTGCCCCTCTATTTATATGTTGAGCCCTGGGGTCGAAACTTGGAGAAAGAGCCTCCTCAAAGTCGGTTTGGCCCGCAAGGCAAGAGTCCTGCTCGGACTCCAGGACCAGACGCCAGGGTCCTCGGCGTCTGGCCCCAGACGCCAGGGTCCCTGGCGTCTGGCCCCTGGCCTCCACAAAACTTCCTTTTGCACCTTCCTAAAGCCTCGTGGGCTTTACCCCTTGGCCCAAATAAAGTGTTCTCGTACCCGAACATTTCGGGAAACATCCGGAACCCCTTCCGGTGAATTCCGGAACCCTTCCGGAGACCAAACACTATTATCCCATATATCAATCTTTACCTCCGGACTATTCCAGAGCTCCTCGTCATGTCCGGGATCTCATCCGGGACTCCGAACAACTTTCGGTCACCAACATAACAACTCAACTATACTTATATCGTCACCAAACGTTAAGTGTGTAGACCCTGCGGGTTCGAGAACTATGTAGACATGACCGAGACACCTCTACGGTCAATAACCAATAGCGGGACCTGGATGCCCATATTGGCTCCTACATATTCTACGAAGATCTTTATCGGTCGAACCTCTATGTCAAGGATTCAGTTAATCCCGTATGTTGTTCCCTTTGTTCTTCGGTATGTTACTTGCCCGAGATTCGATCGTCGGTATCTCTATACCTAGTTCAATCTCGTTACCGGCAAGTCTCTTTACTCGTTCCGTAATACAAGATCTCGTGGCTAACACTTTAGTCACATTGCTTGCAAGGCTCATTGTGATGTTGTATTACCGAGTGGGCCCTGAGATACCTCTCCGTCACACGGAGTAACAAATCCCAGTCTTGATCCATGCCAACCCAACAGACATCCTCGGAGATACCTGTAGAGCACCTTTATAGTCACCCAGTTACGTTGCGACGTTTGATACACACAAGGTACTCCTCCGATGTCAGGGAGTTGCATGATCTCATGGTCATAGGAACAGATACTTGACATGCAGAAAACAATAGCAATAAATTGACACGATCATATGCTACGTTTACAGTTTGGGTCTTGTCCATCACATCATTCTCCTAATGATGTGATCCCGTTATCAAATGACATCTCATGTCCATGGCTAGGAAACCTTCACCATCTTTTGATCAACGAGCTAGTTAACTAGAGGCATACTAGGGACACAGTGTTGTCTATGTACCCACACATGTATTTGAGTTTCCAATCAATACAATTATAGCATGGATAATAAACGATTATCACGAACAAGGAAATATGATAATAACTAAATTATTATTGCCTCTAGGGCATATTTCCAACAGTCTCCCACTTGCACTAGAGTCAATAATCTAGTTCACATCACCATGTGATTTACATTGTTCTAACACCCAATGAGTTCTGGGGTTCGATCATGCTTTGCATGTGAGAGAGGTCTTTAGTCAACGGGTCTGCGACATTCAGATCCGTGCGTACTTTGCAAATCTCTATGTCATACTGTAGACACTTCTACCACACTCCACTTGGAGCTATTCCAAATGGCTGCTCCACTATATGTATCCTGACTGCTACTCAGAGTCGTCCGGATAGGTGTCAAAGCTTGCATCGACGTAACCCTTTACGACGAACTCTTCATCACCTCCATAATTGAGAAATATTTCCTTAGTCCTCTAGTTACTAAGTATAATCTTGACCGCTGTCCAGTGATCCACTCCTGGATCACTCTTGTACCCCTTGACAGAATCATGGCAAGGCACACATCAGGTGCGGTACACAGCATGGCATACTATACAGAACCTATGGATAAGGCATAGGGGATGACCTTCGTCCTTTCTCTTTCTTCTGCCGTGGTCGAGCTTTGAGTCTCACTCAACTCCACACCTTACAAATCAGGCAAGAACTCTTTCTTTGACTGATCCATTTTGAACTCTTTCAAAATCTTGTCAAGGTATGTACTCATTGAAAGTCTTATCAGACGTCTTGATCTATCTCTATAGATCTTGATGCCCAATATTTAAGTAGCTTCATTCCAGGTCTTCCTTTGAAAAAACTCCTTTCAAACGACCCTTTATGCTTTCCAGAAATTCTACATCATTTCCGATCAACAATATGTCAACCACATATACTTATCAGAAATTCTATAGTGCTCCCACTCACTCTATTGTAAATACAAGTTTCTCATAAACTTTGTATAGACATAAAAACTTTGATCACCTCATCAAAGTGTATATTCCAACTCCGAGATGCTTGCTCCAGTCCATAGAAGGATCGCTGGAGTTTGCATACATTTTAGCATCCTTAGGACTGACAAAACCTTCCGGTTGTATCACATACAACCTTTCCTTACGGATACCGTTAAGGAAACGATGTTTTGACATCCATCTGCCAGATTTCATAATTGAAAAATGCAGCAACTGCTAACATGATTCCAACAGACTTTAGCATCGCTACGGGTGAGAAAGTCTCATCGTAGTCAACTCCTTGAACTTCTGAAAACCCTTTGCCACAAGTCGAGCTTTATAGACGGTGACATTACCGTCCATGTCCGTCTTCCTCTTAAAAAATCCATTTGTTCTGAATGGCCTTACGCCCTTCAGGTAATACTTCCAAAGCCCATACTTTGTTTTCTTACATGGATCCCATCTCGGATTTCATGGCCTCTAACCATTTCTCGGAATCCGGGCCCATCATCGCTTCTCCATAGCTCGTAGGTTCATCGTTGTTCAACAACATGACCTCTAAGACAGGGTTGTCGTACCACTCAGGAGTAGTACGCGTCCTTGTCGACCCACGAGGTTCGATAGTAACTTGATCCGAAGTTTCATGATCATCATCATTAACTTCCTCTTCAACTAACGTAGGCTCCACAGAAACAACTTTCTGCGCTGCGCTACTCTTTGGTTGAAACAAAGGTTCAACAACCTCATCAAGTTCTATCTTCCTCCCACTCAATCTTTCGAAAGAAACTTTTTCTCGAGAAAGGACCCGTTTTAGCAACAAACACTTTGTGCTTGGATCTGAGATAGAAGGTTCACCCAACTGTTACGTTAGGGTATTCTATGAAGATGCATTTGTCCGCTTTGGGTTCGAGCTCATTAGGTGAAAACCCTTTTTCACATAAGCGTCGCAGCCCCAAACATTAAAAAATGACAGCTTAGGTTTCCGCCAAACCAAAATTCATACGGTGTCATCTCAACGGACTTATGGTGCCCCTTTTAAAGTGAATGTGGTTGTCTCTAATGCATAACCCTAAAACGATAGTGGTAAATCGATAAGAGACATCATAGTTCGCACCATATCTAATAGAGCACAACTACGACGTTCGGACACACCATCACACTATGGTGTTCCAGGTGGCGTGAGTTGTGAAACAACTTCCACATTGTCTTAAGTTATATACCAAACTCGTAACTCAGATATTTACCTCCACGATCATATCGTAGACATTTTATCTTCTTGTCACGATGATCTCAAACTTCACTCTGAACTTTTCAAACGATTCAGACTTGTGTTTCATTAAGTAAATATACACTATATCTACTCAAATCATCAGTGAAGGTAAGAAAATAACGATATCCACCGCCCACTACAAAACTCACTGGACCGCATACATCAACATGTATCATTTCCAATAAGTCAATTGCCCGCTCCATCATACCGGAAAACGGGGTTTTAGTCATCTTGCCCATGAGGCATGGTCCGCATGTCTCAACCGATTCGAAATCGAATGAGTCCAAAGATCCATCAGCATGGAGTTTCTTCATGCGTTTTACACCAATATGACATTTAGCGGCAGTGCCACAAGTATGTGGTACTATCATTATTAACTTTGTATCTTTTGGCATCAATATTATGAACATGTGTATCACTACGATCAAGATTCAATAAACCACTCTTATTGGGTGCATGACCATTGAAGGTATATTCATGTAAATAGAATAACCATTATTCTCTAACTGCAATGAATAACCGTGTTGCAATAAACTTGATCTAATCACGTTCATGCTTAACGCAAACACCAAATAACATTTATTTAGGTTCATCACTAATCCCAAAGGTAGAGAGAGCGCGCGATGGTGATCACATCAACCTTGGAAACACTTCCAACACTCATCGTCACCTCACCCTTAGCCTCCGTTTATTCCGTAGCTTTTATTTCGAGTTACCAACACTTAGCAACCGAACTGGTATCTAATACCCAGGTGCTACTAGGAGTACTAGTAAGGTACACATCAATAACACGTATATCAAATATACTTCTATCGACGTTGCCAACCTTCTTATCTACCAAGCATCTAGGGTTGTTCCACTTCAGCAACCGTTCTCCTCATAATAGAAGCACTCAGTCTCGGGTTTGGGTTCAACCTTGGGTTTCTTTACTGGAGCAGCAACTAGCTTGCCATCCATGAAGTATCCCTCCTTGCCCTTGCCCTTCTTGAAACTAGTGGTTTTACTAACCATCAACACTTGATGCTCCTTCTTGATTTCTACCTTCGCGGGGTCAAACATCGCGAATAGCTCAGGGATCATTATTTCCATCTCTGGCCTTTTATAGTTCATCACGAAGCTCTAGTATCTTAGTGACAGTGACTTGGAGAACTATACCAATCACTATCTTATCTGGAAGATCAACTTCCACTCGATTCAAGCAATTGTAGTACCCAGACAATCTGAGCACATGCTCAACGATTGAGCTATTCTCCATCATCTTGCAGGCAAAGAATCTTGTTGGAGGTCTCATACCTCTCAACACGGGCACGAGCCTGAGATCCCAATTTCAGCTCTTAGAACATCTCATATGTTCCGTGACGTTCAAAACATTTTGGAGCCTCAATTCTAAGCCGTAATGCATGACGCACTGAACTATCAAGTAGTTATCAGAATGTGCCTGTCAGATGTTCACAACATCTACAGACGACGCTTGAGGGGGTGGCGCACCGAGCGGTGCATTAAGGACATAAGCCTTCTGTGCAGCATTGAGGACAATCCTCAGATCACGGACCCAGTCCGCATTATTGCTACCATCATCTTTTAATTTCTCTAGGAACATATAAAAATTCAAGGGAGCTACAGCGCGAGCTAGTAATCTACAACATAATTTGCAAAGACATTTTGACTATGTTCATGATAATGAGTTTAGTTAATCATATTACTTAAAAACTCCCACTCAAATTGACATCCCTCCGGTCATTCGAGTGTCACATGATCCAAATCCACCAACTCAAGTCCGATCATCACGTGAGTTGAGGTGGTTTCAATGGTGAACATCTTCATGTTGATCATATCTACTATATGACTCATGTTCGACCTTTCGGTCTCTTGTGTTCCGAGGCCATGTCTGTACATGCTAGGCTCGTCAAGTTTAACCCGAGTGTTCCGCACGTGCAACATGGCTTACACCCGTTGTATGTGAACGTAGAGTCTATCACACCCGATCATCACGGCGTGTCTCGAAACGACGAACTTTCGCAACGATGCACACTCGGGGAGAACACAATTTATCTTGAAATTTAAGTGAGGGATCACCTTATAATGCTACCGTCGTCCTAAGCAAAATAAGATGCATAAAAGGATTAACATCACATGCAAATCATAAGTGACATGATATGGCCATGAACTCGTGCTTTTGATCTCCATCTCCAAAGCACCGGCATGATCTCCATCGTCACCGGCATGACACCATGATCTCCATCATCTTGATCTCCATCAACGTGTCGCCATGAGGTTGTCGCGCCGACTGTTGCTTCCACGACTATTGCTAACGTTTAGCGATAAAGTAAAGCATTACATAGCGCTTAATGATTGACACGCAGGTCATACAATAATTAAAGACAACTCTATGGCTCCTGCCAGTTGCCGTACTCATCGACATGCAAGTCGTGATATTCTATACAACACATGATCATCTCATACATCACATATATCTCATCATGTAATTGGCCATATCACATCACAACATACCCTGCGAAAACAAGTTAGACGTCCTCTAATTGTTGTTGCAAATTTTACGTGGCTGCTACGGGTTTGCAAGAACTGTTCTTACCTACGCAAAACCACAACGTGGTGTAGTGATTGCTTTTTGATCTTCTAAAAGAACCCTCTTCATTGAAATTGATTCAACTAAAGTGAGAGAGACAGACACCCGCTAGCCATCTTTATGCAACGAAGTTACATGTCAGTTGAAGGAACCTGTCTCGCGTAAGCGTACGCGTAATGTCGGTCCGGGCCGCTTCATCTCACAATACCGCCGAATCAAGTATCAACTAGTAACGGCAAGCAATATGTATACACCCACGCCCACAACTCGTTTGTGTTCTACTCGAGATCTCATCTACGCATAGACCTAGCTCATGATGCCACTGTTGGGGAACGTTGCATGGGAAACAAAAAATTTCCTACGCACACACAAGATCTATCCATGGTGATGAGCATCTACGAGAGGGAGAGTGAATCTACATACCCTTGTAGATCGCTAAGCGGAAGCGTTAAGAAACGCGGTTGATGTAGTCGAACGTCTCCGCGATCCAAATCGCAAGTCGTCCCTCGAACCGATCACGAACTAGTGCCGAACGGACGGCACCTCCGCGTTCAACACACGTACAGCTTGATGACGCCTTCACCTCCTCGATCCAGCGAGCGGTGGTGAAGTAGTAGATGAGTTCCGGCAGCACGACGGCGTGGTGATGATGGTGAGGAACAATCTCTGCAGGGCTTCGCCAAGCGCTACGGAGATTATGACGTAGGAACTAGAGGGTTAGGGTTGCCGCACACGGCTTGGGGAAATCTTGATGTATTCCGGGTGCTAGCCCTGCCCCTCTATTTATATGTTGAGCCCTGGGGTCGAAACTTGGAGAAAGAGCCTCCTCAAAGTCGGTTTGGCCCGCAAGGCAAGAGTCCTGCTCGGACTCCAGGACCAGACGCCAGGGTCCTCGGCGTCTGGCCCCAGACGCCAGGGTCCCTAGCGTCTGGCCCTTGGCCTCCGCAAAACTTCCTTTTGCACCTTCCTAAAGCCTCGTGGGCTTTACCCCTTGGCCCAAATAAAGTGTTCTCGTACCCGAACATTTCGGGAAACATCCGGAACCCCTTCCGGTGAATTCCGGAACCCTTCCGGAGACCAAACACTATTATCCCATATATCAATCTTTACCTCCGGACTATTCCAGAGCTCCTCGTCATGTCCGGGATCTCATCCGGGACTCCGAACAACTTTCGGTCACCAACATAACAACTCAACTATACTTATATCGTCACCAAACGTTAAGTACAATAGCATCTTTCTGTTCGCCAATTTACCATCGATAATCTTGTCATTCTCGCATTTGATCCTTTTGGTTTATCTGTGAAGGATCTGCGAACGGGGACACTCCTCGCTCGGTACAATAGCACAGGCGATCTTTATCCGCTTCATGGCACACCTACATCCACTCCTCAAGCCATGCTTGCATCCGTTGATCTATGGCATCGTCGTCTAGGACACCCCAATAAAACCACCTTGTCATCTTTGCTTCAAGATTTTGTATTCCTAGTTCTCCTGTTCCTCATAATCCCTCTCTCTGTAATGCCTGTCAATGCGGCAAACATGTTAGATTACCTTTTGGAATATCATCCACTGTTAGCACTTTTCCTTTTGAGCTTTTACATTGTGATCTCTGGACCTCTCCTATTCCTAGTGTCTCTGGCTATAAGTATTATCTTGTGATTTTAGATGATTATTCTCACTATATATGGACATTTCCTCTACGTGCTAAATCTGATGTCCATCAACTTTTTCTCACCTTTCGCACCTACGTCCAAACACACTTTGGCCTTCCGATTCGCTTTCTTCAATGTGACAACGGGCGCGAGTTCGACAACGTCACCAATCGCACCTTTTTCCTTTCCCATGGCATTCTTCTCCGATTTTCTTGCCCCTATACCTCCTCTCAAAACGGGAAGGCAGAGCGCTCTCTTCGTTCCATCAATGATATCCTACGCACTCTCCTCATCCAAGCATCTCTTCCTCCCCGTTTTTGGTCGAAGCTCTACGCACTGCCACCCTTCTCCTTAACATCCGCCCCACCAAAACATGTCCTCGCTATACACCCTTTCAATCTCTTCTTCTATCCGATCCCGACTATCTTTCTCTTCGAGTTTTCGGTTGCCTATGCTTTCCTAACATCACATCCACTACAGCCCACAAACTAGCCCCACGATCTCTACCCTGCATTTATCTTGGCCTCTCCGATGACCACAAAGGACATCGTTGTTTCGATCCATCTTCTGGTCGCGTGCTTGTCTCTCGCCATGTCACATTCGATGAAAACACTTTTCCTTATTCTCTCACTAACGCCACATCACCCAATCACCAGCAAACCACCACCACCTCTGCCGCGACCTCTCCCTCTCCCGCGGCAAGGCCGGCAATCCCGGCAAGCCCAGCACCGGAAAGCCCGACAATCCCGACAAGAGCGGCACCGGCAAGCTCGGCAATCCCGACAAGTCCGGCACCGGCAAGCCCGGCAAGCCCGACAATCCCGACAAGAGCGGCACCGGCAAGCCCGGCACCGGCAAGCTCGGCAATCCCGACAAGTCCGGCACCGGCAAGCCCGGCAAGCCCGGCACGCCCGGCAAGCCCGTCACCGGCAAGCCCGACAAGCTCGGCAATCCCGACAAGTCCGGCACCGGCAAGCCCGGCAAGCCCGCCACCGGCAAGCCCGGCAAGTCCGGCCAACCCGGCAAGTCCGGCAAGCCCGGCCCCGGCAGACTCCCACCCACCATTACCACCCAACGCTGTACCCATTCCACCACCCACTAATGATCACATCATGTGCACCCGCGGCAAACGCGGATTACTTCTACCCACCAAACGCCTCAACCTCACAGCCACCCCAACCCTTTCTCCTATTCCCACTTCTTACAAACGAGCTCTTCTTGATCCTCTTTGGCTCTCCGCTATGCGCGATGAATTTAACGCTCTACAGCAAAACAACACCTGGACTTTGGTTCCCAAGCCTCCTGGTATTAATATTGTCTCTGGCAAATGGGTTTTTCGCCACAAGTTTCATGCCGATGGTTCTCTTGCCCGCTACAAAGCTCGTTGGGTTTGTCGAGGTTTTTCCCAGCAGCACGGCATTGATTTTGATGAGACCTTCTCTCCTGTGGTAAAACCTAGCACCATTCGTGTTGTTCTTAGTCTTGCGGTCTCCTCTTCTGGCCTATTCACCAACTGGATGTCAAAAATGCTTTTCTTCATGGAACACTAAATGAAACTGTGTACTGCCAGCAACCCTCTGGTTTTGAAAATCCCTCCTCACCAAATCTTGTTTGTCTTCTTAACAAATCATTGTATGGTCTCAAACAGGCTCCTCGAGCCTGGTTCCAACGTTTTGCTACCTTTGTTCAAACCATTGGCTTTGTCCCTTCTAAAACCGACTCCTCTCTCTTCGTTTTTCATTCCTCTAATCACACCGCCTATCTCTTATTATATGTAGATGATATTATTCTAACCGCTTCTTCCGATACTTTCCTACACCAAATAATCTCTTCTCTCAATCATGAATTTTCTATGACTGATCTTGGTCCTCTACATCATTTTCTTGGTATCCATGTTTCTCTTTCTCCCTCTACTCTTTTCCTATCCCAACGCCAATATGTTATTGATTTGCTCTCACGTGCCGGCATGTCTGATTGTCAACCCTGTCGAACACCTGCTGACACTGGTGCCAAATTGTCAGCTGATGGTGAACCTGTTCCTGATCCCACTTTGTATCGCAGCATTACCGGAGCCCTTCAATACGCTACTCTCACTCGTCCTGATATTTCCTACTCTGTTCAACAAGCCTATCTTTTCATGCATGATCCTCGTGCTCCTCATCTTGCTCATATTAGACGCATACTTCGCTATCTCAAAGGTACTCTAGACCACGGCCTCCTCATTAATTCTTCCTCTCCAACAAGCTTGACAGTATATTCTGATGCAGACTGGGCAGGTTGTCCCGACACTCGACGATCCACATCCGGCTATTGTGTTTATTTGGGTGATAATGTTGTTTCTTGGTCTTCGAAAAGGCAGGATACAGTTTCCAGGTCCTCCGCTGAATCTGAGTATCGGGCTGTTGCACATGCTGTAGCCGAGGCCGTCTGGCTTCGGCAACTTCTCGTGGAGCTTCATCGACCACTCGAGCGTGCTACAATTGTTTACTGCGACAACATTTCAGCAGTCTATATGGCCTCTAATCCAGTTCAACATCGTCGCACGAAACACATTGAGATCGACATCCACTTTGTCCGTGAGAAGGTGGCTCTTGGCGAGGTTCGGGTTCTACATGTTCCAACGAGTGCGCAATTTGCTGATATCTTCACCAAAGGGCTTCCCAATGCATCCTTCACCGACATACGCTCCAGTCTCAACATCGTCACGCCCGACGTTGACACCGCGGGGGGATATTAGAGTATATTCGGCAGGTTTAGTTTTGGTAGTTTGAATTGTAATCTATCTCTATTAGTCTTGGAGTCCAAGTTTTGTAATCTATATAAACAGCCCTTCGAGGCCCCAATCAATACAAGTTATTATTCTCCAAACTATCAAAGTGCTCAAACTATGTCGCCATGCACCGATGTGCGCATCATTCCTTGCTGCGACCAAGAAGAAGCACGTACAATGGAATTGTGAAAAGTGTCACGACGGGTCCAAAAAGAAATTCGATGCAGTCTCCAAGGGCAACAACCTTGAGAATATCATCATTGTTCTGTTTGTGATCACCAACCGTGCCACCAAATAAGCCAATCTTGAGCATGTAGTATGCGTCTATTGAGCAGCTTATTTTGTATCATGGTTGGTGATCATGGATAGAATAACGATGATCATCTCAAGGTCATAGCCCTTGGTGATGGCGTTGAACTTTTTGCTCGGACTCCCAATTGTGACACCTGTCTCAATTCCATCGACGTGCTTCTTCTTGATCGTTTTCATGTTCTCCTGGTCGTCGACGGCACTAAGAAGCCTGGCGATGCGGAAGAAGATTGTAGCAGAGGAGCGTCATCATGTTCGGACGTGTTGCGGGGCTAGGTAAATGTAAGATTTGCTTTCTTGGAGGTAACTAGCTATTCCATCGATATATAAGTAAGTGCGAGTGAGCAAGCGAGCGCGCATAGGTGACACATGCCACACGAACCGGTTAGCCATATGTCGGAGTCACCAACCAATGGCCATGTATTCTTAGTTAGGTAGTCGCTTTTGTAAACTTAGTCAGTGCTAATTTTAGCTTGTTTCTCACTCACATCGCATGAGACAATATTTAATCTTAGTTAATAGACCTCCATCGCGTGAGCCATGGTTTAAACCTTGATAACTACATGTGTGGGACAAATTTCTACAATATTCTTGTAGATGCCACATGCATAAAAACTATGGATCAATTATAACAATTTTCTGGAACCTAGACTTTTACGGTGTGATGTGTTTTCTTCAAATATTGTATGCATTGTTGTATCTTCAATATCTGAATACGAGCCTCCCACTATTTTATTTTTGAGTGAATTCCGTTTTTTACCCCCTATTATTACATTTTTGACACTAATTACCCCATTTAGCGAGATTTCATCCGTTTTACCCCATTTAGCAAAAAAAATTGCCACAGTTTACCCAGTTTAAAATTTTGTGAGCATTCTGACCGGTGGGTCACAATTGTCATGTCCAGCTGCCATGCCACGTCGGTGGTTGTTCCTGACTATTTTTCTCACTGCTGAAGCGGGTTGCACAGCTTCTCCTGACCGGCCCGGCCCGATGGAGGTCGCTCGCGTCGCGTCCAACACACAACACGCGAGTCGGCCACGCGCCACACTCGCCTCCAGTTGCGTGTCGCTTGCGTTACTCACCCCCATTCGATTGCATCACCCGTGCAGGCTTCCGACCGCACACACCCGTGAGGCTTGCCCGAACCTAGGGTTAGGGATTATCTGGTAGCGGCGGTGGGAACGCAGACGGCAGCAACAACGGCGACGACGGCTGGTGCTGAGGGGCAGGCCGTACGATTTCATACCTTCGGCATGTTGCGAGCGATGCGTGCCGTGAATATTGGAGGCCAGTACGGTGTGGCCTAACTTGGGCGCTGTGTGTTGGACGCGAGCGATCTGCTCTGATGCGATCATATCGGGCCGGACCGGTGGGGAGAAGCTATGAGGACCGGTTCAGCAGGGAGAAAAATTAGGCAGGAAAAAACCGTCGATGTAGCATGTCAGCTGGACTTGGCTGTGGCACCCCGGCTCAGAGGACAGGTTTACCTTATGTTCCCAACCCAGAGATCATGTCTTCTGGAAACACACAACAACTTGGAACAGAACAGAACTGATCTTTATTGATATTATACAAGTACAAACTTGGATATTACATGGGATAGCGAGGCCAGAAGCACAACTCGTGCTATGACAGTATCTACATTATTTATGAAACATCCAAGGGCCTCAATACTAGTGGTAAGACTACAGCGTAGCGGAACATCGCGTGGGAAACTCCATCCCATAGGGACACTGCTGGGACAAGACCTAGTTAGCGTAGCACGAACCTTCGGGATCTCCATCACCGGCTTCTCCTGCATCTGGCATGATACGCCAGGTGAATACTTGAAATGTACTCGCAAGCTCACAGCAACCAAAACAGTGCAGCAAACAACAGCATGGCAATGATTATGTTAATGCTTTAGGGTGTTTGCTTACTGTTACAACTTACTCTCTTCCGGGCTCACACATGACCCCCGGAACATTCGTGACCCCTCGGTCACTACCGAGCATGATACGAGTTCTTTCAACATTATTAGTATTACGGTTGACCACACAGTGTGACCTAGTGCGGACTGTGTCCAATACCGTGGACGCGGCTATTCGAATAGATTCTTACACTCTGCAGAGGTTGCGCACGTTACCCACACCATGGACATTCGTCCAACGAAACTTGTCTAACCCGTGACTCCTCTATCGTACCACCGACAATCATCCCTCGTCTGAGTCATGCCCTGGGTGGCCCCTGTGTCACTCCTGACACCTGCCACCGTCGTGGCCAACTAAACTGTCCTAAACGGGGATGCCGGCAAATAACTCAACTTGGGCTCACGAGGTTATCGTCGCCTACCGAATCAGGGCAGCAAGCACGCATAACCTCCCCACTTTGGTGGTACCGGAAAAAGAGCACGTGGTCAGACCAAGTCAAGGCCGTCCCATTCCGGCAGATGTGGCTGCACGGGAAAGTCCGGGTCGGTGGCACTTGATCAACCATCAAAGTGTTATTAATCATGTAAAGTTACTAGGCATATTAGCTATGTTGAACAAATGAGCTAGCATAGCAGGGTTATTACAAATATCAAACAATATGAAATATGGCATATTTAAATGGAATTAAATGCAAATTGAACCATTATAAAACCAATACTATTGCTATGCCTTATGCAATGGATGATGTGGCTTACCTTGCTCAAGTTGAGTGTCTACAAACTCCTGGTCTTCAAATCCACAGTAATTCTGTGAACATTGAAAAAATTCTGTGAACATTGAAAAAATACCAAAAATTACCAGAAAATAGAGGGGCTCAAGAAAAAACCACAGCAAAAAGAATCACTTGATTTGGACTTGTAGTTTAAAAGATAGAGCTGGTCAAAGTTGCTGATCAAAATGGATTAAAAATGAATTTAATTTGAAAATCACAAAACCTCCAGCGGGCCACGTCGAAGGCGTACTCCTGGAGTACGCTTCCACTTATACCGCTTCGGCGCACGAGGTGAGAGACTGACAGGTGGGGTCGGGCTGGGTTTAAACAGAGAGAGAGGGGGGAGCAATAGCGAGGCGGCTCACCGACGGCGATCACCGGCGATAGCGACAGCGGCGAGGTCGGGCGATGGCAGGGATGGAACGGGCAGTCGACGGCGAGTCTCCCTGTACCTGCAGCGTCTCCGGAGACGGCCTGACGGCGTCGCCCCCTTCCTCTTCAGCGGCGGCTGCTCTCGGGTGTCGTTGGAGATGGCAATTCCGGCAGCACCTCGGCCAGGGAAGAGGTCAGGCGAGGTCAGGAGAATGCACTGAGCTCGACTGTGGGCATGGGTGGGGCTGGGGTGGTCTGGAAGAGAGGAGAGGTGAGGTTAGCTTGGCGGCGGAGCTCCGGCGAGATGCGAGGCCAGAGGGCCTCTCGGCCTTGGCTCAGTGAGCTAGAGCTCGATTGGGAGGTGGTGGATTGCGGTGAGGAGCTAGGTAAGCCGGGCGGGGCTATTTATAGGCGGGGGCGAGGGTTCTGGAGCCGGGCGGCGCTGTGGCCACGTCGCCGGAGTGAGGACGGCGAGCTGGCCGTCGCGACGTAGGGCGAGGTGACGGGTGAGCTCAGGAGAGTTAATGCGCGAGATGACGGCTCGCGGAGAAGAAAACAGCCAGCGCGGCCGTCGTACTACCACTGTGCCGCCCGTGGCGCACGGTGGCCGTATCCGGCGAGCTCGCTGCCGGTGAGGGAGAAGGTTCTGGGACGGCTACGTGGACGGTGGAGAGGTCGTCGGCGCGAGCGGACAACGTACGGCGACGCGGTCGTCGGCCTCCGACGAGACCCGAGCCTAGCGACGCCCAGAGCACGCGTTTGGCAGCGCCAGCCGCGTGGTCACCGCGTGCACAGGCACGCGCGACGTGAGCTGGCCTGCCAGACCGTCTCTGGTGTGCTGACCCTGGTCCCTGTGACCTCCCCTTGCCACCGGTTCGACTAGGTTCACTCTGCGTTGAAGGGTAGCATCAAATACAGTTTCTAGGCAGAAACTTGGGAGGGATCCAGAAGAGAGATGAGTTGTGAATCCAGCCAAGTGAGTAATCTAGTGTGATCTGGATTGGAAGGAGTATATGCTAGCAAGATTTGAGCAACTTTCATCAATGTTTGAACATGGTTCATTTGTAAACCACTTGTTGGTCCAGAAACTTGATGAGGTTGTTGCACTCGCCTGGGTTGGCTCCTGATGATGGAATTTGGTGTGAGAGGGTTATTTGGTGGTGACAATATGCCACAAAAATTTCAGCTCAAATGGGTGCCTCTAGCTGGTACTTCCTTCACAAAGGTTTGAAATGAGCAGAAGCTTGGCAGAATATTTTTGCTGAAAATTTGTACTGGACTAGGAGATGTTTTTGGATATTGTGGCAAGATATGACCCCTAGTACCTCAGGGAATTTTTTAAGAATTTTCTGAAGCACAGAAATATATGTTGCTTCACAAAGGGTCAATTCTGTCCAGAAGGTGAAAGGAATATTCTGGACAAAATTTTGTACTGGGCAATGAGGTATTTTTGGATAATGTTGGAGTAGATGATCTCAAGAAGATGTGGGCTTAATTTGGGAATTTTCTGATCAACAGAACTATAGGTTGCTTTACAACCCATAGTGAAAATGAGCACATTCAAAGGATTAAATGAATTCTTTGGAGAGAATAGAAATTAGGGTTTGGATCAGAGGGCATAAGACAAGAATTTCGCAACAGGTTGAGGGTGTTGGATCACTTAAAGAGAAATCCAATGAATCCTCAAGTCCAAAGTCAAATGATTTGGTTCCAAAAAGCAACAAATGGCAAATAAAACCAGAGGGGTTTTGTGAAAAAGTTGAAAAAAATCAGGGTGTCACAAACCTACCCCCCTTAGGATAAATCTCGTCCTCGAGATTCGGTTGCTCAGGGAACAAATACGGATAGACTGATCTCAGAAAATCCTCTCTTTCCCATGTAGCTTCTTCTTCGGTATGGTGATCCCATAGTACCTTGTAAAATCTGATCACCTTGCTCCTAGTGGTTCTTTCCATCTGATCCAGAATTCGGACAGGTTTCTCCTCATAGGTCAAATCCTTGGTCAGCTCTAATTCACTCATATCTGTCTGTTTGATCGGAGGTGCAATGCACTTTCTCAGCTGTGATATGTGAAAGACGTCATGAACTTCGAACAGTTCCGGTGGTAACTCCAACTGATATGCTACTCTGCCTCTTCTAGCAATCACTGGAAAGGGACCGATATACCTGGGTGCAAGTTTTCCTTGGGTATGAAACCTCTTTACTCCTTTCATGGGAGTTACTCGGAGGTAAGCATACTCTCCGGGCTCGAAAGTTACCTCCCGGTGTTTAGGGTCATAATAACTCTTCTGACGGGACTTAGCTGCTCGAAGACGCTCCTGAATGTCCTTAACTTGCTTCTCAGCCTCGAGCATCAAATCCGTGCCGAAGATACGACTGTCTCCTGTATGTGACCAATTTAAAGGAGTGTGGCATTTCCGTCCATACAGTGCCTCAAATGGTGACATCTTGAGACTTGACTGATAACTGTTGTTGTATGAAAACTCCGCATAGGGTAGACTATCTTCCCACTTAGGTCCATAGGTGAGGGCACAAGACCGAAGCATATCTTCCAATATCTGGTTCACTCGTTCAGTCTGCCCGTCCGTCTGTGGATGATATGCTGTGCTATGCTTCAACACAGTTCCCAAAGTTTGATGCACGCGTAGCCAGAATGCCGACGTAAACAGGGATCCTCTATCTGATGTAATGGATTTGGGTACTCCATGAAGGCTGACTATCCGGGACATATAGAGTTGTGCGAGTTGATCGGCCCGGAAAGTAGTCTTTACTGGAATGAAATGGGCCACTTTGGTAAGTATATCCACGATAACCCATATGGCATCATGGCCTCTTGTTGACTTGGGTAGTCCAACAATAAAGTCCATACAGATATCATCCCATTTCCACTGGGGAACTTGTAAGGGTTTTAACAGTCCAGCTGGCTTCTGGTGCTCAGCCTTAACCTTATTGCATACGTCGCAGCATGCGACGTAGTACGCAATATCCCTTCGCATTCCTGGCCACCAAAAAGTTTCTTTTAAGTCCTGATACATTTTCGTTCCTCCCGGGTGAATGGAATATGCGGATTCATGTGCCTCTCGTAATATCTGCTGCCTCAGGTTTTCCTGGTCAGGCACGCATATTTGACTGTCAAACCATAATGTCCCTTGCTCGTCCAGACGGAAGGACTTGGCCTTTCCTTGCTGTATGTTCTCCTTGATCTCTTGTGTGCCCTTGTCTGCTTTCTGAGCTTCCTTAATTTCCTCCATAAGTGTTGGAGTGATTTCCAACGTATCCAGGGTAATCGGGCCACAAAGTACCAAGTTGAGCTTGGCAAACTCTTCTTGTAACCTTGGATGGACACCCTCCATTATTGCATTCACCGTGCCTGGTTTTCTGCTGAGGGCATCTGCGACCACATTGGCTTTTCCCGGATGATAATTGATCCCAAGGTCATAATCCTTGACCAGTTCAAGCCATCTTCTTTGTCTGAGGTTGAGATCGGTTTGCGTGTAGATATACTTGAGACTCTTGTGGTCTGTGTATATCTCACAGCGTTGCCCAATGAGATAATGCCTCCAAATTTTCAGGGCATGAACCACGGCTGCCAATTCTAAGTCATGAGTGGGGTAATTCTCTTCATGGGGTCGTAGCTGTCGGGATGCATACGCTACAACCTTTCCTTCTTGCATTAATACGCAGCCGATTCCACGCCTGGAAGCATCACAGTATATGTCGAAGCTCTTGTGGATATCTGGAAGAATTAAGACAGGGGCCGTAGTTAGCCTCGTCTTTAACTCCATAAAGCTGCTATCACATTCTTCCGTCCAGACAAACTTGTGATTCTTCTTCAACAATTCTGTCAGTGGCTTGGCTATCTTAGAGAAGCCTTCAATGAAACGACGGTAGTAGCCTGCCAATCCCAGAAAACTGCGGACTTCTGTTACCGAGGCTAGTGTCTTCCAGTTTAATACAGCAGTCACTTTGCTGGGGTCGACGGCCACACCTTGTTCTGACAGAATGTGCCCCAGAAATCCCACCTCTCTTAGCCAGAATTCACACTTGCTGAACTTGGCATACAAGCGATGGGTTCTTAATCTTTCCAGGACAGCACGGAGATGTTGCTTGTGCTCCTCTTCATCCTTGGAGTATATAAGGATATCATCGATGAACACCACTACAAACTTGTCCAGAAAGTCCATGAAGACCTTGTTCATCATGCTCATGAAATAAGCTGGAGCATTGGTCAACCCGAATGACATGACTGTAAATTCATACAGACCATATCGAGTAGTGAAGGTTGTCTTGGGGATATCCTCTTTCCTGATTTTCAACCGGTGATATCCCGTTCGGAGGTCAATCTTGGAAAATACCCGAGCTCCACTTAACTGGTCGAACATGTCATCAATGCGAGGGAGCGGGTACTTATTTTTAATGGTGACCTCATTTAACTGGCGATAGTCCACGCACATTCGTAGACTACCATCCTTCTTCTTAACAAACAGCACAGGTGATCCCCATGGCGAGATGCTTGGGCGAATGTACCCTTTTTGTAACAATTCATCTAACTGTTTCTTTAATTCCACCAGCTCTAGGGACGACATGCGGTAGTACTTCTTGTAAATTGGGGCAGTTCCGGGAATAACATCAATAGCAAATTCCAATTCACGGTCGGGTGGCATCCCTGGTAGTTCCTCAGGAAATACATCCGAAAATTCACTAACTACCGGAATCAAACTCATGTCCGTAACGGTGGTCTTGAAGGCCATTCCCTTCTTTGACATCATTCTGCTGGCGATAAACTGAACTGTTTGTCCTGCCGGGTTAACCAGTGTCACTGTTCTGGTGGCGCAGTTGATGCAGACTTGATGCGGTGTCAACCAGTCCATTCCTAATATTATGTCTAGTCCAGGGGATTCAATGGCAACAAGGGTGGTTGGAAACTTAACTCCATGTATCAAGATTTCCAGGTCCTTATATATCACATTTGTTCTGAGCATGGAGCCAGGGGATTGTACCACCATTATTTTATCCAAAAGAGAAGGGGAAATTTTGTGTATGGTGGCAAAACTCCGCGAAATAAATGAATGGGAAGCTCCGAAATCAAATAAAATTATTGCGGGTATGTCGTTAACAGAAAACATACCAAGAACCACATCTGGTGCTTCGCGGGCTTCCTCAGTGGAGATATGATGGACTCGGCCGCGGCAGAAGTTCTGGTTGGGGCGGCGTCCAATAGTGTTGACTTGTGGCTTGAAGTCGGACTGTGGCTTTCCGGCCCTGGTGGGGCACTGCTTGGCATAATGCCCGCCTTGACCACAAGTGAAGCAAGTGTTGTTGCGGCGGCAATCTTCCATCACGGGCTACTTGCCATAGGTCTTGTCCTGGTTACCTGGCTTGTTATTGTTGCCGCCATTCCAGGTAGGCTTGTACTCAGACTGAACTGGTTGCCAGATATGCGGCTTCTGCGCGAACGGCACATGGGCGTCCTTCTTGGGTTCGAACTTACGCTTACGGTCATCATATCCAGACTTATGCTCTCGTTCAGCGATGAATGCTTTGTTTACCAGAGTCTGAAAGTCCGGAAAATCTAGCATGCAGAGCTGACAACGGAGGGCATGCTTGAGTCCTCCTACGAATCGGTCTACCTTCCTTTCCTCCGTGGACACATCATGGGTGGAGTATCGTGCCAGATTATTGAATTTGTTTAGATACTCACCGACTGACATGCTTCCTTGAGTAAGAGCAAGGAATTCCCTCTGCTTCACCTTCATGATGCCGGTGGGAATATGATACTTTTGAAATACCTCTTTAAATTTCTCCCAGGAAATGTTTTCCCCAGGAGGCCACGCCATTTTTGCATTGTCCCACCAGATGATTGCTGGCCCTTCCAGGTAGTGAGTAACAAAAGGAACCTTGTCTGACTCATCACAGCGAGCTATTTCCAGCTTCTTTTCCATGGTCCTTAGCCAGTCATCAGCTTCAATTGGATCAACAGCTTGGCCAAAATTGGGTGGCTTAGTACGCTGAAAATCAGACAGCTTAGAGTGTGTCTCGTTGTTCTGATTCTGCCCTACCATAGTCTGCATACTTTTCAGAAACTCCATCAGATCCTGGTTTCTTTTCTCCTCAAACATCCTCATAATCTGATCAGTGGTCGGTGGTTGTGGAGGTGGAGGTGGCAAATCTTCTGGTGGTTGTCCTGCCTGTCTGGCGGATCGACGGGCCGAAGTTCCATCGCCGCCTTGATTGCTACACCTCTTCATCCTATATCCATTCCCATTGCAAAACACCGAATTGATGAGCAACATCCATAAGGGAAATATGGCAGAATAACACCGAGAAAACAAAATCAAAGGAAAAATGAGAAAAGCAACATAATTATACAAGGCATTCCAACATCATACATGGCAGACTAGTGGGGGGGCTTATCATGAATGGTGCTGCTCATACGGCAGTTGACATATGCAAAGATGCTACGATGCATACACATGCTGAAACTCAAGCATCCACTCTAGTAGTGCGGGTGACATGGGCACTGGCAGACTGAAGACTCCTCATCGTCTGATCCTGACTCGGAATCGGAACTGATGATGTGGACCACGTCCTCCGGATCAAAGGAAACACGACGACGCCGATGGGAAGGTTCTCCCTCGGAGGAAGAAGAAGCACGACACCTCAGCATCGGAGCAGCTGGAGTGGCTAGCAGTGAGGCCCACTCAGCTGGGGTCTCACGTCGGGTACTAGATGAAGTGTCTGGCTGTCCGAACGAGCTAGAAGGAGTCTCAGGCACACGTGGAGGTGGAACAGGCGGTGTATACATAGGTGAGAACGTAGGAGGAGGAGGAGATTGTGCTGCCGTAGCAGCTGCAAGTGCCTCCTGGGCACGGGACAGCTCCTCAGCCAAGGATATGATCATACGATAACTGGCGCTCAGATAACGGGATAAGACACCAGTCGCACGATCACTCGCCGGATCAACAGGTGCAAAAAGGACTTGCCCTGTCGTAGACGACAGAGTGGGATAGTGAAAGAAACCTGGGTGTGTCTGCATCTCGACCTCGTGGAAGCGCAAGTCAGTAAGAGCCTCCATCGCAGCAAACTAGATCGCCAAATCGGGAATAGAAGCAGTTCCGCCCTTGGAAGAGCGGGAGTAGCTGCCGATTTCCCAACTCGCAGTAAGGAAAGCCTCAACGTGGTACTCGAACACCGAATCCGCAAACTGCTCTCGGAACACCTGGTACACCGGGTCTTCGCTGTTGGGATATAGTCGAAGCCAGACACTGCGAAGTAGTACTGGAAAGGTGAACGGTGCCGGCTCATGGTTGTAGTGGTACATAACTGGTGCCATCTACACTCATCAGACCAGTAGTTAGTAAAACAAATGAATCGGGATGCATGCTATGCAACAGGCAAATGCAGCAGGCAAAACACACCAAGACTCTACGCTAATCGTGTTTCTAGCGTGGGGTTAACTAGGGTGTCCTACAGTCAGCACGGCTCAGAGGACCGGTTTACCTTGTGTTCCCAACCCAGAGATCATGTCTTCTGGAAACACACAACAACTTGGAACAGAACAGAACTGATCTTTATTGATATTATACAAGTACAAACTTGGATATTACATGGGATAGCGAGGCCAGAAGCACAACTCGTGCTATGACAGTATCTACATTATTTATGAAACATCCAAGGGCCTCAATACTAGTGGTAAGACTACAGCGTAGCGGAACATCGCATGGGAAACTCCATCCCATAGGGACACTGCTGGGACACGACCTAGTTAGCGTAGCACGAACCTTCGGGATCTCCAACACCAGCTTCTCCTGCATCTGGCATGATACACCAGGTGAATACTTGGAATGTACTCACAGCAACCAAAACAGTGCAGCAAACAACAGCATGGCAATGATTATGTTAATGCTTTAGGGTGCTTGCTTACTGTTACAACTTACTCTCTTTCGGGCTCACACATGACCCCCGGAACATTCGTGACCCCTCGGTCACTACCGAGCATGATACGAGTTCTTCCAACATTATTAGTATTACGGTTGACCACACAGTGTGACCTAGTGCGGACTGTGTCCAATACCGTGGACGCGGCAATTCGAATAGATTCTTACACTCTGCAGAGGTTGCGCATGTTACCCATACCATGGACATTCGTCCAACGAAACTTGTCTAACCCGTGACTCCTCTATCGTACCACCGACAATCATCCCCCGTCCGAGTCATGCCCTGAGTGGCCCCTGTGTCACTCCTGACACCTGCCACCGTCGTGGCCAACTAAACTGTCCCAAACGGAGACGCCGGCAAATAACTCAATTTGGGCTCACGAGGTTATCGTCGCCTACCGGATCAGGGCAGCACGCACGCATAACCTCCCCACTTTGGTGGTATCGGTAAAAGAGCACGTGGTCAGACCAAGTCAAGGTCATCCCATTCCGGCAGATGTGGCTGCACGGGAAAGTCCGGGTCGGTGGCACTTGATCAACCATCAAAGTGTTATTAATCATGTAAAGTTACTGGGCATATTAGCTATGTTGAACAAATGACCTAGCATAGCAGGGTTATTGCAAATATCAAACAATATGAAATATGGCATATTTAAATGGAATTAAATGCAAAATGAACCATTATAAAACCAATACTATTGCTATGCCTTATGCAATGGATGATGTGGCTTGCCTTGCTCAAGTTGAGTGTCTACAAACTCCTGGTCTTCAAATCCACAGTAATTTCCCTCTGAAAGTATTTTTAAATGGCAAAAGAAAATGTCAGATAAAGCCTTTTTGTTTGCCAAAAATTCTGTGAACATTGGAAAAATACCAAAATTTACCAAAAAATAGAGGGGCTCAAGACAAAACCACAGCAAAAAGAATCACTTGATTTGGACTTGTAGTTTAAAAGATAGAGCTGGTCAAAGTTGCTGGTTAAAATGGATTAAAAATGAATTTAATTTGAAAATCAGAAAACCTACAGCGGGCCACGTCGAAGGCGTACTCCTGGAGTACGCTTCCACTTATACCGCTTCGGCGCTCGAGGTGAGAGACTGACAGGTGGGGTCGGGCTGGGTTTAAACAGAGAGAGAGAGAGGGGGAGCAGTAGCGAGGCAGCTCACCGACGGCGATCACCGGCGATAGCGACGGCGTCGAGGTCGGGCGATGGCAGGGATGGAACGGGCAGTCGACGGCGAGTCTCCCTGTACCCGCAGCATCACCGGAGACGGCCTGACGGCGTCGCCCCCTTCCTCTCCAGCGGCAGCTGCTCTCGGGTGTCATCGGAGATGGCAATTCCGGCAGCACCTCGGCCAGGGAAGAGGTCAGGAGAATGCACTGAGCTCGACTGTGGGCTTGGGTGGGGCTGGGGTGGTCTGGAAGAGAGGAGAGGCGAGGTTAGCTTGGCGGCAGAGCTCCAGTGAGATGCGAGGCCAGAGGGCCTCTCGGCCTTGGCTCAGCAAGCTAGAGCTCGATTGGGAGATGGTGGAGTGCGGTGAGGAGCTAGGTAAGCCGGGCGGGGCTATTTATAGGCGGGGGCGAGGGTTCTGGAGCCGGGCGGCGCTGTGGCCACGTCGCCAGAGTGAGGACGGCGAGCTGGCCGTCGCGACGTAGGGCGAGGTGACGGGTGAGCTCAGGAAAGTTAATGCACGAGATGACGGCTCGCGGAGAAGAAAACAGCCAGCGTAGCCGCCGTACTGCCACTGTGCCGCCCGTGGCGCACGGTGGCCGTATCTGGCGAGCTCGCTGCCGGCGAGGGAGATGGTTCTGGGACGGCTACGTGGACGGTGGAGAGGTCGTCGGCGCGAGCGAACAACGTACCACTGCTAGGGAAAAGCTTAGCAGTAGTGAGGGGTATAAACCCCGCGCTGCTACTAATTAGTAGTAGCGCGGGGTATAAACCCGCGCTACTATTAAGTTGATAGTAGTAGCGCGGGGTAAAAAACTCGCGCTGCTACTAAGTGGTAGTCACCGTGCCCCCCAGAACATACCATAGTAGTAGCGTGGGGTATAAACCCCGCGCTGCGCGGGGTATAAACCCCGCGCTGCTACTAAGTGGTCCCCACCATGCCCCCGGGATAGACCATAGTAGTAGCGTGGGTATAAACTCTGCGCTACTACTAAGTTGATAGTAGTAGCGCGGGGTATAAACCCCGCGCTGCTACTAAGTGGTCCCCACCACCCCACCCCACCAACCGTCCCACTCCATCCACCCCCGATCCAGATCCCCTCCACCGCCGGCCTCCTTCCACCTCCTCTCCTCTCCCAACCCGTACTAGCACACAGAGGGATAGGAGCCTCCTCCCCCTCCTCCTCCCGCACCCCCGCCGCCGCGCGCCAGGGCGGCCGCGCGGCGCACCAGTCGCCCTTCTTCCGCGACCTCGCCTCCCCCATCCCGTCCCACCGCGGAGAGAGGGAGGGGACACGCCATGGCGGAGGAGAAGGAGTTGACATCGGTCTCGCTCAGCCAGGCGGCGGAGGCCGTCGACCCCAAGGACCCTGCCAAGTCGCCGCCGCGGCAACCCCATCGTCGAGGTACGCACGCACGCGCCCATCCCCCGTCTCCCCGATCTGTACGTTGTGCTCCGGTCCGACTCGATCTGGTAGCGGTAGGGGGTGCCGCGCTCGCTCGTGCGTGCGTAGCAGCGGCTTGGCTGGCTTCGATTGCGCGGCCGATCTGGTCTGGTTCCGCCCGCGGTGCGTGGGGTGGGGTTTCTGCGCAGCAGAGCGTAGGGTTTCTGACGGACTCCTCTCGTGTGGCCGAGGTGGTTTGTTCAGTCAGATGCTAGATTCCACGCGAGGTGGTGGTTTGCTCAGTCAGATGCTGTGGCACGTGCGATTTTCATCTTGCCTGCTTGGCATCCATTTTTGGTTGTATCCACGGATCGGTTGGTTCGTCATGCTTATGCTCGGCTTGTGCTTGCTGAAAGGCAGAAGCTAGTTGGAAAAGCCAGATTCTCCTAGTCCACCTCGATGGCAACCGCAACCTGCTTACTATCTGCAGTGTATAGCTTATGGTCTGGTCCTAGTTACGCCTAGTCTGAAACGTGATGCTCTGATTTTGCTGTCGGTGGGGTTTTGTTGTTAATCTGTGACTGTCGGCGGAGGCCATGCTCTCATAACACCACGTTCTATTGATTTGTATCCTTTTCATTGGATGAATTCAGATTCTGTGATCTTCCCTGTTTGCAATGTTTGCTGCTGGAATTAGTCACAGATGGGAATGCAATCTTGAAGTCAGAGGATGCCGTGCTTCCATGGTTTGCAATAATAGTGGGATGTTCTGATTTATATTACTGCAAGTCTAGAAATATTTATCCATGTTTGTGTCTTTTTTTTGCAGGCTTGCTTTTAGTTCAGCGATTGCCAGGGGATCCAATATCTGGCCTCCATTGCACGAAAAGGTAATAAGCTGAGAACTCACGGGGAATGTATTTCTCAGCATAATATTTGCCGGTACCAGTCACTGAAACATCAAGTTTTCCGTATTTTCTGGCTCTTTTTGTTAGATCTAATGATGTATTTGGCTCCCCAATGTTAGTATCCTATGTACAGTCCTTGGTATTTTGAGAAAATCACAAAAAGAATGATGCTCCAAATTGAGCATATTATATAGTCATGCATTCAGTTTTACTTATCAGAATGATGTGCTTTATTATTTTAGTGATATGCACGATCCACCTATAGAAGTGTCTACCATTGCTGCTATAAAGAGTATCGTATATAATATTCAACAAATTTATATGTACATTGTGTCTTTCTAACATCTCCGTCAATTTTACAATGGGGTCAAATTCGCCAGTAGTTTATGTTTACATCTTATTGTCATTTCAAACCATTAAAAAATTCTTTGAGATACCTAACACTGATGATCCTGCTGTTTAAACAAATATATTTTGCAGAAATTGTTTGAGAGCATCGTGTTGTGGTAGAACTTTGTGCTTCATCAGTCATACAAAGAGCATGGGAAAAGCTGGTGCAGGTAGTGTCATTACAAACGTGCTACTTCCCATGGAGTTCCTTTCCTCTTAACTTCTTAGGATCAAATTGGTTACCTATAACTATGTATCACTGACTTTTAGTTGTACGCTTTCTAAAAAGGAACATCTTTTCCTCGCAAAACTAAGAGACGATCAACTTTAGGAATTGCAACTTTATAGACAGTACTAATCTAGACTGGTATCCATGGTAACCATGTGTGTTCCTGGACCATTTAGTTTGAATAGCTAGTGAGGAATTAAGCATATATTTTCGGCATGAGCCCCTTTAAATTGCTAGATGAGAAGGAATCTTAACTTAATGGGTCTTGTGAATTGTAATATACTATTTGGTTGAACTGATGCAATTTGCGTACTAACAAGTTTTCACTTTCCCGACGTGGGCGCAGGGGTGATCGACGCTGACTAGCGCGGCCCGGTGGGCGCTGTGCTCCTCAACCACTCGGAGGCGGACTTCGCCGTGAAGCCCGGTGGCCATGTCGCACAGATGATCGTCCAGGTGATTTCGACGCCGGAGGTCGCTGAGGTGGAGGACCTCGACGCCACCGTCCGGGGGGAGGGAGGATTCGGGTGCATCGGCGTCTGAACTCCCGAGCCTTCATAGATACATCTAGAGAAGTGGTCTGTTTAGGTTGGTGGTGGACCACTAGGGAAGGTACCCACCTTTTGATGATGGTTGTGTGTGTCTGATGTTAAATGGAATCTTGAGATGGTTCTGTGACGTTGGTTTGGTTTGCACTAGACGTATTACCATCCATGAATAGTACATCTAATTTTTATTTTTTTTAATTCCTAAATTGTTAGTAGTAGCGTGGGGAAAAAGTGGGCGCTACTAGTAGTTAGGTTAGTAGTAGCGCGGGTGCACCTGCGCTACTACTAACTTTTTAATAGTAGCGCGGGTGCCACCCACGCTACTACTAACTTATTAGCTGTAGCGCGATAGTAGTAGCGCGGGAACCTGCGCTACTAGTACCCAGTTTACCCACGCTACTAGTAGCCTTTTCTCTAGTAGTGTACGGCGACGCAGTCGTCGGCCTCCGACGAGACCCGAGCCTGGCGACGCCCAGAGCGCGCGTTTGGCAGCGCCAGCCGCGTGGTCACCGCGTGCACAGGCACGAGCGACTTGAGCTGGCCTGCCAGACCGTGTCTGGTGTCCCGACCCTGGTCCCTGTGACCTCCCCTTGCCATTGGTTCGACTAGGTTCACTCTGCGTTGAAGGGTAGCATCAAATACAGTTTCTAGGCAGAAACTTGGGAGGGATCCAGAAGAGAGATGAGTTGTGAATCCAGCCAAGTGAGCTATCTGGTGTGATCTGGATTGGAAGGAGTATATGGTGGCAAGTTTTGAGCAACTTTCATCAAGTTTTGAACATGGTTCATGTGTAAACCGCTTGCTGGTCCAGAAACTTGATGAGGTTGTTGCACTCGCCTGGGTTGGCTCCTGATGATGGAATTTGGTGTGAGAGGGTTATTTGGTGGTGACAATATGCCACAAAAATTTCAGCTCAAATGGGTGCCTCTAGCTGTTACTTTCTTCACAAAGGTTTGAAATGGGCAGAAGCTTGGCAGAATATTTTTGCTGAAAATTTGTACTGGACTAGGAGATGTTTTTGGATAGTGTGGCAAGATATGACCCCTAGTACCTCAGGGAATTGTTTAAGAATTTTCTGAAGCACAGAAATATATGTTGCTTCACAAAGGGTCAATTCTGTTCAGAAGGTAAAAGGAATATTCTGGACAAAATTTTGTACTGGGCAATGAGGTATTTTTTGAGAATGTGGGAGTAGATGATCTCAAGAAGATGTGGGATTAATTTGGGAATTTTCTGATCAACAGAACTATAGGTTACTTTACAACCCATAGTGAAAATGAGCACATTCAAAGGATTAAATGAATTCTTTGGAGAGAATAGAAATTAGGGTTTGGATCAGAGGGCATAAGACAAGATTTTGGCAAGAGGTTGAGGGTGTTGGATCACTTAAAGAGAAATCCAATGAATCCTCAAGTCCAAAGTCAAATGATTTGGTTCCAAAAACCAACAAATGGCAAATAAAACCAGAGGGGTTTTGTGAAAAAGTTGAAAAAAATCGGGGTGTCACATTGGCAATTTGGACCCGCCAGTCAGAACGCTCACAAAATTTTAAATGGGGTAAACTGTGACAAAACTTTTACTAAATAGGGTAAAAGGGATGAAATTTTGCTAAATGGGTAATTAGTGTCAAAAATATTAAAATAGGGGGTAAAAACTAGAATTCACTCTTTATTTTCCTGCCTTCTCATAGGTGACGTCATCGTTTCTTCTGGGATGTCGCCTGGACCGTGGAATCGTCCCTTACTCGATTGGATTTCCTGTACCAGGGTTGTAAGTATATAAAGGTCCAACGACTGCCTTCTTTGACTGTATTTCAGCTCCTGGGTTGCACGAAGCCAAGAGCCCCCGTTGTACCAAGCCTAGATTTATTGCACCTCTTCTGCCCGAGACAATATTTGGTACGAGGCGTATAGCTGGATTTTTGGTCGGTTTGTGTGTTGGCTGGCTTCTTTGAATGTAGCCGAAGAGCATTACCTTTGACTATTTAATCTTGAGAAAATAGCACATGTAACTATCCATGTTGCGGCTCTTATCGCCGACCCTCCCTCTTCGGCTGGTCATAGTAATAACTTAGATTAGTAACATGCATATGTTATTAGTCTATATTACTATACCTTCATAATGGGTAGTAACATATGGGTGGTATCACGCAAGTCCTCATTTATAAATATAGACTTGTTTTGTCTTCGGGTGCGTTATGTTATGGCAACTGTTTGCTCTATCGTAAGAGTGGTTCGGTAACTCCTAAATATAAGGGTGAAATAACCTAGCAATAAATATTTTCCTCAATTGAGAACCAAGGTTTATCGAACCAGAAGAAGTTCTTCCAACAAACAAACTCACGGGTACATGCACACAAAACACAAAACACTTATGCCCCCAACGATTCAAGAAGGTTGTCAAGCTTCTTGTCCTGCTAGTTACAAGGATAAATTGCATGATATGATAGAAATTAATAGATATATAAAATAAATAAAACGGTATAACAAATAATACTATTTTTGTAGATGATTTCAATAAAAATATATATACCCCGGGGTCATAGGTTCACTAGTGGCATCTCTCCAAGCAGATAAGTGTGGTGTGGTGAACAAATTACAGTTGGGCAGGGATTAAATTGCAGTATTTATATTTATGACTATGATCATTAATGGCATAATCTTGCATAGGCATTACGTCCGTGATATGTAGACCGTTATCCAACTGCATGTACAAGTACAACTAATACTCCATCCCAAGACCGCTATCCAACATGCATCTCGAAATAAAGTTTACAATAAAAAGAGCATAGCAATAAGCATGATGACATAATTTAGACAGTAAAACTATCATCTAAGTGTGATAAACAAACCATCGTTTTATCCTTAGTGGGAAAAATACAATATGTGTCCAATCATTTATTGACATTGGGAGCAAATTCACTGCAAAGTTGAACCCGTTACCATGTACAACTCCCTCTAAAGAACTACCTACCAATCTTAGCCAAAGACGACAAATAGATCAGAAGGCATACATTGCTACTTAAGTATTCAACAAAGAAACGTCAAAAGATTCGATATAATTCAATGAACAATCTGATCATAAAGTGATAATTCACTATATCCCAACAAACACAACCATCGATTACATCATATTGATTCCGATCATGTGAGGCAGCTCACGGGAACTTTGTATTGAATCACAAGGGAGAGAGGATGTCATCTAGCTACTGGTATGGACCCTAAGGTCCTAAGGAAACTAGTCACACATGTTCATGGTGGCAGCAAGGTTAATGAAGATGGCTCCGGTGATGGATTCCCCCTCCGACAGTGCCAGAACAGGCCTCCAGATTGGATCTCCTTAGAACAGAAACTTGTGGCGGTGAAATCGTGAAAAAATGGTACGGAGGGTTTCAGAAACACTACAAAATGTGTGCTATTCTGTGACAAAAACCCTGGTGATGAAGGACAAACCGTCACGTAAGATCATAATTTGTGACGGTAACCATCACTAGCAGATTTCCTCCCGGGTCAGCGCCCTCGCCATCTTCGGTGACGTTCTGGCCTCATTTTAGGCGACGTTTTTTGTATGTCGCTAAACTGGTCAATTTCCTGGGATCTTTATTATTGTCACGAAAATTATTGGACTGCGCCTCTATGAATGATTTCCGGAGATTAATAGCAGAAGGCCACGTGTCAGCATCTGATGACTTTTCGTGTAGGTAGACTCTGTGCAGCCAGGAGGTGTGTGTGCAGGTGGCCTGGAGACGTGTCTGCAGCCGGCCTGGAGGCGTGATTGCATGTCGTGTCAGAATTTCTCACCGGAAGACGTGCCCTTTTTTACCCGCCGTCGTTGCCCGCCGTGCTAATCTGTGCTTACTGGAGGCGTGAGAGTAGGGCCGCTGCAGCCTTTGACCGTCCTCCGGCCGCCCGCCTACCGCCTATCCAACTACCTCCAATTAATGGCGAGCTCGGTCGTGACAGCCTATAAGATAGCGACCGGACCTTCTCTCACCCTAAACCTGTTTGGTGCTACTCCTTTTCTCATCTCTAATCCAACACAATGGAGACTAACAAGTTGCTGCTGCTGTAAAACTTTTGTTTCACTATGCCCAATGGAGCCCCCACTTTTCATCTCAAAACATGCATCAGTAGTACACGTTCTTGAGTCCTGATGACCCATGTTTTCATGAATTAACATACACCTAGAACTTCAGTAGTGATGTTCGTGAGTCTTGATGCCCCATGTTTCCATGAATAAACATACACCTAAAATTTCGAGAGCAAGGTTACTTATTAGCCGAGTAGAAGTAGTGGTGATTGATTGCTTCCTTTGTGTATGCAAGATTCATGGAACTGTGCGCTTTCTTCTTCCAGGAGACGAAGCATGATGCCAGCTAGTTCTTTTCCTATATATAATCACGTGTTTCTGCAGGAGGATCAGCTCCGCTTTGGGGCATATTGCAGTCAGAGGCAGATCTAAGTCCATCTAGAGTTTCTCATTTTTGATATACTCGCGACTGTTATTAGGATGGAGACTTCTTTAGTAGTAGTTGTCTGAGATTATCCGCTTTCTCCTGCTTGGCAGACCCGTGCATAGTCGTGCCAACATCAACTCATCAATGCAGTTTAATGGTTTGACAGGTGGTGGCTCTTCCAAGCAAACCTCTATCAAGTTCAAACCCTAAGTTTTTTTTTTACTCTATCTAATCCACCCAAACACAAAATTTCAATTTACTGAATGTAGATGGTGCTTTCTTTGTAGGAGAAGATGTGCTGAAACTGGATGGTGCTTTCTTTCACCATTGCATCTACTCTTTCATTTTGGTTATGCGGTTGCTCAACAAGTTCTTTCGGTGTCAATCAATTAGAGTGTACTGGCCGCAGGCTAAACAAAAATCCAGTGGTAAAACATTCAAAGTAGTGTTGTGTAGACTTGGTACTAAAGCTGTACTAGACCAGTGACACTTATTCTGGGACGGAGGGAGTAGTAACTAGCAAAGTTTGAGCTCAGAAGATGATCTTGAGCATGTATGTCTTTTATTTGTAGGGCAAGTGTTTGCCAACTCAATATTCACATGCTCCCTAATCTCATCTAACCGGGCAACCTAACTTATGTGCACACTGTCATGGGATTATGTTTTACCTTTGATATTGGTGCTTGTTTTAATGCCACCTGCAGGTGTATCATGTCGTACTTGGAAATGTTAGTGTTATATATTATGCTGAAACGGGATGAGAAACAGAGGACAGCGCAGCAGCCGACCCCAACGTATAGCTGAGGGCTAGCGCCGGAGAGAGCGGCGGAGGGGACTAGAAAGAAGCCAAACAAAAATGCCGGCATATGACATGTTAGTGAATAAAAGAAATCATTGATCGGTGCCTCTATGTTTTTTCGGTTGCGCGTAGCAACACACATGCATGGCACTTTATTAGTGACAGAACCATATAGGTGCAAACTGAAGTTGATAAGAAAGAAGCAAAAGAGATACGCTGGCATATGAATTGTGCTGCACTCGACATCCACGCTCGTAAGGAAACAAAGTCTTTGATCAGTGCCTCTATATGTTCTTCTGTTGTGCGCATCGCAATGCACATGGCACTTATAAAGTATTCCCTAATGCTTTTAATTTCACATCCTCCTCTTCTATACCACCAACTCTCTAGGCTACTACCTCTTTTGTCTTTCTCATCCACGGCAAACCTATTTGAAATCCGTAGATCGTCGAGCTTGCTGCTATTTGGACGAAGATGGCGAGGTATGTATATATATATGCATGCCCAGGTTGGTTGGTGGGTCTGTAGTTCTTTTTGGCACTGATTTGATGTCATTACTTGATAAAGTGGTACATGTCCCTACGTCGAAGTAACCATCCTCTTGTGTACCATCGGTTGGATTGAGAATTCATCGGTGATTAGATGCAGAAAATACGATCCATCTTTTTTACAATACATACTGGATGCAATAGTTCACGATAGCTTTATTCTTGTAACATAGAATTGAACAGTTGATACTGTTTGGTTAGAGGCCACATAAACTGGATACTTATAGAGAGTGATGATGCATTTCTAAGATAAGTTGGTCGTGGACCATTGCCTATGCCCCGTTGCTTCCCTAATCTCTCATTGGGCAATAGCTTATGCACCTTCATTGAAAAAATAAATTATGCACAATGTCATGGGATTATGTTTTACCTTTGGTTTAATGCCACATCCAAGTGTATCATACTTGGAACTGCCGCGCGTTACATATTGTTATCAAACAAGATGACAAATCTTTAATCAATGCCTCTATACGTTATGCTCTGGGTAGCAACACACATGACACTTGGTTAGTATTATACATATTAGTAAGGTACATGTGCATTGCATGTCAAAGCTTAGATAATCGAAGTACGATCAAATAATGACATATCACATTATAACAGGTAAACATGTAGATGTAGATTTAGTTCTTGTAGTTCATTCCACTAAGAAAATAAATTACTTTATGAATGTATTATGAGAATCTTGACAAAAATTAAAAATAAAAGTGGATGGAAATTCTTTTAGAGCAAAAAACTTGGGACAACTAAAATATGAAAGAATCTAATAAATGAGAATTGTGTGTGTTTTGAGAAAAGAATGACAGTTCACTTAGGCACCGTTTGGATTTAGATATTCGGGGCCAGAATTCAAAATTGGAATTGCCTAGCCTGAATGCCCATGTTCGGATGGCCTGGACATTCAACTATGAAATCCAGGCTCATTATCAAGAGGCCAGGCTGAACCCTAGAGCATACCCTCTACAAATTTGGAGCCCCAGCCCTTGACATTCAGTTGAATTGGCTCGCTACTCTTGGTTGTACCGCTCAGGCGAGAAATAAATTGGAGTGTCAATGTCGTCGCTATCCCCTCCTTCTCCGTGCTCCAGTGTCGTCGTTGTTGTCTCCCCAAGGCCACACCACCTTCATTGTGTGCTGAAGCCAGTGCACGGCTATCGCTTTCAGTTGACGCATGAACCGTGTTCTCATGGGCTGCATTTGGCATGACTCACTAATAGTTACATTTTTTGTCTGTTATAAATCTAATTTGTAAATTGGTTTAAATAGGAAAGATATTATCTAAACACATGTTTATGTTTTTGTAAAGAAATATCCATGCATTGGAAAATAGATGTTCCTACATGGAAAAAAATGTCCATGTATATAAGAAAAAGTTTCCATGGTATGATATGTGACATAAAGTAACTTTTATCAGAAAACAAATGTTCTCATGTGTCAAAATAAATGTTCTGATATTTTATAAAAATATTCAGGTATTGGCATATAAGGAAAACAAAAAGAAAAAAAAATAACTAAAAGAGAAAATAATAGTAGTGAAGTTGGAAAAAAAAGGAAAAATAAATAGAAGCCGAGAAAGAAACAACAACAAAAAAGGACCCCCAACCTTATATTTGCAGAAAAGCTAACTGGCAACCATTCGTTGGGAGAGGAATGACAAACGAACCTCTTTGGATGGCAGTTTTAATTCTGAAATGAGATCAAACGGTGGCGGTTTTAAACTAAAAAATGCCTTCTTTGACAGAAACTGCCATGTCGCTATGAAGAAACTATCATTCCTCACAACTAAAACTGCAACGAAATCGTTCACAAATGTCACCCCTTCCTAGCTAACATTCGCCAGCTAAAGGGGTCCTATATTGGTGGCCCATTTGTAGTCTGCTAAGGGGACCTATTTGGCGCTTAAGGCGCCATATAGAGGCCATTTGGTACAAGGTGCACACCCTCCTGGAACAATGGACCGGCCCAAGTAACTGCACAGCAGTGGTTTATTTCCGGTTTTGGAAAACTTCGAGTCACTTCCTGTCGTTTTTTTAATCTTTCTTGCTGGGGTTTTATGTGTTTGTTTAGCCAGTTTTTCTTTGGGTTTTTTTTCATGTTTTCCTTTTTTATTTGCAAATTGTTTTCACGTTCACAAACTTTCTCAAATTCATGAACATTTTTTTCAAATTTCTGAACTTTTTTAAAATTCTCGAATATGTTTTGGAATATCTATTTTTTCTAAATATGTTATTTTTTTTTCAAATTCATGATCATTTTCATTTCGTGAATACTTTCAAATTATGAATTTCTCAAATTCATGATCAATTTTTCAAATTCTCGAACAAGTTTCCAAATCCATGATGTTTTTTAAAATTCATGCACATTTTAAATTTGTAATTTTTTTGAAAACTGCAAACTTTTATAAAATTGATGAACTTTCTCAAACACATGAATTTTTTTCAAATTCGTGATTTTTTTTTCAAATTCTCAAACATTTTTTGGAATACGAGAACTTTTGTTCAACTCCATGATTTTCTTCAAATTTGTGAACATGTTTCAAATCCGCTAAATATTTTCAAACTAGTGAATATTTTTTCCAATTCCTTGAACAATTTTGAACTTCATGCTTTTTTTTCAAATTCTTGAACTTTTTTGAATTCATGAACTTTTTTCCAGTTCTTTTTTTCAACTTCATGAAATTCTTAAAAATCTGGATTTTTCTTCCGAATTCATGACTTTTTCGAAATCCACAAATCCTTTTGAAATCTGTAACTCTAAGACAGAGGGAGCAAAAAATCGAGTGAATGTTTTTTGGCACGAACGACCTACATTTTTTTGAGGAATGTGAACGACCTACATATGGGCGAGAGAAAAGACGAACACAACGAAGGAAGCCTAAAGGAGCTGAAGCCCAGAACTATCCGCAGTGTGCGCCGGGGGAGACTTCCTAGCACAACGGGCGCCGATGAGGAGCTCTCAAAGCATGGTCTGTTCTACCCAGGTAAAAAAGATGAGGTACCTCGGCCCACATGGAGAGATTTTGTGGGCTTGCATTAAATTGCCGGGCTAAACATAATTAAAGCCTAGATACTGTAATGGACCGAGTAACAATAGTAATGTTAAACCTATTTCCGCAAGAAAAAGTATTGACCACAAGTTTTATTTTACATGCTAATAATTCAACCATCAATGCAGGCCGTATCGCCAAGTAATGCAGTGAAGGACCCACCGGTGGCTTGAACTAGGAACGAATGTTCCAAAATACAAGGAATAACTGCTTGATCATCTCTTGTTTGCGTCGCTGCTTATACCATATTACATCTATGATTTTGATCGAGGTGCATGCATTGCCTTGATGTCGTTTTGTCTCATGCTACCTGCAGCTCTATTGAATAGCTATGTTCCGCACTAAGCATTGGTGTCCTCATGCTACTCAAAGTTGTATTGAATTGTTGTGTTCTCCATTGAGCATTGTTGCATGTATGAGCTCTCACACTATGTACAGTGACGAAGGAGCATCGTGTAGTGCACCGAGCAGCGGTGTCCTTTTTTCTGGCGCCTCCTACTCCCTAATGCCTTTAGTTTCACATCTCCTTCTCTTTCCATCCCATCTCTTTATGCTACTATGTCTTTTGTATAGATGGTGCGGTATATATGCATATGCCCATACGCGGGAGTCGGGTTGGTTGGCGGGTATCTACTATTATTTGTTATCTATTTAATGCCCTTACTTGTTAAAGTATAGTACTTGGTGTACCTATGACAAGAGTGACTTTCGAAGCTTCTCAAATGGTTTGATATGTTATCTACATACTACCAGTTGTTGGAATGCATCGATATGTAGAAGAAAATATGGTGTGTCTCCTTTATAATCTATTGCATATAGTAGTTCGTGGTAGCTCTGTTCTTATAGCATAGTATTGAATAAGTGATCTGCATGTTTGGATCCTTTAAGAGACCGATGGTGCTTTTCTAAGATAAGTTTGCTTGTCCATTGCCTACACACATGTTGACATTAAATTAAATCTTAAATGAGTGATGGTCAAGAAGTGTGTAAATTTCATATATACTACATATACCTATGTTTACATAAGTTTTCATACAATGTATATTTTATTGGAAGAAAACCCACAAAATCATGATCTATGTTGATACCTGTCATGAAAGGACTGGTCCTTGAGCGTATGAAGACCGTTCACTCGCCTGGTTACCTGGAAAAATAAAAAGCCAGCAAATGTCGATGAGTAAAAACACCACAAAAAAATGATCGTCTCTTTCTAGTAGAAATTCAGAGTCATTGTCCCTGTTGATTCAGCGCAATTACAGGTCTGCAAGAGTTTCTGTATTCAAATATGTATTGTATGTGATGAAAAAGTTTGAAAACTTCAACCATATATGAATCCAATATTTGATTTTGGTGATCGGACCGAATTTCTGTATTCTGTATTCGGTGATATATTCTACTAAATGTATACTACATAACTTTGGTCTCATTCTTCTATCGTCATTGAGGGGGACACCTTTTTATCTTCTTGGGCTCACAGAGAAAAAGGAGAACCAAGAAAAGCTTATCTTTTTTTTAACAAAAGAAAACCTTATCTAGATAAGTCACTCGATTTTTTTTACATGACTCGCTCTATTTTGTTTCATTGTAAACCTTTCAAATCAGTTTTTTTTTTTGTATTTTTAGAATCTTCAAATCAGATTTTGTTAGAACAACCTTTTCAAATTCAAAGGAAAAAACACATTCGTCTGCAAGCCCAGCCCAGCCCAGCCTGTTGACATATGCCACTAATGAGAGACACTGGCATCCCCTAAAAAAAAAAAGAGAGAGAGACACTGGCACGTGGGACCAGACACCACACCAACGCAAACCCTCACCACTCTCAAACAACCGGCGGCGGTCGTTCCCCATTCCCTCGCCGCCGCCGGCCGCGCCGCCATGCTCCGCCTCCGTAGCTCCATCCTCACCCACCTCCTCTCATCTCCAGCCACCTCTCCGGTATCCCCTCTCCACCGCCTCCTCTCAGCCGCAGCGCCAGCCATCTCCACCCCGACCACCGGGCTCGCCGTAGAGGACTACCTCGTCGACGCCCGCGGCCTCGCCCGGGCCCAGGCACTCAAGGCCTCCGCCAAGCTCTCCCAACTCGGGTCCCCCGCCAAGCCCGACGCCGTCCTCGCCTTCCTCGCCGGCCTCTACCTCTCCACCGGCGATGTGGCGGCCGTCGTCGCCAAGGACCCACTGTTACTCTGCGCCAGCGTGGAGAGAACACTGGCGCCCGTCGTCGCGGGGCTCTCCGGCCTCGGCGTATCACGTTCTGAGATCGCGCGCCTCGTCTCGGTTTCTGCCAGCCTCTTCCGGAATAGATCCATCGTCTCCAAGGTCGCTCTCCTGCAAGAGAGTGGGCTAGGTGTTTGTGATATTGCCAAGCTGTGCCTCGCTAGGCCACGGCTGCTCAGCAGCAACCTGGAGCGCGTCCAGGCGGCGGTGGCGTCCGCCGAAGCACTCGGTGTACCCCGTGGATCTGGGATGTTCAGGCATGCGCTACAAGCTGTTGCATTCTTCAGCGAGGAGAAGATCGCTGCCAGAGTGGACTACTTGAAGAAGACATTCAGGTGGTCGGATGCCGACGGGAGCATTGCTGTGTGTAAGGCTCCGTCTGTGCTTACAAAATCAAAGGAATCACTGCAGCACAAGTCCGAGTTCCTCATCTCCGAGGTGGGGTTAGGACCAGCTTACATTGCTCGTCGGCCAGCAATGATCTCTTACAGCCTAGAGGGCCGGTTGAGACCCCGGTACCATGTTGTAAAGTTTCTCAAGGAAAATGGATTGCTCAAGCGCGACCCGAGCTACTTTTCAGTTTTCAAGGTGTCCGAGGATGTTTTTATGGCCAAGTTCATATGCCCTCACAAGGAAGTTGCGTCACAACTAGCTGAAGACTATGCCGCCTCTTGCAGAGGGAAAGTACCTTCTAATTTCAGATTTACATGAACCAAGAACGGGCTGTGAGAAGTGATAATTGTGTATGGTGCTACAAAGTTTACACTCAGTAATAAGCTGGTAATTTCTGATTCGGTGTTATTTGCCAAACTGGATGTTTGTTATCTGATGCATGTTATTTACTATTTAGTGTTGCTAATCCTGGGTGAAACTGGTAATTTGATTATGTGTCATTGAATGCTAATTACATCATTGAACTTGTCCACCGTCATTCGTTTAATATTGACACACATACTGGAACTAAGAGTGTGAGAGATCAGGGCATTCTACAAATGCTTTCAAATATCAGTAAAGTGTATATCTGCACGCTCCATCTTATGTTCTCAATGACCATTGCAGTTTTTAATGCAATCCTCAATCTATCTTTTCATAGAAAAAGATTCTTATTTTGGCCATGATGATACGAAATCTCAAAATTTTCCTTTGGTCATCCAGTTTTGATCTAATTTGTTGATTGCTTCCTCTAGTTCTTCTAAGCTGAAAGTCTTTGTTCTTCCTGCAATATCTTTGTTTATGAGATATCGACTGTTCAAGAAAGCCAGTCATTGTTTACTAGTAGTAGTTTGTATCAGTTTCTTAGTTTTTTCTCCCGTATTTTTTCGGATGGCCTACTGGCTGATATTTTTTCTAGTGGCATCTGATCTCAAAATTGAATAATGCTGTAATAGCACTTCTGTTATTGCTAGCTGTTCCTGTTCTGAAAATACTTGGCAGTTTCATGGTTATTTCAGAGTTTTGGCTTAGCTTTTGAAAGCCTTATATTACTTAAACTTTTTCAAGCACAGAAAGATAGGTCATGTTGTTTCCTTCAAAATATTTATTATGATGTAAATGTATTATGTATCTGGAGGACTATTAGGACTAAAATTCGAGCCACTGGGTCCATTTTATGCCACACGAGTTAAGCTCTATGTATCCGCACATACGGTGTAAACTTGGACTGTTGGAGTCATCAGGTTGATGTTGCAGTTAACACTTTAGTTATTTTTTCCTCTTTATTTCCTTCAAGGGTCACTGATGGCAGTGCGCTTAGTTACTTCCATGTTTTCTGCCATCAACCTGTTCGTGGCCCTCTTGTTGGTGGAAGTGCTGAATCAAAGGATGTAAATAAATGGCTCGATTAGATGATTAATGGTATGAATCTTCACCAGTCAATACCAGAGAGGTGATCCTCGCAAGTTACTTATTTCGTTGCTGCTGATACTATGTCAGCACTATGGGAAACTGCGTGTGCCTTTTGGGTCTAACCCATCACAAGAGGTGCTTCCTTTGTTTCATGCTTTATTTTGTTGCAGTTATAGTTGGACTTACATTACCGTTATATTGTGTGCATGTTCACCTTTCCATAGTTATTAATTTGGAATTTTCATTAGAAGCAAGATGTCCATAATGCAGTTTCTACTTAATCGACCCTTGTTCTGTCATACTGTGCATAGGATTACCATTTCTGAATGGTTATGATACATGCATTAGACTTGATTTTTTATGATTCTGTTTGGTATTACATTGTCTGGCCATATCGTAGGTTGTGATTGCACATTTCCCCTCCGTCGTACTGTACTGGCTACTGGCCATCATGGTTTTTTATTTAGGCTACTGTTTGGAATGGTTCCTTTCAAGGACTACTATATTACTAAGTTGGCTTTTATATTAAGTTGTATCTCAAATTATAGATTGGTCTTACGATCTAGATTTAGCTGAATGTCTTAACTCGTCTTTTAACAATATCAGGTGGAACCTTGCAAAACTTTTTTTTTTTTTGTTCTTCTGTTGATTAAGATAAAACTAGACCATACATTTGTTAGCACCATTGATAATTTGAGTATTTCTTTAACCTTTGCACATCAAATTCTTGTTTGAGTTATTGGTTATAAGATACAGACTGTCCAGAGATTGCAGTAACTAAGCTCTTTTCAAGTAGTGCTCATATGGGGGGATTTTGGATCCAATTATCGTTTCATGAAAATATACCCTCTGAAAGTCAGATGCAGGTAGTTCCTTTATATTCTTTGTCATGCCATATTTAGCCAAGTGTCCCCTAGATGAGGCAACTACTCGCCTTTTAGTTAAGATCGATGACAACTGGTCTTTCTGAGGCTCTTTGCCTTCAAGGAAAAACAATATTTTATGGTTTTTCCTTGTGACATGTTTACACTGTCTGAAACACCAGCTTGGCTACCACGGTCTCCGTGTGCATATTCATTCAGTGTGCTAAGTAGAGAAGACATGAAGTACTGGTCAAACCAAGAACATTTACCTGGAGATATTGTTTTACTCTAATCCACGCAAACCCTGAAGTTTTCAGTTTACTGAATTTAGGTGGTGCTTTGTTTCTTCCAGGAGGAGAAAATGTGCTGACACTGGATGTAGACATGGTCCTTTCTTCTTCCAGGAGACGGAGCATGGCGCAAACTGGGGCATTTTCTATATGTGATTCTGAAGGAGGATCAGCTCCGCTTCGAGGCATATTGTAGGCATAGGCGTGGTGCCTATGGTTTATCGAGCTATGGTGCTGCAGGCGGAAGTATGGCTTTTTATTGGAAGGCAAATTTTGTGTTTGCCAACTCAATGCATGTTCACATGCTGCTTGGTCTCATCACTATTTATTTTTTTGCGAGAGCTCCTTGATCTCATCTCACTTGGCAATAACTTGCATGCACACTGCCATGGGTTTAATGCAACATTCAGAGTGTATCATGCTTGGAGCGGTCGTGAACCTGGATGTTTTCTTTGTTCAACAAATGAACGCGATCATGAAAAGAAGAGAGATAATCTGTCTATTCAGTGTAAGAAAGAAAAGCTCGACTGCGTCGTAGAAAGTGTTGTTGCTATACTGCCTGTACTTGTTCCTGTACCATGGTATATTGTACTGCATTATCGTAGTACTATTCTTTGGAGATTATTCAGTTCTTTTACCTCTCTTGAAACACATAAATTCTAAAGAGCCTTTTGTTTCCTGTGCTCTTTGTTGGCTGACAAATTGTAATACCATGGCTTATGCTGGATAACTCCACTAGTTCTAGCACCAGTGATCCTTCCTTTTTGGTTCAGAATTGCACAATGGATCTCGTATATATACATTAAAAGGTTACAAGCATGATTTATGGACTATTTGACACTTTGCACAAGTACCCCTATAGAAAAGAAAAATACAGTAAGGTCCCTAGAGTTCCTTGTGCCTCTCGCCTTTGGACACTGCCATGCATAGCACCAACGCACCTTTCATGCTTTACGAACCTCATGCTTGTGGAACCATTCTCTCTCTAGCTTGTCGGCCAGTGCAGATCTCACACTTGTTAGCTTCCAGGACCGCCTCCACCCAACACCGTCGAAGGAGAACATCAACTCCGATATTCCCCAACCACAAGCCCTGACCAGCAACAATCACCCTCTAGTAAGCGGGGTACGGTCTACGTCAAGCCTTACTGGACATGGCGCAACCTCCTCCACCCCAGACAACACCATCGACAACCCTAACCTACCCCTATCTATAGGCCAAACACGAGAGAAGGGTACCCCCTCTACCTGTCGAAGCAATGGGTGATAGAGAAGGGAACCCACATGGTCGCAAATGAGCGGCATCAAAGGGGGAAATAAAAGTTTGTGGTATCATCTATGATCAAGAAGCCTTTTTGTAATCGCCTAGAAAAGGCTACCTTAAATGGGTCCTTTTCTTCTTTGTAAATGTGAATAAAATTATCGTGTGTCACATGATAACGGGACAAAAAGATCAATGGCTTGGTCACTGCCACAATTCGCACCGACCTTGTCTAGATACCCTAACCAAATGAACCCGTTGTAGATTGCCTCGACAAAGTGAGGGACAGTGTATGACAAGCTTTGTTGGACGCGGCGCAATATCTTCCACACTCCCGACGACACCACTAATAACCCCTAACTTACCTCTATATATAGGCCATGCACGAGGGTAGGGTTCCCCCTCCCCCACACAGAAGAGTGGCAGAAAGGAGAGAAGGAAACCCACATGCTCCCCGATGAGCAGGAATCACAATGGTAATGAAAAAGTTTATAGTTTAAATAGTGATCAAGAAAAATCTTGTAATGGCTCCCAAAAATTTACTACCCTAAATGAGTCATTTATTTTGACTGGCTAAATGAGTCATTTTCTTTGTATAAAATGTTCTCCAAATGATTTTTTTACAAAAATATTGGACGGGAGAACACCTTTGTAAACGGGTCAGGTGACAGACACCGACGCGTGGGCCCCACTCCACTTTCGGTTGACCACCAACGAAATTCTTCTCCACGGCTCCTCATTCCCGCACCAAACCCGCCGTCGCGCGTTTCCCTTTACCTCGCCGCCGGCGCCGTCGCGCCGCCATGCTCTGCCTCCGCCTCCGATGCCGCGCCCTCTCCCAGCTCCTCGCGTGCCCCTCCGCCTCTCCCATCTCCCAGCTCCTCGGCTGCCACAGCCGCCTCCTCTCAGCGGCGCCCGTCGTCTCCCCAAACCCTAGCTTCGCCGCCGAGGACTACCTCGTCGCCACCTGCGGCCTCACCCGAGCGCAGGCCCTCAAGGCCTCCCCCAAGCTCTCCCACCTCAAATCCCCCGCCAATCCAGACGCCGTCCTGGCCTTCCTCGCCGGCCTCGGCCTCTCCACCGCCGATGTCGCAGCTCTTGTTGCCAAGGACCCCAAGTTGCTCTGCGCCGGCGTGGAGACAATACTGGCCCCCAACGTCGTCCGGCTCACTGGCCTCGGTCTCTCGCGCACTGACATCGCGCGCCTCGTCTCGGTTGCCGGCAATCACTTCCGCTGTAGATCCATCGTCACCAATCTACAGTACTGCCTGTGCCTGTTCGGGTCCTACGAGAATCTCCTCTCTGCTATCAAGCGCAAATCCTACATTCTATCGTCCGATCTCGAGAGGGTGGTCAAGCCCAATGTCGCGGTCCTGCGAGAGTTTGGGCTCGGTCCTTGTGATATTGCCAAGCTTTGTGTCGCTCAGCCATGTTTGCTCACCTGCAACGTAGAGCGTCTCCGGTCGATGGCGGTGTGCGTCGAAGGTCTGGGTGTACCCCGTGGATCTGGGATGTTTAGGCATGCTCTGAATGCTGTTGCATTCATCAGCGAGGAGAAAATCGCCGCCAAAGTGGAGCACTTGAAGAAAACGTTCAGGTGGTCGGATGCTGAGGTGGGCATTGCTATTTCTAAGGCTCCACAGATACTGCCGAGGTCCAAGGAATCGCTGCAGAGAAGGTCAGAGTTCCTGATCTCTGATTTGGGGTTGGAACCGGCATACATTGCTCATCGCCCGGTAATGCTCTCGTTCAGCCTGGAGGGCCGGCTAAGGCCCCGGAGCTACGTTGTGAAGTTTCTTAAGGCAAATGGATTGCTAGATCCCGACCGGGACTTGTACTCCGCAGTCGCACTGAATGAGAAGGTTTTCATGAAGAAGTTCATATGCCCTCACAAGGAAGCTGCATTGCACCTTGCTCAAGACTATGCAGCAGCTTGCAGAGGGGAAGTGCCGGCTAGATTCAGATTTACATGAAGCAAGGACGGGCTATGAAAATTGGTAACTGTGTATGACATGACAGAGTTTTCACCATTCCTAGTAAGCTGGTAATTCACATTAGTGTTTTTTTTCCTAAATAGAGATTGGTTTTCTGCTGGTTTGGTTGTTGCTAATGCCTAATGAAATTTATAGTTTAATTCATGAACCCCGTGGTGTTGATGTAATGTTGTCGTTATGTAGACATGAAAGCATCACCTACAATCTCTGAAAATGAGAGTCCATGAATATATTTGTGTTTCCGACTTCCATTAGGATAATGGAAATTGAATATGTGGGTAGACCAATTTTCTCTTGAAACCAGATCCCAGAGAACCAGAAAGGAAGATAACGGTACTGCATCGTTTTCCAGTAAATATATCATATTAGTTGCTTTCATCCAAAATTTTGTTTTTATTTTCATTTCTGTCTTTTTGTTTTTATCATCTACAGTTCATTTTTTTATATTTAGTTTATGCTTGGAAAATATGTTTCTATTGGGTGTTTTATGCCTTTTGATTTTTTACCCATTATCCTTCTAAGATTGAATATCTTTGGTCCTAGATCCTGTACCTGATTTTACTTCAGTTGAGAAAATTTTCAAACTTGATAAGGTAATCTATTTGTGACTAAAGCATGATCAACAATGAATTTGTCTCATTATTTACATTTGCCATAGTTCATCTAGAGGGCCGGTTCAGGCCCTGATACTATGCTGTAAAGTTTCTTGAGGAAATGGATAGCTCAAGCATGACCTGAGCTACAATACCGTTTTCATGGTGGCCGAGAAGGTTTTCATCAATAATTTTCATATGCTGCCGCTTGCAGAGGGAAGTGCCATGTAATTTCAGATTTTTCCTTGGAATACTTTTTCCTAGAAATCTGATCTCAAAACTGAAAATTGGGCCAGTAGCATTACTTTTGGCGCTAGCTATTTTGGTTATGAAAAATACTTGGCTGTTCCACGGATACTCAGAATTTTGGCTACGTCCCCTTTTGAAAGCCTTATACTCTTTTTTTTTTTTTTTGATAAAAGAGAGCAGCCTCTCCGATTTCCATTAAGAGAAATCACCAAGTCTTACAAAAGTTGCAAACACAGAGGGACCTCTCATCACCCCTTCTACACCTGCACCTGAGGACACCTGAAAACAGAGTAGTAGATGAGAGCAGCCTCTCCTAAAATAAGTGTCGCTAATTTAGTACAAAGTTGTACTAAACCAGCGACACTTATTTTGGGACGGAGGGAGTATTACTTAAGCTTTTTCAAGCACATAAAGATAGGTCATGCTGTTTCCTTCGCAATGTTAAATGTACTTTAAATGCATTATATATCTTGAGGGCTACCAGGACTGAAATTGTAGTCATTGGGTGCATTTTATGCCAATATCCACACATACAGGTTAAACTTGGACTCTTGGAGTTAACAAGTTGCCGTTGCGGTTGACACACTTTTTCCCTTGTTTCTTTGATTTGTGTCATTCATGTTTGCACCCAAACCCATGTTATGGTTGAGTAGATAATTAGAGGCTACATGTGATGGTCGCTCTTCATCAGGTAGCACAAGGAAAAAGACCTGGGAAGCACAGGAGGTGATAATGGTTCTTGTAGCATTACTACTGGGTTCAATTCCATCACGCCCATGGTACATCATATCAGTCAAATCCCAGAGGGCTTGATCCTTGCCTCCTTTGTACAGACAGTCTATACATAGCTCGCCTTAAAGGGCTCATCAGTGACATCAACAAAGAGGAAGATGTCCGGCATACTTCTTTGATTATACTCGGTTGTGGTGCTTTCCTGATTCCAATCATTCTTTCAGGTAGCAGTAGCCTTTTGATTTAAAAGCTTGGCTACCACAGTCCTTGGGTATATTCTTTCTGTGTGCTAAGTGCTAACTAGAGAAGACATAGCATGCGTGCACATAGGCTGTACTTGTTGAACAGGGGAAGTTTAACTCGAAATGTTGGTTTAGTCTAATCCACCCAAACTCAGTCTTCAATTTACTGAATTTAGATGTTGCCTGCCTTCCTTCTACCAGGAGAAGATGTGCTGAAACTGGGTGCGGACGCATTGCAGTCAGATTCCACTGTTCAAAGTTTTCGATTTGCTTACATAATTTCTTTTGCTTTGGCCAGAATAATCTGGGGGGAAGGAGCGGTGGGAGATTATGGTTTATCGAGCTACAATAGTGCATCGTTGTGATATACTGAGCTTCTAGGTGTGCATACAAACGGGAATGGTGGCTGCGGCTTGTCATGATCTCCAGTGTTTGCTTATATGTGCGGTGCCATGGGATTATTGGTGGGAATCCACTGACATCATTCAGGTGTTAACCATAACTCTCGTACATTGAAGACAGATCAGTCGCTGACTCAGAAGACAGCAGCACTGCATTGCATCCTCTTTTATTCTTTATTTTGATTGTTGTGGTTGCTCAACAAGTTATCTCTCAGATTATCACTTTCAGTTCAAACTGGAGTAGATTAATTAATTTAGAGTGTGTGGTCTGTGATGGGCTCAACTCTTACTGTTGGTGCTGTAAAACAATCTTGTTCCATTGGATGGAGCCTCTTTTTCATCTGAAAGCATGTTCCTGACACCCCACATTTCTGAAGATACCTACACCTACAGTTTCAGCAGTGAAATAGTACCACATGCTGATCTGATCTTTTTCCAATTGCAATAAGGTTGGTTATTACTTATCAGCTGAGTACAAGTAGTGGATATTGACTGTTTATTTCCTTGTGCAAGGTTCACAGCAAAAAACTGGTGTTGAATTCGCCGCCGGCTCTGAGACCTCGACCGGACCGATGGATGGGCGGACGGAAGGCGCTTTGAAATCGTTGCTCTGGTGCCGTATATTATATGCAGTCCTACGTTTTTTCCCTTTTATTTAGGTGAGCATCATCAGGTTTAATAAGTGGCTAATTATGCACTCTCACCATGCCTCAAGCTCACTTGGCAAAAAAATGAAAAGAACCGTTGTTTGTAGGCAATGTGATTTCAATTTGGTTGGTCACATCTCATGATAACTGGTACACCAGAGGTGCGTCTTTTCCGGCCCTCTTGTACTAGGGAAAGGTCCTCTCAATGCTCTAACGCCCACACGCGGATATGGATTCTCGATTCTACGGGAATTTTTATGAAAGCGTTTCATTTGCTTCTCTTCAATGGAAGTTTTATTTTTCCCAGAATGTATCTCGAGAATTCATCGACTGAATTGATGCTCAACATCGGCTCATCTTCTTGCAATCACAAATAAAAAGAAAGAAAGGTACAATTCATCAAAATATTGTCAGTCACTCAATTTTTTTTTGTAGAAAAGACGGGGCATCTATCTAAAGAAAAGAGTCTAAGCCCAGGGCAGGGGCAGCCCAGCCCCTTTCACGCAGACGAAAAGCCCAGCCCACCAGTATCTGTCTGTCAATGTGAGAGAGACTGACCCACGGCTTCCCCTTCCTTCACCCAGCTCCCTCCCTCGCCGCCGGCGCCGCCATGCTCCGGCGCCGAGGCTGCGTCCTCATCCAGCTGCTCTCCACTCCCTCCGCCACCACCACCACCACCCCTCTCCACCGCCTCATATCCGCCGCCGCGGAGGACTGCCTCGCCCGACCACAGGTACACGCTCGGAGCTGCATCCTCTCCTCTCCCCGCCGCCTCCTCTCGGCGACAGCCCCCGGCATCTCCCCAACCACCGGGTTCGCCGTGGAGGAATACCTCGTCGACACCTGCGGCCTCACCCGAGCCCAGGCACTCAAGGCCTCCACCAAGCTCGCCCACCTCAGGTCCCCCGCCAACCCCGACGCCGTCCTCACCTTCCTCGCCGGCCTCGGCCTCTCCGGCGCCGACGTCGCGGCCCTCATCGCCAGGGACCCCAAGTTCCTCTGCACCAAAGTCGACAAGACCCTGCCCCCCATCGTCGCGGGGCTCTCCGGCCTCGGCTTGTCAAATTCTGAGATGGCGCGCCTCCTCTCGCATGCCCCCGTCGATTTCCGCTGTAGATCCATCGTCCCCAAGCTGCAGTACTACCTGCACCTCTTCGGCTCCTCCGAGAAGCTGCTCCGGGCTATCAACTTCAACACCGCCCTCCTCGCATACAGGAGCAAGGTGGAGCTCAATGTCGCGTTCCTGCGTGAGTGCGGGTTAGGTGATTGCGATATTGCCAAGTTGTGCGCCTCGAAACCAAGGATGGTCACCACCAACCTGGAGTGTGTTAAGAAAATGGTGGCATTGACGGAAGGTCTAGGTGTGCCCCGGGGATCTGGAATGTTCAGGCATGCTCTGAGTGCTGTCACATTCCTCGACGAGAAGAAGATCGCAGCCAAGGTGGATCACCTGAAGAAGACGTTAAGTTGGTCGGATGCTGAGGTGAGCATTGCTCTGCCTAAGGCCCCTTCTGTGCTGAGGAAGTCTAATGAATCGCTGCAGCGCACGTCTGAGTTCCTCATCTCTGTGGTGGGGTTGGAGCCGGCCTACCTCGCTCAACGTCCGGCAATGCTCTGTTACGGCCTAGAGGGCCGGCTGAGACCTCGGTACTACGTTGTAAAGTTTCTCAAGGAAAATGGATTGCTCAAGCGCGACCCAAGCTACTATACTGTTTTCAAGGAGATCGAGAAGTATTTCGTGGAGAAGTTCATATGCCCTCACAAGGAAGCTGCACCACACCTTGCTGAAGATTACGCTGCCGCTTGTGGAGGGGAAGTGCCCGCTAGATTCAGATTTACATGAACCAAGAATTCTGAGTAATATATGTAGAATCACGATGTAGTTCTGAAGCCAGCTATGTTTTGGTCATTATTTTGTAATGGAGAAGAACATACATGTTTTCTGAAGATTTATGTGGCTTTCTAAAATCTATCCTTCGATTATGCATTGATTTCTCCTTTGTGCCATTCTAATCAGAATATTACTTTATATGTTGAGCTTATGCTTCATGAACGTCACAGGAGGTTCAGTGCTTCATAAATAGTTGGTATTTACCATTTTATGAATTCCATTTCATATTGCATTTTTTTTAATTTCTAGATTGTTGGTTGCAGCATTGGAGATGCGTAAGCCACAATCTGTAGGTTTGGCTAACTTCAAATACTTGAGACACCCAGGCCAGGGCAGACCTGGGAGAGGCATTGTTGATGGAGAGGGGGCAGCTGGAACACATGGCGACCCAACGACTTGGAACATTGACTCCTAAGCTTTCATAGGAGGTATATATGTGATTTTGTCAAGCCGTTCTTCCAAATCTGAAAGAGGTCTTCTGTCTATGAAGCAGATGACTTGTGATGATTATCAGGTGTCATTCAATTACTTTTAGACGATACCCATCATCTTTTTGTGCAGTTCATGTTGGCAACCTTGATATTGTGCCTGCAGGTTGAGGATATTGTCCATGCGGTGATATAGGCTTGCTAAGGAAATCCATGTTAGATACTTCATATTCTGGAGACCTTTACTTTCTCCTTTTTCATCGCTAGCCTTAAAGATATGTTCCTCTCACAAAAAGCCGGTACCCGCATTTACCAAAACAAATTGTGAACTGCATTGGCTTCAGTCGCACGCATCACTGAATTCATTGGTGCCTTCACTTCCTTCCGTGAATTTTGCGGTTTGTTGAGTTGGTGATCAGTTCACTTGGTCTAATCATGTTACTACATAAACTAAATATCCATAGAAAACATGCCCAGTATCTGACAGAACTTCCTCCAATGTTATGAAGGTGGTAAACCTTGATAGCTGGGTTGGTAAAGAAACTGAGGTGGCATGTTGATCTTTTTCCATCATGCTCTAATTCGTTTGTATGACCTGTCAGCTATCCTATGTAAAATATGCATGTTCTTTCACCATAGCTAAACCTGCATGGAACTAAATTGGCTACAGTATGTCCCACTCCATGATGCAGCTTGTGGTCTTGATGTGAATGAACTACAGTATGTCCCACTACAGTAGCATGTTCATTGCAGTTAGTTTGTACTGGATCTATCAGGGATGTTATGTAACTCAAGAAGATGTTGCTTATTGTTTGCAAGTTGTTAAATTATTTTGTGGCGCCAGCTTTTGTTTGCACCTTGTGCTCATCATCTCTATGGTTGTTGTGTCAGGTTAGAGCATGGAGTGCACAGCCTTGCTCATGTGTGCGACGGCCTGGTAAGCCAGTTCCGCGGTTGTCAGATCCCCTGCTGAATGCAGGACACAGGATTTGTCGGTCAGGTAAATTCATTTCTCTAGCACATGGCTAACAGAGAGACAAACATATCAATTTTTTGGACACGAATATAATGCTATATATGTTGTTAGAACTTAGCCCCTGTATGGAATGCACGAGGTAGGAAGGAACCTATCCAGAACAATATAATATTCGTTTGTTCTGCAATTAGGGCTCAAATCTGCAACACAGTGATCATCATATTGGTCTTAGACTTTTTCTTTTAGTAAGTTTTAAAGCAACCAGAACATTTGCAGCTGTTTGAAGGAAACAAATGGCATCAAGCAATTTAGAATGATTCTACCCTGGCAGGCATCTAAACATTGGGCCTAGATACTGGATTGTTCTATGTGTAGCTATTCTGAGTTGATAATAATATCCTCTTATTGGACAAAGCCGCTGCTACTAGGCTAATAATATCCTCTTCATAAACAAACTTGCTGAAGCCTGAGAGATGTCCTTTAGTTAACTCCTAGTACTCCATCGAAATCATTCTGCTCTTAAATTAGTCACGGAAGATATTAATCTGCAGTTTGGGGCATAAAATTGTTTATTTTCCTAGGAAGCTGCTCACAATAGATCTGTTCATTCACTGAATAAATAGCTCTGTAAGGGCCAGCCTTGTATCGGTCTCTGGATTATCTGCAAGTGCCTACCTCCAACGTGCCAGCCACCGCTGGTTTTGTTGAACAAGATGGCATTCCATTCTTGGTTCATTATGCGGATCAAAATCCAGCCGGTGAAATTAGAAACAGAGTACCATGGTGTATTATTATTTTTTGGAGACGAATTGTTTCTTGTTTTCCGTTGTTTTTTCCTTATCCATCTTGGTTGATGCGATTTTTATCACTATCTTTGTTACCTGACACTACATTGGAAAACAATGCTATGGAGTGGGACCACTTGGGTAGCACGGTTGAACCAGGCAGGCCAGGCCAGGCAACTGACGATGACTCTCCTTTCCCCTTGCTGTTGCCCTGGCTGTGATGTCACTTGGGTGCCATGCTCTGCCTTTGGATGTGCATCTTCACTCGTCTCCTCTATTCGCCTACCCCAGCTCCTCCCTCCACCGCCATCTCTGTTGATCAGCCATTATACCTAGTTGAGGTCATGGGCGCCTTTAGGTGTTAATACATAGGATTTTTGGAGGATTTGTGTTGTCCTTAGGAATTTTTCCTACATAGTTTGTTTGATTTGTGGGACTAGAATCCTTAGTAAAAAATCCAAAGGTTTGCTTTGCACTCTATTTTGGAGGAAATTTTCCGTCCACTCAAACCGCTTTTTACAATCCTTTGTTTTTCCTGTGACATCGAACACTCTCCGGTCCAAATTCCTGTGATTTGCTAATCCTATAGGATTCAAGCGGGCATCCTGCTTCAATCTGTATTTTTCCTATTAATATGTTCTGGAATTCCTGCGAATCAAAGAGGCCCTAGCGTTTTTATACGTTGTGTTTGAGAGTTGCAAATGCCCCAGCTTTGTTCATTTATCCAGAATCTCTGCCCAACATGTTCTGAATCAAGTTGATCTCAGGGAGCTCTACAATCTGCCATTGTCTCAATAGGCTTATACACATTTTTTGACCCTTCAACAGGACATTCAATCGATGGCTCTTCATGTTGAGCATGATGCCTGGGAATATGCATGGGGCCTGGCTTTCTCCACCTCTAGAGTTTATAAGCTCGTTGGAAGTCATACTACACCTGTTTATTTCAAGTGTCTGTGGAAGTCTTGTGATAACAGAAAGCATCAAGTCTTCTTTTGGCTACTACTCATGGATAGACTAAACACGAGAGAGCCGCTTCAGAGGAAGAACTTCTATTTGCCCTCTTATGAATGTGTTATGTGTGGACAACATGTGCCTGAAACCAGAGATCATCTCTTCTTTGCATCATTGCATGCCCGTTTCTGCAGTAGCGTTGGATGGTAATGTCCGGGAAAACTTGCCGAGCCTCAAGCACAACTTGCCGGTTCCTTTTTTCATGGAACTTATCTTTTGGTAGCCTGGAGTATGTGGATATGCAGCAAAAAATTTATCTTCAAAGGCCGAACCCCCAGCTTATACATGCGCAATAAAATCTTTAAAGATGAATTGGGACATGTTATATATACACCGGGCTAATAAGGCTTCCGATGTTGGCATTAGGGGCTGAGTTCAGAGATTCGTGTAATTACTTGTACATTGAGCTGTAACACCACGTAACATATTTTAGGTTTAATTTAGTTTGCAGCAAGTAAATCACCCACTGCTTCCTGTCAAAATAATTTTGGAATGTGACGACTGATGTGAGTTGGTAATTCGAAAAAGATTAGTGCAAATAGCTGGGTGAAATTTATTTCTGATTCCTATGTGCATGCTCTAGTGCAATGGTTGTTAGGGCTGGTAGAAGTGTGCGTTATATAGCCTATGTTGTGGTTGCGGGGTGGATCTGACAGTCGCCTGGACTGCTCAGGGTGTTCTTGTAAAACCTTCTCCTATCTTAATACAGAAGACACACAAAAAAAAAAAAGAATGTCATGCGAGATGCTACTTTTTTTTCTATGTGGTGAAGTTTCTACTATTTTTCCTATGTGGTACAGGAGAGGAGCATCCCTGCTGTGTTGAAAGCGAGAAATTTACCTTGCCTGCCTGGTAAGTTGGTGGTGCAATAAATGCTAATTACCTCCAACCAGACAGTATTCAAGAAATGGCTTGGACGACCTGACGTTCTCACATGCGGTCTCTGCGCTTCCCACCATGGCCGCATTGATGGTGCTCACCAGAAACCTTAGCCCCCCTCCCATCCCCACTCACTCTTCTCCTTTAGCAGCCAGAATCTGCTAGTAGCGGCAGGTCATTGATATTCCAGGACTCCTCTCCTAGGTGTAGTAACTTGTGAAGAATCTTGGAAAGTAAGTGGCAGGCTGGAAGATCTGTTCTTGTTTTAGTAAGTTGGTGACAAAAACAAGCCAAGCCAGTGGCAGAGAGTGGTCAGATTGCAAATGTAGAGGAGTTCGTGACCTGAGCTCTGGATCCATTGCTGACTGCTGGTATGTGCGAGCTAGTGTTTGCTGACTCACATCCAAAGTCATTTTGATCTGTGCTCCCTCTTCCTGTTCAAATATGTACTGAGATCTAAGCTAGCATTCTGGGGCATCGTTCGTGCTTGTTCCACTACAAACTCTGTTGGACTTTTGTATTCAGATTCACTGGTTTTAACCGACTATACTTATCTAGTCTTGGATTTGTTTCGCACTGATTCCAACCAACTACTTCAGCTGACTCTGTTGCTTCGTGCAGGGTTTGATGGCATCGCTGTACCGCAAACCTGCATAGCAGTTTCCAGTTCGTGCTAGATCTGTAGATCAAGCACCTGCGTACACGGATAAGCTCAAGTAGGTATTCACTTCTTTTTCTCCATGCTTGGCGATCCGGTGAGTTGCTATTGATTACATTTTCTTTCTCTGATTAATCCTGATTGCACGTCTACTCTATGTAGATAAAACGGGGAATGGAACAGAATGTGCTGGAGAGGATACTTGAGGGCAGCTTGAAGCCAACACATCTTCCGCTAGAAACTTTACGGAAAATCACAGATGAATTTTCTGTGGATAGAATAATCGGCGAAGGTGGATTTGGAACAGTCTATAAGGTAGCTAGATTCTATTTTTAGTGAAAATTTTGTGCTTCCTTAACACCCAGATATATCAACTTGAGCAGCAGAACTGATGCACATGTGTGTTGCGTGTACCCCAATTCCTTCTATAGCCGGTGCTAGTTGTCTAACAGTGTACTAGTATACATTCCTAAATTTGATGTAAATAAATGCTCATGACAAGTACTCCTATTAAACAGGGCGTAGTTGGAAACAGGAATGTTGCTGTGAAGAGGATCAGGAGCAGCATGACAATTGATCAGAAGCTCTTTTGTCGTGAGGTTGATAGCCTGATGGAGGTTAACCATCCAAATGTAGTCCGGTTTCTTGGCCTGTGTTCTCATACAGTGGAGACTCCAATGAAAAATCCAGAATCCAAAGGATATATTTACGCCGAGATAAGAGAAAGATTGCTATGTTTCGAGTATATCGGTAATGGAAACCTCGACACAAAAATTACTGGTACACTAGTGTTCCATCAGGATCTCCATTTTTCTTTATTATCTGTTTTTGTTTTTTACTTTTAAAGTCGTGGTAACCCAGATAGCATAAACGTATTGGAGATTCCATGCATTCATTGCTTCTTTTTCTTCTGCAGATGAATTAAGAGGACTTGAATGGGATAAGCGTTATCAGATAATTAAAGGAATATGCTCTGGATTGAATTATCTCCACATGGAAAAATGTATCCTTCATATGGATCTAAAACCAGCCAATATACTACTAGATGATCAGATGGTGCCAAAGATTACAGATTTTGGTCTATCAAGACCTTCGGAATACTCACAGACCATGACCACAAACCATTTTGCATCACTGTATGCTACAAATTCACACGCCAGTCTACACATGTACGCACCCTCTTGTTTATGCCGTAATGCTTTAAATTATTTCGTGTAGAGGGTATTGTGCTCCAGAAAACCTGTTTGGTGGTAGGATGTCCGTCAAGTCGGACATGTATAGTTTGGGCGTCATAATCATCGAACTGGTGACAGGACGTAAGGATATCCCTGATAAGAAAGATGTAAGAATGCTTTATATATCACTATGCAAAATTTCCTTCTTTTATTATGTTAGTATTTTACCTTTGCATCTTGTGGCTCCTACTTTATTTAAATATTCCATAGATTGAATGCCATATGCAGTTAAAATATCATACAGCAACAAAAGCGATTTCAACTCTCTCCTTTAGCCACATCATTGGACCATTTTTTTCCTCTCAATGTGTGATCTTCCTTTCTCATTCGTCTTCCTTGTGCGCTCAATATACATCCTTGAGGTTTCATGGAATCTCTAGTGCTCAACAGCATCACTCATGTCTTCCTCTCTTTCATGCATGCCCTACAGCTCTTGACTATCTTTGAATCAATAAATACATTCTAAATGTAGGTGAAGAGCCAATGAATTTGGGCTTTGAATGGACAAGTTTATAGCACATGTGTGCTCAATCCACAATAACAATACATTATTTATTTATTTTTCAGAAAAAAAAAACTAATTAGTGGTATTGCTTGGAGGTCATGTTGCATAACTACTAGCACTCCCGGGTTGCCTAGTTTCTTTGCCTATACTTAAAACAAAAATACAAATGTAATGTCTTTTGAACCTAGCACCCAAATTACGTATCATTTTCAATGTTGTATTCTCATGATCAGATCTTCAAAACTAGACCCTGTTTTGAAATATTTCAGTGAGGTTTAATCTTCTTATGGGTTTGATGTTTGAAATATTTCAGTGACCTGTTTTGATGTTTGATGTTTGATCTTTAACGAATGTTCATTTACCTATGTCATTGTTTTATTATCTCTGTCTAAAAAGATACCTCAAAGACGTTCTATCACGGCAGTAGGCGTGTGCTACGTCAAGTGTTGCCTTGAAGGACTGTTTATTTAATTTGTGTAAGGTATAAAACAATTTATAATCATGTTTTGATTAGTAAAATCCATGAAAAATCACATGGAACAAACTCTAATTACTCCAAGGCCTAATAGATAGTAATACTCTGAATTCTGATGCTTTATTGATCGTGGGAGAAGCCCCATATATAACAGGAATAGCTTGGCTGACAAGCCGACTCAAAGGGATACAATCTGGACTCTGAAACAAGTTCTAATCTGGACTCTGCACCTAATTCGAATCTGAACCTAATAACTAATCTGGACTCTGAACCTTAATAATTAACTTGTAGCAGTACAGCAATCCTAGCCACTTTGGGCTGGACTAGGGGGTGGTGCGACCAGGACTGGGGCCCTCCGACCATATGTGGTTCCCCACATAACAGCACAAGATAGTGAAAAGCAGAAACATGATAAATTAGATGGAATAAAAAGGCGAACTGTAGCCAGAGTGGGGTGACCACATGAGTGGTGCATGGAACCGCCGTCATGCTCAATCCGCAACAGGTCTGTAAATCAATACAGAAGTGAGTGGGCTCTGTTGAGTTAGCTATAGCTTGTGTTGTTTCAACGATTTCTGCAGTAAGATGATATCTTGAGCAGTTATGATGTATCTAGGACCTTTGATGTGAAGTGATGCGCCTCTAACTCCATAGGGATTACTTCTCAAATCTCAATACAATTCCTTCAAAACCTAGTTTCGTAAATAAAAAAAACATGGTTTAGTAACGAACCGTTCCGTAACACAACTCAATTCCTATAGGATAGAACATATAGAGGGATTATGCAGTGTATATGAATAAAACATATTCATTAATGATGGTATGAAACCAAGATATAAACAGTTATGTGCGAAGTTACAAAAGATCCTCTTTAAGATCAACCAGTTCCATTGATTTAAGTATGACTGTAGGTGTGATAGCATCTACTCCCTCCGTCCCACTAAAAGATTGTTTTTCAAGCTATGTTAGCTTGAAAAACGATCTTATATTATGGGACGGAGGGAGCAGTATACAAGGCCAGGCAAACAAGAAAAAGAAGTCTAAAGAACGGGAGTTGTTGAAACTAGCATATTGGAAGATTAATCGGCCACTGCAGTAGTTGCTCCCTCTATTTTTCCTAGCTAGTTTATCAAGTGCAGATGTCGACTTCCTAAAGTTCTATGTTGTAATGTTGTTTGCATATTTTAGATGTTCTATCTTGTAATTGTGGTATGCATATACATGTTGTGTAGATGGAATATTTATGCTTCACACTAAATCATCTTTGTGAACTGCAGATACTTAGAAGATGGAGGCACAGATGGAATAAATCAGTAAAGGAAGCACTGCCGAAATACCACCAACAATTAACTAAATGCATTGAAATAGGATTGCTCTGCCAGAAAATTGACCCATATGCATGGTCTTCAATATCAGAAATAATGAGAGAATTTCTTGAAACGGAAATTACAGATATTAATCATAAGATTGCCAATGAATCGACAATTGGCCAGGTATAGTATCATCTCATATTACGTAGAGTTATGTGTATATGAATTCAGATAATGCACCTTGATTTTATTTTTTCACACGCATGTAGATAAACACAACTGCTTATTGGGAGGATGACATGCTTGGGTTGAGCCACTCGAACTATGGTTTGGGTATAACGAGCAAAAGAAGATATTATCATGCTTAGTTGAGCTAAGCAACGATACAAATGACTTTATTGCCTACAAGATTCAAACGACGAGCCTATTGCCATACTCCATAGAACCAAGCAATGACATTGTGAAACCACGATCCAAATGTAGTGTAGACATTTCATTGCCTCTAGCTAATACACATGATCACGAGGTAGCACACAAATATAGTAACAAGCAATACACTGAGTTTGTTCTGCGTAGCATTAAAGTGAATGAAGAACTTACAGCCCATGATATTTTCGAAGACATGTTTGATAAACATACATCACGTCATCATGTTGACGAGATTCATTTGGCGGTTGTTTCTGAAAAAACCTGCAGCAAAGAGGTACCCCTTCTGTCCTTTTTCTTCATGATAATATTTTACATGTGCCTCACTTTCTTAGGCGTGATTTACCTCCCGTGGGGATTCCACTATCTTCTAGTTTTTCCACCTCAAAAGATTATTGCAAGGCTTCGGGCATGTCCGCTATACCTAGTCTTACTATGAGCCTTAGTACTCCAGTGCTTGACAGTTGTTGCCGGGTGAACTACAGTAGCTACATCAAGGCTCGTACATACTCTTTTTTATGGTTTTCCCTCAAGATCCTAAGTATTGTTCTTTGCCACAAATTTTTTTACTGTTTCCCTAGTATGCCAAGGAGTCTTTAACTCTTTATAGGGACCTTAGTGTAGAATATGTTGTGGCAGCAGTTTTCATTGCTTCGGCAAAAATTTCTTGGGGACAGAAAACTGTTGTCACGGTAGTGATTTTGCTGCGGCAGAGAAAATAGCTAATTTGGTAGAGAAACCGTGCCATTGTGGAGAATTATTTTGCCATGACAACGATTATTCTACCCTGACACAATTTTGTTGCCACAACATCACTAGAACCAAACTGAAGCATATTCCATACCAAGGAAATAATCTTTCGTCCTCCGAGTGCATAATCATAGCGCATACATATGCCTATTAACGAAATGTTTCTTTGCATTGTCCTACAAAACGTATAGGGCTTCCTACCTCATTAGAGCAACTCTCGCAGATTCCATATAACGGGAGACCCTAAAACCATTTTAGTGGCAGCCCCTAAAGGTTTTTAGGGGTTTCAGGGGTGCACTTCCCCAGCATCTTCCCTAAAGGTGAAGAAGCCGAATCTTGACGTAGTAGGCAGAAACGATGGCGAATCTGAGACGTTGACTTCACCCTAAGGCCTTCCAAAATAGAGTCGGCCCTAGCCACGAGTTCCTTCCACGGTGGATCTCCTTTGTGTCCATTTTCATCCTAGCCTCGTCATCCTCGCCGCCACAATTGCTATATGCATCCCGCGGTCGCTGTCCGCGCCTTGAAGTTCCCCTTGCCCCCTATTCTCTCCAATGGTTCCGTCTCCTCGAAATATCTCTGGAGAGGGGGGGGGGGGGGGGGGGGGGGAGGGAGGTGTGCAACAACACACATTGAACAACTGATACATGCACAACACATGGCTCACACATTAGGAAATCCGTTCTCTCCGACCAACAACTATATACTAATTTTGTGTTTGTAGGTGATCGACATACCAAACGTGGAGGCCAAGAAAGAACACAAAAGCTCAGGTAAGAGTACACATCTGTCTGCTAACAAGCTTTGCATTGCATGTCGAGAACATTATTTGATGCATTCATGGGCGGAGCTAGCATCCGGTTATGACTAGGGATAAGCTACCTTCAATGATGCATTCTAGTGATTTTGTATACTTTGTAAGAGGGAATTGCAAAAGCTATTGTTACTAGGCCTAGGGCTATAGCCCCAGATGGCTCAGGCAGGCATGTCCGTGCCATTGGACACATTGATCATTAATGTCACCTGAAATTAGTTACATACTCACATATATAGTCTGCGGGCTTTGCCATGCAATTAAAATAGAAAAAAGTAAGTAGTTGTCTCATAGAAAGAGCACAAATGCGCCTTGAGTGCCCATGTACTCAAGTCATTGAAAAATATAAGGTGTACTGATTTTTAAGTCAAACTGTTTTCATATTTGACCAAGTTTATAGAAAAATATCAATATTTATAATACAAAATAGTTATTATTAGATCTATCATGAAATACATTTTTATGTTCATTTGGTATTGTAGAAGTTGATAATTTTTTCAGCCACATATAGGAAAGTTTGACTTCTAGAAAAATCAATACATCTTACATTTTAGAATGGGTAGAGTATATCACATTACCACTAGATGTGCGTTGTTCTCCCTTTCCAAATTTAGGTTAGTTGACTTGATCAAAGCATGTGTTCAATTCACAAGAATATATGATTCAGATACTTCCTTGTCTAGAAATATAATTAAGGCGTACTTTTTGCTTGGTTAAGATAAGGCCTTGAGTGACACTTACTCTATTAATATGAAATATGCGTGAAACAAAAATAGATTGTTATTTTGAAATCTTTCGTTTTTGCCTTAGCTGGCCAGTAACTCCGCCTATGTTGTCTCAACATAGCCGGTCCCAAGCCCGGATAAAGGAGGAGGGTTGTGATAGGCTTGGCGAGCCAACGTCAAAACTCAGCCACTCTTATGGAGATGAAACCCAAAAGATTTTCGTTGGGGCGTAACCCTCTCAGCGACGCGCCACATCGGAACCCGGGTGTGGTGGAAAATGGGCAAGGGCCGGGCCGTCACCCCCCAGGTGGCGCGCCGTATCTTGATCTGGATACGGTGGCAAGTGAGCGAGGATCGGGTCGTCGCATCCTTAGTGGCGCGCTACATCGGCGCCCGGGTGTAGTGGAAATTGAGCAAGGGTCTTCGCATTTGACTCGACGAGTGCGAAGGGTAAGGAAGCTAGCCGAGCCTAGGAGGATTCGCTTAGGTAGTTGGAACGTAGGGTCTCTGACAGGTAAGCTTCGGGAGGTAGTTGATACCGCGGTGAGGAGAGGCGTTGATATCCTTTGCGTCCAAGAGACCAAATGGAGGGGACAAAAGGCGAAGGAGGTGGAGGGTACCGGCTTCAAGCTGTGGTACACGGGGACGGTTGCAAACAGAAATGGAGTAGGCATCTTGATCAGCAAGAGCCTCAAGGATGGAGTGGTAGACGTCAAGAGACGTGGGGACCGGATTATCCTGGTCAAGCTGGTAGTTTGGGACTTAGTTCTCAACGTTATCAGCGCGTATGCCCCGCAAGTAGGCCACAATGAGAACACCAAGAGGGAGTTCTGGGAAGGCCTAGAGGACATGGTTAGGAGTGTACCGATTGGCGAGAGGCTCTTCATAGGAGGAGACCTTAATGGCCACGTGGGCACATCTAACATAGGTTTTGAAGGGGTGCATGGGGGTTTTGGCTATGGCATCAGGAACCAAGAAGGAGAAGATGTCTTAAGCTTTGCGCTAGCCTACAACATGATCATAGCTAACACCCTCTTTAAGAAGAGAGAATCACATCTAGTGACTTACAGTAGTGGGCAACACTCTAGCCAGATTGATTTCATCCTCTCGAGAAGAGAAGACAGGCGTGCATGCCTAGACTGTAAGGTGATACCTGGAGAGAGTGTTGTCCCTCAGCATAAGCTTGTGGTTGCTGACCTCCGCTTTCGGATTCGTGTCCAGCGGGACAAGCGTGCCAAAGTCGCTAGAACGAAGTGGTGGAAGCTCAAGGGGGAGGTAGCTCAGGCGTTCAAGGAGAGGGTCATTAAGGAGGGCCCTTGGGAGGAAGGAGGTGATGTAGACAACATGTGGATGAAGATGGCGACTTGCATTCGTAAGGTGGCCTCAGAGGAGTTTGGAGTGTCCAGGGGAAGTAGAAGAGAAGCTAAAGATACCTGGTGGTGGAACGATGATGTCCAGAAGGCAATTAAGGAGAAGAAAGAGTGTTTCAGACGCCTATATCTGAATAGGAGTGCAGACAACATAGAGAAATACAAGATTGCAAAGAAGGCCGCAAAGCGAGCTGTGAGTGAAGCAAGGGGCCGGGCGTATGAGGACCTCTACCAACGGTTAGACACGAAGGAAGGCGAAAGGGACATCTATAAGATGGCCAAGATCCGAGAGAGGAAGACGAGGGATGTTGACCAAATCAAGTGCATCAAGGACGGAGCAGATCAACTCCTGGTGAAGAACGAGGAGATTAAGCATAGATGGCGGGAGTACTTTGACAAGCTGTTCAATGGGGAGAGTGAGAGCTCTACTATTGATCTAGACGACTCCTTTGCTGATACTAGCAGGCTTTTTGTGCGGCGAATCCAGGAGTCGGAGGTCAAGGAGGCTTTGAAGAGGATGAAAGGAGGCAAGGCGATGGGCCCTGATTGTATCCCCATTGAGGTGTGGAGAGGCCTCGGGGACATAGCGATAGTATGGCTAACCAAACTTTTCAACCTCATTTTTCGGGCAAACAAGATGCCAGAAGAATGGAGACGGAGTATATTAGTACCAATCTTCAAGAACAAGGGGGATGTTCAGAGTTGTACTAATTACCGTGGAATTAAACTGATGAGCCATACAATGAAGCTATGGGAGAGAGTCATTGAGCATCGCTTAAGAAGAATGACAAGCGTGACCAAAAATCAGTTTGGTTTCATGCCTGGGAGGTCGACCATGGAAGCCATTTTCTTGGTACGACAACTTATGGAGAGATATAGGGAGCAAAAGAAGGACCTGCATATGGTGTTCATTGACTTGGAGAAGGCCTATGATAAGATACCGCGGAATGTTATGTGGTGGGCCTTGGAGAAACACAAAATCCCAGCAAAGTACATTACCCTCATCAAGAACATGTACGATAATATTGTGACAAGTGTTCGAACAAGTGATGGCGACACTGATGACTTCCCGATTAAGATAGGACTGCATCAAGGGTCAGCTTTGAGCCCTCATCTTTTTGCCTTGGTGATGGATGAGGTCACAAGGGATATACAAGGAGATATCCCATGGTGTATGCTCTTTGCGGACGATGTGGTGCTAGTCGATGAGAGTCGGACGGGGGTCAACAGGAAGTTGGAGTTATGGAGGCAAACTTTGGAATCGAAAGGTTTTAGACTTAGTAGGACTAAAACCGAGTACATGAGGTGCGCTTTCGGTACTACTAGGCACGAGGAGGAGGAGGATGTTAGCCTTGATGGGCAGGTGGTGCCGCAGAAGGACACCTTTCGATATTTGGGGTCAATGTTGCAGAAGGATGGGGATATCGATGAAGATGTGAACCATCGAATTAAAGCCAGATGGATGAAGTGGCGCCAAGCTTCTAGCATTCTCTGTGACAAGAGGGTGCCACAAAAGCTAAAAGGCAAGTTCTATAGGATGGCAGTTCGACCCGCAATGTTGTATGGTGCTGAGTGTTGGCCGACTAAAAGGCGACATGTGCAACAGTTAGGTGTGGCGAAGATGCGCATGTTGAGATGGATGTGTGGCCACACAAGGAAGGACCGAATTCGGAATGATGATATACGAGATAGAGTTGGGGTAGCGCCAATTGAAGAGAAGCTTGTCCAACATCGTCTGAGATGGTTTGGACATATTCAGCGCAGGCCTCCAGAAGCCCCAGTACATAGCGGACGGCTAAAGCGTGCTGATAATGTCAAAAGAGGCCGGGGTAGACCGAACTTGACATGGGAAGAGTCCGTAAAGAGAGACCTGAAGGATTGGAGCATCACCAAAGAACTAGCCATGGACAGGGGTGCGTGGAAGCTTGCTATCCATGTGCCAGAACCATGAGTTGGTCGCGAGATCTTATGGGTTTCACCTCTAGCCTACCCCAACTTGTTTGGAACTAAAGGCTTTGTTGTTGTTGTTGTTGTTATTGCCTTAGCTGGCCAGTATACTACTGGATTCGGCAACTCTGGTACTCAGCAAAGACCAGACAAATACATTGCAATAAACTACTAAATTATCCATTTCAAAATAGTACATTGCATATTAATTTTGTCCTAAGTCTAATATTATATGGTTTTAGAAAAATAAAAATATCTACGATACAAAATAAATATAATATAATTTTTTTGATCGATCTGATGATATTTATTTGGTAAGTGGAGATGTTGATTTTTTTCTCTATAACCTAATTGGTCCCTAAACTTTACCAAGTTTGATTTAGGATAAAGACTAATGTGCAATGTATTTTGACACGGCGATAGTACTAATAAATAAGGAACCAACAAATAAAGGCTAATTTTTTTTAAATAATACACTATTTTTGATAAATTACAGAAATAATATACAAATTTAAAAAATTTGAAAAATATAACCCAGTCGGCTGGGGCTAAGCCGACAGGACCTAATCGGCCTAGCCGTGGCCGACTGGGCCCAATCGGCCTAGGCAGAGCCGACTGCATGGCCTGCCAGCCGACTGCATGGGGCATGGCCCCTGTCGGCCACGGCTAAGCCGACAGGCCAGTCGGCTGGGGCTAAGCCGACAGGCTGCCACCCTTTCTCCTTTCTCCCTGCCGACCAGCCCTTTCTCCTTGCCGACCAGCCCTTTCTCTTTTCTCCTTGCCCATACGCTGATTTAGACGGCGCTGTTTCCGAGACTTACGACGCTGATTCCCACGATGCTCATTCCGAGGCCTGCTGCGCGGGAAACGGCTGCACGCGCGACAACGCTGCTTTTTTAAAGGATGCTGGTTCGAGACAGCGTTGCTGTTGCTGCGGCGGACGCGAGAGCAAATTCTAACGCGGTGTGCCGACACTACAGTGCCCGTATTCTTTTTATACACGATGCCAGCTCTCTCTCTCGCACACACAGCCTGTCTGCTCTCTCGCACACACACCCTGTTTGCTCTCTCGCACAGACACATTGCCTACTCTCTCGCGCGCACACACTGCTCCCTCTCCTATCTTCGTCCATCGTCCAGCCACACTTCAAAACACCAACGCGCTAGTCAGGATGAGTTTGCCTTGCTCGGATCAAAGCATTAGGCCTAAGAAAATGAAGAGTGCGACTTTGCCTCGGGGGGTGGAAGTACTTCGTTGTTGGTGTGGCGATCTCTGCAAGGTGAAGGAGGTGACGGATTTTTCAGATTGGTTGGGCATGAAGTTTTTTATGTGCACTAATTATGAGGAAGATCCACCCGTTTCTATTTCACCGTACATCAGGCCTCCGGTATGTTTCAGTCATCAAGAATAAACACGTTGTTGATATTATTGTTGATTTAATATTTATATTTCTATTTTTGTTGTAGTCTCCTCCGCCTCTGTGCATGTACTATCGTTGGATTGACACGAAAAAACCGGACTGGGCGGTGACCGAGATTCGTGAAAGAGGTCGTCGTGCATGGGCAAGTTTGGACGCGGAAGAGCGCCGCGCGAAGGCGGCAGCAGATGAGAAAGCAGAGCAGGAGAGAGAGTGGCAAGAGTATTGTGTGAAGCAGAGGGCTTTTCTTGATGAGATGAAGAAGAAAAACCGAGAAGAGGGAGTTCGACTGGCGGAGGTCTACCGACAGCGAGAGGAGGCCCGTGAGGCTGAGAGGCAGATGAAGAAAGAAAGGGCTCGTGCAGCCAAGGCAGCAGAAGAAGCTGGTGATGGAAAAGGAAAATATCCACGTTGGACTCAGTAGATTTATGTTATTGTATCCTAAAATTCGCATTGCAGCAAGTTGTATCTTAAAATTCGTAGCAAGTTGTATCTTAATTTGAACATGTATCTTATTTTATGTATCTTATTTTATGCATGTTATTTTGTGAATTGTAGAGATACAATGTGGACGTTAAAGAAATGAACCACGATGTCAGTATGTTGGCATGGTTCAAGCTTTTATTTGGGTCTGTTCCGACTGTTAACGGAAGACCGCCGCCGAAATATGTATCAACTCATGATGGCTCAAGCTCGAAGAAGAAGAAATGCAGCGATGCATCACCAAAGCCCGGTGATGATGGTTACTCTTCCAGCGATGAGTTTATGTCAGCCAAGACAAAATCAAAGTCGAAGAAACATGTTAGTGAGAATAGTGATGATGACTTTATGTAGTGTTAGCGAGAAGCACGATGATGTCTTCATGTAGTTTGTATGCAGTATTATTTAAGGTCAGTCGTACCATTTAATTCAGATGTACTTGTATCTTAATTATCTGCAGCAGTCTCTCCGGAAATGTAACTCGATTAACAAAGCGAATGAATAGAAATATGTCTCTCGCATACATAGGTAGAATATGTCTCTCGCATACATAGGCAGATATATGTCTATCGCATACATAGCTAGATATAAGTGACACACAAGCATCAGCCACGTCGTCCGCCACGTCGTGGAGGTGGTGTCTCCGGCGTCGGCCACATATACCTGTGGGGTGGCCGGACGTTACGGGGAGGAAGCTCGGACCCGTCTAGGTCATACTGTGTTTCCTGTGTGGGAGGTGGTGCAGGAGTCGAAAACATGTCCATCCACTCGTTGTGCTGCGACAAGTATTCCTGTGTGTTATGCCCATCTTCATGGTCACTATCCCACCTGGATTCAGACATAGACACGTCATGTCCGGACATAGACGCCATATATCCGTAGCCTGCTGCGGGAGGGATGGAACATAAGTAATGACGAAATACGTAGTCCCAATCGATATTGAAAAGAATTAATATGAAGAAACATACCTATAGGAGGGGGTTGCATCACGTAGCCTGGTGTGGGACCCTGCTGGTGTGGTCCTGGCCGAAACACGTAGCCTGACGTGGGATCCTGCTGGTGATGCCACGCCGAACTACCAGCCTGGTCAGGACGTGGTGGCCTGGGCGTCCACTGCTCTGCTAGACGTGGACGCGGGTCATGTCGGTGATGTGTGGGGTCTACCTGACCAGTCGAGTGACGCGGCTGCTGCTGCTGCGTGGAGTGACGCTGGGGGCGTTGTACGGGCTGCTGATGAAGAACGTCCGAAGTGCGTGTGCACGTGATAGCCCGATACACAGCTCGTAGCCTCCCCTCAATGCGCGCCATCCAGTTCTGCATCTGAGGCCGAGGAACGAGTAGTGGTGCATCCGAAAGTGAACGCCGATAGTTGGACACCTCCTCGCCAAGTCCGTAAGTCAACTCAGCCTGAAATTGTCATGACGATTATTAAGTATGCACGGCAAAGTATGTAACAACTAGATGCATTATATAAAGAGAATATATCTTACCGCGTACTGCCTAGAGCCCGAAATATCATAGCTCGGGTACATATCGGACGTACTAGGGGCAGGTATATCATCTGGGTGAGTGTGTTGAACGATGCATAACCGTGTTCTGCTCATGTACCGCTGCAAATAGAGATCGAATTTATCGAGATCAAACTCGACATTCTCCTGCCACACATGTGTGTTCGCGGTCTCCCATTGTGTAACGTACGGCTGAACCCTAAGTAGCCACTCAGCAGCAGTCCTGTGAATCCCCTTCCTTGTGATCCTAAAATTATGGTGTTTGTTAAACAATTAACTAATGCTTCACTATGGACAATTGTGAAAGACAATTCAATATTGAATAACAAGACAATACCTGTGGATGTGTCCTGGCACCGGGTCCTCTATAGGGGGAGGCACCTCCAACTGCTGAAGACCAAATTGCCTCATAACCCTCTGCTGGGCCATCTCCTCGACGAAGACATCGAATATGATCTTCGATTTCGTCATCCAGTAATCACTATCTCTGAAGCATAGCTCAGACATACCGCCGGGGTATCTTGCATTCATGACTTCTTGCGTGTACGGCTGCCAGATCACCCCAGTGTACAAATCAAACTGCTCGTTTAATGCCCTGTATGCTCGCCTAGTCTGATCACCAGCATAGCGTCTCTGCGGCAAACACAAGTTAGTTTCAGCCATAGTGTACACAAAGAAGAAAATTATAACATGAGACATACCGTGCGACGTGTCCAACACAGACCGAAAGAAGGCATGTCGATGCCTTCAGCATCGAACATTACGGGCATAGGCTCATGAATACGTATGTCCGGTCGTCCTATAGAGAACCTCTCCCACGACCACAGTTGTAGAAATAGAGGGCATCCAAGAAGAGCTGACTTGGGTGCCGTCAGCTGGCAGGCGTTGCACATACCTCGATATGTAGCCGCTAAGACCGCCGAACCCCAACTCCTCTGTGTGATCTGATCCAGCGTCTGAGCGCTCGCGATCTCTAGTGCAATAGGGATGTAGAGCGCGCTTATAGTGGTGACATGGTTCTCTGTGAACATCACCTTACCGAGAAGCCACAGTATATATGCCTCCAGGCTGCGAGTGATCTGTGTCGCATTCAACGGGACCTGCGGATACCCCGGGAACTTCTGGATCTGTATTGAGAAAAGATAAAGCATTAGTACATAGCGAAGGTATCTTCTGTAAAACCAGATGCACGACAACTGAAAGATATGAGGCAGGGGAACTAACCTGGAATCATGACCATCGCACCCGTCGCAATGTTGTTTTGGTGATATTGCCAGGCAGAATCATGACCATCGTTCACGGTCATTGCAGATGAGAAGTCATGATTCCAATAAGCAGGAATTGGGACCTCCTCTGCATTTTCTTCTTCATCTGACTCGTCAGAATTATCTGCATGACCACTATCAATATCGGTGTCTTCTTCTTCCATGATGTTCTGCATGTGCCCATCTACCTCGTCAGCGTCCGCCTCGCCACGGTAATAACCATCGGCATTTCCTCCTTCTACCTGACTACTCTGCCCTTGTTCGTAACCATCATCTCCAGCATTTGACATAGATAACATCATCCCGTCACTGCTTTGCCCAGGATCGTTACCACCCTGGCCTTCAGGCGCAATTACCTCCTTCACAACGGGAAGCACTAAGGCACAAGGATTGCATCCCCTGCTTTCGCAACCTTGTAACCAGCGCACCCACTGAGAATCCCGCTCTACTGGCCTCAAATAGAAGAAAACGTTCGAACTTGACCGGGTCCACAATGCATGAACACCCACGGTGTGCGTTTCAGTATTCAGCCCTAAACATGCTGTCACCCATTCTTTCAACTGACTAAGAGACCATGTTTGAGGGTCGGTCAGTGCCACCTCTATGTGCTCAAATTCACTCAGATCAACCCCAATCTCATTTGTTTGGACATTACCAGGACCATAGAAAAATATGAACTTCACTAAATCAGACATCTCGGCTCACCTATAAAATTATTTAACATGGACAGACAACTGTTAAACAACATGACAAACAACAAATATTCGCACTCCTAAATATTTGACAAGTACATATATTACGGAATATTAACGAAGCTAAATATTGAAACAACTTAATATATTATGGATATTACCGGAGCAACTAAAAATACTGACAGACCTAAATATTTGACATGCACATATAACACGGAATATTACCGGAGCAACTAAAAATACTGACAGACCTAAATATTTGACATGCACATATAACACGGAATATTACCGGAGCAACTAAAAATACTGACAGACCTAAATATTTGACATGCACATATAACACGGAATATTACCGGAGCAACTAAAAATACTGACAGACCTAAATATTTGACATGCACATATAACACGGAATATTACCGGAGCAACTAAAAATACTGACAGACCTAAATATTTGACATGCACATATAACACGGAATATTACCGGAGCAACTAAAAATACTGACAGACCTAAATATTTGACATGCACATATAACACAGAATATTACCGGAGCAACTAAAAATACTGACAGACCTAAATATTTGACATGCACATATAATACGGAATATTACCGGAGCAACTAAAAATACTGACAGACCTAAACATTAATTTTTCAAAATATCTACAACTAAGAGAAATTTTTTGACGACATAGTTATACCTTCGACGCGAGTGCCACTGCTTCTTGCTCCTCTCTTCAACTCAGCCGCACCTCCTCCTCCTCCTCACCACCTCTTTCTCCCCAGCAGCACCTCCTCCTCACCACCACCTCCACCATGGCTGAACCACCTCCACCATGGCTCCTCCTCACCTCACTTGTACGAGAAAAAAAACTATCCAATTGGAAAAAAAAATACCGTAGGCCGCCGGGGTTGGCTATGATCTACTCTTTCTGTGGGTTGGATGCAAAAATGGATGGACCAGCGAGGAGATCAACGCGGGGTTGCGAGAGACAGAGAGAGAAACGAGAGAGAGAGAGCATGCACGAAGAGGAAGAAGAAGAGCTCACGGGCAGGGAAGGAGAGAAGGAGAAAAGCGCGCGGTGGGTGGGAGGGGCCCTGTCGGCCACGCCCCGGCCGATTGGATGGCCTGTCGGCTGCGCCGGGGCCGACTGGAGCCCTGTCGGCTGGGCCCCAGCCGACTGCAGCTCCCCAGGCCGACTGACGAATCCAATGCGAGGGGCGACGTGTTCGGGCGAATCACAGGCTGCCACGTGGCCTGTCGGCTTAGCTCCAGCCGACTGAAACCTGTCGGCTTAGCTCCAGCCGACTGGGTTATATTTTTGAAAATTTTCAAATTTGTATATTATTTCTGTAATTTATAAAAAAAAATGTATTATTTAAAAAAAATTAGCCAAATAAAGGACACTTCTGAAATGGTTGTGTTTGGTTTGTGCAATGGCGACATACAGGGACGCGGCCAACGCTGATCAAACCTTGGAGCGTGCAGTTGGTGATAAAGAACAACACAATGGCCCCATTGTTGGAGTATGAAAAAAGGATGATGCTGGAGCTCACCGGCGGCGTCTACAGCAGTGACCGGCCAGGTCTGGACCTGGTGGCTGTCCTGGATGTCAGTGGCAGCGCTTTTGGCGAGGAGATGCTGAAGACTGCCATGCGGTTTGTTATACGGAAGCTCAGCCCCATCGACCGCCTCTCCGTTGTCACATTCTCCCATGCCACCCCAAAGCTCTGCCCTCTGCGGCAGATCACCAAGGCCTCGCAGAGGGAGTTGCAGGAGCTCATCGATGGCCCAGGAGCCTTTGGCTATGGTACCAACATCAAGGACGGTCTCCTGACGGGTCTCGAAGTTCTCACCCACCGCAAGGCCAGCAGTGGCCGCGTCGCTGGCATCATGCTCGTGAGCAACGACAATGACCAGCATAATGGAGGTGGCACTACTCAGGTAACTGTGGGCAACGTGCCTGTCTACACATTTGGTTTGGGCGCAAACAGCAGTGATTACACGATGCTCAGCACGATCGCGGCCAACAGCATGGGAGGGGCCTTCTCCCACATCCAGGACGAGGACATTGGCAATGGCGGCTTGACCATAGCCTTGTCACAGTGCCTCGCCAGCCTGCTCACCATATTTGTTAAGGACCTCGAGCTGACGATGGCAGCCGTCGGAGACGAGTCAAGGATATCGAATGTGATTGCAGGGAGCTACCCGCAATCGGAGGACAAGGATGCCAATGGCCTTTGGCAACGGACGCGACGGTTACTCGCACCCCTCTGAACAGACGCATCCCTAATCGCGTCCTTTGTATTTGTATAAATAACCACTCTATCAATGAATGAAAGAATCCCGTTTCGTTACTTGTCTTCGCTATTGTCTCTCGTTTATTTCAACACGTTATCAGCACGCTCTACCGAGTACCGAGAGTACCGAGAGAGACATTGGGATCACACCAGGCAGCGGTTACGCCCAAAACGACGACGACGAGATCGTCATGCATGGCCATGGCGCGACGCTCTCTGGCGTGATGGACGCCGTCGGCCTCAACGCCCTGCCGTCGTGGCTCCTCGCGGCTGAAGGCCCTCGGAATAAACAGGCGTTGGCCTCCACTGATCGCAGAAAATAGAAGAGAACAGGAGAGCCAAAAGGTGAGAAAGAAAAACTATGCCTGGGAATCTTCTTTCCCTGTTTCTTCGTCTTCTTCGCAACGACGGCTGTCGCCGCCGTTTTCGTTGCTCGCCACCGCCGCCATGGTATTGGCAGACTCCGCTGCTTTCAGCGTGAAGTGCGCAACCTTTGCCGCCTCCGGGGAACGTCATCGTCGTCCTTGACGACGACGAGCACGAGGCCGCGCCGCTGCCATCTCCGACCTCCACGGTCGTCGAGGTCGCTGCCGACCGGGACCTCCGTCTTCACCTTTGGCTCCGGCGTGAGCGGCTCCTCTAGCGCCGCGGTGGTCGATGCCGACGCTGCCGCGCCGTCCCCGACGCCCGCCACTCCTCCTCCTTCGCCGCGCACAGGCGCTCGCCGCCGCCTCGTGGCCATCGGCGTTCCGCTGGCGAGCCCGCCGTCGAGCAGCCGCTCCGGCCGCGCTGGCACATGGAGCCCAGCGGCGCTTGGGCTGGCGAATGGCGCCTCCAACGGCGTCGCGTCCGGCACCCTCCTTCCTGGAGATTTTTCTGACGAGGACGAGCGCGGCGGGAGCTCATCTCGCCGCCGGTGATGCGGCCGACTGGCCGTGGGCTTATCCGCCTGTGTTGGTCACGGGATTGGGGATTGAGACGTGGCTGGGTTTGCTCCTGATCGCTCTCTCCCTTATCCGACTGGTTGACCAGGCTGGTTTTTGCGATGGCTGCCTTAGTTGGCCCATTTGCATGCTTACTGGGCCACCATCAGCCCCTGCTTAATTACTTAGTATATTTCAGCTTTTTAGCAGATTAGTGCTCTGAAAGCACTTCTAGCAGTGATTTTATTCCTGTTTTAGACTCTGTTAAATTCAATACATCTATTTCAGTACTGTTTTTCTGTTGAGTACCATGTATTCCAGAATCTATCTATGTAATATATTTCCATGTTTACCACATGTCGAGATTAATTACATCTATTTGCAATTGAGATTTTTAATTTCTTGCAAATATGGATGCAAAATTCAAAGTGATTTCTTCAAATTGATGTATTGGGATCATAAGGTAGTGTGTAGATCTACTGCTTTGCAGATTATCACCACTACTGTTTAAGCCTGCATCTTGTCATATTTGACATTATGATTGCTCAAGAATGTGCTCTCCCATACATTTTATTAAGTTATGACATAAGGTACTAGAAATATGAGTATCTACTGATTTCATCAGATTATACTCTCTGGTGCTGAGAGATGGACCCCGAATTGCGGAGTATCTACAAGGTGTCGTGCTTAACAATTTGAAGTTCACACAATGGTTTCAAGCTAACTTCTTGAAATATCCATTGATTTTGCAAAATTCATTATAACACTAACCATGATGGTCTTTAATTTACTGACCATAAATTAATTATCTCTGGTAACCGATGGCTAGAGAATTTGAGGCATTCGCCCTCAATGGCCACCACCGCCCTACCTGGGCCATGGACATCATGATCGCTCGTGTCTCGTGGGATAATGTGTGCAATCCAAGACCCGTAGGATTCACCTTCGGTTGGAGTCACACCGCTAACAGAAAAAATATGTTGCCTTATAAATCATAAGGATCCAGACCTCGGCATCTGGTTATTCTGTATCAGCAATTCCTGGGACGCAAAGAATCTCAAGGGCAAAGGTTTGAATCTCACTTCAACCTCCAACATGACTATCCAGCAGTCACGAGACCCTTTGGGCATGGAGAACATGATGGTTGAATATGACTCAACTAACATGTTTGAAGACTTCGTCTAGTCTCTCAATCTCCTGAGTGGTCAATATAATTTCTGTCCATTTCTGATGTTCTCATAAGAACATAAGTATTGTTGTCATCATATATTGTATATCACAATATATTGTATCAACACTTTGGTACAATACATTTGTATGTATTCTATATATCTGACAGTGATTTTCATATTGAGAATCTTCAAGTCTATATATAGATTTCTACGGGGGTCAATCTGATGAAAGGATATGTGCCTTGTGGACATATGCACCACAAACTCCATACTTCGGGAAATGTTTCCCGCTCTTACTAAGAGAAAGGGGATATTTTAAAAATCGCTAAACGCGATGAGGTAATTGTTGACTCAACTCGGGTCATATTTCTATCCCTATGGGTACTCGAGTGCCATCAAGGATACTTAATTGTGTCTTGATTCAACTCGTACCCTACTGAACTATGGAGATATCCATCAAAATAGTTTCCATTTGCGAAACTTATGATGACAACAAAGAGGAATATTTTCTCTTCCCCATATACGGATATGGCAAACACATTATCTCCTTATCGTCTGGATTGTACTACACATACTACAAAACCCGTAGCACATGTTGCATACAAGATAGTTTTCCAGAATGTCTTTTGCATGACAAACTTGGCATACTCGCCTTGGTCATCGTGACATTGGGTTGAAACAGAAACTATCAGCAATTTCATTGGTTTATGACTATTATGATGCTAAATTCTAAAAGTATTTGGATTTTGTGTGCACTACATGTGATGCCAGGAAGCTAATTTTAAGGCTCACGCACCTTAAAGTCTATGCTGAATCACTCAGACTCCTTGAATACATCAAGTCGAGGTAAGTGGCTCTTCCCAACCATTGACTAGACTATTCAGGTATCTATGGTTTTTGAAAGACACATCTACACGATGGTCTCAAGTATGCTTTATCCACGTGAAACCATTGGCTCATTATCTTGAACATCGATTTCAATCAAAATCGAATGGACAACGTTGCAGAATTCTCCTTGCGTGCCTTCACTATGGCCCTAGGATTGAAGTTTAGCACTTTGTCCAATATGTCTAGACTCAAAATGGTTTGGTAGAATCCTTTATCCAAAGAGTTAAGCTCATTGCATTATCTTTACTCTGGAATTGCAACTTACCAACTTTACGTTGGAGTCATGCAGTTTTACACACTCATGACAAAACTGCATAATATTATTCCCCTTTATCTTTGATACGTGGAAATCTACCAAGTATTTCCCATCTGCGGTAATTCGGTTACACACCGATATCACCACCCCGACATACATCATTGGCCCCTCAGCATATAGTTGGGATCTATGTGAGGAATAACTGTATTTCCGTCAATACTTCAAGCCCCTCATATGGGGAGTTATTCAAGGCCAGTATGCCGATTCAATGAGGAACATTTCCAGGCATTAGGGGGAGAGTTCAAGTACCATAAAGAATGCCAGGAAATTAGTGGAATGTTCAACACATTTCTGCCTCAAATCCACGTACTCAAATATCTGAACCACGCGTTCAGAAGATTTGCAACACATTGCAAATAATCTGCCAAATTCATTTACTGAATATAAAGGTGTCACACAATCCTACAATCCTGCAAAAATATGTCTGAAAGAGTGGAGGTACCAACAAAAACCACTCAACTCCCCGTTCAAAGCAACATGGGGAGAAGTATGGCAACAATGCATCAGGATTCAGCTTCTCGCAAGCAAGGATATCAAGGCCTCTGAATCAGTAAATGCAAGTCAACTTCACGTTGACAGATACCTAATGGGTAGTATACACCCAGTGGATGGGAAACCTCCACCAACCCAGGTCATAGTGCACACAATGACCGGGACATCGGAATACCCGACTCAATCGCATTGGGAAATCGCGAGCAGTCACTATGGGTAATGATATTTCCATCAACTATATATTGATATATAGATTCTGGAGAAACATATAACCGGAAGACTACAATTGTCGACATACATTTCTCAACTAGATTGCAAAAACCTTTCAAATGATTCAGATCCAAAGACCATGGCCATGGCAAAGTGTGAACAACACTCGGACTGAACTCAAGCAAAGGGTATAATCTAGGTAGAAATAATCTTGCTCAATTAAGGAAAGGTATTCACATAAGCAATACCTACACCAGTTTTCTTCTGGAAACAGAATTGAGAACAACGAGGTGGTGAAACATAGAGCAAGTATTGTAGCACAAGGGTTCACGCCGATACCCAACTATTCTCCAAAGGTGGAATCACTTTCCGATAACTTATATCATTGGCAGTACAAAATCATCTATCTATGCAGTTGATAGATGTAGTGATTACATATCCATGTGGATCACTAGATTCAGATATAGATGGTTCCCGATGGAATCCCACTTCTGAATCGAAATGCAAAATGCAACATACATTGTGTAAAATCAGTAAGTCACTATACGACTTATTGTTGTCGGTATATTTTGGTACAACCGACGTAGTGAGTTCCTTATTCACAAGGATTACTCCTACACTGATGATTACCCATACATGTTAAGCATGTGATCATCTAAATGACGGAATTTGAGATGAAGGATTTGGGTAAAACCTCGAGCACCTTCACTCATATATTATGGTACACCATCTTGTCTATATCCAGATTATATTGGAGAAATTTATTGTGGGCAAGTCTTATCCATCCATAATTTTCATGGTTATTTGTTCTCTAGACGTAGAGAAAGATTCATCTAGACCATGAGGAGATGGAAATAAGATGTTAGGACCTAAGGTTCCATATCACAGTGCATGCATTGGATCCACCAAACACAATTGGTTGAGGCTCAAGAATATCTTTCGATATCTCCAATGCATCAAACATCTTGTCCTAATCTTTCATTTTCAGAGAAATCTGGATACCAATATCATTGGATACATCGATCAGATCCCTACTGTGTCAGATCGTAGACAAGGTTTGTGTTCCTGCTAGGTGTGGTAGCCATCCCATGAAAGTCTTTGAAACAAACCTTAGTGGCTACATCCACCAACCATTATCTCTAAGATAATGTTGCTTGTGTTGCCCGGATGCAAACAGGTTACATAGTAAGCAATATCACTATATTGCATATCTTGCAAGTGAAATCATGTGACTGATTTGTTCATCAAGTCTCTACCAACTTCTACATTCCAGAAATATATTCATGGAATTGGTATGTGACGGCTTCGGAATTTGCGAGAATCAGGGGGAGTATCTTCTTGAATAATTCCTGTTCAAAGCATCCTATTATACTATTTTTCCCTTCATGAGTTTACTTTACAGGTTCTCATAAAGGTTTTTAATGAGGGTTTTTTGAGGAATCTTTATCAAGAGGAAGTCTGCTGACAAGATCGAGCAGTGATTAGGGGGAGTGTTAGAATTAATTAACCCATGAGTTAATTATGGGATAATCCCTGCTTTTGTGGAACCGCCTTCAGTTGCCTTTGGCAACGGACGCGACGGTTACTCGCACCCCTCTGAACAGACGCATCCCTAATCGCGTCCTTTGTACTTGTATAAATAACCACTCTATCAATGAATGAAAGAATCCCGTTCCGTTACTTGTCTTCGCTATTGTCTCTCGTTTATTTCAACAGAGAACACCCTTGAGCCAGTGGGCCAAGGGGAGATGAGGCTGTCCTACTGGTGCAGCGGGGGGCAGAGGGATCCCGCCACGCCCGAGTGCCTCATATATAGGCTTCAGTCAGACCTATGCCCTCGTCGACGAAATCAAGATGCAGCCGTTCAAAGGTTTGTCCTAAGACAATGCTTCAAGACTGCAGTGCAAAGAAAAAGAAAAAAATACTGCGGTCTTTCTTCTTTCTGTATGGTGCAAAGAAAAGAAAAGAAATAAGATGAGGTTCCTCTTAACACTTTCTATTATATATGCAGCATTCCAGTATCGTGATCCAATATATTCGGCAAAGACCATCCGGTTCCAGATGGGCTATGCAAAGTCACCGCTACGCCCTGAAACACTCGTGTGTGCTGAAAATGAAGGGTGCTTGATTGATGATAGCAACTATATCTGGACCTACACATCTCCGGAATTTCCAATGTTGCAGGTCAGTTGTTTGTAACAAAAAAGGGTCGAGGCACTACTGGAATATCGTTGTACGCCGTGGCACTCGGCAAAGGGCCAATAACCGCCGGCAAAGCCTTTGCCGAGAGTTGCACTCGGCAAAGCCCACCCGGCGTACACCTCTCAGGCAAACAGGAATTTGCTGAGAGCCAGGACACGGACACTCGGCAAAGAGTTTGCCGAGAGCCAAACAGTGCCTCTCGGTAAAATAAAGTGACTTCACGTCCGCTGGTTCCGTCAGCTCTTTGCCGAGAGCCACGCTCGGCAAAACTGCCCCAGCCAACTGCCATCTGCTCCCAGCGCATGCCACTTTGCCGAGAGCCATGCTCGGCAAAACTGACACCTGCTCCCAGCGCATGCCACTTTGCAGAGAGCCACACTCGGTAAAGATCCGTTCCCAGTACTGTTTCTCTTGCTTTTCCCTCGGATCGCTACAGCAAAAATAGATACACAATACACAAACATGCATTTGAAGTCTCAAAGTCTAACAACAAACTCACATAAGCATTATATAAATAGTTCGCACAAGCTTCATTTGAAATCACAAAGTAGCTCCTTGTTACAAGTGCCTACTTACTAAACAATAAAGTGGTCAATGCATGTCTACATGCGACCACATGATAAAAGCAACACCACAGTTTCCACGAACTGAAGGAGAATTATCAAGTTCTTCCATCCACTGAACCTGATAAGCCGTTTCTGGCTAGCACATCCACTGAACCCACTAATTCAGATTTTCTCTTCTGGTTAAGCACATACTGATTATAATGATACTCTGCCTTCTCTCTGCTATTGAACGAGTCGTGGGAGCTGCCTTCGTAACGAAGCACTTGTTCATTGCATTCAGACCATGAATCGTAGACTCCTGGACACCTATCTCTGTACACTGCATACCACTTCATCTACAAAGAAAGAGAAAAAGAGGCAGAGAAATAATGTAAGGTTAAAGAGCACATCATACATAATCCACGTAAGAATTCATCACTCATAATCAAAAGCATCGTAAATGGCCATCCAAGTCCATATTAACAGCTACACAACTATATCAGTAAATCAACGTCAAACTATCTAGGTGGCTACTCCGAGGTGTAGTCGGTGAAACCAGTGATCGTGGAGTCAGAGCACGTGGGGGCATCCCCCGCAGTGGAGGACCAAGCGTCGTCGGGAATGATGGTCGGTGGACTCAATGGCACCGGGTCGTCACTCTCCTTACGTGGTGGGGCCTTGCCCTCCTTAGCTGGGGGATTCTTCTTGGCCAGATCCTCAAAATACTTTATTAGGATCAGCTGTGGGTTCTTCTCAATGAGCGCCGCCAAGCGGTCCTCGGCGCGCTTCTCCGTGACCGCGGAGTCGACCCTAATGGAAGCTGCGTCGCTGGAGGAAGCCATAGCCACGAAATCGATCGGTGCTAACACCTTTCATCACACAATAAAAAATAACATAAGAATCAAACATCAAAGATTACTTCTAAGCAAATTAATCATGGTGACACTCTGACGGATATTTCGACTTTCGGTGATGGTCGAGCTGGGCCAGTCCATCGTGCGTGACAAAGGTATATCACAGGACGAACTCGCCCAGATCGACCGCCATCGTCAAAAGTCGATTTTTTTCCCTCCAAGAACAACTCTTCAAGTGGGTTGACTTTCATTCCATCGATGCCCCCTTCAACAACTCTCACCTCTCAAGTGGTGGTATATATGTATGGTGGGGCACTCCTTGCCTGTATATTTCGACCATCGGTGACGGTCGTTACTCCCATCCCTTGCTGCGTTACCAATGTCTCACAGCAAGAGATGAGGAGCAACGACCACCTACGACAACAGCCGGTGTCTTTCCTCTCATAACATCTCTCATCTCTCAATATTATTTCAACCGTCGGTGACGGTGGGTCCTTTCGTCCTCCCCCTGCTTTACCAAGGTCTTAGAGGAGGAGGACGAGAAAGACCAACCACCTACGAACAGCCGGTATCCTTCCTTCAATAGCATCTCATCTCTCACTCTCATCTCTTTCAAAATAAAGCACCATCGGAATGAAAGTCAACACACTAAAGTAAGCCCAGATCGACCGCCATCGTCAAAAGTCGATTTTCTTCCTCCAAGAACAACTCTCATCGACACTCTCTCACGTATATATGGTGGACACTCTCTCTGGTGGTGGTGTATATATATGGTGGACACTCTCTCACGGGTATTTCGACTTTTGGTGATGGTCGAGCTGGGCCAGTCCATCGTGCGTGACAAAGGTATATCACAGGATGAACTGGCCCAGATTGACCGCCATCGTCAAAAGTTGATTTTCTTCCTCCAAGAACAACTCTCATCGACACTCTCTCACGTATATATGGTGGACACTCTCTCTGGTGGTGGTATATATATGGTGGACACTCTCTCACGGGTATTTCGACTTTTGATGATGGTCGAGCTGGGCCAGTCCATCGTGCGTGACAAAGGTATATCACAGGACGAACTGGCCCAGATCGACCGCCATCGTCAAAAGTCGATTTTCTTCCTCCAAGAACAACTCTTATCGACTGTTGGTGATGGTCGCTCTTCCTCTGCTCCTCCTGCTATACAAAGATCACAGAGGAGGAGCAGAGGAAGCGCGACCCCCTACGACAACAATCGGTACCATTCCTCTGAAAACATCTCGCATTTGTCAAATATGGTCGTCACTCGCTCAAGATAAAAACTAGTACATAAAAGCTACTACAAAAAACTACTAGTCCCACTAATAGATAAAACTACTACATAAAAACTAATGCAAAAAAATTATCTACATAGCACACATAGCATCCATGCATACAACATTATAAAAAATTATCTACATAGCATCCATCCATCTATCAATCCATCCATCTATCAATCTATGCATCCATCTATCCATGCATCCATCCATCCATCTATGCATCCATCTATCCATGCATCAATCCATCCATCTATCTATGCATCCATCTATCCATCCATCTATCTATGCATCAATCTATCCATGCATTCATCTATCCATGCATCCATCCATCCATCTATCAATACTTCCACATGAGAGGGAAGGGGGGGCAGCTCACCGAAGGGGAGGAGCTCGGTGTTGGGGGGGCCTCGGGGTCGGGGGGCGCGGACGTGGGGGGCCGCGGGGCGGCGCCGGGGGTGCGCGCGGGGGGCGGGGAGGGGGGCGCCGGCCGGAAGGGAGGGGGCGCCGGCCGGTGGGGGGCGCCGGTCGGCGGGGGAGGGGGGGGCGCCGGTCGGGTGAGGGAAGAGCAGAGGAGGGGAGAGAGGCGCGGGGAAAAGAAAGAACCGGGGAACAAGTTTAAGTGCCGGACGCTACCTTTACCGAGTGCTTGTCGGCGCGGCAGTCGGAAATGTAATCAAACCTAGATCTAGGTTTTCCTTTACCGAGAGTAGCTCTCGGAAAAAGTCATAACTAGATCTAGGTTTTCCACTGTTGCCGAGAGTCACTCTCGGTAATTACTCTAGTACTGAGCGCCACTCTCGGTAATATGATTGATTACCATCCTAAGCATGCCGCAAGGACATCACAAAGGATTTCGCATGCCGCTACTGGGCATGATTTCATGTGCCGCCTTGCTGATCTGCAGTTTCCGGCGAGGAAACCCTAGCAGAGCAATAAATTTCTCGAATATTGCACGCGTGTCCGAAAAATGCGGGGGCGTGGCACGTGTCATGCGATTGCCTCATTTGAGAGCACGAGAAGTTTCGAGGCCAACGGAGCAACAGGACCCGCACTTCCTGCACAAACCGGATACGTTCCCTCGATACCCAGAGACTAGCTCGGAGACGTTGCGGTTTACAAGCGGCCTCAGGGGAGGCTTATTCGAAATGCGCCCAAACTTTTACCACACCCTACAGGGCCCATGTGATGACACCGTGCCAGCTCTCGAGGAATTCCGGCATCGTACGATTTTCCGAGGATTTCAACGGTTGCATCAGGCATGCCACCGAGGTAATTTCGGTAACCCGGTGGCATGGCATGCCCCTCCCTTGTCTGTGCAGGGCCTAGGCATGCCGCAAGGACATCACAAAGGATTTCCCATGCCGCTACTGGGAAAGTTTGATGGGAGCCTTATCTTTGCCGCTGTAGGTTTTCCTTTACCGAGAGTAGCTCAGTACCGAGCGCCACTCTCAGTAATATGATTGATTACCATCCTAAGCATGCCGCAAGGACATCACAAAGGATTTCTCATGCCGCTATCGGGCATGATTTCATGTGCCGCCTTGCTGATCTGCAATTTCCGGCGATGAAACCCTAGCAGAGCAATAAATTTCTCGAATATTGCACACGTGTCCAAAAAATGCGGGGGCGTGGCACGTGTCATGCGATTGCCTCATTTGAGAGCACGAGAAGTTTCGAGGCCAACGGAGCAACAGGACCCGCACTTCCTGCACAAACCGGACACGTTCCCTCTCGATACCCAGAGACTAGCTCGGAGACGGTGCGGTTTACAAGCGGCCTCAGGGGAGGCTTATTCGAAACGCGCCCAAACTTTTACCATACCCTACAGGGCCCATGTGATGACACCGTGCCAGCTCTCGAGGAATTCCGGCATCGTACGATTTTCCGAGGATTTCCACGGTTGCATCAGGCATGCCACCGAGGTAATTTCGGTAACCCGGTGGCAGGGCATGCCCCTCCCTCATCTGTGCAGGGCCTAGGCATGCCGCAACGACATCACAAAGGATTTCCCATGCCGCTACTGGGAAAGTTTGATGGGAGCCTTATCTTTACCGAGAGCTACTCTCGGCAACTGTTGCCTTACCGAGAGCAGCTCTCGGTACAGGTACGGTTGGATCATAAAGTTAATACATATTCTTAATTATGAACACCGAAGTTTAATTCAATTGTTGGACTATCGGACAATGTACAGAGGTAGGCGAGGTGGAACCAAATAGGCAACCGTTAATTTTCCGAGAGCTGCTCTCGGTAAAGAAGTCAAACCGTGGTCGTGCCGTTAACCGCCGCCGGATGTGCCACGTGGCAGAACGTTGCCGTGCGGCACTGCTTGGCTCTCGGCAAAGAGTGCCTTTGCCGAGTGTTGCCTTTTTGCCGAGGTCTACTCTCGGCAATATCATGTGTTTGCCGAGATGCTCCTTTTGCCGAGAGTCACACTCGGCGTCTCTTACTTTGCCGAGTGCCCGTGTTTTGGCTCTCGGCGAAGAGCCTGGCACCCGGCATATAAGGAAATTCCAGTAGTGAGGGTCACTTCAATATATGATGACATTCGTGGAATCATTATATACTTTTACCTGTTGAACATAGTATCTCATGTAGAACTAAATCATAAATTGGCATAGATACATAAACATCCTTGAAAGGCCAAGCATGAAGAAGTTGCTTTTGCTTGATCTGTAGCGGTGTTCTAGAAGTGATATTACTACAAAGGTCACTTGAGTTCTGTCTAATATTATCTACACCCTCTGCTCCTTCCATTTTTGAACTGCCAAAACGTCTTATATTTAGAAACAGAGGTAGTAGATGTTTGGAGTCGCCTTGTGATGTAAACATGTTGAGGTGTGATATTCCAGGAAAATGTTTTGCAATCCTTCAAGTTACCACACCCGGTTCTGTGCATTGGTGGGGTGGTGAAGGTTGAGCTTCTTGGAAGAGTTCAACAGGAAATAATGGATGGTCTCTACTACATATGGTGAGTTGTCGAGCACATGTGGACCTAGATAATACAGTACCGTATTATTTTGCTCTGATCATTCATCTCTTCCACTGCACTCATAAAAGTACTCTTTTGTCAAGCATATCTCATGTCCAAGTAGTGGGGAAGCCACTGTCACGAGACCTTAGGGTCGCTGCTCGCGGGAACGGCGTAGTCCTGAGTTATTATCCGGATCCCCATAGATGCGGCGTTCCCCTAGTGAGTCATCAGGGGACAATGGGTTCGCGTCAAGGATCTGGCAGTCTAGCACGGCGCGAGGGATAGGGGGACTGAACCAAGCGCTGCTGGGCTGGCTGTTCCATGCCCCGTTGCAGTCTGTGGACGTAATCAATGAAGCAGAGGAGGGAGACGGTTTTCCTTAGAAGAAGAGAAAGTGTTTTTTTTTCATTTGAAGGATTAGTGAGTATATTTATAACATTATTTTCTTAGTGAGTATATTTATTTTGGATCGAGCACTAATTAGCTGCAACTGGATAACATTATAATATTTCACACTACCCAAATAACAATAAATATTTCATAACAATTCAGTACGAGACCAGAGACACTGATAACATAATTAGGACTTACTAGCCCTCAACCTGTGCACCTGCACGGGCAAGTGGTTTATTCCAAACAAAATAACAAAAAATGTATGTACTCCCTAGTGATCTAAACGCTCTTATATTTCTTTACGGAGGGAGTAATAAACAATACATATTGCATGCAAAATTCCATTGGAATAGAAAACATAAGAACAATCTTAAAGATGTAACAGTATTGTTTAACCACAGGGCAAATAGAGTTTAATTTCTTCAATTAGTTTCTACTCAAACGCATGAAGTGAGCTATTGGTTATAACAGAGTACAACATTAACTTTCAACAGAAAAAAATTAACATCTATTCAAGAAACATACTTGGCATGACCGGTAAGTAACATGGGTGGTAATGGGGTTAACACAACAAAAATATACAAAGTAATCGAATTCTATATCAATAAAGTCGGGCTCATTTGTGTGCTAATAGTTATATGTATGCTCCTTCATGAGAAAAAACAAACACAACTCATCCAAAGAACAAATGTCTAGAACAACTAAGAATAAAAGAAAGAAAAAACATTGTATGTTTTTAAATGCCTTTTTTGTTGAGATCTTTGTCTGGTATGATATACTCCCTCCGTCCCAAAATAAGTGACTCAAAAATGACTCAATTTTGTAAAATTGAGTCATTTTTGAGTCACTTATTTTGGGACGGAGGGAGTACATCAGTGTGCACTAATGGGAAACTGCCTATAGGTGTGGGCTCTTAGCAGTGGCGGGCAGGTGATGGCACCCGCCACTGATATCTTGCAGCCTGCCACTGGTAGTCTGGTCCCAAGTTAGCCGTGGGCCAAACATTATCAGTGACGGGTGCATAAATATGTCCGCTACTGGTACTAACAATGCAGTGGCGGGCTCTTTCACATGACCGTCCCCACTGGTAATATGGACCTGATTGCCGAAAAAGGCTTTCGCCCCGCTTTATATATAAAGCAACGATCAACAGCACCCGGTACAGACGCACGCCCCCACAACACACGCACACACACACCCAAGGCAGGATACATGGGCGCTGAGCGCAGCAACACCATCCCTAGCACTACAAGAGCAGCCGGAGGCTCCAGCCGTGAACACGCCACCGCGAAGAAGTGAAGCCGCATATGACGAACCGTGGGCTCCAAGGCGGCGCCTTCAGGAAGGGGACGACACCGGAGCGCCGCCACCGCCCGATCCGAGGATCAGAGTTTCCCCTGGAGCAACACGACGGGCAATGAGAGCCGCGACGACGCCTTCAAGAAGGGAACGAGCTTCGCCGCCGCCGGTCCGTCCGAAGATAGAGCAGGTTTTCACCCCGGCCACCACTCACCGCCACCGAACGCCACTCCCCGGCTACCACGCCGCCCACACGGCCGTGGCAGCCGAGCAGCACCAAGCCACGGCCTCTGCCCAAGAGCACCGCGGAACCACCACCAGGGCCGCCGCCCCGGCATCCAAGACCTTGACACCACCTCCCCCGAGACCCGCAGCTACCCCAACCAAAGATACGAGCGGAAAGGACCCGCCTTTCGCACCCCTGGGCGCCCCCCAGTGCCGAGACCGAATAGGCCGGCCAAAACTGGCCTCCAACGACCCGTCCTGCTGCACCGGGCGCGAGACGAGCTCGGTCCTGCCGCCGGGCGCGAGACGAGCATAGTCCTGCTGATGGACCTGATTTGGCCCAGGTAAGCTGTGGGGCAGGCCTTACCAGTGGTGGCTGTGGCTTGTCATGATCTCTTCTTGGTTGACAATTCTTTAGACTATACCTGTTTAGAAGAGAGCAAAATTTGAGCTGAGAAGATGGTTTTCAGCATGTATTTCCACTTTTATTGCAGGGCAAGTGTTCTGCTTGTATGCACGGTGCCATTGGATTATTGGTGGGAATCCATTGAATGATTCAGGTGTTAATCATAACTCTGCTACACACAGACAGATCATCACTTACTGACTCAAAAGGCAGCAGCTCTCAGACATTGCATCCTTTATTCTTTCTTTTCTTTTGATTGTGTGGTTGGTCAACAAGTTATCTCTCAGATTATCCCTTTCAGCGCATACCAGAGTCGATCTATTAATTTAGAGTGTGTGGTCTCATCTGTGATGGTCTCAACTCCTACTGTTGCTGCCGTAAAACTCTCAGTTCCTGACAACCCAGATTTCAGAAGATACATACACCTACAGTTTCAGCACTGATGTAGTGGCACGTGATGATCTGTTTCCATAGCAAGGCTAGTTACTTATCAGCTAGGTAGAAGTAGTGCAGATTGACTGTTTCCTTTGTGCAAGGTTGGCCGGCTCCGAGATCTTGACCACACTGACAACGGTATGTATGGAAGAAAGGCGCTCCGAGACCATCGTTGTGGAGCCATAAATATATTATTATATGAAGTTACTAAGTTTTTTCTGTTCTGTAGGGGAGCCACATCATCAGATTTAATAAGTGGCTAATTATGTACTATCACCATGTCTCAAGCTCACTTGGCAAAAAAAAAAATGAAAAGAAGAGGAACTGGTGTTTATAAGCAATGTGGTTTCGATTATATCTCTTGGAATTTTCATCAACGGATTATCTGAGGCTCAATCTCCTCTCATCTTCTTGCAATCACAAAGAACGAGGCAGAAACAAACAAACAACTCATGTAAGTATTGTCACTCTAGTTTGTGTGTGTGTGTGTGTGTGTGAGAGAGAGAGAGAGAGAGAGAGAGAGAGAGAGAGATGTCAGTTAGTCTAGGGGTAACCATAGGGCATCTTAATAATCTTAGAGAAAAGAAGTCTAGGCCCAGGGCAGCAGAGCCCCTTATACACCCAAAATAAAAGTATAGTTTTCACCCTAATATGCCTCTTGATGGGTCCATAACCCCCCCCCCCCCCCCACACACACACACACACAATTCCAATACCACATAATATGCACTTTCAAACTGTCAAAAATTGGGCAAACCCAGCCCCTGAGTGGTTGATTGGCTGTTGACTTGCGAAAACTGTTTGGCCCACGTGTATAAATGATGCCGGTGGCCCATCTCCTTCCCCTACGCGGTGCACAGGAGAAATCCTCAATTCGTAAGAGCATCTACAACCGGACCCCCATACCGGCCCAAACGCCCGGACGGGCTGTCTGGTCAGTGCCCGGACGAAAAAATGCCACACAATCGGGCACCCCATATCCGGCCCAAATGACCAGACTGACCGGCACTCCTCATATCCAGCCCATATCTGGGGCGTATATAGGGACGCCCAGACGCGCCCGTCACGTCGGATCTGGCCCATTCCGGCCCACCGCATTCCACTCCACTCCACTCCCCTCCCACTTCGGCCGAAGTCCTAGCCGCATTCCACTCCACTCCACTCCCCTCCCACACTACCAAGCTCCTCTCCGGCATACTCCGGCGTTCTCCACAATGGCAGCCACTGGATCCGACTCCGAGATGTCCGAATCCGAGGACTGAGAGCTCACCCCTTGCAGCTCTGAGGAGCAGATGGCCGTCCGCGCCGCTCTCTGATGCTCCCGGGAGGAGTGCGCCCTACCGCAGTCTTCAGAGAGCCGAAGGGAATCCGTTGCCCAAATGGCGCTCGGATCCGGGGCCGGTGGATCTCACTGCGCCTCGCCGGCAGCGGTCACCACCGCCGCATGGCGCAACCCCGCTATGCCGCAGAAACCATTTAGGTGGCACCTCGTCCTTGCGGCGTCGGGCGCTGAAATGGAGGCCATATGCGCCTCCATGGGTGGTTGCCAATCTGAAAAGGAGGTGTGGCTTCACGCAGAGGCAGCTTTGGCAGCCCTCGCGACGGAGGTGGCCACGGCAGCCCGTGACGTGGAGGCGGCTTCGACAACCCGCAAGGAGGCGTCAGAAGAAGCCCTCCGTGCCCGCATAGCCGAGAAGCGGAGAAGGAGGGTGGTGAAGGCGATGGCAAAAAAAAAACAAAGCAGGGCGGTCCGTGGCATGGACGAAATGCCCCCGAAGGAGGAGAAGTCGAGGACGGCGACGGATCAGACAACTCTGGTAGTGAGCAAATCCGTCTTGATCCGTTCTGCGTCTTCGACCGCTACTGCCGCAAGGATGACGGGAAGGGCAAAGGCAAGGACAAGGGCGGACGTGGATGAACTTCTCCCATCATCGTTTCGTTCGTAGTTAGTAGAGCATGTCAATTTTTGGTAGTCTGATTGACATGTGTTTAGCTACGTAAGTGCGTTGCATGAGATTAATATGGATTTAAGGATTCAGTTTGATGGATCCGGTTGTGGAGGAGTAAATTTGTGTGCTGTTCGGGTGCGTCCGCGTCCACGGCGTTTGAGGGGCGGATTTTCGTACTTGTGGATGTAGATGCTCTAAGAACCCTTGTGAGCCCTTGCCGTCGCCAGAGAAATTCGTCATGCACTCATGGCGCCCTAGCCAGTCGCACCAATGGCGTGCTCAAGTGGAAGCTCCTCCTTCACTTGGTCCTCAAATTTCGCAAAAGCTCTGTCACATTCTGATATCGCGCGCCTCCTCTCGCATGGCCCAGACATATTCTGTTGTAGATCCATCATCCCCAAGCCGCAGTACTACCTGCACCTCTTCAGCTCCTCTCAGAAGATACTCCGGGCTATCAACTTCAACACCACTCTCCTCCCATACAAGAGCAAGGTGGACTCAGGCCCTGTTTGTCTGAGCTCCAGGGACAAAATTTAGATTTGTCAGTGAAGCTGAATTTGGAATCTGAAACAAACAACTATTTCGAATCGGCTTTGCCAGTGAGGCTGAATCTAGATCCCGACCAATTTCAGTGCAATTTACTGAAGCACCTCAAAGTTTAGTTTAGGTGGCGAAACTGATTCGTTGATTAGAATCCAAGCAAAGCTGAAATAAACATGGTGTTATATCACTGCAAATCAGCTTTATCATTGAAGCAGATCCACAGGTGATTCAAATCCAATCAAAGCTGAAACAAACAGGGCCTCGTTGTCGCATTCCTGCGTGAGTGCGGGTTGGGTGATTGCGATAATGCCAAGTTGTGCGTCCCGATACCAAGGATGGTCACCACCTAAGGACTTGAATCGACGTGATCTTTGGGATCTGGGAGCATGCATGTGCGCACTTCCTCATGACAAGTGAACACCCGGCCCGTGACTAGGTGCTGATTTCCTTCCTTATGTATAATCCCTTCTTATGTGATGATTGATGAATAGATTGGAAATTTCTTTCGCAAAAAAAAAAAAAAAAAAAAAGATGAGCAAGGAGAATACACATGCGCGCACGCGCACAACTAACTTGGATTGGATGGACACCACGTGCATGGAATGGACCAATAAGGAAGACTGGATACTACTAGCTTGGTTCGATCTGATCCTCTGCTAGCTGAAGACTAGGACTGGAGTGCGCAGCGTACATGGCGAATCATGGAGGGACCAAACTGTTCAGATTCCAGCCAGACGAGCAGCTCCGGCGGACATGGGCTGCTCTCTTCAGTAGCCGTTGACCAGCAGCTCGGCCCGGCCCGGCTATGGGTAGACATTGACAGTCAAGAGTGGGATCAAGCACCATCAGCCACCAAGAAATTCAGAGTTCTCTCACAATAAGCGAGAACCCACAAATTCAGACTTCTCCCACGAGCATTGATTTTGTGAGAACTTCCAAGCCTGTGTGCCTGCACCACAGTTTGAACTTCCAAAGAAATGTTGGGTTCATGCTGAAGAATGTGAAGTTGTGACAAAGTTTTTTTTTTTAACATAGAATCAGATTAGTTTGTAATATTTTGCTCCCTCATGTAAACTGCTAGGTGATGTCTGCTCCTACCACCTGACGTTCACCACCTTCTTCATAGCAGAGTCATGGGTAGCTACCAACTATACAAAAAATGCTGAAGGTCAAGAGAGTGATGGTTCATTATTTTGCACATAACTACTCCTGCTGTCCTGCAAAAAGATAAGCCAATACCTTAAAAAAAAAGGCTCTTGATGCCTAAACAACAACATGGCAAACAAGAGGCTTAAAGCTTCAACATGTATGGAGTATTCGCTCAGGAAGTTTAAGTATCTTACGATGGGAATAATTTATGGTACTTACATCACAAGTAGTACTTCATAACCCATAAATAGTTACCACCGAAGGCGTGCATAAGAGATAGATCCTATTGCAAATTGTACGACAGACAATGGCGGATGGCAACAAGCTGACCCACGATGGCCCCACGCTGCGGTCAAGCCCCACCCCACCGAAGAAACCCATCCCCATGGAGCTACTCGATAAGTGCCTCGACTACATTTTTTAGAAGCACAAAAGGGTGCAGTGCACGTTGCCCCCGTGTTACCTCTCTGCTCCAAGGTACTGGGCCATGTTGCGACAAAGTGGAAGCGGCCTCGCACGTCCAACCGACGCTCAACACCATGATCCATGCCACGCCTACCCTAACACGGGTGCTGGCACGGCCGGCCGGCCCCGCTCCACCAGCTTGGACATCACCGACGGTCTCGTGCTTCCACGCCACCCATACAAGTGGCTTCGTCGCCGCCACCCCGCCCCACGGACTTGAGCTCTCTTGAGGTTTGCGTTATCGAGCGCGCCCTATCATCGATGTTGAGTAGACCAAGTTGCAGTGCGTTGTGCTCGCCTTTGTCTATGGCAACCATTGCATAATTTCACTAGACGTTTAGGTGCTCATGGTACCCATCCTCGGCTTCTCGATGCACACCTCATTCCCAAAGGATTCTTGATCCTCTTCGATCGCACCGAGGACCATGAACGGACGCTTGCCAACCATGTCCTACTGTCGATGAGGTTCCAGGTGTATCTTTGGCCCTGGACTCGACAGCTCCAGACAAACAACGTTGTCATGCGGTATCAGGGGCGGGCCCACTTGAATTCATGGGTATTCAGTTGAATACCCATTATTTTGTCAAAAGAATCATGTATATATTGTATATATATACTGCATATATGTGTAGAAAAACGAAATTCACATAGAATAACATGATATTGGCCCCAACTTTTTTTTGAGTTGATGATATTGCGCGAGAGCTATGTCTCGCATTAAGCCTTTTTTTTTTTTGAGGATCATGCCTCGCATTAAGCGAGATGGAAGGAGTTCTCGCTGAAGGATTGCCCCCGCTCGCTATAGTACTGGGCCAGGCCCATTCGTTCGATCGCTCGTGTTTTCTTCGTTGGTTCTTCGCTTCGGTTATTTCTTTCGTTTTTTCATTTTCTTTTGTTTTTCTTCGACTTTCTTTATTTCTTCATCGTTTTCTTTGGCTTTTCTTTTTCTTTGATATACTATGATTTTATTTGTTTTTTTCACCGGTTTTCTTTGTTATACTTCGGTTTTCTTTTTTTGAATGGTTTTCATTATTTTTCTTTTTTTCCGTTTTACTTGGATTCCTTTGTTCTGTTTTTTTTTGTTTTCTTTGTTTTCTTTTGGTTTTCTTCATTTTTCTTTTGTTTCGCTAAGGTTTTCTCAGTACACACTATACATTTTTAGTGTACACATGAAACATTTTTTGATACACATTGAACATTTTTCAAATACATGATCTACATTTTTTCTTAAATACATGTTTTTGAACACCTTTTCGAATACATGGTTAACATTTTTCAAATACACATTAAACATTTTTTTAATAAAGGTAAACATTTTTTCTATACACATTTAACATTTTCCAAATGTTTGATCAACATTTTTCAAAGACTTGCTCAACATTTTTTCAAATGCTTGATTAACATTTTTCTATACATGATCCAAAATTTTCATCATTTTTTAATACATGGTCAACATTCTATACACATTTAACATTTTTCAAATGATTGATCAACATTTTTTCAAATGCTTGATTAACATTTTTATACACATGATAAAAAAAAATTCATCATTTTTTAATACATGGTCAACATTTTTTCTATACACATTTAACATTTTCCAAATGCTTGGTTAATATTTTCAAACACTTTTTCAACATTTTCTCAAATGCTTGATTTACATTTTTATATACATGATCAAATTTATTCATCATTTTTTTAATACATTGTCAACATTTTTTCTATACATATTTAACATTTCCCAAATGCTTGATTAACATTTTTCAAATGGTTGATTAATATTTTTATATACATGATAAAAAAATTATCATTTTTTTAATACATCGTCAACCATTTTTCTATACACGTTCAACGTTTTCCGAATGCTTGATTAACATTTTTCAAATATTTGTTCAACATTTTTCAACTACTTGTTCAACATTTTTCAAATTTGTTTTGTAGAGTAATATATATATATATATATATATATATATATATATATATATATATATATATATATATAAAAGTATAAACAAAAGTAAAAACAAAAACAAAAAACGTAAAAGACACAGGAAAAAGAGGTTGTGGCCTCCAGCGCGGGTGGGCCGGCCCATCTCACTCGCCCCTTCAGCGAATCGGAAGCGAGACTCGCTGGATGCGAGATATAGGGGCACCATAAACCACACACGGGGTCATGACCCACATGCCCAATGGCCCAATTCGGAATTCTGAGGAGACAGATACCCTACGCGGCTCTAGCCTCACGATCGATGAGAAGATAGCACGCGTGACGCTGCTTCTTCCCCGATTCTGATCGCACTCTGTGCACACACGCTGAAAATATTAGCACTTTTCGATCAATCTAATCCACAAATAAACAGTAAACATGGTATTTACAGTATGCAATTCATACCGATAACTAAACATGTGAGCACGTATGTAGCATAGAACCGAAACATCTATAAACAGAACATATAGAGCTAGCACATGAACGAGCAAGTAGGGGATGAATGAATCATACCCTCCGATAGGCCAGGCTAAGGCCGCAGCGGACGCAGCGGCTTCGGCCTCTTCCGCGGCCTTCTTCTTGGCGTCGTTGTCGTTCCCCATGGAGTCGATGCAGGCGAAGCAGAGGAGGACGGAGATGGGGACGGATCGGAAGCAGTCGTGCCGCGACACTCCCCAAAAACCTTATCGCCCTTCTCCCGGGCAGGATCTCGAAGGATGGGGTTCCGGAGGCACGTGCTCTCCCAACCAACCGTGCACGCGGTCGTCATGATGGGATCGTCGGAGGCAGCACAGTGAAAGAAACAGCAGATGACGGCTAGGGTTGCACAAGGAGGGAGTGGGTGTACTGGCTGCACTGGCCAACTCCTCCTTATATAGGCCGTCAGGTAGATGGGCCTGGGCTTAGGCCCACGACCGAGTCCACGAATTAGAACAAGCAACCAACAAACTGGATCAAAACTGCATCCTCAGATTGATCAACTTTTAACATGAACATCGACAAGTCCAAAATAGTCCCCACACACAAAAAAAAAAAGGGGGGGGGGGGGAGCAGAATTGTCATTCAAGGAAATTTATGGTGACATGGACATATTAGTACTCATGAATCTAATTATTAGCTTCATCAAGCGCTAGCAACGAACAAACTAGCATGCCACATATATACTACAGCAAACAACAACATCTAGTTAGGCAACCACGCTGAAACAAAGCTTGCCAGCTTACTACGCCAAGCAAAATCTTTGTGGTGCAGTAAAGATTTTAGAATTTCAATTTCCTCAAGAACCTTTACAACACAAAACTTGGATTTCAGCCAGCTCTCCAGGCTATAATGAAGCATTGCCAGGCGATAGGCAATGTAAGCCAGCACAGAAATTTTAATGCATTGCAGAATGGCATGTTCTCACACTTTCCTAGTTTCAATATCTGTGTTAAATAACAGCATCAGGATGAACAAGTTCATAACAAGGCAACAAGCCATGATTTCTTCTCTACTAAATGATACTACATTAAGATATCTAAGATTCATGATTCAAATCATCAGTTTAGCCAAGCATTAGAAACGACCATACCAGAATCTAACACATCGGAAGACAAACTAGAGGATGAAAACTTTGTAGCACGTACAGAGTTTACCAAGTTTCATAGCACGCTTTTGGTTCATGTAAATCTGAAATTATTTGGCATTTCCCCTCTGCAAGCAGCTGCATAGTCTTCAGCAAGTTGCGGTGCAGCTTCCTTGTGAGGACATATGCACTTCTTCACAAATGCCTTCTCAGTGAACTTGGCAATTGTGTAATGGCTTGGGTCACGCTTGAGCAATCCATGTTCCTTAAGGAACTTGATAACATAGTACCGGGGCCTGAGCCGGCCCTCCAGGCTGTAAGTGAGAATACAAGGCCGATGAGCAATGTAGGCCGGCTCCAACCCCACCTCAGAGACAAGGAACTCGGACCTGCGCCGCAGCATGTCCTCTGACCTCGTGAGCACAAACGGACCCTTGGACACAACAATGCCAACCTTGGCATCCGACCACCTAAGCGTCTTCTTCAAGTATTCCATTTTGGCAGCGATCTTCTCCTCGCTGACGAATGCAACAGACTGTAGAGCTAGCCTGAACATCCCAGAGCCGCGAGGCACACCTAAAAACCTTCAGCACTGGCCACCATCGCCCGGATTCGCTCCATGTTGGAGGTGAGCATCCTTGAAATAGAGATGGCCAGCTTGCCAATATCGCAAGCACCTAGCGTGCACTCCTGCAGCAATAGGAGATTGTTACGGACCTCGATCTAGGGTTTGAGGTAGCAAGGGAAGGAAGGGAAAGGGGATCGGGTTAGGAGGAGGACGAAGAGCAGCTTCGTTCCTTCGTTCGATTGATTACAATAATATTCGATACCCTTTCACACGACTCGCTTCCTTCTTAACTACTCGCGGCTCGCAGGCCACACACACACACAGCTCACACGATGCTTGGTCCCACGCGCCAGGCGGTCACGCGTCTCCCTTGGCCTTCATGGTTTCGCCTTCTTGTTCCACGGCCACTTCATCTTCACTGGTCGGTGGGGCCCCTGGGTCAGCCATGACATCCCCCCCTTCTTGCGTTTCGCCTTGTCCCCAAGGCGGAGAGGTCGGGAAACGTCGTTGCAGTTGCAGCGGCTCTTCCCACGTAGCCATGAATGGAGGCAAACCACTCCACTAGATGCGGAGGCGCAGGACTGACTCGCCCCCGACGCGAACCATCTTGCGCTCCAGCACTGTCTCGGGTACATGTTCAGCCTGCAAGATAGAGTGATCAGGTGGTAATGCAGGACTCACCGGCACCAAGGCCCCTTGAGCTTTCTTGAGTTGCGACACATGGACGACGGGATGAATCTTGCTTGTAGGCGGGAGGTCCAACTTGTATGCCACTGCGTCGATCCGTGCCACCACTTTGTAAGGCCCGAAGTAGCGGAACGCGAGTTTCTAGTGGGGTCATTGCGCGACGGATGACTGGATGAAGGGTTGCAGCTTGAGCAGTACCGCATCGCCAACGGCGAACCCCCGATCAGTGCGGTGCTTGTCCGCCTATCGCTTCATCCGGTCTTGCGCCTGCTTCAGCTGCTGCTGTAACAGTTCGATCATAATCTCTCGTTCATGCAACCAGGCAGCCAGATCGGGCACTGTGCATTCGTCGACCTGGGTGACACCAAATGGGCATACCTTGAGAACTTATCCACAATCACCAAAACTGTATCAAACCCTCCTGATCTGGGCAATCCTTCGATAAAGTCGAGAGACACGACTGCCCATGGTTTCTTCGGGATCGGTAGAGGTTGGAGCAGTCCGGCGGGCGAGATCCTTTCTGTTTTGGCTTGCTGGCAGGCCATACAATTGCGCACGGATTTTTTCACCTGCTCTTTCATCCCGTGCCAAGCAAAAAGTCTTTTGATCCTGTTATAGGTGGCGTGGAAGCCAGAGTGGCCCCCTGCTGCGCTTGCGTGGAGCGCCTGAACGAGGTGTTGCTGAATCACGGTGTCACTACCGATCCACACACGCCCTTTGTATCGAAGGATTCCTTCTTGCATGGTGAAGTCTGGTTCGCTCTCTGGATCCAAGGCCAGTTTGGTCAGATGCTGTTGTGCGGCTGTATCATGTTGGTAACTGTTTTTGACTGCCTCGAGCCAAACCGGCTTGCACATGGAAATAGCTGCAAGCTCCTCTTGATCAAAGTGTGCTCGACGCGAAAGCGCGTCCGCGGCGCGGTTAGCCAACCCGGCTTTGTATTGGATAGTGTACTGCAGGCCCATCAACTTTGTAAAAGCTCGCTGTTGGATGGGTGTGTTGAGTCTTTGATCTGTCAAGTTGAGGAGACTTTTCTGATCGGTGCGGACGACGAACTCGGCATGCTGCAGGTAGGGACGCCAGTGGTCGATGGCTAGCAACAGAGCCAGACATTCTTTTTCATACGCTGAGAGACCAAGGTTCCTGGGAGCCAACGCTTTGCTTAAGTAAGCGACAGGGTGGTTGTCTTGCATCAGAACCGCTCCGATTCCTGTGGCACTTGCGTCTGTCTCCACCACAAACTGGCGACGGAAGTCAGGGAGTGCCAGCACCGGGGCTGCACTCAGGGCTTGTTTCAAGGCAGAGAAAGCTGCGTCTGCTATGGGTGTCCACACAAACAGTGTATCTTTCTTCAACAATTTGGTCAGCGGTTTACTGATTACTCCAAAGAAACGGACAAATTTTCTATAATAGCCGGCAAGGCCCAAGAATCCCCTCAACTGTTTGGCATTGGTCGGCACCGGCCATTGTTGCACTGCGTGCACTTTCTTGTCGTCGGTGGCCACTCCTTCCTCGCTGATGATGTGACCCAAGTAGCTGATATTTAGCTGCCCAAAGGTGCACTTAGACATTTTTGCCTTCAGCCCATGTTGGTTCAGCAGCTGTAACACCTGAGTGAGCAGCTGCGTGTGGGTGTCCAGGTCCTCAGAATGGATCAAGATATCATCCATAAACACAAGAACGCCTTTGCGGAGTACTGGACGCAAGACCACATGCATCGCCCCTTGGAATGTGACTGGTGCATAGGCCAATCCATACGGCATCACTCGGAATTGGTAGTGGCCAGTATGGGTTTTGAAAGCCGTTTTGTGCTCCTCTTCTGGCCGTAGCCTGATCTGGTGGTATCCCGCCCAGAGGTCCAGTTTGGAGAACCAGCGCGACCCTGCTATCTCGTCCAGTAATTCATCGATAATTGGCATGGGATAGGTAGTTTTCAGAGTGATGGCGTTGAGGTGCCTGAAGTCAATGCAGAAACGCCACGTTTGGTCTTTTTTCTTGACCAGAAGCACAGGAGACGAGAATGCACTAGTGCTTGGTACAATCAGCCCCAAGCGCAACATTTCCTTCACCTGGGCTTCTATCTCGTCCTTCTGTTCTGGGGTGTAACGATACGGTCGCATGTTGATGGGGTTGGCCCCAGCTATCAGTGGAATGGAGTGATCCCAACTCCTGTGCTCCGGAAGTTTAGTGGGTTCAGCAAACACCCCTTGGAAAGCATCTAGGACCTGTTGTAGTTGCGGTGGCACTGGCGCCTCTCCTCCTTCCTGCTCCGCTGCATACAGCACCACAATGTGCGCAATGGAGTTGTTGTTCTCAAGAGCTAGCAGTTGTGCCATGTCTGCTTGTTGCACTTGAGTTGTTTGCGCTTGTAACCCCTGCAGCACCACCTGACGCCCTGCGTGATCAAATTGGAGTGTCTTGGCTGCCCAATCCACCAGCATTGGTCCACATTGCTCTAGCCAATCGATTCCAACGACCATATCGTAACATCCCAGGGAGAGCACCCTCACATCTGTGGCAAACTGATGGCCTTGTGTCGTCCAGGGGCAGTTAGGAATCATACCCGAGCACTGCAGGATTCCACCGTTAGCAATCTTGACTGATACATTCGGCATGGGTTGGATCTTGTCCCGCATGTGTTTTGCCACTGCCTCACTGATGAAACTGTGCGAGCTCCCAGAATCCACTAAAATGAGCACTTCGACACCATCGAGCACTCCAAGCAGCCGGACTGTACGCGGCGTTGTTTCTCCTGTGGTGGCCAATTTTGAGATACACATAACCTGCTCCTCATCCGAGTCTGACTGGTGCCCCTGCCTGTCTTGTTCTTCAGCTTGCAATAGTTCCCACAATTCTTCGACCACGTGAAGTTGAACCGTAGCCGCGCATTGGTGGCCTTGCCCCCAACGCTCTCCACACTTGAAATAGAGCCCCCGGGCACGCCTGTAGTTGCGTAGCGCCGCGACTTTGTCTTCGCCTCGGCCTTGATCTTGGCGGCGATCCGGAGCACGCGCCGCGTCCAATGTGCGACGATCTTCAGCCGCCGCTTGCGGCGCCGGCAATGTAGGCAGTGGGGGAGGTACACCCACTGCCAACAACGGCCGCGCAGGAACGCGAGGGATCCCCTGCTCTTGCTACTGATGATCCCGCCGTGGCATGCTTGCCAAGAGCTCTTCCTGCAACGTAACAAGAGAAAAGGCAGTATCCAAATCTTGGTGGCGGTGTAAAGCTACACCGGCTTTGATTTCAATTTTCAAGCCATCCAAGAACTGTGTGGTGAAAAATAAGGGATCGAAAGCAGAATTATGCGCTAGTAAATGGTGCATAAGCTCCTCAAACTGCTCCATGTACTCTGCTACTGACCCAGACTGCCTAAGGGAATTAAATTGACGCAATTGAGCTTGGTATTGCTCACGACCAAATTTGGTACAGAGGGCCGTGCACAACTCCTCCCAAGTGAAAGAAGCGTGATGTGCTTCATGAATTTGAAGCCACCGTGCAGCATTGCCCGAGAAATGTAAAAGTAGCTACCCGAACCCACATATCTTTCTGGACTCCATGCACATCGAAATACTTTTCACATCGAGCCTTCCAGAACTGCGGGTTATCTCCGTCGAATGAAGGGAATTCGAGCCGTGGAAGGGACCAACTGTGATGCGGCGAGTGCGGTGAGTGCTGCTCGTGCTCTCTAGCGAGATCTACAGATGCAACGGGAGGGATCTCAAGAGGAGATATGGGTGACGCACCCGTGACCGGAGGAGGCGCCAGGGTGGTGACCACCCTATGAGCCGATCCCCCGGAGTCGATGATGTCGCCGCGGCCGTTTGGCCCGTAATGCGTCCTGGCTGGTGTTGGGGATGTCGCCGCGGAACGCGCCACCGGATCCGTTGCTGGATCCCCTTCTGGTCTGGCCGGATCGGCCAGCGCGGGATGAAGCGCGATACGCCCCACTTCGTCGAGCTAGTGTTGCAGGTTCGTCACCGCCGGTCGCCACAGCTCGAGGGAGGTCTGAATCGCCTCCAGACGGGCGTCGTTGGCCGCGCGGCCCTCGTTGACGGACTGGATGAGCGCGGCGAGTTGCTCCTCCATCGCCGCCGTCTTCTGCGCCTGCTTGGTGGCGTAGCGCGGTCGGGGGTAGGCCGTCTCCAGATCGACTGACCTCTGATACCACTTGTTACGGACCTCGATCTAGGGTTTGAGGTAGCATGGGAAGGAAGGGAAAGGGGATCGGGTTAGGAGAAGGATGAAAGAGCAGCTTCGTTCCTTCGTTCGATTGATTACAATAATATTCGATACCCTTTCACACGACTCGCTTCCTTCTTAACTACTCGCGGCTCGCGTCTCCCTTGGCCTTCATGGTTTCGCCTTCTTGTTCCACGGCCACTTCATCTTCACTGGTCGGTGGGGCCCCTGGGTCAGCCATGACAGAGATTTCGCTTGACCACCCCCTCGAGGTTGCACGAGAGGAGATGGCGGTTACTGTTGAACGCTCGGAGGAATTTCTCGGAGGATCCGAAGAGGTGCAGGTAGTAGTGCACCTTGGAGATGACGGATTTGGAGCGGAAAGTTTTGGCAGATCACGGGACGAGTCGCGCGATCTCAGGACGCGACAGTCCGAGGCCGGTGAGCCCGTCGACGATGGGAGACAGGGTTCTCTCCACGCTGGCGCAGAGGAACAGCGGGTCCCTGGCGACGACGGCGGCGACGTCGGAGCTGGAGAGGCCGAGGTCGGCGAGGAAGGCGAGCACGGCGTCGGGCTTGGCGGGGGACTTGAGGTGGGAGAGCTTGGCGGAGGCCTTCAGCGCGTGGACTCGGGTGAGGCCGCAGGTGTCGAGCAGGAACGCCTCAACCGCGAATACGGTGCCTGGGGAAACGGCGGTGGTGGCGGAGAGGAGTCGGCGGAGAGGGGAGCCTTGGTAGGTGGTGCGAGAGGAGAGGAGGTGCGCGAGGACGCAGCTCCGGAGGCGGAGCATGGCGAAGGCGGTGGCGTGGCGGCGCCGGCGGCGAGGAGGGTTGGTCTGGTCGAACCAGCAGCACAGCCACGCACAAACAACTACTCGTGAGCGAAGTGGGCCTTCATTCGAGCCTTGTTTTTCACTCCAAAAGCCCAACATGTTAGTTCTCGAACGCTCTCAAGTTTTTTTTTTTATGGGAACGTTCTCAAGTTTTTTTTTCAAGAGTACGCAAATTGCGTACCATATTTTTTTAGAAGGAAGAAAATTGATTACAAGATTCTAAGTTGATGCGAACATCAACATAGGTGCACCCACTCCAACACACTAGGCTAATCTCTCACAAAACAGTTCAAACCGCCAACTCCATTGTGAGCCGCTCTCCATTCCTTTATCTCCTCTAAGATCATGTGAGCTAGAGCTCGAGCTATAATGCTGAAACAAGGCACCTAAAAACAAAGTTCTCATATCCAGATATCCTACCCTAAAAACAAAGTTTTCATATCATCCAAACATGTGAATTTGTATCTCGCAATGTTGGCTTGACTAAAGTTTCTGAATTAGTCAATGCTGAAACAAGGCAGTGGGAGGAAGAGTCTGAAAAGAAAGAAAAAACAACTAGAGGTCTCTCTTGGTCCATTCATGCGGAGCGGATCCTGAACATTCCACTCGCTATCGGAACAATGGAGGATTTTGTAACATGGCATCACACCAAGTATGGTTTCTTCACTATTAGGTCGGGATGATCAACATGGCAATAAACTTAGTAGATCGCGGCCGCTGGGAAGTTCCAAGGACAAACAAAATACAAAGGAGCTAGCGTTGTGGTCTCTCAAAGTCCCTACAAAAATCAAAATACATTGTTGGAGATCTTTGCTTGGGGCGATGCCATGCAAGGGCTACTAGTGAATCTCCATATGACGAACAACTCTCAGTGCCCCCCCATGTAATTTAGAGTATTATAAAGTATCCGACATGCATTCTTGTCATGCCCGCTCGTGAAGGAAATATGGGGATTTCTCGGCCTGACTCGCACTATCTACGATGCATGTTAAATTGAGAGAGAAGGGGCTTCCCTGTTGGTCGACCGCTTGTTAAAGAGTATTTAACCAAAAACTAACATAATACGATCTGACTTAACAGAAAACTACAACTTTGAAAGAAAAAAAATGCCTAAAGCTACCACTTTTGTACTAATTTTTGGCAAAAAAACTACCAAGTCAGAAAAGTGGTCGATTGGGCTCATTTAAGCTGGATTATGGCAGGCTGGGCCCGCAAGTCAGGCGTTGCGTCAGCAGACGGTTAACGACGCCAACAAAACGGCCGTTAATGGCTCGGTTGCACTGGACCGTGTCGCGAGATGGTCAAAACGGCTCACTCACTCTCTCCCCTGTGCTCATTTGCTCTCTCAACTCACTCCCTCTTTCTCTCTCCCATCTTCTTCTCCGACCCCGACGCCGCTGCCGCCTCCGTCGTTCGTGCTCCTCGGCGTTGAGCATGCCTTCCTGGAAGGACGGGGAGGAGAGCTCGGACAACGACATCTCCATGGTTGGCATGGACATGGAGCTATTTTAAGTCCACAGCACTCTAGGGTTAGGGTTAGGTTTTGTGAAACCGCGGTTTGTGTGCTAGCAATATCTCTATGTGTGATTCGTTAAAATAGGATCTTTTTCCTATAAAATCCATTAACTATTTATATTCCTTTTCTTATTTAGTATTTGGGTTGGTAAGTTAAATTAGATAGCTATATGAGTGAAACAAAACATCTTATAAATTTGTAGTAAAAAGAAAAAAATCTCATTTCCTACTTACAAAAAAAAGTGGAAGTAAACATAAACAGTGTAAACTCTTTATCCCAAGGTTGATATTTTTTAGTTAGTCATCATATCTTGAAGCGGCCAAGAATAAAGGATTCACGATATGGAATTCCATTACTAGAATACTCCCTATACTTAATAATCCATAAGAAGAACACATCAGTGTAAAGAGCTATTTTGATGTCATCAGTATTTTTATGTGTTTGTCATCAAACCTGGGTGTTTATTTCTGAACGAAACTGAGTATAAATAGATGCGAATTTTAAGATTTGTCCTTTCTGCATTTTGTCAGTGAAATCAAAACTACAAGAGTCAAAGTCTAATACCAAAAAGAAAAAAGAAAAAAAGCAGGGTTCAGGCTATAACATACTCCCTCCGTCCCAAAATATAAGAACGTTTTTGACACTATCAGGTAGTAGATGAGAACGTCAACCAAAACGTAATTCAATTCAGAACAAAACAGATGCAGCATTGTCATCTATAGGTGCTGAATTTTGACAAGCTTGAAATGGCTGGAACAGGAGGTCTCATTAAACTAAAGTTCAATCAGCAATAAGACCGAAGATTTCCAGCTCACACGAAGTAGAGTACAGCAACCAACAAACTGGACCAAGTCTGCATCCTCCTCAAACTGAACGACATCCAGACAAGTTCACTGATAGATAGCAGACAGAGAGCCAAACCACTCTTCTTCAGCCATTCTCCAAGTGCAGAACGCCAAGGTTCGTTCCAACCTTGAACAACATCGTCACTTGCCACAACCGATAGCCAGTGAAAAACAGTAAAATTTCTCATTTTCCAAATGATCCAGAACAACGAAGCTTACACTTGAGATCCATCTAGGCAGATTGGAAACCACACTAACAGAGGTCAATATTCCAACCATTTGCTAGCATAGATCATGATATAACAACATAGCTTTAGACACATGTAAGCCCTTGATTGATGAAAACATGAGGAGGCTTGGTTTTAACCAGCCATAGTATTTGGACTAGATGGTAGGCCGTATATAGAAAATGCACAACTGTATTATTCAGTTTTGAGATCAGTTGTCCCTAGAACTGAAAGTATCAGCCAATAGGCCATTACGAAATGTACTGGAGAAAAATCAAGGAAAAATCTGATACAGACTAGTAAAGCATGAATTACTTTCACAACATTTAATCGCTTCAAAAAAAGATACTCCAGAAAGAACCAAGATTTTTAGCTCGCAAGAATGAGAACAAGCAACCAACAAACTGGATCAAAACTGAATCCTCGGATTGATAAATGTATTGTGGTCATCAACAAGTCCAAAATAGTACCCCATAAAAAAGAAGGCAGTAGTGGCTGTTGTTAATCTTCGTTTCATGCTATGGTTTGCAGTTCTCTCTTCGTAATAGTAGCGTGCTCATCTCAAGTATTCTAATTAGTAGTAATAACTAATAGACAGGTCCGATGCAGTCTTGCCGTGTATACTTATGCTCTGAATCATGTTTAAATGACATATACATGAATGTTGGCGCCTACAAAAGGATATTTATATAAGTATTGGGTGATTTGAGACAGGAGGAAATGAAAATCTCCCTAGGTCGAATTGAATTCTTAACAGTTTGTCTCGTACTAGACAGAGTGCTGAGGATTTCAAAAGTTGTGAAGTCACAGTCACATAAAAATGGCAAAAAAAATACAGACATAGAATTACACAAAAGAAATCAGCACTTAGTCAAAGGGATGTTTACTCGTCATGGGGATGTGCAGGTGCATGCCCACAGATTCCAAAAATCCTGCAGATAATGAGAATGCTAATATAGCAAGGGAGGATGGTCTTGCAAGATAACCACAGTGGCCTGTGACAGGAACTGTAAATGATGGTCTACAATTGGTCTCTAGAATCTTAATAGCTCAACTGCATCATTACCTAGTGAATCAATGGACCGCTACCTAATTAAAGCTCTCGACCACTATAGTGGATCAATCAGCAACCATATAAAACATGGAATTTTGCATAGGACAAGCAGTAAGATATGATTTTGCTGTCATCTCATAAGCTATAAAATATAATAAGAAAGTATGGAGTTAAGAAGCACATTCATGCCTAAATGAAAACAGGAGTTTAAGCCAACAAAACATGGAAGCAAAGCATAATGTACACAAAAATTGTTAAATATGCAGATAGATCAGCATCTAGTATCGGGGCGGTAAATTTCTAGGTAGCTGATAATTCATCTTGTCCAGTATCACATCTTGCATTAATAAGTTCTGGTACAAAGGTCGGCAGTACAAAATTGATATAGTTGTGAAAATATAGTTTTACAACACAGAGAAACAGATGCTGTAACACCCCAAAAAAAATTAAAACAATTTCTTTTCATAAAAAGAATTTCTTGGATTTTTCTGGCATTTCTAAAATTCTTCTTTATTCCTGTGGTTTACCTTATATATTAAACAGATGCTGTAACACCCCAAAAAAAAATTAAAACAATTTCTTTTCATAAAAAGAATTTCTTGGATTTTTCTGGCATTTCTAAAATTCTTCTTTATTCCTGTGGTTTACCTTATATATTATTTTTCCTTTAAGATTTCATTTTTGATTTCAGATTTGTGGGATTCTATTTCAACAACTTTGGCAAAGAATTTAAAATGTCAGGAAGGGATCTTTTTTTTTGAAATAAAACATGCCTAAATCTTTTTCTTTGAAAAAAAATAGTGGCCATGTCAAAACCCCCAAAACTCATTTCAAAATAACCTCACTAGCACCTCTCTATCCTAGGACAGAACCCAAACCCCATCTTCTGACACAAAAATTATTTTTGGCTTTTAAATTATTTTCTTTTATCAAATTTCTATAGATCTTGATCCTACTATAATTGCAAAGGAACTTTTTTTGTCCTTAGCACTTCTGGCCTCAACAAAATTATCCTAGCTAGACCTTAGTACCTACATTCAAATTCTCCAAAAACTTTCAGGTCACAAGTTCAAATAATTCAAATTTCATTTGAATGAAATTTGGACCAGATTTGAATTCCTTGCCCAAAACCATATCTATCCTGCTCCAAAAATTCTGCAAATTACAGTAGCTCAGAGATGCACCAGAGAGCCTCCACAACAATTTTCAAAATTTTCAAAAATGCCTAGGGGCAGTTGGCATTCTGTCGAACACTTGGTGTGCAGAATCTGGGGTTGACCAAAGTTTGGGCAAACTCACAGTGCCACAGCCCCGATTCCTCCCCGGCCTTCAATGCATTGCGTTGGGGACCCCCTCGCCAGCCTCTTGCCGCCGATAGGCTGGCGCAGCGGCCCCCGATCACCACAGCGGCGGGCTGAGCTGTCTCGTCGGCCACCGGCGAGCATTCAATTCCCCGCGCCGTCCAGAACCGTCTCTCCCTCCACGCGGCCTCATCTCACGACGCCAGGACACCGACCATGCCGCCCAGCCCCCACCTGCCAGTCGTCGGAGCTTCCACCGTCCGCCATGGCCGTACCTGAGCCTCACTGTGGAGGAGGCGGTGGAGCTTGGTTTGGAGCGCGCTAGCGCTTCGAGGAGGTTCCGCCGGTCATACCTAACCCTGCCGACCACGCCCACAGTCCCTAGCTACCTCCGCCGGCCGCCATTACTCCGGCGTGATCCGAACCCGCCGGACCTCATCGAGCCGTCTATAAAAGGGCACCCCGGGCCTCGTTTTCCATCCAGCTCACCTCCACGCACCACCAATCGCCACCCAGAGTGATCAGAGGACCCTGGGAAGGTCTTCTCCCTCGTCTCCGGCCGCCCGATCCGCTTCGGACTCCGGGAAGGTTCCGACGTCCGTAGACCACCTCCACCTCCCAAATTCCGTCATTAGGGTCCTAGTGCTCCCACTCATCGGATCCACACGTCAATTTGACGTTTGCAGGTCCCTCCGGTGAGATCCATCATCGACCGAAGCCGCCGCCCGCCGGAGTTGACGACGCCGTCACTGCGGTGCTCGCCGACGACCAACTTCACCACCCACCGACGCGGAAGGACCCCACGAGCACGTCTGCACCCTCGCCTTCACCTGGTTCGCCGTCGTCCCTCTGTTCTCACCCGCGAATTTCAAACCTGACGGGTGGGGCCCACCCGTCAGGGTTTCATTCTTTTCCAGCCTATTGCGAAAGCGTATTCTCCAAAGTACGCTTTCTCTGTTAGAAGGCGTAATCATTCCCGAACCGTTTTTTGTTTTAAACTAGAAGGACCCGGTGGCAACTATTTTAATTACAGAGAGGTTCCTGATTTTAAAACCATCATTACTTTTAAACCACAAATCATTTTCAGTTGATTCTTTTTCTGAAAATTTTCTTTTTTAGTCTAGTTTTTTATAGTATTTATTTGAAAATATTTTGGGACAACGTTTTGCGCGCCCATAAAAATTTACATAGGATTTGTACCTTTTGTTTTATAGAAAACGAAGAGGGAAACGTTGCCGAAGATTTTGCGGGATCGTCTTCTGACTAAGTTGATCCAGGCAAGCATGTTTGAACCTTGGATGTGGTGTTTGCATACACGTTTGCTTAAGTAAAACTTATGGCATGTAGTGCATATATAGTAATATGATCATATCTGTTGCATGCATAAGTACTGAGATAAATGATGAAACCCGTGAAGTTATTTGAAGCACTTGATAACTGAATCACGTTGTGGCGTGAGAAGTTATGGTCTGGACATGCTGGAGCATGCCAGTGGGTTGGTAATATAATAACCTCCAGTGTCGGCATAGATCGAGTCTTATTCCGGTAATACCTAACCATTTCAGTGCTGCCACATGTCTCCTGCAAGGGGGTACAGTTTAGTAAGTCGCTAACCCCTTTCCTAGTACACACCATACAGAGGGGCCGCGATGAGGGTTTCCAAGGCCATGGAATAATGCCAGTCATCGGGTCAGGGGGCATGGGTGTGTTCCGGCTGCGCCGAGAGGGGGGCACCCCTTGTCATTGCGCGTGTTATAAATTTTGTGATCCCATGCTAGTCGAGGCGTTGGCCTCCCCGTCTTAGAGTTTTTTCTGGGATGATGCCTTGGGTGGTTCCGGGCATCAGAATGGTTAAACGGGTGTGTACTAGTTAGGTGTGTATCCTTCCCAAATACCGTAATCGGAATTAGTCAACGTCTCGGTGTTGGCTAAAGAAATCCCTTACTTGTGGGTAAAGAGTACAACCTCTGCAGAGTTTAACCTATTCGAATAGCCGTGTCCACGGTCAAGGACGTTGGGTTGAGCAGGTCAAGTGTCGGTCTCAGTGTCGGTCTTTGGAGGATAATGCTAATTAAAAGGACGATCGGTATAATCATCAGAAATATTACTGGGGATGTTACGGACTAACCTTTTCTCTTATATGATATGTTGGGTATCACCTGGGATGGTTCTACCCCCTGATACTCATGTTATTACATTCTTTAAGAGCCCTGTATGAGGCGTCGCTTCAGACACCCGACTGTGGCATTTATTTTCAAGACCTTTCGAGGCGTCGCTTCAGACACCCGACTGGCATTTTATTTTCTTGGAATCTTTGGGAGGTCTAACGCCCGATATTCCATTTTATTTTCTTGGAATCTTCGGGAGGTATAACGCCCGATGTTCCATTTTATTTTCTTGGAATCTTCGGGAGGTCTAACACCCGATGTTCCATTTTATTTTCTTGGAATCTTCGGGAGGTCTAACGTCCGATATTCCATTTTATTTTCTTGGAATCTTCGGGAGGTCTAACGCCCGATGTTCCATTTTATTTTCTTGGAACCTCCGGGAGGTCTAACGCCCGATGTTCCATTTGTCATTTTATTCCTTGGAATTCTCGGGAGGAGTACCGCCCGACGTTCCACTTACGCTTCCATTAAGATTCTTCTGGGATGGTTTTACCACCTAAGAATCAACACTTAAAATTGCTACCTGAACTATTATACTTGCTATCTAACCAAATATTCATTTGTAATATTCTAACATGATCATATGCATTCTGTTTGCATTTGGTATATCCTTTGTTCATGATGTTTGTGAGTACATTCCAACGTACTCACAGGCTTGTCCCTGGCTATTGTTTTGGCCAGATTTGAACGAAGGCGACCTCATGGATGAAGAATACGCTAGCGAATTCGACGTCTAGAGGAGTCCCAGCCAGTTGTCCTGTGGTCACGGAGTCTACCACATGTACCATACACCAATGCTCCCGCCACACCAATAAATAGCCAAGCTTCACACCGATGCTTGACTTATGTTATTGTATCAGAGTTGCGTTACCACTACTCCATTGCCACATAACCACCACCATAGTTTATTGGTGAGTCAGTAGTACTACCACCATTCCACTGTGATATATTCACTATTGCCATATCTTGGCAAGTTGTAATAAATTGTTGAGCACCTCGTCTCAACCCTGTAAGATATTATGTATTACTGGTTATCTATATCAAGGATTGTCTACCAGTTTAAAATTGATCTTGGGCTGGTAGGACATAAGGGCTACTTTCGGAAAATCTTTTATTCGGAAACCGGTCCTGACAACCTTGGTATCAGAGCCAGGCTGACTGTAGGAAGCCACTAGGTGCGATCGCTAGGCAGTAGGGTCAGCCCAACTAATTTTAGCAGCATCTCTTGCATCGTAGCAAATTTTCCTTAGTCATCATACATTTATGATATGACTATTTGGATTTTTGTCTACTGTTGTAGATGGCTGACGGTAACTGCCCATCCCAGGTTTTCGCCAACAAGCCTGCAGGGTTTTCCCGGCTTCTCGCTATCAACGCCAGGGTCGCGATCGGATCTCCGAGCCGTCCCGAGTATACTATCTACCGCGACAGGATCACCGACACTCTAATCATGTACCAGGCTTCGTTAGAGATTCGGGGTGTATGTGGCGGGCCCCGCAACCTTCGTTTTGTGGGGAGAGCCATGCCTACGGAGAGGCGTGCTATACAGATGACTGCCCGAGAGGCCATTGCCCACCTCTGGGATACTCTTCCAGTGATGCAGACGCGTCCTTACCACTACCTTCCCTGCCATGTCCCCTACACTAGCCACTATGCGTTTGCTTGCACAGTGGGAGAGAGGGAGGAGGCAATAGAGCCCCTCGTCCAGTACATCATGGCAGTAGAGTCAGTTTTCGTCTCATTGGTGGATGACTATGTCGCCGCCAGGATGGACTTAGCTCGTGCGAGAGTACCTCATAGGGGTGAGTTCCATCCTCCTGCACCACCGCACGCATATCCCACACCCATTCCCTCATATGAGCCTCCCAGCCTTTCCATGGGTCGGCACACCTCCACTAGTGAGGGGTTTAGTCGTGTGATCGCCCCTACTCCTGTTAGAGCGGCATCACCTATTAGCACCATTTCGCCACTGATAGGCATGCGACCACCAGCTACCTACCCGGTTGGAGACCATTCCCGAGGAAGTCGAGTCTTCAGCGCCCCGTCTGGGATTTACTCTCGGCAGGACTCACGACATTTCCGCCACTCCAGGGCAGCAGTCAGGGCAGTAGTGCAGTGGTTACCTTGTGAGAGAGTGTAGCGGTGTGTAAGATATTTATTTTCTGTTTCTTTTCCGTTTAAGTTTGGAGAGCAGTAGGTCGTTGACCGCAACATGTTAGGAGTATGGGGAAGTGCACTAGCCTAAATAACATGTCATGAATGCGCTTGCGCATCGCAACCTTGAGTAATGTAATGTATAAGTATGAACTACATGTGCTGTTCAAACCGTTATTTTCTGTACCATGCTTACGCTTCTGGGGAGGGAGATCAATTGTTCTTTTCTCTACCATTTTGTTTTAAAAGTACAAGTCATCAACCCGTGCATCTGCACGGGCTAGCTATAATAAATATAAATATCATAGAAAATTATAAATAGAGGGTTGATATATCTTCAATTCTACAAATGCAAACTATCACATTGGCAAGATAATGGCTTTCCCTTACAGTTTCTGAAAAAATTCAGCACCAAACCTAAATCACCATAATTCAATGAATTTTAGTGATTTTGGTTTGCATTTCGGCCAAATGACCAAAATATTTACTTGAATTCAATTAAATATTTGAAATTTTTAGAAAATATTTTGAACAATATTTGAATTCATGTGTACTATTGAAATTGCTAAAATATTTTGGCTGAAAGGTAAATATTTTAGTGCCTAATAAAATTACTGAAATCCGGTGAATTTCATCGAAATCTCATTGAAAGAGAAAACCATGGGCAAGATAAACGCCTTCCCAAACTAAAAGTATATTACATGTACTAATTATTCGATCTCTATGATACGAAATATAACATGCATACTTTTATTGCCAGGAATATAAGATGCATACTCTGTTTGATAAAGTTCCATGAGTTGGAGACAATATCCAATGCTTCCATGTTTAAAGAAAACAAACTGTAGTTCTATATATGGAAGTAAATTTATAAAGCAGCATATAGGCCTCTTTGCGCACGATTGAATGGTTAACAGACATTTATACATGCATGTTATAAATAGAAAAGGAGTGGCGTGTAGATGCAAATATAATGATAAACCATCTCAATCGGTGTAGACCCATTAGTATGATATTTTTTTATCAGTTCTTGAAGCGCTTCCAGGTCCAGTCTGTTGTACAATACGCCATTAGTTGTTGCACACATAGAATTCTAGCTTCCACTATTGAATGGACCAACATGGGCAGAACCACTAGTAGAAAACAGGGCTTTGGTCCAAGCTCGATCTACACATTAGTCCCGGTTGCATTACGAACCGGGACTAATGTGAGCATTAGTCCCGGTTCGAGCGGCTAGGGCGCTGGTCGGGGCTCGGCAGGCATCAGTCCCGGTTCAAATGGGACCTTTAGTCCTGGTTGGAGACACCAACCGGGACTAAAGGGGCCGATACCCTTTAGTCCCGGTTGGTGTCTCCAACCGGGACTAAAGGTTAGACCTTTAGTCCCGGTTGGCTCCAACCGGGACTAAAGGGGTAACCTTTAGTCCCGGTTGGAGACACCAACCAGGACTAAAGGGGTTCTGAAAGTTTTTTTTTCTGTTTTTCCATTTGTTTTCTGTTTTTAGTTTCTGTTTTAAATTGCTTCTGTCTTTTAGGGTATTTGATGTTTTTGAGTGATTCTTTTTGCATTAGATTCAAATTTTTGTCTAGTTTCTGTTTGTGCCATTAGTTTTCAAATTTGAATGGTTTAAATTTGAATTTGTTCAAATTTGCTTCAAACCCTAGATTGTGAATAACTTGAGTTTAAAAATAGTTTTTAATTTAATTCTTTTTGCTCCTAGTCACATGTTAGATTGTTGTCACAGTAAGATTTATTTGGTTATTTTTAGAATAATTTAAATTGGGATTTTAATTAAAACAGTACTGTTTTGCTTATATAGTTGTTTTAGTCATTTAATTGTTGTTTTTTATTATTTTTAGTTAGTTCTTTCAGGGTCATTTAGCTCAAAAAAAGCATTAAATGCATGAAAAATAGCAAATGAAGTTAGAAAGGGTTGACTCTGGCTTGGTTAACCTTAGTTATGACTCTGGCTGGGACGGTGCTAGCAGATGTAGTCGACGGTAGGATTGGATGGACACCAAACCGGACTAAAGGGGTTCTGAAATTTTCAAACTCTACCCCCCCCCCCCCCCCCCGTATCGCCATTTCAGTTTTGAAAAAAACAAAAGAAAATGATAAAAACTTCAAAAATTAAAATCCTTCGAGATGTAGTTATGTTACTACATCTACTAGTTAGGAAAATTAAAAAACATAAATTTCGACATGTTTTGCAAAAAAGTGTTATGAAAAAGTAAAACGGCTATAACTTTTGCATACGATGTCGAAAAAAAACGTATAATATATCAAAATGTTCAGCACGAGAAGCCGTAGGCCGTTTTGCAAATTTTTAGAATCCTCAAATTCCGAAAGGAAAAAAAGTTATCCTCAAATTTAAGTTGTTTCGATTTTTTGGTCAAACTGTGGTCAAACTACTTATTCAATAAATATTAGTGTTACTAAATAATTATTGTTTTTTAGAATAATAGTTTCAAACTCAAACGGTGAAATGTGTGACATCATGCTCAAGGGGTTAATAGGATTGATATGATACATATAACAATAAGGTATAACTTCTGATAATAATAAGATTGTCATATTTGGATTCCTCACATTTTTCTGATAATAATGGATATATTATTTGTCGAATTTAGATTTACAGATTTAAAGATATTAATTATGCCATATTAAATGAATAAATGGCAAAAAATGAATAAAATAATATTATTACTTATTTTATTTTCATCGAAATTCAATATTATTATTACTTATTTTGTTTATTTTAATAATTGTTTGGAATTCAAAAAATTAAATCATGTGACATCAAGACCTATGGGTTAATAGGATTGATAGCTTACTATTGTCAGGTAAACAACAAGTGCAGACTTGGAAACTAGGGGCGATAGAACCAGGAAGTTAAGCGTGCTGGGGCTGGAGCAGTGAGAGGATGGGTGACCGGCCGGGAAGTTAGACGATTTGGAATGAGTGCTCCACGCTGGAGCAGTGAGGAGGGGTGATTAGAGATTAAATTGTCAAATAATTCAAAGATTTGAAAATCGGAATAAAATTTTAAAACAAATCAAAAAAATATTCAAATTTTTTTTTTCAAAAAAATTCCTTTAGTCCCGGTTGGTGTTACCAACCGGGACTAAAGGCGCACCAACCGGGACTAAAGGTCCTCCATCCCCCGCCCCAGACAGCGGCCACGTGGAGGGCCTTTAGTCCCGGTTCGTAATGCAACCGGGACTAAAGGGGGGGGGGGGGGGGCTTTAGTCCCGATTGCGCAGTCCCGGTTGGGCAACCGGGACTAAAGGCCCTCCCGAACCGGGACAGAAGGCCCGTTTTCTACTAGTGAACATACATTTGTACATCCTGTAGTACATATTCCATTGGATTTGCACAATGGTAACGCACCTATGTTTAGTATCTCCTCTATCTTCATGTGGGATACTGGTTCAAGCAATGGTAATCTACAATGGAATAACAATTAATTTCGTGTCGATAAGTACAATTTAACAGTTAAGATACACACATTTTGCACGGCTGAATAAGTTATTTAGCATAGATGCTAACTGTAGAATATTTATTTGTAACTGAGGAATTTAGTCCTGTCAAAATTATTTTTAAGAAACTTGAGAACTGTACATAACATGGTGTGCACTGACCATGGTTAGGAACACCAAATTCTTTAATTACAGTGCAGAATATCCATAGGAGAATATAGTTAGAATGATCCAACTATCAAAAGACTATGTATTTACAGCTGAAGGCATAAGCATTTTTATTAAAAAAAACGTATATCTTGTCGAAACATGACAACATTGAAAACAAATGAATGGATGCTTTTCAATCAGATCACTAAAAGTAATAATACTACTATATGATTTTTAGAATTTAGTATGTCAAGAAGTGGCTTAATTACCCAATAGATTGTGACCTTTCATCCTTCTTTAGCAATTCAGGTAGAAGTGACTTTGCAATTTACAGTTTTTGTTCAGACAACTGAGGTATCAATGTGGTTGGAGTATCTCACTTTACATAGCAATGATAAAATCAAAATAACATGTCAGAAGTTGAATGTTCCAGTGCCCTTGCTTTATTGCCGATAAGTTTTTGTGGTTTAACAAAGAAAACGGGGGATAAGTGAAAGAATATTGTGTTTCAAACAGTGGTGAGAAAGACATAGGAAGTCGCACGTTTTTTCTCTTTTCAGTTTGGATGGTTTTCCTTGTACACCTTTGCCCCACCTTGGCGCCCTTGATTCCTAACATCTGATCGTGTGTGTTCGAGAAAAAAAAACAGTTAAATAGCAAGCAGAATATAGGAAATTATAGACTACACAAACTATTGATTGGACGTACGTAGTAATAACAGAAATCAGTGCGGCTGAGTGGGCGTCACACAACTCCACCACCATGGTCGCTGGAAGCCATTGACGTTTCTGGATCTGGATCCTAGGCTTCCGTTGGCGCATCCCTGGCTGGCGGCGTGGTAGCGGGATTGAATATTATATTAGGTGAGGATGGAGCAAAGGATTATGGACGGGGAATCAAATCATCTAACACCTGTATTGATGGAAGATTAGGGCTGGTACAGGGAGAAGGCAGATTGAGCCATTGAGGGAGAACCTTGCAGGCAGGAAACATCTGCACACGGAGCTCGATTCTGCACGCGGAGCTCGATTGGGGTTCCTCCGTTCATGGCACCAGGGAGGTGAACGCTTGGGCAGTGCAGAAGGCAAGGAGATGCGAGAAATCTGGGAAATTGGCACCGGCAACATGGGGAGGAGGCGTAGGAAGGGAGCCGGAGAGACACGCCAATAGATTGGCTGCGGTTTGAAGGGACGGGTGCTTGGGTGGAGATAAGAAAATAAATGCTGCGTCTCCAACTACTAATTGTAATATTCTTGGACTTTAAAAGGCGTATACACATAAAAAAAAAGCTCCAGAATCCTTTATTTAATCCTAACCCTACAATTAAGATCTGAAGGTTAGTTTAATGAGTTTTCCAAGGATTAACGTGGAGGCTCGTATGGTGCATCCAATTAGTAAATAGAAGATAGAAGATTTTCTTCTGAACTTTACTTGTTCGTATTTGCAACAACACCCCAGCAAGAAAATGCATCGTCCCTGGACCCGCTCCATGCCCAGTTCGCCAGGGGATAACTACTATAACCAGACAAGCAAACAACTTTGCACAAGGACAGTCAAGTCAGCAGGACAGTGACTCAGCATTTTCACAAGTATGTCGCTTCTATGAGCAAAGTCAGCAACAGCACCAAGAAATGATGCAACATCTGATCAATATGGGGAATCATCAGGAACCGCATCACCCCAGATCAAAACTATCAGAACTCCAGAGGACCAATCCCACTGCTTTTTCCCACCCAGATAAGCCACTAGAGGCAGATGATTGGCTACACGACATTGAGAGGAAGCTGGTTACCGCTCAGTGCACGGATCAGGAGAAGGTACTCTACGCACCGCACTACTTATCTGGAGCAGTAGCATCGTGGTGGGAAAACTTTCACCACATGCACCCAAATGAAATCTCGTGGGAGGAGTTTAAGGAAAGTTTTCGTAGGGCACACATCCCTAACAGCCTCATGAAGATAAAGAAAAGAGAATTCGAAGATCTCAAGCAGCGAGGCATGATAGTGACGGAGCTCCTCAGTCAATTCAACCAGTTAGCTCGTTATGCCAATGACGAGTATATGACGGAAAACAAAAAGATGGAGAAGTTTCTGGACGGGCTCGCCCCAGCATTAAAATGTCAACTGATTGTCCATACCTTTCCAGACTTTAAGACACTTGTGGACAAGGCTATTGTGTTGGAGAACGAGTGTCGTAACTTGGATGATATCCGCAAGCGCCGCTTGACTCAGTTAGCACAAATTCGCAACAGCAAGCCTAGGCACGAATTCCAGAAGCTTATGGCACCTCGCCCCCCAAATCCAGCACCACGACAGTATCATAACCACAACAACTTCAACAACAGGGCCAAGGAGTTCACCTTCCGCCATGGCGTTACGTGTTTCGCATGTGGAGGAGAAGGACATTATGCAAGACAATGCCCAAAGCAGGGGAATACTGCCCCAAAACCATACAACAATGGCAACAATTCAGCTCCACGGCGCAAAAACTTCAACCCCAATAACAACCACAAGAAGGGGCACGTAAACCATGTGACTCTGGAAGAGGTCCAGGATGCACCAGATATCGTACTCGGTACGTTCCCTGTCAACACCATTCCCGCCACAGTTTTGTTCGATTCTGGAGCCTCTCATTCATGCATTTCCAAAAGATTTGCTTTGAAAAATCAATTTCCTACCCTTCCTTTGGAAAGTTCAATGGTTATTCAGTCCCCGGGAGCAAAGCAAACCACTCAATGGTACTGCCAGGATGTAAACATCGAGATAGAAGGAATGAAGTTTTGGGCAAACCTCATTGTGCTAGAAAATGTCGGGTTGGATGTTATTCTGGGAATGGACTGGTTAACAACAAACAAGGGTTTTATCGACTGCTTCAATCGATCAGTGACTCTCACCCATCACCACGGGAAGATGGTAAGGGTTGCAACCAAAGGAAGACCATCACCACAAGGAAGGCTAAACCAAGTCGATACTACAGAATTGAGAAAAGTTCCAGTGGTTTGTGAATTTCCAGATGTATTTCCTGAAGAACTACCAGGCATGCCACCAAATCGAGAGATAGAATTCATTATCGAACTGGCACCCGGAACGACACCTATTTACAAAAAACCCTACCGGATGGCTCCAACTGAATTGGTTGAGTTGAAGAAACAAATAAAGGAGTTACAAGACAAGGGTTATGTCCGGCCGAGCTCGTCACCATGGGGATCACCAGTGTTGTTCGCTAAGAAGAAAGACGGGAGTCTAAGGCTATGTGTTGATTATCGAGCACTCAACATGGTTACCATTAAGAATAAATATCCGCTACCACGGATAAATGATCTGTTCGACCAACTCGCACAAGCTAAGGTTTTCTCCAAAATAGACTTGAGGTCGGGCTATCATCAGTTAAGGATTCGGTCATCAGATATACCCAAGACAGCTTTTACCACCAGGTATGGACTTTATGAGTTCACAGTGATGCCCTTTGGATTGACCAACGCCCCCACGTATTTTGTACACCTCATGAACAAAGTTTTTATGAAATATCTGGATAAGTTCGTGGTGGTATTCATCGATGACATACTAGTCTACTCCAAGACGCCAGAAGAGCATGAGTAACACCTTTGGATAGTCCTGGAAGAATTACGGAAACATCAGTTGTATGCAAAATTCAGCAAATGTGAGTTCTGGCTTCGAGAGGTTGGTTTTCTAGGGCATGTGTTAACACAAGATGGGATTGCCGTGGATCCCAGCAAGGTGAAGGATGTTCTCGGATGGAAACAACCCGCCAATGTAACAGACGTCCGAAGTTTTCTGGGTTTGGCAGGTTACTACCGAAGGTTCATTGAAGGCTTCTCCACTAAAGCCAAACCTATGACTCAATTACTCAAGAAAGATAAGAAGTTTGAATGGACTGAGGCCTGCGAAAAGAGTTTTCAAGAGCTAAAGAAGAGGTTGACAACAGCACCAGTATTAATCGTGCTAGATGTACACAAAAACTTTGAGGTATATTGCAATGCATCCAGGAAAGGCCTAGGATGTGTACTAATGCAAGAAGGAAAAGTGGTAGCTTATGCCTCGAGACAACTCCGACGGCACGAAGAAAATTATCCTACTCATGATCTGGAATTAGCAGCAGTAGTGCACGCACTCAAGGAATGGCGACACTTCCTTCTTGGCGGCCGTTGTGAAATATATACAGATCATATGAGCCTTAAGTATATTTTCACCCATCTAGAGCTGAACCTACGACAACGTTGTTGGTTGGAACTAATCAAGGATTACGATGTGGGAATTCATTACCACCCCGGTAAGGCAAATGTTGTGGCAGATGCTCTCAGCCGAAACCCGTGCCTGGACAGCAACAACATACAATTCACACAACCTGAGTTCAATCAGGAGTTTGCCAGACTCAACATGGTTTTGGTTACAGAAGGAACCATTGCCCGCCTGGAAGTAAAACCAACTTTCGAAGAGCAGATCAGGGAAGCTCAGAAGGGACACCCCAACATCGAGGGTATAAAGAGAAAAGTAAGCATGGGCAAGGCCTCAGAATTTACCATTGTCGACCACGGAATACTATGGTACAGAGAAAGGTTATGCGTACCAAATAAGGAAGAGCTAAAGCAACAAATTTTGGCAGAAGCTCATACAACCCCGTACTCGATCCATCCAGGAGGAACCAAGATGTATAAGGATCTTCAGGGCAGGTTTTGGTGGCATGGGATGAAAAGAGATATAGCCTTATACATCGCCCGCTGTGATTCTTGTCAACGTATTAAGGCAGAACATTAGAAGCCAGCATGGCTGCTACAACCACTTCGAGTTCCTGAGTGGAAGTGAGACAAGATAGGGATGGATTTGTTTGTCGGATTACCAAGGTCACGACATGGAAATGATGCTATCTGGGTTATCACTGACTTGCTAACCAAGGTGGCGCATTTCATTCCAGTAAAGACAACATACTCCACCCAAAAGCTTGCCAAGCTTTATCTTTCTCGTATTGTGTGCCTGCATGGAGTCCCGAAGACCATAGTTTCTGACAGAGGCACCCAGTTCGTCTCTTGATTTTGGGATCACTTCTAGCAAGCTTTGGGGACTCAACTAGTGTTCAGTACAGCATATCATCCACAAATAGGAGGACAGACTGAACGCGTCAATCAGATATTGGAAGACATGCTAAGGGCTTGTGTTCTTACGTATGGAGCCAGCTGGGAAGATAGTCTACCATACGCTGAATTCTCATATAATTACAGCTACCAGGCCAGTCTGAAGATGTCACCTTTTGAAGCATTATACGGACGAAGATGCCTGATACGTCTCCAACGTATCTATAATTTATGAAGTATTCATGCCATGTTTATTATAGTTTTGTATGATTTTGGTGCACTTTTATATGGCTTTTATATGATTTTTATGGACTAACATATTGACCTAGTGCCCAGTGCTAGTTGCTGTTTTCTGCTTGTTTTTGGTTTTCCAGAAAATCCATATCACACGAAGTCCAAATGCAGCGAAACTTTTTGATGATTTTTTCTGGAAGGAAACAAACACATGAAGCTTCGGAAGAGCAGCAGAAGAGCCACAGGGGCCCCACGAGCCACCTGGGCGCGCCTGCCCCCCCCCCATGCACGCCCTGGTGCCTCGTGGGCCCCCTGTGGCACCTCTTTGCGTGATTCCAACGCTAAAAAATCATATATATTCAGAAATCCCCGAAAGTTAACCTAGATGAGTTTTTACGCCGCCGCAAGCCTCTGTACCAAGGAGATCCCATCTGGAGCCCTTTTCCGGCACCCTGCCGGAGGGGGGAATCATCACCGGAGGCCATCTTCATCATCCCGGCGGTCTCCATGACGAGGAGGGAGTAGTTCACCCTCGGGGCTGAGGGTATGTACTAGTAGCTATGTGTTTGATCTCTCTCTCTCTCTCTCTCTCTCTCTCTCTCTCTCGTGTTCTTGATTTGGCACGATCTTGATGTATCGCGAGCTTTGTTAATATAGTTGGATAATATGGTGTTTCTTCCCTCTCTATCCTTGCTGTGATGAATAGAATCTTTTCCCTTTGAGGTTTTGTTATTGTCTGATTGAATATTTCAGATTTGAGAACACTTGATGTATGTCTTGCATATGAATACCCGTGGTGACAATGGGGTATTATATTGATTCACTTGATATATGTTTTGGCACTCAACTCGCGGATTCCCGAGGTGACATTGGGGTAATCTATGCATAGGGGTTGATGCACGTTTTCATTATCTTTTCTCCGATAGAAACTTTGGGGGTGCTCCTTGGAGTTCTTTGTGTGGATTGAATATTATGATTATGAAGTTGTTTGATGCATATCGTATAATCAACTCACGGATACTTGTGGTGACATTGGAGTATCTAGGTGACATTAGAGTTGGTTGATGTGTATCATATGGTGTTATTTTAGTACGAACTCTAGGGCTGTTTGTGACACTTATAGGAATAGCTCAATAGATCGATCGGAAAGGATAACTTTGAGGTGGTTTCGTACCCTACAAACAATTTCTATCTTATGTTCTTCGCTAATAGGAACTTGGGAGTGATTCTTTATTGCACGTTGAGGGATGGTTATATGATCCAATTATATTAGCATTGTTGAGAGATTGCACTAGTGAAAGTATGAACCCTAGGCCTTGTTTTCAAGCATTGCAATACCGTTTGTGCTCACTTTTGTTACTTGTTACCTTGATGTTTTTATATTTTCAGGTTACAAAAACCTATATCTACTATCCATACTACACTTGTATCACCATCTCTTCGCCGAACTAGTGCACCTATACAATTTACCATTGTATTGGGTGTGTTGGGGACACAAGAGATTTCTTGTATTTGATTGCAAGGTTGTTTGAGAGAGACCATCTTCATCCTACGCCTCCCACGGATTGATAAACCTTAGGTCATCCACTTGAGGGAAAATTGCTACTGTCCTACAAAACTCTACGCTTAGAGGCCCAACACGAGTCTACAAGAATAAGTTGTGTAGTAGACATCAAGCTCTTTTCTGGCGCCGTTGCCGGGGAGGTGAGTGCTTGAAGGTATATCTTTAGATCTTGCAATCGAATCTTTTAGTTTCTTGTTTTATCACTAGTTTGGTTTATAAAAGAAAACTACAAAAAATGGAATTGAGGTTGCCTCATATTATTCTTCTTTATAATGTTTTTCTTGAAAATGATGGAGCGGAAAATTGTGCTCAATTGATAGAAGAAGAATTCAATAAAATGTTTGGCATAAAATCTTTGAATGTTGAGCATGATTGCAATGTTGTTAGTATGAATTCTGTGAATATCCAAAATACTAATGACGATTGCACTAGTCATGACAAAAATGTTTCTTATAAGCATGTCAATTTTTGTGGAGTGCATAAAGTTTGTGAAGACATGCGTTATAGGGATGATAGATTTTGTAAGAAGCATAAACATGATAGAACCAATTTTTTGCTCAAAGTGATAGATGAATTTGCTACAAAATTATGCTCTCTTCATCCCATTACTTATGAACTTTACGATAAAGTTGGTCACCTTAATTTTTAGTGCATACTTTTTCATGATCGAATCATGGCTAAATATTGTAATGACTTGACCGCCCTTGAACTATATAATGAGCTTTATCTATTTTTGGGGTGTGAGGAATTGTCACATAAAAATAGTTGGTTTGAAGTATTCATTCTCACGGATGACATTGAGACTAATCTAAAGGAAATCTATATGTTTTGTATGGTAAATTGCAATGAGAATGCTTATATTGCCAACTATAGAAAGACGGGAAAACCAATAGAATATAAAAGGAACACTAATGAAAGGGTAAAGATTTCCACTTTCCCTCCTATTGTCTCCCATGATGAAATAGGTGACGAGGAGGAGCTTCCTATTCAACCAATCTCATCAATAAGAAGCTCGGAAAAATTGATTAAACCCACACATGATGTGGTGAAGAAGAAGAAAAGAAGAAAGTGTAGAGGTAAAAAGGTATCCCTCCCAAATAATGTTGCTCCTATTATTGTTGTGCCTCAAGAGAGTGAATCAAAAATAATTGTGGAAGATGATATACTTGATGATGATATTGCTTCTTTGTCTTATGGTACAATGTCCGAAGAAACTATTGAGGATGATTTTATTATGCCTATTACTCATTATGATGATTATGATTGGGAAAATAATGATACTTCTTATAATCTTGAAAATCTTTTTGGCACCAACTTAGAAAATTGTGATGATAATAATTGTTATACTATTGGTGCTATTCATACTATTGATGATAATAGTGATTATGCTAATGATATGCCAAGCCACAAGCTTGGGGATGCTATGTTTGATGAGAATGACATGTTTGAAAATTTATTTGCTACAATTAATGTTTGTCCCAAGCTTGGGGATGCTATGCTTAATGAAGATGATCTTTTTAGCCCCCCTACTTTGAATGATCAAATTTGTTACGATGATTGCATGCTTCCTATTTATGATGATTGCAATATTTATGAAAGTGGGTTTGGAAGAGTGTCAACTCTGGATAATAATTATCCCACTATTTTGGAGGGTGTTCAATCTTATTTTAATAATGGTAAAAGTGGATTTGGAGAGGTCATGACTTTATTTAATGTTGAATCCACTACTTTGGAAGAGGTTTCAATTGATTATGATGAGAACAAAATTGCTACTTATGATGATTATTGTGATGATACTTATGTTATGAAAAAGACTGATGATTATTATTATAATAGTTTTCATAATTATGAATGCCCTTTTACTGAACATTACTCTTTTAATGTGGAAACAATTTTTAGTATTCAAGTATCATATGATACTCCCACTAGTATGAATGAGAAGAAAATTGCTTATGTGGAGAGCAGTAAAAATTCTATGCTTATGTATCATGACAAGAATGCTTTGTGTGATGGATATATTGTTGAATTTCTTCATGATGCTACTGAAAATTATTATGAGAGAGGATCATATGCTTGTAGGTGTTGCAATAACATCAAGTTTCCTCTCTATGTGTTGAAAATTTTGAAGTTATGCTTGGTTTGCCTTCCTATGCTAGTTGATTCTTGCTCCCATAAACTATTTGCTCATAAAATCCCTATGCATAGGAAGTGGGTTAGGCTTAAATGTGCTAGTCATATGCTTCATGATGCTCTCTTTGTGTTCCAATTCTTTACTTTTATGTGAGCATCATTGAAATCATCATTAAAAGAAAAGCGCTTGTTGGGATACAGCCCAACATTTACCCCTACTTTTTTTGTGTACACATGATTAAGATACTGTAGTACTCATGTTTTATATGTTTTCTTTCAATAATGTGCCAAGTAAAGCCTTTGGGATAGTGTGGATGATAGTTGACTTGATTCTGTGCAAAAACAGAAACTTTTGCGTCTAGTGCTGGAATTTCTATTCTGTACTGGAGCGTGAGAAAATTCTGAAATTTTTACAGAGTATTGGGTTACAAATTTTTACGTGGTGCTAAGTTTTCAGAATTTTTGGAGGTACAAAAGTATGGTTTTTAAATCGCTCACTACATGTTGTTCTGTTTTTGACATATTCTGTTTTTAGTGCATAGTTTGCTTGTTTTAGTGTTTCCATAGCTTAGATTGAGTAATATAAATTGTGGAAATGATAGAATACAGTAGGCATTATGTGAGTACAATTATGAATCTTGTCTTGACAGTACCAAAGTGGATGATTTATTTTTATCATACTAACCTATCTCACGAAGTTCCGTTAAGTTTTGTGTGATTGAAGTTTTCAAGTTTTGGGTGAGATATCGATATGAGGAGAATAAGGAGTGGCAAGACCCTAAGCTTGGGGATGCCCAAGGCACCCCAAGGTAATATTCAAGGAAGACCCAAGCAACTAAGCTTGGGGATGCCCCGGAAGGCATCTCCTCTTTCGTCTTCAACACTATCGCTAACCTCACTTGGAGCTATATTTTTATTCGTCACATAATATGTGCTTTGCTTGGAGCGTCATTTTATTTTGTTGATATTTGCTTGCTATTTTCAATAATCATGTTTTGTATCTTTTAGTTCAAATAAAATGCCAATTATAGCCTTTACCATGCTCAGTTTGCAAGTTCATGTGTTGCTGTTTGAAAACAGAAAGTTTTCTGTTATGTCCAGAATATTCTTGAATAGTCAGAACATGATAAAAAATATGAAATTTTTACACAGTAAGCATTCATGAGTTCTATTTCACGTGGTAATTTTTCAGAATTTTTGAAGTTAGGGAAGTATGAATTTTAAATCGCCCTTTACAGACTGTTATGTTTTGGCAGATTGCTGTTATGGTTGCATTGTTTGCATATGTTTGCTTGTTTAATGATTCTATTTGAGGATAGGATTATTAAATATGAAGAGGCATTTAGTATGCAATGTTTAATTATAATTTTGGCGATTTTCTACAGTAGAGAATGTTAAGGTTTTGAGTTGATTTATACTAACTTATCTCACGAGTTCTTGTTGAGTTTTGTGTGGATGAAGTTTTTAAGATGTAGGGAAACCGTGATATGAGAGGAATTAAGGAGACACAAAAGCTCAAGCTTGGGGATGCCCAAGGCATCCCAATATAATATTTCAAGAAGTCTCAAGCATCTATGCTTGGGGATGCCCCGGTAGGCATCCCACCTTTCTTCTTCAACAATTATCGGTTAGTACCGGTTGAACATAAGTTTTTGCTTCTTCGCATGAGATGTGCTATTCTTGGAATGTCATTTTATTTTGTTTTCTTTGCTGTTTGAATAAAATACTTAAGATCTGAAATTTTTAACTGAGAGAGAGTTCTCACATAGCTACTTAATTACTTAACTACTCATTTGATCTTCACTTATATCTTTTTGGAGTAGTTTGTCATTTACTCTTGTGCTTCACTTATATCCTATGAGTAAATTGTTGAAATGAATTAAATATCATAAAGTTGAAATTTATATGCTTCATGTGCTTGTCCCCTGGGGAGTAGTGTCTTCACATACAGGAAGTATAAGTGGTAAAATTTATTGAAAGTTGACAAACATAGCATTGGTCACTTGAACAATTCATGAAAGAATTTTGAAGGAAGATAAATTTCACATATAAATATACTATCTTGGACATCTTCTATGATTGTGAGCCCCCATTAATTATTTTCAAGCTTGATCAAGTAGTTGACGTTGGACAAGGAAGACAATGTAATGAGTTATGTTTGTTTATATTCACATAGAAGTTATATTGTCATGGATACTCTAACATGTGGTGCTTGCTTAGGATCTTTTGCTAGCCAAAAATTCGTACTAAGTAGAGATACTACTTGTGCATCCAAAAACCCTTAAACCCTGTTTCTTGCCATGAGTGTCCACGATATCTACCTATGGATTGAATAAGATCCCTCAAGTAAGTTGTCATCAGTGCAAAAAGCAATAAAAATTGCTCCTAAAATATGTATGATCTTTTATTGCAAGGGAAAATAAGCATTGTACGAACTTGTGATGGTAAAGAAATAAAAGCGACGGACTGCATAATAAAGGTTGCTATCACAAGGGGCAATATAACGTGGCGTTCCTTTGCATTAAGGGCTTGTGCATCCAACAACAAAAAGCGCATGACAACCTCTGCTTCCCTCTGCGAAGGGCCTATCTTTTACTTTTATGTATTTACTTTTATGCAAGAGTCAATATTATTTCTTCTCGTTTCAACCTCAATTATTCTCTAGTTGGCAAGCATCATGTGGTAGGGAATGATCCAGGCACATATATCCAGTTGAATATAGGTGATCATGAGTTATTATTGTTGACATTATCCATGAGATAAATAAGTTGGGAGGCAAAACATTAAGCCCTTATCTTCCTATGTGTTTGACTGAAACGGTTTGTTCTAAAAATATGCTTTGAGTGTCAGCTGATACGTCTCCAACGTATCTATAATTTTTGATTGTTCCATGCTATTATATTATCAATCTTGGATGTTTTTATATGCATTTATAGCAATTTTATATCATTTTTGGAGACTAACCTATTAACCTAGTGCCCAGTGCCAGTTGATGTTTTCTGCCCTGTTTTTGTTTTACAGAAAATCAATACCAAACGAAGTCCAAATGCCACGAAACTTTTTGGAGATTTTTTCTGGACAAGATAAACACTAGAAGCTTCGAGAAGAGGCTAGAAGCCCCAGGGGGTGCCCACGAGGCACCAGGGAGTGTCTGGGGGGCAGGCGCGCCCTGTTACCTCGTGGGGCCCATAGAGCTCCGTTTGACCTAATTCCTCCACTATAAATTCAGAAAAAATCAGAAACCCTCAGGGGAGTCCACGAAATACTTTTTCTGCCGCCGCAAGTTTCTGTTCTCGAGAGATCCCATCTGGAGGCCTTCTCCGGTACTCCGCCGGAGGAGGAATCGATCACGGAGGGGCTCTACATCAACCTTGTTGCCTCTCCGATGATGCGTGAGTAGTTTACCACAAACCTTCGGGTCCATAGTTAGTAGCTAGATGGCTTCTTTTCTCTTTTTGATCTTCAATACAATGTTCTCCTCGATGTTCTTGGAGTTCTATCCGATGTAATCACTTTTTGCGGTGTGTTTGTAGGGATCCGAAGAATTGTGAGTTTATGATCAGATTATCCATGAATATTATTTGAGTCTTCTCTGCTCTATTTTATGCATGATTATTATAGCCTCGTATTTCTTCTCCGATCTATTGATTTGGTTTGACCAACTAGATTGATTTATCTTGCCATGGGAAGAGGTGCTTTGTAATGGGTTCGATCTTGCGGTGCTCAATCCCAGTGACAGAAAGGGACATGACACGTATGTATCGTTGCTATTAAGGGTAAAAAGATGGGGTTTATTCATACGTGAGTTTATCTTGTCTACATCATGTCATCGTTCTTAAGGCGTTACTCCGTTCTTTATGGACTTAATACACTAGATGCATGCTGGATAGCGGTCGATGTGTGGAGTAATAGTAGTAGATGTAGGCAGGAGTCGGTCTACTTGTCTCGGACCTGATGCCTATATACATGATCATTGCCTTGGATATCGTCATGATTATTTGCTTTTCTATCAATTGCCCAATAGTAATTTGTCTACCCACCGTATGCTATTTTCTATGAGAGAAGCCTCTAGTGAAAACTATGGCCCCCGGGTCTATCTAAATCAAATTGCTAAAACCCTAAAAATATTGCTGCACTTTTCTTTTATTTATTTTATTTTGTATTTTTGTTTCAATCTATCTATCTATCACATACAATTTAATCTTGCAATTAACCGCCGAGGGATTGACAACCCCTCGTTTGCGTTGGGTGCAAGGATTTGTTGTTTGTGTGCAGGTACTGCTAACGAGGTGTTGCGTGGTTCTCCTACTGGATTGATAACCTTGGTTTCATAACTGACGGAAATACTTACCTCTGCTGTGCTGCATCATCCCTTCCTCTTCGGGGATAATACCAACGCAAGCCACAAGTAGCAGGAAGAATTTCTGGCGCCGTTGCCGGGGAGACATCATCAACATCTATCAAGTACCTTTGCATAAACTCTCATCTCCTTGCATTTACTTTATTTGCCTCTCGTTTTCATCTCCCCCACTTCTAAAACATTTTTACAAAAATACAAAAATATTTTTCGTTTGCCTTTTTCTTGTTTGCTTGTTTGCTCGCTTGTTATCTTGTTTGCGTAGTCACGATGTCTCAAGAAAATACAAAATTGTGTGATTTTCCCAATACTAATAATAATGATTTTATTAGTACTCCGATTGCTCCTCCCACCGCTAGTGCGGAGACTTGTGATATTAATGCCGCTTTGCTAAATCTTGTCATGAAAGATCAATTTTCTGGTAGTCCTAATGAAGATGCCGCATCCCATCTTAACACTTTCGTAGAATTGTGTGACATGCAAAAGAAAAAAGATGTGGATAATGATATTGTGAAATTAAAATTATTCCCATTCTCGTTGCGGGATCGTGCAAAAATTTGCTTTTCATCTTTACCACGAAATAGTATCGATTCTTGGGATAGGTGTAAAGATGCTTTTATTACTAAGTATTTTCCTCCCGCGAAAATTATTTCACTTAGAAATCAAATTATGAATTTTAAGCAACTTGATCATGAACATGTTGCCCAATCTTGGGAGAGGATGAAATTAATGATAAGAAATTACCCTACTCATGGTTTAAATTTATGGATGATCATACAAAAAATTTATGCGGGATTGAATTTTGTTTCTAGAAATCTTTTAGATTCCGCCGTGGGTGGTACTTTTATGGAAATTACTTTGGGAGAAGCTACTAAATTGCTTGATAATATTATGGCAAATTATTCACAATGGCATACAGAAAGAACTCCTACTAGTAAAAAGGTAAATTCTATTGAAGAAATTAGTACTTTGAGTGATAAAGTTGATGCGCTTATGAAATTGGTGGGTAGTAAAAATGCTCATATTGATCCTAATGATGTGCCATTGTCCACTTTGATTGAGCAAAATAATGATCCCGTAGATGTGAATTTTGTCTCGCGAAACAATTTTAATAATAATGCTTATAGAGGTAATTTTAATGCTAGGTCGTTTCCTGGAAATTCCTCTAATAATTATGGCAATCCTTATGTTAATTTCTATAATAATAATAATAGGATGCCATCTGATCTTGAAAGTAATATTAAAGAATTTATTAATGCTCAAAAAGTTTTCAACACTACGATAGAAGAAAAATTGAGTAAACTTGATGATATGTCTAGGAGCATTGATAGAATTATTCATGATGTGGAAAATCTTAAGACTAAAATTTTGCCACCCAAAATTGATATTAGTGAATCAATTAAAGCTTTATATGTCTCCATGGATGAGAGTAAGAAAAGAACCGCCATGCTAAAAGCTAAACGAGAATTTTTAGAAAAAGCGATTCCTCCCGGTTTTTATCGTAGTAACGATGAGGATATTAAAATGATTGGTGTTTCATATATTGATTATTTCTTTAGCAATATAAAACTTGATGAAAAGGGGACTGAAGAAGAGTCAACTTTAGCTAGAAGGCGTTCCCATAATTCGGAGGGTGAAAATCTTAATGAAAAAATTGCTAAAAGTGGGTTTGGAGAGGTAAAAACTTTAAATAGCGATGTGCCTACTCTCTTGGATTACAAAGATTTTAATTATGATAATTGTTCTTTGATTGAGTGCATTTCTTTGTTACAATCCAAGTTAAATTCACCCAACGCTTATGAGCAAAACAAGGCTTTTACTAGACACATCGTAGAAACAATGATGAAAGCGTTAGAAGAAAAACTAGAACTAGAAATTTCAATTCCTTATATGATGAATGGGAACCCACCATTAAAGTTAAAATTAAAAAATATGAGTGCAATGCTTTATGTGATTTGTGTGCTAGCGTTTCCATAATTCGAAAATCTCTATGTGATGTGCTAGGTTTCACCAATATAGATGAATGTTCTCTTAATTTGCACTTGGCGGATTCTACTATTAAAAAACCAATGGGTAGAATTAATGATGTTCTTATTCTTGCAAATAGAAATTATGTGCCCGTTGATTTTATTGTTCTTGATATTGAATGCAATTCTTCTTGTCCCATAATACTTGGTAGACCGTTCTTATGAACTATTGGTACCGTTATTGATATGAAAGAAGGGAATATAAAATTTTAGTTTCCATTAAAGAAGGGTATGGAGCATTTCCCTAGGAAAATAATTAAAGCACCATATGAATCAATTATGAGGGCCACTTATGGAATCAACTTGAAAGATGACAATACTCGAAACTATGCATTATGCCTAGCTAGGGGCATAAAAAAATAGCGCTTGTTGGGAGGGAACCCAATGAATAAAATAAATTTTTTATGTTATTGTGTGCTTTCACAATTATGCTACTGGTCTGATTATGTTTTTGTGTTTTTAATTAGTGTTTGTTCCAAGTAAAGCCTTTAGGATGATTTGGAAGATAGTATAATTGATGTTGTTTGGAAAACAGAAAGTTTTGCGTCCAGTGCCCGAATTTTTGTTCTGTACTGGAGAGTGAACTTTTTACACAGTATTGGTATATGAATTGCGCACGTTGTCCTAATTTTTCAGAATTTTTGGAGTTACAGAAGTATGGATTTTAAATAGATTGCTACAGACTATTCTGTTTTTGACAGATTTTGTTTTTGATGCACTACTTGCTTGTTTTGATGAATCTATGGATTGTATCGGGGGGGTATAAGCCATGGTGAAGTTAGAGTACAGTAGGTATAATGCAAAAATAAAATATGAATGGGTTTGCAACAGTACTTAAAGTAGTGATTTATTTTGTTATACTAACAGATCTCACGAAGGTTTTGTTGAGTTTTGTGTGATTGAAGTTTTCAAGTTTTGGGTGAGATCACGATGGATGAAGGAATAAGGAGTGGCAAGAGCCTAAGCTTGGGGATGCCCGAGGCACCCCAAGGTAATATTCAAGGAAGACTCAAGCGTCTAAGCTTGGGGATGCCCCGGAAGGCATCCCCTCTTTCTTCTACCAACCATCGGTAATTTTACTTGGAGCTATATTTTTATTCGTCACATGATATGAGTTTTGCTTGGAGCATCTTGTATTATATGAGTCTTTGCTTTGTTTGCTTTTTAGTTTGTCACAATCATCCATGATGAACACACCTATCTTGAGAGAGCCACACATTCATCATCATTTGTTAGAATACTCTATGTGCTTCACTTAAATTTTTTGAGCTAGGCAGTTGCTCTAGTGCTTCACTTAAATCTTTTTGAGCACGGTGGTGGCTATATTTTGAAGAAATAAATTCTCATGCTTCACTTATATTATTTTGAAAGTTTATAAGATTGAAATTTTGAAGAAATAAATTATCATGCTTCACTTATATTATTTTGAGAATTGATAAGATTGAAATTTTGAAGAAATATTTGCACTCTCATGCTTCACTTAAATATTTTTGAGAGTTGATGATAGTAACGGTAATTTGCACAAGATATGAATTTGGTCCCAAAGTGATGAATATTCAAGAGGGATATAAATAAAAACGTTCATATAGATCATTGGATATGATAAGTGTGATTCCTTGCAATAGTTTTGCGATATGGAAATGATAATATGTGAGTCATGTTAGTGAGTAATTGTGATTTAGTAAGAATATTAGTGTTAAGGTTTGTGATTCCCTATGCATGCACGTTAAGTCAATAGTTATGGAATGAAATTATATCCTACTTATGGTGCATTATTCGGTGTTAGTTATGTTCAGTGCATGTTTATGACCGTTTTCGTTTTTTGGTTGGTTGCTTCTCAATCTATTTGCTAGCCTTCATTTGTACTAAGCGGAAATACTGTTTGTGCATCCAAATTCCTTAAACCCAAGTTGTGCCAAATGAGTCCACTATATCTACCTATATGCGGTATTTCAATGCCGTTCCAAGTAAATTTGCGTGTGCCAACTCTAATTTTCAAAATAATTTTTCCGTTTTGTGTGCCTGTACCGCTCATGAAGCGGCAAGGGGTGGCCATTATTTTCCATGCTAGGTGTGTTATTCTCACGATGAGTGTTTATTCACTTGTCATTGCACGAGAGAGTGGCTGGTAATAGGGATGCCCAGTCCCACAATGAAATAAAAAATAATAACAACAAAATTCCTTGGAAAGTGTTGGTTTGGAGGGCACCCGTGGATACGGCTAGCCATGGATTGTGAAAGAAATGGTGGAAAGTAAATAAACTTTACTTTCTGTTTGGGAACCGCCTATGATGTGTCTAGCATGGAAAATATTGGGAATTCTCGGTCGTTTTCGTTGACAGGAAAAGCACGCCTCTCAAAATATTTTTATCTCTTTAATTTCAGCTTTGAGCTCTGGCACATTTGACAAATCTCTGCTTCCCTCTGCGAAGGGCCTATCTATTTATTTTTATGCAATTTTTATTTTTATTTGAGTCTCATCTTCTCTTACAAAAGCACCAACTAGAGAGCACTATTGTCATACTTGTGCATTGTGTGTAGCTAATATTTGAGTGTGTTTCATGAATGGATCAATGATTGAGCATAATGGGCTAGGGCTAACTTTATTTAGCGTTGATATTTTGAAAGACATGGTTGCTTGTTAGCATGCTTGAGTATTTATATCTTCATGTCAAATTATAGACTATTGCTTTGAATCATTCAAGTCCAATGTCCATGCTACAAAAGAAAAGAATATGTGATGAATATGTTAGGCATCATTCCACATCAAAAATTCTGTTTTTATCATTTACCTACTCGAGGACGAGCAGGAATTAAGCTTGGGGATGCTGATACGTCTCCAACGTATCTATAATTTTTGATTGTTCCATGCTGTTATATTATCAATCTTGGATGTTTTTATATTCATTTACAACAATTTTATATCATTTTTGGAGACTAACCTATTAACCTAGTGCCCAGTGCCAGTTGCTGTTTTCTGCCCTATTTTTGTTTTACAGAAAATCAATACCAAACGAAGTCCAAATGCCACGAAGCTTTTTGGAGATTTTTTTCTGGACAAGATAAACACTAGAAGCTTCGGGAGGAGGCCAGAAGCCCTAGGGGGTGCCCACGAGGCACCGGGGCGCGCCTGGGGGGGGGGGCAGGCGCGCCCTGGTACCTTGTGGGACCCACAGAGCTCCGTTTGACCTAATTCCTCCACAATAAATTCAGAAAAAAATCAAAAACCCTCAGGGGAGTCCACGAAATACTTTTTCCGCCGCCGCAAGTTTCTGTTCTCGAGAGATCCGATCTGGAGGCCTTCTCCGGTACTCCGCCAGAGGGGGAATCGATCACGGAGGGGCTCTACATCAACCTTGCTGCCTCTCCGATGATGCATGAGTAGTTTACCACAGACCTTCGGGTCCATAGTTAGTAGCTAGATGGCTTCTTCTGTCTTTTTGATCTTCAATACAATGTTCTCCTCGATGTTCTTGGAGTTCTATCCGATGTAATAATTTTTTCGGTGTGTTTGTTGGGATCCGATGAATTGTGAGTTTATGATCAGATTATCCATGAATATTATTTGAGTCTTCTCTGATCTCTTTTATGCATGATTATTATAGCCTCGTATTTCTTCTCCGATCTATTGATTTGGTTTGGCCAACTAGATTGATTTATCTTGCCATGGGAAGAGGTGCTTTGTAATGGGTTCCATCTTGCGGTGCTCAATCCCAGTGACAGAAAGGGACATGACACGTATGTATTATTGCTATTAAGGGTAAAAAGATGGGGTTTATTCATACGTGAGTTTATCTTGTCTACATCATGTCATCGTTCTTAAGGCGTTACTCCGTTCTTTATGGACTTAATACACTAGATGCATGCTGGATAGCGGTCGATGTGTGGAGTAATAGTAGTAGATGCAGGCAGGAGTCGGTCTATACTTGTCTCGGACGTGATGCCTATATACATGATCATTGCCTTGGATATCGTCATGATTATTTGCTTTTCTATCAATTGCCCAACAGTAATTGGTCTACCCACCGTATGCTATTTTCTATGAGAGAAGCCTCTAGTGAAAACTATGGCCCCCGGGTCTATCTAAATCAAATTGCTAAAACCCTAAAAATATTGCTGCACTTTTCTTTTATTTATTTTATTTTATATTTTTGTTTCAATCTATCTATCTATCACATACAATTTAATCTTGCAATTAACCGCCGAGGGATTGATAACCCCTCGTTTGCGTTGGGTGCAAGGATTTGTTGTTTGTGTGCAGGTACTGCTAACAAGGTGTTGCGTGGTTCTCCTACTGGATTGATACCCTTGGTTTCATAACTGAGGGAAATACTTACCTCTGCTGTGATGCATCATCCCTTCCTCTTCGGGGATAATACAAACGCAAGCTACAAGTAGCAGGAAGAATTTCTGGCGCCGTTGCCGGGGAGACATCATCAACATCTATCAAGTACCTTTGCATAAACTCTCATCTCCTTGCATTTACTTTATTTGCCTCTCGTTTTCATCTCCCCCACTTCTAAAACATTTTTACAAAAATACAAAAATATTTTTCGTTTGCCTTTTTCTTGTTTGCTTGTTTGCTCGCTTGTTATCTTGTTTGCGTAGTCACGATGTCTCAAGAAAATATAAAATTGTGTGATTTTCCCAATACTAATAATAATGATTTTATTAGTACTCCGATTGCTCCTCCCGCCGCTAGTGCGGAGACTTGTGATATTAATGCCGCTTTGCTAAATCTTGTCATGAAAGATCGATTTTCCGGTAGTCCTAATGAGATCCCATCTGGAGCCCTTTTCCGGCACCCTCCCGGAGGGGGAAATCAGCACTGGAGGCCATCTTCATCATCCCGGCAGTCTCCATGATGAGGAGGGAATAGTTCACCCTCGGGGCTGAGGGTATGTACTAGTAGCTATGTGTTTGATCTCTCTCTCTCTCTCTCTCTCTCTCTCTCTCTCTCTCGTGTTCTTGATTTGGCACGATCTTGATGTATCACGAGCTTTGTTAATATAGTTGGATCATATGGTGTTTCTTCCCTCTCTATCCTTGCTGTGATTAATCGAATCTTTTCCCTTTGAGGTTTCGTTATTGTTGGATTGAATATTTCAGATTTGAGAACACTTGATGTATGTCTTGCATATGAATACCCGTGGTGACAATGGGGTATTATATTGATACACTTGATATATGTTTTGGCACTCAACTCGCGGATTCCCGAGGTGACATTGGGGTAATCTATGCATAGGGGTTGATGCACGTTTTCATTATCTTTTCTCCGATAGAAACTTTGGGGTGCTCCTTGGAGTTCTTTGTGTGGATTGAATATTATGATTATGAAGTTGTTTGATGCATATCGTATAATCAACTCACGGATACTTGTGGTGACATTGGAGTATCTAGGTGACATTAGAGTTGGTTGATGTGTAACATATCGTGTTATTTTAGTACGAACTCTAGGGTTGTTTGTGACACTTATAGGAATAGCTCAATAGATCGATCGGAAAGGATAACTTTGAGGTGGTTTCGTACCCTACAAACAATTTCTATCTTATGTTCTCCGCTAATAGGAACTTGGGAGTGATTCTTTATTGCACGTTGAGGGATGGTTATATGATCCAATTATATTAGCATTGTTGAGAGATTGCACTAGTGAAAGTATGAACCCTAGGCCTTGTTTTCAAGCATTGCAATACCGTTTGTGCTCACTTTTGTTACTTGTTACCTTGCTGTTTTTATATTTTCAGATTACAAAAACCTATATCTACTATCCATACTACACTTGTATCACCATCTCTTCGCCAAACTAGTGCACCTATACAATTTACCATTGTATTGGGTGTGTTGGGGACACAAGAGATTTCTTGTATTTGATTGCAAGGTTGTTTGAGAGAGACCATCTTCATCCTACGCCTCCCACGAATTGATAAACCTTAGGTCATCCATTTGAGGGAAAATTGCTACTGTCCTACAAAACTCTGCGCTTGGAGGCCCAACACGAGTCTACAAGAATAAGTTGTGTAGTAGACATCAATGCCATACACCACTTAACTGGTCCGAGACTGGAGATAGACATATCTTCGGCCCAGAAATACTACAGGAAGCCGAGACGAAAGTTAAACTTATCAGAGACAGACTCAAGGTAGCTCAGAGCCATCAGAAGAGTTATTATGACCAAAAGCATCGTGATGTTAGCTTCGAGCCCGATGAATATGTGTACCTCAGGGTAGCCCCAATGAGGGGAATACAAAGATTCAAGGTCAAAGGGAAATTGGCACCACAATTTATTGGACCCTTTAGAGTGATTGCAAGGAGTGGCAAGGTTGCATATCAGCTGGAATTACCCACAGAATTGTTAGACGTCCATGACGTTTTCCATGTGTCACAACTGAGGAGATGTGTCAGTAATCCAGAAAAGCAAGTCTGAGATCAGGACCTAGACATTCAACCCGACCTTACATATAGGGAACACCCTAAAAAGATTTTGGATGAGTCAGAACGAAGAACTCGTCAGAATGTGATCAAGTTTTACAAAGTTTAGTGGAGTAATCACACCGAGGAAGAGGCAACATGGGAAAGAGAGGATTACTTAAGGACTGAGTACCCGTATCTATTTGAGGGGCAGCCGAAATCTCGGGGACGAGATTTTTCTTAAGGGGGGTAGGTGTTGTAACACCCCAAAAAAAAATTAAACAATTTCTTTTCATAAAAAGAATTTCTTGGATTTTTCTGGCATTTCTAAAATTCTTCTTTATTCCTGTGGTTTACCTTATATATTATTTTTCCTTTAAGATTTCATTTTTGATTTCAGATTTGTGGAATTCTATTTCAACAACTTTGGCAAAGAATTTAAAATATTAGGAAGGGATCATTTTTTTGATATAAAACTTGCTTAAATCTTTTTCTTTGAAAAAAAATAGTGGCCATGTCAAAACCCCCAAAACTCATTTCAAAATAACCTCACTAGCACCTCTCCACCCTAGGACAGAACCCAAACCCCATCTTCTGACACAAAAATTATTTTTGGCTTTTACATTATTTTCTTTTATCAAATTTCTATAGATCTTGACCCTACTAGAATTGCAAAGGAACTTTTATTTCCTTAGCACTTCTGGCCTCAACAAAATTATCCTAGCTAGACCTTAGTACCTACATTCAAATTCTCCAAAAACTTTCAGGTCACAAGTTCAAATAATTCAAATTTCATTTGAATGAAATTTGGACCAGATTTGAATTCCTTGCCCAAAACCATATCTATCCTGTTCCAAAAATTCTGAAAAATTTACAATAGCTCAGAGATGCACCAGAGAGCCTCCACAACAATTTTCAAAAGTTTCAAAAATGCCTAGGAGCAGTTGGCATTCTGTCGAACACTTGGTGTGCAGAATCTGGGGTTGACCAAAGTTTGGGCAAACTCACAGTGCCACAGCCTCGATTCCTCCCTGGCCTTCAATGCATTGCGTTGGGGACCCCCTCGCCAACCTTTTGCCGCCGACAGGCCGGTGCAGCTGCCGCCGACCACCACAGCGGCGGGCTGAGCTCTCTCGTCGGCCACCGGCGAGCCTTCAATTCCCCGCGCCATCCAGAACCGTCTCTCCCTCCACGCGGCCTCATCTCACGACGCCAGGACACCGACCACGCCGCCCAGCCCCCACCTGCCAGTCGCCGAAGCTTCCACCGTCCGCCATGGCCGTACCTGAGCCTCACTATGGAGGAGGCGGTGGAGCTTGGTTTGGAGCGCGCTGGCGCTTCGAGGAGGTTCCGCCGGCCATACCTAACCCTGCCGACCACGCCCACAGTCCCTAGCTACCTCCGCCGGCCGCCATTACTCCGGCGTGATCCGAACCCGCCGGACCTCATCGAGCCGTCTATAAAAGGGCACCCCGGGCCTCGTTTTCCATCCACCTCACCTCCACGCACAACCAATCGCCACCCAGAGTGATCAGAGGACCCCGGGAAGGTCTTCTCCCTCTTGTCCGGCCGCCCGATCCGCTTCGGACTACATGAAGGTTTCGACGTCTGTAGACCACCTCCGCCTCCCAAATTTCGTCAGTAGGGTCCTAGTGCTCCCACTCATCGGATCCACACGTCAATTTGACGTTTGCAGGTCCCTCTGGTGAGATCCATCATCGACCGAAGCCGCTGCCCACCGGAGTTGACGCCGTCGTCGCTGCGGTGCTCGCCGGCGACCAACTTCACCACCCACCGAAGCGGAAGGACCCCACGAGCACGTCTGCACCCTCGCCTTCACCTTGTTTGCCGTCGTCCCTCTGTTCTTGCCCGCGAATTTCAAACCTGACGGGTGGGGCCCACCCGTCAGGGTTTTATTCTTTTCCAGCCTATTGCGAAAGCGTATTCTCCAAAGCACGCTTTCTCTGTTAGAAGGCGTAGTCATTCCCGAACCGTTTTCTGTTTTAAACTAGAAGGACCCGGTGGCAACTATTTTAATTACAGAGAGGTCCCTGATTTTAAAACCATCATCACTTTTAAACCACAAATCATTTTCAGTTGATTCTTTTTCTAAAAATTTTCTTTTTCAGTCTAGTTTTTTATAGTATTTATTTGAAAATATTTGGGACAACTTTTTACGCGACCATAAAAATTTACATAGGATTTGTACCTTTTGTTTTTTAGAAAACGAAGAGGGAAACGTTGCCGAAGATTTTGTGGGATCGTCTTCTGACTACGTTGATCCAGGCAAGCATGTTTGAACCTTGGATATGGTGTTTGCATACATGTTTGCTTAAGTAAAACTTATGGCATGTAGTGCATAGTAATATGATCATATCTGTTGCATGCATAAGTACTGAGATAAATGATGAAACCCGTGAAGTTATTTGAAGCACTTGATAACTGAATCACGTTGTGGCGTGAGAAGTTATGGTCTGGACATGCTGGAGCATGCCAGTGGGTTGGTAATATAATAACTTCCAGTGTCGGCATAGATCGAGTCTTGTTCTGGTAATACCTAACCATTTCAGTGCTGCCACATGTCTCCCGCAAGGGGGTACGGTTTAGTAAGTCGCTAACCCCTTTCCTAGTACACGCCATATAGAGGGGCCGCGATGAGGGTTTCCAAGGCCATGGAATAATGCCAGTCATCGTGAGGGGGGCACGCCTTGTCATTGCGCGCGTTATAAATTTTGTGATCCCATGCTAGTCGAGGCGTTGGCCTCCCTGTCTTAGAGTTTTTCTGGGATGATGCCTTGGGTGGTTCTGGGCATCAGAACGGGTGTGTACTGGTTAGGTGTGTTTCCTTCCCAAATACCGTAATCGGAATTAGTCAACGTCTCGGTGTTGGCTAAAGAAATCCCTTTGTGGGTAAAGAGTACAACCTCTGCAGAGTTTAACCTATTCGAATAGACGTGTCCACGGTCAAGGACGTTGGCTTGAGCAGGTCAAGTGTCGGTCTCAGTGTCGGTCGTTGGAGGATAATGCTAATTAAAAGGACGATCGGTATAATCATCAGAAATATTACTGGGGATGTTATGGACTACCCTTTTCTCTTATATGATATGTTGGGTATCACCTGGGATGGTTCAACCCTCTGATACTCATGTTATTACATTCTTTAAGAGCCCTGTATGAGGCGTCGCTCCAGACACCCGACTGTGACATTTATTTTCAAGACCTTTCGAGGAGTCGCTTCAGACACCCGACTGGCATTTTATTTTCTTGGAATCTTCTGGAGGTCTAACGCCCAATGTTACATTTTATTTTCTTGGAATCTTCGGGAGGTCTAACGCCCAATGTTCCATTTTATTTTCTTGGAATCTTCGGGAGGTCTAACGCCCGATGTTCCATTTTATTTTCTTGGAATCTTCGGGAGGTCTAACGCCCGATGTTCCATTTTATTTTCTTCGAATCTTCGGGAGGTCTAACGCCCGATGTTCCATTTTATTTTCTTGAAACCTTCGGGAGGTCTAACGCCGGATGTTCCATTTGTCATTTTATTCCTTGGAATTCTCGAGAGGAGTACCGCCCGACGTTCCACTTACGCTTCCATTAAGATTCTCCTGGGATGGTTTTACCACCTAAGAATCAACACTTAAAATTGCTACCTGAACTATTATACTTGCTATCTAATCAAATATTCATTTGTAATATTCTAACATGATCATATGCATTTTGTTTGCATTCGGTATATCCTTTGTTCATGATGTTTGCGAGTACATTTCAACGTACTCACAGGCTTGTCCCTGGCTATTGTTTTGGTCAGATTTGAACGAAGGCGACCTTATGGATGAAGAATACGCTAGCAAATTCGACGTCTAGAGGAGTCCCAGTCAGTTGTCCTGTTGTCACGGATTCTACCACATGTACCATACACCGATGCTCCCGCCACACCAATAAATAGCCAAGCTTCACACCGATGCTTGACTTATTTTATTGTATCAGAGTTGCGTTACCACTACTCCATTGCCACATAACCACCACCATAGTTTATTGGCGAGTCAGTAGTACTACCACCATTCCACTGTGATATATTCACTACTGCCATATCTTGGCAAGTTGTAATAAATTGTTGAGCACCTCGTCTCAACCCTGTAAGATATTATGTATTACTGGTTATAAGGGCTACTTCCGGAAAATCATCGTCTCAAGAATTGTCTACCAGTTTAAAATTGATCTTGGGCTGGTAGGACATAAGGGCTACTTCCGGAAAATCTTTTATTCGGAAACCGGTCCTGACAGATGCCATCTAGTGCAAGCAAGCTCTGTTAATGCCTAACTCTGGTTTGCATAAATTGTAGGTAAACATTCCCTATGATGTAACCAGTTACAGGCTAAACAGAGGTAAATATTCTAACCATTTGCTGGGCATAAATCATGACAACCCCTGATTAAGCAAACCTGCGATGGTAGACTTATATAAAACTCTACAACTGCAGTGTTCAGAGATCAGTTGTCACTAAAACTGAACGTGTTAGTCAGTAGGCCATTCAAAAATTACAAGAGAAAAATAAAGGAAAAAACTGCTACAAGGTAGTAAAGCAAGAATTACTTTCACATCATTTAATACCTTCAAAGAAAGATACTGCAGAAAGAAGATATTCAGCTCACACAAACTAGAGCAAGCAACTGGATCAAAACTGCATCCTCGGATTGATCAATGTGTTGTGGCCATCAGCAAGTCCAATTTGTTACCAAAAAGAGGGTCCAGAATAGACAGTCAGAGAATAATTTATGATGACGTGGACATATGAGGACTCATGGAAATAATTACTAGCTTCATCAGGTTTTAGCGATGACCAAACTAGCATGCGACAGACATACCATACCGGACAACCAACATCTTGTTAGGCAAGAACACTGAAACAAAGCTTGCCAGCTTACAGTGCCAAGCAAAACCTTTATGGTGCAGTAAGCATTTAAATTTGTTAATTGTCTTAAGAAACTTTACAGCAAATAAAGATTTTAGCAGGTCCTCCAGGCTATAAAAGAACATGGCTTGGCCATAAGCAATGTAGGCCTATTCCAACCCCAATCAGAGATGAGGAACTCAAACCTTCGTTGAAGCGATTCTTTGGACGTCCTCAACAAAATCAGAACCTTAGACACGGGAATACTCACCCTCAGTATCAGTCAACCTGAACGCCTTCTTCAGGTACTCCATTTTGGCAGCGATGTTTTTCCTGCCAAGGAATGCGACAATGCGCAGGGCTTGTCTGAACATCCCAGAGTCACGGGGCACACCTATGCCATCGGTGCAAGCTAACATCGCCCAGAATGCATAAATTTCAAAATAGAAATTGTTAGGACCGAGAGTATATCGACCAGAGGGGGGTGAATGGGAGATTCAAAAATTCTTGCGAATGTTTTGAAATGATCCCAAACACAGCAGCGGAAATAAGGATCCGTGGACAAGCACTTAAGCAAGCACGCTGATAAGGAACAAATCTATCGATGTAGATGGCAGTAATTGTTCGAACGAAGAATATCACAGGTTTGACAGGTATGATGGTAATACGATATATGAGCAGATGCAATAGCACGAGGGAGAACAAGATATGAACTGTGATGGAAATGCACGGGAAATGGTAGCAAGGTGAATGGATTCGGTATAGAATGAAATCACGCTGACATGCAGAAGTACGAAAATAAAATAAACGGGGACGACCAAAATGGATGATGAGAATGCGAAAGATAAGTAGCGAACTATGATTGATCAGATAAACTATCGACACAGAGCACGAAAATAAACTGCTGAAGGAAATGCAGTAAAATAGAATTAACCAATGGTGCTCGATGGCGACAAATGAATTTGGTAGACCAGTTCGCCCTTCTGCCAAAGGACTACGTCTGGTTGGAGGGGTTGTGATTTAACACAGAAGATAAACTCTCTTCACCCTATTCTCCTTCAACTCGGAGCTGATCAGACTCCAGTTGATTTCACTCGTGGTAGAAACTTGTCGGCGATCTCCAAACCTTCGACAGACTTCTTCGCAAACCACAATGACTCTTGGTTGCTGAAGATCTTGCTCGGTGAAGACAATTACTCTTCGACACTCGAGCCGACACCTATCCGTCTAGAGAGTGCGCAGCTCTCAAGAGTAATAGGTACAAGAACTCCAACTCAGAACTACTGTGATGCTCAACCACTGTCTAAGTTTTAGGCTCTTGATTTTTCTCTCGGTGGATCTTAAACTGAAATCACTCGGAGAGGGTGTGCTCAATCAATCTTCTCAGAAATCTTAAGCGGAGCAGCCAACGGGCAACGTTGGAGCGGGGTGGCTATTTATAGCTGCAGCCTTCCCTGAAGGGAAAAGACCAAATTGGACATGTAGAGCAGCCAACGGCCGAACGACACGAGTCCAACGGTCGGAAATTGGGCACAATGGTAACATTACTTGCGGAGCAAGTAATGCTAACTCCTCAGTTTGAAAGATATCTCCTGCAACACCGAAGAACGTCTTCTGCTGGCAGGTAATCATTCGAATCATAAAGAGATTTCTCTCAATCTCGCATAGGTTTGGGCTAAGCATCACAGCGGATCTAAGCTTCGAGAACCTATACCCCTCTTAATAGTACGGAGGTCCTATGACTCAAATGAATGAAAGAAGAAAAACGAAAAGAATGCTACGTCTTCACTTCGTCTTCGTCTTCCATCGCTACAGTCAATTTTCTTCGGACAGAATCACCGAACCAATTGCTTCGCGTCAGCAATAAATTTTTGAGGGGTTAACTCCTTCATATCAATCTTCTCGTCTACAAGACTTCTTTGGATGTAGCTCATTTTTCTCTGCTATGCAGATATTCTTCGGTGAAGTTCTTCGAACTTGACACCGGAGACAGCATTTTCTTCAGCACTGCATGGACTATTTCTCTGTGTGTGCACAAGCAAACAAATCAGTCCATGCCTGTTTCTGTCAACAATCTCCAAAACACAAGGGGGCAAATATTGCACCAACAATCTCCCTCTTTTTGGACGATTGTTGACAAAACAGAACACATCGAAAGATAGAAAAAGAGTGAAATGGAATGCGAGGGATAATGGAGGACGAGAGATAATTACGAAGAGAAAACACGCTCCCCCTGAAGATATGCATCATTCTGACTCAGAGTAAGCATAGGAGATAAAATGTAGGTCAGCGAGGTGAATCTTCGTATGAGTGACATTGACATAAGATCACAATCGTAGTTTCATCCAATGCACTCGACGGTGTCTGAGGTATTTCCTGCCACACACAACCTTTGAAATAGATTTGTTAGATAGCAAGGATATATTGAAGTGAGTTGTGGCAATGGATAAGCCATGAAGATTTTCTCAAAACACAGTTTCAATCCACATGAGATATAAGTTCCCTGCAAGTTAGATATTCGAAGAAAATCGGTGCCAGGGAGTCACAAGTATATTGCTCGGTGTAGATATGCTTCAGTCGAGGTTTTCTTGCAACAAGGATGATACGATAGAAATGCGCGAGGGAAAACTGCTCAGATATAACTTTACTCTGAAGCAACTTATCTTCACCTGCATCGTTAGATATCGAAAGGTAATCATAGGAGTATGTCCAAGTGGAAGAAATATGTAATTTCAAGGAGTGAGATATCTCTATTAGAGAACCATGATTTCCAATCCTCCTTGAAATGCTTTCACTTTACCCTGCACGATAGATAAGTATCGAGGATAATTATCACAGGGAAGTAAGCATTCGATAGCACCTGCAAACAGATAACTGGAAGCAAATATAGCATTGCAGGGGTTATTTAACGGTACATGACGACGCAGGTATACCATCACCACAGGCGGTGAGATCAAGTTCCACGACCAAAAGTTCAACGACCCAAAAGCAAATTGTTCGAAAGGAAAGCAAATGGCGAATGGAAACACCCTGCAAATAACCCGCTTGTCTATCTCTCGATGATCTTCTCCCCCTTTTTGTCAACAAGTGTCAAAAAGGAAGGCGAAGGCATGCGAGGAACTACTCGTCCGAAGAATCCCCAGAACTCGAACTGTTCGGCGAAGCAGAGCGAGCGATGGTCGAGGCCGAAGCAGGAGTTGGAGACGCAACACGGGCTTCGGGATCAGCTTCAGGAGTAGCAGCGCGAGGTGCATCTGGCTTGAATATCAATGTGCCTGTTGTGTCTTCAAGATCATCATCGGGTTCAACAAACAGCAGATCAGTGGAGGCGGAACGCTGAGGAAGCACTGGAGTTTGCCTTCGGATGCGAGGAACTTCAAACAATTCCAGATGATCATAATCTTTCTCAATACCCTTGGCAGACAGTTGAGTGCGAGAATAATGCTTGCGCAGAAGGGTCCATGAGCGCTTCTTTTGTTCCTTCTCATATAGAAGAGCATAATTGTGAAGCAGATTGATCTCAGTCATCATTTCCAACTTCTCTTTGAGATCGAGCTTGATGTGACTTTCCAGAGCCTGCTGAGTGCGAAGACAAATCTCATATAGTGAGGGATTTTCTTCACGAGGGATTTCGACTGTTGCCTTCTTGACCTTCGGAGCTTTAGCAGAGGCAGAGGCAGTAGCATCAATAGGTGTCTTCCCTTTGCCGATGTCCTTCACGATCCGGAGAGTGTCTCGGACTGGTGGAATGAAAACTTTCGGAACATGTGGGCAGAAGAACTTTTTCTCAGTAAGCTGCTCAATAGCAAACATGACCCATGGAGAATATGGCTTCAAGACTTGAGGGCTGTCAGCTGCATAGGCCAAGTTGCGAATGAGTAGATCCGGAATGTCAAACCGAATGCCATGAGCTATTGCTTGAAGAGCATTTGTCACGATGCCCTGAATGGTTTCTGGCCTGTTCGTTGGTGTGAGGGAGTTGCAGAGGATATAGAACAGCACTTTGTTCTCATAGGCCAGATTTTTAGGATTTGCCTCGGTACATTCATCACCAACAAGCTTGGGGTCCATCAGCATATGAAGTTCAGCTTCGGATACATCCCAATAGTGCAGTTTGTGTTCCCGAGAGGCATCGAATTCACACAGAGGAAGATTCAACAGTGCTAAGAACTGGTCAGCCGAACATTTGATCTTTACTTCTTCGGTCATCCATTCGAGGACCCAAGTACTGTTGTTTGCAAGGTCTCCTGAGATATAAAGAGTGGCATAGAACTGAAGGATAACTTCACAATTCTAGCCATGATTGAAGCAGAGGAAACTCTTCAGGAAGACTTGTTCAATCTGCTCGATGGTGTGATGGAAGCAAGGTAAACTTTCGAGTTCGGCGAAATCCAGAATCTTGTGCTTGAAAATGCGATTCTTGCCGTATAGAATACGAGCATAGTACACGGCCTGTTCCTTTGTCCAGAATCTTGGTGATAAGGAAGTTCTTTCTCCATCATATGGGCTGGTCCCAAAGAATGCAAGTTTTGAACGATGAAACTGCTCGTTGAAGGTTGGACCATTCGGGCCATCATCGACAGGAAACAAAGGGAAAGTTTCCAAAGGGTTTCTTAGTGGTTCTTCATCGACCATAGATTGGGTCCGAATGTCATCAGGTGCAGGCACTCCTTCTTCAATAGGCTTGAGAGGAGCATGTGGCACCCTTGATTTTTCTCGTGCAGACTGCTTCGAAGAACTTGACTGACTACTGTTTTTGCTTGCCGGAACTCCTTCGGCAGCTTTTTGACTTTCGGACACAAGGGCCTTTTCCTTCTTTGCACTTTCTTCGGCCGGAGGCACAACGACCTCTTTCTCAGACGCTTGAGTCACAACTGGTGGTGCAGTTTCTTCTCGAGCCAACGGCTCATCAGATTCCTTTTCTTCCTCTACCAACTGTGGCGCAGTGGTAAGAGGAGCAAGATCAACATCCATCCGGGTAGGGGCACCAGATGATGTGACCGGGGGTGTTTTCTCTCGGGAAGCATTTTGCTCCCCCTCGATCTTGTCATTTTCCTCCTCATTTGGTTCAGAGGGCTCTGCTTGCAATGTTCTCGGTGGCGGTGTATCTGCCTTCTCAACTTCAATCTCTTCATCAACCTCATCAACTGGGGATTGCTGCTTAGGAGGTGCATTTTCCTCATCAGTCTTTTCCAGGAATATATCAACAACTTCATGTTGCTCTTGGGCTACTTGAGCTAGAATAATAACCTCCTCAGCGCTAGCTTGCTGCATAGGTTCATCTTTGGGAGATGGAGAAGGTGGAACCTGCTGCAAGGGTACATGGGAGTTTAGTGGAATAGGCTCAGCAGCGACAGTCTAAAGGCGGCGGTCTTTATTTGCTTTCGGTTTGCTCACTCTTGCCCTAGCCTTCTGACGTCTTTCCTCTTGAATTCTTCTTCAAGCAAGATCTGCCTTCCGGTCAATCTCCTCATTTCTCCTGTCACACAACTGAGATACCTCCATGTGCAGACGTGAGTGACACTCAATTTTCTCATTTCGCAAGACACTGAGGGCCTTGGTGAGTTCAACAATTTCTTTGTTCAGCTTTTTCCTTTCGGATTCAGTCTTAGCCTAATTTGTCATTTTCTCAATAGCTTGCTTGTCTTTGATAGCTTTATTCAGCTTCTTGGAGATTTTCCTCAGCTCGCTGAAAAGCTTCGTCACCATTTCGGTAACATCATCAGGTAGTCCCAGACCGCTTACTTCATCAACTTTTGCATCATATGCAGCACTGTCAATCACATCGATCATGAACTTGAAGTCATACTTCTGTTCCTCTGTGGGAGCAGGAACAGTGAGCCTGGTCTTCTTAGCAGCTACATCAGCTTTTTCCTCAGACTGCAGCTTTCTCTTCGCTGCAGTGCTCGACAAAGTTCTCGGAGCTGCAGAACCCGAAGGTTTGTCAGTGGACGGAATGGGTGCATGCCTGGGTGATTTCCTCGGAGAGGGTAAAGCTTTCACTGGAGAGGGGCTCTTGGATGGCTTGTTGAGAATGGCAGGTCGATCATACACTGGAGTTTCATCAGGGGTATCTTCTCTGGATGACTCATCAGACGAGTCAGGAGCTACTTTCTTGATTCTCTTGGCGAGAGTTTTCTTTCGTGGTGCACGAGGGGAAACTGATTTCCTAGATATGCTTTCCTTAGAAGCTGATGCACGTTCCTTTTTCTTCTGTACGTCTTGCTGGGTCAGCGCAACGTTTTTCGCTTCAACTTGGTTTTTCATCGCTTCTCTAGCTTCACGCTTGGCTTTGGCCTTTGCCCTCTTAGCCACTTCCTCGGGAAAATCCGCGATAGTTTTGAGAGAGTCGGGGTGAGCATCTGAAGGCTGTGGTGGTCTGCCTTTTTCATCATCGGGGCCAATGCAATTTTCAGCAATGCAGTCATTCCACGGTGGTGTGAAAGCAAACAGAATCTGGTACTTTTCGCGAACATTTTCATATCTGTACCATTTGCCTGCCCAGTGGTGGCGAATTCTTTGAAGCCTGTTGTTGCGATCTGTCATTGATTCACCCTCTGGTGGGGTTCTGTAACTATCAGGATCAGACATCTCTGCAGTGGTGTTCTTTTCTCTGCCGCGACCGCCCTTTTTAGAATTTCCATCAGAGAAAATGGTTAGGGCGTCTGTGACCAATTCATCCTCGGGTTGACTATGAGCAGAGGGAATTTCCTCATAATCTTCTTTGGGTTCAGACTCGTGTTTCTTCTTCGGGGCCTTGGGTGGCTTCGAAGATTTTCCTCCTCTAGTCATTCTTGTTCGTTCTGACCTTGATGGAAATTGAGGCAATTCTTCTTCAGAATCTGAATACTCTTGCGAATTCTGTGACATGACCAACCTGTGAAATAGAATAGATGCGAGGGAAAGGGGTAGGGTCATAAGCATGCACAGAAGGATTTTGAACGAAAATGATTTTGAGGGAGTCCAACAAGGAACCCATGGTAAAACAGAAAGATATCATCGATAGATTTTACAAGCTAGCCACAGAAAAGTTCTAGGCAAGTTCACAGCTATCTAATCTTTCGGATAAATACTCATGAACCCTAGATGAAGAAAACCAGTACGAGGAAGATCTACAAACCCTACAAGTTAAAACCTAGTGATTCCTAAAGATCTACCGCAGTGAAATAAATCGAAGTAAATAGCATCGGTAAGAACTGCCCTAAGAATAGAGAGTTGGAGAGGAGCAGTTCCGGATCCAAGCACCCTAACTTGGCTACTTAGATCGACTACGGCAATTTGGGAGGAAGATTACCGCACCGGCGTGTTCAGCTGCGACGAGATTCCACTGGAGTAGCGCGGCGGAGCTTCTCGCCGGAGTTGCTTCGAGCACGGGCTCGGGTGGAGGTTGAACGAGGGTTTGAGGAACTAAGGAAGAAGACGCGACGCGGTAAGGGATATTTATAGCTGGAGAGCTGAACCTCCTCTCCGAAATCTACGGCCCACAGTTGCTGGACGTTCCGCATTCGACGGACATGATCACGATCGTAGAGATCGTGGGCACGTGGCAACTGTTTTCTGCGAGAAACTCGGGAAGAGAGCGGGAGGTCGAAAGGTTTGAAGGGCTGATCGCCAAAAATGGATAAAACTTCGAAGTTGATTTCTTTCGCGACCAAGGACGTTGGAGAGAGATCTTCTTCACATCAAATTGCATGCTCACGACGGACAGCATAGATTTGGATGAGAAAGAATAGAAGGATAAAAGGGTCCGAAACAAAACACTCAGCCAGACGAGAAGAAACACCAAACAAGGAGCTATGAGTGAGTTGTTCATCGGACAAAACACAAACACGGCAACTCGAAGACACACAACAAACTGAGAACTAATAAACACAAAGAACCAGCACCAACAAGATAGATCTCAGGGCTAAAGATAATCGAATGGAATCCCTGAGAGAGAGTTCCTGCAAGAAGAGTTAGTTCTTTCTCGCAACCCACACTTGTGTGGGTGGCGTAGACCTCATTTGTCTTGACTGAGCAGGGACGTTCCTTCGTTGATTTCTGTGGTTCACCTGTGCATTTCTAGAGTAATCATATGAGTAAGCATTGAAATTGTTCCCAGAGACATGAGCATAATGATTCGAGGAGATACGCATGTACTCCTTTTGTCGAATGTTTAATCGATATCCATTTGAGGAAGTTTCAGTGCCAATCTGCGAGTGATTATCATTTCCTCGTGGAGAGTTACTCTGCATATTCAGGTTAGCAGTGATAGATAGATTTTCAATGATGCCCTTCTTCACCCAGATTTGCTTCTTGGGTGAGCCAGACCTGCAGTTAGTCCCAACATACCGAGCGAAAACCTTACCATTCTGTTGTTTGAAGAGTTTGTAGGTTGACTCATCAGACTCGTCAGAAACAACAGGAATAGGAGTGTCATATCTGGACAGGAGTGCAGGTTTGAGAGTTTTGCTTTTAGCAAGAACCCAACTTGTTTGAGGATATTGCTCGGGAGTCCAGTAGGTTCCATCAATGTTGAGTTTCCTTTCGAAACCCAATCCTTCCTTTCGGGGATTTTTGTGCAGTATTGACTTCTTGAGCACATCACAGAGGGTTTGATGCCCTTTGAGGCTTTTTAGCATTCCTGTCTCAAGCAAGTTCTTTAGCCTGAAATTTTCATCAGAGATAGCAACAAATTCCTCGGAAGAGGGGTTAGAGATATCATTCGTAGTAGTTGCAACAATCTCGATGACAGCATTGGATGTTTCAGCATTCAAATCAGCATTGCTACGTTCTAGGCATTTTGAGCAAGGAGGCACAAAATCATCAGGAAGGTTGTTAGATTGCTCGGCGAAGAGAGAAGCTTTTTCTTTCGCAAGCACGTTATAAGACTCTTTCAATGACTCGAGTTCTTGATTCCTGCTAAGGAGTTCATCTGATAAACTCTCGTAGTTGATAGCAAGAGAATCATATCGTTTGGAAAGATCATCAACCGTTGAAGAAAAAGCATCATGCTTTTCAGTCAACTCTTGATTCTTCTCCATCTCTTCGACCAGTAATCCTTCGGTTTTCTTGAGATTCATCTCAAGTTTTTCAAGCTCATCTTGTTGAGATTTTGCAATCTTAACAAGTTTAGCAAAGGCAATGTATTCAAAGGAATATTCAGTCATAGATTTTTGGTGCTTTGCTGATATCTGATCCTTTGAGGTTTTTGCCATGAGACAGAGTGCGATAGGTTCATCATCACTTGAAGCATTATCATCAGTGTCTGATTCGAGAGATTTCTCGGATGATTCATAAGCGACGAATGCATTGCCTCTTCCTTGTCTACGGTAAAGCTCTTCGTCTTCAGATTCGGATTCGGATGTTTCATCTTCAGATTCCATATTCATTTCAGCACACACTCTAGTCAGCTGCGATATTCTCTTCATATTAGATTCAATGGTCGCTCTGGTTTGCACGTCAGTGACTGGTCTCATCGAAGAAGATGCGACAGATTCATTTGTCTTCGAGAGCTTAGTGTGACGATCCACTCAAGTGAATCCAAAGCAGTGAAGATAAATCCATCTGCTGCTAGGTTTTTCATCTTGCTCCCAGCAAGGACAGTCTGTGATGTAGTGACCGAATTGTTTGCACTTGAAGCACTTTATTTCTTTTGGAGGTAATCTTCTTGAAGATTCAGGCAAGTCAACTTCGTTATCATTTGTGAGACACAGATTTTGTCTTCTGAGATCACCAAGTCTTTCTATGAGCATTTCGAGTTCTCGTGTGATAGAGTGTTGATTCTCGACATCTTCTTCTTGTGAACTGCCATAGTGTGAAAGAATTTCCCCACTAGTAGAAAACAAGGCTTTGGTTCAGGCCGGGCCAGCCCATTAGTCCCGGTTCAGTCACGAACCGGGACCAATGGGGGCAACGGTCCCGGTTCGTGAGGCCAGGGGGCCGGCCGGGCCTCGTGGGGCATTGGTCCCGGTTCGTCTGGACCCTTTAGTCCCGGTTCCAGACACGAACCGGGACCAATGTGCCTCGCTCCTGGCCCACAACCATTGGTCCCGGTTCGTGGCTGGAACCGGGACCAAAGGGGGTCCTTTAGTCCCGGTTCCAGCCACGAACCGGGACCAATGAGATGCCTATATATACCCCCCTCGCCAGCGAGCAGAGCACTCCACACTGCTCTGTTTTTCTGGCCGGCGAGGGGAGAGCTTTGTGGTGCTCTAGCTCACCTCCTATGCACATGAGGTGTTCGATGAAATGCCCGAGCCATACTTAAGCTTTCTCCTCTGGAAGCTCCTTGTCCAAGCTCCATTTTCCTCAAGATTTGTCTAGGTTGGCGGTCCGTCCTATCCCGTCCCCGTCCTCACCGCCGTCGATCGCCCGCGCCCATCTCGGCGCCGGCACCACCGTGGTTAGCCTCTTCTTCTTATCTTCTTTCTAAAACAAAAAAGTTCTTACTTGTATGATTTAGATAGATACTTGTGTAACTTTCTTACTTTTATTATTGTTTGTTATTATATAGTGCGATGGTTTTGGTTATATGTTGTTCTAGATAGTTATTACTTGTATGATTTAATTAGAAGCTCTAGAGAGTTATATGTTGTTCAATAATGAGAACTATATAACGCACGCAGATGAACCGGCACTGGATGTACGGTGACCGACGCACCTCCGAGTATATTAAGGGCCTGCATAATTTTCTCGAAGCGGCTGAGGCAAACAAGCAGAATGGTTTTATGCATTGTCCATGTACTGTCTGTGAGAATACGAAGGCTTTCTCCAACTCTAAAACCCTTCACTTCCACCTGCTTGAGAAGGGTTTTATGCCACGCTATAATGTTTGGACCAAGCACGGAGAAAGAGGGGTTATGATGGAAGACAACGAAGAAGAAGAGGATGATGACAACTACCCGCCCCCTGAATACGATGATGCTGCAATGGGGGAAGCTGAAGATCAAGAGGAACCAGACGATGTGCCCGATGATGATCTTCGCCGGGTCATTGTTGATGCACAGAGAGAATGCGAAAGTGAAAGGGAGAAGTTGAAGTTCGATCGCATGTTAGAGGATCACAAAAAAGGGTTGTACCCAAATTGCGAAGATGACAACAGAAAGCTCGGTACCACACTGGAATTGCTGCAATGGAAGGCAGACAATGGTGTATCTGACAAGGGATTTAGTTCGCTACTTAAAATAATGAAGAAGAAGCTTCCAAAGGATAACGAATTGCCCGACAGTACGTACGAAGCAAAGAAGGTTCTATGCCCTCTAGGATTGGAGGTGCAGAAGATACATGCATGCCCTAATGACTGCATCCTCTACCGCGGTGCGTACGAGGATTTGAACGCATGCCCGGTATGCGGTGCATTGCGGTATAAGATTAGAAGAGATGACCCTGGTGATGTTGAGGGCCAGAGCACCGGGAAGAGGGTTCCTGCCAAGGTGATGTGGTATGCTCCTATAATACCACGGTTGAAACGTCTGTTCAGAAAAAAAAGGATGCCGAGTTGATGCAATGGCACAAAAAAGACCGTAAGAAAGACGGGAAGTTGAGAGCACCCGCTGACGGGTCGCAGTGGAGAAATATCGAGAGAAAGTGGAGCAACTTTACAGATGACCCAAGGAACGTATGGTTTGGTTTAAGTGCAGATGGCGTTAATCCTTTTGGGGATCAGAGCAGCAAGCATAGCACATGGCCTGTGACTCTATGTATGTATAACCTTCCTCCTTGGTTGTGCATGAAGCGGAAGTTCATTATGATGCCAGTGCTCATCCAAGGCCCTAAGCAACCCGGCAATGACATTGATGTGTACCTAAGGCCATTAGTTGATGAACTTTTACAGCTATGGAATGGAAGAGGTGTACGTGTGTGGGATGAGAACGAACAGGAGGAATTTGACCTACATGCGTTGCTGTTTGTAACCATCAACGATTGGCCTGCTCTCAGTAACCTTTCAGGACAGACAAACAAGGGATACCACGCATGCACACACTGTTTAGATGACACCGACAGTATATATTTGGACAAATGCAGGAAGAATGTGTACCTGGGGCATCGTCGATTTCTTCCGACCAACCATCAATGTCGAAAGAAAGGAAAGCATTTCAAAGGTGAGGCAGATCACCGGAAGAAGCCTGCCCTCCGTACTGTTGATCACATACTTGATATGGTCAATGATTTACAAGTAATCTTTGGAAAGGGTCCTGGCGGACTATCTGTTCCGACTGACGATGCGAGACGCGCACCCATGTGGAAGAAGAAATCTATATTTTGGGACCTACCCTATTGGAAAGACCTAGAGGTCCGCTCTGCAATCGACGTGATGCACGTGACGAAGAATCTTTGCGTGAACCTGCTAGGCTTCTTGGGAGTGTATGGGAAGACAAAAGATACACCGGAGGCAAGGGAGGAACAACAACGTGTGCATGAAAAAGACGGCATGCATCCAAAGCAGTATGAAGGTCCTGCCAGCTACGCTCTTACCAAAGAAGAGAAGGAAATCTTATTTGAATGCCTGCTCAGTATGAAGGTCCCGTCTGGCTTCTCGTCGAATATAAAGGGAATAATAAATATGGCAGAGAAAAATTTCCAGAACCTAAAGTCTCATGACTGCCACGTGATTATGACGCAACTGCTTCCGGTTGCATTGAGGGTGCTTCTACCGGAAAACGTTCGATTAGCCATTGTGAAGCTATGTGCATTCCTCAATGCAATCTCTCAGAAGGTGATCGATCCAGAAATCCTGCTAAGGTTAAGGAGTGATTTGGTGCAATGTCTTGTTAGTTTCGAGCTGGTGTTCCCACCGTCCTTCTTCAATATCATGACACACGTCCTAGTTCATCTAGTCGACGAGATTGTCGTTCTGGGCCCTGTATTTCTACACAATATGTTCCCCTTTGAGAGGTTCATGGGAGTCTTAAAGAAATATGTTCGTAACCGCGCTAGGCCAGAAGGAAGCATCTCCATGGGCCATCAAACAGAGGATGTCATTGGGTTTTGTGTTGACTTCATTCCTGACCTTAAGAAGATTGGTCTCCCTCAATCGCGGTATGAGGGGAAACTGACTAGAAAAGGCACGCTAGGAGCGGACTCAATAATATGTAGGGACGGGCATTCTTGGTCTCAAGCACACTACACAGTTCTACAGAATTCTACCTTGGTGACCCTGTATGTCGATGAACACAAGAATATTCTGCGCTCCAAACACCCGGAGCAGTGTGACGACTGGATTACATATGAACACATCAGGACTTTCGGCAGTTGGTTGCAAACACGTCTCATGGGTGACAACACTGTTTTCTGATGAGTTGTACTCGTTGGCCAGGGGACCATCTTCGACTGTATTGACTTACAAAGGGTATGAGATAAATGGGAATACATTTTACACGATCGCCCAAGATCAAAAGAGCACCAACCAAAACAGCGGTGTTCGCTTTGATGCAGCAACCAATAGGGGAAAGGACACATATTATGGTTACATAGTGGACATATGGGAACTTGACTATGGACATGATTTCAAGGTCCCTTTGTTTCAGTGCAAATGGGTCAATCTGTCAGGAGGCGGGGTACAGGAAGACCCACAGTACGGAATGACAACAGTGGATCTGAACAATCTTGGGTACACAGACGAACCATTCGTCCTAGCCAATGATGTGGCGCAAGTTTTCTATGTGAAGGACATGTCTACCAAACCAAGAAAAAGAAAAGATAAGGATGCGAATACATCATACGATGAGCCAAAGCGCCACATAGTTCTTTCAGGAAAAAGAGACATCGTGGGATTGGAGGGCAAGACAGACATGTCCGAAGATTATGAAAAGTTTCATGAAATTCCTCCCTTCAAAGTCAAGGCTGACCCAAGCACCCTGTTAAACGATGAAGATTATCCATGGTTACGGCGCAATAAGCAAAGGACACAAGCGAAGAAAAAGTGAAGACTTTCTCTCCACAACTATATCATTGCAGTTACATATGAAGAAATGAAATGCCTTTTGTAACAGATGAGTTCATTTGTAGTGCTTTTCAATTTCAGGGTCATTTAGCTCAAAAAATCAGTAAATGCATGCAAAATACCAAATGAAGTCAGAAAGGGTTGAAAATTGATGATGTGGCTTTGAAAGGTGCATTTTGAACACAAAAAAAGTCTGGAGTTCAAATAAGTTCAAAAAAATGAAATCCCTTTGTAACAGATGAGTTTTCGTCCGAAACCCTGATACTTCGAAAGAGATTGTCCATTCGTACACGAAGTGCATCCAGTTTTTGCCGTAACCCTCTCAACTTTTTAGCACATGCTATGTGGGTGAAATGATGATACCATGCCAAGTTTCAACCTTTTCAGAGTTCATTTGTAGTGCTTTTCAATTTCAGGGTCATTTAGCTCAAAAAAATCAGTAAATGCATGAAAAATACCAAATGAAGTCAGAAAGGGTTGAAAATTGATGATGTGGCTTTGAATGGTGCATTTTGAACACACAAAAAGTCTGGAGTTCAAATAAGTTCAAAAAAAATGAAATCCCTTTGTAACAGATGAGTTTTCGTCCGAAACCCTGATACTACGAAAGAGATTGTCCATTTTGTACACGAAGTGCATCCAGTTTTCGATAATTATATAAAATAATAGCAAAAAGAATGAACTAAAAATAATCAATTAAAATATTTTTGAAACTAAAATTATATAAAATTTATGCAACTAAAATTATCAAAGTATTTTTTGTTCAAAACATTAATAGCAAAAAGAATTTTCATAAAGAATTTTTTTGTTAGAAACTTTAATAGCAAACTTTAATAGCACTAACAGAAAGTTTATAATTTTTGTGACCTAACAGCTAAAAGAATTAAAAAAAATAAAGCAAAAAAGAAAAGAAATAAATAATGCAAAAAACAAAACAAAAAAACTGCAAAAATATTAAAAAAATGCCGCCTACTGGGCCACCACGGCCTGAATACGACTAGAAACCCAACCAGCCAATTGGGCCAGGATTTAGGCCCGCAGAAGGCCCAGTAGGCCCACAGGCAGATACAGAGTTGTTAGGCCAGTAAGCCTGCTTTAGAGAGGAGCTCGAAGCCTCTGGCGCACCGCGCCTTATAAACAGGTGCGGCACTCTCTCAAGTAGCGAGGTGGGACTAAACTCCCACCACGCCGCTGTGCAAGGCCATTGGTCCCGGTTGGTGGCACCAACCGGGACCAAAGGTCTCTGCTTCCCGCCCTTTGGGCTGCTGAAAAGAGACCTTTGGTCCCGGTTGGTGGCACCAACCGGGACTAAAGGGTGCATTAGTCTCGGTTGGTGCCACCAACCGGGACCAATGCTGTGTGTATATAAGCAGCACTTGTGAAAATTTTCATTTTCATCTCGCAGTTCCCCCCGACGACGCCGACCTCCTCGACGCCGCCAGGCTGCCCCGACGCCGTCGCCGGCCCCGTCGCCTCCCTGAGCCGCCGTCCTCGTCCCCGTCGCCTCCCCGAGCCGCCGTCCTCGTCCCCGTCGCCGCCGTCCTCGTCCCCGTCGCCTCCCCGAGCCGCCGTCCTCGTCCCCGTCCCCGTCGCCTCCCCGAGCCGCCGTCCTCGTCCCCGTCGCCGCCGTCCTTGTCCCCGTCGCCTCCCCGAGCCGCCGTCCTCGTCCCCGTCGCCGCCGTCCTCGTCCCCATCGCCGGCCTCCAGCCATCGCCGCCCCCCCCAGTGAGCCCCCCCTTTCCCATGGTGTGCCGCCCCGTCATCGTTTAGGGTTTTTTTTGCGAGCATGTATATGTGTATATGTTCATGTATATGTTTTTTTTTCATGTATATGTATATATGTTCATGTATATGTGTGTATATGTTCATGTAAAAAGTCTTTGTTGTTTTTCATATGTACGAAAATGTAGAGTGAAAACGAAAACAAACATATAAGAAAAAACAAAGGAAAAAATGAAGAAGGAAAAGAAAACCGCCCGGACCGGCCACCACCGCATTTTCATAAAGTTTTTCCACCGAGTCCACGTCGCACCGAGCACCCGCGGCGAAGCAAGTCTTTTTTTGAAGGTAGTTTTTTTGTTAAATGAAAATGTTGGCATCGGCTCTATCATCACGTTGGCATCGGCTCTATCTATCAACAAGGCCACGGGAGCACCCCGGCCCCCTATCATCACGTTGGCATCGGCTCCCCGATAACTTTTTTTTTCTAAGTTACTAAGGTAAAATGTTCACCCCCCTCTCGATATACCGGGCGACCAACTCTCGAGGCCACCCAAACCCTAGAAAAAAAGCGTTGTCGACATACCCCCTCCCCGATAACATTTTTTTTCTAAGTTACTAAGGTAAAATGTTCACCCCCCTCTCGATATACCGGGCGGCCAACTCTCGAGGCCACACAAACCCTAGAAAAAAAGCGTTGTCGATATACCCCCTCCCCGATAAATTTTTTTTTCTAAGTTACTAAGGTAAAATGTTCACCCCCCTCTCGATATACCGGGCGACCAACTCTCGAGGCCACCCAAAACCTAGAAAAAAAGCGTTGTCGATCTCCTACCCCCTCCCGCCCCTACCCGACAATCTCTCGAGGCCACCCAAACCACTAGAAGAAAACTCCAGTAACTTCGACATGAGGGGGGACGTCGATCAACCCCCTCTCGCCCGAACAAGTCTATGTATCATTTGTTAATTAAATCCCTTAAAGGTTAAGAGAATCCCTTGTTTGACATTCATGAGAGAGGCGGTCCGGACGTCGGACATTCATGAGAGAGGCGGTCCGGACGTCGGACACTCATGTTTGTATATTAATTGCCATGTTGTAATATTTGCAGAAACTATGGCTCAAAGAGACTTGGAACAAGAACAGTTGTTGGGGGAGATAATCCTCGGCGGACGTGATGTCTTGTCGTTTCTCAATGACACCGATGGTCTGGAAGGAGAGGATGACGGCTCCGGTGATCGAACAATGGAGGAGGAAGGACATGATCATGATGGCTCCGGTGACCGAATGCCGGAGGAAGAAGGAGACCATGATGACGGCTCCGGTGACCGAACGGAGGAGGGAGCTGTTGCAAAGTCCGGCGAGGTATATATATTAATTAAGCCTGTGCTGACTAGCTAATTGATGCATTAATTGTTTTGGTATGTACATATATTAACTCTTCTTTCTTCTTTTATAACCCTCCGGATCGAGCCAAACTTCGGTAACGAGACGAGGCCCGAAGAAGAGGTTGCGCAAGGATGAAAGGTTCACGATCACAGCACTCGCGGACGATGGCCATCCGATTGAACCCAAGCGGACCAAGGACGCATTTTCTGCTCAGTGCGGAGTTATTGTTAGGGACAACATCCCGATTAGCATCAAGCAATGGAATAAGCCTAAGGACGACGCCCCTGAAGGTGATTATGTCACCGATAGACAGAAAGATGATCTTTGGACCGCGCTGAAGGCAAATTTCACCCTACCGCCAGAGGAGGATCCGAATAAGCCAGTTATAGAGCCACTGGTCAAGGAGTGTGCTCTTAAGAAGATGGCAGATCTATTCAGAAGGTGGAAGAAGGAGTTGAAATCAAAGTTTGTCGACAAAGGGAAGACTCCAGAATTCACCGGCCGATTTGAGAAGATAAGAGATCACTGGCCCGCATTTGTGGCCTACAAGACATCGGACAAGAGTAAGAAAATGTCAGAGACAAACAAGAACAACGCTGCAAAGAAGCAGTATCACCATCACACGGGGTCAGGTGGATACCTCAAAGCCCGGCCGTTGTGGGACAAAGCTGAGAATGACCTGATTGCTAAAGGGGTCGAACCACAGACATTGAACTGGCCAGACCGTTCAAGGACTTGGTTCTTCGGGGTTGGGGGAACTTTGGACCCTGAAACAGGGAAGTGCCGTTGGACGGACGAGCAACTTGCAATACCCGTCACGAAGCTTCAGAAGTATATCACCGCAGCGCAGCAAGGGACGTTCATTCCCGACAGAGAGAAGGACGAGCTGACTGAGGCCCTAGGGAATGCTGAGCACCCTGGACGAACACGAGGCACACCAGGCTCCGTTCCGTGGAAGTTTGGGTTTCCCGACGCAGGCGGTTACAAAAGCCGGGAGAGAAAGAGGAAAGAGGAGCTGAGCGACATGCAGAAGCTCAATGCAAGACTACAAAAGCTAGAGGAAGCTGAGAGCCAGCGAGCTGCCGACCAACCATCTCAGCGGCACGAAGCTACCCCAGAAGCTACCCCGCCATCTCAGCGGAGAAGCAGTGTGGCTTCCACGGAGCCCGTTCAGCCTGACTTCACGTCTCCTAGCTACCCCGTGGATACTATCACGGAGGCTCAACATTGCGAGCTTATGACGAAATGCCGGAACCTCACTTTCAAGGCGGCTGTCGGCTCTGTTGCACCTCCTCAACCCAACGGAACTTTTCACTGCCGTCCGATTCCACATGACTATGCTGTTGTGATGGTGGATGAAGTAATGGAGGGATTTGAGGAGCTCGAGCTTGACCACTCTACAGGTGAAGGGGAGAATCGGCTGGTTCATGCTCTGAGGAGTACATGTCTATGGCAGAAGGAGTACATCAAGCTTCCAAACTGGACGCCTCCGCCTCCTCCTCCTCCTCCGGCGAGTCAGGGCACTCCGACTCCTCCTCCTCCTCCTCCTCCGGCGAGTGATCAGGGCACTCCGCCTCCTTCTCCGGCTCCTCCGACGCGTGAGGGCACTCTGCCTCCTCCTTCGCCTACTCCAGCGCGTCGGAGCAGTCCGCCTCCTCCTCAGCCTCGTCGGCAATGGCGGAAGACAAACGCCGCCGCTCCGGCTCCTCCGGCGCGTCAGATTTCTCCGCCTCGTCAGCAACGACGGAAGAGAGACGCCGCCGCTCCGGCGGCTAGCAGTACAAGCAGAGGCGGGAGCCAATTCAGATGCGGTCCATCTCTCAAGCCTCTGGAAAAGTTACCATATGAGAGGACCGAGCAGGAAAACGAGGACATATGTCGTGCCCAACTGAGGGACCATTTTGCAAAGAAAACTCCACCTCCGAAGGAGAAGGTAGATCCGGTGAAAGTGAAGCGCACTATCAATGCCCTGAAGCGACCACCACCGCCTCCGCCGGATTCCAACTATGACCGCATAATTACTAAGACACGTGCTAAAGCGCAGCAGTCGGGAAGTACTTCCAGTGCTGCAAGAGCGAAAAAACGAAGAAGTGGGAAAACAATTCCCCAGCTCGGCGAACAGGAGAAGCAATCGTGCCCCCCGCTCAAGGTGTCTAGCGATATCGCTAATCATCCGGTGCTACTGCCCGGTACCACTCTTGATGATTACCTGCCCGATGATGTACAGTTTGAAACGGCTGAGGTAGTAGACGTCTTTAGATACGAGCACGGGAAGCCTCTCGTCAAACCTGATCATCCTCATCTAACAACGATGATGCAAAAATTGCATGACTGGTACATGGAAACCTGCAGGAAGTCTGGGAAAGACAGTTTGTTAGTCGGAATTAAAAAAGAGCATGACTTCCCTGGAGTTGACCTGCTGCCTGTTGAATTTGTGGAGTTATTTCAATTATACAATCAAAAGGCCCTCGACAAACAACTCATGACTTGCTACTGTCTGTAAGTATTACTTCTATAATTAAGTCTCTAGCTCAGCTCGTTCATTGCATGTATATATAATTATCCTCACTATATTATGCAGATTGAAGATGGTCGAATGCCAAAAAATAGGAATCTTCGACGTTGGGTTCATTAGCCCAAATACCGTAAATGAATGGTCGGTACGAAAGGCGGCTGAAGATACCGAGAACAACTTACTACAAACGTTCCTTAAACATCAAAACAAAAGGGAAATACTCTTTCCTTACAACTTCAAGTGAGTGTTACTGTCTTCTGCATATTCGGTTCCGCTTACTCGTGGTTAAGTAATGTAATTGATGAGTTATGCGTGCGCAGCTTCCACTATATTCTGCTATCCATTAACCTTGACGGGGCATTAGTAACTGTCTTAGACTCGCTCCGTAAAGATCCCAAGTATTATGCGGACATGACTGCAATGCTCCAGAAGTAAGTTCAATCAATACCGGGACCATATCGGCAACTTTCGTTCATTTCCTGATATCAAGTAATCATTTTCTTTGCCTGCCAGGGTTTGGAAAACGTTCACCGCTAAGGTTCCGGGTCTGAAGAAGGAGCTGCGATTTACACACCCCAAAGTAAGTAGCACTAGCTAGTTCCGCGCATCTCTCATTGATTCTAGTTTCATCAATACCATTATCATGCTTGCTTATCAGTTTGATTGAACTCTATTCTCGTAAAGTGCTTGTTGCAGGCACCCAACACTCATTTATGTGGATACTACGTATGCGAGTTCATTCGCTACTATACCTCTGAACGGGCCTCCTCTGAGAAACAATTTGAAGTACGTAAACAATATTCACAATTTTATTTTATATATTACCATCAATTGTGTTGAGTTTCATTCATATATATGTATTGACCCCTTCTTTAAATTAGATCTGGCAGATGCGGGATGAACTCCTACCACATGATCGCATACGAGCAATTCAAGAGGAATTGGCGGGATTCTTTCTTGACCACGTCATACCTGAACAAGGAGAATACCATGTGAAATTGAAATTGTTGTAAGGGATGTTATATATTGTACATATGTAGCAGCGTCGGATAGATATACGAAAACTTGTTGTTCGACCAAGCACGAAGAAAGAGATGTCACTTCTCTCTATATATGTTCATGACGATCTTGTGTAATTAATGGTTTCCTTTATTTGCTTACTAGCTAGCGTCGAGTTCTCTCTATATGTGTAGTAGCTAGCGTCGACCAAGCACGGAAAAAGAGAGGTCACTTCTCTCTATTAGCTCGCTAACACAATATGAAACCACTAAATTAACCCTCCAAAACCCCAAAACCCCCCCTTCCAAAAAAAAACAAAACCCCCAGCGACTGCGAGCTGCTGACGCGTGGCCGCCTTTTGGTCCCAGTTGGTGTTACCAACCGGGACCAAAGGTGGAGCCTTTAGTCCCGGTTGGTAACACCAACCGGGACTAAAGGTCCTCCCTCCCCCGCCCCAGGCAGCGCCACGTGGAGGGCCTTTGGTCCCGGTTCGTAAGCAAACCGGGACTAAAGGTTTTGGGTATTAGTCCCGACCCTTTAGTCCCGGTTCCAGAACCGGGACTAAAGGCCCTTACGGACCGGGACAAATGGCCCTTTTTCTACTAGTGCCCCTTCGCTTTTCGAAGAAGATTCTTGATGCCCATTTTCAAGTTCCATCTTTTCTTAGTGAATTGACAGCAGCGTCATGACCTCGACGTAGTGAAGTTCTTCATAGTCTGGTCTTTGCTTGATTTCAGCCACGATTGGATCGAAGGTTGCATCAAGAGCACTCAGCAGCTTATTGACCACATCTCTATCGGTGATATCTGTTACTCCTCGTTGATGAAGTCTTTCAACAATATTTGTCAACCGATCGGTGAGTTCCATAGCACTTTCCTTACGAAGACTTCTGAAACCGGCAAACATAGCACGAAGCATATCTGTGTATTGATCTGTTCTGGCAATGAATTCTTCATGAACATCTTTGATGGCATCCCAGAGTTGCTTGGCAGTGTCAAGCTTTCAGAACCGAATGAAAATATATTTCGATATACTATCACAGATAATATCTTTTGCTTGAGCATTCAACCGCATTCTAGCTTTGTCATCGGGAGTAGGAGCATCAGGGTGCTGAACAGTGTATCCATTTTCCACAATCTGCCAAAGTTCAATGTTGATGGCTTGAAGTCTGATTTTCATTCGCTCTTTCCAGTAGACATAATCATTTCATCGAAGATAGGAAACCTTTCAGAGTGCGAGGATCTACCTGCAAACGACATACTCAAAACTCCAAGGTTGTTAGACCTTTAATAAACAGAGACATGGAGAACCTGCTCTGATACCAATTATTAGGACCGAGAGTATATCGACCAGAGGGGGGTGAATGGGAGATTCAAAAATTCTTGCGAATGTTTTGAAATGATCCCAAACACAGCAGCGGAAATAAGGATCGGTAGACAAGCACTTAAGCAAGCACGGTGATAAGGAACAAATCTATCGATGTAGATGGCAGTAATTGTTCGAACGAAGAATATCACAGGTTTGACAGGTATGATGGTAATGCGATATATGAGCAGATGCAATAGCACGAGGGAGAACAAGATATGAACTGTGATGGAAATGCACGGGAAATGGTAGCAAGGTGAATGGATTCGGTATAGAATGAAATCACGCTGACATGCAGAAGTACGAAAATAAAATAAACGGGGACGACCGAAATGGATGATGAGAATGCGAAAGATAAGTAGCGAACTATGATTGATCAGATAAACTATCGACACAGAGCACGAAAATAAACTGCTGAAGGAAATGCAGTAAAATAGAATTAACCAATGGTGCTCGATGGCGACAAATGAATTTGGTAGACCAGTTCGCCCTTCTGCCAAAGGACTACGTCTGGTTGGAGGGGTTGTGATTTAACACAGAAGATAAACTCTCTTCACCCTATTCTCCTTCAACTCGGAGCTGATCAGACTCCAGTTGATTTCACTCGTGGTAGAAACTTGTCGGCGATCTCCAAACCTTCGACAGACTTCTTCGCAAACCACAATGACTCTTGGTTGCTGAAGATCTTGCTCGGTGAAGACAATTACTCTTCGACACTCGAGCCGACACCTATCCGTCTAGAGAGTGCGCAGCTCTCAAGAGTAATAGGTACAAGAACTCCAACTCAGAACTACTGTGATGCTCAACCACTGTCTAAGTTTTAGGCTCTTGATTTTTCTCTCGGTGGATCTTAAACTCAAATCACTCGGAGAGGGTGTGCTCAATCAATCTTCTCAGAAATCTTAAGCGGAGCAGCCAACGGGCAACGTTGGAGCGGGGTGGCTATTTATAGCTGCAGCCTTCCCTGAAGGGAAAAGACCAAATTGGACATGTAGAGCAGCCAACGGCCGAACGACACGAGTCCAACGGTCGGAAATTGGGCACAACGGTAACATTACTTGCGGAGCAAGTAATGCTAACTCCTCAGTTTGAAAGATATCTCCTGCAGCACCGAAGAACGTCTTCTGCTGGCAGGTAATCATTCGAATCATAAAGAGATTTCTCTCAGTCTCGCATAGGTTTGGGCTAAGCATCACAGCGGATCTAAGCTTCGAGAACCTATACCCCTCTTAATAGTACGGAGGTCCTATGACTCAAATGAATGAAAGAAGAAAAACGAAAAGAATGCTACGTCTTCACTTCGTCTTCGTCTTCCATCGCTGCAGTCAATTTTCTTCGGACAGAATCACTAAACCAATTGCTTCGCGTCAGCAATAAATTTTCGAGGGGTTAACTCCTTCATATCAATCTTCTCGTCTACAAGACTTCTTTGGATGTAGCTCATTTTTCTCTGCTGTGCAGATATTCTTTGGTGAAGTTCTTCGAACAAGACACCGGAGACAGCATTTTCTTCGGCACTGCATGGACTATTTCTCTCTGTGTGCACTAGCAAACAAATCAGTCCATGCCTGTTTCTGTCAACAATCTCTAAAACACAAGGGGCAAATATTGCACCAACAGAAATTTTAATGCAATGCAGAATGACATGCTCTCACTTACTTAGCTCCAAGTGTTAAATAACATGGCATGAGGATGAACAAGTTCACAACCAAGTCATGGTTTCTGCTCTACTAAATGATAACACTAACATGTCAGGATTGAAATTATTAGTTTCATTTCATCAAGTGTTAGCAATGACCATACCAGCATCTAACAGAGCAGACAACCAACATCCAGTTAGGCAATGTACACCAAAATAGGAATTACCAGCTTACCACACAATGAAAACTTTGTTGCACCATACATAATTCACCAAATTCATAGCCTATTCTTGGTTCACGTAAATCTGAATCTAGTCGGCACTTCCCCTTTGCAAGCAGCTACATAGTCTTCGGCAAGGTGTGGTGTAGCTTCCTTGTAAGGGCATATGAACTTCTCCAAGAATACCATCTCAGTGACCTTGACAAAAGTATAGTAGCATGTGTCACGCTTGAGCAATCCATTTTCCTTAAGGAGCTTCATAACATAGTATCGGGGCCTGAGCCGGCCCTCCAGGCTAAAACTGAGCATAGCCGGCCGATGAGCAATGTAGGCCGGCTCCAACCCCACCCCAGAGATTAGGAACTCGGACCTGCGTTTCAGGATGTCCTTTGACCTTGTCAGCACAAACGGACTCTTGGACATAGCAATGACAACCTCAGCATCCGACCACCTAAACGTCTTCTTCAAGTAGTCCACTTTGGCTGTGATCTTCTCCTCGCTGAAGTAGGAGACGACGTGCAGCGCGTGCCTGAACATCCCAGAGCCACGGGCACACCTATACCTTCGCCAGGACACGCCCTGGTTTGGCGTTAAGCACCCTTGCCGCACCGGTGAAGAGCTTGGAAATATCACAAGCACCTAGCCCGCACTCTGCTAGGAGACTGACATTGGGCTTGACCACCCTCTCGAGGTCAGAGTCGAGCAAGCCGGAGCTGTATTTCAGCGCCCGGAGCAAGTTGCCGATGGAGCCGAAGAGCGGCAGGTAGTACTCTAGCTTGGAGACGACGGATCTGCGGCGGAAGTTGTCGGGAATGAGCAAGACGAGGCGCGCGATATCAGAAGGGGATAGACCGAGGCCGGTGAGCCCGATGACGACAGGGGCCAGAGTTCTCTCCACGCCGGCGCAAAGGAACTGCGGGTCCTTGGCGACGAGGGCGGCGACATCGGCGCCGGAGAGGCCGAGGCCGGCGAGGAAGGCGAGGACGGCGTCCGGATTATAGGGGGGCCTGAGGTGGGAGATCTTGGTGGAGGCCTTGAGTGCCTGGGCTCGGGTGAGGCCGCAGGCGTCGATGAGGTAGTCCTCGACGGCGAAGGCGGGGCTCGCCGGAATGGGAGGCACCGGCGCCGTGGTTGAGAGGAGGCAGTAGAGAGAGGAGATGGGAGAGGCGGATCGGGAAGAGAGGAGGTGGCTGAGGGTGCATCTGCGGAGGCAGTGCATGGCGGCGGCGGCGCCGGGGTTAGCTTCCCGGCGGTGGGGGGCGGCGGGTTCAGTGTGCAGATGCGTGTCGTCGGGTGTGAGATTCCTGTGGCTTTTTGTTTAAACAGAGGAGGGATCCAAAGGACCCGAAATTTTATTCATCCATAGGTAAACAGCAGGAAATACAAGTAGGACCCTGAGAAAACTGGAAATTACAACCAAGTCCTTGGACTTTGCAAGAAGGACCCCAGACTGAAACAGAAAAAAGCAATCGGGCCCTCTGCCGCCGATCGAATTTCACCTCGCCGTCACCGGGGACTTCACCACTTGGGGCGACAAGGCTGCCATGGTAGAACACCATGGCCTTCAACCGGTTGCAGAACTGCCTCCCTGATGGCACACCGGCCGGGAGGAAATAGGGGTGCCGCCCTTCGGCAAGAAGAGGCGGCGGCATGTCGTTGACGGCCGGCCATCGACCGCAAAGCAGGCGCCAGCACCAGCAACGAGATGACCACCGCGATTTAGCTCTGACCCAATCCGCAAGCGTCAGCCGCCCTCTTGTTCGCCGCTTCCTCTCCGCCGCCATGACGGCACCAGAAGCGAGCTCCAATCAGCCGGCCCTTCCCCGGACCAAGGACGAAGCGAGCTTATTGAAGGGGGGGTCGACGGAGATAGCTCCTCCAGCCGCTGGCTCCGACCACCGGAGCAGCTCGAGACGGAGAAGCGCCGTCAAAATCCACTGGATGCAGCTCGCATGCTCCAGCAGCTTCCCACCCATCGGCATGACGCTAACCACCGGCATGTCGCCAAACTCCTCTAAGGAAAACGCTAATCTACAGCTACTTTCTACACAGCTGCACCGAGCACCTCTCCCATCTTCTCTCCTACCGGCAGCGCCGGCGGCGAACGCCAGGGATCGGGCCGGGCAGAAGACTCGAGTCGCTTTCCTTCCGCCCCTCTCAAATAGTGCGAGGGAAAGGGGAAAGTAACCGGTTGTGGCTTCTTTTCATTCGTCCAAAATTCCATACCCCGCTTGTGAAATTTACCAGGAAAACAAAATTCCACACCCCTGTTGTAATTCTCTTTTCTGAAATTTCTCCAAAATAATATCTTTCGAATTTCAAATGTTTACCAGAAAAAAAAAACCATATGAGTTGAAAATAAATTCCATTTGTTTTGTTTGGATGGCTTCAGAATTCGCGCGGCAATTTCCCTTCTTCCTCTATAGCATTAGTGTCCAGTCAAGCCAAATATCTCTACTCTTAATGGCATGTCCAACCGAGGTCACCAAAACGATCATGAATGTTTGGACAGGACTATTTGAACACTTTTAGTCATTCGACATGGATCATCAAAACGGGTCAGACCAGACCAGACCGGACATCCGAAATCCCACAATCCATGCCCAAATCAGGGAAGCTCCGGGAATCCAGAAGTCCGCGCACATCAGACTCCGACACCCAGGCCCATCTAAAAACCCTCTACGTCCGGCTCTAGAACCCTGCGCCCATTCACACCGCTTGACCGGCCGTCCGTCTAACCGCATTCACGTCGGCGTGTCGCTCAAGAAGCCTAATTTGGCCTTAAAGTTGATTGGCCTCCTCCGCATACTCTATCCTTCCACTCCTCCTTTCCAATGCCGCCGCATACCATGACACCACCACCGGCGGGAATGATGGGCAAGAAGACGAATGCGGACAAGTCAAGCCGAAGTTGTGGCCCTCCCCGTTTGAGTCGTGCTCCCTCCTGGAGTACTACCTCCTTGGCGGCAGGCCGCGCAGCTGACCTTGTCGTTCGATGGCTCCAAAGACCTCGTCCGGCTCGATCCGCGTTGCACCTCTTCGCGAAGAAGCTAGTCCCCACCGATCTAGACCTCGCGGCGGCGTGGGCCGAGGATCGCTCGACGACCAAATCAGGATCAAATTTGTTTAAAAAATTCAACTATTTTAAACCTTTTTATACAGTTACTAAATTATCTTTTCATATCAGATGCATATACACCCAAGTTTCAAATGTCCGCTTCCGGGTCAGTCAATAAAAAAAAAGCCTTAAGCCCATGGCAACCCAGCCCCTTTCACGCAAACGATAAGCCCAGCCCACTTTAGTAATGACACGTGGGCTCCACTTGGGTCTCGCAGTCGCACCAAGCAGACCACGCAGCAGATCTCAAAAAAAAAAAAAAAAAAAGCAGACCACGCAGCTCCCTCGCCGCCGCCGCCACCGCTCAAAAAAGAAAAAAAAGCTCCCTCGCCGCCGCCGGCCGTCGTTCCCTCGCTGCTGGCCCCGCCGCCATGCTCCGGCGCCGAGGCTGCGTCCTCACCCAGCTGCTGTCTTCTCCCTACGCCACCGCCACCTCCCCTCTCCACCGCCTCATCGCCGCCGCGGCGGAGGATCACCTCACTCGACCCCAGGCGCTCGCTCGGAGCAGCATCCTCTCCTCTCCCCGCCGCCTCCTCTCCGGCGCCACATCCCCTGGTATTTCCCCGGCCCCTGGCTTTGCCGCCGAGGACTACCTCGTCTCCACCTGCGGCTTGACCCGAGCCCAGGCCCTCAAGGCCTCCCCCAAGCTCGCCCACCTCAGGTCCGCCGCCAACCCCGACGCCGTCCTCGCCTTCCTCGCCGGCCTCGGCCTCTCCGCCGCCGACGTCGCCGCCCTCGTCACCCGGGACCCCAAGTTCCTCTGCGCCGGCGTGGACAAGGGCCTGTCCCCCATCGTCGCGGGGCTCTCCGGCCTAGGTTTGTCAAATTCTGAGATCGCGCGCCTCGTCTCGCATGCCCCAGACAAATTCCGTTGTAGATCCATCATCCCCAAGCTGCAGTACTACCTGGCCCTCTTCGGCGGCTCCTCCGACAAGCTGCTCCGGGCTATCAACTTCAACACTACCCTCCTCTGTTACATGAGGAAGGTGGAGCTCAATGTCGCGTTCCTGCGTGAGTGCGGGTTGGGTGATTGCGATATTGCCAAGTTGTGCGTCTCGATACCGAGGATGGTCACCACCAACCTGGAGTGTGTTCAGACAATGGTGGCATTGGTGGAAGGTCTCGGTGTGCCCAGGGGCTCAGGAATGTTCAGGCATGCTCTGAGTGCTGTCGCATTCCTCGACGAGAAGAAGATTGCAGCCAAAGTGGATTATCTGAAGAGGACGTTAAGGTGGTCGGATGCCGAGGTGAGCATTGCTCTGCCTAAGGCCCCGTTTGTGCTTAGGAAGTCAAACGAATCGCTGCAGCACAGATCTGAGTTCCTCATCTCTGAGGTGGGGTTGGAACCGGCGTACATTGCTCATCGGCCAGTAATGCTCTGTTACAGCCTAGAGGGCCGGATGAGACCTCGATTCTACGTTGTAAAATTTCTCAAGGAAAATGGATTGCTCAAGCCCGACCTGAGCTACAATACTGTTTTCAAGGAGGCCGAGAAATATTTCGTGGAGAAGTTCATAAGCCCTTACAAGGAATCTGCACCATACCTCGCTGAAGACTATGCTGCTGCTTGCAGAGGGGAAATGCCCGCTAGATTCAGATTTACATGAACCAAGAATTCTGAGTTCTATATGTAGAATCACGATGTAGTTCTGAAGGCAACTATGTTTTGGTCATTATGTTGTATGGAGAAGAACATACATGTTTTCTGAAGACTTATGTGGCTTTCTAAAATCTATCCTTTGATTATGTATTGATTTCTCCTTTGTGCCATCCTAATCAGAAGATTACTTTATGTTGAGCTTATACTTCATGATCGTCATGAGAGGTTCACTGCTTCATAAATAGTTTGGTATTTACCATTTTATGAATTCATTTCTCTTCGCATCTCGAAAGATGCAAAAGATCTCACAGTATTTTCATTTCTAGATTGCTGGTTGCAGCATTGGAGATAAGTAAACCACAAGCTGTAGGTTTGGCCAACTTCAAAGGTTTGACTGTTTGAGACACCCCGGGCGGGGCAGGCCTGGGAGAGGTATTGCTGATGGAGAGGGGGCAGCAGGAAGGCATGACAACCCAACAACCTGGAACATCGACGCCTAAACTTTCATAGGAGGTATATGTGATTTTGTCAATCCGTTATTTCAAAACTGAAAGAAGTTTCCTGTCTATGAAGCAGATGACTTGTGATTATCGGGTGTCATTCAATTACTTCTAGATGATGCCCATCATCTTTTGCGAAGTTCATGTTGGCAACCTTGCTATTGTCTTGCAGGTTGAGGATATTGTCCATGCATTGATATTGGCTTGCTAAAGGAAACCCATGTCAGGTACTTCATAATCTAGAGACGTTTACTTACCTGTCTAGCCTTAAATATATGTTCCATTCTCACAAAAAATGGTGCCCGCATTTACCAAAAGTCCAAAACAAACCGTGAGCTGCATTAGCCTTAGTCGCACGCATCACTAAATTGGCTACACCGCTACAGTATGTCCCACTCCATGACGCAACTTGTGATCTTGACGTGAAATGAGCTACAGTAGTTTGTTAATTGCAGGTAGAGTGACTGAATCTATCAGGGATGTTATGTAACTCAAGAAGATGTTGCTTATTAAATTATTTCGTGGCGCCGACTTTTGTTTGCTCCTTGTGCTCATCATCTCTATGGACTATGGTTGTTGTGTCAGGTTCGAATATGGAGTGTACAGCCTTCTCACGTCTGCTTCGGCTCGATAAGCCGATTTTGTGGGTACCAGATCCGCTGGGAGTGGATGCATGACACTGGATTCGCCAGTCAGGTAAATTCAGTTCTCTGGCACATGACAGACAGACATATCAATCATTTGGACATGCATAATGCTATATATGTTGTTAGAATTTAGCCTCTGTATTGCACGAGGTAGGAAGGCATCTATCTAGAACAATATTGCTCTGTTCTGCAATTAGGGCTCAAATTTGCTACACACTGATCATCATATTGGTCCTAGACTTCTTCTTATAGTAAGTATTAAAGTAACAAGAATATTTACTGCTGTTTGACTGAAACAAATGGCATCAAGCCATTCTGGATGATTCTAGCGTGCCAAGCATATAAACATTGGCCCTAGATACTAGATTGTTCTATATGTAGCAGATGGATTTTGAGTAGGATAGAATACTCTGAGTTGATACTGGCCAAGTGTAGTCCAGATCCGTTCATTGGCAAAAGTTGCTGCTACTAGGCTAAAAATAATATTCTCTTTATAAATAAACTTCCTGAACCCTGAAACTGAAAGATGTCCTTTACTTAACTGCTAGAACATCCGTATTGTCTCCATCAGAGTTATTTTGCTCTTAAATTTGTCAAGGATATTGATCTGCAAGTTTGGGCAAAAAGTGTTATTTTCCTAGGTAGCACCTCTGTTTTCGAGTCGCTCGACTAGTCGCGACTAGTCGTCGATTAGTCGATGAGTCGCACTGGCAGGGTCGACTCAGCCTGGCGACTCGACTCATGGGATGAGTCGAGCGACTCGAGCGACTAGTCTCGACTAGTCACGACTAGTCGTGTTTTCTGGGTCGAACGACTCAATTTTTTTGGGCCCCACCTGTAATATTTTTTTACTGTATCGAACCATCCCCCCTGGAAACCTAGATCGAACCAGTTCCCCCTCCCCACGACCCAAACCTCTCCTTGGCAGCCGCCGTCGCCCATGGTTGCTGGCTTGCTGCTCCTCCCTCCTCCCCTGGTTGCTGCTGCTGGTCTGCTCCTCCCCTCCTCCCCTGGTTGTTGCTGCTGCTGGTCTGCTCCTCCCCTCCTCCCCTGGTTGCTGCTGCTGCTGGTCTGCTCCTCCTCTCCTCCCCTGGTTGCTGCTGCTGCTGGTCTGCTCCTCCCCTTGTTGTGCATGAACAAGGGTGGTTGTGCATGATGAAGAGTTGAGGGCTGAATTGGAATCACTCAAGAACAAGGCTAGTTTTATTGTACCTACTACCTACTGCTTAACTCACGTCGACTCGTCGCATGTCGACTCGTCGACCATGAGTCTAGACTAGTCACGACTAGTCTAGAGTCGCCCCCCCTGAGCGACTCGTCGACTCATCGACTCAAAAACCTTGGGTAGCACCGTAGCAGCTCATGCCTCACAGTTGGTCTGTTCATTCACTGAATAAGTAGCTCTGTAACTTTAACATGAGGCAGCCTGTATCGATTGCTGTATTACCTGCAAGTGCCTGACAGTCACCACTGGTTCTACTGAACAAAACGACATTTTGTACTTGGTCGATTATGTGGATCAAAATCCAGCCGGTAAAATTAGCAACAGAGTGCCATGGTGTATTATTATTCTTTGGAGATGAATCCCTTCTTGTTTTCCAGTTTTTTTTTCTTATTTATCTCCGTTGATGTGATTTTTTTACTGTCTTGGTTGATGTGATTCTTCTTTTTTTTTCTTATCCATTTTGGTTGATGTGTTTTTTTTTCACTATCAAATTACAAGACACTAAATTGGAACACAGTGCTGTAGAGCTTATATTAGTCGGTACACTCGGTTTGTGTTGAGCAAGAATTATATTGGTCGGTACACTGATAGTGACCCAACGACCTGGAACATCAATGCTTCAAACTCTTCATAGGAGGTATACGTGATTTTGTCAAACCGTTCTCCCAAAATGTCTATGAAGCAGGCGACTTGTGATGATTTGTGGATGCCGTTCAATTGCTGTAAAACCATGCCCACTACCTTTGTGTGCAGTTCATGTTAGTAACCCTATTGTGCTTGCAGATGGAGGATATTGTCCGTGCGATGATATAGGCTTGCTAAAGGAAACCCATGTCAGACTTCATAATCTGGAGACCCTTACATTCCTGTGTAGCCTTAAACAAATGTTCCACTCTCACAAAAAATGGTGGCTGCATTTACTAAAACAAACTGTAAGCTGCATTAGCTTCAGCCGCACTCATCACTGAATTCATCGGTGCCTTCACTTCCTTTCATGAGTTTTGCGGTCTGTTGAGTTGGTGATTAGTTCACTTGGTCTAATCATGTTAGTACATAACTATATATCCGTAGAAAACGTGCCCGGTATCTGAAAGTACTTCCTCCAACTTTGATAGCTGGGCAGGTAAATAAACTGGGGCGGCGTGTTGATTTCTTTATTTCTTCATCGTGTTTTAATTTGTTGGTATGACCTGTCGGCCATCCTATGTAGAATATGCATGTTCTTTCAGCATTGCTAAAACTGCACGGAACTAAATTGGCTACAGTATGTCCCACTCCATAATGCAGCTTGTGATCTTGATGTGAATGAGCTACAGTATATCCCAATACGGTAGTATGTTCATTGCAGTTAGTTTGTACTGGATCTATCAGGGATGTTATGTAACTCAAGAAGTGTTGCTTATCGTTTGCAAGTTGTTAAATTAATTCGAGGCGCCGGCTTTTGTTTGCTCCTTGTGCTCATCATATCCATGGTTGTTGTGTCAGGTTGGAGCATGGAGTGTACACCCTTGCTTGTTTGTGCTATGGCCCGATAAGCCGACCGTGGGTATCAGATCCCCTGGGAGTGGATGCAGGACACTGGATTCATCAGTCGGGTAGATTCAGTTCTCTAGCACATGACAAACAGAGACAGACAGGCATATCAATCATTTGGACACACATAATGCTATATATATATATATATATATATATATATATATATATATATATGCTATAACGTTATATACTCCCTCCGTCCCAAAATAAGTGACTCAACTTTGTACTAGCTTTAGTACAAAGTTGAGTCACTTATTTTGAGACGGAGGGAGTATGTTGTTCGAACTTAGCCCCTGTAGGGAATGCACGAGGTAGGAAGGCACCTATCTAGAACAATATAATATTGCTCTGTTGTGCAATTAGGGCTCAAATCTGCAACACACTGATCATCATATCGGTTCTAGACTTCTTCTTACAGTAAGCATTAAAGTAACCAGAACATTTAGAGCCGTTTGACTGAAACAAATGGCATCAAGCCATTTAGGATGATTCTAGCCTGCCTAGATACTAAATTGTTCTATATGTAGCAGATGGATTTTGAGTAGGACAGAATATTCTGAGTTGATACCGATCATTGGCAAAGGCTGCTGTTACTAGGCTAATAATAATATTTTTCCCTTTATAAATAAACTTGCTGAAGCCTGAAACTGAAAAATGTCCTTCACTAAACTGCTAGGACATGTGTATTGTCTCCGTCAGAATTATTATGCTCTTAAATTAGGCAAGGATATTGATCTGCAAGTTTGGGGGCAGAAAAGTGTTTATTTTCCTAGGTAGATCGTTCACTGAATAATCTGTAACTTGAACATGAGGCAGCCTGTTTCTATCGCTGGATTATCTGCAAGTGCCTGACACTCACCACTGGTTTTATTGAACAAGACGTCATTCTGTGCTTGGTCGATTATGCATGCGGATCAAAATCCAGCCGGTGAAATTAGCAACAGAGTGCCATGGTGTATTATTACTCTTTTGAGATGAATCCCTTCTCATTTTCAGCCTGTTTAGTTCAAGGAAAAGTAATTGATCTTTACATCCACACTATTGATTTATCAAATGATAATGTGCAAGAAAGCTGTCATCGACAAGGTCAAGCAGGCTCCGATAGGGGCCGGAGTGGCGACTGCGGCACGTCAACGGCTCGTTATGGCACCACCAGTAGTGGTTGTTCGGTGGTCTTGGAATCTCGATGTAATTTTTATTATGTTTGAGATGATTTCTACTTTCGGTGCACTTTGATAATAGAAGACAAAGAAGTTGATGGCCTACAAGTGCATACGGTTTAGTTGTAGCCTTTTCGAAGTAAGAGTATCGATCCCACGGGGAGCACATGAATTGGAATTTGTCCCTTATAGAGACTTAAGGACATGTACCTGCAACTTAGTTGTAGACCCAGAGCAAAATGAAGGCGGGAGATTCTAATGAATTTTGAGTTGGTGCGAACAAAAGTAATAACAAAATGAAGGCGGGAGATTCTAATGAATTTTGAGTTGGGTGCGAACAAAAGTAATAACGCAAAAGAATTAAAAGAGCGCAGTGGAACGAATAAAGCGTTGACACCCATAGAGGATTAAGGCGTTCTCATGGAGTCCGGAATTCCCATTGGTACGTGTCTAATGTAACATATGCCAGTGCATAGTCCTAAACTGGATACTTGGGTCACTCTTGATATTTTGTGATTGGGCGGATCCGGGTATAGAATACGTTCTACTCTAAGTAGACTTCGTACTACGCACGTCACTATCGTAGTTTCCTCGCTCCATTTATCACTACGGTAATTAAGGGTTTCCGCATGGATGTGGCGTCACCAAGGGTTCTCTTTTACTCCCCTATCAGTTGCAAAGGCGAGGTAGAGAGGCTTTTAGAGTCACCTTGAATTATATGAACATCCTAACCTTTACAATGATAGTAATATGCTTTGTGGCGTTGCGGCGGAAATGTTGAGTGAGGCCCCTTCACAACATTCACGAAGGCTATTACACCAAACATTCAACAGAGAATCTCATATCCTTATTAACGTTTCATCTCCTATACATACCAAGCTTCATCCATATCCTCGAGAACTCATCGAACTACTCACACATGGAGACGACAAACATCACGCGAATAGGTGGTAAACGTCGATGCACGTAGAGTCGGGGGTCGGGACATATATTTTGGCAGTGGAGGCGGCGACATGGCAGAGGTGGCGCGTGCGAGAGAGCTGGCGGCTGTAGTGCGAGGCCTGCCCGTGGTTGGTCGGCGCTAGCACGGCGACATGCACTGGCTGCACCTACGATATGTCGAGGAAGTCCTTCCGCAGCACACCTATCGCCTCATCCTTCGTGTGCGCTCCCTCCACCGATGCGGACGACCATACGTCGTAATCATCTCCAGCGTCTCCCTCATCACCACCGCATATTGGTATGTCGGTGAATTTGGGTAGTCGGATTCTTGGTGAGGGTGACTGCATCATGCGTTCCAAACCGCAGCCACCGGGGAGCCTTGTGACGACGAAGATCCATATGGCCCCTCGAATTTTTTTACGATGAAATGGGATGGATAATGGAGTGTTTTATAGAGGAATTGGAGAAGAAGCACGCTCTTGTTAGATGGGATGGATAATGGAGATTTGTACATGAATAAGAGAAGACGCACGCTTCGGTTACCAGGTCGCCGCGGTGAGCAATCCGTGAGGAAAAGATCGGTCGCTTCAATGACCAAGGGAGATTGCGTAATAAATAAAAGCTGAATCAAATGCTTTTTTTAAAAAGAAATATTAATTGATGAGGTGGAAGGCTGCATGTAGAGAGAAATAGTAGCAGTGGGGCTGACGTGGCTAAGTGATGAGATGGATAGGCTGCATGTCAAGATAAATATGATAGTGGGATGAATTTCTTAGGTATATAGGATTATATATAATATTTTCATGAACAGGCTATCACATGTAAAATTATACCATTTTAGTTAAACTTATCAGTCTAGGCACTTTTTCATATACTAACAACCAAAGTTAGGAATCATCTTGCACATGTTAACGTGACACATTTCTTAGTGCGCTACATATTTAATGTAATACTCCCTCCGTTTCTAAATATAAGTCTTTTTAGAGATTTCAATATAAACTACATACGGATGTATATATACATATTTTAGAGTGTAGATTCACTCATTTTGCTCCGTATGTAGTCCCTTATTGGAATCTCTAAAAAGACTTATATTTAGGAACGGAGGGAGTAGGATGGAAACAAAAAAAGCTAACTTGTTTTAATGTTTTATTATTGTCTTAGTTATGTATTTGAACCCCAAGTGCTAATTTATATTTCTATCCAATTAAAAAAAAGGTGTAGCTATTTCATGATGCAGAGCTCTTACAAATTTTAGGTTCCTTATTTTCTTTTATTAACTATTTCGAGTTTCATGTAAAAGTGTTGAATTAATTATTCGCGTAGTATGAATCTGATTTAATTTATACCAAATATAATAATTGACTTTTTAAATTTTGAAATTAATTTAATATTTGTACCAGTTAGCTTTAAATTTAGTTTCAAATTATCTATCATATAAGATAAAAATAATATAGTTAAATATTTATACAACCTAATTTATCAGTTTAGTGCAAGGAAAAATAATTAATCTTTACATCCACACTATTGATTTATCAAATGCTAATGTGCAACAAAGCTGCCATCGACAAGGTCAAGCAGCTCCGGTGGGGGAGTGGCGACTGCGGCACGTCGGCGGCTCGTTCTGGCAGCAGTAGTGGTTGTTCGGTGATCTTGAAATCTTGATGTAATTTTTATTATGTTTGAGATGCTTTGTACTTTCGGTGCACTTTGATAATAGATTTGGATCATTTCACAAAAAGAAAGAAAGCTAACACACGGATATATTTATATTATAAAAAGGTTAATACATGGGACCATCAAAGCATAGAGTTCCCCTTTCTCAATTTATTAACATCAAAACACATGGAACATCTGTGTTGTATACAATTCCTCGACTTGGATTACGAACACCAGGTAAAGCATGTATTTTAGAGGAAATATTAACCAGATAAAACACAAGTTTATGTGAAGGGGCGTCCAAGGAAGAAATTTGTGACCAAAGTAACAAATGTGGACCGCACAACATAAGGGGCTCAATTATATGATTTTCCGGTAACCAATACTACATTTGCAATCATATGTGATAAAATTATTCCTCTAGCCAGAAAAGAAGCTTTATTCTAGGCACAACAACACTGATCGTGCTTGCAATACGCCCCAGTCGAGGGCTTAAAGCTGAGGCTGCATGCGGTCTGGCAACGGTCTTTGCACTTTTCCACATGGAAGCACAATGGAGGATTCGCTCCATCTTCAACTGCAAGTTCAATCCATGATACATGTAAGTCCCAACATGCACGAAAAAAATATGAATTCATGTATGTATGTAGGGGAAAATAGTGACGATTTTTGTTAACTAAACAGGTGCAATGACTTGAATACGAATGAAAGTAACCGATCAAGAGACTCGAGAGGACAGAAAATTTTGGCAACACATGAACAAAACAAGTAGAGATGTTATTACTTGTGCGGGCGTAGCAAGACGATGACAATAGGGTGGAAGCCATGATTATAAGAACCACGAAAATCACAGCCTTCCTGGTAGCGTTGCTCTTGGGTGCCATGACGAAGAGATCGACAAAGAATCACTTCTTTCTTCGTTGTGTACTTCAGGATGTCGTAAGCTCTGGCCCTTGCATAGTCGTTTATAAAGAGGGACAAAAATCAAATCATTGGCGTTGAATTAATGTATCAGCTTGTGGATATGCATTCCTGATGTTTTGGCAGGAATTAATGTATTAATAGATATCACCATCTTCCTTCTCGCCCCCGTCGCTCCCGCGAGCGGCGGCTGGCGAGCTCCCCTTCTCCCCGCCCCCCGGTCCTCCTCCTCCCTCTCACCCCCTCGCCGCCGCCAAAAGGCATCGCCGGGCGAAGCCTGGCCCGCGTCGGCGGCGGCAGGGACTCCTTCCTTCCTCGCGCGACGGTGGCGGCGCGGGTCGCCCCGGCTGGCAGGAGCGCTGTGCTGCAGGTGGGGCGCAGCGGCGGGACTGCGCGGGCCGGCGCTGGTGGCGCGGTCTCACGTCGGGGCCGCGGTGGCTGCTCGGCGGCCGGCGCACGGGGCGACGGTGGCGCGCCAGATCTGGAGCGCTGGATTAGCGCGTCTCGCCGGCGCAGGCAAGCCGGGGCGGCGGCCCCGGGCAAGGTGGCGGCGCCGCTTCTCTTCCTCCCTCGCTGGGGGTCGTGCGGGGCGGTGCTGGGGACGGCCGCCGCGGATCTGGCGCGTGGATGCGGGATCCGTCGGTGGAGGTGCCCAGGCGAGTGGCTCCTGCGGCTGCGCGTCCGGCTGGTCGAGTTGCGGTGGTGGCGGCGTGCTGCAGCTCCTGGACGGCGGCGCGGCGGCGCCGCGTAGGTGGATGCGGTCGTGGGGGAGCGGTTCCTGGCCTCCGGGGCAGTGCGTGCTCTGCCAACCCCGGCTGTGCGTGCGGCAGAGTGGTGGTCAGGGCTTATGCCGGTGGTCTATTCGTGGTTGCCGGAGTGCGGCTCCGGGTCAAGGTGGATGTGGTGTCGTGCCCTGGCCGTGTGGGCGGCAGTGGCATGGGCCGGTGGTGCTGCTGGTGAGGGCGGCGGCTCCTTGGATCTGGCAAGGGCTATGGCGCGGTGGACTGTCCTCGCGGCAGTCTGGTGACGGTGGTTCTCGCGGTGCTCTGGACGAAAGTTTTGCCCGACTTGGTCGGTGCCGGCGACGGCGGCGTTCTGTTGCGTCGTTTCCATCTTGATGGCGTCGTCGAGGAGTCCCGATCCACCTCCAACCAATGGGACCTCGTCTTCCGGGTGAAAACCCAGATCTAGTTTGCTGGATCGGATGGCGGCGGCGTTTTCTTGACGTCGCTTATCTTTCTTGGAGGCGCCATTTTTGGAGACGAGGTCCGGTTGGCGCTTGTGCCTTTTGTGTTTCTGGTGGGATGCCGAGGCAGTGGATGTCGGAGCGGCGGCTCCGGACGGTGGATGTACGCCGAGGCGGCGGCCTCGGATGGCCATGCAATGACGGACCTATGGGGTAGGTCCGCTGCTTTGCTTGGCATGGGCGGCAACTTGATGCTGCGGGGGTAGCGAGTTCGTCGGCTCGGTCGACGCGATCTGACAGGTCGGTCTGGCTGGAAGTCGGGGCGGCGGCCCCGGATGTTTGGCATAGTGTTCGTGGTCTGCGGACGGTCGTCTCGTGCAGCAAGGGCTACAAGGCGCCTGTGCCGTGCGGCGTTGTGGCTCGCGTGCGGGCGGGGGACGTCGGAGCGGCGGCTCCGGAGTTGGGTGTGTGTGTTTGTTGCGATTGTAGCCTTGGGTCATGTGGTCGGCGAGGCTTCGTTGCTTGTGCGGTTTCCGGTCTGGTTTTCCTCATAAACTGGGCCACTCTGTTAGGTTTTTGATCCGGTTTCCCTTATAAACTGGATCAACTCTCTTTTTCTATAATGCAATGCCAGAGCTCCTGGCCCTCTGACGAGGTTCCGTCAAAAAAATGTATTAATAGATATTTAAGGACACATTTATGTAAAGACAATAGATACCTCCTTTTGATATATTTTTAGCTGGAATTGATTGGTTTCCAAAGATGTAGCATCCTCCTTTTCTTGGCAACGGCCTCTTGCCTGGATTTTAGATTGAGGCGAATTCAAGGAAATCCTCAACGTTTTGAGGCGTGCTTGGTATTAGTTTTTCATGCAAAACCGTATCCTAACATTTTTATTGTTTACTAGTACAATAGAAGGTCAAGTTTGTTTCCAAAAAAAATAGAATTTATTAACTTTTTTGCAATTACTAAATTATATTTTATATCCTGTGCATATACACCCGAGAGCCAAACGTCCGCTTTCGGGGTTTGTCACTCTAGTTAAGTGCAAGCACATGACATAAAAAAACTTAAAAACTTAAACCCTACCCGCAAAAAAATAACTTAAACCCAGGGCAACCCAGTCCCTTTCACGCAAAAGAAAAGCCCAGCCCACTAGATGGGAGAGACTTGCCCTGTGGGCTCCACTTGGGCACCAAGTAGTCCACGGCTTCCTCGCCACCGTCAGCCATCGTTCCGTCGTTGCTGGCACTACCGTCAAGCTCCGGCGCCGAGGCTGCAACCTCACCCAGTTCCTCATCTCTAAGGTGGGTTTGGAACCGGCCTACCTTGCTCAATGGTCGATAATGCTCTATTACAGCCTAGAGGGCCAGATGAACCTCGGTACTACATTATAAAGTTTCTCAAGGACAATGGATTGCTCAATCGTGGCCCAAGCTGCGATACATTTTTCAAGGAAACCGATAAGTATTTCATGGAGAAATTCATATGTCCTCACAAGGAAGCTGCACCATAGCTCGCAGAAGACTATGTTGCCACTTGCGGAGGGGAAGTACCCGCTAGACTCATAATTACATGAACAAAGAATTCATAGCTCTATATGTAGAATCACTATGTAGTTCTAAAGCCAACTATGTTTTGGTCATTATTTGTATGGAGAAGAACATACATGTTTCTGAAGATTTATGTGGCTTTCTAAAATCTATCCTTTGATTATGTATTGATTTCTCCTTTGTGCCATTGTAATAAGAAGATTACTTAATATATTTGAGCTTATACTTCATGATTGTCACGGGAAGGTTCACTTTTTCATAAATAGTTGGTATTTGCCATTTTATGAATTTCAATTCATGTCACGGTTATCTTTACTTAGGATTATTCGTTGCAGCATCATAGAAAGATAGGTCACAAGTTGTAGGTGGGTGCCAACTTCGAAGGTTAGAGTCTCCAATGGGCGCACCAACTATTTATGAAGCATTCACCACGGGCGCCTTGTAGTCAACGAGAACGTCTCCTCCCACTAAACGAACATCACCGAAAGGACTGAAATAAATACAGGAAAATGCGAGCACCAATGTCAAGTCTAAAGACTTAAACCCTGGTAGGTTGGTTCCACCACAAAGAACCTAACCATCTGAGCTCAGTTCACATATTTCGATGTTTGAATCTCGTTGTAAATACTACTAGCAGTGCGCGTAAGCAACACAAGGGAATGTATATATAGGAGTTGGTGTCTGATACGTCTCCAACGTATCTATAATTTTTTATTGTTCCATGCTATTATAGTATCAATCTTGGATGTTTTATATGCAATTATATGCCATTATATATCATTTTTTGGGACTAACCTATTAACCCAGTGCCAGTTACTGTTTTTTGCTTGTTTTTGCCTTTTCAGAAAATCATTATCAAAAAGTGTCCAAACGAGAAAAAAACTTTGGATTAATTTTTTCTGGACCAGAAGAGACCCAGGAAGCTTCGGGAGAAGACCAAAAGAGCCACGAGGAGGCGACAAGCCTGGAGGGCGCGCCCCAGGGGGGTGGCCGCGCCCCCTAGGCTTGTGGGCCCCTCGTGGCACCTCTTGACCTAATTCCTTTGCTATAAATTCACAAATATTCCCAAACCAACAAAAAGACAGAAGAGAAAAACCTTTCCGCCGCCGCAAGCCTCTGTTCTTCTGCGATCCCATCTGGAGGCCTTTTTCGGTACTCTGCCGAAGGGGGAATCGATCACGGAGGGCTTCTACATCAACCTTGCTGCCCTTCTGATGATGTGTGAGTAGTTTACCACAAACCTACGGGTCCATAGCTAGTAGCTAGATGGCTTCTTCTCTCTCTTTGATCTTCAATACCATGTTCTCCTCGATATTCTTGGAGTTCTATCCGATGTAATCTTCGTTTGCGGTGTGTTTGTTGGGATCCGATGAATTGTGAGTTTATGATCAGATTATTCATGAGAAATATTTGAGTCTTCTCTAAACTCTTTTATTCATGATTATTATAGCTTTGTATTTCTCTCCGATCTATCGATTTGGTTTGGCCTACTAGATTGATTTATCTTGCAATGGGAGAGGTGCTTTGTGATGGGTTCAATCTTGCGGTGCTCAATCCCAGTGACAGAAGGGGACATGACACGTATTTGTATTATTGCCATTAAGGATAAAAAGATGGGGTTTAATTATATTGCTTGAGTTTACTTTGTCTACATCATGTCATCTTGCTTAAGGTGTTACTCTGTTTCATACTTAATACCCTAGATGCATGCTGGATAGCGGTCGATGGGTGGAGTAATAGTAGCAGATGCAGGCAGGAGTCGGTCTACTTGTCTCGGACGTGATGCATATATACATGATCATTGCCATGAATCCGTCATAATTATTTGCTTTTCTATCAATTGTCCAACAGTAATTTGTTTACCCACCGTATGCTATGTGTTTGAGAGAGAAGCCTCTAGTGAAAACTATGGCCCTCGGTCTACTTTATCATATATTAAAAACCTAAAAATACCTTGCTGCAATTTATTTACTTTTATTTTAATAGTATTTTAGTTTATCTATTTACCTCGATAAGATTTAATCCTTGCAAATAACCGCTAAGAGGATTGACAACCCTCTTATTTGCGCTGGGTGCAAGTGTTTGCTCTTGTGTGTGCAGGTGTGCTTAACGGAATTTTGCTTGGTTCTCCTACTGGATTGATAACATTGGTTCTTAACTGAGGGAAATACTTATATCTATTGTACTGCATCATCCTCTCCTCTTCGGGGAAATACCAACGCAGACTACAAGTAGCAGGAAGAATTTCTGGCGCCATTGCCGGGGAGACATCATCAAAATTACCAAGTACCTTCGCACAAACTATCATTCACTTGCATTTACTTTATTTGCCTTTTTATTTGCATTTGCCTCTCGTTTTCATCTCCCCCACTTCTATTTTTTTTTTACAAAAACACAAAAATATTTTTATTTGCTTGTTTGCTAGTTTGCTCGCTTTGCTTGAAGTTGCCACCATGTCTGATTTTGTTATTGAAAAAGGTGAGGATGCTAAAATCCCTAAGATAGAAATTCCCTCAAATTTAGACTCAAAAAATTTTGTAGTAGGAAGTGGAAATGTCATAGGGAAAAACGTTATTCAAGAGTTCTTTAATTGCACGGGGACTTTGGTTTGTAATGACACTCCAATTTTAAAAAGAACCAATAGTTATGGGGAGGCTATCTCTGCACTCATTCTTAAACTTAAAAGAAGATTTATCCGCACTCACCCTACCTTGCAAAGATTGTTTTATGAGTTGTCGGTGATAAATAACCCTAAAGCTAAAAAGATAGACACTCTTATCCTTATAAATGAGTTTGATTACATAGTACGAGAAGCTAGAGAGATCTTTGATTTCTATAATATGAGCCAAAAAAATCCCGTAATAGATGAAATTTTATATAATGAGGAATATATGTTGAGATATGTTTTCCATGATCACCATGCTTTTGATGAGAATACTAAAAAGGAAGTTCCTCCCATACATATCATCCAACAAGTTTTTAATGGAATTAATCAGAAATACTCTTGGATTGTAAAAGGGAACCAACAAGAGTTTGAGGAGAGCAATCTTAATGACCCTAAAATTTTGGTTGATGATGTGTTCCCCATTGTTTTTGAAAAACCTCCTGAAAATCACACACCTAAGGATGTCAAAACCAAGGATGACAACACTTGAAACTATGCATTATGCCTAGTGATACGTCTCCGTCGTATCTACTTTTCCAAACACTTTTGTTCTTGTTTTGGACTCTAATTTGCATGATTTGAATGAAACTAACCCGGACTGACGATGTTTTCAGCAGAATTACCATGGTGTTGTTTTTGTGCAGAAATCAAAGTTCTCGGATTTGGACGAAACTTTTTGGAGAATTTTTATGGAATATATAAAAATTATTGGCGCAAGAATCAATAGAAGAGGGGCCACCTGTTGCCCACAAGGCAACAGGGCGCGACCCCCCCCTAGGGCGCGCCCTGATGCCTTGTGGGGCCCACAGGCGGCCGTCTGACCTAATTCCAACGCTATAAATTCTCTTTCCCCGAGAAAAAAATAAGAGAAGAAGTTTCATCGCGTTTTACGATACGGAGCCGCCGCCACCTCCTGTTCTTCATCAGGAGGGCTGATCTGGAGTCCGTTCGGGGCTCCGAAGAGGGGGATTCGACGCCGTCGTCAACATCAACCATCCTCCATCACCAATTTCATGATGCTCACCACCGGGCGTGAGTAATTCCTTCGTAGGATTGCTGAACGGTGATGGGTTGGATGAGATTTATCATGTAATCGATTCAATTTGTTAGGGCTTTGATCCCTAGTATCCACTATGTTCTGAGATTGATGTTGCTATGACTTTGCTATGCTTAATGCTTGTCACTAGGGCCCGAGTGCCATGATTTCAGATCTGAACCCTTTATGTTTTCATGAATATATTTGTGTTCTTGATCCTATCTTGCAAGTTATATGCACCTATTACGTGTTATGATCCGCATACCCCAAGGTGACAATAATTGGGATTCTTTCCGGTGATTGCCGTACTTTGAGGAGTTCATGTATTCACTAAGTGCTAATGCTTTGTTCCGGTTCTCTATTAAAAGGAGACCTTAATATCCCTTAGTTTCCTTAAGGACCCCGCTGCCACGGGGGGGTAGGACAAAAGATGTCATGCAAGTTCTTATTATAAGCACGTATGACTATATACGGAATACATGCCTACATTACATTGATGAATTGGAGCTATTGTGTATCGCCCTAGGTTGTGACTGTTATATGATGAATATCATCCAACATAATTATCATCACCGATCCAATGCCTACGACTTTCTCATATTGGTTTCTGCTAAGTTACTTTGTTGCTACTGCTTTACACTTGCTACAAAACTGCTACTGTTACTGTTGCTGTTACTATCGTTACTGTTGCTACTGCTGTCAAGACTATCATATTACTGTGCTACTAAATACTTTGCTGCAGATATTTTATTTCCAGGTGTGGTTGAATTGACAACTCAACTGCTAATACTTGCAAATATTCTTTGGCTCCCCTTGTGTCAAATCAATAAATCTGGGTGAAATACTACCCGCGAAAACTGTTGCGATCCCCTATACTTGTGGGTTATCACCTAGCTAGGGGCATAAAATAATAGCGCTTGTTGGGAGGCAACCCAATGAATAAAATAAAATTTTGTTTTTACCTTCTGTTCTTGAGTGTTTACACAATTATTGCTTCTGTTATGATTGTATTTTTGATGTTTTAATTTGTGTTTGTGCCAAGTAATGCCTTTGGGATGATTTGGAAGATAGTATGCTAGATGCTGTTGGAAAACAGAAACTTTTGCGTCCAGTGCTGGAATTTTATTTTTTGGCTGGAGTGTCAGAACCTTCTGAATTTTTTACACAGTATTGATATATGAATTGCCCACGTTGTCCTCATTTTTCAGAATTTTTGGAGTTTCAGAAGTATGACGTTAATTCAGGTCTTTACAGACTGTTCTGTTTTAGACAAATTCTGTTTTTGTTGCGTAGTTTGCTTATTTTGATGAATATATGGATCGTATCGGGGGTTATGAGTCATGGAGAAGTATAATTATGTCAATATTAAATATGAATCAATTTACAACAGTACCTAAAAGTTTAAGATTTGTTTGTTATACTAACGGATCTCGCGAGGTTTCTGTTGAGTTTTGTGTGATGAAGTTTTCGAGTTTTGGGTGAGACTACGATGGATAAAGGAATAAGGAGCGGCAAGAGCCTAAGCTTGGGGATGCCCAAGGCACGCCAAGGTAATATTCAAGGAAGACTCGAGCGTCTAAGCTTGGGGATGCCCCGGAAGGCATCCCCTCTTTCGTCTACAATTTATTGGTAACTCACTTGGAGCTATATTTTTATTCATCACATGATATGTGTTTTACTTGGAGCGTCTTGTGCTATAGTTTGTTTGCTTTTGTTTGCTTTTTAGTTTGTCACAATCATCTTTTCTGAACACACCTTTTTGAGAGGGACACACATTATTCGTGATTTGTTAGAATACTCTATGTGCTTCAGTTATATCTTTTGAGCTAGGCAGTTGCTCTAGTGCTTCACTTATATCTTTTAGAGCACGGCGGTGGTTATATTTTAAAGAAATAGTTGCACTCTCATGCTTCACTTATATATTTTTGAGAGTCTCATGATTAGCAATGGTAATATGCACGGGTTATGAATTTGGTCCTGATATGATAGGTATTCAAGAGGGATATAATAAAAACTTTCATGTAGATCACTGAATATGATAAGTTTGATTCCTTGCAATAGTTTTGCGATATTAAGATGGTAATATGTGAGAGGTATTAGTAGATGATTGTGGTTTAGAAATAATATTGGTGTTAAGGTTTGTGATTCCCGAAGCATGCACGTATGATCTGTCGTTATGCTAAGAAGTTAGAGCATGATTTATTGTTGATTGCCTACCTTATGAGTGGCAGTCGGGGATGAGCGATGGACCTTGTCCTACCAATCTATCCCTCTAGGGGCATGCATAGTAGTACTTTGCTTCGAGGGCTAATAAACTTTCGCAATAAGTATGTGAGTTCTTTATGACTAATGTGAGTCCATGGATTATTGATACGTCTCCGTCGTATCTACTTTTCCAAACACTTTTGCTCTTGTTTTGCACTCTAATTTGCATGATTTGAATGAAACTAACCCGGACTGACGCTGTTTTCAGCAGAACTACCATGGTGTTGTTTTTTGTGCAGAAATGAAAGTTCTTGGAATTGGACGAAACTTTTTGGAGATTTTTTATGGAATAAATAAAAAATACTGGAACCAAGATCCACTGGAGGGGGGTCACCTATTGCCCACGAGGCACCAGGGCGCGCCACCCCCCCTTTGGCGCGCCCTGGTGGCTTGTGGGGCCCACGTGGCTCCGCTGACCCTAATCTCAGGCCTATAAATTCACAATTCCAGAAAAAAAAAATAGGAGAAGAAGTTTCATCGCGTTCTACGATACGGAGCCGCCGGCACCTCCTGTTCTTCATCGGGAGGCCAGATCTGGAGTCCGTTCGGGGCTTCGGAGAGGGGGATCTTCCGTCATCGTCATCATTAACCATCCTTCATCACCAATTTCATGATGCTCACCGCCGGGAGTGAGTAATTCCTTCGTAGGCTTGCTGGACGGTGATGGGTTGGATGAGATTTATCATGTAATCGAGTTAGTTTTGTTAGGGCTTGATCCCTAGTATCCACTATGTTCTGAGATTGATGTTGCTATGACTTTGCTATGCTTAATGGTTGTCACTAGGGCCCGAGTGCCATGATTTCAGATCTGAACCCTTTATGTTTTCATGAATATATTTGTGTTCTTGATCCGATCTTGCAAGTTATACGCACCTGCTATGTGTTATGATCCGCATACCCCAAGGTGACAATAATTGGGATTCTTTCCGGTGATTACCGTAGTTTGAGGAGTTCATGTATTCACTATGTGTTACTGCTTTGTTCCGGTTCTCTATTAAAAGGAGGCCTTAATATCCCTTAGTTTTCTTATGGACCCCGCTGCCACGCGAGGGTAGGACAAAAGATGTCATGCAAGTTCTTATCGCAAGTACGTATGACTATATACGGAATACATGCCTACATTACATTGATGAATTGGAGCTAGTTCTGTGTCGCCCTAGGTTATGACTGTTACATGATGAATGTTATCCAACATAATCACCGATCCAATGTCTACGAGTTTTTCACATATTGTTCTTTGCTAAGTTACTACTGTTGCTACTACTGTCACAATTGTTACAAAACTATTGCTGCTATCGTTACTGCTACTGTTACTATTATTGCTCTTGCTATCAAACTACCATACTACTGTGCTACTGATCACTCTGCTGCAGATATTTAGTCTCCAGGTGTGGTTGAATTGACAACTCAACTGATAATACTTGCAAATATTCTTTGGCTCCCCTTGTGTCGAATCAATAAATTTGGGTTGAATACTCTACCCTCGAAAACTGTTGCGATCCCCTATACTTGTGGGTTATCAAGAACTTTTTCTGGCACCGTTGCCGGGGAGCATAGCTCTATTTGCTGAGTCACTTGGGATTTATATCTGTTAATCACTATGAAGAATCTAAAAGACGCTAAGACCAAGATCGTTCCCTCTAAGACGAGGGGAGGTAAGGAACTGCCATCTAGCTCCACACTTAATTCCCCTTCTGTTTTGAGTAGACTTGTGACACCACCACCTGTTATGCATTCTGATATGTCGCAAGTTATTAATGATACTACTTCTGCCATGAATGATACTTATGATGATGCTAGTACTATGCTTGATAATGCTGTGCCACTTGGTGAATTTCTTGATGAACAACTTGCTAAAGCTAAAGAAATTGAGAATGTTGAAAATGTTGAAACTCTTGAGAATTATGACTCACCTATTATGCCTAGCTCTCCTACTAGAGTTGAATCACCTGATGAACATGTCTTTGATAGGGAGACGGCTAGAGCCATTCTTGCTTGTAATGATAGAGATGAAGTTATAAAATTGCTTGCTGAAATGAAAGAAAAATCTATGAAGGAGAGAATGAAATACGATCCTAAGTTTGCTACCTCTCCCATATTTGTTACTGATAAGGATTATGAATTCTCTGTCGATCCTGAGTTAATTACTTTGGTTGAATCTGATCCTTTCCATGGCTATGAAACTGAAACCGTTGTGGCACATCTTACTAAATTAAATGATATAGCCACCCTATTCGCTCATGAGGAAAAAATTTGCTATTACTATATTCTTAAGTTGTTTACTTTCTCATTAAAGGTGATGCTAAGAAATGGTTTAATACTCTTGCTCCTGGTTGTGTGCGTAGTCCCCAGGATATGATATATTACTTCTCTAAAAAATATTTTCCTGCTCATAAGAAACAAGCTGCTTTACAGGAAATATTTAACTTTGTGCAAATTGAAGAAGAGAATCTCCCTCGAGCTTGGGGGAGGCTTCTCCAATTACTTAATGCTTTGCCTGATCATCCTCTTAAGAAGAATGAAATACTTGATATCTTCTATAATGGACTAACCGGTGCTTCTAGGGACTACCTAGATAGTTGTGTTGGTTGTGTTTTCAGGGAACGAACTATTGAACAAGCTGAGGAACTATTGAATAATATATTGAAAAATGATAATGATTGGACACTTCCCGAACCACCGCCTAAGCCCACTCTGAAGAAGAGGGGTATTCTATTTCTCAGTCCTGAAGATATGCAAGAAGCAAAGAAATGTATGAAGGAAAAAGGTATTAAAGCTGAAGATGCTAAGAATTTGCCACCTATTGAAGAAATACATGGTCTTGACACACCGCCACAGGTAGTAGAGGTAAATTCTCTTATAAAGTTTGATGAAGGTGATATTCCTTATAACAAACCTCCTAGTCAATGTTTGTATGAATTTGACAATTATATTATTAAGCAAGATCATTTCAATGCAAATGTTATGAAACAATTGAAACGAAATGCCTACATGATTGATCGCTTGAGTGACCTATTATTTAGAATTGCTAATGATGTCAAAGGTGTAGGTAAACATGCATCTATGGTTCAAACCTAGTTAGAACAAGTTGCTCAATCTCAAAGTGAATTGCTCAATGAAATAAATAACAATATGAATGATCATGCTATTAGAGTAATGACTAGAGGAGGTAGAATGACTCAGGAGCCACTTTATCTTGAAGGTCACCCTAAAAGAATTGAACAAGACTCTCAAAGAATTAATGTTGATGCACCTAGTCCATCTAAAAAGAAAAAGAAAAAGAAAAATGATAGGACTTTGCATACTTCTAGTGAACCTGAGGTAGAAAAATCCTTAGAGGATAGTAATGATGTTTTTATTTCCGATGCTGAGACACAATCTGGTAATGAACAATCACCTGATGATAATAATAATTATGATGCTCATGTGGATGCCCAACCAGATAATGATAAAGAACTTGATAATGATGTTGAAATAGAACCTGTTGTTGATCTTGATAACCCACCTCCTAAAAACAAACGTTATGATAAAAGAGACTTCGTTGCTAGAAAACATGGTAAAGAAAGAGAACCATGGGTTCAAAAACCCATGCCCTTTCCTCCTAAACCATCTAAGAATAAGGATGAGGAAGAATTTGAACGCTTTGCTGAAATGCTTAGGCCAGTCTTTTTGCGTACTCGTTTGACTGATATTTTAAGGATGGCCCCTTATGCTAAATATATGAAAGACATTGTCACAACTAAAAGAAAGATACCTGAAGCTCAAATTTCTACTATGCTTGCAAATTATTATTTTATGGACGGAGTACCTAAGAAACTAGGAGATCCAGGAATACCAACTATACCATGCTCCATTAAAAGAAATTATGTCAAAACTGCTTTGTGTGATTTAGGAGCCGGTGTTAGTGTTATGCCCTTCTCTCTATATAAAAGACTTGATTTGAATAAACTCACTCCCACAGAAATATCATTGCAAATGGCTGACAAATCAACTGCCATTCCTATCGGTGTTTGTGAGGATGTGCCCGTTGTAGTTGCAAATGTTACTATCCTAACAGACTTTGTTATACTTGATATGCCCGAGGACGATAACATGTCGATTATCCTTGGTAGACCCTTTTGAATACTGCAGGGGCTGTTATTAATTGCAACAAAAGCAAAGTCACTTTTCATATCAATGGTAATAAACATACGGTGCACTTTCCGAAGAAACAATTTCAAGTAAACAGTATTCATGTTATTGAAAAGACTTCGACAATTACTATTGGAAGTTTTCAACTCCCTCTTCCTACTGTCAAAAAGAAATATAAAACTCTTATTATTGGGGAGGTACACATCCCCGTTGAGGTAACCTAGTGTTTTTACGAAGGTTCTTCGGTTTCATGTTACTCGGAAATGGTTTGTTAATAAGACTTGATCAACCTTATTAATGGATTATTTTTTAGAGGCATGTGGTCGATGAATTTTAGTAAGCACAACCTTCTGCACCCACTTTTTGTTTTCTGTTATTTTTAGTTAAATGCAATAAAATGCCATGATTATCGTGTTTTTTGAATTATCCGTGCAATAAAAAAGTGCCCAAAAATGAAAGTGCTCAGAATGATCTGAAATTTTTACATGAATTTTTATATAATATTTAAGAATTTTTGGCACTAAAAACATACCAGGGGGATGCCCCAGGTGCCCACGAGGCACCAGGGCGCGCCACACCCCGCTGGCGCGCCCTGGTGGCTTGTGGGCCCCACAGGTACCCCCTCACTTATTCCTTCAGCCCACTTCGTCTCTTACCTCTAACAAAAATTCCTGGTAGCTCTCCCTCCCGCGTTCTTGCTCCCAAACCTGAGATTTTCGATCTCTTTGCTCGGAGCTCCGTTTTTGAAACTGTTTTGAGGGGTTGCTACTTGGTATGTGACTCCTCCATTGCTCCAATTAGTTTTTGCTCTAGGGGATTATATTTTGCATAATTAGCTGCTCTTGGTGCTACTGAAAATGAGCTTGCATGTTGAATTCTTTGAGTTCCAAGTAGTTTGAATGCTTGATTTGACCTCTAGACATCCATATGAGTAGTTGCTATCAATTTTGTGAAGTTTTGTTAACATCTTTGTGTGGCCCAAAAATTTTCAGAAAATTGTCCTTAGCAAAATGAACTTCTTCCGGAGGAGTTCTTCGAGGAGGAGGTCCTCTGAAGCGTCATCGAGTGAAAGCTCAGCACGCCAATCATATGAGGAACCAAGAGCAAGTCCGGTGAGAGGTGCCGAGGCGAAATCTTGTCGATGGCCCTATGAGGAGTTCATGTTGGGTACAGGGATTAAGGAGGAATTCGAGCAATACATTCAGAACACTGAGCTTTCCGCCTTCGTCGCTGATAAGCCTCCGCAGCACTACAACCTCACTCATTCATTCACTCAACATTTTGCGTATAATGCTCATAATTCTAGAGTTTCGTTTCATCTCTATAATAAATCCTATAGTATGTCTCTAGAAGAATTCTGTGATGCATGCAAAATTCCATATTGGGGTTCGTTAGATGAACCACCCAAATCTGATTATGAGTTGTTTCTTAATGGCCTTTGCAATGGTGAGGATAGGGGAGTTACGCAGGCCAGAATAATTAGCATTCACTTTCCCGCTATTCGGTATTTTGCACTTTTTAATGGTAAATGTGTTGTTGGTAAGCAAGACTGCAGTGCACTTTGCGCCCCTGATCTGAGTCTCATTCATACAGCTTTGACTGGTAGCAAGCGTTATAATCTTGGGGCTATTGTTGCACGTAGACTGCAGGGTAACGCGGGTAATGGTAATTTGTATGGAGGAATTTATGCCTCCCGCTTAGCTGCAAGGTTAGGGGTCTCGCCCAATTTCAATGATCCCCTCTTACCTGATAAATATTTGAATTTCAAAGCTATACGAGAACATAAGTTTTTAAAACGCGACGCACTTGGATATGAATACAACTTAGTTTTTGATAAATATCATTCTGTGTATGTTGCTTTGCCTGCTCCTGCCCTCTTTGATTTTTCAGAACAAACAGAGATATTTTCTATCCGAGAGCGAGGTGCGCGAGTATAATGCGGCAGTTGAGGCTGCCCGTCGGGCTGAGGAGGCGGCTCAGAACGCCTCTACGAGCTACCACTTCGATTATTATCCGGGGCAGACATGGCCATAGACCAAGCTAGGCAAAAGCCTAAGCTTGGGGGAGTACGTATTTCTCACCGACATTACATTCACAATCACACATTTCATTCCAGTTGTCGGTGTTCATCCTTTTTCATTGTATAATCCATGCTAGTTTTATTTTCTCGCTTTCTTCTCGTGTGTTTGAAAAACTTTGAGAAAATCCAAAAACATTTCTCGCTTCTTTTCGGTTTCTCTTTCTAGCTTAATTAGTTGTAGTATTAAAAGAAAACCCAAAAAGATTTCCCGTTTCTTCTTTTGCTTGTTGGGAGCTTTCCCGTGTTAATAGTTTTTCTCGTTTTTATTTTGTCTTCTTTAATTTGCTTCCTTCAAGAAGAAACTAAAAACTCCAAAAATATTTCAGTGTGTTTCTCTGAAATTCTTTTCTTTTGTTAAGTCATTGTAAGGAGAAGACCACGATGAAAATGTTGAGTGGCTCTCGTATGCATTATTGTTGATCTAACAAAGAGCCCATATTACCTTGTCTTCTCCTTTGAATAAAATGTTTGCAGATTCCAGCTTAGTCTACAGCACTCTTGCACTATTATTATTTTCACATCATTCGGTCGTGCAAGTGAGAGACAATAATGACGATGATTTGATGAATTGACTGTGGCAAGGAAAAGCGGGTATGAACTCAACTTGTTTTTGTTTTTGTAAATATGTTTAACTCAGTATCCATGATTCAGCATATTATGATTAAACATGTTTATGATGACAATTAGAGATTATAGTTGCTCATGCCATGCTTAAGTAGCTAGGAGTGGATAATGTAGCTAGGAGTGGATAATGATTTATCTTGGGTGTCAACATCCATTAAAATGTTCATGATGTAGTATGATGATATGGTATCCTCCTCTGAATGTTTCGAGTGGCTTGACTTGGCACATGTTCACGCATGTAGTTGATTCAAAACCAACATAGCCTCCACGATATTTATGTTCATGGTGCTTATATCCTACTCATGCTAGTATTCAATGTTGATTATTCATGATGCATGATTATGACTGTTTTCGCTCTCTAGCTGGTCGCTTCTCAACCTATTTGCTAGCCTTCACCTGTACTAAGCGGGAATACTGCTTGTGCATCAAAATCCTTAAACCAAAGTTATTACAGATGAGTTCACTATATCTACCTATATGCGGTATTACTCCGCCGTTCTAAGTAAATTTGCATGCGCCACCTCTAAATATTCAAATGAACATATGTTTTGTGTGCCCGTACCGCTCATGGAGCGACAGGGGGCGGTCAGTATCTTCCATACTAAGCGGGTTATTCTCATGATGAGTGTTTATTCACTTGTCCTTGCACGAGAGGGGCTGGTAATCGGGATGCCCAGTCCCATGATTAAAATTGCAAAATAATAAAACAAACTCCCCCGGAAAGTTGTTGGTATGGAGGGCACCCGAGGATTCAGCTAGCCATGGCTTGTGTTTGTTGGTAGAGGGGGAGTAAACTTTACTTTACCGCTTGGGAACCACCACTAATGTGTTTAGCATGGAAGATATTGAAAACTCTCGGTCGTGACATTGACAGGAAAGGCATACCTCCCAAAATTATATTTATCTCTGATTTAAGCTTTGAGCTCTGGCACCTCTGCAAATCCATGCTTCCCTCTGCGAAGGGCCCATCTATTTACCTTTATGTTATTTTTATTTTTATTGTTGAGTCACCATCTTCTCAAATAAGCACCAGTCCTGAGAGCACTATTGTCATTCTCATGCATTGTGTATAGTTAATGTTGTGTGCATCATGACTGGATCTCTTCTACCATGAATTACAATGTTTAGTTGCTGCTTGAACTTTGGAGGTGCCCTGCATTTATGTTTTGCGGTCTCAGAAAGGGCTAGCGAGATACCATGTTATCATATTATATCATGATTGTTTTGACAAAAGTGTTGGCATTTGAGATATCTTATCATTGCTCGCTAGGTGATTATGCCATTGATATGAGTGAATATAATTTCTAAGAGTTATCATTTGCATGGTTAGTTATAATCTTTGCTGAAACCCTGGGTATTATTTAAGCATATATATAGATACAAGAACAAAAGAGTTCGTAAAAGTTTTTCTTTATCACTTTCAGTTTGTCAACTGAATTGCTTGAGGACAAGCAATGAGTTAAGCTTGGGGGAGTTGATACGTCTCCGTCGTATCTACTTTTCCAAACACTTTTGCTCTTGTTTTGGACTCTAATTTGCATGATTTGAATGAAACTAACCCGGACTAACGCTGTTTTCAGCAGAACTACCATGGTGTTGTTTTTTGTGCAGAAATAAAAGTTCTTGGAATTGGACGAAACTTTTTGGAGATTTTTTATGGAATAAATAAAAAATACTAGAACCAAGATCCACTGGAGGGGGGCCACCTGTTGCCCACGAGGCACCAGGGCGCGCCACCCCCCCCCCCCCCCCCCGACGTGCCCTGGTGGCTTGTGGGGCCCACGTGGCTCCGCTGACCCTAATCTCAGGCCTATAAATTCACAATTCCAGAGAAAAAAATAGGAGAAGAAGTTTCATCACGTTCTACGATACGGAGCCGCCGCCACCTCCTGTTCTTCATCGGGAGGCCAGATCTGGAGTCCGTTCGGGGCTCTGGAGAGGGGGATCTTTCGTCATCGTCATCATCAACCATCCTTCATCACCAATTTCATGATGCTCACCGCCGGGAGTGAGTAATTCCTTCGTAGGCATGCTGGACGGTGATGGGTTGGATGAGATTTATCATGTAATCGAGTTAGTTTTGCTAGGGCTTGATCCCTAGTATCCACTATGTTCTGAGATTGATGTTGCTATGACTTTGCTATGCTTAATGCTTATCACTTGGGCCCGAGTGCCATGATTTTAGATCTGAACCCTTTATGTTTTCATGAATATATTTGTGTTCTTGATCCGATCTTGCAAGTTATACACACCTGTTATGTGTTATGATCCGCATACCCCAAGGTGACAATAATTGGGATTCTTTCCGGTTATTACCGTAGTTTGAGGAGTTCATGTATTCACTATCTGTTAATGCTTTGTTCCGTTTCTCTATTAAAAGGAAGCCTTAATATCCCTTCGTTTCCTTATGGACCCCGCTGCCACGGGAGGGTAGGACAAAAGATGTCATGCAAGTTCTTATCGCAAGCACGTATGACTATATACGGAATACATGCCTATATTACATTGATGAATTGGAGCTAGTTCTTTGTCGCCCTAGGTTATGACTATTACATGATGAATGTTATCCAACATAATCACCGATCCAATGCCTACGAGTTTTTCACATATTGTTCTTTGCTAAGTTACTACTGTTGCTACTACTGTCACAATTGTTACAAAACTATTGCTGCTATCATTACTGCTACTGTTACTATTATTGCTCTTGCTATCAAACTACCATACTACTGTACTACTGATCACTCTGCTGCAGATAACTCAACTGCTAATACTTGCAAATATTCTTTGGCTCCCCTTGTGTCGAATTAATAAATTTAGGTTGAATACTCTACCCTCGAAAACTGTTGCGATCCCCCATACTTGTGGGTTATCAATTATACGCACTCTCACCCTTCCGCAATTTACTAGCCTCTTCGGTACCGTGTATTGCCCTTTCTCACATCGAGAGTCGGTGCAAACTTCGCCGGTGCATCCAAACCCCGTGATATATTACGCTCTATCACACATAAGCCTCCTTATATCTTCCTCAAAACAGCCACCATACCTACCTATCATGGCATTTTCATAGCCATTCCGAGATATATTGCCATGCAAATTCCACCGTTCCGTTTTTATGACACACATTGTCATTGTCATATTGCTTTGCATGATCATATAGCTAACATAGTATTTGTGGCTCAGCCACCGTTCATCATTTTTTTATACATGTCACGCTAGCATCATTGCACATCCTGGTACACTACCAGAGGCATTCATATAGAGTCATATTTTTGTTCTAGTATCGAGTTGTAATGTTGAGTTGTAAGTAAATAAAAGTGTGATGATCATCATTATTAGAGCCTTGTCCTAGTGAGGAAAGGATGATGGAGACCATGATTCCCCCACAAGTCGGGATGAGACTCCGGACGAAAAAAAAAAGGAGGCGAAAAAGAGCCATGAAAAAAATGAGAGAAAAAGAGAGAAGGGGCAATGTTACTATCCTTTTTCCACACTTGTGCTTCAGAGTAGCACCATGTTTTTCATATAGAGAGTCTCCTATTTTGTCACTTTCATATACTAGTGGGAATTTTTCATTATAGAACTTGGCTTGTATATTCCGATGATGGGCTTCCTCAAATACCCGAGGACTTCATGAGCAAGCAAGTTGGATGCACACCCACTTAGTCTTCATGTTGAGGCTTCATACACTTATAGCTCTTAGTGCATCTGTTGCATGGCAATCCCTACTCCTCGCATTGACATCAATTGATGGGCATCTCCATAGCCCGTTGATTAGCCTCGTCGATGTGAGACTATCTTCTTATTTTTGACTTCTCTTATTTATCTCTACCACCACATTCTATTCCACCCATAGTGCTATATCCATGGCTTGCGCTCATGTATTGCGTGGGAGTTGAAAAAGCTGAAGCGTGTTAAGAAGTATGAACCAATTGCTCGGCTTGTCATCGGGGTAGTGCATGATAAATACTTTGTGTTAAGAAGATGGAGCATGACAGGATTGTATGATTTTGTAGGGATAACGTTCTTTAGCATTTTTATTTTGAAAGACATGATTGTTTATTGGTATGCCTGAGTATTGATGTCTTTATGTCAAATTATAGACTATTGTTTTGAATCATTCGGATCTTATTATTCATACCGTAAGAGAGAGATTACATGATGAAACATGATAGGTAGCATTCTACATCAAAAATTCTGTTTTTATCATTTACCTACTCGAGGACGAGCAGGAATTAAGATTGGGGATGCTTGATACGTCTCCAACGTATCTATAATTTTTGATTGTTCCATGCAATTATAGTATCAATCTTGGATGTTTTATATGCCATTATATATCATTTTTTGGGACTAACCTATTAACCCAGTGCCCAGTGCTAATTGCTATTTTTTGCTTGTTTTTGCCTTTTCAGAAAATCATTATCAAAAAGTGTCCAAACGAGAAAAAAAACTTTGGATTAATTTTTTCTGGACCAGAAGAGACCCAGGAAGCTTCGGGAGAAGACCAGAAGAGCCACGAGGAGGCGGCAAGCCTGGAGGGCGCGCCCCAGGGGGGTGGCCATGCCCCCTAGGCTTGTGGGCCCCTCGTGGCACCTCTTGACCTAATTCCTTCGCTATAAATTCACAAATATTCCCAAACCAACAAAAAGACAGAAGAGAAAAACCTTTCCGCCGCCGCAAGCCTCTGTTCTTCCGCGATCCCATCTGGAGGCCTTTTCCGGTACTCTGCCGGAGGGGGAATCGATCACGGAGGGCTTCTACATCAACCTTGCTGCCCTTCCGATGATGTGTGAGTAGTTTACCATAGACCTACGGGTCCATAGCTAGTAGCTAAATGGCTTCTTCTCTCTCTTTGATCTTCAATACCATGTTCTCCTCGATGTTCTTGGAGTTCTATCCGATGTAATCTTCTTTTGCGGTGTGTTTGTTGGGATCCGATGAATTGTGAGTTATGATCAGATTATTCATGAGAAATATTTGAGTCCTCTATGAACTCTTTTATGCATGATTATTATAGCTTTGTATTTCTCTCTGATCTATCGATTTGGTTTGGCCTACTAGATTGATTTATCTTGCAATGGGAGAGGTGCTTTGTGATTGGTTCAATCTTGCGGTGCTCAATCCCAGTGACAGAAAGGGACATGACACGTATTTGTATTGTTGCCATTAAGGATAAAAAGATGGGGTTTAATCATATTGCTTGATTTTACTTTGACTACATCATGTCATCTTGCTTAAGGCGTTACTCTGTTTCATACTTAATACCCTAGATGCATGCTGGATAGCGGTCGATGGGTGGAGTAATAGTAGTAGATACAGGCAGGAGTCGGTCTACTTGTCTCGGACGTGATGCCTATATACATGATCATTGCCATGAATCCGTCATAATTATTTGCTTTTTTATCAATTGCCCAACAGTAATTTGTTTACCCACCGTATGCTATGTGTTCGAGAGAGAAGCCTCTAGTGAAAACTATGGCCCCCGGTCTACTTTATCATATATTAAAAACCTAAAAATATCTTGCTGCAATTTATTTAATTTAATTTTAATTAGTATTTTAGTTTATCTATTTACCTCGATAAGATTTAATCCTTGCAAATAACCGCTAAGAGGATTGACAACCCTCTTATTTGCGTTGGGTGCAAGTGTTTGCTCTTGTGTGTGCAGGTGCGCTTAACGGAATTTTGCTTGGTTCTCCTACTGGATTGATAACCTTGATCCTTAACTGAGGGAAATACTTATCTCTACTGTACTGCATCATCCTCTCCTCTTCGGGGAAATACCAACACAGACTACAAGTAGCAGTGTCACGCCCCAAACAATGGGAACCCATGTTTATATATACTAGAGGGTGACGATTGCGTTGCCACGCCTTTCCTCGGTCATGAGTTTAGTCTTTTTTTACGCGGTCTATTATGATTAGAGGTGGGCACTTTTACCCCAAAAACTGAATATCGAATGGAACCAAACTAAGTTCACTGACATTCCAGGTTTATAAAGTTTAGTATGGTTGTCGGTTTGTTGTTTCAATCGCTAGTTGTTTAATGTTCCGGTGTATCACCGGTTCTCGACCTACATAAACTAACTGACCATATACACCAAAATGAATCTTCCTTTTCTCGGACATCCCTAATTTTTGGCACGTGTAGGCATGGCCCAAGGCCTATGGACGATGCACGCCCCCACCATCGATCCACTCCCTGACATGTGGGACCACTAACACAAAAACAGCCTCGATGCACCAAAAGGCTCCATTTCCAAGGAGCTTAGAATCTGTAGGGATGTCATCTCTCCTTCTCCAACTGCCCCGGTGAAGGATCCACCCTTCAAAGATCTGTCTATGCAGAGCCACATCAGAAAGTATTCCCATGTATTGCTCATACCGAAAAAGGATTTCGCCCCGTTTTATATATAAAGAAAACCACCAGAGCCACAAAGATACAACGGATAAGTTCACACCACACACACAGGTAGCACACAAACAAAGTACAACAGGGTTCTGCTGATGGCACAGCTCAACAAGCCCTATGAAAGAAAAACGGAAGCAGAGGACAAGGGAGCGCCCCAAAAGGCCCTGCCACAGCGACACCTAGTGCCTAATCCGGCTCCGGAGGTGGTGGGGGAAGCGGAGGCGCCAAGCGGAAGGCCAGAGCACGAAGATCTGTGATGAAGATGTTCATGACGTCCTGATCCTGCGGGCGGCTAAGCGGTCGCCAGAGCTGCAAATAGCCACATATTTTGAAAACCGCGTCAGTAGCACGTCGAAGAGGCGCACGATGGATCACAAGCCCATTGCGGACCGTCCAAAGCGTCCACACAAGAACCCCAATACCCGTCCACCTAATGTGGCAGGAACACAACGAGGAGGCCTGGAGTTCCTCGAATAGGTCGGGGAAATCGGTGTTGCACCAATGACCGCCGACCACCTCGCAGAAGCAGCTCCAGAGGAATTGCGCGGACACGCAAGTGAAGAATATGTGATTCAAGTCCTCCTCCGTTCCGCAGAGTGGACAGATCCCGTCCCCAGGGCCATTTCACTTGAGGACCTCCACCCCTGAAGGTACCCGGCCTCGAATCCATTGTGAAAGGTAGATCTGAATCTTCAGCGGGAGTTGAATTTCCCAGACAAGGGCCAGGGGCTCCGGGCCTGGAGACGCCACAATGGCCTGATAGAGTGATTTGGTGGAGAAGCGGTTGGACGTTTCCAGGTGCCAGGAGATGCGATCGTGTGACTGATCCACGTCCGGGGACTAGAGGGCAATACACTCAAGGAGCTCATGCCAGGCGGCAAGTTCCGGAGGCCCAACTGGCCTCTAGAATGTGAGGCACCCTAAGTCAATAAGGGCCACCTCGACAGAGATCCTAGGGTCCACCTCAATGGAGAACAAATCCGGGAATCTGGCGACGAAGGGCGATCCCCCACCCACCGGTCGAACCAGAACAGGGTGGACGTGCCGGACCCCACCGAGATGGAGGTCCCGATACGGAGGACCGGAAGGAGCTAAATAATGGACTGCCAGAACTGTGAGCCGCCAGTTCGCTGGCAGAAGGCGAGCGGTTGACCTCGGAGGTATTTGTTCCGGATGATGTCAAGCCAGAGGCCACCCTCCCCATTCGCAATCCGCCAAAGCCACCGCGTCGGCAGGGCAATGTTAATGCGTTTGGAAGACATGATCCCGAGCCCTCCTTGGTCGCGGGGATTACGAATATCGGGCCAGCGAACAACTTTGTGTCAAATCACTCTTATATTGCATTTTAATCTAAAATTGAGTGGAATGGTCGAAATATGTGTTCATTTTTTCTAAAACTGAGTAAAATACACTAGTAGAAAAAGGGCTATTTGTCCCGGTTCGTAAGGGCCTTTAGTCCCGGTTCTGGAACCGGGACTAAAGGGTCGGGACTAAAGCCCAAAACCTTTAGTCCCGGTTTGCTTACGAACCGGGACCAAAGGCCCTTCACGTGGCGCTGCCTGGGGCGGGGTTGGAAGGACCTTTAGTCCCGGTTGGTGTTACCAACCCGGACTAAAGGCTCCACCTTTAGTCCCGGTTGGTAACACCAACCGGGACTAAAGCATCACAAGCGGTACTACCGCTTACAAGCGGTACTACCGCGTCCTACAAGCGGTACTACCGCTTACAAGTGGTTCAAAAAAAATTCAAAATGTTTTGATTTGTTTTTAATTTTTTCCTGATTATCACAATTTTGAATTATTTGACAATTTAATCTCTAATCACCCCTCCTCACTGCTTCAGAATTTAATCTCTAGTCTCTAATCAGCACTCATTCCAAATCGTCTAACTTCCCGGCCGCACTAGTAGAAAACAGGGCTTTGGTCCAGGCCGGGCCAGCCCATTAGTCCCGGTTCAGTCACGAACCGGGACCAATGGGATCAACGGTCCCGGTTCGTGAGGCCAGGGGGCCGGCCGGGCCTCGTGGGGCATTGGTCCCGGTTCGTCTGGACCCTTTAGTCCCGGTTCCAGACACGAACCGGGACCAATGTGCCTCGCTCCTGGCCCACAACCATTGGTCCCGGTTTGTGGCTGGAACCGGGACTAAAGGTGACCCCTTTTGTCCCGGTTCCAGCCACGAACCGGGACCAATGCGCCTCGCTCCTGGCCCACAACCATTGGTCCCGGTTTGTGGCTGGAACCGGGACCAATGGTTGGCCTATATATAGCCCCCGCCCGCGAGCAGAGCAATGCATTGCTCTGTTTTTTTGCCCGGCCGTGGGAGAGCTTTTGTGGTGCACTAGCTCACCTCCTATGCACATGAGGTGTTCGATGAAATGCCCGAGCCACACTTAAGCTTTCTCCTCTCGAAGCTCCTTGTCCAAGCTCCATTTTCCTCAAGATTTGTCTAGGTTTGGCGGTCCGTCCTGTCCCGTCCCCGTCCTCACCGCCGTCGATCGCCCGCGCCCATCTCGGCGCCGGCAACACCGTGGTTAGCCTCTTCTTCTTATCTTCTTTCTAAAAGAAAAAAGTTCTTATTTGTGTGTTTTAATTAGATGCTCTAGAGAGTTATATGTTGTTCAATAATAAGAACTATATAACGCACGCAGATGAACCGGCAATGGATGTACGGTGACCGACGCACCTCCGAGTATATTAAGGGTCTGCATAATTTTCTCGAAGCGGCTGAGACAAACAAGCAGAATGGTTTTATGCATTGTCCATGTACTGTCTGTGAGAATACGAAGGCTTTCTCCAACTCTAAAACCCTTCACTTCCACCTGCTTGAGAAGGGTTTTATGCCACACTATAATGTTTGGACCAAGCACGGAGAAAGAGGGGTTATGATGGAAGACAACGAAGAAGAAGAGGATGATGACAACTACCCGCCCCCTGAATACGGTGATGCTGCAATGGGGGAAGCTGAAGATCAAGAGGAACCAGACGATGTGCCCGATGATGATCTTCACCGGGTCATTGTTGATGCACAGAGAGAATGCGAAAGTGAAAGGGAGAAGTTGAAGTTCGATCGCATGTTAGAGGATCACAAAAAAGGGTTGTACCCAAATTGCGAAGATGACAACAGAAAGCTCGGTACCACACTGGAATTGCTGCAATGGAAGGCAGACAATGGTGTATCTGACAAGGGATTTAGTTCGCTGCTGAAAATAATGAAGAAGAAGCTTCCAAAGGATAACGAATTGCCTGGCAGTACGTACGAAGCAAAGAAGGTTCTATGCCCTCTAGGATTGGAGGTGCAGAAGATACATGCATGCCCTAATGACTGCATCCTCTACCACGGTGAGTACGAGGATTTGAACGCATGCCCGGTATGCGGTGCATTGCGGTATAAGATCAGACGAGATGACCCTGGTGATGTTGAGGGCGAGCGCCCCAGGAAGAGGGTTCCTGCCAAGGTGATGTGGTATGCTCCTATAATACCACGGCTGAAACGTCTGTTCAGAAACAAAGAGCATGCCAAGTTGATGCGATGGCACAAAGAAGACCGTAAGAAAGACGGGAACTTGAGAGCACCCGCTGACGGGTCGCAGTGGAGAAAAATCGAGAGAAGGTGGGGGACTTTGCAGGTGACGCAAGGAACGTATGGTTTGGTTTAAGTGCAGATGGCATTAATCCTTTTGGGGAGCAGAGCAGCAATCATAGCACCTGGCCCGTGACTCTATGTATCTATAGCCTTCCTCCTTGGTTGTGCATGAAGCGGAAGTTCATTATGATGCCAGTGCTCATCCAAGGCCCTAAGCAACCCGGCAATGACATTGATGTGTACCTAAGGCCATTAGTTGAAGAACTTTTACAGCTGTGGAATGGAGAAGGTGTACGTGTGTGGGATGAGCACAAACAGGAGGAATTTGACCTACATGCGTTGCTGTTTGTAACCATCAATGATTGGCCTGCTCTCAGTAACCTTTCAGGACAGACAAACAAGGGATACCACGCATGCACACACTGTTTAGATGACACCGACAGTATATATTTGGACAAATGCAGGAAGAATGTGTACCTGGGGCATCGTCGATTTCTTCCGACCAACCATCAATGTCGAAAGAAAGGAAAGCATTTCAAAGGTGAGGCAGATCACCGGAAGAAGCCCGCCCTCCGTACTGGTGATCACATACTTGATATGGTCAATGATTTACAAGTAATCTTTGGAAAGGGTCCTGGAAGACTATCTGTTCTGACTGACGATGCGGGACGCGCACCCATGTGGAAGAAGAAATCTATATTTTGGGACCTACCCTATTGGAAAGACCTAGAGGTCCGCTCTGCAATCGACGTGATGCACGTGACGAAGAATCTTTGCGTGAACCTGCTAGGCTTCTTGGGAGTGTATGGGAAGACAAAAGATACACCGGAGGCACGGGAGGAACAGCAACGTGTGCATGAAAAAGACGGCATGCATCCAAAGCAGTATGAAGGTCCTAACAGCTACGCTCTTACCAAAGAAGAGAAGGAAATCTTCTTTGAATGCCTGCTCAGTATGAAGGTCCCGTCTGGCTTCTCGTCGAATATAAAGGGAATAATAAATATGGCAGAGAAAAAGTTCCAGAACCTAAAGTCTCATGACTGCCACGTGATTATGACGCAACTGCTTCCGGTTGCATTGAGGGGGCTTCTACCGGAAAACGTTCGATTAGCCATTGTGAAGCTATGTGCATTCCTCAATGCAATCTCTCAGAAGGTGATCGATCCAGAAATCCTGTCAAGGTTAAGGAGTGATTTGGTGCAATGTCTTGTTAGTTTCGAGCTGGTGTTCCCACCATCTTTCTTCAATATCATGACGCACGTCCTAGTTCATCTAGTCGACGAGATTGTCGTTCTGGGCCCTGTATTTCTACACAATATGTTCCCCTTTGAGAGGTTCATGGGAGTCTTACAGAAATATGTTCGTAACCGCGCTAGGCCAGAAGCAAGCATCTCCATGGGCCATCAAACAGAGGATGTCTTTGGGTTTTGTGTTGACTTCATTCCTGACCTTAAGAAGATTGGTCTCCCTCAATCGCGGTATGAGGGGAGACTGACTGGAAAAGGCACGCTAGGAGCGGACTCAATAATATGTAGGGACGGGCATTCTTGGTCTCAAGCACACTACACAGTTCTACAGAATTCTACCTTGGTGACCCCGTATGTCGATGAACACAAGAATATTCTGCGCTCCAAACACCCGGAGCAGTGTGACGACTGGATTACATATGAACACATCAGGACTTTCGGCAGTTGGTTGCAAACATGTCTCATGGGTGACAACACTGTTTCTGATGAGCTGTACTCGTTGGCCAGGGGACCATCTTCGACTGTATTGACTTACAAAGGGTACGAGATAAATGGGAATACATTTTACACGATCGCCCAAGATCAAAAGAGCACCAACCAAAACAGCGGTGTCCGCTTTGATGCAGCAACCAAGAGGGGAAAGGACACATATTATGGTTACATAGTGGACATATGGGAACTTGACTATGGACATGATTTCAAGGTCCCTTTGTTTCAGTGCAAATGGGTCAATCTGTCAGGAGGCGGGGTACAGGTAGACCCACAGTACGGAATGACAACAGTGGATCTCAACAATCTTGGGTACACAGACAAACCATTCGTCCTAGCCAATGATGTGGCGCAGGTTTTCTATGTGAAGGACATGTCTACCAAACCGAGAAAAAGAAAAGATAAGGAAGCGAATACATCATACGATGAGCCAAAGCGCCACATAGTTCTTTCAGGAAAAAGAGACATCGTGGGATTGGAGGGCAAGACAGACATGTCTGAAGATTATGAAAAGTTTCATGAAATTCCTCCCTTCAAAGTCAAGGCTGACCCAAGCACCCTGTTAAACGATGAAGATTATCCATGGTTACGGCGCAATAAGCAAAGGACACAAGCGAAGAAAAAGTGAAGACTTTCTCTCCACAACTATATCATTGTAGTTACATGTGAAGAAATTAAATGCCTTTTGTAACAGATGAGTTTTCGTCCGAAACCCTGATACTTCGAAAGAGATTGTCCGTTTTGTACACGAAGTGCATCCAGTTTTTGCCGTAACCCTCTCAACTTTTTAGCACATGCTATGTGGGTGAAATGATGATACCATGACAACTTTCAACCTGTTCAGAGTTCATTTGTAGTGCTTTTCAATTTCAGGGTCATTTAGCTTAAAAAAATCAGTAAATGCATGAAAAATAGGAAATGAAGTCAGAAAGGGTTGAAAATTGATGATGTGGCTTTGAATGGTGCATTTTGAACACACAAAAAGTCTGGAGTTCAAATAAGTTCAAAAAAATGAAATCCCTTTGTAACAGATGAGTTTTCGTCCGAAACCCTGATACTTCGAAAGAGATTGTCCATTTTTTACATGAAGTGCATCCAGTTTTTGCCGTAACCCTCTCAACTTTTTAGAACATGCTATGTGGGTGTAATGATGATACCATGCCAACTTTCAACCTTTTCAGAGTTCATTTGAAGTGCTTTTCAATTTCAGGGTCATTTAGCTCAAAGAATGAACTAATAGCAAAAAGAATGAACTAGAAAACCTTTATGAAACTCTAATAGCAAAAATAATGAACTAAAAATAATTAATTAAAAAATTCTGTTATGATCAACTAAAATAAAACTATAATATTCTTCAATAGCAAAAAGAATCAACTAAAAAGCTTTTATAAAACTCTAATAGCAAAAGGAATCAACTAAAAATATTTTATAAACCTCTAGTATTTATGAAACTAAAATTTTATAAAATTTATGCAACTAAAGTTATCAAAGTATTTTTTGTTCAAAACATTAATAGCAAAAAGAATTTTCATAAAGAATTTTTTTAGAAACTTTAATAGCAAACTAAAATAACAAAATCTGTTTTTGGTTAAAACAGACATTTAAAATTACCTAAAAATTACCAAATTGAATATAATGATAAAACACAGTAATATTAAATAGCAGGAAAAAGAATCACACAAAAATCTATTTTTATAGTAAAGTTATTCACAAACTAGTGATTCACACCAATTTAAAAGAATTCAAATTTAAACTATTCAAATTTGGAAACTAATGGCACTAACAGAAAGTTTATAATTTTTGTGACCTAAAAGCAAAAAGAATCACTGAAAAACTGTAAGTAGAAACAAAAGAAAATAAATAAAGAAAAAAAGAAAAAAAAAAGTAGAAAAAAATTAAAAAAAATGCCGCCTAGTGGGCCACCACGGCCTGAATACGACTAGAAACCCAACCATCTAGTTGGGCCAGGATTCAGGCCCGCAGAAGGCCCACAAGGCCCACAGGCAGAGGTCATGCGATTAGGCCCGTAAGCCTGCTGCTGAGAGGAGCTCGAGAGGGTGTGCGTAGCAGCGCTTATAAACCACTCTCGAGCCCTCTCAGCTAGCGAGGTGGGACTAAACTTTTGGCCCCGGGCAGCACCACCCTTTAGTCCCGGTTGGTGGCACCAACCGGGACCAATGCCCACCTTTGGTCCCGGTTGGTGGCACCAACCGGGACCAATGCCACCCTTTAGTCCCGGTTGGTGCCACCAACCGGGACCAAAGGTCCCTGTTTCCCGCCCTTTGGGCTGCTGAAAAGAGACCTTTGGTCCCGGTTGGTGGCACCAACCGGGACTAAAGGAGTGCATTAGTCCCGGTTGGAGACACCAACCGGGACCAATGCTCTGTGTATATAAGCAGGACTTGTGAAAATTTTCATTTTCATCTCGCAGTTCCCCCCGACGACGCCGACCTCCTCGACGCCGCCAGGATGCCCCGACGCCGTCGCCGTCGCCCGTGCCCCTGCCCCGCCCCCGAGCCCACACCGACGCCGTCCGACGCCCACGCCGTCGCCGTCCGCCGCCCCCGAGCGCCCCCACCGTCGCCGTCGTCGCCGGCTCCCTCGTGCGCTGCCCCCGCCGTCGCCCTCGCCAGCCGACGCCGTCGCCGGCTCCCTCGCGCGCCGCCCCCGCCGTCGCCCTCGCCAGCCGACGCCGTCCGCCGCCCCCGAGCGTGCCCGGCCACGCCCCTGCCCTGGCCCGCCCCCACCGTCGCCGTCGCCGACGCCCTCGCCGCCCCCGCCGTCGCCCTCGCCGGCCGCCCCCGCTGTGAGCCGCCGCCGCCCCGGCTCTGTTCATATCATTTTTTTGTTCATTTTTTATATGATGAATTTTTTGTTCATATATATATAATGTATATATGTATGTGGCTATATGTATGTATGGATGTTCATATATGTATTAATTTTTTTGTTCAGAGCATTTTTTTGTTCATATATGTATTTTTTTTGTTCATCTGTGTATTAATTATTTTTATTCATAGCATTTTTTTGTTCATATATGTATTTTTTTCATAGCATTTTTTTCCATGTATATATGTATGTGGCTATGTATGTATAGATGGATAGCATTTTTTTCCATGTATGTATGTCGTTGTCGATATACCCCCTCCCCGATAACTTCGACATGAGGGTGGGTCGATATACCCCCTCCCCGATAACATTTTTTTCCTAAGTTACTAAGGTAAAATGTTCAAGCCCCTCTCGATATACCGGGCGACCAACTCTCGAGGCCACCCAAACCCTAGAAAAAAAGCGTTGTCGATATACCCCCTCCCCGATAACATTTTTTTTCTAAGTTACTAAGGTAAAATGTTCACCCCCCTCTCGATATACCGGGCGACCAACTCTCGAGGCCACCCAAACCCTAGAAAAAAGCGTTGTCGATCTCCTACCCCCTCCCGCCCCTACCCGACAATCTCTCGAGGCCACCCAAACCACTAGAGGAAAACTCCGGTAAATTCGACATGAGGGGGGACGTCGATCAACCCCCTCTCGCCCGAACAAGTCTATGTATCATTTTATATCGCGGTGGACATATATCAAAGTTTGATCATATGTCAAAGTTTGAATTTTGACATATGCAACATTTGATCATATATCAAAGTTTGATCATATGTCAAAGTTTGAATTTTGACAAAGATTTATCAAGAATGCCCCCATTATGGATGTGCACAAGTTGATCCATTTTTTTTCTGATCTCATCTATATATATATATTCTTCTATATGTCACGTTGTCTGTGAAAGTATTGAAGAAATCCATGGCTTCATCATTAGCCGGAAGTAACATGCGTATGATGCTACGAAGCTCTTCAAAGTTGTTTTGGAACGGAGTTCCGGATAGAATAATTCACTTTTTGGTACGAATTTCAGCAAAGGCCTTCCAAATAGCGATATTCGGAAGGCTCTTGCTGAACTTCGTACCAAAAAGCTAATTAATTTTCCTATCCGGGACTCCGTTCCAAAACAATTTTGGAGAGCTTCGTACCATTATGCGCCTGTTACTTCCGGCTAATGATGAAGCCATGGTTTTCTTGAATCCTTTGACACTAGACAACGTGACATATAGAAGGGTAGATGAGATCAGGAAAAATATGGACCATTTTCTGCACATTCAGAATGGCGCCATTTTGTTAATTAAATTCCTTAAAGGTTAAAATGAGTTAAAAGTTACTTACTCCCGGTCCGCTCGCCCGACCAACTCTCGAGGCCACCTGTACCCCCTCCTCGATAACTTCGACATGAGGGGGGACGTCGGACATGAGGGGTGAGCGTCGTTGTCGTCTACCCCCTCCGGTAACATAGATAACTCCGGTAACATAGATTTATCAAGAATACCCCCATTATGGATGTGCACAAGTTGATCCAATTTTTTTCTGATCTCGTCTATATATATATTCTTCTATATTTGCAGAAACTATGGATCAAAGAGACTTGGAACAAGAACAGTTGTTGGGGGAGATAATCCTCGCCGGAGGTGATGCTGTCTTGTCGTTTCTCAACGACACCGATGGAACAATGGAGGAGGAAGGACATGATCATGATGGCTCCGGTGACATGATCATGATGGCTCCGGAGGTGCTGACTAGCTAATTGATGCATTAATTGTTTTGGTATGTACATATATATATTAACTCTTCTTTCTCCTTTTATAGCCCTCCGGATCAAGCCAAACTTCGGTAACGAGACGAGGCCCAAAGAAGAGGTTGCGCAAGGATGAAAGGTTCACGATCACAGCACTCGCGGACGATGGCCTACCGATTGAACCCAAGCGGACCAAGGACGCATTTTCTGCTCAGTGCGGAGCTATTGTTAGGGACAACATCCCGATCAGCATCAAGCAATGGAATAAGCCTAAGGACGACGCCCCTGAAGGTGATTATGTCACCGATAGACAGAAAGATGATCTTTGGACCTTGCTGAAGGCAAATTTCACCCTACCGCCAGAGGAGGATCCGAATAAGCCCGTTATAGAGCCACTGGTCAAGGCGTGTGCTCTTAAGAAGATGGCAGATCTATTCAGGAGGTGGAAGAAGGAGTTGAAATCAAAGTTTGTCGACAAAGGTGAGACTCCAGAATTCATCGGCCGATTTGAGAAGATAAGAGATCACTGGCCCGCATTTGTGGCCTACAAGACATCAGACAAGAGTAAGAAAATGTCAGAGACAAATAAGAACAACGCTGCAAAGAAGCAGTATCACCATCACACGGGGTCAGGTGGCTACCTCAAAGCCCGGCCGTTGTGGGACAAAGCTGAGAATGACCTGATTGCTAAAGGGGTCGAACCAGAGACATTGAACTGGCCAGACCGTTCAAGGACTTGGTTCTTCGGGGTTGGGGGAACTTTGGACCCTGAAACAGGGAAGTGCCGTTGGACGGATGAGCAACTTGCAATACCCGTCACGAAGCTTCAGAAGTATATCACCGCAGCGCAGGAAGGGACGTTCATTCCCGACAGAGAGAAGGACGAGCTGGCTGAGGCCCTAGGGAATGCTGAGCACCCTGGACGAACACGAGGCACATCAGGCTCCATTCCGTGGAAGTTTGGGTTTCCCGACGCGGGCGGTTACAGAAGCCGGGAGAGAAAGAGGAAAGCGGAGCTGAGCGACATGCAGAAGATGAGTGCAAGACTACAAAAGCTAGAGGAAGCTGAGAGCCAGCGAGCTGCCGGCCAACTATCTCAGCGGCACGAAGCTACCCCAGAAGCTACCCCGCCATCTCAGCGGAGAAGCGGCGTGGCTTCCACGGAGCCCGTTCAGACTGACTTCACGGAGCCTATCTACCCCGTGGATACTATCACGGAGGCTCAAAATTGCGAGCTTATGACGAAATGCCATAACCTCACTTTCAAGGCGGCTCTCGGCTCTGTTGCACCTCCTCAACCCAACGGAACTTTTCACTGCCTTACGATTCCACATGGCTATGCTGTTGTGATGGTGGATGAAGTAATGGAGGGATTTCAGGAGCTCGAGCTTTACCACTCTACAGGTGAAGGGGAGAATCAGCTGGTTCGTGCTCTGAGGAGTACATGTCTATGGCAGAAGGAGTACATCAACCTTCCAAACTGGACGCCTCCGCCTCCTCCTCCTCCTCCGGCGAGTCAGGGCACTCCGCCTCCTCCTCCTCCTCCTCCTCCGGCGAGTGATCAGGGCACTCCGCCTCCTTCTCCGGCTCCTCCGACGCGTGAGGGCACTCCGCCTCCTCCTTCACCTACTCCGGCGCGTCGGAGCACTCCGCCTCCTTCTCCGCCTCCTCAGCAACGACGGAAGAGAGACGCCGCCGCTCCGGCGGCTAGCAGTACAAGCAGAGGCGGGAGGCAATTCAGATACGGTCCATGTCTCAAGCCTGTGGAAAAGTTACCATATGAGAGGACCGAGCAGGAAAACGAGGACATATGTCGTGCCGAAGTGAGGGACCATTTTGCAAAGAAAAATCCACCTCCGAAGGAGAAGCTAGATCCGGTGAAAGTGAAGCGCACTATCGATGCCCTGAAGCGACCACCACCGCCTCCGCCGGATTCCAACTATGACCGCATAATTACTAAGACACATGCTAAAGCGCAGCAGTCGGGAAGTACTTCCAGTGCTGCAAGAGCGAAAAAACGAAGAAGTGGGAAAACAATTCCCCAGCTCGGCGAACAGGAGAAGCAATCGTGCCCCCCGCTCAAGGTGTCTAGCGATATCGCTAATCATCCGGTACTACTGCCCGGTACCACTCTTGATGATTACCTGCCCGATGATGTACAGTTTGAAACGGCTGAGGTAGTAGACGTCTTTAGATACGAGCACGGGAAGCCTCTCGTCAAACCTGATCATCCTCATCTAACAACGATGATGCAAAAATTGCATGACTGGTACATGGAAACCTGTAGGAAGTCTGGGAAAGACAGTTTGTTAGTCGGAATTAAAAAAGAGCATGACTTCCCTGGAGTCGACCTGCTGCCTGTTGAATTTGTGGAGTTATTTCAATTATACAATCAAAAGGCCCTCGACAAACAACTCATGACTTGCTACTGTCTGTAAGTATTACTTCTATAATTAAGTCTCTAGCTCAGCTCGTTCATTGCATGTATATATAATTATCCTCACTATATTATGCAGATTGAAGATGGTCGAATGCCAAAAAATAGGAATCTTCGACGTTGGGTTCATTAGCCCAAATACCGTAAATGAATGGTCGGTACGAAAGGCGGCTGAAGATACCGAGAACAACTTACTACAAACGTTCCTTAAACATCAAAACAAAAGGGAAATACTCTTTCCTTACAACTTCAAGTGAGTGTTACTGTCTTCTGCATATTCGGTTCCTCTTACTCGTGGTTAAGTAATGTAATTGATGAGTTATGCGTGCGCAGCTTCCACTATATTTTGCTATCCATTAACCTTGACGGGGCATTAGTAACTGTCTTAGACTCGCTCCGTAAAGATCCCAAGTATTATGCGGACATGACTGCAATGCTCCAGAAGTAAGTTCAATCAATACCGGGACCATATCGGCAACTTTCGTTCATTTCCTGATATCAAGTAATCATTTTCTTTGCCTGCCAGGGTTTGGAAAACGTTCACCGCTAAGGTTCCGGGTCTGAAGAAGGAGCTGCGATTTACACACCCCAAAGTAAGTAGTACTAGCTAGTTCCGCGCATCTCTCATTGATTCTAGTTTCATCAATACCATTATCATGCTTGCTTATCAGTTTGATTGAACTCTATTCTCGTAAAGTGCTTGTTGCAGGCACCCAACACTCATTTATGTGGATACTACGTATGCGAGTTCATTCGCTACTATACCTCTGAACGGGCCTCCTCTGAGAAACAATTTGAAGTACGTAAACAATATTCACAATTTTATTTTATATATTACCATCAATTGTGTTGAGTTTCATTCATATATATGTATTGACCCCTTCTTTAAATTAGATCTGGCAGATGCGGGATGAACTCCTACCACATGATCGCATACGAGCAATTCAAGAGGAATTGGCGGGATTCTTTCTTGACCACGTCATACCTGAACAAGGAGAATACCATGTGAAATTGAAATTGTTGTAAGGGATGTTATATATTGTACATATGTAGTAGCGTCGGATAGATATACGAAAACTTGTTGTTCGACCAATCTCTCGGAGAAAGAGAGGTAGATCACTTCTCTCTGTATATGTTCATGACGATCTTATGTACTTAATGGTTCCTTCATTTGCTTACTAGCTAGCGTGTCGAGTTCTCTCTATAGTAGCTAGCGTCGACCAAGCACGGAGAAAAAGAGGACACTTCTCTCTATTAGCTAGCTAACACAATATGAAACCCCTAAATTAACCCTACAAAACCACCTAACCCCCCTCCCTTTCAAAAAAAAAAACCCCAGCTCCTGACAGATGCCTTTTGGTCCCGGTTGGTGTTACCAACCAGGACTAAAGGTCCTGCCTTTTGGTCCCGGTTGGTGTTATCAACCGGGACTAAAGGTCCTGCCTTTTGGTCCCGGTTGGTGTTACCAACCGAGACTAAAGGTCCTCCTGCCTGGGCTCCCCCCAGCGGCCACGTGGAGGGCCTTTGGTCCCGGTTCGTAAGCGAACCGGGACTAAAGGTTTTGGGCTTTAGTCCCGACCCTTTAGTCCCGGTTCCAGAACCGGGACAAATGGGCCTTACGAACCGGGACAAATAGGCCCTTTTGTACTAGTGCCGGTCACCCATCCTGTCACTACTCCAGCCCCAGCACGCTTAACTTTCAGGTTCTATCTCCCCTAGTTTCCAAGTCTGCACTTGTTGTTTTCCTGACAATCTTAAGCTATCAATCCTGTTAACCCTTAGGTCTTGATGTCACATGATTTAATTTTTTGAATTCTAAACAATTATTAAAATAAACAAAATAAGTACTAATAATATTGAATTTCAATGAAAATAAAATAAGTAATAATATTATTTTATTCATTTTTTTTGCCATTTATTCATTTAATATGACATAATTAATATCTTTAAATCTGTAAATCGAAATTCGACAAATAATATATCCATTATTATCAGAAAATTGTGAGGAATCCAAATATGACATCTTATTTTTAAATAAAATTAATTTTTAAAAAATTTAAATTTTTTTTTGATTTGAAATAACTTTTTTTACTTTTGGATTTTTGAGAATCTGAGAAAACTTCACCGGGTAAACCCGGGTGAAATCGAGTCCCAATTTTTCTCTAGTTTTTTTTTATATATTAAAAAAAAATTGACGTCGTATGCAAAAGTTATGGCCGTTTATTTTCTAAGCCACGCCATTTTCTACAAAACTAAAAAAGGCGATCCACGGGGGGGGGGGGGGGGTAGAGTTTGAAAATTTCAGAACCCCTTTAGTCTGGGTTGGTGTCCATCCAATCATACCGTCGACTACACATCTGCTAGCACCGTGCCAGCCAGAGTCACAACTAAGGTTAACCAAGTCAGAAAGGTATGCGGCCGTCGGCTTCGAAGTATCAGGGTTTCAGACGAAAACTCGTCTGTTACAAAGGCATTTCATTTTTTTTAAACTTATTTCAACTCCAGACTTTTTGTGTGTTCATTATGCACCATTCGAAGCCACGCCATCAATTTTCAACCCTTTCTGACTTCATTTGCTATTTTTCATGCATTTACTGATTTTTTTTAGCTAAATGACCCTGAAATTGACAAGCACTACAAATGAACTCTGAAAAGGTTGAAACTTGGCATGGTATCATCATTTCACCCACATAGCATGTGCTAAAAAGTTGAGAGGGTTACGGCAAAAACTGGATGCACTTCGTGTACAAAATGAACAATCTCTTTCGAAGTATCAGGGTTTCAGACGAAAACTCAGCTGTTACAAAGGCATTTCATTTTTTTAAACTTATTTCAACTCCAGACTTTTTGTGTGTTTAGTATGCACCATTCGAAGCCACGCCATCAATTTTCAACCCTTTCTGACTTCATTTGCTATTTTTCATGCATTTACTGATTTTTTTGAGCTAAATGACCCTGAAATTGAAAAGCCCTACAAATGAACTCTGAAAAGGTTGAAACTTGGCATGGTATCATCATTTCACACATATAGCATGTGCTAAAAAGTTGAGAGGGTTACGGAAAAAACTAGATGCACTTCGTGTACAAAATGAACAATCTCTTTCGAAGTGTCAGGGTTTCGGACGAAAACTCGTATGTTACAAAGGCATTTCATTTTTTTTAAACTTATTTCAACTCCAGACTTTTTGTGTGTTCATTATGCACCATTCAAAGCCACGCCATCAATTTTCAACCCTTTCTGACTTCATTTGCTATTTTTCATGCATTTACTAATTTTTTTGAGCTAAATGACCCTGAAATTGAAAAGCCCTACAAATGAACTCTGAAAAGGTTGAAACTTGGCATGGTATCATCATTTCACCCATATAGCATGTGCTAAAAAGTTGAGAGGGTTACGGCAAAAACTGGATGCACTTCGTGTACAAAATGAACAATCTCTTTCGAAGTGTCAGGGTTTCGGACGAAAACTCGTCTGTTACAAAGGCATTTCATTTTTTTAAACTTATTTCAACTCCAGACTTTTTGTGTGTTCATTATGCACCATTCGAAGCCACGCCATCAATTTTCAACCCTTTCTGACTTCATTTGCTATTTTTCATGCATTTACTGATTTTTTTGAGCTAAATGACCCTGAAATTGAAAAGCCCTACAAATGAACTCTGAAAAGGTTGAAACTTGGCATGGTATCATCATTTCACCCACATAGCATGTGCTAAAAAGTTGAGAGGGTTATGGCAAAAACTGGATGCACTTCGTGTACAAAATGAACAATCTCTTTCGAAGTGTCAGGGTTTCAGACGAAAACTCGTCTGTTACAAAGGCATTTCATTTTTTTAAACTTATTTCAACTCCAGACTTTTTGTGTGTTTATTATGCACCATTCGAAGCCACGCCATCAATTTTCAACCCTTTCTGACTTCATTTGCTATTTTTCATGCATTTACTGATTTTTTTTTGAGCTAAATGACCCTGAAATTGAAAACCCTACAAATGAACTCTGAAAAGGTTGAAACTTGGCATGGTATCATCATTTCACCCACATAGCATATGCTAAAAAGTTGAGAGGGTTACGGCAAAAACTGGATGCACGTCATGTACAAAATGAACAATCTCTTTCGAAGTGTCAGGGTTTCGGACGAAAACCCATCTGTTACAAAGGCATTTCATTTTTTTTAAACTTATTTCAACTCCAGACTTTTTGTGTGTTCATTATGCACCATACTACAACATGTTAAAATCTACAGAAAGAACTAACTAAAAATAATAAAAACCAACAATTAAATGACTAAAACAACTATATAAGCAAAACAATATTGTTTTAATTAAAATCCTAATTTAAATTATTCTAAAAATAACCAAATAAATCTTACTGTGACTACAATCTAACACGTGACTAGGAGCAAAAAGAATTAAATTAAAAACTATTTGTAAACTCAAGTAATTCACAATCTAGGGTTTGAAGCAAATTTGAATAAATTCAAATTTAAACCATTCAAATTTGAAAAATAATGGCACAAACAGAAACTAGACAAAAATTTGAATCCAATGCAAAAAGAATCACTCAAAAACATCAAATATCCTAAAAAGATATAAGCAATTTAAAACAGAAACTAGTGGACGGAGCAGTACAAGCGGTACTACCGCTTACAAGCGGTACTACCGCTCAACCCCTTTAGTCCCGGTTGGTGTCTCCAACCGGGACTAAAGGGGGGGGCCTTTAGTCCCGGTTGGAGATACCAACCGGGACTAAAGGGTCTGGCACCGTTCGAAGCCGGTCACAAACCCTTTAGTCCCGGTTGGTCTCTCCAACCGGGACTAAAGGTCCCGTTCGAATCGGGACTAATGCCTGCGCCGCTCGAACCGGGACTAATGCACCCATTAGTCCCGGTTCGTAACAGAACCGGGACTAATGCTCTGTTCTGGGTTGGACCAAAGCCCTGTTTTGTACTAGTGATAGTTGGGACTTGTGTTCACTTTTTCTGAAATAATTGGAATATGAGTCTAATATATGTGAAATAATTATGCATGCGTATATTATTATAAGTTGGGTGAAATAATCGAAGTATGTGTTCAACTTTTCTGGAATAGAGTGAAATAATCGAAATATGTGTTCAACTTTGCTGGCATTGGGGTGAAATAATTGAAATGTGTTCAATTTATTTGACACAATTTAATGTTTATGCAAATTTCCCCTTTGGAAAAGGGAAGCGTAAGCCTTGTTTGATTCACACTTAAAAAGGCACAGGAGGAGTATTTCCCTTCGGAATCTATAACTACCGAACGTGGCACATTCTGTCATCTCGTCTTGAACTCCCTTTTAATTGTAGGATTTCAACACGAATCTTAAAGCACATCAGAATAGCCACATCATTTATTTTTTTCGTTCAAAAAAATCAAGGGCCGCCGCAAACGTTTTCCACCCCACACACACACGTGCGCGCGCACTACCCTATCAATTTCCCTCTCCCTCCACCGCCCAAATGGATCCCCACCCACTCTCCTCGCTGCGTGACACGAGAAAGAAGCGACCAAGTGCCGACGACGAGGCGGGCTCCTCTGTCCTTGTCGGAGTCACAGCGCGGCGGAGACGAGGCAGGCAGGAGGAGCTCCTCCGGGACCCAGCATCGGGATGCGGCGCGCCGGCAACGAGGCGGGCTGATCTGTCCTCGCCGGAGTCGTGGCGCGACGGAGATGAGGCAGGCGGCGGCAGGGAGAAGCTCCACCAGTGGTGCAGGGGCCGGATCTGGCCGGAATTAGGTCGAAGGCCGCCGACGCGATGGGAGAAGGGGCGGGAGAGAGGCGGAGGCTCACCGGACGAGCTCGGCAGCAGCACCAGCACGCTCGTCGGGGAGTGCGGCGAGCAGCAGCAGGCTCGATGGAGAAGGACGGTGTGCAGGGGAGAGGCGGAGGCTCACCACCAGCACGCTCGCCGGGGAGTTCGGCGAGCAGCAGTCCACCACCAGCAGGCTTGCTGGGTGGCGCTGCAAATCCTGAGTTGGCGCGGCGAGGCCTCCTCCCCCTCGTCCCAGCCGTAGGAGGAGGCGAGGGGAACAAGCTAGAGCTCAATTCGCGGGCAGCCGGATCTGGGGCACACAGAAGAGCTCGCCGGGGGCTGTTTTGGCCGGCCATGTAGCTGGCCCATCTGGTTCTGGCTACCATGCCTCTGAGCATTTCGCCAGGGCAGCGAGGAGCGCCTGACGTGTTCACCGCCGACGACGACAAGACGGTCGTCTCCAAGTCTGGGACAGCTCAAGCGACAGCCACATATCCGTGGGATTCATTCATCTCTTCTGCACTATGAAGCTGCTAACCTCGCGTCCTTCTTTTGCTGCATCTACTATTTTTTCAAGTCTAATCTCATTGCTGTTATGAATTAAGAATAGACATTTTTTGTTAAGTGATGGGTGAATGGTTGCACTTGCTCACTATGCAACGGCCACATATCCGTGGGATTCATTCATCTCTTCTGCACTATGAAGCTGCTAACCTCGCGTCCTTCTTTTGCTGCATCTACTATTTGTTCAAGTCTAATCTCATTGTTGTTATGAATTAAGAATAGACATTTTTTGTTAAGTGATGGGTGAATGGTTGCACTTGCTCACTATGCAGCTACACCAATCAATTTTCACTCAAACTGAGCACAGAATTTGTAAAACCGATGAAATATTATGATGTGTTTCCCATGGTGACTTACGTTTCGATGCAGCTACACCAATCAATTTTCACTCAAACAGAGCACAGAATTTGAAAAACCGATGAAATATTATGATGTGTTTCCCATGGTGACTTACGTTTCGATGCGTGCAAATTATGATATGTTTCGCATGGCAAAAATATTCAATACACTTTTCCATGTTTCTTTTCATATAATTGCCACTACATAGCTATCAACAGTTCTAAATTTGCCATCTAAACCATTGCATTTTGCCATGGTAATTCTTTAAAATGTCAAAAACAACACAAAATGGCAAATTATTATGTGTCCCACAACATTCTATGTTTTTTATAAATGTATCCATGGTGAATTAAGACTTTGTTTTTTGACATGGCAATTGGTTTTGTACTCACCATGGCCATTTTGCCTTTTTTGTAATCACAAGTGTGTATATGAAATCAAAATGGGATGCAAATTAATATTTTTTGTTTTCTCCATCAAATTTCATTAAAATACCTTTTAGATATTTACCTCGTAGCATGGTAAATTTAGTATTATAGCCATGGAAAAATTTACTTCATAGTCATGGCAATTTTGCCTTTATTTTTTTCATGGCAATTATACCTTTGTTTTGCCATGGCAATTTTACCTTTTTAAAGTGCCATGCCAAATTAATCTTTTGTATTTTGCCATGGCAATTGTACCTTTAAATACATGGCAAATTACTTTTTCTACACACATGGCAAAACCCTTTTAATTTGCCGTGGTGTGTAATTTATGAGACCATGACGGCAACTTTTCGTTTGTGCCTTATCATATGTGTTCGAATATTTTTTACCATGGTTACTTTAGATGTATTCTTTGCCATGGCATCTTTTTTTGAAATGTAGTTTATGGATCATGGCAAAGATTCATTATGCACCAAAGGAAAAAATTACTTTACTAATCTTTAGGCATGGCAAATTTTAAATTCACGAGGCATGGCAAATGTAGCTTTTGGGTCTTGGCATTTTTTTCTATATGAATACATACATGGCATTTTTCCTTACAAAAAGCATGACATTGATCAAATGACCATGTCAGTTTATAACATACATCTGTCGTTGCAATTTTTGTTCATACATAACATGGCAGATTTAATTAAAATACCATGGTAATTTTTTATATGAATTTGCCATGGCAATTTTTTTGTTCATAACTTGTGTTTTACTTTACATACATGGCATTTTTCTCATACAGAGAAATGGCAAATTTTATTAAAATACCATGGCAATTTTGGATATGAATTTGCCATGGGATTTTTTTGTGCACAACTTGTGTTTACATTATATACATGGCATTTTTTTTCATTCAAAACATGCCATGGCAAAATAAACTTTTCCATGGCAATGACAAAATTAATTTACCTTTATTGGCATGACAAAATTAACTTTTTATTTTGCCATGGCAAAGTTACCTTTATTAACATGGCAAATTTACCTAAATCCCCATGGCAATATTTAACTTTTATTGCCATGGCAAGTTTTACTATTTATTTGCCATGGCTAATCTACATTTATGAACATGGCAAATTTACCTAAATCCCCATGGAAATATTTAACGTTTATTGCCATGGTAATTTTCACTCTTTATTTTCCCTGCAAAATTTACATTTATTGCCATGCCAAAATTACAAATATTGCCATGACAAATTTACTTTTACATACATGTCATTTATACTTTAATAGTTCATAGCAAATTATTTCTTATTTTTGTCATGGCTAGTAAAAATTTACTTTTTTTGCCATGTCAAATATATGCAAATTTTAATATGATTTTGCTCATGGCGTTTTTCTTGTTCATTTTTTTATTTTTCAACTTTTGTGTTTTTCCCACACGGCAATTTTCGCATACAATATATGTAAATCTAATTAAAAATAGCATGACATTTTGTGCTATGAATCTGCCATTGCAAATTATTTTGTTTGTATGATGAAAATTGCAATGAGTTTTTTTTTCTTTTTGGGGTTATTGTTAAAATATATTCTTTTTTACTCATGGAAATTTTCTGCGTTTGAAAGTTGATGGCATATTTTTACTTAACAAAGCAAAAAAAAACTGGGCTTCTTTTTGTCACAGCAAAAAAAAAAGCAAAATCTGGGTTTTTTCTTCTATTTTCGCTAATGGGCTCTTTGTTTCACTTTTTGGGCTGTTAGGGGCTGGGGAGGCGTTCGCACTAGGGGGCTTCTCCTCCCGAACGAAATCGAATCGTTCGTCGGGGGTGAGGTATCGTACCGAACGTCTCGTTCGGTCTGGGAGCGCCCCAGACCGAATGTTCGGCAGTTATCGACGTCCTTTCCCTTTTGTAGCACTGTTTTGGATTGTGTGCCACGGGATAGGAACTCGTTTCCTCATTTTGCAGCATGGAAAATCTTGGGATTCAAAGATATCTGCTCGTTGCGTAGAATCCGTAGTGCTAGTGTTAGAGTAACGCATGCAATCTCTTCTGTTCATTTCTAATCTAACGGCTGTGAAACAAACTTTGGAATAGCACATCCGCATGTGTGGTGGAGAAACTAGATACACACACCGACCTAGTGGTACCCGAAAGAAACATGAAGTATGTATTGATGTTCAGTTGGAAGCCACATATGCCACAACTTGCCCTAGTCAGCCTAAAGTCTCAACAGATATTCACAAGTCATCTTGTTTTCATCGTAACTTGGTTTCCACCGGCTATTTTCTCCGGTCACATACACACACATATGAAGCTTTGCCGCGGTTATGGTTGTCGTCATATACACCGAAATGGATCTTCCTTTTCTCTGACTTCCTTAATTTGTTGGCACACGTAGGCATGGCTCAAGGCCTATGGACGATGCACGCCCCCACCACCGATCCACTCCATGACATGTGGGGCCATTAACACAAAAACAGCGTCGATGCACCAAAAGGCTCCATTTCCAGGGAGCTTAGAATCTGTAGGGGTGTCATCTCTCCTTCTCCAACTGCCCCGATGAAGGATCGACCCTCCAAACTCGTCAAGATCCATCTATGCAGAGCCACATCAGAAAGTATTCCCATGTATTCCTCATATGCCATCTCGTGCAACAACTTTGCGTCAAATCACTCTTATATTTCATTTTGATCTAAAATTGAGTGGAATGATCGAAATATGTGTTCATTTTTTCTAAAACTGAGTAAAATAGTTGGGACTTGTGTTCACTTTTTCTGAAACAATTGGAATATGAGTCTGATATATGTGAAATAATTATGCATGTGTTATTATAAGAATTTTGGTGAAATAATCGAAGTATGTGTTCAACTTTTCTGGAATAGAGTGAAATAATCGAAATATGTGTTCCACTTTGCTGGCATTGGGTGAAATAATTGAAATGTGTTCAATTTATTTGACACAATTTAATGTTTATGCAAAATTTCCCCTTTGGAATAGGGAACCGCGAAGCCTTGTTTGGTTCACAGCCGATTGTTGGACCAAACTGCAAATCAGGCCATCCGTACCTAGGACTAGGTGCAACACAGCCACTAGATTAAGAATCGTGCTTGGATCGACCAACAGCTATCGTCTGTGAAGTAGACTTAAAAAGGCACAGGAGGAGTATTTCCCTTTTGTAGCACCGTTTCGGATTGTGCCACGGGATCGGAACTCGTTTCCTTCATTTTTGCAGCATGGAAAATCATGGGATTCAAAGATATCCACTCTAACCTTTTGTATCTGCTCGTCGCGTAGAATCGATAGTGCTAGTGTTAGAGTAACGCGTGCAGTCTCTTCTGTTCATTTATAATCTAACGGCTGTGAAACAAAGTCAGGGAAAGCACATCCGGGTGGAGAAACTAGGTACACACACCTAGTGGTACCCGAAAGAAACATGAAGTATGTATTGATGTTCAGTTGGAAGCCACATGCCACAACTTGCCCAAGTCAGCCTACAGTTTCAACATATATTCACAAGTCATCTTGTTTTCATCGTAACTTGGTTTCCACTGGATATTTTCTCCGGTCACATACACACATTTGAAGCTTTGCCGCAGTTATGGCTGACGTCTTGTTCACTGCAATTTTCTGAAAATAGAATACAAAATCCAGACTTTGCATCTGCAAACTCAAAAGAGAAATAATGATGGCAGGGCAGCAAATCAACATTTTGCATCTGAAAATTCAAAGAGTCAACACTAAGGAGCTGTTCGGCAATCCACCGGCTCCGCCAAATCCCAGGATCTGCGGAGCACCTGTTTCCTCGCTCCGTGATTTTCAACTGCAGCTTCCCCTGCTCCGAGAGTGGAGGGACTTCAAACAGGCCAAAAGATTATTAGGTTCGCCCAGAGGCTTCGATACGATATGGCAAGGAACATTAAATTCAGAAGGGTATATTTCAGCATTTTTTCCCTCCCCAAAAGGTGATTTCTTTCTTGGATCGCGATAATTTGGTTCGACACATCAACACCCCTGACTTAACTTTCAGCGAGTTTCACTGCATAACGTCCAAACATTTCTTCTTCATGTTACACGACGATTCCAGAACATCCACCAAACAAGCACAATAGCAGTCACATCTTCTTGACACAACAAGTATGATAGATACATTTCCTGGGTATGCCGCCCGCATTTCTTCAGATTGTGCAATGGTTGGCATTCAGGGCTAGGGTAGGTGGGCGCAAGCCAGAATCAAGCACGTAGCAGGCCCGCACGCCCGCCTTACTTGCACCTTGGGAAATGGGTGTTATCGACATAGCCTCCCGACATTGCCATCTGAACGTTTCTCTGGAACTTCTGCGGGTTGTCTCGGAGGACGGCCGCGGCTTCATGATTCAAGGGGTCCTCGTCGTTGGGTTGCTGCAGACATTAACAAGATGGTTTGTGACCAAAACACATGACGAGAAAACAAAACAGAAACAAATAATTAAATTATTCCCTGACAGCTAATAAATTTCATAAGAAACCCAACAGATAAACTACATATCGAATGGAAAATCAGCCATGGCACGGTTAATCTAATAGGATATGATGACACTTACTGAGAAAAGAAGGTTTAAACCATAGATTATGGTGTTGATATTCAAGACGGGCTTCCAGTCTTCACGCAGAATGTTCAGGCAGACATTTCCTTCTAGGTCAATATTGGGATGGTAAACCTGAAAGTTACTACATTAGCAATAGTCAACTTATGATGATGATTGAAAGGAGTCAAAAGCTGTGGTGCTTACCTTAGTCTTGCACTTGACCTTTGGAGCCTCGTGAGGGTAGGAAGGAGATACTTGGAAGGTGAAAGTGAATGACCCACCTCTAAGAAAGAAAACATACTGTGGATATTAGAATAACTGACTAATATTGTTTTGATCAACTGATAAGGTTAATATATCTCTATGGTGATGGGCCTTGGTTCATCAGGGTAACCAAATAACTACTGTACAAAGGTGGGCCAGTCTGAATGGCTTCCCTTATTCTTGCTTCATGGAAACCATAAGACATAAACTGCTTCTAAGGAAATAAGGAAATATATCTGATATGAAAAACATAGACTAGCTCTTCTTACATGATGTCAACTAACTAACACAAGGAAATATATCTGATATGGGAACTAGCTATGGTCTGCTGCTTTTACGGCTCGACTGGGGCTACATGTAGACACGATACCTATCTACAATGAAAAGATACGGGTGATCCATTTTCGCATCCCCAGGGGCCAACAGAAATAAGTTCTCTCCATTACAAAAAATGAATTAGCAGTGAAAAGATGAGACATAAAGGCCAGGGGAGCAGGAACGTGAATGATATGGAACCGATGAAAAATAAAGAATAAACAGTAGTCATCAACTGCTCTTCCTATTCCTATTAAAATACTATTAGAATAATCCTTCTTCATGCTATGTCGAGATATTTGTGGGAGTGTGATGTAACTGTAAAATAAAACTAACTTGATTTGTCTCATTAATCCATATTCATCAACAAATATTCTTTCAAGCATGTACACCAAAATGCAAGACTGAAAATTGTTAACAGTCATCTAAAACTTCCTAACCCTCCATCTATGTAGCAATTAGCAACAGTGCATGTTTTTAAGTAGCTTAAATGCTCAGTACAGAATACTATAGCATGACAAAAAAGATCATGCAGTTCATAAAATGTTCATTAATTTAGAAAATTGTTTCATCAAATCCCAAAAAAAATGTTAGTCGATTCTAGAAATGTTCGCCGATTAAACAAAATGTTTGCAAATAGTATAATATGTTCATGAATTCAGAAAACGTTCTTGATTTTACAAAATGTTCATGAATTTAAAAAATGTTCACAATTTCAAATATGCCCACGAGTTTAATTTTTTTTCATGATTTTTAAAAATTGTTCATGTTTTCACAAAAATGAGAGTGATAGCGTATATCGATGATGTAGTAAAATATGATCATTGCCATTCGAAATTATGATTTTTTTCTTCCGTTGCAACGCACGGGCATGTTTGCTAGTTCCTATTAAAATACTATTAGAATAATCCTTCTTCATGCTATGTCGAGATATTTGTGGGAGTGTGATGTAACTGTAAAATAAAACTAACTTGATTTGTCTCATTAATCCATATTCATCAACAAATATTCTTTCAAGCATGTACACCAAAATGCAAGACTGAAAATTGTTAACAGTCATCTAAAACTTCCTAACCCTCCATCTATGTAGCAATTAGCAACAGTGCATGTTTTTAAGTAGCTTAAATGCTCAGTACAGAATACTATAGCATGACAAAAAAGTTGAAAAGAAGGGTAGGCATAAATGAAGCATCTATAAAATACTTACAGATAGTATCCCTCGTCAGGTCGTAGAGTAGCTTCAAAGTTCATGAGATCATCCTTTCCGTTTGGGAAGGAAATTTTAGTTGTCTTTGGAAGGTTAAGCTCAGCAATATCTGCGAGTTAGAACAGAAACTGTCAACAATATCCATATTTTGAGAACTATCCAGATAGAAAGCTGTGATATACATCATGTACATAAATCAGGAACACATGAACAGATAGGTGGATATTATCACACCACAGGTTTGAACAATAGAAGAATCACATAACGTTCAATTTTTAATATGGAAGTATTTCTGTAGTGGATCATATTTCTCATAATCGAACTGTAGTTAAAATAGTGCATTTGAGATTCAAACCTGGATATAAGATATCTGGGCCTTACTTACTATAAAGAACTAGTAGTCTATTAGAGTCGTCAACATAGTACTCGTGGGAACCATGGGGCACCGACATGCCAGGTGACAATTATGCGATACCAATCTCATCCACAGCAGCAGATAATTGCTATATCCAGTGTGCAAAGACCAAAAAGGAAAACAGGGGATAGATGTGCCACCCAGGCACCCAGTAATATCACTCAGCATACTACCCAAACAAAGCTCAAGCCTGCACCCTTTCTCTCATACCTATTGCCCAGTGCCACCACCCTTCAATACCCTACTACTCGCTACTTTAGCCATGTTGCTAGCTCATCCTATCCTCCACACCCTCTCATGCCCCATCATTAACTCCCACCCTGCTCCTGCTGCTGCTCCGCCTCATTTTCAAGCTGCGGTAAGCGGCATAGAGACAAGCCTGACTATGGGTAAGACGGCTCCATCATAACCAAATCCAGTGGAAAAGAGAACGTGGTGGTAAAGATCGGCGCACACGCACCATCAATTAGCAAGAGGCCAAGGTGGCCCTCAACCGGAACAGGATGGCTAGGTGGCAGCTATGTTGACTGGGCGACAATGTGACAACTAACTATGTTATGCAAGTCAAACAAAAAGAACAACAGATCATAACCATTGGTACAAAGTTTTCCCAATTTTTCACACATGAACCATAGCCCATGAAATGGTGGGTCATGACCGGTAGAAGCTCAGCCAATATGGTAAACAACAGAGGTTATATAGCAAGGTTAAATACATAGCACTCCCTAGACCAGTACAACCAAACAGACCCCTTTTTAGTCTTTTGCACAAAGAAATTACAAAATTAGTAAATTACATAAAAAAGGGGTAATATGTATATAATTTCCTCATAATATAAATGTTACAAAGTAGTTAAGTAATCTAGTTAGGAGCAAAACTCCCTCCGGACTGGTAGTCAGCTCAACACCAGCAGATAATTCTGGATTCTAAGTCACCTACTCACTAATCACGTCAAATCCAAAGCGGTTTTCTCGCCCTCACCCATACATTAATTAGCCACACATTAATTTTCACCACTGATTGGGAATTGGCAGGGAGTGACATGCGCTCCGGACCGCTGCTTGCAAGAGGCCAAGGTTCGGCCCATTAATCGGTGCATGCATGAGTAACATGCGCGCTCTGATTGGCTTCTTTTACGGAGATAATTAATTGCTCAGGGGAGTTAGCTACCCACCTTGTTGCTGGCTCTATGGCCCTCCCGCACTATATTCCCATCCGGAGGGAGTAGTACATTGTAATGAAAAATGGAAAACAAAAAAATGACATGCTTACAGAGATGTGGATGCACGTGATTGCAAGAAAGAGATTTCAGCCTAGCACTTATACACAATGTATAGCATGCCATCATGGTGGATTATGATAATCTCGTTTGGTTGACCCTTGGATGGTGGTTTTAATCTTAACTATAAGGTGCTCTCTGATATATTTTTTGTTATATAGAACACATGGAATGAATTGTGAAAGACTCAGTGGGCAGCCATCAATAACTGTGATTATCTAATCTGATTTATCAAACAGAAGAATATACGTTCCACAGAAGCTTTAAAAACGAGCACAAAAAGAGCAAGCTGAATCATATATCAAGTGTCAACATTAGAAAGCGAGACACCAACTGGCTGAATGTAACATAAGATCAAATCACTTCTGGTCAAACAAACCTTTATGGAGACGTAATTCCCCTGGACTTTGCTTCTTAACAGGAGGCCCCCCATTTGAGTTGGCTGCCTCTTCCTTCTTCTGCCCCTTGATCTTAAAAAGGTTTATCATCTTTCTGTGAAACATGAGGAAAGGAGGTAACTATGATGAACTAAAGAGAGCAGAACAAAAATGACAAACACAAGAAAAATATCATTCAGGCTTAAGAATGGTTTTACATACAAACAGGTACAAATGATGTACGGAAATCAACAAAATCAGTTAGTTCAGTTCTCTTTAATTATTGCGTTCATAAATAACAAATGTGTTGTTGTCAACCTATCCAGGCCTGATGGCACTAGCCATGATTAACCTGAAATTACGAGCCTGCATTCTCAAGTTGGTTACCTGTATAGGGTTATTTTCTTATGTTTTATCGGCGGGTTAACCAAGACGGACTGAAGGCCCGCTGAGTGTAATACTCATATGGTGTTATGCCTAAATTGATTTGCACACCTAAACTGCAAACACTTCCGTTGGAGCACCCTCTTGGGTGAATCCCATCTATTCTCAGATTGCTTCTTAGCATGTCCTTTCTTGGTTATCATCTGCAAGGAATTCGCCTTGGGGTTTTTGCATACTTTGGGACTCAGGAACAGACCCGGCCAATCAATCATTGGCTCCTACCTCTTCCTGTGCACACAACTCCAGAACAGAACGATTCTACCGTGGTACGCATCCACAAAATCGTCTTCTCCATCTATCGCATCTAATCGACTCGCCACACAAAATCGTGAAACAGCGAATAGCAGCGGCAGGGGCACGAGACGCTACAGCACGCGACAGCGACGGGATAAGCAGCAGCGAGCTCATAGCAGCACGAGCGAGCCCAGCGAGTTCGTATGGCGGTACGGCACAGATCGGCAGACAGAAGCACGGCGAGAGGGGGAGCAGGGGGGTTACCAGCGGCCCGAGGCGGGCGGGGACGGAGCCCGAGGTCGAGGAGCGCGGGCGGCCTGGATCCGGAGCGGCGAGCGACCGGAACTGGCGTGGGCGGCCTGGATCCTCGGGGGCGGCGGCGGCGGGGAGAGGATCGGCGGGCGGCGGGCGGCGGGCGGCGACCGGCGGGGAGGCGCGAACCCTAGGTGGGTCGGTCGGTCTCCTCGCTCGCGGTGGGGCGCCGGGTGGGAGGCGGAAGTAAAATAGGGGAGACGAGGGGAAGAAGGGAGGGGGACGGGGCGGGGTGGGGTGGGGAATCTATGCGGTGGCAATCCGGCCGTAGTTTTGCTGAAAGTAGGAGGGCACTTCGGGTAGGGGTGAGACCAAAGCGGATTCGGTCCAATCATCAACGTTCTTCTTTCTTCGGATTCGAATACCGAATTATATCGGATTCCTTCTTTTTGAAGTACAAGTCACGTAGACACTGACCTAACTGAAAAGACAACAGAATATGAGCTCCAGCCCAATTAAGACTGAAGAATCCTCTGAGCTTGATGCCAACTTTTGTCGCCCGCATGACAGGCTGACACCATCGTAGCGGACATTGAAGGAAAAGGGGGATAGATCACCTCTTCACCCGGGCTCGGCGCGGCCCCATCGCTGTTTTGCAGCTTTTCGGACCTCCAAAGTAACTCGTCAAAGACGGAGCCATTAGCGTTGAAAGAATCTGGTTGGGGCAGCACCCCAGACACGCCATCGAATTTCAGATCGGGCACCTTCGTGCGACGATGTCGGAGAAGGAAACCTGAACCGTCTACCATCAACCATGAAACCACCGTCCTCCAGCTATCGCCCACGAAGAAAACCATCGGCACTCGCTCTCGAACAACCTCCCGTGCTCCGTGTCGGCGCTACGGCGACGTCGTCGCAAAGACGGAGTCTGACGACACAAGACCGCCATAGAGATGTCACTGTCGCCACACCATCCACACCTGAACAGACTATCAGTTAGATCCACCACCCAGCAAAGAGCAAAACATCGTGTCAAGGAAGGATCTGAAGATTTATTTTTTAGCGTCATTGTCGCCCTTGCAGGAGCTAAGACGTCAAGCGGCCAAAACGTAAGTTACTAGGCCCCAAAACGTAAAACTACGCTATCCACACGCGCGAGATCCAGTGACCACCCCCCCCCCCGCCACACACACACACACACACACCCCATGACGCTGAGAGGTCGTCCGCAAAGGGGAGCCATCGAAGGATAGTGTCGAATGGCTAGTGTCTCTTGGTGACGGTGTCCTGGATTAGGGGATGTTAACCTAGCCCGCCCGTCTCTTCGGTTGGGCCGATGGGCCCTCATGCGTGATCAAGGTGGACTCCGGAGGCCGTGTACAGATCAAGACTGTCTCCACCGAAGACTTGACGTATACTCCAAGATCTCTCCTGCCGCCCTACTCCTGGATACCGACCTTGTAACCCTAGATCCCCTCCCTGGCGTGTATATAAGCCAAAGGGTTTAGCCCGTAGAGGGAAGATCAACGCAACATCATTCACCTAGCCCTAGAGTTAGACATACACTACGATCTCGAGGTAGATCAACTCTGTACTCGATACATCTCCATCAATATAAACAAGAGCAGGACGTAGGGTTTTACCTCTATCAAGAGGGCCCGAACGTAGGTAAACATCGTCTCCCTTGTCTCTGTTACCATTGATCCACGATCCACAGCTCGGGACCCCCTATCCCGAGGTCTGCCGGTTTTGACACCGACACTGGTGCTTTCATTGAGAGTCCCGCTGTGCGATCACTAGAAGGATCGATGGCTCACCTGCAGATCAACTGCTCCAACGGTCTCGGGAGCGTTTTTGCCCCCGGCCAGCTTTTTGTATTCAGCAACATGGTCTTCTGCGCCGATTCGGCAGGTCACCTGACTTCTGTCGAGAACTACGCCCCAGGTCGGATCGTGACCTTCGGGGGCCTCGAGTACACCGCGGATTCCCTCGGCGAACTCGTCCTGTCAGGATGGACTCCCGGCCGAATTGAGAGCTTATCCGGCTCCGGAGGCTCGACTCCGGAACCGATCTCCGTCGTGGCGCCTTTAGAGACCCCCAACGCAACCACTCCGGCCGGTCTCCTTCCGATCGTCATTCCAGACATAAATCCGGCTCCCACCTCCGAAATTACGTCAGTATTAGAACTGACTTCGGCACAGAGCCCGAAATTGTGTTCAGATTCCCTTCGCGCCGAAGACGCGTCAAGTTACACGCCGGGCATACTTCGAGTCAGCCCTGCTTATAGCGCAGCAATAAATCTCGAAGAGCTATCTCACCTCGATGAGATGCTTGACCGCATCCAGAGTATGTCCATCTCGGACGGCAAGACTTCGGTTTACGATCAGATCGGACTTAAAGCCGACGATCGGGAAACTTACATCCCACCCACCACCCACCTAGTCGCCACGGTCGACGATTTAACTGATGTGTTGGACTATGGTGAGGCCACAGACATGGATGAAGATGCTGATGGCCCCATCGAGAACACCTCGTCCCCGGTAAACGCGGGCAGGTGGACCGCCACGTCCACCTATGATGTTTACATGGTGGACACCCCCAAATCCCCTCCAAGACGTCGGTGAAGACGCCAAAGAGGCAATAATGGGGAACCCAGCGGTAATAACGTGACAGCCAATAACGGCGACGCGGAGGACGGTGATGCCGATAACCCTGAGGAGGACTTTCAAGCCTCCCCAGTAAGGAACGGCACACCCGACCGACTTCTCAGGGACTCAGATCCCGACGACCTCTTTGAAGGGGCCGACGATAACTACATGCCGGAATCCGAGGAGGGCGAGAGGCTCGGTACCGAGGACTACATCGTTCCCGAAGACCCTTTTGAACAAGAGCGCTTCCGATGGTGCCTCATTGCGATGGCCCGGAGCATAAAACTCAAGCAGCAGCAGCGGCAGGCCAATACCGACGCACTGAATGAAAAGTGGGTCGAAGTGCTCTCCGTCGAGCAAGACATGGAAGACTGGCGCCATAGCACGCCGAAATCATACCCACGCAGGCGTCTCTTGCCGGAGTTTGATGAGGAGCTCGCTGACAACCACGACCGACCCCCTAGAGGCCGGTACAGGCCAAGACGAGAAAACCTCAACGACCGGCCACCTCCACGCCATTATGGCAAAGCCCCCATGGATTACCTAGATCCTCACGACGCTAGACGTCGCATCGAGGTAAATAGGGCACCTCCCCGGTCCATCTATGGATCAAGAGGACGCGCGCCCGCCGGACTCGACGGCTACGATGCCTGGATGGACAGGAACGGCCGTGCCCGAGATCAGGCCTACTCACGACTCTCACCCAATCTTCGACGAGATGCTCCTCAGTTCTGAGGTCCGTGTAGGAGATATGCCCTAGAGGCAATAATAAATGTTATTATTTATCCCCATGTTCGTAATTAAGTGTATATTCCGTGCTATAACTGCTATTGTTCTCGAGTCTACAATAACCACGAGGCTCGGAGGAAGACTCATATGCACGTGTGGAATAATAAACGGTAAAAAGTATTCCTAGTCTGGCCTCTAAGACTAGCTCAAGTGTTGCATGATGGTTCTGTTTTCCTGATCATGGGCATGACTATGCTGACAACTTTGAGGGCACATTGTTAGAAGAACACTTGTGTTGAATCGACCCGAATTGATGTTATGCTATGAGATACATTCGTCACAAGTTAATGGTTAATAACACAGAGAAAGTTTACGTTTGCATAATTCCTTAGACCATGAGAGTATCGGGTTTCTTCATGCTTGATTCATGAACTTTGGGGTTTGTTAAACGTCATCCGTAACTGGGTGGCTATTACGGCGGCTTACGGGTTCATGGGAAAGTATGTCAAGTAACTTGATAGCTCAAGATTGGGATTTGCTCCTCCGACGATGGAGTTATATCTCTGGGCCCTCTCGGTGTTACGGTATCCATCATCGTCTGGCCAGACACAATGTGATTTGATCACAGGGATGCCGGAACACGGGAACGAGAAAAGAGAACAAACCCGGTAACGAGGTAACTGGCATTGTGGACAAGTGTTGATCCACGGGGATGCCGATAAATCTCACCTCGGGTGTTTGTAACATATCGCGAAGCAACAGGAATAGCACACGGCAACTGGAGGTTCACTCGAATATTATTCGTGTGGGTATAGGGGTCAATATGGGTGTCCACGGCTCCGATGTTGATCATTGATCGGAAAGTGTTCCGGTCATGTCTATACTTCACCGAACCTATAGGGTCACACGCTTAAGGGTCATCTATCTGCTGAATTCTAGACAGGGAGTCTGAGAGAAAGTCATCGGAAAAGTTTCGGAGACAACGGAAGAGTTCCGGGGAGAGAACACCGGAAAAGTTTCGGTAAAACTGAAAAGTTGTTTTGGAGTAAACCATTGAGCCAAAAAGGTTTCGGCACGCGCCTGGAACTTTTTGGAGGTGCCAGAATTGTTCTGGGAACTTCTGGAATTTTTTCGGAGAAAAAAACCGGAAATGTTCCGGAGCAGCCGGAAATGCTTTGGTTGCTTTTCGCTGATGAAAATCATTGATCCGGAAATGTTTCGGAACGCGTCCAAAATTATTTTAGGGGGTGCCGGAAATGTTCTGGGCCTTCAGGAATTCTTTCGGATTAAACAGCCGATGAAAATATTTCATGAATAGTGGAAACACTATTGGGAGAAAATATCTCACGAATAGTGGAAACACTATTGGGAGAAAATATCTCATGAATAGTGGAAACACTATTATGAATAGTGCGAAAATATCTGAGAGCATTTTGGTATTTTACCATCTCTTCTCACCCTATAAATAGGGGTGGAGGGTGCTCTCCATTTTCATCCAAGTTCTCACATGAGTTCTCATACACTGCCATGCAATTATCTGGCTTTCTCTCTCCCTCCCCGCGAAATAGTTTCGTAGAGCCGAAAGGCTGTCTGGGTTCCGGTGGGAACTAGTTCTGGATGACGAAGCCCTGCTGGATAGATAACACCGTATGTGTGCAACCCCGTAGAGAGGTCGTAGGTTCGATCTTTTTTGCCCGAGGGGCTGTTCGAGTGTCCTCCCGAAGGGCTATCCGAGTTACCGTCCGAGTTCGAGAGTGCCTTCCGAAGGGCTGTCCGTGACACCGTCTGGGGGACTGTCCAACCGCCTCCCAGAGGGCTGTCCGAGGGACTGTCCAAGGGGCAGATGAGGGAGTACATCCTCGCGGTTGGGAGGTTGTAAATCCTAGCTGCGGGGATCTGCACCGACGATCTACATCGACTCTACTTCCGCTGCGCTACGAGTTGGTAACGAACAGATCAAAAAACTTGTATGCATCTCCATAGTGATCCTGGGCGTGCTCGCTGTACCATTTTTTTTGTTTTCTGTCGCGTTCCCCTACAGTCCGGCTCACCCGATCTGCTTTACGGACAGGGTGATGGAACATCAATTCCCGGAAGGATTTAAGCCCATCAATATAGAACCATACGATGGCACCACAGACCCAGCAGTATGGATCGAGGATTTCCTTCTCCACATACACATGGCCAACGGAGATGATCTCCACACCATTAAATACCTGCCGCTCAAACTAAAGGGGCCGGCGAGGCATTGGCTTAACAGCCTCCCTCCTCACTCTATTGGCAGCTGGGAGGCCCTAGAGGACGCTTTTCGAGCAAAATTCCAGGGCACGTACGTCCGACCTTCGGACGCTGACGACCTCAGCCGTGTCACCCAACAGCCAGGCGAATCAGCCCGGAAATTCTGGAACATGTTCGTTACCAAGAAGAACCAGATCATAGACTGCTCCGAAGCCGAGGCCATCGCCGCATTCAAGTACAATATCTGAGATGAATGGTTGGCCCGTCAACTCGGCCAGGATAAGCCGAGGACTATGGCGGCCCTCACCTCACTGATGACTCGCTTTTGCGCGGGGGAGGACAGTTGGCTCGCCCGTAGTACTCACAACGGCGAGGCAGGCACCTCGGAAACACGCGACGCCAATGGAAAACCCAAGCGCAACAAAAATAAGCGCAGGTATAAAAATGGCGGAAGCGATACAGAAGACGCTGCGGTCAACGCGGGGTTCACCGGACCTAAGTCCGGACAGAAAAGGAAACCCTTTAAAGGGAACAAGGACGGACCTAGCCAGCTTGATAGACTCCTGGACCGCCCATGTGGAATCCACGGCACTCAGGACAAACCAGCAACCCACACTAACAGGAATTGCTGGGTCTTTAAACAAGCCGGCAATGTAGCGACAGAGGGTCAAAATAAAACCCAAAATCGCAGCGAAGACGAGGAAGAACCTTGGCGGCCCAATAATGGAGGCCAAAAGAAGTTTCCTGGCGAGATAACAGAGGTCAATATGATCTATGTCACCCACATCCCCAAAAGGGAGAGGAAGTGTGTGCTTCGGGATGTATACGCGCTAGAGCCAGTCGCCCCGAAGTATAACCCATGGTCGGCTTACCCGATCACATTTGACAAGCATGATCATCCGACCAGCATCAGGCATGGCGGATCAGCGGCTCTCGTCCTGGACCCTATTGTTGATGGTTATCATCTAACACGCGTCCTGATGGACGGAGGAAGCAGCCTCAACCTCATTTACGAGGACACGGTTTGAAAGATGGGCATTGACTCATCTCGGATCAAGCCAAGCACCACCACCTTTAAAGGTGTCATCCCGGACGTCGAAGCCCACTGTACCAGAACGGTCACCCTGGAGGTAGTCTTCGGCTCGCCCGAGAACTTCAGAAGCGAGGAGTTAATCTTCGATATCGTACCTTTCCGAAGTGGATACCACGCGCTCTTAGGGCGCACAGCGTTCACACGCTTCAACGCAGTCCCGCATTATGCTTACCTCAAGCTCAAAATGCTGGGACCCAACGATGTTATCACAGTCAATGGTAACACCGAACGCTCACTCCGGACGGAGGAACAGACCGCGGCTTTCATAGCCGAGGTACAGGCGTCCGAGGAAGCAGCCCGCAGCGATAAACGCGCCGATCGCTCTTCAAAGCGTGCCCGGGCCGCACAAATCGACCTCGGCCATGTACTCCCGCACCCAAAATAGGGATACGGGCTCCTTGTGTGCCCTCTCTGGAGTGGGCACTACGTCCCCAGAGTGCATAATTTCGCACTCAAGATTCCCTGGGTCGTCGAGGAGCCAAAAATTTACTCAAACGTCGGCACGGTTCAACCAAGCAACGACGTGGCTTCAAGCCCCCGCACAGGCAAGTCTCTGTCAAAGAAACAGCCAAACATGACTACGTCAATGTGGTTTCAACCATAGAACGGACTTCGGCAATGTCTCCTTTAAGGAGCTCGGTCAATCAAATGCTTGGAGCGTATAAAGGGCCGGAAAGGCATCAACCTCCGCAAGTCCTCGCCATCAATGGTGAACAGCTGGTCAACAGCTCGGAAGCGCAGACATGCGGCAGGTCGCGGCCCGGATTCTTAAAAATCCAATGACAAATATCCGCCCTGTTTCTTCCTCCTTTTTTACTTTTTATGTTGTATTCTTTCAGTTCCTCTTGTTGCAGCTGGGCATGTAAACGCTTGAAATTATGAAATAAAGAAATCGTGCCCCTTAAAGGTCCTTATCGTATTTCTTTATAAGCATGGCCCCTGCGCTATGACGAAGTCCTCTAAAAAGATACAATTGTACCACAAGTCTGAAGTATTCGGCGTCTCAGATTTTGGCTATATATGCATCAGTTTCGAACCTAGATTTTGTTCAATAGTTGGGTTGCCCGGCTCCTATGTGTACCCCTTACGTTCATGATGAATTCGGCTAAGGGTGTAACGGGAGAACCACTGCGATTGCGCCACCAGGTCAATTGGCATGGCGCCTCAGTGGAGAAAGCCGAAAACTGACTATCTAGGTAGGCGCAAACTGGTCCGCCATCCGCAGACCGCGTTAAGCGATGTGACGATAGAGATCACCCGTGTTAAACGAAGGGCTTTAATTTCTAGCCGAAGTGTGCTATGGCCTAGACCTCGGCCGACCAGGCCAACCACTTCCCACACCAGGGGCTCGTCACCAGCCCCCACAGTCAAACTCCTATGACTAAGTGAAAGTCATAAAGCCACTATAGTCTGATTGCCTAGTTCCTATAAGCACCGACCACCTCCGGGCACCGAGACGTCGGCTAAGGGTCAAAAGTGCCTCAAGGAACACCCTTTGTATGATCTACACTGGGGCTGAAGCCGACGACTGGCCACTTTCAGTTTAAAATAGTCATCCATGAGGTAAAACTAATTGAAAAACACACATGGAATTTAAAGCCATGTTTATTCAAGCAAAAGATAAAGTTTTGTACACCACACACTTCGGCATTCTGAAGTACTATTTAGAAATACATAGTGTCCTTTGGACACATGTCTTCGGTGATACGGGCTCCCTCCTCCACCTCGGCGAAGAACTGCTCGGCGGTGTGCGGCTTGTCGGTAGGAGGACCCGTGGCACATGTCACCGCATCAACCTTTTGGAAGTGTGTCTTCACGCGGGCATATGCCCTCCGCGCTCCTTCAAAGCACGCGGACCTCCTCCAGAGGTTCACGCAAGGCACGGCATCTCGGAGACGGGCCGTCAGGCCGAAGAGGCTGTTGGGCATGGCTTCGGCAGGCCACAATGCGACGCAGAGGTCCTGGAGCGCCGGTCTCGTCATGCGAAACAACTCCACCAGCTGCTTCATTCGATGATTCAGCAGCCGTGCTGACGGCGACCCCGGGAACTGCCCCCAAAAGGCCTTCTCCGCCTCGTGGCCCGCCAGCTGGCCGAAGTACGCCATCGCATCCGCCACGCTCTGCGGAAGATCCGCAAAGACCTCTGCGGAACGCCATAATTGGGTGAGCTCGATACACCCTTTGCTGCCAAACGTACACTGCAGTAGAAATAGCTTACCCGAGGCGATTTGCTCCACTTGCTGGAGCGCCTCGTGGTCAGCCCGGGCCGTGGTCTTGAGCTCAGAGTGGGCAAGTTGGAGCTTCTCGAGCTCCTCCTTCATTTGCTTTCCATCCGCCCGAAGCTTGTCGCGCTCCTCAAACAAGCCCTTCAGCGTCTCCTCGACCTCCGCGACCCGTGCCCGGTCCTTTTCCCCGGCTACCTTCTCGGCGGCTCGGGCCTTCTCCGCCTCCGCGGCCACAGCTCCATGCTGCTTCACCTCCTACCAAGCCTTTTCAAGCTCGGCCTTGAGTGTCTCAAGCTCCGCTAACGCTGCTGTCATTAAAACAGTTCGGCCTTAGTTTTTCATTGAGCAAAACCTCTCATAACTCTTTCGTACAAAGTATAATTCAAGTTTCACTTGCTTACCTTGAGACTGCTCGAATTTTTGGTTTACCAGGGTAAGTTCCCCCTGGGACCTTGATACGTCTCCAACGTATCTATAATTTTTGATTGTTCCATGCTATTATATTATCAGTCTTGGATGTTTTTATATACATTTACGGCAATTATATATCATTTTTTGGGACCAACCTATTAACTTAGTGCCCAGTGCCAGTTGCTGTTTTTTGCCTGTTTTTGGTTTTTCAGAATATCAGTACCAAACGAAGTCCAAATGCCACGAAACTTTTTGGAGATTTTTTTCTAAACATAACAAGTACTGGAAGCTTCGGGGAGAGGGCCAGAAGATGATGCAGTGGCCCACGAGGCACAACGGCGCGCCCCGGGGGGGCACCCTGGTGGCTTGTGGGGCCCACACAGTTCTGTTTGACCTAATTCCTCCACTATAAATTCTCTAAAATCGGGAAACCAACAGAGGAGTCCACGAAATACTTTTTCCGCCGCCGCAAGTTTCTGTTCTTGAGAGATCCCATCTGGAGGCCTTTTCCGGTGCTCCGCCGGAGGGGGAATTGATCACGGAAGGGCTCTCCATCAACCTTGATGCCCTTCCGATGATGCGTGAGTAGTTTACCACAGACCTTCGGGTCCATAGTTAGTAGCTAGATGGCTTCTTCTCTCTTTTTGATCTTCAATACAATGTTCTCCTCGATGTTCTTGGAGTTCTATCCGATGTAATCACTTTTTGCGGTGTGTTTGTTGGGATCCGATGAATTGTGAGTTTATGATCAGATTATCCATGAATATTATTTGAGTTTTCTCTGAACTCTTTTATGCATGATTATTATAGCTTCGTATTTCTCTCCGATCTATTGATTTGGTTTGGCCAACTAGATTGATTTATCTTGCAATGGGAGAGGTGCTTTGTAATGGGTTCGATCTTGCGGTGCTCAATCCCAGTGACAGAAAGGGACATGACACGTATGTATCGTTGCTATTAAGGGTAAAAAGATGAGGTTTATTCATGCGTGAGTTTACTTTGTCTACATCATGTCATCTTGCTTAAGGCGTTACTCCGTTCTTTATGAACTTAATACACTAGATGCATGCTGGATAGCGGTCGATGTGTGGAGTAATAGTAGTAGATGCAGGCAGGAGTCGGTCTACTTGTCTCGGACGTGATGCCTATATACATGATCATTGCCTTGGAAATCGTCATGATTATTTGCTTTTCTATCAATTGCCCAACAGTAATTTGTTCACGCACCGTATGATATTTTCATGAGAGAAGCCTCTAGTGAAAACTATGGCCCCCGGGTCTATCTAAATCATATATTAAAAATCCTAAAAATACCTTGCTGCACTTTTTCTTTATTTTATTTATTTTTCATTTTTGTTCAATCTATTCATCTATCACCATACAATTTAATCTTGCAATTATCCGCCAAGGGATTGACAACCCCTTGTAAGCGTTGGGTGCAAGGATTTGTTGTTTGTGTGCAGGTGCTGTTAACGAGGTGTTGCGTGATTCTCCTACTGGATTGATAACCTTGGTTTCATAACTGAGGGAAATACTTATCTCTACTGTACTGCATCATCCCTTCCTCTTCAGGGAAAAACCAACGCAGATCACAAGTAGCAGGAAGAATTTCTGGCGCCGTTGCTGGGGAGACATCATTGATACGTCTCCAACGTATCTATAATTTATGAAGTATTCATGCCATGTTTATTATAGTTTTATATGATTTTGGTGCACTTTTATATGGATTTTATATGATTTTCATGGACTAACATATTGACCTAGTGCCCAGTGCCAGTTGCTATTTTTTGCTTGTTTTTGGTTTTTCAGAAAATCCATATCAAACGAAGTCCAAATGCAGCGAAACTTTTTAACGATTTTTTCTGGAAGGAAACAAACCCAGGAAGCTTCGGAGGAGCAGCAGAAGAGCCACAGGGGCCCCACGAGCCACCTGGGCGCGCCTGCCCCCCCCCCCAGGCGCGCCCTAGTGCCTCGTGGGCCCCTTGTGGCACCTCTTTGCGTGATTCCAACGCTGAAAAATCATATATATTCAGAAACCCTCGAAAGTTAACCTAGATGAGTTTTTACGCCACCGCAAGCTTCTGTACCAAGGAGATCCCATCTGGAGCCCTTTTTTGGCACCCTGCCGGAGGGGGAAATCATCACCGGAGGCCATCTTCATCATCCCGGCGGTCTCCATGACGAGGAGGGAGTAGTTCACCCTCGGGGCTGAGGGTTTGTACCAGTAGCTATGTGTTTTATCTCTCTCTCTCTCTCTCTCTCGCGCGCGCGCGCGCGTTCTTGATTTGGCACGATCTTGATGTACCGCGAGCTTTGTTAATATAGTTGGATCATATGGTGTTTCTTCCCTCTCTATCCTTGTTGTGATGAATCGAATCTTTTCCCTTTGAGGTTTCGTTATTGTCAGATTGAATATTTCAGATTTGAGAACACTTGATGTATGTCTTGCATATGAATACCCGTGGTGACAATGGGGTATTATATTGATTCACTTGATATATGTTTTGGCACTCAACTCATGGATTCCCGCGGTGACATTGGGGTAATCTATGCATATGGGTTGATGCACGTTTTCATTATGTTTTCTCCGATAGAAACTTTGGGGTGCTCCTTGAAGTTCTTTGTGTGGATTGAATATTATGATTATGAAGTTGTTTGATGCATATCATATAATCAACTCACGGATACTTGTGGTGACATTTGAGTATCTAGGTGACATTAGAGTTGATTGATGTGTATCATATGGTGTTATTTTAGTATGAACTCTAGGGCTGTTTGTGACACTTATAGGAATGGTTCAATAGATTGATCGGAAAGGATAGCTTTGAGGTGGTTTCGTACCCTACAAACAATTTCTATCTTATGTTCTCGGCTAATAGGAACTTTGGAGTGATTCTTTATCGCACGTTGAGGGGCTGTTATATGATCCAATTATGTTAGCATTGTTGAGAGATTGCACTAGTGAAAGTATGAACCCTAGGCCTTGTTTCTAAGCATTGCAATACCGTTTGTGCTCCGTTTTATCACTTGTTACCTTGCTGTTTTTATATTTTCAGATTACAAAAACCTATATCTACTATCCATACTACACTTGTATCACCATCTCTTCGCCGAACTAGTGCACCTATACAATTTGCCATTGTATTGGGTGTGTTGGGGATACAAGAGATTTCTTGTATTTGATTGTAGGGTTGTTTGAGAGAGACCATCTTCATCCTACACCTCCCACGGATTGATAAACCTTAGGTCATCCACTTGAGGGAAAATTGCTACTGTCCTACAAAACTCTGCGCTTGGAGGCCCAACACGAGTCTACAAGAATAAAGTTGCATAGTAGACATCAAGCTCTTTTCTGGCGCCGTTGCCGGGGAGGTGAGTGCTTGAAGGTATATCTTTAGATCTTGCAATCGAATATTTTAGTTTCTTGTTTTATCACTAGTTTGGTTTATAAAAGAAAACTACACAAAAAAATGGAATTGAGGTTGCCCCATATTATTCGTCTTTATAATGTCTTTCTTGAAAATGATGGATCGGAAAATTGTGCTCAATTGATAGAAGAAGAATTCAATAAAATGTTTGGCATAAAATCCATGAATGATGAGCATGATTGCAATGTTGTTAGTATGAATTCTATGAATATCCAAAATACTAAAGATGATTGCACTAGTTATGACAAAAATGTTTCTTATAAGCATGTCAAGTTTTGTGGAGTGCATAAAGTTTGTGAAGACATGCCTTATAGGGATGATAGATTTTGCAAGAAGCATAAATATGATAGAACCAATTTTTTGCTCAAAGTGATAGATAAATTTGCTATGAAATTATGCTCTCTTTATCCCATTACTTGTGAACTTTGCAATAAGGTTGGTCATCTTAATTTTCAATGCATACTTTTTCACGATCAAATCATGGCCAAATATTGCAATAACTTGACCACCCTTGAACTTTATAATGAGCTTATTCTATTTTTCGGGTGTGAGGAATTGTCACATAAAAATAATTGGTTTGAAGTATTCATTCTCACGGATGACATTGAAACTAATCTAAAGGAAATCTATACGTTTTGTGTGGTAAATTGCAATGAGAATGCTTATATTGCCAACTATAGAAAAACGGGAAAACAAATAGAATATAAAAGAAATACTAATGGAAGGGTAAAGATTCCCCCTTTCCCTCCTATTTTCTCTCATGATGAAACAGGTAACGAGGAGGAGCTTCCTATCCAACCAATCTCTTCAATAAGAAGCACGAAAGAATTAAATAAACCCACACATAATGTGGTAAAGAAAAAGAAAAGAAGGAAGAGTAGAGGTAAAACGGTATCTCTCCCAAATAATGTTGCTCCTATTATTGTTGTGCCTCATGAGAATGAATCAAAAATACTTGTGGAAGATGATACACTTGATGATGATTTTATTATACCTATTACTTGTTGTGATAATTATGATTGGGAAGATAATGATACTTCTTATAATCTTGAGAATCTTTTTGGCACCAACTTAGAAAATTATGATGATAATTATTATACTATTGGTGCCATTCATACTATTAATAATGAAAGTGATTATGCTTATGATATGCAAAGCCACAAGCTTGGGGATGCTATGTTTGATGAGAAGAAATTTGCTTATGTGGAGAGTAATAAAAATTCTATGCTTGTGGATCATGAAAAGAATGCTTTACGTGATAGCTATATTGATGAATCAATTCCTGATGCTACTGAAAATTATTATGAGAGAGGAACATATGATTCATGATGCTCCCGTTATGTTTCAATTCTTTGCTTTTATGCGAGCATCATTGAAATCATCATGCCTAGCTAAAAGGCTTTAAAGAAAAGCGCTTGTTGGGAGACAACCCAATACTTATACCTTCTGTTTTTGTGTGTTCACATGATTAAGATACTGTGGTAATCATGTTTTATATGTTTTCTTTCAATAATGTGCCAAGTAAAGCCTTTGGGATAGTGTGGATGCTTGTTGATTTGATTCTGTGCAAAAACAGAAACTTTTGCGTCCAGTGCTGGAATTTCTATTCTGTACTAGAGCGTGAAAAAAATTCTGAAGTTTTTACATAGTATTGGGTTACAAATGTTTTACGTTGTCCTAATTTGTCAGAATTTTTGGAGGTACAGAAGTATGGTTTTTAAATCGCTTACTACATGTTGTTCTGTTTTTGACAGATTCTGTTTTCGATGCATAGTTTGCTTCTTTTAGTGTTTCCATAGCTTATCTTGAGTAATATAAATTGTGGAAATGATAGAATACAGTAGGAATTATGTGAAAACAATTATGAATCTTGTCTTGTTAGTACCTAAGTGGATGATTTATTTTTATCATACTAACCTATCTCACGAAGTTCCGTTAAGTTTTGTGTGATTGAAGTTTTGAAGGTTTGGGTGAGATATCGATATGAGGAGAATAAGGAGCGGCAAGAACCTAAGCTTGGGGATGGCCAAGGCACCCCAAGGTAATACTCAAGTAAGACTCAAGCGTCTAAGCTTGGGGATGCCCCGGAAGGCATCGCCTCTTTTGTCTTCAACACTATCACTAACCTTACTTGGAGCTATATTTTTATTCGTCACATGATATGTGTTTTGCTTGGAGCATCATTTTATTTTGTTGAGATTTGCTTGATGTTATCAATAATCATGTTTTGTATCTTTTAGTTCAATAAAATTCCAATTATAGCCTTTACCATGCTCAGTTTGCAAGTTCATGTGTTGCTGTTTGAAAACAGAAAGTTTTCTGTTATGTCCAGAATATTCCTGAATAGTCAGAACATGATAAAAATCTGAAATTTTTACACAGTAATAATGCATGAGTTCTCTGTTATGTGGTAATTTTTCAGAATTTTTGGAGTTAGGGAAGTATGAATTCTTATTCACCCTTTACAGACTGTCCTGTTTTGGTAGATTGCTGTTATAGTTGCATTGTTTGCATATGTTTGCTTGTTTAATGTTTCTATTTGTGGATAGGAGTGTTAAATATGCAGAGGCATTTAGTATTCAATGTTCAATTATAATTTTAGTAATTTTCTAGAGTAGAGAATGTTAAGGTTTTGAGTTGATTTATACTAACTTATCTCACGAGTTCTTGTTGAGTTTTGTGTGGATGAAGCATTTAAGATTTAGGGAAACCGTGATATGAGAGGAATTAAGGAGACACAAAATCTCAAGCTTGGGGATGCCCAAGGCATCCCAATATAATATTTCAAGAAGTCTCAAGCAACTAAGCTTGGGGATGCCCCGGTTAGCATCCCACCTTTCTTCATCAACACCTATCGGTTAGCCTAAGTTTTTTACTTCTTCACATGATATGTGCTATTCTTGGAGTGTCCTTTTATTTTCATTTTGTTTGCTGTTTTAATACAATTATCAAGATCTTAAATCTTTATTTGGAGAGAGTCTTCACATAGCTACTTAATTGTTTAACTACTCATTGATCTTCACTTATATCTTTTTGGAGTAGTTTATCATTTACTTTTGTGCTTCACTTATATCCTATGAGTAAATTGTGAAAGAATTGAATATCATAAAGTTGAAATTATATGTGCTTCATATACTTGTATCATGTCTAGTAGTAGCTTCACATTGGGTTTAGAAAGTGAAATCTATTGAAGCTTGACAATCACAATATTGGTCATACAAGCAATTCATGAATGATTAGTATAAGGAAGAGAACTTTCACATATAAATATATTATCTTGGACATATTTTATGATTGTGAATACCCATTAATTATTTTTCAAACTTGAGCAAATTAGTTGAAGTTGGACAAGGAAGACAACGTAATGAGTTATGTTTGGGTATATTTGCATAGAAGTTATATTGTTATGGATCCTCCAACATGCGGTGCTTGCTTAGGATCTTTTGCTAGCCAAAAATTCGTACTAAGTAGAGATACTACTTGTGCATCCAAAAACCCTTAAACCCAGTTTCTTCCCATGAGTGTCCACCATATCTACCTATGGATTGAATAAGATCCTTCAAGTAAGTTGTCATCGGTGCAAAAAGCAATAAAAATTGCTCCTAAAATATGTATAATATTTTATTGTAAGGTTAAATAAGCATTGTACGAACTTGTGATGGTAAAGAAATAAAAGCGACGGACTACATAATAAAGGTTGCTATCACAAGGGGCAATATAACGTGACGTTCCTTTGCATTAAGGGCTTGTGCCACTAGTAGAAAACGAACCTTTTGTCCGCAGCTTTAGTCCCGGTCGGGTTTTGAACCGGCATTAATGTGACCATTAGTCCCGGTTCGGGACGGGTATCATTAGTCGCGGTTCGTTCCGGACCTTTAGTCCCGGTTCGTAACACGAACCGGGACTAATGTGGTGGTGGCAGGCTGGTGTCAGCTGGGGCCCCCACGAGCCCCTTTAGTCCCGGTTGGTATCACCGACCGGGACTACAGGCCCCCCCTTTAGTCCCGGTTCGTAACACGAACCGGGACTAAAGGGTGGTGGCAGGCTGGTGTCAGCTGGGGCCCCCACGAGCCCCTTTAGTCCTGGTTGGTATCACCAACCGGGACTAAAGGCCCCCCTTTAGTCCCGGTTGGAGATACCAACCGGGACTAAAGATCCCCTATATGAATTCGGCCAGCCCGATCACAGTACTCCTCCCTTTTTTCCCCCTTCTTCCCCTCCTTTGTTCTTCCTCTTCCTCGAGCTCATCCTCCATTTTTGCCAAAATTTGTCAAGATTTGGAGGCACCCCATCCATCCAAGTGTTCACAAAGGTTAGCAACTTTGTCCTTTCATCTCTCATTGCTAGATTAGCTCTTGCAATGCTCTATAAGTATAGTGATTTGTGGGTTTTAGTTTGGGAGTATTTATATGTGGTAGTTCATTTGATTTATATGCAATTTGAGCTCAAATTAACTTCTTACTTTGCATGTGTAGGTGTGGTTTACTTAGTGCCTTCCCGTCCCCGTCCTAACCACCGTCGATCGCCCGCACCGTCCCGTCGCCGTCACCACACCTTGGTGAGCCTCTTGTTCGTTCTTATCCTTTTTATAAAAAAAATCTTATTTGTATGATTTAGATAGTTAATTGTATAATTTTCTTACATGTATGATTGTTTGTTATACATAGTGCCATGACTTTGATATCCGTCCCCGTCGGCCCTCGTCCGGTTTATGATTCGGATGTGGTATATATATTCTCTTTTATAACTATTTGTTGCATTTCACGTTTATGACAATTATGCCCATCAAGTTGACATAGATATTTTTATCTAGGAGGTATGTGAACCGGAAATTGCAACCGACATAGATATTCTTGTCAAGAAGTTAAATTTAGTTGAAAAAGAAAATGAGTATTTGAAAGAAAAATTGAAAAGAGTTGAAGAAGAGAAGATGAAACTGGAGTTGTATGTTGCCGATGTCGTCGATGATCACAAGATCAAGATGGATGCAATGCGCTTGAAGATTAGAAAATTTAAAAAATATGCCATTGATAGTGAGGCTTGGTATCACTATGCTGTTGGATCAATTGTTACCTTAGTTGCGATCTTGATCGCATTTGTTGTTGCATTTAAATGCTTTAGCTAGAGAGTTTGTATGTTGCTTTATGAGAACAAGTGTGTATGAACTTTATGTATGAACTTGTATTAATTTGGTCTTTTCGGTGTTGTGTAATGAAGATGAGCCGGCAATGGATGTACGATGACCGATGCTCTCCCCAGTTCATTAATGGCGTGCATACTTTTCTGGTTGCGGCTGAGGCAAACAAGCGGGCGGATGGTTTTATGTATTGTCCATGTGCTGGCTGTAAGAATGATCAAAATTACTCTAACTCAAGAACCATTCACGTCCACCTGTTTGAGTCCGGTTTCATGTCCGGCTATAACTGTTGGACCAAGCACGGAGAAAGAGGGGTCCTAATGGAAGAGAATGAAGAATAAGAGGATGACGACAGCTATCCTGGCCATGGGTTCCATGAATACGATGGTACAACAATGGGGGAAGAAGCTGAGCCGGCAATGCAGGAAGGAGCTGAAGAAGAGGCATCAGATGAGCCCGCTGATGATCTTGGTGTTGGAAATATGCCCTAGAGGCAATAATAAATTGGTTATTATTATATTTCCTTGTTCATGATAATCGTTTATTATCCATGCTATAATTGTATTGATTGGAAACTCAAATACATGTGTGGGTACATAGACAACACTGTGTCCCTAGTAAGCCTCTAGTTGACTAGCTCGTTGATCAAAAGATGGTGAAGGTTTCCTGGCCATGGACATGAGATGTCATTTGATAACGGGATCACATCATTAGGAGAATGATGTGATGGACAAGACCCAAACTGTAAACGTAGCATATGATCGTGTCAGTTTATTGCTATTGTTTTCTGCATGTCAAGTATCTGTTCCTATGACCATGAGATCATGCAACTCACTGACACCGTAGGAGTGCCTTGTGTGTATCAAACGTCACAACGTAACTGGGTGACTATAAAGGTGCTCTACAGGTATCTCCGAGGGTGTCTGTTGGGTTGGCATGGATCAAGACTGGGATTTGTTACTCCGTATGACGGAGAGGTATCTCAGGGCCCACTCGGTAATACAACATCACAATGAGCCTTGCAAGCAATGTGACTAAAATGTTAGCCACGAGATCTTGTATTACGGAACGAGTAAAGAGACTTGCCGATAATGAGATTGAACTAGGTATAGAGATACCGACGATCGAATCTCGGGCAAGTAACATACCGAAGAACAAAGGGAACAGTATACGGGATTAACTGAATCCTTGACATAGAGGTTCGACCGATAAAGATCTTCGTAGAATATGTAGGAGCCAATATGGGCATCCAGGTCCCGCTATTGGTTATTGATCGTAGAGGTGTCTCGGTCATGTCTACATAGTTCTCGAACCCGCAGGGTCTACACACTTAATGTTTGGTGACGATTAGTATAGTTGAGTTATTGTGTTGGTGACCGAAGGTTGTTCGGAGTCCCGGATAAGATCCCGGACATGACGAGGATCTCCGGAAGAGTCCGGAGGTAAAGATTGATATATGTGATAATAGTGTTTTGATCTCCGGAAGGGTTCCGGAATTCACCGGAAGGGGTTCCGGATGTTTACCGAAGTGTTCGGGTGCAGCAACACTTTATATGAGCCAAAGGGGAAAAGCCCACGAGGTATTGGAAAGTGCAAAAGGAAGTTTTGCTGCTGCCTTAAGCGGTACTACCGCTGGTGAGGCAGTACTACCGCGTAAGCGGTACTACCGCTTGTGTGAAGCGGTACTACCGCATAAGCGGTACTACCGCTTGTGTGAAGCGGTACTACCGCTCAAGCGGTACTACCGCTCATGAGCGGTACTACCGCTTGTGTGCGATACTGCAGGGATCCGAGTTGGACTCTTTTCCTGCGGGCCAAACCGACCTTGTGCGGGCAAAACCGACCTGGAGGAGGCTTTTACTCCAAGTTTAGACCCCAAGGCTCAACATATAAATAGAGGGGCAGGGCTAGCACACGGGACACATAAGATTTCCCAAGCCGTGTGTCGGCAACCCTAACCCTCTAGTTCTCCCGTCATAATCTCCGTAGTGCTTGGTGAAGCCCTGCAGAGATTGTTCCTCACCACCATCACCACGTCGTCGTGCTGCCGGAACTCATCTACTACTTCACCATCGCTCGCTGGATCGAGGAGGTGAAGGCGTCATCAAGCCGTACGTGTGTTGAACGCGGAGGTGCCGTCCGTTCGGCACTAGTTCGTGATCGGATCGAGGGACGACTTGCGATTTGGATCGCGGAGACGTTCGACTACATCAACCGCGTTTCTTAACGCTTCCGCTTAGCGATCTACAAGGGTATGTAGATTCACTCTCCCTCTCGTAGATGCTCATCACCATGGATAGATCTTGTGTGTGCGTAGGAAAAATTTTGTTTCCCATGCAACGTTCCCCAACAGTGGTATCAGAGCTAGGTCTATGCGTAGATGAGATCTCGAGTAGAACACAAACGAGTTGTGGGCGTGGGTGTATACATATTGCTTGCCGTTACTAGTTGATACTTGATTCGGCGGTATTGTGAGATGAATCGGCCCGGACCAACATTACTCGTACGCTTACGAGAGACCGGTTCCTTCAACTGACATGTAACTTCGTTGCATAAAGATGGCTAGCGGGTGTCTGTCTCTCTCACTTTAGTTGAATCGATTTCAATGAAGAGGGTTCTTTTAGAAGATCAAAAAGCAATCACTACACCACGTTGTGGTTTTGCGTAGGTAAGAACGGTTCTTGCAAACCCGTAGCAGCCACGTAAAATTTGCAACAACAATTAGAGGACGTCTAACTTGTTTTTGCAGGGTATGTTGTGATGTGATATGGCCAATTACATGATGAGATATATGTGATGTATGAGATGATCATGTGTTGTATAGAATATCACGACTTGCATGTCGATGAGTACGGCAACTGGCAGGAGCCATAGAGTTGTCTTTAATTATTTTCGCCGTTTTTGCTTTACTTTATCGCTATGAGTTAGCAATAGTCGTGGAAGCAACAGTCGGCGCGACAACCTCATGGCGACACGTTGATGGAGATCAAGATGATGGAGATCATGGTGTCATGCCGGTGACGATGGAGATCATGCCGGTGCTTTGGAGATGGAGATCAAAAGCACAAGTTCATGGCCATATCATGTCACTTATGATTTGCATGTGATGTTAATCCTTTTATGCATCTTATTTTGCTTAGGACGACGGTAGCATTATAAGGTGATCCCTCACTTAAATTTCAAGATAAATTGTGTTCTCCCCGAGTGTGCACCGTTGCGAAAGTTCGTCGTTTCGAGACACGCCGTGATGATCGGGTGTGATAGACTCTACGTTCACATACAACGGGTGTAAGCCATGTTGCACGTGCGGAACACTCGGGTTAAACTTGACGAGCCTAGCATGTACAGACATGGCCTCGGAACACAAGAGACCGAAAGGTCGAACATGAGTCATATAGTAGATATGATCAACATGAAGATGTTCACCATTGAAACCACCTCAACTCACGTGATGATCGGACTTGAGTTGATGGATTTGGATCATGTTACACTCGAATGACCGGAGGGATGTCAATTTGAGTGGGAGTTTTTAAGTAATATGATTAACTAAACTCATTATCTTGAACAATAGTCTAAGTTGTCTTTGCTATATTTATGTTGTAGATCATGGCTCGCGCAGTAGCACCCCTGAATTTTAATGCGTTCCTAGAGAAAGCTAAGTTGAAAGATGATGGAAGTAACTTTGTGGACTGGGCCCGTAATCTAAGGATTATCCTTACGGCTTCCCAGAAGGCTTATGTCCTTGATGCACCGCTTGGTGATCCACCCGCTCCAGTTGAGTCTCTAGACGTGGTGAACGCCTGGCAGGCTCGTTCTGAAGATTACTCAATAGTTCAATGTGCAATATTGTATGGCTTAGAACCGGGACTTCAAAGACGTTTTGAACGTCATGGAGCATATGAGATGTTCCAGGAGTTGAAGTTTATCTTTCAGAAGAATGCCCGGATCGAGAGATATGAGATCTCCGATAAGTTCTATGCTTGCAAGATGGAGGAGAACGGGTCTATCAGTGATCACGTACTCAGAATGTCTAGGTACTCCACCCGTCTGGCTGAATTGGGGATGCCCCTTCCGCCAGAGGCTATCACTGACAGAGTTCTTCAATCATTGCCACCTAGCTACAAGAGCTTCGTGTTGAACTATAACATGCACGGGATGAACAAGTCAGTCGCCGAGCTGTTTGCGATGCTGAAAGCCGCTGAGTCTGAAATTCAGAAGGAGCATCAAGTGTTGATAGTCAATAAAACCACTAGTTTCAAGAAAAATGGCAAGGGTAAGAAGGGTAACTCCAAGAAGAGTGGCAAAGCAGTTGCTCCTCTCGTGAAGAAACCCAAGGCTGGACCCAAACCAGAAACTGTGTGCTTTCATTGCAAGGGAACTGGACACTGGAAGCGGAACTGCCCCAAGTATTTGGCTGACAAGAAGGCGGCCAACAACAAACAAGGTATATATGATATACATGTTATTGATGTGTACCTTACCAACTCTCGTTGTAGTGCCTGGGTATTTGATACCGGTGCGGTTGCTCATATTTGCAACTCAAAACAGGAACTGCGGAATAGACGGAGGCTGGCAAAGGACGAAGTGACGATGCGCGTGGGAAATGGTTCCAAGGTTGATGTGATCGCCGTCGGCACGCTCGCTCTTCGATTACCGTCGGGATTAGTGATGAACCTGAATAAATGTTATTTGGTGCCTGCGTTAAGCATGAACATTATATCTGGATCTTGTTTATTGCGAGACGGTTACTCATTTAAATCAGAGAATAATGGTTGTTCTATTTATATGAGTAATATCTTTTATGGTCATGCACCCGATGTGAGGGGTTTATTCTTATTGAATCTCGATAGTAATGATACACATGTTCATAACATTGATGCCAAAAGATGTAGAATTGATAATGATAATATCACTTTCTTGTGGCACTGCCGTTTAGGTCATATTGGCGTAAAACGCATGAGGAAGCTCCATGCTGATGGACTTTTGGAGTCACTTGATTTTGAATCACTTGACACATGTGAGCCATGCCTCATGGGCAAGATGACTAAAACGCCGTTCTCTGGAACAATGGAACGGGCAAGTGACTTATTGGAAATCATACATACTGATGTGTGCGGTCCGATGAGCATTGAGGCACGTGGTGGTTATCGTTACTTTCTCACCTTCACTGATGACTTAAGTAGATATGGGTATATTTACTTGATGAAACACAAGTCTGAAACATTTGAAAAGTTCAAACAATTTCAGAGTGAAGTTGAGAATCATCGTAACAAGAAGATTAAATTCCTACGATCTGATCGAGGAGGAGAATATCTGAGTTATGAGTTTGGCAGTCACTTAAGACAATGTGGAATTGTTTCACAACTGACACCGCCTGGAACACCACAGCGTAATGGAGTGTCCGAACGTCGTAATCGAACCTTATTGGATATGGTGCGATCTATGATGTCTCTTGCCGATTTGCCACTATCGTTTTGGGGTTATGCATTAGAGACAGTTGCATTCACTTTAAATAGGGCACCATCGAAATCCATTGAGACGACGCCATATGAACTTTGGTTTGGCAAGAAGCCAAAGCTGTCGTTTCTTAAAGTTTGGGGATGTGATGCTTATGTCAAAAAGCTTCAGCCTGAAAAGCTGGAACCCAAAGCGGAGAAATGCGTCTTCATAGGATACCCAAAAGAGACAGTTGGGTATACCTTCTACCTCAGATCCGAAGGCAAAGTGTTTGTCGCTAAAAACGGAACATTTCTTGAGAAAGAGTTTCTCTCGAAAGAATTGAGTGGGAGGAAGATAGAACTTGATGAGGTTGTTGAACCTTTACTTCAACCTGAGAGTAGCGCAGCGCAGAAAGATGTTTCTGTAGAGCCTACATCAGCTGAAGAGGAAGTTAATGATGATGATCATGAAGCTTTGGATCAAGTTGCTATCGAACCTCGTAGGTCAACAAGGACGCGTACTGCTCCTGAGTGGTACAGCAACCCTGTCTTAGAGGTGATGTTGTTGGACAACGATGAACCTACGAGCTATGGAGAAGCGATGATAGGCCCGGATTCCGAGAAATGGTTAGAGGCCATGAAATCCGAGATGGGATCCATGTATGAAAACAAAGTATGGACTTTGGAAGTATTACCTAAAGGGCGTAAGGCCATTCAGAACAAATGGATCTTTAAGAGGAAGACGGACGCGGACGGTAATGTCACCGTCTATAAAGCTCGACTTGTGGCAAAAGGTTTTTCACAAGTTCAAGGAGTTGACTACGATGAGACCTTCTCACCCGTAGCGATGCTTAAGTCCGTCAGAATCATGTTAGCAATAGCTGCCTTTTTCGATTATGAAATTTGGCAGATGGATGTCAAAACAGCGTTCCTTAACGGTTTCCTTAAGGAAGAGTTGTATATGATGCAACCAGAAGGTTTTGTCGATCCAGAGAATGTTGACAAAGTTTGCAAACTCCAGTGATCCATTTATGGACTGGTGCAAGCATCTCGGAGTTGGAATCTTCGCTTTGATGAGGTGATCAAAGCGTTCGAGTTTATACAAGTTTACGGAGAAGCTTGTATTTACAAGAAAGTGAGTGGGAGCTCTATAGCGTTTCTAATATTATATGTGGATGACATATTACTGATTGGAAACAATATAGAAATGTTGGAAAGCGTGAAGGGATATTTGAACAAGAGTTTTTCAATGAAGGACCTAGGAGAAGCTGCTTTCATATTAGGCATCAAGATCTATAGAGATAGATCAAGACGTTTAATCGGACTTTCACAAAGCACATACCTTGATAAGATTTTGAAGAAGTTCAAAATGGATCAGTCCAAGAAGGGGTTCTTGCCTGTATTGCAAGGTGTGAAGTTGAGTAAGACTCAATGCCCAGTGACTGCAGAAGATAGAGAAAAGATGAGTGTCATCCCCTATGCTTCAGCCATAGGCTCTATCATGTATGCAATGCTGTGCACAAGACCCGATGTCAGCCTTGCCATAAGTATGGTCGGAAGGTTTCAAAGTGATCCAGGAATGGAACACTGGACGGCGGTCAAGAATATCCTGAAGTACCTGAAAAGGACCAAGGACATGTTTCTCGTTTATGGAGGTGATCAAGAGCTCGTCGTAAAGGGTTACGTCGATGCAAGCTTTGACACTGATCCGGATGACTCTAAATCACAAACCGGATACGTATTTATTCTTAATGGGGGTGCGGTTAGCTGGTGCAGTTCCAAGCAAAGCGTGGTAGCTGATTCTACATGCGAAGCGGAGTACATCGCTGCCTCGGAGGCGGCGAAGGAAGGTGTCTGGATGAAGGAGTTCATGACAGATCTTGGAGTAGTGCCTAGTGCGCTTAACCCAATGACTCTGTTTTGTGATAATACTGGTGCCATTGCTCTAGCCAAGGAACCAAGATTTCACAAGAGGACCAGACACATAAAGCGACGTTTCAATTACATCCGCGATTACATCAAGGAGGACGACATAAATATTTGCAAAGTACACACGGATCTGAATGTTGCAGATCCGATGACTAAACCTCTTCCAAGGGCTAAACATGAACAACACCAGAACTACATGGGTGTTCGATTCATTACAATGTAAATCACATAGTGATGTGAACTAGATTATTGACTCTAGTGCAAGTGGGAGACTGTTGGAAATATGCCCTAGAGGCAATAATAAATTGGTTATTATTATATTTCCTTGTTCATGATAATCGTTTATTATCCATGCTATAATTGTATTGATTGGAAACTCAAATACATGTGTGGGTACATAGACAACACTGTGTCCCTAGTAAGCCTCTAGTTGACTAGCTCGTTGATTAAAAGATGGTGAAGGTTTCCTGGCCATGGACATGAGATGTCATTTGATAACGGGATCACATCATTAGGAGAATGATGTGATGGACAAGACCCAAACTGTAAACATAGCATATGATCGTGTCAGTTTATTGCTATTGTTTTCTGCATGTCAAGTATCTGTTCCTATGACCATGAGATCATGCAACTCACTGACACCGTAGGAGTGCCTTGTGTGTATCAAACGTCACAACGTAACTGGGTGACTATAAAGGTGCTCTACAGGTATCTCCGAGGGTGTCTGTTGGGTTGGCATGGATCAAGACTGGGATTTGTTACTCCATATGACGGAGAGGTATCTCAGGGCCCACTCGGTAATACAACATCACAATGAGCCTTGCAAGCAATGTGACTAAAATGTTATCCACGAGATCTTGTATTACGGAACGAGTAAAGAGACTTGCCGGTAACAAGATTGAACTAGGTATAGAGATACCGACGATCGAATCTCGGGCAAGTAACATACCGAAGAACAAAGGGAACAGTATACGGGATTAACTGAATCCTTGACATAGAGGTTCGACCGATAAAGATCTTCGTAGAATATGTAGGAGCCAATATGGGCATCCAGGTCCCGCTATTGGTTATTGATCGTAGAGGTGTCTCGGTCATGTCTACATAGTTCTCGAACCCGCAGGGTCTACACACTTAACGTTTGGTGACGATTAGTATAGTTGAGTTATTGTGTTGGTGACCGAAGGTTGTTCGGAGTCCCGGATAAGATCCCGGACATGACGAGGATCTCCGGAAGAGTCCGGAGGTAAAGATTGATATATGTGATAATAGTGTTTTGATCTCCGGAAGGGTTCCGGAATTCACCGGAAGGGGTTCCGGATGTTTACCGAAGTGTTCGGGTGCAGCAACACTTTATATGAGCCAAAGGGGTAAAGCCCACGAGGTATTGGAAAGTGCAAAAGGAAGTTTTGCTGCTGCCTTAAGCGGTACTACCGCTGGTGAGGCAGTACTACTGCGTAAGCGGTACTACCGCTTGTGTGAAGCGGTACTACCGCATAAGCCGTACTACCGCTTGTGTGAAGCGGTACTACCGCTCAAGCGGTACTACCGCTTGTGCGCGGTACTGTAGGGATCTGAGTTGGACTCTTTTCCTGCGGGCCAAACCGACCTTGTGCGGGCAAAACCGACCTGGAGGAGGCTTTTACTCCAAGTTTAGACCCCAAGGCTCAACATATAAATAGAGGGGCAGGGCTAGCACACGGGACACATAAGATTTCCCAAGCCGTGTGTCGGCAACCCTAACCCTCTAGTTCTCCCGTCATAATCTCCGTAGTGCTTGGCGAAGCCCTGCAGAGATTGTTCCTCACCACCATCACCACGCCGTCGTGCTGCCGGAACTCATCTACTACTTCACCATCGCTCGCTGGATCGAGGAGGTGAAGGCGTCATCAAGCCGTACGTGTGTTGAACGCGGAGGTGCCGTCCGTTCGGCACTAGTTCATGATCGGATCGAGGGACGACTTGCGATTTGGACCGCGGAGACGTTCGACTACATCAACCGCGTTTCTTAACGCTTCCGCTTAGCGATCTACAAGGGTATGTAGATTCACTCTCCCTCTCATAGATGCTCATCACCATGGATAGATCTTGTGAGTGCGTAGGAAATTTTTTGTTTTCCAAGCAACGTTCCCCAACACTTGGTCGGGCCATTGCCGATGCAAATAGAAACTGTGCAAGTGAAAAGGAGAAGCTGAAGTTGCAGCGCATGTTAGAGGATCACAAGAAATTGTTGTACCCAAATTGCGAAGATGACAAGAAAAAGCTGGGTACCACACTGGAATTGCTGCAATGGAAGGCAGAGAATGGTGTACCTGACAAGGCATTTGAAAAGTTGCTGAAAATAATGAAGAATAAGCTACCAAAGGACAACGAATTGCCCGACAGTACGTACGAAGCAAAGAAGGCCGTCTGCCCTCTAGGATTAGAGGTGCAGAAGATACATGCATGCCCTAATGACTGCATCCTCTACCGCGGTGAGTACGAGGATTTGAATGCATGCCCGGTATGCTGTGCATTGCGCTATAAGATCGGCCACGATGCCCCTGGTGATGTTGCGGGCGAGCGCCCCAGGAAGAAGATTCCTGCCAAGGTGATGTGGTATGCTCCTATAATACCACGGTTGAAACGTTTGTTCCAAAACAAAGAGCATGCCAAGTTGATGCGATGGCACAAAGATGACCGTAAGAAAGACGGGAAGTTGAGAGTACCCGCTGACGGATCACAGTGGAGAAAAATCGAGAGAAAGTGGAAGGACTTTGCAGATGACGGAAGGAACGTATGGTTTGGTTTAAGTGCAGATGGCATCAATCCTTTTGGGGAGCAGAGCAGCAATCATAGCACCTGGCCTGTGACTCTATGTATCTATAACCTTCCTCCTTGGTTGTGCATGAAGCGGAAGTTCATTATGATGCCAGTGCTCATCCAAGGCCCCAAGCAACCCGGCAACGACATTGATGTGTACCTAAGGCCATTAGTCGAAGAACTTTTAGAGCTGTGGAATGGAAAAGGTGTACGTGCGTGGGATGAGCACAAACAGCAGGAATTTGACCTGCGAGCGTTGCTGTTTGTAACCATCAATGATTGGCCTGCTCTCAGTAACCTTTCAGGACAGACAAACAAGGGATACCACGCATGCACGCACTGTTTAGATGATACCGACAGTATATATTTGGATAAATGTAAGAAGAATGTGTACCTGGGGCATCGTCAATTTCTTCAGAGCAGGCATCCCGTAAGAAAGAAAGGCAAGCATTTCAAAGGTGAGGCAGATCACCGGAAGAAGCCTCGCCACCGTACTGGTGATGATATACTTGATATGGTCAAGGATTTAAAAGTAATCTTTGGAAAGGGTCCTGGCAGACAATCTGTTCCGAATGACGCTGACGGACGCGCACCCATGTGGAAGAAGAAATCTATATTTTGGGACCTACCCTATTGGAAAGACCTAGAGGTCCGCTCTGCAATCGACGTGATGCACGTGACGAAGAATCTTTGCGTGAACCTGCTAAGCTTCTTGGGCGTGTATGGGAAGACAAAAGATACACCGGAGGCACGGGAGGACCAGCAACGTATGCACGGAGAAGACGGCATGGATCCAAAGCAGTTTTAGGGTCATGCCAGCTACGCTCTTACCAAAGAAGAGAAGGAAATCTTCTTCGAATGCCTGCTCAGTATGAAGGTCCCGTCTGGCTTCTCGTCGAATATAAAGGGAATAATAAATATGGCAGAGAAAAAGTTCCAGAACCTAAAGTCTCATGACTGCCACGTGATTATGACGCAACTGCTTCCGGTTGCATTGAGGGGGCTTCTACCGGAAAACGTTCGATTAGCCATTGTGAAGCTATGTGCATTCCTCAATGCAATCTCTCAGAAGGTAATCGATCCAGAAATCTTACCAAGGTTAGAGAATGATTTGGTGCAATGTCTTGTCAGTTTCGAGTTGGTGTTCCCACCATCCTTCTTCAATATCATGACGCACGTCCTAGTTCACCTAGTCGAGGAGATTGCCATTCTGGGTCCTGTATTTCTACACAATATGTTCCCCTTTGAGAGGTTCATGGGAGTCTTAAATAAATATGTTCGTAATCGTGCTAGGCCAGAAGGAAGCATCTCCAAGGGCCATGAAACAGAGGAGGTCATTGAGTTTTGTGTTGACTTTATTCCTGACATTAAGCCGATTGGTGTTCCTGAATCGCGGCATGAGGGCAGACTGGGTGGAAAAGGCACGCTAGGAAAGAATTCAGTAATATGCCGGGACGGGCATTCTTTGGCGCAAGCACACTACACGGTTCTACAAAGTTCCGCCTTGGTGGCTCCGTATATCGAGCAACACAAGAATATTCTATGCTCCAAACACCCGGAGCAGTCTAACGACTGGATTACACATGAACAAATTGTGACTTTCGCCGGTTGGTTGCAGACACGTCTCATGCATGACGACACTGTTGCAGATGACCTGTACTTGCTGTCCAAGTTACCATCTTCGACTATATTGACTTTCAAAGGGTACGAGATAAATGGGAATACATTTTACACGATCGCCCAAGATAAAAAGAGCGCCAACCAAAACAGTGGTGTCCGCTTTGATGCAGCAAACACCAATAGGCCAAAGGACACATATTATGGTTACATAGAGGAGATATGGGAACTTGACTATGGACTTGGTTTGAAGGTCCCTTTGTTTCGGTGCAAATGGGTCAATCTGAGAGGAGGCGGGGTAAAGGAAGACCCGCAGTATGGAATGACAACAGTGGATCTCAACAATCTTGGGTACGCAGACGAACCATTCGTCCTAGCCAATGATGTGGCGCAGGTTTTCTATGTGAAGGACATGTCTACCAAGCCGAGAAAAAGAAAAGATAAGGAAGCGAATACATCATACGATGAGCCAAAGCGCCACATAGTTCTTTCAGGGAAAAGAAACATCGTGGGAGTGGAGGACAAGACAGACATGTCAGAAGATTATGAAAAGTTTCATGAAATTGCTCCCTTCACAGTGAATGTTGACCCGAGCATCAAGTTAAACGATGAAGATTGTCCATGGTTATGGCACAAAGGGACACACGCGAAGAAAAAGTTTTATATCCAAAGATCCCACTCTGGGATGTGACCGGCTTCTCTAGTTAGTTTCCGGACTTATATATCTGGAAAGTCCCACTTCGGACAAACCGGAGGGAATCTTTGTAATAGAACTCCGACTTATGTGTTTTGGCATTTGAAACGCGAAGAAATATTATGTCCAAAGCCACGTCATCAATTTTCAACCCTTTCTGACTTCATTTGCTATTTTTCATGCATTTACTGATTTTTTTGAGCTAAATGACCCTGAAATTGAAAAGCACTACAAATCACAATCAGAAAAGGTTGAAAGTTGGCATGGTATCATCATTTCACCCACATAGCATGTGCTAAAAAGTTGAGAGGGTTACGGCAAAAACTGGATGCACTTCGTGTACAAAATGGACAATCTCTTTCGAAGTATCACGCTTTCGGACGAAAACTCGTCTGTTACAAAGGCATTTCATTTTTTTTAAATAACCTAAGAATTACCAAATTGAATATAATGATAAAACACACTAATATTAAACAGCAGAAAAAAGAATCACTGAAAAATCTTTTTTTTAAATAAAGTTATTCACAAACTAGTGATTCACACAAATTTCAAATAATTCAAATTTGAAAACTACTGGCACTAGCAGAAAGTTTATAATTTTTTTTACCTAAAGCAAAAAGATTCACTCAGAAACTCTAAATAAAGCAAAAACAACCAAGAAACAAAAGAAAATAAATATAGAAGAAAACAAAAAAAAACTGAAAAGTAAAAAAAAGCCCGCCTACTGGGCCGCCACGGCCTGCATACGACTAGACACCCACTAGTTGGGCCAGGATGCAGGCCCGCAAGGCCCAGTATGGCCCACAGGGCAGGAAAGAACGGTAGGCCTTGTAGGCCTGCTTTAGAGAGGAGCTCGAATGAGCTACCGCGCCGGGGTTTATAAACCAGTGCGAGCGCCCTTCGCTGGGCGAGGTGGGACTAAACATCCACCACACTGCGCCGTACCAGGAACTGGCCTTTAGTCGCGGTTGGAGCCACCAACCGCGACTAAAGGGGGGCCTTTAGTCGCGATTGGAGCCACCAACCGCGACTAAAGGTGAATTTCATCCAGTCCAAGCCGCGGGAAGCGAGACCTTTAGTCGCGGTTGGTGGCTCCAACCGCGACTAAAGGCCACCTTTAGTCGCGGTTGGAGCCACCAACCGCGACTAAAGGCTCTCATATATATAACTCCACTTACGATCCTCTCCATTCTCTCGACGCCAAACACAGACGACGCCGCCAGGCTGCTGCGCGCCGCCGCCTGCCCCGATCGACGCCGTCGCCGCCCGCCCGTCCCTCCTCGTCGACCCCTACTCCGGACGCGCCCTTCCTCGCTGCGCCGCCTGCCCCGACGCCGTCGCTGCCCCCGATTCGCCTCGCCTCGCCGTCGCCCCGCTGTGAGCTCAGTTCCTCCCTCTCCCCCCCTCCCTCGCCCCCTGCCGCCATGGCCGCCCGTCCCCGAGCCCCCCCCCACACACACATGCATGAACACACACACACACACACACACACACACACACACACATTTTCTTTTTAGATGTTTTAGTTGTTTTTCACTAGTATATATGTATGTATGAATGCATGTTAGATGGATATAATTAGTGTTTAATTAGTATAGATTTTTTTATATAATGTTGTTTTTCTGTTTTTAATTGATGTATAGAAGTATGCTTAATTAGTGTTTCTTTTTCTGTTTTTTAATTTTTTATACTTTTAGTTATAGAAATGTTAGATGAATGTTTTTTAGTTTTTTATACTTTTAGTTATAGCTAGATAAATGTTAGATATAAAAACGTTGAGGAATTTTGACATTTTAATCCTTTAAGGGATTAATTATCAGGAATGCCCCCATTATGGATGTGCACAAGTTGATCCAATTTCTTTCTGATCTCATGCATCTACCTTTCGGATCTCTGAATACTAAATTGTTTTATCTTTCTTCTGGATTAGTTAAATAAAAGCTATGGACAATACCGGCAGAGAAGGAGAAGAGGCTGTGTTCGACATCATACGCTCCACGAGCCCAGATGATCATGATGACGGCTCGCAATATCTGAACCCTTCGGGTGAGGGTATGATGTTTGATGAAGACGAACGAATAGATGAAGGTGACGACAACGATGTTGACGAAGAAAATGTTCTTCAAATGACCGGCGAGGTAAATTTAATATATAAGCCATCCGGTGATCATTACATGTCTTAATTGATTTGTATGTATTAACGAATCGATCTTTCTTCTTTTAGGCCTCCGGATCGAGCAAATCTTGTACAAGCGACAGGGTAGTTCGAGGCCCAGCCAAAAAGTTGGACAAAGGCGTAAAGTTCAACATCGATTCCATCAAAACATCAACTGGCGAACCGCTTGAACCTAAGAAAAATGCGACCACGTTCAAGAATCAATGCGGAGTTATTGTCAGGGACCAAATCCCGATCTCAAGAATGGAGAAAGCCAGCAAAGGGAGATCGAGCAGGAGTTACTTTTGTCGACGAAAGAGCAAAAGATGTGCTTTGGACTACGCTCATGGAACATTTCACCCTACCAGATAATTTGACAGATGCAGATCTGAAGAAAGTCAGAAACTATGCTCTTAAAAAGATGGCGATCGCATTCAACACCTTCAAGAAAAATGCATGGGCTAAGTACGTCAAATCAAAAAAGAAGACTCCAGAATTCACGGGAGCACTGGTGAAGGCAAAAGATCACTGGGACGCTTTCGTGAAGTTCAAGGAATCGGAAGAAGCTAAGGAACTGTCGAGGAAAAACAAGATTAATGCTGCGAAAAAGAAGTGGCACCATCGTCTGGGGCCAGGTGGCTACCAGGTGGCCCTGCCTAAGTGGCATCAATCTGAGCAAGAGATGATTAGTAAACGGGTCAGTCCAGTTACATTGACATGGCCCCCAGGTGCAGGACATGGTTTTATGCGCATGGGGGGAAGTTGGACCTAGAGACAGGGCTGGTTATGGTGAAGGCAAGTCTTAAAGAAGCGACAGACGAAATACTTATTGCAATAGAAGAAGCTCGATCGGGGGTGTTCACGCCCAACAGAGATAACGACGAGCTTACGCGCGCCCTGAAGAATCCTGAACACCCGGGAAGAACACGAGGCAAAGGCGTTGTTCCGTGGTATGAGGGGTTTGCGGATTGGAACGACGACTATAGAAGCCGTGCGAGAAAGAAGAAGCATGAGGAGCAGAAGAAGAAGGAGGAAGCACTCCGCCTTGAAGGCCTAATATCCTCGCACCTGGAGTTGGAAGGATTTGTCAGGCGACAGCAGGAGCAGATCGACTCACTCAGCCAGGAAAGGGCGTCTCAGCGGCAGCATGAGCAGATCGATCCAGCATTGGATAGCACCGTCCCATCTATGCCGAGAAGCAGCGTGGGTTCCGCCCCAGCCGATATCGATAATGCACTGCTAGCTAGCTACCCTGTGGATGATATCAAAGACAGGACTAACTGTGAGCTACACATGAAAGTGAAGAACTTATCCATGAAGGTGGCGGACGGCTATGCTTTAGCAAATCCCCCTGAAGCAACCTTCCATTGCAATCCCATTCCAGCTGGCTATGCTCATGTCGGGGTTGATGAAGTGATGTCAGGATATCACGAGCTACAACTTGACATTCTTGGAGGTGATGAGGAGAGGACACTGGGAGAGGCCATACATCGTATCATTCTATGGAAAAAGGATTGCATCGTCTTTCCAAGGCCACCGACTCCTCCTTCTCCAAGTCCTCCGCCGCTTCAGTCGACTCCTCCTCCTCCAAGTCCGGCACCGCGTCAGCCGACTCCTCCTCCAAGTCCGGCACGGCGTCAGCCAACTCCTCCTCCTCCAAGTCAGCCGACTCAGCGTGCTCCGCCTAAGCAACAGCGGAAGAGAGAGGCCGCAGCTACGACGGCTAGCGGTACAACAGACAAGAAATTCAAACATGGTCCAAGCCTCAAGCCTCTTCCGAAGTTGTCTTACCACCTGACTCAGGAGGAACTCGACGACGCATGTGATGCCCAATTGAAGGCCCATTTTGCACCGAAACCGCCCGCGCCGCCAAAGGAGAAAGTACCTGAGCATGTATCACAACACTTTATTGATATGGCTCGACCGGCTGACAATCAGAAGGACTCCGACTATGTGCGGTCTATCAAGAAGTCATATTCTGCAGGGCAAAAGGAGTTGAGCTCGAGATCGAGCCAAGCAGTTGGCAAAAAAAGCGGGAAAACTGTTCCCCAGCTGGGAGAACAAGCAGTGCAATCGATCCCCCCGCTCATTGTACAAACACATGTGAGTACCGCCGATCGGCCGGCAATAACCGACGATCTTAGAAGGCAGGCTAAAGAGGCCGGTGTCACTGTTGAACAACTCCTAGGCCTTGAGGAAATCCCCGGGATTACAGTGGAGGAAGTAAAATACCAATATGTCCGTGGCAAACCTCTGGTCAAGCCTGACGATGTCAAGCTTCTACCAACGAGAATGTACAATTTGCATACGTGGTACATGCAAAAAACAGCAAATACCAATGGAGAGTCCCTCATGGTGAAAGTCAAGCCAGAGCATTACTTCCATGGAAAAGATGTGTGGATTGATTTTCAGAGTTGTTTCAGTTATTCCAACAAGACGCACTAGACAAATCTATCGTCAGTTGCTATTGTCTGTAAGTGATTTCTTTCTGTAATTTAAGTCTCTAGCTAGCTAGCTAGATGTGCTCTTGTTCATTAACTGTAATTATCCTCACTATATTCTTTTCTGTGGTATTATGCAGAATGAAGATGTATGAAATGAAAAAAACTAGACGCTATGGAGCTGGGTTCATTGACCCAAATACGATTAATCAGGCGATATGGGAAGATCAATATTCGAGAGAAGACACAGAGAGATTCCTGCTAGAGTTTTTGAAGCAACTAAACACCCAACCAAAAATACTACTTCCTTACAACTTCGGGTGAGTGTTACTATATCTTGTACTACAAATTCTATTTTTTGCTTACTAGATGTTAATAAGTGTAGTTGATGAGTTATGCACATGCCCGCTTATTTATAAAAAACGTGTGCACATGCAGTTTCCACTGGATCTTGTTAATCAATGAAGTTGACAAGGGAAAAGTTGAAGTACTGGACTCACTATATAAGGATCCATCCGAATACGCAACCGTGAAGGGGATGTTCGACAGGTAATTTCAATCATTATCGCACTATGTCTGCCTCTTTACTTCATTTCCTGATATCAACTAGTTAATAACTCCTTTATTCATTTTCTTTGCCGGCGGGCAGGGCTTGGAAAAAGTTCATCGAAGAGGTCCCCGGCCAATGGAAACAACAGCTGAAATGGGTGCGACCCAAGGTAATTAAGTAGTACTAGCTAGCTACGTCCGTGTATCTCTTTAATTCTAGTTTCAATACCATTATCATGCTTGATTAATTATTACCTGATTGAATTTTATTCTCGTAAAGTGCATGAGGCAGGAGAAGGGGAATAGTTTATGCGCATACTACGTTTGCGAGAATATTCGCATGATCACGTCTGAAAGGAGCATAGATGAAAAAACTCTTTGGGTACGTTTGCCAGAACACTATCCATAATTTTTTTATCATGATCTAGCTAATATATATACACACAACTAATATATTCATCTTGATCTCCTGATTATAGATGATAGAGATGCGGGGCCAGCTCCTACCAACGGCTCGCGTACGAGCAATTCAAGAGGAAATAGCTAGATTTCTGGTCGACCAGGTCATAGATCCCAAAGGAGAATACCATTACAAGATCAAGCAGTAATGCCCTGCATATGTAATGATCCGCAAATTGTAGGAGAAATTGTATATACCAAATTGTATATATATATATGTATGTGAATGGTCGTCGTACGAGAAATTCGATTTATATATATATATGCACAACGTGTACAGTATGTAGTAGCGTAATATATGTTTGAAATGAAAAATAATTAAATGGAAAACACAAAATTAAAAGGAAAAATAAACCAAAATTAAAAGAATTAAATACTTTTAGTCCCGGTTGGTGTTACCAACCGGGACTAAAGGCTCCACCTTTAGTCCCGGTTGGTAACACCAACCGGGACTAAAGGTCCCCCAGCGCATGGCCCCGGCAGGCGCCACGTGGTGGGCCTTTAGTGCCGGGCCGTGATGAACCGGGACTAAAGGGGGGGGGCCTTTAGTCCCCCCCCCCCTTTAGTGCCGGTTGTAGAACCGGCACTAAAGGGCCTTACAAACCGGGATTAAAGGCCCGTTTTCTACTAGTGTGCATCCAAAAAAAAAGCCCATGACAACCTCTGCTTCCCTCTGCGAAGGGCCTATCTTTTACTTTTATGCATTTACTTTTATGTATTTACTTTTATGCAAGAGTCAATAGTATTACTTCTCATTTCAACCTCAATTATTCTCTAGTTGGTAAGCATCATGTGGTGGGGAAAGATCCAGACACATATGGCCAGTCAAATATATTTGATCATGAATTATTATTGTTGACAATTATCTCTATGATAAATAAGTTGGGAGGCGAAACACTAAGCCCCTATCTTTCTCTGTGTTCGATGGATGCCATTTGTTCTAAAAATATGCTTTGAGTACTAGCAATCATAGAAGACTATATGATAATTGAGTATGTGAAGCTCTTACTTAGACTTTGTTGAAATTAAGTTGAATTGCAATTGTTTGGTGACTAAGAACATAGGCTGTTAAGTTTCAAGAGATTGCATTGTTTGAACCATAACATGCGAATTGATTGCTACTTTATCATGATGAGTTTTATGAGAAAAAGTTACTGTTATGATGCTAGAAAAAGTGATTGAAATTATCATTGATCAAACTTATGCACTATGCTAGCATTCACACTTCATTAATTATTTCTTTTATCATTTACCTACTCGAGGACGAGCAGGAATTAAACTTGGGGATGCTGATACGAACGTATCTATAATTTATGAAGTATTCATGCCATGTTTATTATAGTTTTATATGATTTTGGTGCACTTTTATATGGATTTTATATGATTTTCATGGACTAACATATTGACCTAGTGCCCAGTGCCAGTTGCTGTTTTCTGCTTGTTTTTGGTTTTCCAGAATATCCATATCAAACGAAGTCCAAATGCAGTGAAACTTTTTGACGATTTTTTCTGGAAGGAAACAGACCCAAGAAGCTTCGGAGGAGCAGCAGAAGAGCCACAGGGGCCCCACGAGCCACCTGGGCGTGCCTGCCCCCCCAGGCGCGCCCTGGTGCCTCATGGGCCCCCCTGTGGCACCTCTTTGCGTGATTCCAACGCTGAAAAATCATATATATTCAGAAACCCCCGAAAGTTAACCTAGATGAGTTTTTATGCCGCCGCAAGCCTCTGTACCAAGGAGATCCCATCTGGAGCCCTTTTTCGGCACCCTACCGGAGGGGGAAATCATCACCGGAGGCCATCTTCATCATCCCGGCGGTCTCCATGACGAGGAGGGAGTAGTTCACCCTCGGGGCTGAGGGTTTGTACAAGTAGCTATGTGTTTTATCTCTCTCTCTCTCGCGTTCTTGATTTGGCATGATCTTGATGTACCGCGAGCTTTGTTAATATAGTTGGATCATATGGTGTTTCTTCCCTCTCTATCCTTGTTGTGATGAATCGAATTTTTTCCCTTTGAGGTTTCGTTATTGTCAGATTGAATATTTCAGATTTGAGAACACTTGATGCATGTCTTGCATATGAATACCCGTGGTGACAATGGGGTATTATATTGATTCACTTGATATATGTTTTGGCACTCAACTCGCGGATTCCCGCGGTGACATTGGGGTAATCTATGCATATGGGTTGATGCACGTTTTCATTATGTTTTCTCCGATAGAAACTTTGGGGTGCTCCTTGAAGTTCTTTGTGTGGATTGAATATTATGATTATGAAGTTGTTTGATGCAAATCGTATAATCAACTCACGGATACTTGTGGTGACATTGGAGTATCTAGGTGACATTAGAGTTGGTTGATGTGTATCATATGGTGTTATTTTAGTACGAACTCTAGGGCTGTTTGTGACACTTATAGGAATGGATCAATAGATCGATCGGAAAGGATAGCTTTGAGGTGGTTTCGTACCCTACAAACAATTTCTATCTTATGTTCTCTGCTAATAGGAACTTTGGAGTGATTCTTTATCGCACGTTGAGGGATTGTTATATGATCCAATTATGTTAGCATTGTTGAGAGATTGCACTAGTGAAAGTATGAACCATAGGCCTTGTTTCTAAGCATTGCAATACCGCTTGTGCTCCGTTTTATCACTTGCTACCTTGCTGTTTTTATATTTTCAGATTACAAAAACATATATCTACTATCCATACTACACTTGTATCACCATCTCTTCGCCGAACTAGTGCACCTATACAATTTGCCATTGTATTGGGTGTGTTGGGGACACAAAAGATTTCTTGTATTTGATTGCAGGGTTGTTTGAGAGAGACCATCTTCATCCTACACCTTCCACGGATTGATAAATCTTAGGTCATCCACTTGAGGGAAAATTACTACTGTCCTACAAAACTCTGCGCTTGGAGGCCCAACACGAGTCTACAAGAATAAAGTTGCGTAGTAGACATCAATCATCAACATCTATCAAGTACCTACGCATAAACTTTCATCTCCTTGCATTTATTTTATTTGCCTCTCGTTTTCATCTCCCCCACTTCTAAAAAGTTTTTACAAAAATACAAAAATATTTTCCGTCTGCCTTTTTCTTGTTTGCTTGCTTAATTTACCATTATGGCTAGTTCTTCGCTCATTACTATTACCCCTGAAAATGAAGTACTTAATTTTAAACAAAGGGGAGGAGAGAATTTAAAACATGCTTGGTATAGGATTTGTGATGCTCATAATAGATCAACTCGTACGTAAGCAATCCACCACAATCCTTCTTCGCAATTTTTATGTGGGTATTAAGACTTGGTATAGATTCGTACTTGATACTATTACCGGAGGAAATTTCTTGATGTGTCCCTCTATGGACGCTTTCAATGCTATGGGAAATTTAGTGGGATCACCACCTATCACTGTTAATGAAACAACTTTGACTTTGGAACATGTTATGCAAAGGTTAGAAGCTATTGAAAATAAAATTCCTACTATTGAACATCTTGAGAATTTAGATAAAAAACTCCATAATCATATCACTCAATTTGGATCTAAGGTAGGAATCACATTGAAAACCTTAAAGGAAAAGGAATCGGTAATTACTGAAAGAATAGAACAAAGCCCCGCTAGAATCGATAAGCTAGAAGAAATTATTAGTAATTTGGGCTCGGCTTTTTCCCCTGTTAAGAATATTGATAGAACTCCTCCCAATAACAACTGCAAGTTTATGTATGTTCCTATGACCAATGGTGCTACTTCTAGTAAGGGAAATCAGGATCTTAAAATGATTAGCGTGCACCCCACTTTCATTGATATAATTAAGGAACCTATCTACAAAAGTAAAATTCTTGATTTTGTGCCTAGAAGTGTGATGATGAGGAACACCTATGCTACATCTATTAGAAAAAATGGATGTGTGATTGAGGAGTTGGAAACCAAAGATGACAATACTTGAAACTAAGCATTATGCCTAGCTAGGGGCATAAAACAATAGCGCTTGTTGGGAGGCAACCTAATGAATAAAATATTTTTTTACTTTTTGTTTCTGTTCTTGTGTGTTTTCACATTTATGCTACTGTTATGATTGAGTTTTTATGTTTTAATTAGTGTTTGTGCCAAGTAAAGCCTTTAGGATGATTTGGAAGATAGTATAATGTCGGGGCCGAATTTCCGGGACATGACATCCCATTAATTAACCCCTCGTGTCACCAGCCCAGGATTTACTGTTACTGGTGGACACGTCCTTGTTACAGATTACCAAGCAATTACAAGAATTGGATACAAGACCATAAGGGTCTAATGATACAACAATGGTTTCTAGTGAGGATGACGGAAGCGACTCGTGGTTCTCCATCGTCGGTGGGGCTCCATTCCCACAGGAACAGCTGACCCGGATAATTCCTATCCCGCGTGGCTGCTATCCTAGGCTCCACATGGACGTCGTTGTAGTACTCTTCGTTGAAATCCTGACCTGGCCAATAAAATAGCCAGGGACAAGCCAGTGAGTACGTTTGAATGTACTCGCAAACATAATGAACAAAAGATATACCGAATGCATATGATCATGATGATTTAATGTATATGCTGAACGAAATTAAAGCATGGCATGATGAATATTAATACGGTGCTGAATGCATATGCCCCTGATGGATTAAATGATATGCTCATGCTGACTGATATTTAAAACATGGCATGATAAATATTAGCATGTGCAGAAATTAAAATGTTAGTGACAAACCAAGAAAATTAAAAGTGGACAATCGGGCGAGACTGAACCGCCCGAGAATCCAAAAGAAATGCCAAACAGGTGTCTAAAAGAGAATCGGGCGAGACAGACCACCCGAGAACTCAAGCGACGCCACGAGAGGTCTTGAAAAGAAATGCCAGTCGGGTGTCTAAAAGTGGCGCCACGGTAGGTCTTGAAAAGAAATGCCTAACGGGTGTCTAAAAGAGAATCGGGCGAGACAGACCGCCCGAAAACTCAAGCGACGCCACGAGAGGTCTTGAAAATAAAACTGGGTGCCCGGGGTAGTCTAGCCAGCCCCTGAGACACTCAGGAAAATAAAATAAGAGAAACGGGTTAGTCCATAATAATATGCATAGTAACAATAATATTCACAACCATAATATTCATGATCACAAAAATATCCATGACAGCATTAGTGATGAAATAATAATATCCTGCAAAATATTTGATGCTCAAATTAATTATTTCCTCCAAAGACCGACACCGGACCGACACTTGACCCTTCCCAGCTAACGTCCTTGACCGCGGACACGGCTATTCGAATAGTTATAACTCTGCAGAGGGTGTACTCTTTACCCACGTGTATGAGATTTCTTTAGTCAACACCGTGGCACTGACTAATTCCCACTACGGTCTTTGGGTTGAAAACACACCTGACCAGCACACACCAGATTAACTTTTCGGATGCCAGGAATCACCCAAAGCACCGTTCAAGAAAAACTCTAAGTCGGGGAGACTACAATCTCGAATAGCATGGGATCACTATTCATACACGCGGATTACAAGGGGTGCCCCCCTCTCGGCCCAGCCGGAAACACCCATGCCCCCTGACCTGATGACGGGATTTAGTCCATGGCCGTGGAAACCCTCAACATGGCCCTCTATATGGTGTGTACACAGACAGGGGTTAGCAACTTACTAAACCGTACTTCCCTCGTGGGAAGACCCGTGGCAGCACGGTGTTTAGCTAGGTGTGACGGAACAAGACTCGATCTAGGTCGACTCGGGAGGTGTTGTTATTATGACCGGTATATCTCACAAGCCACGGTGACACCGTCGTGTCACAACAGGACCGTGCTCACCGGCACGTCCAAGGTAGGAGACACGCTCCTGAATTCTCACAGTTCTTCACCATGTTAGAATATTCATGAGCTTGAGTGGAGTGCAAGTCATGTGCAAGAAAATAGTATGACCATGCATGCATGCATTATTTCTACATATGTGGTGAAATCTCAAACCGATGCACACATGCAATGCAATCACCATATCCTAGGTTCAAAATGCTTGCCTTGAGCATGTAGAAAAAATTGGGTGCACTCCAAAAGGTTGAAAATTTTATCTCCCCTCCATTTCCTATTTTCAAAAATATTGCAATTACCACATAGAGCGAAAACAGTATTAAAAAGTTGTTTGGAAATTTTTCAAATAAATACTAAAATAAACTAGAGGGAAAATAAGGAATAACAGAAAAAGAATCAAATTATTTGGAGTTCATATGAATTTCCTAGAGAGTTTCTAAGCTGAAATAAATTACTAAATGGACTATTTAAAAGATCCTACAGAAACAAAGCTTAGTAAAAATGTTCACCCTAGCTGCAATAATAGATAATGATTTTAGAAATATTTAGAAATTTGAAACATCAAATTTGGTTTCGAAATAAATTCTGTAGAATTATTTGAAAATTGCTGGAAAAGGAAAATAGGAAAAGGGCAGAAGTGCGCCTGAGCGCTGTATAGACGTGCGGTGCTACTGGGCCGAGCCCAGCCGTTCGGCTGCGCGGGCGGGCTGATGACGTCGATGGCGTACTCCCGGAGTACGTTTCCCCCGCAGGGAAAACGCACCCGCGGAGATGTGCTTCTGGAGAGGAGGGCTGACTCACCGACAGGTGGGACCCACCTGTCGGGTTTGTCTTCCTCCCCTCGCGCGCGCCTGGACAGGAACAGAGGCGAGCTCCGGCGGCGATTGCCGGCGTTTGGAGGCGCCGTTTCCGGCGTTTGGCACATCCACGTGCTCAGGAGGACGGACCGCATCCGTTGGAGGGGAAGGGAGTCGCCGAAGAGCTCGAAGTTGAGCAGAGCTTCAACTATGGCGGAAGGGAGCTTCGGGTGGGAGAGGGCTTTCGCCCATAGGCTTGCTCCGGTCAAATTGAAGGCGGGGATGGATTCGCGGGACTGTGGTGAGGCTCCTGGTGCAAAGGGTGGAGAGGGAGAGGCACTGGAGAGGTGGGAGGCTTCGAGGAAATGGCGGCGGCAGAAGCTACCAGAGAGGAGGAAGACGGCCTCTCCTGGCCGTTTGGCTGCCCGGTGTGGCTTGCGGGGGAGGTATGAGGATCCGGCCCGAGAGGAGGGAGCTCGGGGTGAGCTTTATAGGGAGGGAGAGGCGGTTCCCGTGGCTTACAGAGAACGGCACGGCTGCGGGCGGCATTGATGGAGCCGTCGAGGCCGGTAAGGGGTTGGTGGAGGTCAGCGTGGTCGGTGCTACGTGGCGAGGACGGTGGCCGCCGCGGATAAGCCCTGGTGGTTGGCCATTAAGGGGCAGTGACGTGGTGGAGTGGAATTCATCGGGCGGCGATGCGGACGGCGGTGGTCGGCGGAGGACGGTGGCTGGCAGGCGCCAGGCGACGAGGAAGGGTGTCGGCGGGGGCTAGGGGGTCGTGGTGATCCCGGGGAAGAGCAGCTCGAGCGAGGGCAGCAGCGGGGTGAGTGACAGGAGCTCGTGCCAGAGGCTGCCGTCCGGGCGCTCTGTTGGGCATGCACATCAAGTGCTCGATGAATTGCCAGATGGGCCTAGGGTGATCTAAGTGAGCTGAGTTTTGGTAGAGTGATGCTTACAAGGATGGCAAGGATGATGGACATGTTTGTTTGGCCAAAAGAGCCAGTGTACATTGCAGTGAAGGAGGAGACAAGATTTCTGTCATGCTCACAACCTATTTGACAAAATGATAGAGCTAGCTAGGAAAATTTGTTGGAAGTGAGACTTGGCAGGATGGTGTCTCTCTGGATGGTAGAGATGCAAGTAGAGTTGGTTTGTGAAAAGAGAAAACTTGCTAATGCAAGTTTGGTGGAATTTCAGTTCTGGACTGAAAATGCAGAGGATTATTTGGTGGATCTAAATGATGCAAATGGGGCTTATCTCCTGAACTTAAGAGTTTGGTTGGAAGGACTATAAGCTGGAATAATTTCAGAATTATTGGAGCAAGAAAAATTAGGGTTGCAATTAAAACTCAAGAATGGGACAGATTTGAAAAGAGGATGTTTCACTCAAAATTTTCAAAAGACCAGGTTGGGTTTTTGCATAAAAATGATCTATAGGCATCTCATGACCTCTCATAATTTTTGTGGAATTTTTAAAGAATTATTTAAAATAGTTGCAGTGCAACAGAAGCATTTTAAAGTCTGATAATGCTATTAAAAGACTTATTCTAGAGCAAATTTCTATTATGAAAATATTTCCTACTGTTATTTAAAATATATTTGAATTGATTTAAGACAACTACCATGTCCCGCAATATTTTACAAAAAAATTTCTAAATGGAGGGAAGAATTTTGAAAAACAGAAAACAGAAAATACTCTGAAATAATAAAAGACCTATTATAATTCAAATTTTTATTTCTGGCCAAATTTTACTTAATAAAAATATGGTTAAATTTTTGGGGTGTTACAAACTCTACCCCCCTTAAGAAAATCTCGTCCTCGAGATTTGTTAAGGGCGGAAGATTTAAATGCATATCACAACAAACAATATATGCAGAATGCAATCCTAGCAATGCACTTATGACATACGCCCTAAAATACATCACAAAAATTGCATCACGAAAATAAGTGCTGGATGCAGCAGCAACCACGCTCATAACCGTCTACGCTTCGAAGGTAAGATCTACGGGGTCTTGCGGAAGGGTTCCGGGTGCTGGAACACATTCTTGTTCTTCCGGAGGGAGTGGAGGAAGTGGAGGAAGCGGACGAAGAACGCGTCCCTCCTGAGTTGGCAGAGGGGGTCCGCCAATGGCGATCCGGGGATTCAGAACATCAAGATAGTGGAGATACTCCAGTAATTGCTGGGTGAAACGCTCCTGGGCCATCACATACTGAGTGAGATAGACCAGGGCTGGATCGTTCTCTATACGTTCACAGGGGAACGTAGCTTCTGCTCCAAAAGCTGCGTGGCTCGGGAAATAGCAATATTCCCTTCCGCTGGCACAAGGTACCACGAATCGAAGACGGGTAATTGCTTCGTAAGCAGCAGACTCAATGGCCATGTCAGAGGTTGGCATGGATCTCCCGATGAAGATAACATATGGAGGGCCTTGGTTTAAATCTGCTGGTGGGATGTGCACAGCTACCCAATATTTTGAGAGACCAGGAGTGATCCTCGATTTGAATAGCTCATATTGGGGCGGATGGGTGGAGCCAAGAGTATTGCGGGTAAAATCCCACAAAATCTTAGCAAAACTACCAGGGCTTGCATCGGGGGTTCTCAGGTAGACTCCGGGGTGAGACATGGATAGGTGGATGGGGAAAAGCAGTGCTCGAGGTGATGATGGCTGGTGTGGTTTGTGGATATGGCCTCTTATAGAGTGCCTGGGTGAGGAAATATGAAGCGGTGCCAGTACGACTTGTGCACCGGCTCCGGCGTAGGGTTGTCTGGGTCAAAATTTCAGACCTCGATCCCAACAAGGAATGTGACGTATTACTGTGCGTGTCGGTTAGGGGGGGGGGTCGGCAGTCACGTCCAGAATTTACTCAGCCACCACACGTCAACAATTTATGCCAGGGCACGCATACTACCATTGGCACACAAGTGGTTTACAAACTTACTACACCATACAACCGCTACTATGAAAATACAGGGTAACAGGGCCACTAAGGCTCTACAACGATACTGGTGGACTCAGTCCACCTCATCGACATCTAGCCGGGCGCGTCTTGTAGATGTCGAGGCCTCTCCGTGAGCTTCAGCGTCGGAGTTGACCGGGGTCGGATGGGTAGCTACTGGGCTGGGGTAGTGGTGGTGCCCTTCGCGGGGTGTCGAGGTCACCGTCCCATTGGAGTGGGTCTCCAAGAGACGACGGAGTTCCTCGGGGGAGGCGAAGGCACTGTCCGGGAAGATCACAGGGGCGGAACTTGGGGGCTCAACAGGCCTCCCAAGCAGCACTATCGGGGTGTCGGTGGCGGTTGCAGCTTCACTCCTCACCGGGGTCAGGAGAGCGAGCGTCCTGCGGGTTGCAATCAGATCAAGGGTGACCTGATCGAATAGTGCCTCTTGCGCTCTCAGGTAGCGCACCAGATGCACCAGGGCAGGATCTGACTCATGGTCTCCGTTGGCAACCTGGGTCGGGCTACCATAGCCTTCACGGCTAGGGTAGTAGTAGAAGGGGCGGATGTTAACCCTCGGCGACAGATGCCGGAGTTGAACGACAGCCTCTCGGGCTGCAAGTTGGATGGCTTGGGGCTCGTCGGAGGTCATCCTCCCGGTGAACCGGTAGGGGCGTTCCGATGCGGTGCCCCTCCCGTAGATGTGCACCGTGGCCCAGAAGTGGTGGATGGCATCACTCGTGTGCTCCTGGTACACAACATACTCAGGCGGCTCTTCGATGCCGAAAGCACGACGGGTGAGATTGGCGAGAATGACCACAAAGTCACCAAGCTCGGCTGCGGTGGTCTCATTGTGAACGATGGGGCCAGGCATCTTAGTGGTTAGGTATCGAACTGAGAGTGAGGCTGTGATGTGCTGAATTGGGGCAAGGCTTCCTTTATAAGCCAACAGAGTCTTCCATCGCACGCTTGTGGATGGGACAACTCAGGTGCCGGCCACAGGCACATGGCCTATGGGCAGGGCTGATAGGTTGGGCAGCGACTGCCAAAAGGTGTCAGTTGGTCACTGTGTAGGCTTATCAGATGAGATGGGCTTGGCTACGGACAGGAAAGAATTTGGACGGTGTGGAAACCTAAGGATAATGACCAGGCTAGGATAGGATTAGCCAGTGGTCAGCCTGCCTCTGATACCAAGGCTGTCGGGGCCGGATTTTCGGGACATGACATCCCAGAAATTAACCCCTCGTGTCACCAGCCCAGGATTTACTGTTACTGGTGGACACGTCCTTGTTACAGATTACCAAGCAATTACAAGAATTGGATACAAGACCATAAGGGTCTAATGATACAACAATGGTTTCTAGTGCGGATGACAGAAGCGACTCGTGGTTCTCCATCGTCGGTGGCGCTCCATTCCCACAGGAACAGCTGACCCGGATAATTCCTATCCCGCGTGGCTGCTATCCTAGGCTCCACATGGACGTCGTTGTAGTACTCTTCGTTGAAATCCTGACCTGGCCAATAAAATAGCCAGGGACAAGCCAGTGAGTACGTTTGAATGTACTCGCAAACATAATGAACAAAAGATATACCGAATGCATATGATCATGATGGTTTAATGTATATGCTGAACGAAATTAAAGCATGGCATGATGAATATTAATACGGTGCTGAATGCATATGCCCCTGATGGATTAAATGATATGCTCATGCTGACTGATATTTAAAACATGGCATGATAAATATTAGCATGTGCAGAAATTAAAATGTTAGTGACAAACCAAGAAAATTAAAAGTGAACAATCGGGCGAGACTGAACCGCCCGAGAATCCAAAAGAAATGCCAAACGGGTGTCTAAAAGAGAATCGGGCGAGACAGACCACCCGAGAACTCAAGCGACGCCACGAGAGGTCTTGAAAAGAAATGCCAGTGGGGTGTCTAAAAGTGACGCCACGGTAGGTCTTGAAAAGAAATGCCTAACGGGTGTCTAAAAGAGAATCGGGCGAGACAGACCGCCCGAAAACTCAAGCGACGCCACGGGAGGTCTTGAAAATAAAACTGGGTGCCCGGGGTAGTCTAGCCAGCCCCTGAGACACTCAGGAAAATAAAATAAGAGAAACGGGTTAGTCCATAATAATATGCATAGTAACAATAATATTCACAACCATAATATTCATGATCACAAAAATATCCATGACAAAGTTAGTGATGAAATAATAATATCCTGCAAAATATTTGATGCTCAAATTAATTATTTCCTCCAAAGACCGACACCGGACCGACACTTGACCCTTCCCAGCTAACGTCCTTGACCGCGGACACGGCTATTCGAATAGTTATAACTCTGCAGAGGGTGTACTCTTTACCCACGTGTATGAGATTTCTTTAGTCAACACCGTGGCACTGACTAATTCCCACTACGGTCTTTGGGTTGAAAACACACCTGACCAGCACACACCAGATTAACTTTCCGGATGCCAGGAATCACCCAAAGCACCGTTCAAGAAAAACTCTAACTCGGGGAGACTACAATCTCGAATAGCATGGGATCACTATTCATACACGCGGATTACAAGGGGTGCCCCCCTCTCGGCCCAGCCGGAAACACCCATGCCCCCTGACCTGATGACGGGATTTAGTCCATGGCCGTGGAAACCCTCATCATGGCCCTCTATGTGGTGTGTACACAGACAGGGGTTAGCAACTTACTAAACCGTACTTCCCTCGAGGGAAGACCCGTGGCAGCACGGTGTTTAGCTAGGTGTGACGGAACAAGACTCGATCTAGGTCGACTCAGGAGTTGTTGTTATTATGACCGGTATATCTCACAAGCCACGGTGACACCGTCGTGTCACAACAGGACCGTGCTCACCGGCACGTCCAAGGCAGGAGACACGCTCCTGAATTCTCACAGTTCTTCACCATGTTAGAATATTCATGAGCTTGAGTGGAGTGCAAGTCATGTGCAAGAAAATAGTATGACCATGCATGCATGCATTATTTCTACATATGTGGTGAAATCTCAAACCGATGCACACATGCAATGCAATCACCATATCCCAGGTTCAAAATGCTTGCCTTGAGCATGTAGAAAAAATTGGGTGCACTCCAAAAGTTTGAAAATTTTATCTCCCCTCCATTTCCTATTTTCAAAAATATTGCAATTACCACATAGAGCGAAAACAGTATTAAAAAGTTGTTTGGAAATTTTCCAAATAAATACTAAAATAAACTAGAGGGAAAATAAGGAATAACAGAAAAAGAATCAAATTATTTCGAGTTCATATGAATTTCCTAGAGAGTTTCTAAGCTGAAATAAATTATTAAATGGACTATTTAAAAGATCCTACAGAAACAAAGCTTAGTAAAAATGTTCACCCTAGCTGCAATAATAGATAATGATTTTATAATTATTTAGAAATTTGAAACATCAAATTTGGTTTCGAAATAAATTCTGTAGAATTATTTGAAAATTGCTGGAAAAGGAAAATAGGAAAAGGGCAGAAGTGCGCCTGAGCGCTGTATAGACGTGCGGTGCTACTGGGCCGAGCCCAGCCGTTCGGCTGCGCGGGCGGGCTGATGACGTCGATGGCGTACTCCCGGAGTACCTTTCCCCCGCAGGGAAAACATACCCGCGGAGATGTGCTTCTGGAGAGGAGGGCTGACTCACCGACAGGTGGGACCCACCTGTCGGGTTTGTCTTCCTCCCCTCGCGCGCGCCTGGACAGGAACAGAGGCGAGCTCCGGCGGCGATTGCCGGCGTTTGGAGGCGCCGTTTCCGGCGTTTGGCACATCCACGTGCTCAGGAGGACGGACCGCATCCGTTGGAGGGGAAGGGAGTCGCCGAAGAGCTCGAAGTTGAGCAGAGCTTCAACTATGGCGGAAGGGAGCTTCGGGTGGGAGAGGGCTTTCGCCCATAGGCTTGCTCCGGTCAAATTGAAGGCGGGGATGGATTCGCAGGACTGTGGTGAGGCTCCTGGTGCAAAGGGTGGAGAGGGAGAGGCACTGGAGAGGTGGGAGGCTTCGAGGAAATGGCGGCGGCAGAAGCTGCCGGAGAGGAGGAAGACGGCCTCTCCTGGCCATTTGGCTGCCCGGTGTGGCTTGCGGGGGAGGTATGAGGATCCGGCCCGAGAGGAGGGAGCTCGGGGTGAGCTTTATAGGGAGGGAGAGGCGGTTCCCGTGGCTTACAGAGAACGGCACGGCTGCGGGCGGCATTGATGGAGCCGTCGAGGCCGGTAAGGGGTCGGTGGAGGTCAGCGTGGTCGGTGCTACGTGGTGAGGACGGTGGCCGCCGCGGATAAGCCCTGGTGGTTGGCCATTAAGGGGCAGTGACGTGGTGGAGTGGAATTCATCGGGCGAAGATGCGAACGGCGGTGGTCGGCGGAGGACGGTGGCTGGCAGGCGCCAGGCGATGAGGGAGGGTGTCGGCGGGGGCTAGGGGGTCGTGGTGATCCCGGGGAAGAGCAGATCAAGCGAGGGCAGCAGCGGGGTGAGTGGCAGGAGCTCGTGCCAGCGGCTGCCGTCCGGGCGCTCTGTTGGGCATGCACATCAAGTGCTCGATGAATTGCCAGATGGGCCTAGGGTGATCTAAGTGAGCTGAGTTTTGGTAGAGTGATGCTTACAAGGATGGCAAGGATGACGGACATGTTTGTTTGGCCAAAAGAGCCAGTGTACAATGCAGTGAAGGAGGAGACAAGATTTCTGTCATGCTCACAACCTATTTGACAAAATGATACAGCTAGCTAGGAAAATTTGTTGGAAGTGACACTTGGCAGGATGGTGTCTCTCTGGATGGTAGAGATGCAAGTAGAGTTGTTTTGTGAAAAGCGAAAACTTGCTAATGCAAGTTTGGTGGAATTTCAGTTCTGGACTGAAAATGCAGAGGATTATTTGGTGGATCTAAATGATGCAAATGGGGCTGATCTCCTGGACTTAAGAATTTGGTTGGAAGAACTATAAGCTGGAATAATTGCAGAATTATTGGAGCAAGAAAAATTAGGGTTGCAGTTAAAACTCAAGAATGGGACAAATTTGAAAAGAGGATGTTTCACTCAAAATTTTCAAAAGACCAGGTTGGGTTTTTGCATAAAAATGATCTATAGGCATCTCATGACCTATCATAATTTTTGTGGAATTTTTAAAGAATTATTTAAAATAGTTGCAGTGCAACAGAAGCATTTTAAAGTCTGAAAATGCTATTAAAAGACTTATTTTAGAGCAAATTTTTATTATGAAAATATTTCCTACTGTTATTTAAAATATATTTGAATTTATTTAAGACAACTACCAAGTCCCGCAATATTTTACAAAAAAAATTCTAAATGGAGGGAAGAATTTTGAAAAACAGAAAACAGAAAATACTCTGAAATAATAAAAGACCTATTATATTTCAAAATTTTATTTCTGGCCAAATTTTAGTTAATAAAAATATGGTTAAATTTTTGGGGTGTTACATATAATTGATGCTGGAATTTTGGTTCTGTACTAGAGCATCCGAAAAATCTAATTTTTTTACACAGTATTGGTATTTGAATTGCCCACGTTGTCCTAATTTTTCAGAATATTTGGAGTTATAGAAGTATGGCTTTTAAATAGATCTCTATAGATTGTTCTGTTTTTGACAGATTCTGTTTTTGATGCACTACTTGCTTGTTTTGATGAAACTATGGATTGTATCGGGGGGTATAAGCCATGGAGAAGTTAGAATACAGTAGGTATAACGCAAAAATAAAATATGAATGTGTTTGCAACAGTACTTAAAGTAGTGATTTATTTTGTTATACTAACGGATCTCATGAAGGTTTTGTTGAGTTTTGTGTGATTGAAGTTTTCAAGTTTTGGGTGAGATCACGATGGATGAAGAAATAAGGAGTGGCAAGAGCCTAAGCTTGGGGATGCCCAAGGCACCCCAAGGTAATATTCAAGGAAGACTCAAGCATCTAAGCTTGGGGATGCTCCGGAAGGCATCCCCTCTTTCTTCTACCAACCATCGGTAATTTTACTTGGAGCTATATTTTTATTCGTCACATGATATGTGTTTTGCTTGGAGCGTCGTGTATTATATGAGTCTTTGCTTTGTTTGCTTTTTAGTTTGTCACAATCATCTTTGCTGGACACACCTATTTGAGAGAGCCACACGATCATCATGATTTGCTAGAATACTCTATGTGCTTCACTTAAATTTTTTGAGCTAGGCAGTTGCTCTAGTGCTTCACTAAAATCTTTTTGAGCACGGCGGTGACTAAATTTTGAAGAAATATTTAAACTCTCATGCTTCACTTATATTATTTTGAGAGTTGATAAGATTGAAATTTTGAAGAAATATTTGAACTCTCATGCTTCACTTATATCATTTTGAGAGTTGATAAATTTTGAAGAAATATGTGCACTCTCATGCTTCACTTATATCTTTTTGAGAGTTGATAATAGTAATGGTAATTTGCACAAGATATGAATTTGGTCCCAAAGTGATGAATATTCAAGAGGGATATAATAAAAACTTTCATATAGATCACTGGATATGATAAGTGTGATTCCTTACAATAGTTTTGCGATATGGGGATGATGATATGTGAGTCATGTTAGTGAGTAATTGTGATTTAGTAAGAATATTAGTGTTAAGGTTTGTGATTCCCTATGCATGCACATAAAGTCAATAGTTATGCAAAGAAATTATATCCTACTTATGGTGCATTATTCGGTGTTAGTTATGTTCAATGCATGTTTATGACCATTTTCGCTTTTTGGTTGGTTGCTTCTCAATCTATTTGCTAGCCTTCATTTGTACTAAGCGGGAATACTGCTTGTGCATCCAAAATCCTTAAACCCAAGTTGTGCCAAATGAGTCCACTATATCTACCTATATGCGGTATTTCAATGCCGTTCCAAGTAAATTTGCATGTGCCAACTCTAAAATTTTCAAAATAATTTTCCGTTTTGTGTGCCCGTACCGCTGATGAAGCGGCAGGGGTGGCCATTATTTTCCATGCTAGGTGTGTTATTCTCACGATGAGTGTTTATTCACTTGTCATTGCACGAGAGAGTGGCTGGTAATAGGGATGCCCAGTCACACACTGAATCAAAAATTAATAACAACAAAATTCCTTGGAAAGTGTTGGTATGGAGGGCACCCGTGGATACGGCTAGGCATGGATTGTGAAAGAATGGTGGAAGGAAATAAACTTTACTTTCTGTTTGGGAACCGCCTATGATGTGTCTAGCATGGAAAATATTGGGAATTCTCGGTCATTTTCGTTGACAGGAAAAGCATGCCTCTCAAAATAATTTTATCTCTCTAATTTAAGCTTTGAGCTCTGGCACATTAGTAAATCTCTGCTTCCCTCTGCGAAGGGCCTATCTATTTACTTTTATGCAATTTTTATTTTTATTTGAGTCTCCATCTTCTCTTACAAAGCACCAGCTAGAGAGCACTATTGTCATACTTGTGCATTGTGTGTAGCTAATATTGAGTGTGTTTCATGAATGGATCAATGATTGAGCATAATGGGCTAGGGATAACTTTATTTAGCGTTGATATTCTGAAAGACATTGTTGCTTGTTAGTATGCTTGAGTATTTATATCTTCATGTCAAACTATAGACTATTGCTTTGAATCATTCAAGTCCAAATGTCCATGCTATAAAAGAAAAGAATATATGATGAATATGATAGGTAGCATTCCACATCAAAAATTCTATTTTTATCATTTACCTACTCGAGGACGAGCATGAATTAAGCTTGGGGATGCTGATACGTCTCCAACGTATCTATAATTTTTTATTGTTCCATGCTATTATATTATCAGTCTTGGATGTTTTTATATACATTTACAGCAATTATATATCATTTTTTGGGACTAACCTATTAACTTAGTGCCCAGTGCCAGTTGCTGTTTTTTGCCTGTTTTTGGTTTTCTAGAATATCAGTACCAAACGAAGTCCAAATGTCACGAAACTTTTTGGAGATTTTTTTCTGGACATAACAAGTACTGGAAGCTTCGGGAGAGGGCCAGAAGATGAAGCAGTGGCCCACGAGGCACCACGGCGCGCCCCAGGGGGGGCGCGCCCTGGTGGCTTGTGGGGCCCACACAGCTCCGTTTGACCTAATTCCTCCACTACAATTTTTCTAAAATCGGGAAACCAACAGAGGAGTCCACGAAATACTTTTTCCGCCGCCGCAAGTTTCTGTTCTCGAGAGATCCCATCTGGAGGCCTTTTCCGGTGCTCCGCCGGAGGGGGAATCGATCACGGAGGGGCTCTCCATCAACCTTGCTGCCCTTCCGATGATGCGTGAGTAGTTTACCACAGACTTTCAGGTCCATAGTTAGTAGCTAGATGGCTTCTTCTCTCTTTTTGATCTTCAATACAATGTTCCCCTCGATGTTCTTGGAGTTCTATCCGATGTAATCACTTTTTGCAGTGTGTTTGTTGGGATCCGATGAATTGTGAGTTTATGATCAGATTATCCATGAATATTATTTGAGTTTTCTCTGAACTCTTTTATGCATGATTATTATAGCTTCGTATTTCTCTCCGATCTATTGATTTGGTTTGGCCAACTAGATTGATTTATCTTGCAATGGGAGAGATGCTTTGTAATGGGTTCGATCTTGCGGTGCTCAATCCCAGTGACAGAAAGGGACATGGCACGTATGTATCATTGCTATTAAGGGTAAAAAGATGGGGTTTATTCATGCGTGAGTTTACTTTGTCTACATCATGTCATCTTGCTTAAGGCGTTACTCCGTTCTTTATGGACTTAATACACTAGATGCATGCTGGATAGCGGTCGATGTGTGGAGTAATAGTAGTAGATGCAGGCAGGAGTCGGTCTACTTGTCTCGGACGTGATGCCTATATACATGATCATTGCCTTGGATATCGTCATGATTATTTTCTTTTCTATCAATTGCCCAACAGTAATTTGTTCACCTACCGTATGATATTTTCATGAGAGAAGCCTCTAGTGAAAACTATGGCCCCCGGGTCTATCTAAATCATATATTAAAAATCCTAAAAATACCTTGCTGCACTTTTTCTTTATTTTCTTTATTTTGTATTTTTGTTCAATCTATTTATCTATCACCATACAATTTAATCTTGCAATTATCCGCCAAGGGATTGACAACCCCTTGTAAGTGTTGGGTGCAAGGATTTGTTGTTTGTGTGCAGGTGCTGTTAACGAGGTGTTGCATGATTCTCCTACTGGATTGATAACCTTGGTTTCATAACTGAGGGAAATACTTATCTCTACTGTACTGCATCATCCCTTCCTCTTCAGGGAAAAACCAACGCAGATCACAAGTAGCAGACCTCTCGAGCTTCCGGTTTATCTCCGCAATTTCGTCGGAGACGAAGTCCGGAACTGAAGTCGAAACCTGGCAGCAAAAATACTTATTACAAAGGCAACTGCTAACTTATTAGAGCTCCAGGACGGTTGCCTTGAGCAACGCCCTGGGGGCTACCTGATAGGCTCCTCCTAAATTATACGACCCCAATGCCGGTTCCTTGAAACCGACTTCGGGCTCGGGGGCTACTCACTCATTAAGCCGTTTAGCAGGCTGTGCTATTATGTCCTCGGACGAATACATAAATCAAAAAGCTCAAATAAACAAGTTACACTTGGTGCGAGGATAGAAGCATACCTCGAAACTTGCTACGAGGTTCTTAAAAACCTCATGCAGGCCGGCCTCTGCGAACCGGAAGCCCTGCAGCGCCGCGCCTATCAAGGCACGGTGCTCTTCCTTGATGGAGGAGCCCTTCAGGGTGTCCTCCATCTCCTCGATCCACCCCGCGCCAGCCCGTCCTTGGGCAGTCGACGTGGGTGGACGGATGACCTCGGATGTGCCGATCCGGGTGGCCTCAACCTGCGGCGGCGAAGTCGAAGCAGATATCGGCTGGACCGATGACTGGCCCAGCTCCTCTCCGATGACCTCGGGGTGTTTCTCCCCCGGGTCTTGTTGGGCCGAGGTGTCGACCTCGAACGTGACGGCCACCTCCCCGATCCTCATCATGTCGACGTCGGGAGCTAAGGTGGATGTCGCCTCCCCTAGCCCGTCATGCGCCGGGGAAGGAACGGCGGGCTCTGGAGTCCCGTTGGCGGATGGCAACCCACTCGAAGAACCGCTGGGGATTACCCTCGGCGGACTGCATGAGAAAAGATGCTCTATAAGTTTTCCCTTGCTAAAAAGAACTTGTCAAATTGAAAGGCGGGATATAAAGACAACGGCTTACCCTCGAGGCGCCGGTTTCTTCCTCCCCATCGCGAGGAGGTCTTCTTCTGAGTCGCCAAAGAGCTCGACTCTCTCCGACAACTTGCTGGCGGCCCCGGACGAGGTTCTCCTCGGCCTCTTCGGGCCCTTGGGCGGCATACCAGCTTCGGTGTCCTCTGATGCCGACCTCTTCCCTTTCGGGAGAGCGATCTCCTCGACCTCACCCTCCTCCGCGTCGCCGTCATGGGCAGCGGAGGTGTGGGTCTCTTCGGACCGGGTGACCGAGGTCTCCCGAGCACTTGACCTACCCCTCTGGGACTTCGTCCCTTTGGGGGCCACCACGTGCGGCTCCTCGGTCAGGAGCGCCGAGAGCAGGGGACTCGGGTTCTCCTCTGGCAGTGGAGCCGGGCATCGCACTCCTTGTACCCAGGCCAGCCACTTCTGCAAAACGTCAAGCATAACGATTCATCAAAACTCTACTCCTCGATACGGAGGACGGAAATGATAGTTGGTGGGCAGGATCACTTACCGGGGGGGGGGGGGGCTTCATAGCCGTCCTCGAGGCCGCGGTCCTCCCCTTCCTTGGGGATCTTGTCCTTGGCCAGCTTCATGAGCTTCGTCCACATGGCGGCCAAGGTGGAGCAGAAGAAGGTGGTGATGGAGTCCATGTCCTTGGGCTTTTGTGCCCACATTGGGGTAGCCCGAAGCTGGAGAGGGAGTATGCGGCGATTGAGCATGAAGTTGATGACGTCCGCAAGCTCGACCTTCCCCGTGGTGGACCACCATTTGATCCTCTCGACCAGGACCTCCACCTCTTTTGGGTTCCCCCAGGCAACGCCCTTCTCCCTCCAGGACTTGAGCTTCTTGGGAGGCCCGGCCGAGAAAGCTGGGACCTCGGCCTGACCAGGGGCGAGCGGTTCGGTGATATAAAACCACTCCCGCTGCCACTCCTTCACCGTTTCGATGAAGGTACCCTTGAACCATGTGGCCCCCTGGTTCTTGCTGATCATGGCCCCTCCGCACTCCGCGAGGTCAGAGCCACTGAACTTCGGCTTGATCCCGAAGAGCTTCAGCCATAGGCCGAAGTGCGGCTCTCGGCGGAGGAAGGCCTCACGGACCGTGATGAAGGAGGCGAGGTGAAGAATGGAGTTTGGGGCCATATGATGGAAATCGAGCCCGTAGTAGTACATCACCCCGCGCACAAAGGGGTGCAGCGGGAACCCCAGGCCTCGGACGAGGTGGGGGACGAAGACTACCCGCTCCCCGGCGTTGGGAGTGGGCACCTGCTGGCCAGCAGCTGGAGCACGGGCGGCGATGGCGGGGGTCAGATACCCCGCGCTGCGCGGCTCTAGGATGGTGCCATCCGTCATGATGGAACCACCCCAGTGCCTTTTGAGGGTGTCGGCCATGGCTGGTGGTGGAGGTTGGACTCGCAGAAGGAAAAGGGAGCAGGATGGGATCTGGTCGCTGGAGCTAGACGAAGCAGTAGAAGGGGAGAATGGGAGCGGGGTCAATTGCGCTTTCCTCCCCTTCGCTCTTATAAGCCTGTGAAAGGCTAAGAGTCCCCCTCGCTGCGTCGATAAACTTGCCACTCCCAATCAAAGATGCCGTTGAGCATATGGGGGCAAACAAAATCTTAATGATATCCCAGAGAAAACGGGCACGATCTCTGCCTCGAAGAGACGTGCCAGTAAAAAGGCTGCCTCGAACCGCGATTTAAGGGAAGCAGTAACTGCCCGACCTGCCGTGGGGCGTGTCGCGTCGATAAAGCTGTCAGACCGGATTGGACCGTTCATACCTGGACGGCGAGCCTTCGAGGCTAAGATATCTATCCTCTTCGGGCAGGGTACAAGCTCGGTTGGGCCTCGGATGACGTCGCTCCACTAAAAAGAGTAAATCATAAAGGGGAACTCGTCTGTCAAGCCAAGGACTCCGGATCCGAGGTGGCGTATATTAAGAAAATCGTCCTCAGCATAGAAGACCAGTTCGGGGGCTACTGACGGTGTCCTGGATTAGGGGGTGTTAACCTAGCCCGCCCGTCTCTTCGGTTGGGCCGATGGGCCCTCGTGCGTGATCAAGGTGGACTTCGGAGGCCGTGTACAAATCAAGACTGTCTCCACCGAAGACTTGACGTATACTCCAAGATCTCTCCTACCGCCCTACTCCTGGATACCGACCTTGTAACCCTAGATCCCCTCCCTGGCGTGTATATAAGCCAAAGGGTTTAGCCCGTAGAGGGAAGATCAACGCAACATCATTCACCTAGCCCTAGAGTTAGACATACACTACGATCTCGAGGTAGATCAACTATGTACTCGATACATCTCCATCAATATAAACAAGAGCAGGACGTAGGGTTTTACCTCTATCAAGAGGGCCCGAACCTGGGTAAACATCGTCTCCCTTGTCTCTGTTACCATTGATCCACGATCCACAGCTCGGGACCCCCTACCCCGAGGTCTGCCGGTTTTGACACCGACACTTGGCAAACAAGATCGCATTCCTTTCTTTCTCGGGAAGAAAGAAAATGCAAAAGAAGACGATAGTTATATCATATTCGAAGATGGTACAGATTGAAAGCAGGTACATATACCATAAACATATACGAGAATATCTACATGCACTAAACTAGAATTATACATAAATGATGAGCAAGTATTGGGCGTTGCTAACTTGTGGCAGCGAAGCTCCCCGCGATTTTGTCGTTTTGTTGTCCAAAGAAGATGGAGAGAATGTCATTGATACGTCAGCCGGCACCGACCATCCCTCTAAGCCAGAAGGTGGGCTAGTTTCTTCCCTGGCACCAGTGTTGCACCCTTCCCTCCCTCCTAAGTTTCAGCCTCGCATACGATGGCGTTGGCGCGACTATAGCATCGGCCCCTTCCCACGCGGTCCAGTCTCACCGTCGCCGGGATTTCATCAGGAAAAAAAGATAAGGGAAGTAGAGGTTATAGTGGGCCCGTGTAGGGATTTCATCGGTCAACCACCAAGAAGCTATCTTGGCAAGTATTAATACTCGTATACTTAAGCACATGTAAACACTAGAAAGTAGTAAGTAATCCAAATAAACCAGTAACAAGAAAATGTCCATCTGATGGTATTCACATATTCTCCGCAAAAATAATAATGACATTTGCATTGTGCTAGTTAAGGGCATCTCTAGCCGAACCCCTATCATATAACCCATCAAATGCTCTCCCAAATCTGAACTCTTCAAATATGATAATTTAAGAAAGTGGTCGGACCTAAACGAACCATTATATTTAACTCCCTGGAAAATTGGATTAATTCTTCCATCCTTTGTGACATACATCTCAAACAATTGCACGGTATTTCATTAATCATTTGAATGATTCAGATTCACTATATGCAACAGTACAACTACAAGCATACATATAGTTCATCCAATTGAACAATTCAAATTAAAGCATGCATATACTTCATCCAAAAGTCGCCAAATCGATCAAGTTTATCCAAAAAAAAACACCACATAACATGTCTTATGTCGTGGACCAAGCCTTATCAAGTTATACTACACGAAATCAAGTACTCACACGCTCACAATCACCAAGGCACCGCCATCACCACGACCGTCACCATCACCACCCAGGTCGATCTCCGATTGGGCCAAAATCTCATTGTGAATGAGTTCCAAATATTTCCTCGTCGTGGCATCCATCTCGGGTCCATGAACATGATAGCACGCTCTTTGTCCTTCTTCTTTTTTGCCTTTCTTCCTCAAGTACAATACTACGCCCCTCCGCGTCCACCTTCCTCGCTTGGGCCGCCACCTTTACTCTCCACTTCTCATCCTTCATGAAACTCGAGCTCATTCCACCTCGTCGCCTTCTCTTCTCTTTGTTTAGCCACCAAGGCTTTCTTAGTCTCTAACATAACACAAAGCTCCTCTTTGTAGACGTCGGCGCCTCCATGATTCTTCCTCCCATTTGCAATTTGGCACCATCTGGCCTAGTGTGAGGATTTTCATCCTCCTCGTCGGAATCAACGTAAATGCTAGTTCTTGCCCACTTTGGTGTGCTTTCTTAGTTCATTCAGATCCAATTCTCATTGCCAACTAGCTTCTTGTAGCAATGGTGCAACACAGATGGCTTGCCGCTCCTTCTTGTTGTGTTGCTTATATAGGTCTTGGATGATAGGCCCATACTCAGTGATTTGCACCCCACTTGGTGGTGCAATGTGACTTGATCAACACACCGGACCATCAACTACATTGCTCCTTTATCACACTCCATCGGTGGGCAAGAGAGCCTTGAGTGCGGTGGGAATGGACGGTCACATTGTTGAAGTAATATTCTTCAATCATATTCCAAACTTATCCTTTGGTTGATCCGTACCAACCAAGGCATCAAGTGAGATATTCATCCAAGTAAGGCACAAAGCAATGTCCTCTTGGCTATTGTACTTCGTTGACCTTGTCTTCTTGACGCTTGTTTGTGTCTCCATGGGATCATCGATCTCCTCCACTTCAGGATCATTCTCCTCGGCCGCACGATCTTCAAACCTTTTACCATCATCGCCCATTGACAACTCTATGTCAACGAGGCCGAGTATGTGTGACTCATCCAATTGGGACATGAAACTTGCAATCATCAAGAACAAACACGTCATACGATCATCGCCACATTGCATCATCAAAATCCCTAGCTAAAAGGGAAGTGCTTTTATTTATCTTTTGAGTAATTCGTCGGACAATTGGCGTGCATGATCACCCCCAACGGTTGTGGTGGACGTAGGTGGTGGGGGAGGGGGGGTGAGGGGGTGGGAAGATATGGAGTAGATGGTGTGCGAGCCACTAGACGTGGAGAAGGTGTTGGAGCAGAGGGCTTCTTCCTCTTCTTCGTCGTCGCCTCGTCGAGGGCCTTGCCCGCTGCCGTCGTGGATGGCGCGATAGACCGGATGGTGCTCTTCGTCCCGAGCCACTTACTTGGCGGCGGCGACGCGTAGATCGACTCTGATGGAGTAGCGCCGGCGAGAGTGGTCTGCGGGGTCGCGGAGGCGGCTAGCAATTCCATTCCCGCCAGAATCGGGGCATCTGGTGCCTGCGGCAGCGACATTGCGCCACAGAAGCGGGAAGAGGAGGTGTCGCGGGTAGGAGTTGCGAGGAGGGAATCTTTTGCTTAGAAGTGTGGGCGGCTGCTCAAAGTGAAATAGTGTGGGAAATTTTTGGGCTTAACTCCTCAAAGTTTTAAGGTGTTAACCTTTTGAGAGTTCGGCTATGTGCAGCTAACTCCTCAAAACAGAATCTTTTGAGGAGTTAACCTTTTTAGGAGTTCGGTTAGAGATGCCCTAATCCTTTGACTTTTTTCTCACCAAAAAAATCAATACCCATATTTCAAATGTGGGATTATCATGCATCATTGTATATCAACAATGCAATATCATGTACTATATCATGTCACCCAGACTTGGAATCGAATCAGATTGTGTTTGGATGTTAGAAATCGGTTACCATGTCCTATACCGCTGGATTCAGAATTGGTTTACACCGAAAATTATCCTAACCGCTTTCACACTTGGCCACATTAAACCACAAGGGTTAAAATATCGTTCCATGCAAACAGAGGAGAGGCTAACAAATTTTGTACCGCCCCGAGCAAGAAAAGACTGTCAACTAAGTTGGGATGGAGGGAGTGTTCGTCTCTGGCATATATGCATGTTGATTTGCGACATGTAACCCCGTGCATTCTTAGGTAAACCGATTACGTGAATTCGCCTCCCCTCCGCCTGCCGCTCCGGCGGCCAGTCACTGGGAGGGGATTTCTAGTGCCTCGGCTCCGGCTAGTAGATAGGTAGGGTTATAGTCCTCGCAGGGGCGGCATTTGGACGGATAGTGACGCTTCTTCTTCAAGTTAGTCTTCTGGGCTTCGATCCTCCTCAAGTTCGTCCGTTGGGACGGATTAGGCGGTGCTCTGGCGTAGATTTCTGCCAGCTCTTCGGGGCGGCGAGGTTAGGGTTTCTAGCCGTGCGTACGCAACGACGATATTTGGTGTCAAATTCTTCAGATCGATTCAAGGATTCAACGGCGACGATTGCGGTTCCATGACGCTGGTCCTTAGGGGCACGTGCACGAAGACTTCCCCGTTGTCATCGACAAGGTCAGGCCGGCCCGGTATGGCGGCGACAATGGTGCGTCGGCGCCTCGTTCTGGCGGCGGCAATTGTCGGTCGGTGGTCCATGGACCTCGATGTAATTTTTATTATGTTTGAGGTGTTTTGTACTTCCGATGAATCTTTATAGTAGATCTGATATTTTCGCAAAAAGAAAATAGGTAAACCGATTACATACATGAATGCAAATAGTACTAGTTCCACATATCCAGCTTTTGGTCAGAATACACAAATATCATTAATTTTACATATGTATGCATTTACGTTTGATTCATGAACAATACCTATTTTGCTTCTTTGTTTTTGGTTACAAGGCCGCATTTGCTTGCGTGAACGACACATTTCAAATTCAGCCGCGTTACTGAAAATTCATTGCATCAGGATTCCGTGTATTTTTCCTGGAGCACATTGCCATTTATGAAGGAATTAATCCCTAATTCTCCATAGTAGACCGGAAAGACCAAAAACTCGAAGTTGCGAAATTTATTGGAGAAAAGGAAGTCAAACTGAAAAATAGAAAGATACAAAGTTGGATTACTAACTATTTCATTAAAATGACAAAAATAATCAACGTAAATTTAGCATTAATTAGCATTATCATTTTGAGAGGACAGGGGGTTTTGTCGGTAATTACAACATCTAGTTATGTCCTACAAAATGGTTCCATTTTTTGGTACATATTTCTCCCACTTTCATCGCTACCTTTTACTAGAAGGCATGAAAGTTCTATATACGATTGAGGGCATCACTCTTTAGTCGATATAGAGAACTTCTTATTGGTCAGTGAATGATGTCAACCATTGATTCTTTGTCGGACAGAAATTAGATGGTTACAAAATTTTAAAATTCTGTGCAAGGAGTTGCACATTTCTACATCCAAAATTGCTTGATAACTCGATACTTTTCGTGTTGCAACTTCATTGTCTTGGAAGTAACGACTACTCAATCCCTAAAACCACAGCAAATTCATAAATACAATGTGGTTTATCTTTGCCATTTTGAAAGAACCAATACAAAAGAGGGGTTTTCTATAGGGGAGTTCGTTGTCAAACCTCCTGGCTCAGAAATTCTGCAGCGGTATCAGATATATATTATTCAGGTTCACTCTATAAAAAAAACAAAAAAAAAACTGAGTGCGCTCGTTATAAAGAGGGCAAACATATAGGAGTATATGATTTATGGTTCGAGAAACAAACAGTGATAAAAAGGTGGTGCTTAAACACTAAGTAATAATAATTGTCGGCATGGCAGAAAAAAAATTCAACAACAAAATTCCATGAGACGCATGGTTCCACACTTCAACAACATCATACATGTGCGTAATTGCTAGTAGTATATTAGACACGCCGAGTTACCAAACAACAACCAGGGAAACAATACAAGACAGGTAAAACATGAGACATGATGGCTAGACTTAAGCATGTACTCCCTCCGTTCCTAAATATAAGACGTTTTAAAGATTCCACTATGAACTACATCCGTATGTAGTTCATAGTGGAATCTTTAAAACGTCTTATATTTAGGAACGGAGGGAGTACAATCATACAGGAGGGCATGCAGACATTATTTATCTGGATTGGAGATCTACAATATGTAGATGAAACAATACAAGACAGGTAAAACATGAGACATGATGCTATTACGAACACAGGATATGCAAAGATAAAAAATTCTGAGCTGGACTCTAGCAAAGGAATGAGACGTGGATACTTCTATAAGCTTCCTTATTACTCTGCAGCATTGTAAATTTACCAAATATACATGTAATGCCAGCCGGATCAAAACTGGCCGATTGCCGTTCAACGTCATTATCGGCAACAGCGGTTCCACCTTTTTGTGGACAGGGAATACAAAATGAGATGAACATTACCTCAACTTTGGTATGACCATATAAGAAAAAGAAGGATGAGAGCTATCATACTTATATGAGCTGATAAACGGGCAATGACAGAGCGCGAAACGGCATCTGCAAGCAAGGAACACGCATCAAGGAAGTGCAAGGGCGGTAAGTTGCACGCCAATAGTGGAATCAGACTTGAGTATGAACCCTAGCTGGCACACTGGTGATGGAATCGGACTGCAGGTAAGCAGCCTCGATGCGGCATGAGGGGGGAAAGGAGGACGGAGAGCGCAATGTAGAAGGTGCGCAGGGGCAGTGGGAAGGTGGCTGCTGGATCAAAGGGGGAGGGCTTTCCATGCATGGGAGAAGGTCATGAGCAAGGAGATGGAGCAGGGCGGCAGCTGCTATGCCAGGCGACAAGCAAGGCCTGCGTGAGGACTGAGGACATATGATGGACAGATCTGAGGGAGCATCTTCTGGTCCGATGGTCTAAATCTTCCGCTGCGAAGACCGGAGATCCATAGTTGCTAATCTCCATGGTAACGTTGAGGCATTAAAAGAGCCTCAAATTGGTAAATATACATCAGATTTGTTGCTCTTTCTGATAAGCCATCAATCTAGCCAAATAGCATGTTTTTTTAAAAGACACCTAGTCTAAGAACCTCTTCTTGCTGATTAAACGAGACACAAAAACCTACGTGTTATTTATTTATTTTGAGTGAGAATTACAAATTTACTAAGAAATAGGCAGTTGCATGAAGTGCATGTCAACTTCAGTATACAGCAGGAGAAAGTTTCTAAGTAAAATTTGTACTAAGATTGAAAATGTTGCAGGTAATGAGAATATTGTAATAGAACTGAATGCCATTGGGGCTGGCTAATATTTGAGGACATAAAAGTGGTCTGCATTAATAGGACATGACCTAGCATTTTCAGAGTATGGCCCGATGTTCAGTTCAGCGGCTAAGTAGCATGACTGAGCAGCTGCAACCTGTATCAAAATAGCACTGTAAGGTCAAGTGCGTCTACTTATGCTTGAGTTGACACCATCATGTATGTAAGTGTGCAGTCGAAATGTACGGCAGCCAACGGTGTGGATGTTGCTGAGAGAAAACAGATACAACTCAACTAACTTGATACAAGGCTTTCTAGACTGATAACTATGAGCCTTCAAATTATCTGTTATGTTATGCTAAACCTTCGTGGGTAGGTCAACACAGAATACTTACTATTGCACTATTCAGTTTTGAGAGCAGATGCCATTAGACCATTCAGAAATAAAAGAGGAATATAAAGGAAGAGACGGTTACAAATGCAGAACATGATTTGGCATCTATTTAGTAAAGCAGAAACAGCTTATAATCCCGTAAGTTTAGTCTGTACCTGCTGGTGAGTAAGATCATGATCTCCAGTTCTTGGGCACATCATAACTGTACACATGAAGAGGGCAAGACATAATTCACAGGTTATATAACCACCGCTGGCATTTGGGGCTTTCCTTTTTTTTAATAAAGAAACTGCATGCATTAGCTGCTGCTAAATTCAACTGTAAACTGAATAGCAGCTTTGTTGCCAAAGCTTTCGACAGCCCATTCCACAAAGTGCCCCTAGAGGTAGAGTGAAAATGAAGACCATTTATAACACCAGAAGTTTCCCAGTGCACAAAAGAAAAGTTCAGAGCATGAGTATCTATCCCAGAGTTAGTGCGAAACAAGTGTTCTAGTGTGAAAGTTATCTATCATGCAAGTATCAGGTTCGGTGTTGATACTTGAAATAGAAACTAACACCATTTAGTCTCTCTGAACAAATCTCCACATGTTCATTTGCTTTGTATTTTAACTTGATATGGTGGGGGAAAGGCTGCGTACAATAGACCCAAAGTGGTCGGACCCTTCCCCGGACCCTGCGCAAGCGGGAGCTACATGCACCGGGCTGCCCCCCCCCCCCCCCCCCCCCCTTCTATGGTGGCATACTGGCATATTAATCACCTTTTGCTGGGCACACCCCTGATTTTGGCTGCAACTAACATAATTGTATGTCAACTCACTGCACGTTCTGGATTTGCAGTTCCTTGAATGGATTGGGTGTCGTATTCCTCTTTTCAAACTGAATAGTAGAGAGATATGATAAGACTAATTCATGACATCTTCTTTGGTTTAGTTCTCACGATTTAGGACAGATACAAATGATAGGACTAATTCATTTTACGATCATGCTTTAGTCTCGGATAGGTCAGCTTTTCACAGTTAAAAGTTTCCCAGCAAATGTCAACCATAGAATTTAGGAACAACGCAAATCAATCTTTGAAGAATACGGGGAAGAAAAAGGCGAACATACACCCAACAGAAATATATTTTCTAAGCATAGCCTAAACATTGAACTGCAATTTTAGTACTAACTGAAATATGATGGAACAAACAAGACGATGAAACAAAAATGCTGATAGAATTCAGCATGAAAGCATATCATACCAATGTTTTTAATGGAAACCAGGACAGGGTGGTTCTTTTGCTTTCTGGTTCGCTGAGTCCTGGTTTCAACAGAAAATTGATCCACCCCCACATCCAATTTCCATGATCTTAAACAGAAGTCAGAAACACATATATATATATATATATTCCAGGACTTATCATTTTCAGAGATTGCAGGCGATGCTTTCTTCTCTACTGAATAATACATCGACACGTTGGGGTTCAAGAGTCAATAGCAGATAAAGGACATCATCCAGTTAGGCAAAGAACACAAAAATAGGAATTACCAGCTTGCTACTCAGAATGAAAACCTTGTTGAGCGCCCTGCGCAGTTTACCAATTTTCATAGCCCATTCTTGGTTCAAGTAAATCTGAATCTAGTTGGTGCTTCCCCTCTGCACGCGGCAGCATAGTCTTGAGCAAGGTGCGGTGCAGCTTCCATGTGAGGGCATATGTACTTCTCCATGAATATTTTCTCAACCAGATCCCAAATTGTCTTATAGCTCGGGTTGCCCTTGAGCAATCCGTTTTCCTTGAGAAACTTTACAACGTAGTACCGTGGCCTGAGCCGCCCCTCCAGGCTGTAACTGAGCATTATTGGCCGATGAGCAAGGTATGCTGGTTCCAGTCCAACCTCAGAGATGAGGAACTCTGACTTCCTCTGCAGCAGGTCCTTGCACAAGGTGAGCAGCATTGGAGCCTTAGACACAACAATGCTCACCTCAGCATCTGACCACCTAAACGTCTTCTTCAAGCAGTCTTGTCCACGCTGACGTACGCAACAGCCTTGAGTGCTTGCCTGAACATCCCGGAGCCACGGGGCACGCCGATACCTTCAGCGCATGCCACCATTTGCCGGACGTGCTCCGGGGTGCCGGAGAGCAGCGCACACAGCTTGGCAACATCGGAAGCACTCAGCCCGCATCCCCGTAGGAGCGTGACATTGGGCTTGACCACCCTCTCGAGGTTGGAGGAGACAAGGTAGGGGTTGCGCTTGAGAGCTCGGAGGAGGTCCTCGGAGGAGCCGAAGAGGGGCAGGTAGTACTGCAGGCTGGAGACGATGGATCTACAGCGGAATTTGTCCGGGGCAAGCGAGAGGAGGCGGACGGTCTCGGAATGTGACAGACCGAGGCCGGCGAGATCCGCGACGTTGGGAGAGAGGGTTTTCTCCACTTTGGCGCAGAGGAGCTGCGGGTCCCTGGCGACGAGGGCGGCGACGTCGGCGGCGGAGAGGCCGAGGCCGGCGAGGAAGGCGAGCACGGCGTCGGGCCTGGCGGGGGACTTGAGGTGGGAGAGCTTGGTGGAGGCCTTGAAGGCCTGCGCTGGGGTGAGCCCACAGGTGGAGACAAGGTAGTGCTCCACGGAGAAGCCGGAGCTGGGGGAAACGGCGGGCGCGGCGGCAGCTGAGAGGAGGCGGTGGAGAGAGGGGAGCGGGGAGGTGGCGGGAGAGGAGAGGATATGGGCGAGGACGCAGCTTCGGAGGCGGAGCATGGCGCAGGCGGCGCCGGCGGCGAAGGAATGGGGAACGATGGCGAGACGAGGAGACTCGTGCAGATTTGCGAGTCTCTCCCTTACACTGGGCTGGGCCGGGCCGGGCCTAGATTAGAGTGACTCGTTTGAAAGCTAGCTCGAGTACTGGTTACCATGTGGGCGATTTGGCGGGCAAGACGGTGAGTAGTCCATGATGAACAATTTCAGAGCCCTCTCACTACCATGGGTTTTATTAACAAGTACTTGGAGGACCTCCAGATCATGGTGGTCCGAGATGTGCGTTCTCAGCAAACCACAAGTTAACATCACAAGACCGCGACGTTGGATTCCTCCGCCTAGTGATGCATGTAAGATTAATGTGGAAGGAGGTATCTCAATTCTAGGAGACAAAGGGGTGGCGGCGGCGGCGATCTGCAGAGATGGTGCAGGGAACCATTTGGGAGCCTCGACAGTTGCTTTTGAGGGTCTGGTTGATCAAGCTACTATGGAAGCGCTAGCATGCAGCGAAGGCCTTTCCCTTGCACACGACCTTAATCTACATAAAATGATCATCGCCTCAGGTTGTTTGGAAGTCGTCAGCAACATCAAGAAGGGAGCTGTTTCGCCATATGCCATGATCTCGCGAGATATACAGTTTAGTAGTAGATCTTTTGATACTGTTTCTTTCTATTTCGAGCATAGAGAATCCAATTTCGAAGCTCATTCAATTGCTAAGGGAGCTTCTTCACTTTCTGTTGGTCGGTATGTGTGGCTACGGGTTGTACCAGACATTTCTTGTGTCCTGGATGTTTTGAATTTTGAATAAATCCCTAGTTACCCCTCAAAAAAAAATCTAAGACAAGTAATTCGGAATGGAGGTAATATATATAAAGCATTTAGGAGCAAGTTTGTACATACTCTGCTAAAGATAAAAAAAAAATTACGTACCAATGTCCAAACATCGTAATATAGGTTTTTGATATGGACCCTAATAATTGAGATCGTTCCTAGGGGAGGGGACGCTGGCGAACCGGGGGCCTCCTATACCGCGCGTCACGCGCTAGCGAACGAGCCAGCATGCACGTCCTCCCCTCATGCGCACCCCTATTTGGCCGGCCCATGAGCAGGCCGGGATGCCCCTCCTATTTTTTCATTTGGTTTTTTGTTTTTTCTGTTTTTATCTTCTTTAAAATAATTCAGGATTTTAAAAAAGTTCCAAATTTTTTAAAAAATGTGAATTTTGGAAAATTGTTCCTGGAATCATAAAAATTTCGTGGATTAAAATAAATGTTCATAATTTTGAAAAAATCTTCGTGAATTTGAAATAAAAATTTGTGAATTCAAAAAAAGTTCATGAATTTTTTAAATGTTCACAGAAACAATGATCATGATTTCAAAAAATGTGCACTGATTCTAAAAGTGTTCGTTGATTCAAAAAATGTTCGCTCATTCAAAAAAAGTTCGCCGATTCAACAAAATGTTCATTGATTCAAAAAATGTTCTCTGGTTCAAAATAATGTTCACGAGGTACAAAAAAATGTTCACAATTTCAAAAAAAAATGTTCGCAAAAGATAGAAAATGTTCCTCAATTTGAAAAATCGTCACAGTTTCATAAAAAATGTTCACGAATTCAAAAAGGTTCACGATCTAAAAAAATGTTCATGATTTAAAAAAAATGTTCATGAATTCAAAAAAATGTTCATGATTTTGAAAAATATTCACGAATTTGAAAAGATGTTCGCGACCTGGAAAAGAAAAAGGAGAAACAAAAAAGAAAAGAAAAATGAAAAATAAAAAGAAAAGGAAAAGGAAAGAAAAAACAGAAGAAAAACAATAAAAAAGGAAAAAAACGGTTCATGGAAGTTTCTAGAACCTTCCCAAAACTGGTAGGGGGAAGATCCCGGAATGGGCCGACACAGAAGAGGACCACGCGTACAAGGGGGGGTACGCGCTAGGTCGCTACATACCGACTTACACGCGGAATATGATTCCCCAGCTAACTGATCGTCCGTGGGAACGATCAGTTCGAGCGAACGTTTCGTCCCCCTCCACGCACGTCCTTAAGCCTCCAAAGTTGGGTCAAATAAAGCCCATTTTATTGTATGCATTGCCCAAACTTAATAACTGGTATGGGCAGGCTTCATTTTTAAACTTTTCTTGTATGAAATTAAGGCGGTCTGAAGCATGCAACTCCTTCCACGTCGGGTCTCTTTTCATGGATTCGAATAGGACTACAATTTTATTGAAAACAGAGAAAGGGATTACTTCCATGAAAGACTATATAAAAGTGCATCTGAAAATTTACTTAGATAAAAAGAAGGTTTGTGGACTAAAGAAATAATAATGAAATATCGTTGTAAATTTTATTGGTTTGGTCTTTGTTGAAAACCTCTTGGCATTCTAACACCTGAGAACTTGGTGAGCCGATAGTGAAAAGAAGCTTATTGTTTGCTGAGATGTCCAGATTTAAGCATTCGGAGAATTTGTGGATGCACAAATCGATCTGTAAATTGCTGATTTTCGAATCATAACCTGGAGGATGTTTAGCATGCATAGGAAAATCCAAGAAATTAAAGGAAGATAAGAATGAGTCTATCTCTGGTTTCAATTCTTTTGTAAACTGTAGTACACAAGTATTTGTTGCAGTAGAAGACAGCTGGATGTTTGAAGTAGATGGCAATTTTGTAGCTCTGGAATGACTTATATCACTGGAGGTACTGTTGGTGTAGTTTGAGCTGTGGGCATCATCAATGTAAGTTTTCCCAGTTGGTATGGAGTTTTTTAGAATTGTTTTCCCAGGGCATCATCTATTTACCTGAATGTTGTGCACTGAAGGATATTTGGTGTTAATGTACTCCTGTATTTCTTCAGGCAGTTGTACTTCTAATTCGTTCGAGGCATCACAGAAGGGAGTTGATGAAATGTGCTTCATCTGCATTTATTCAACAAAAACAATTATGAAGCTAACAAGTGTGTGAGAAAAATTGAAATATTTATATATTCAGGTGAAAATCTTTCCTGTAGAAAAATAGTAAGGTAAAGGAGTATGTATTGTCGTTAGTTGTTTATAAGTTACTTACAGATAACCTTCCAAACTGAATGTTAATTCCAGGCATTGTATCAAGTGCGATGAAAGATTTAGACATTGTTGAAGACCACAATGGGAGTCTAGGGAAGCTGTTAGTTGGAATCTTGTACTCAGACGTGATTAAGAACTCAAAGTGGGCTATGTGCAGAGAACCAAATACCAATTTGGGTTCCTATGCCTCGTGAGGAAAACGTTAATAATCCTCACTGATAGTGACCATGGATTTAATTAGAGTCAATTATGTCTGTTTACATACTCCATGTTCGTGTATCTGATGTACTTATCAACCATGCATTCATATCAGCATATGTGTCCTACCTTATCTCATTGTTTGCACATCGACCGATCAGGAGTAATTTGTGGTTTTGACCATGCATGTGATAAACATACTCGACATAATTTGCACTGTTTTTTTTTTCTTCTGAAAACAGATTCCTTTAGCATCTATTTAATGAATTGTTCTATTTATTTAAAATCAGTCTAATTTGTTCCTGCCCTTGATCAGCTTTGATATTTGTGCTGTGATTGATTTTTTTGGTCAGATTTTTTTCACTTTCAAATCTTGATCTACCCAGAACCTCAGTATAGGATGCCGGAGAGGCCACACCTCTCTCTCACCCCCGTCCCCCCTCCCCCATATTGAGAAAGTACTGCTCCAATACATGTGACACAAGCATCAATTTCCAGATAGAGTTGCTTATCGAAGTCTGGCAATACGAGAACAGGAGTAGAGCTCATCGCTAGCTTCAAAGCCTCAAAAGCCTCCTGAGCTAAAGTAGACTACTCAAACTGCTTCTGCTTCAATAACCGAGTTAGTGGTTTGGCAATGACACCATAGCCTTTCATTTGCGATAGGTGCCTTCCTACCTCGTGCATTCCATACAGGGGCCAAGTTCTAACAACAGATATAGCATTATGCATGTCCAAATGATTGATATGCACGAGTCTGTCATGTGCTAGAGAACTGAATTTACCTGACGACGAATCCAGTGTCCTGCATCCACTCCCAGGGGGTCTGATGCCCACGGTCGGCTTATCAGGCCGTCGCACAAACAACCAAGGCTGTACACTCCATGCTCCCACCTGACACAATAACCATAGAGATGATGAGTGCAAGGAGCAAATATAAGCCGACACCATGAAATAATTTACAATTTGCAAACGCTAAGCAACATCTTCTTGAGTTACATAACATCCCTGATAGATCCAGTACAAACTAACTGCAATGAACATACTACTGTAGTGGAACATGCTATAGCTCATTCACATCAAGATCACAAGCTACAAACTAACTATTGAACATACTACGTATTACATACTATAGCTCATTCAGATCAAGATCACAAGTTACATCATGGAATAGGACGTAGAATGTTCAAAAAACCGGTAAGCGTAAGCGGAGCGGAAGGCCACAGCTTAGAGCAATGGCCGTTTAAGCGTAGCTTAACCGCGATTAAGCGTTTTTTTAAAAATTGGCCAGAATTTGGCTGTTTTTGAGTAACATGCACATGAAAAATAGGAAACATAGCACATATCATCTGAGTTTCTCTTAGTGCCAGTGCCCTCCCTTGTGTTGATGCAGCAGATGCAGCAACATTAGTAGCATCATCTCCTGCCTCCGTTCTTATGCTATTCCAGTATTCCTAGACAAATTACGAGTGAAGAGAGAGCAGAGCTGCAGAGGAGCACTGGATCTGCAACAGAGCTGCAGAAGAGGAAGAGGAGTAGAGGAACAGAGGAGGAAGAAGAAGAGCTGAAGAACAGAACAGAGGAGGAGCAAGATCTGCATAAAGGAGAGGAGAGGAGTGAATCAATCCTCACCTGAACTGAATGGAGTGGACGTTGAGGAGGACCAGGGAGCCGTGCATCCAGGATCTGCCGACTGCCGAGGAGGAGGACGATCGCCGGCTGCCGAGGAGGAAGACCAGGCAGCTGTGCCTCCAGTGCCGCCACAAAAGCCTCTCCTTACTCGTCAGTTCTAACCCTAGCCGCCAGGGAAATTTGGCCATGGCCTAATACCCCCCCCCCCCCCCTCTTTTCCCCTCCCGCCTACACTTTCCCTGTTCCCGTCCCAGCGTTTCCAACGCTTTTCCATCGCTTAAGCGCGCGCAGTGCACGCTCAGCCAGCGCCTAGCGCTAAAGCGGCCGCTTAATCGCGCTAAAAAACGCTTAACGCTTAAATCTGCGCTCAGGGCAGAAGCGAACTAATCACCAACACAACAGACCGCAGAATTCACGAAAGAAAGTGAGGCCACCAATGAATTCAGTGATGTGTGCAACTGAAGCCAATGCAGCTCACAGTTTGTTTTGGTAAATGCGGGTACCCATTTTTTGTGAACATATGCTAGTGATGAAAAAGAAGCAGAAAGTAAAGGTCTCTGGATTATGAAGTACCTCACATTGGTTTCCTTTAGCAAACTTATATCATTGCACGGACAATATCATCAACCAGCAAGCACAATAGCAAGTTTGCCAACATGAACTGCACAAAAAGATGATGGGCATCATCTAAAAGTAATTGAATGACATCCGATAATCATCACAAGTCGCCTGCTTCATAGACAGAAAACTCCTTTCAGTTTTGGAAGACCGGCTTGACAAAATCCCATATATCTCATACCAAAGCTTAAGTGTCGATGTTCCAGGTCGTTGGGTCGTCACGTCTTCCAGCTGCCCCCCTCAATCAGCACTGCCTCTCCCAGATCTGGGGTCTCTAACCTTTGAAGTTGGCATGCACCTACAGCTTGTGACCTACCTTTCTCTGATGCTGCAACCAACAATCCTGAAAGTCAAGATAACCATGACATGAACTGAAATTCACAAAATGGCAATAAGAAGTATTTATGAAGCAGTTGAACCTCTCGTGACGATCATGAAGTAAAAAAAAGCTCAACATATAAAGTAATCTTGTGATTAGGATGGCAAAAAGGAGGAATGAATACACCATCAAAGGATAGATTTTAGAAAGCCACATAGATCTATATAAAACATGGATGTTCTTCTCCATACCAAATAACGACCAAAACATAGTTGGCTTCAAATATCAGAAGAGAACTACATAGTGATTAGGATTCTACATATAGAACTCAGAATTCTTGGTTCATGTAAATCTGAATCTAGCAGGCACTTCCCCTCCGCAAGCGGCGGCATAGTCTTCAGCGAGGTATGGTGCAGCTTCCTTGTGAGGGCATATGAACTTCTCCATGAAATACTTCTCGGTCTCCTTGAAAACAGTATAGTAGCTCGGGTCGCGCTTGAGCAATCCATTTTCCTTGAGAAACTTTACAACGTAGTACCGAGGTCTCATCCGGACCTCTAGGCTGTAACACAGCATTACTGGCCGACGAGCAATGTATGCCGGTTCCAACCCCACCTCAGAGATGAGGAACTCAGACCCGTGCTTCAGCGATTCGTTTGACTTGGTGAGCAAAAACGGGGCCTTAGGCAGAGCAATGCTCACCTCGGCATCCGACCACCCTAACGTTTTCTTCAGGTGATCCACTTTGGCTGCGATCTTCTTCTCGTCGAGAAATGCGACAGCACTCAGAGCATGCCTGAACATTCCAGATCCCCGGGGCACACCGAGACCTTCGGTCAATGCCACCATTGTCTGAACACACTCCAGGTTGGCGGTGGCCATCCTCGGTATCGAGACGCACAACTTGCAATATCGCAATGACCCAACCCACACTCACGCAGGAACGCGACATTGAGCTCCACCTTGCTCTTGTATGCGAGGAGGGCGGTGTTGAAGCTGATAGCCCGGAGCAGCTTCTCGGAGGAGCCGAAGAGGTGCAGGTAGTACTGCAGCTTGGGGACGATGGATCTACAGCGGAAATGGACGGGGGCATGCGAGAGGAGTCGCGCCATCTCAGAATTTGACAAACCGAGCCCGGCGACGATGGCGGACAGGCCCTTGTCGACTTTGGTGCAGAGGAACTTGGGGTCCCTGGCGACGAGGGCGGCGACGTCGGCGCCGGAGAGGCCAAGGCCGGCGAGAAAGGCGAACACGGCGTCGGGGTTGGCGGGGGACCTGAGGTGGGCGAGCTTGGGGAAGGCCTTGAGTGCCTGGGCTCGGGTGAGGCCGCAGGTGTCGACGAGGCATTCCTCCACGGCGAACCCGGTGGTTGGGGAGATGCCGGGGGCTGTGGCCGAGAGGAGGCGGCGGGGAGAGGAGAGGATGCAGCTCCGAGCGTGTACCTGTGTTCGGGCGAGGCAATCCTCCGCGCCGGAGGATATGAGGCGGTGGAGAGGAGAGGTGGTGGCGGCGGAGGGAGTGGAGAGCATCTGGATGAGGACGCAGCCTCGGCGCCGGAGCATGGCGGCGCCGGCGGCGAGGGGAGGGAGTGGGTCAGTCTCTCTCACATTGACAGACATATACTGGGCTTTTCGTCTGCGTGAAACGGCCTGGGCTGCCCTGGGCTTACCCTCTTTCCTTTAAAAAAAAAGGCTTTCACCCAGCAATACTACCCCTATCACTACGAAGAGATGCAGCTGCATACGACGAACCATGGACTTCAAGACGGCGCCTTCAGGAAGGAAACGACACAGGAACGCCGCCACCGCCCGATCCAAAGATCAGAGTTTCCCCTGGAGCAACACGACGGGCAATGAGAGCCGCGACGACGCCTTCAAGAAGGGAACGAGCTTCGCCGCCGCCGGTCCGTCCGAAGATAGAACAGGTTTTCACCCCGACCAACACTCACCGCCACCGAACACCACACCCCAGCTACCACGCCGCCCACACGGCCATGGCCACCGGGCAACACCGAGCTACGGGCTCTGCCCATGAACACCGCGCTACCACCACTAGGGCCGCCGCCCTCGCATCCAAGACCTTCACACCACCTCACCCGAGACCCGCCGCTATCCCAACCAAAGAGATTAGCGGAAAGGTCCCGTCTTTCGCACCCCTGGGCGCCCCCCAGCGCCGAGACCCAATAGGCCGGCCAAAACTGGCCTCCATCGCCCCGTCCTGCAGCCCCGGGCACGAGACGAGCTCGGTCCTGCTGCCGGGCGCGAGACGAGGTCTTTAGATAGATGCCCTGTCGTTGTCTCGGAAAAAAAAAGAGATAGATGCCCTGTCTTTTCTCAATAAAAGAAATTGAGTGACTGACAATATTTTGATGAGTTAAATATTTCTTTCTTTTTCTTTGTGATTGAGATTGAGCATCAATTCGGTCGATGATTCTTAGGATACATTCTACTCAAAATGAAACTTCCATTTAAGGAAAGCAAATAAAACGCTTTCATAAAAATTCTCGTAGAATCGAAAATCCATCTGCTGTGGGCGTTAGAGCATTGACACGCCTTTCCCTGGTACGAGAGGGCTGGGAAGGGCGCACCTCTGGAGATGTAACCAACCAAACTGAAATCACATTGCTCTTTCCTTTCTTTTCATTTTTCGCCAAGTGAGCTTGAGAAATGGTGATAGTACATAATTGAACATGATTATGCTCCCCTAAATAAAAGAAGAAGAAAAACTTAGGACTGCATATAATATATGGCGCCACAGCAACGATTTCAAAGCGCCTTCCGTCCGTCCATCCATCGGTCCATCCATCCATCGCAGAGTTTTGGAACCTGTCAGGGGTTGGTTCTTCGTCCAGATGCCTCACTCGGTGATGCGCATCTGGATCGAGAGGAACGGCGCGGCACAGCGGCGGCGCACTTTGCCGGTGAGTACTAGGCCCTCTGCCGGTGAGATCTTTGGATCTTTCTTTGCCCTGTTTAGGGTTCTTGGGGAGTGGAGATTTCTTTTCTGTGTTGTACCGAAAATCATATAGCCTATCTCTGGCTGATACCATTGTTAGACTTTGGATCGGTTAGGGTTAGGAATCAGAGGTGGCGTTACCTTCTCCATGTCTAGAAGTACCCGATCAGTGGCTATGGTGGAGAAGGCGATGGCAGAGAGAGAGATGAGATGGTGGCGGGTGGCGGCGCTTCCCGCCGCTGTCAGCTCTGCCTCAATCGGTAGGCAGGGCAGGTGGGGGGTGAACCACACTTGGCCCCCTGCACTCGTGGCCCCCACCTCCCTTATATAGAGCTGCGCGACAGGGGCCCGCAACCCAGTTGGGTTGACTGTCCCCGATCAGGACTAAGTCAAGGGTCCAGTTGGCTGTTGGGCCAACTAGTGGAGATCAACACTAACAGGAGGGTCATGAGCGAGCTGCCCTGCAAGCCATATCATTCCTTCAAAAAATGTATGGCTTTGTGGTTGTGGATTACAATTTTGAAGGGGTGCTGCTGTGTAGCAGAGTGGCACGTACCGCGGTCTTTGGAGCTGCGAGGGCCACCGGTATTCTGGGTGGGCTGGCAAGGGAGAGGCATGACTTGGTTTTGCAGGCTGAGTGCCTTATGAGGGAGGTTTCCCTTCTGAGCTGAATCTTCTTGTGTAGGTTCCTCAGAGGTTTGTTGTGGTGTGCGTTTGGAGTGGTTGTACCTTTCGGCATGTGTGTTGTATAAATGGATATCCAGAGCTCTTTTGGAACTTTTTCCCCTTAAACAGACAGCTGATGCAGATTGTGTCCTATTCATCCTCTCATAGCCTTTTGCTGTCATAGATCCTCTCGATGGCGAGGCGTCGTCGGCCTCCGTCTGCTCATCTTGTTCCTGGAGAGTCGTGTATGTTCGTCACCAAGCTCGTCAGCAAGAAGGAGATCTTTGCCTTGGCTGCGAAAGAACTAGCCTTGACGATCCAATCGGAGGCAACGACGCAGATCCAGGACGATATGTTCGTCACCAAGCTAACCATTGGAAATATGCTGGCAAGTCTCATATACAATCGAAACAAAAGAATTTCTTGGTAGTGCTGCAATCTCAAAGAACATAGCCATTCAGAATGCATACCATGCTGTACTTGAGTACCTTGAGAACGAGAATCGAATTGAGATTAATGATTACAATGCTAAGAATGTCATACGTCTGAAAAAAGATATCCTTTAATCTAACACATGGCATTTGCTGTTTGAAGATAAGGCTAAAAAACTCAAAACAAGAAATGAGTGCAAAGAATTCGGCACTCCAACATTTTTTTCACAGCTTTGATTCAGTGTGCCAGCAAGCGTCCTCTGTGCTCTCGCTCCTTCCATCCAGCCAAAAGGCAGCAGCAAGAAAGAGGCCACACCGTCTGCATGTTTGCAACGACAACATGACAGATCCATCATCGATCTACTCCAACTGTCAAATGCCTTGAACAACCTACGTGCAGAGCTTCTTGGACTTGTAGGATTTACAGGCCACAGAATATCTCCTGCGCCCAAACAAAATCTCCATGCTCCGCAGTCTGTTGACAAGTAATGCATGTTTCCAGCACCTGATCGTGTCGTCTATGTTTAGAAGTAGCTTGCTCTTAAATCCTTCTGTTAGCAATGTCTTTGAACAATCCGTGCATGTACTCTGTGCTTTTGAGAGGTGGACTGATATTATCATGCAACTATTGCATTAACAATTCCAGCACCTAATCGTGTCGTCTATGTTTAGAAGTAGCTTGCTCTTAAAATCTTCCATTAGCAATGCCTTCGAACAATCCCTGCATGTACTCTACGCTTTTGAGAGGTGGTTGCCCTTTTGTTTTGATGGCTGGCCAACACTCGCGCGCATGGGCGCGCGCAAATCACTAGTTCAAATTGAAACTCATATGTCATCTTCGTCGAATTTCATTGGGGATTAAGGCAGGCATACGAGGCTCCAAGGTGATATAGTAGAATTTGAGATTGCGGGAGACGTTTGGTTTAACGAGAGGTAGAAATTTTCGAAAAAAAAAAGAGAGGTAGAAATCATCAATTGTCTTCCCATCATTCATCAAATCATCAGTCAAGCTGCGGATCGGAGATCGCTAGATGCTTGTCCTCTTTGTTTGGTGGTGACTTATCTTATATATATTGTTGAATGATTATGAGTTTCTGCCACTTGTACACATTCTACCCGCTGATCAGATCGATTGTCCAAATTTGTTCGCCCTTCCCTTATTATATTATGCCAGAAAGACAAAGTGAGCCGAGCTATTTTGAACTTCAAACGGAGCACAAGCGGCTACAATGCCTATAAGGGCAGGTACATTGCTATATCTCGTACTTCGTTTCATGTAGTACTATGTAGGATTTTTTATGATGTGGAGAAAAATGCGATGAGAGAGAGAATGAGGTTATACAACTCACAATCCTATTTTTACTCTATGCATAAATTAAAGAATTGCGAGTTACCATGAGACAATTTAAAAGGACAACCATTGTACATATAGTCTATTTAGCCGCTTTAAATTGCGTGGCACTGTATAAGAAAACTTATGATACAACGCCAATGTACTTGCCCTAAGTAATATTAAAAAAAATGTTATACTAGGTAGCCGGCCGGACGTGTTCTTTTTTCTTTTTTTTACTAGTAAAGTTGCACGTGCGTTGCAACGGAAAAAAGCTATTAAATATACATGCAAAGATTGGTACATATTTAGTTATATTTTATGCTTTTATAATATATTTTTTGATAATATCAACATCTATAACAAAATTTAGTGTTAATAATAAATAATAATGTCCTATTAAACATGTATCGAATTAAAATACACATTGGTATATCTTTTCCCATCACAATGTGCATAATTATTTAGTCATAAATATATCATAAGTTCATAAATTTATTTTTCCATACTACCCATGTGTTTGTATGACTCAATATAGATCTTTATAGGTTTTTTGACGCATCATATCAACCTCCTTAACTTTTTTTGTCGATGTGTAAAGGATTGGCCTATCAGTAAACGATTATGATAGGAGGCCCCTCTTTATTTTTCACACGGCAACGCTCAGCAGGAGTTACATAAATACATTTGTTTAGAATTCATTAGAACCATACTTCAAAAAGTTTGTGAAGTCTTCCGGAACACCAAGGACATCCTCTTCATGCTCCTTAGTCACCTTTTGCGTATTTTGGGTCTGCATTCGGCACATTCTCGGTCATCGCCGAACCTATATACATGTAACATATGTTAGAATGATTTAACACACCTTTAGACGAAGCACAACCTATTATTCATAATAGCTATGGATAGATCACGTTTTTATAAAGTTAACAAAACCTGTTTGACATTTTCTGATTTTTGCAAGATCTTTGTTTTTATAGAAATAGAGAAAAACGAAAGTAAAGGAAAAAAAAAGGATTGTATGGGTTTGCTCCAGTCCACAATGAAGCCGGCCCAACTGTAGGGATTCAGTCCATGTTAAAGCCCACAAAAAGGGACCCACTCGGATATTGACATTTTATATTAAGAATTCTGATCTATTTTATATAAAAAACCTATTAAGAACCTTACATCTTTTCTTTCTCTCTGGCTTCTTTACATCTAGAACCGCATATTTCTTTCTTTATAACATCTTCTCTATTCCTAATCCCAGTTCCTCGTAACTTGAACGGACACGTCGACAGAGCAGGTGTTGCCGATCGCGAGACGGAGACGGAGTATTAGGGAATAGATTTTTTCCCTCATATAATAATATAAGAAATCACGTTCCTAATAGCTGCCCGTGGGCCATGCTTCAAAATTGTGAGCCCAATAAAACCCAAGACGCTGCCATTGCACCGAGGTCCGAGTCCGACTGGTCGAGGGTACTACGCCAGGCGCCGCTGGAGGAGCGGATACGGCGAGGGAACGACGACGGACAGCTGCTGGGCGGGCAAAGCTTTGATGGTAGCCGGCACGGCGGTGGTGACGGATGCTTCCGACGACGGCGATCTGGAAGCGGCGCAGGCCATGCGCAGGGGAAATCGCCCACCCTCTCTCATCAACACCGCGGGGCACGTGTGCTGGTTAGTCGCCTATCTGCTGCGCTGGATCTACTACAAGGCGGACGAATGGCTTATCTACCTCCGCTGGAGGTGGAGGAGCAAGGTCGATTACTACGAGTCCATAGACCAACGTCTCTATAAGCAACTCGTTAGGTAATTAATAATTAGTTGCTTCTGTTTTTCCCTTATTAAGATGGCTAGTTTTTGCTAGTTTGGTTATTAATCTACAAAAGGGAATATTAGTGCTCTGCTCTGACGGGATCTACTAGTTCCCCCAACTGACTAGGTATTGCTAAAAATCAAGCACCCTGTTCCTACTAAGAATCATATGCTGTTGGATCGAATTTGCTAAGATTAGAGATTATTAAGTTGCACGAGCTAGGTCCGAGGTGGAATATTTGAGATTTTCTTAGCCAATTTCGTTTATAGAAAGGTCTAGGTTTATCTGCCCTCTGCTGACAATGACCATTCAGTCAAGCACAGACCATTAGTCCTCTCTGTTTGAAGAATTTGTTTACCCTTATTACCAGAGAAAGTGAGCCGAAATACTTGGAAATTCAAGGACAACAAATGCGGGCTGCAATACAATGCTTGAAATACTACAATGATAGGCATCCGGTGATGTTTCTAACTCATGTTCTATCATAATTGATCAAATATTCTGCTCTGGCACTGTCAACAGTATATTCATCGATTGCTTTTCTTGATCTGGCTATATTTCAGGGCTCGGAATACGTACTTGCTTCTGAAAAGGTGATAGAGAATTCAGGAACAAATATGGCAGGAGTAGTCTAGACTCATGGCAACTTTGTGGCTCGTCAGAGGAAAGCGTGGTGCTTCTCATTCCTATATGGGCCACCGACCCTCTTCTTTTTTGAGATGAATGGTTCTCCTTATCATGGTGGAATTGTAACATGTGCACCCTTAGGTATATACTATGAATTTGTGCCCATACTTTTGTTTAAGAAAAATCATGCCTTGTCTATCTAGCATGTTTTTTTTTTAATAAAGATCGTTTGTATATACCAGTGTAGCTCGATGTCTTTTCAGTAGACAATAATACTTAGCTTCATAAGACAATGGGAATTCCATTGGAATTGACAGTATTGCTTAGTTGGTCTATGCGTCTAGCAGTACCAGCGCTCTTGAGATTCAATGGCTTATAACCTTGAGAGTCACTGATTTATGGGAGGGATTGTTTACTTTGCGGTCTGCTTCATCTTCCCACTTTAATATTTTATAAACATTCCCTTTTTGGTCCTAGATTTGAATACATTACATTTGAGGGCTGGGCTGTAGTTTTTGTTAAAGACTTGAGAGAGTTCATTGTGGAAATTTGATACTGGAATATGTTTCACACCAAAAAGAAAAGGATACTGCAAAAGAAGCAGTTATGTTACGGTAACCTTCTACACTATTGTTTCAAGCCTTCCTACCAAAAAGAAAAGAATTTTTTTTGAAGTATTAATGATTATCAATGAGCTTAACCTTTTCGTTTTTGCAGCTGCCTAGATTCATTTGTGTTCTTCACCTTTTGTTTCTCCTTAAGAACCACACCATTAAAATTCCAAACTTTGTAGACCCTATGTTCCAGGGCTTGAAAATTTTGACTGCATCTTTTTATCAGAAACAGTTGATCAATATGTGGCCTCTTGATTCACTTTTGTCATGCTCCTAAGCAAGGCTAAGATGATGTAGGGATCTATGGTTTCTCAGAAGGGCCAACAACACCTTGATTTTGATTTTCCTTGAGATTAATGCCAGTAAATTTCAGGCACTTTTGAGCTACATAGGGGATTAGATGAGCAATGAGTATTTTATTTTAATTTATGTGCTGGTAAGGTGCACTTTGGAGTATCTTTGATGGCACAACTGACAATTAGGTAAGGTATGAGGCAACAAATAATTAGGTGGGCCAAGTATAAAAGTTTGGTGCTTCCCAGTGGCGCACTTGATGAGTTTGTGTTTTGTTTTTGTTTCTTTTCATTGAAAAATGATGTTCTTGGGTTTGTTATTGTATTGTGGGCTTTCAGTCAGCTTGATATATATCTTGGTTTCTGCCATGTATTTTCAGATGAACCAGTTAATGAAGCATACAGGTTCCTGGGTTTTCCTCTTTGGTGGGCTAAACGTCGGAGTGGAAAATGTATATTTCTTTTTTTTCTTTTAGTAAAATATTGACTTGTGTCCATACCTTGCTGTTGCTATTCGTTGCCTTAATATTTGGTTATTCCCTGTGTTTTGCAAATGACTGTGTTTGCCTGATTTGTGGTTGGCGCCATACTGTCCAAGGTCCTTGCCCTGAAAAATTCTCATGCGGGCATAGGAGGATAAATTGTCTTTGCAGGATGTGCTACCGTCGATCTGAAGTCCTGCACCCTAGTCCAGCGGAATTTGAACATGGGCACCAAATTGACGCCAAGTTTACCTACTTCTGTGTAATGGCATGAATTGTCTCGTGTCCTAGAGGAAGCAAGGGTGAACTCCGGTTTGTGCATTCCAGTCGGGGTACTTGTGTTGTCTATTTTCTCTTTGGTGCTCTATGAGCTGGATCTGAAGAATATAACCGCCGTGCTGCTGATATGGTTTTTGATGTACTTCCCCCATGTTATATATGCATCTTTATTGATGTTGATTGTGGCGGCACTAAAGATATTAGCTATGGCACTGTTTCACATTATTGGTCGCATGGATTTGGGCTACATGGATCCCTTGTTTTGCTAGGCTATTGCTCACCTGGCTTCACTGGACAAGGACGTGCCCACGAATTCTGGCTTTACTGGACAAGGACGTGCCCAAGAATTGCTGGCAAAAATCCTCCGCGCCGGGCGTGTTGTCACTGCAGGTCGTGTGGGTAGTGTGCAGCACTCGATCAGGGGATCGGGGGCTCGGCATCGCAGGGGAGTCGGACGACATAACAAGGATCAATCGAAGCGCTAGAACCTGCCGACGGCAAGGGCACGAGGAAAAATGCACTCCAAGATCTAACATCCACGACTATTATATATTCAGATCGAAGCAACCTGCTTTTTATTACAAAAGGATCGGATAAGCCCCAAAGGCTAATCCCAAAATCATGCATGCCCTGCATGATACTACTACTACTAGGGCTACTTTGGCAGCCACCGGGTGATTAACCCAGGGAAATGATCGGGTGGGAAGGAAATTTTTGGACAGGAGAATCCACGTACGAATATCCCCGCATGGGGTTACTTCCCTGCCGCTATTTGGAAGCTTTCCCAGGGAGATAATCACGTGTTGGTTAGTAACTGGTGGCTTGGACAAACCAACTCCATGCATGCACAAAGGATCATCCAATGATACATATGTTTGATAAAAAGAAGCCAAAAAATGCGAGTCTCATAAGAAAGTGACTACGTAAGAAAACATGCACCATTCAAATATGACAAATTTCTCTAGATACAGTCCAATTCATGGAAAAATTAACTCAAGTAGCACCAAATGTCCAACCAAGCTAGTCAATTCATCACCAAATTATCTCCATGCACACATCTAGCCAATCAATGAAAAATAAAACAATATAGTAATTTTTTTGACCAAGAACTTCGGCACTAGAATAAATTATGTTTAACTCCTTTTCAGAAGCAATGTTTGAAGGAAAAAAAACTCTTTTGCATAAACTTCTCATAGGCACCGCATCTGCATTTTTCTTCTCAAATCATAAATTGCTTCCAACAAGAGCTCTGCAAGAAAACACAAGGAAAAACATTAGGAACAAAGAAAAGAAAGGTTCATATAAGTGGAAACTGAAAAAAGATACTATGTATGGGCAACCATTTTTTTCCTATTCAAAATGAAAAAAATAATAGTATCGGTCTATAACTTTCATCTAACCAGAACCTCACCTTAGCAATAATTGGACCACAAGGAAGCAAAAGTAACACACCATTGCCTCGTTCATCCATTTAAATATATAACTAATATGTACAAATATGTCCCAAGAGATAACTTTGGCAAACTCTAGATCAATTGCATTAGCCCCTTTGCCTATGCTTCTTCACCACAACAGCTACAAGCAAAATGGTGTAGCATAGCTATCTCACAACAATTCAACAACCTATGGTACTGCTGCAAACCCTATCCCTTTGAAGTACAGTGTGAATAAAAGCTACAGATGAGCAGCACAGCCACAAATGAAACCAATTGGTACTGAATGAGCTTGGAGTATGCTTGCTGAAATAATAAAAACACTAGCACTTTTTCAGCACAACAGTACTAGTCTTAATGCAATCTCAATTTTGCATTTCCAGCCTTGTTTTGATGAAATCAAATAACTGCTACTACTTACATTCCTAGGCCATTTTCTTGTCAAATTCTATCCCAAAGAATCAATTTAATTAACAACATACGATTGCATATTTGCATTTCAGATCAATTAGAAACAAAGGATCACTCATTTAACAGAACCTAAGCAGATCAAACAGAGATGTCAGGGCATATACCATATAGTCCATAGTCCATACCCATTAGGGCAGCCTTACCAACAATTCACACAAAATGTCTAGGAGTTCTCCACTTGCTGGTTCTAGTACAAACATGAACTCCACTACAATGCAATTTCTTATTGTACAGGTTCAACAAAAGATGATGTAATGCTAGAAGAAGAGGAGAAAGGAAACATATCTCTGAAATTAGCTCTATGAAGGCAGCATGAATAAGAAAGATGCAACCAGAATAAGTTCATCATGCATATGTAGATGCATAGGAAACATACCTCTCAAACAATTATCAAGAAATAGGCAAACACACAACCAACAGATCAATGCACACTAGTACAAAACAGGGCATTGGTCCAGGCCATATCGGAGCTTTAGTCCCGGTTCTGTTACGAACTGGGACTAATGCGTGCATTAGTCCCAGTTCGAGCGGCGCAGGCATCAGTCCCGGTTCGAACGGGACCTTTAGTCCCAGTTGGAGAGACCAACCGGGACTAAAGGGTTTGTGAACGGTGCCAGCCCCTTTAGTCCCGGTTGGTATCTCCAACCGGGACTAAAGGCCCCCCCTTTAGTCCCGGTTGGAGACACCAACCAGGACTAAAGGGGGGGACTAAAGGTTTTTTTTTCTGTTTTTACATTTGTTTTCTGTTTTTAGTTTCTGTTTTAAATTGCTTATATCTTTTAAGATATTTGATGTTTTTGAGTGATTATTTTTGCATTAGATTCAAAATTTTGTCTAGTTTCTGTTTGTGCCATTATTTTTCAAATTTGAATGGTTTAAATTTGAATTTGTTCAAATTTGCTTCAAACCCTAGATTGTGAATAACTTGAGTTTACAAATAGTTTTAAATTTAATTCTTTTTGCTCCTAGTCACGTGTTAGATTGTTGTCACAGTAAGATTTATTTGCATATTTTTAGAATAATTTAAATTAGGATTTCAATTTCAGGGTCATTTAGCTCAAAAAAATCATTAAATGCATGAAAAATAGCAAATGAAGTTAGAAAGGGTTGAAATTTGAGGATGTGTCTTTGAATGGTGCATATTGAATGCACAAAAAGTCTGGAGTTGAAATAAGTTTAAAAAAATGAAATGCCTTTGTAACAGACAAGTTTTCGTCCGAAACCTTGATACTTCGAATCAGATGGTCCAGTTTGTACACGAAGTGCATCCAGTTTTTGCCGTAACCCTCTCAACTTTTTAGCACAAGCTATGTGGGTGAAATGATGATACCATGCCAACTTTCAACCTTTTCAGAGTTCATTTGTAGTGCTTTTCAATTTCAGGGTCATTTAGCTCAAAAAAATCAGTAAATGCATGAAAAATAACAAATGAAGTTAGAAAGGGTTGAAATTTGAGGATGTGGCTTTGAATGGTGCATATTGAATGCACAAAAAGCCTGGAGTTGAAATAAGTTAAAAAAATGAAATGCCTTTGTAACAGACAAGTTTTCGTCCGAAACCTTGATCCTTCGAAGGAGATGGTCCAGTTTGTACACGAAGTGCATCCATTTTTTGCCGTAACCCTCTCAACTTTTTAGCACAAGCTATGTGGGTGAAATGATGATACCATGCCAACTTTCAACCTTTTCAGAGTTCATTTGTAGTGCTTTTCCATTTCAGGGTCATTTAGCTCAAACTCTACCCCCCCCCCCCCCCCCCCCGTGGACCGCCTTTTTTAGCTTTGTAGAAAATAAACGAAAATGATAAAATCTTCAAAAAATAAAATCCTTTGAGATGCAGTTAGGTTTTAGTGTCTAGTTGGTATAGAAATTTTGAAATATGAATTTTGACCTTTTTTGCAAAAAAACGCAAAAAAAATGTAAAACGGCCATAACTTTTGCATATGACGTCGAAAAAAAAAGTTTAATATATCGAAAAAAACTAGAGAAAAATTGGGAATTCCATTGGAATTGACAGTATTGCTTAGTTGGTCTATGCGTCTAGCAGTACCAGCGCTCTTGAGATTCAATGGCTTATAACCTTGAGAGTCACTGATTTATGGGAGGGATTGTTTACTTTGTTGTCTGCTTCATCTTCCCACTTTAATATTTTATAAACATTCCCTTTTTGGTCCTAGATTTGAATACATTACATTTGAGGGCTGGGCTGTAGTTTTTGTTAAAGACTTGAGAGAGTTCATTGTGGAAATTTGATACTGGAATATGTTTCACACCAAAAAGAAAAGGATACTGCAAAAGAAGCAGTTATCTTACGGTAACCTTCTACACTATTGTTTCAAGCCTTCCTACCAAAAAGAAAAGAATTTTTTTTGAAGTATTAATGATTATCAATGAGCTTAACCTTTTTGTTTTTGCAGCTGCCTAGATTCATTTGTGTTCTTCACCTTTTGTTTCTCCTTAAGAACCACACCATTAAAATTCCAAACTTTGTAGACCCTATGTTCCAGGGCTTGAAAATTTTGACTGCATCTTTTCATCAGAAACAGTTGATCAATATGTGGCCTCTTGATTCACTTTTGTCATGCTCCTAAGCAAGGCTAAGATGATGTAGGGATCTATGGTTTCTCAGAAGGGCCAACAACACCTTGATTTTGATTTTCCTTGAGATTAATGCCAGTAAATTTCAGGCACTTTTGAGCTACATAGGGGATTAGATGAGCAATAAGTATTTTATTTTAATTTATGTGCTGGTAAGGTGCACTTTGGAGTATCTTTGATGGCACAACTGACAATTAGGTAAGGTATGAGGCAACAAATAATTAGGTGGGCCAAGTATAGAAGTTTGGTGCTTCCCAGTGGCGCACTTGATGAGTTTGTGTTTTGTTTTTGTTTCTTTTCATTGAAAAATGATGTTCTTGGGTTTGTTATTGTATTGTGGGCTTTCAGTCAGCCTGATATATATCTTGGTTTCTGCCATGTATTTTCAGATGAACCAGTTAATGAAGCATACATGTTCCTGGGTTTTCCTCTTTGGTGGGCTAAACGTCGGAGTGGAAAATGTATATTTCTTTTTTTTCTTTTAGTAAAATATTGACTTGTTTCCATACCTTGCTGTTGCTATTCGTTGCCTTAATATTTGGTTATTCCCTATGTTTTGCAGATGACTGTGTTTGCCTGATTTGTGGTTGGCGCCATACTGTCCAAGGTCCTTGCCCTGAAAAATTCTCATGCGGGCATAGGAGGATAAATCGTCTTTGCAGGATGTGCTACCGACGATCTGAAGTCCTGCACCCTAGTCCAGCGGAATTTGAACATGGGCACCAAATTGACGCCAAGTTTACCTACTTCTGTGTAATGGCATGAATTGTCTCGTGTCCTAGAGGAAGCAAGGGTGAACTCCAGTTTGTGCATTCCAGTCGGGGTACTTGTGTTGTCTATTTTCTCTTTGGTGCTCTATGAGCTGGATCTGAAGAATATAACCGCCGTGCTGCTGATATGGTTTTTGATGTACGTCCCCCATGTTATATATGCATCTTTATTGATGTTGATTGTGGCGGCACTAAAGATATTAGCTATGGCACTGTTTCACATTATTGGTCGCATGGATTTGGGCTACATGGATCCCTTGTTTTGCTAGGCTATTGCTCACCTGGCTTCACTGGACAAGGACGTGCCCACGAATTCTGGCTTTACTGGACAAGGACGTGCCCAAGAATTGCTGGCAAAAATCCTCCGCGCCGGGCGTGTTGTCACTGCAGGTCGTGTGGGTAGTGTGCAGCACTCGATCAGGGGATCGGGGGCTCGGCATCGCAGGGGAGTCGGACGACATAACAAGGATCAATCGAAGCGCTAGAACCTGCCGACGGCAAGGGCACGAGGAAAAATGCACTCCAAGATCTAACATCCACGACTATTATATATTCAGATCGAAGCAACCTGCTTTTTATTACAAAAGGATCGGATAAGCCCCAAAGGCTAATCCCAAAATCATGCATGCCCTGCATGATACTACTACTACTAGGGCTACTTTGGCAGCCACCGGGTGATTAACCCAGGGAAATGATCGGGTGGGAGGGAAATTTTTGGACAGGAGAATCCACGTACGAATATCCCCGCATGGGGTTACTTCCCTGCCGCTATTTGGAAGCTTTCCCAGGGAGATAATCACGTGTTGGTTAGTAACTGGTGGCTTGGACTCAAACTCTACCCCCCCCCCCCCCCCCCCCCCCGTGGACCGCCTTTTTAGCTTTGTAGAAAATAAACGAAAATGATAAAATCTTCAAAAAATAAAATCCTTTGAGATGTAGTTAGGTTTTAGTGTCTAGTTGGTATAGAAATTTTGAAATATGAATTTTGACCTTTTTTGCAAAAAAACGCAAAAAAATGTAAAACGGCCATAACTTTTGCATATGACGTCGAAAAAAAAAGTTTAATATATAAAAAAAAACTAGAGAAAAATTGGGACTCGATTTCACCCGGGTTTACCTGGTGAAGTTTTCTCAGATTCTCAAAATTCCAAAAGGAAAAAAAGTTATTTCAAATCAAAAAAAATTTAAAAATTTTAAAAATTAATTTTATTTAAAAATGAGATGTCATATTTGGATTCCTCACATTTTTCTGATAATAATGGATATATTATTTGTCGAATTTCGATTTACAGACTTAAAGATATTAATTATGTCATATTAAATGAATAAATGGCAAAAAAAATTAATAAAATAATATTATTACTTATTTTATTTTCATTGAAATTCAATATTATTAGTACTTATTTTGTTTATTTTAATAATTGTTTAGAATTCAAAAAATTAAATCATGTGACATCAAGACCTAAGGGTTAACATGATTGATAGCTTAAGATTGTCAGGAAAACAACAAGTGCAGACTTGGAAACTAGGGGAGATAGAACCTGAAAGTTAAGCGTGCTGGGGTTGGAGTAGTGAGAGGATGGGTGACCGGCCGGGAAGTTAGACGATTTGGAATGAGTGCTGATTAGAGACTAGAGATTAAATTCTGAAGCAGTGAGGAGGGGTGATTAGAGATTAAATTGTCAAAATCAGAAAAATTTAAAAACAAATCAAAAAAATTGAAAAAAAAATTGATTTTTTTTTCCTTTAGTCCCCGGCAAGACCGGCTCCCGGCAAGGCAGCCCCCGGCAAGGACCTTTAGTCCCGGTTTGGTGTTACCAACCGGGACTAAAGGTCCTCCAGTCCACGCACCAGGCAGCGCCACGTGGAGGGCCTTTGGTCCCGGTTCGTGAGCCAACCGGGACTAAAGGTCTTGGGCATTAGTCCCGACCCTTTAGTCCCGGTTCCAGAATCGGAACTAAAGGCCCTCTGGAACCGGGACTAAAGGGGGTTTTTCTACTAGTGGCAGGACGACAAAATCAACAGCAGTCTAAAGCCAATTCATTCATAAGCAACCAACAGGGCTTCCCCTAGCCTATCCTAATTTAATACACACACTAGCTAACAAGGTTCTGTTTCCTGTTGTCCCTGATCCCTTCCTCTTTTTCTCAGCTCCAAACCAAATCAATCCCCATTATCAAGCAAACCACATTCTTCCATCATATTTCTCAAATCTTCATCATTTAAAACTGAGATCAAGGCATCAAGATCCTCACCAGTAACTGATACTTGATAGCATGAGGTTGATTATATATTTCTCAAATCTCAAGGTCCAACCCTAGCGAATCAGGTGAAACCCTAGCGAATCAGCAGGAAGGGAAGAGAAGAAAAAGGGAGGGCATACCAGGTGGATGGTCGTCGCCGTCGAATAGCCGTCGCCGTCTTGACGCCTGCGGAGGACGCACGTGCTCGACCGGCCGTCGCCGCCTTGACGCCTGAGGTCGCCGAAGGGATGGCAGCGCAGTGGCCTGTAGTGGCTGGCGGCGGCGCAGCTCTCCTCACACCGAACCGAAAGGGAGGATGGGCGACGGCGCAACTCTCCTGGGAGGACGGGCAGTGGCGGAGATGGCGGCCTGGCGGCGCTCTTTCCTTTGCGTCCGCGAGAGGACGTGCGACGCAGAGAGGAGAGACGGGGAACGACGCCCGGTGCCAAGAGGTGTGGAGCGGCTGCCCGGGGAAAACGAGTAGATTTGGGTCGCCCTCCCCCTCCGCGTGGGCTTCCAAAGGGCGCCATAATTTGGCCCGTGGCAGTTTCCGCGCGGGCTTCTCGCCCCGTGAAAAGGCCGGGATCCCTCCGGGATTGTGGGCTGCCAAAGTAGGCCCTAGTGTTCTTAACCACGACACGAAACGCGCCGGCAAAAGAGCCCCGGCCGGCCAAGAGCGGGCTACTGCAGGGCCTCGCGATAGTCACGAATGATCTCGTCGACGGGCAACATGGCGACGACGGCGTCGATGATATCGTCGTAGTCCTCCGGCCCCAGGGCCCCGAGGTCCGACCGCTCCTGCAGCAACATCAACGCCAGCTCCTGACCACGGTGGAAGGCCAACTCATAAACCTCCTGGACGCGCCCGGGAATGTCGAGGAGACGCTCCACATGAGTAGCGCCCCTGGCACCAACTTAGTCGGCGGCGACGTCCGCGGCGTCCCGGAGCGACTGCAGCTCCGACGTCAGCTCTGCCTCACACAATGCAACAAGAACCAAGGATGACGTGAGAAACAACGACCTAAGAGCACAAGGAGAGATGAAATGCATCGAGGACGAACCTGCGATACGACCTTGGACCTCCGCTCGCCGGGTGCGAACGGCCTCTGTCTTGGCCTTGGCGTTTTCGAGCGCAACCCGGGCGGCCGCAAGACGTCCCCGAAGCTCCGCAAGCGGCAGGGATGGGCTACCATCTGAAGAGTCAGGTGACGAGGCCGGACGCTCCCGGCCCGCGGCCGACACGACGCCTGACTCAAGCAGGCGGCGTCGGACGGACCTCCTGTCATCCTCCTCTCATCCTGTTGGCTGGCTGAGCACACAAGGTAGTAGTAGTAGTCATGCGGCCCATCTAAGCATTTTGATGAAGAGGCCAAAAAACGACCATGGAATGAGGAATGAGCTTCAGCATATTGGTGTTTGGAAATTCAGTTCCATTTATATAATTTTTAATTTGTACACAAACGACCATGGCAGTCCCACGTCCCTAACACGTACCACATTATGCACTGATGAATACACAGCAACAGAATACATATATAGCTGTAATTACACCGTATAATTCTTGAAGGACCGGAAACGGTGACCAGAGGGGGGTGAATGGGAGCCTCAAAATTTCTTTCGAAACTTTCAGGTCCTCTACTCGACAAACACCCAAAGAAGCAAACACACAAGCCGGTGATGACCACGACCCTATTGAGAGGGTGGATGTTCCCTAGGAACACAGTTGGTCACCACAAGAACCAAGAAACAACTCCAAGAACGATCAAAGACCGAACGAGTACGAACAGCCGCACTGCGTAACCGCGGACTGTGCGCCTCTCTGACCCCGGACTGTTCGCAGGTCAAGAACAGGAAAACACACAGAACATAAACAGATCTGGACACTCAGAATTTCTGAGCCTCGGACTGTCCGGGTCACCAGGCTCGGACTGTCCGCAGGTACGGACAGTGGCCTGGGTTGAATTGCGGACTGTCCGTGTGTACGGACCGGACTGTCCAGAGGCAAAATCCTGAAACTCGAACTTCTGGAACAGGTTCTGGACAGAAAAACCAGCTGACCGTCGGACTGTCCGCGGTTTGTACGTCGGGCTGTCCGCGGTTCAAAAATCAGATCACAGACTTCTGGAACACACACTGAACTGCTGACGCAGAACACCGTCGGACTGTCCGCAGTTGTAAGCCCGGACTGTCCGCGGGTCAAAATCCTAGAAATCAAAAAGGTCGTTGAGAGCTCGGATCTGAACTGGAGCAAGCCCGGACTGTCCGCTGTATACACGTGCGGACTGTCCGCGCCTACTCAACAGCACAGCCACAAAAGCCAGTGGCTCGACTTCCGACCGCCGGACTGTCCGCGCTCACAACGCCGGACTGTCCGCGGTTGACGAAAAGCTTGACACGTCAGCAAGGAAGATGAACAAACTCGGTCGAAACCCAACGCCCGGACAGTCCGCGGTAGACAGGCCGGACTGTCCGCACCCTTCCAGAAAATCGTCCGAAAATCGCCTCTCAACAAGAAACAACTCGATCTCTCTCGAATCAACACCAACTGTAACAAGATTTGGAGGAGTTGTTCCTTATGCAGCTGGGGAGCTATCCTCAAAGGATCATGGCTCAATTCGAAGAGAAACTCGAGAAACCGCAAAGGGGGTGAAAACTTGTCAAGATCTAGCCATGAACACAAAATCACCCCGATCTATGAGCTCGTGAGGAATCAATTGATTTCCTTCGGTGAAAATGCTCTAGTCACGTCATAGCTCGAATCAACGCAACAAAAACCGGATCAAACGCCCAAAAAACGAAGAAATCGAGCTCGAAATAGTAGGGTTAGGGGGAACTCGGGATGAACACAAAACAAACTCATGAGACATCTATGAATCCAAAGCCACAGAGGGCACGAGCACACTACGGGGGTGCTCTTCCCACGAACAAACACTACAGAGTTGCAGTGGACCTCACTCACACAGACAGAGCAACTACAGACTGGGAAACCCTAGAAGGAAAAACTGAAATGAGAGAGGTGAGGGAGATGGGTGCTCCCTCCTCCTTATTTATCATCCGGGCTTATTACACATTCCCAGTTTTGCCATTGGGTACATTGAGTTGAACCACTTAGCTTCAGGGGCATATTGGTCCAACCCTTTGGATTTCTTGATCCGACGGCCACCGCGCCTTCTCACCGGTAGCCTTGCTTCCACGCAATCTCCCCGATGCTGCCACGTGTCGTCCGTCCGCACCGGGACCATCACCCGGGTTTTGAGGCCCAAACCCGTGAAACCCGCCACCGGTGGTCTTGAGGCAATACCACCAAACCGTCGCCGATGGTTTTGAGGACAAACCACCAAACCGCCCGCGAGTAGCGTACCGCGTACGCGTCCCCCGCCATGTACACTTGCGCTTGTCGATGTCCCAAGTGTCAGCCACCGCGGCTGGCCACCCGGCCGCCTGGTCCGTCAGTCCAAGCCTCACGTCCGCCCTTCACCGCACCGGTCCGTCGGCACGGCACGCCCTGCTTGACCTTCTCCCGACCGCTGCCACCGCCTCTGGACTCCACACCTGCACATCACGAGCCAAGAGACACGTTTCGACACATAACCCTGTGCCAGGGGATCAGAAGAACCACCGAACCAACCGCCAACCATAAGTGTTGGACATGTTGACAATCGCTCATCACATCAACAAAGATACTACACAATGACTATGGAAAAACCATGTGTTCGCAATTCTGCTGTTCATCACTAGACGGCTGACGCAAAACACACGGGAAATTCACCCTAGCTAATCCTCGTGTGCAGAGATGACCTGCTCTCTTGAAAAAAATGTAGTAGCAGCGCCCAAACAACTCTCTAGCTAGATAACCGTCCGACGTGGTACAAACGCTTTTCAGCCGGCCGATGCCCACGCACAAGAAAAAAAAATCCTCAAGATTTAAATAAAAAGCACAAGAAAAAAAAAAAATCAAAGCAAAGACTACCAAGGCCGGTTATGGCAGCACACAGAGTAGTGTATATATGTGCAGGCGGCCGAATATTAACCGCTTGGTTTAATTTGTCAGATGAGATCAAAGAGGACTCAAACCCGAGAGCACAAGACGAGTACGAGGAGGAAATAAAGTCACTTTGGCCAACTGGTTTCCAGGCTAAAACGACACTACACAAAGCCTGCACGCCAGGCCTTCCACAAGGAACGAAAACGCATGCAGGTGCATCGACGCCCGTGCTTGTTGCTTGCTTTAGTTTGTTCCTCCGATCCGATCGACGGCGGCGGTGTGTGACTGACGAGGCACCACGTACACACGCATACGGCCTTCTGAAAAGCTTGGACAAGCAAAACCACCGGACAACCATTTTGGCATGCATTTCTGACATAATTCCTCCAATTTCTAGTGCCTTCAAGTGGCATAAGCTCCCAGAACACTGGAGTACTTCTGTTGAATAGTGCCATTACCGACAGCCCATATTGCTCAGAATCTAGGGAGAATGCATTGTACAGCCAGTTGATTATGGCCCCCAACTTCTTTGTGCGGCTTTTCTAACATCTTTCACGATTGAACTAAACTCTGATAAATCAACTCCTTCGTCACCATACCTAACTTCTCCTGATCCATAAAACAATTGGACACGAACTGTCTCTGACATGCCTGAGATCATACAGCGCAACGAACACTATTAAAAACTAATCTAAGCTTAACTACACTAGATCTAGTGACTCAGAACTACACTACTTGGAATAAATACAGTAAATCATAACTGCATCATAACTAATCTATGTCTTAGGCAACATTAGATCTAGTAAAACAAAAATACACTATTGCAATAAATCTACTTAATCATAACTACATAGTTGAAATCGGTATAATACCTGAAACGAGAGATCCGACAGAGCTTCGCTACTTCTTCCACCACCTCCACCTCACTCCCTTCCTTCTCCCGGTGAAAACGGATCGAATACGAACGGATATCGCCGATACCACATTTGTTTTCATATTTTTGTTCGGATTCGAATTCGAATACGGATAGTATCAACCATGCCGGATAAGATATGGTTGGATGTCGACATTATAAATATGCGATTTCTATATTCAGATACGGATATGGTATCGGATGTTAAATATCTGGACTCAAATACGGACGGATTAAAACCCTTCTAAACGAATTCGGAACCGAATACGGTCGGAAAATATCCGTACCGTTTTCATCCGTACTTCCTTCTCCTCTCCACCCCTCTCTTCTTTTTTACGGAATTTTTATGGGATTTCTGGGGAAATTTCGACGTTTTATAGAGGTGGGAGAGCCAACCGCCAGTTCAAATGGCGGTTCGGCCAACCGCCGTTTGCAGCGGCGGTTCGGGGCGCCAACCGCCGTTTGCAGCGACGGTTGGGCCAACCACCATTTGTTGCGGCGGTTGCAGCCTGCCATCAGTCAATCGCCATTTGCAGCGGCGGTTGCTGTGTGGGGCCCGCGTACGCAGGCCAGCCGCCGGGTTAAACCGGCGGTTGCGGCAACAGCCGTTGGAACTGGCGGCTGGGGCTTCAACCGCCGTTTGAAGCGGCGGCTGCGCCCAGCCGCTGTTGACAACGGCGGCGGTGGTATAGTTTTGACAAAGTTTTGAAGAGGCATTTATTTTTGAAAAATCGCGAAAAAAATAATATAAAAAAAAATTCCGCGCGGCGCGATGGTCATGTGCCAAAGGCCTTAGGGCCTTTTTGCACAGCCCAGCGGCTCACTTGAGGTCCATCCGCATCTGCACGAACGGGAAGCCGAGCAACGTCAAGCAAGTATTTTACCTGCTCTAAAAAAAAAAGCAAGTACCTTACCAATTTTTTGAACTTTACCAATTATATCACCAACCTAGTTGTACAAGTTGGTTTTCCTTTCCTAAGAAAAAAAGTTGTAGAAGTTGGTCGTTCGACATGTCTTTACGGTTTTTTTTTTCAAAAACTTTGTTTTGGAAGAAGAGAGATTTTATTTATTACCAGAAGTTAAGTTACATTTTCGAGCAATAAGTTTCTCAACACACTCATCGAGGTAGCAAAATGCCAAACTGTAGAATGTTTTGTTTGCTTTGCGCCTTTGCCAATTGTGTGAGCTCATATGCAACGCCGTTACTCTATCTTCTCGTGTGAGCAACCTTCCACTCTGGAAGCCTTCCTCCAGCATCACGGACCTTTTTTTTTTTTTTTTTTTTTTTTTTTTAGAGTTGGCATCACGGACTTGTACGTGGATGAAGTTCATGTGGGATGGTTGGTTTGCATGTTTCGCCAACATACACGCACGCCACTAAACTACACCCTATATTTGAAACTGCCTTATGGTGATACCATTACGCAGTTAGTTGAAGGCCATCTCTACCTGTGAGGGGCTCTAGTTCTTCTGCATCCCTTTGCTTATGTTCCGCCAAGTCACGACTCACAAATTTTGAAAAAAAAGAAAAGTAAAGGCAAAATCACAATTACACTTTATAGTAAAGTATAAGGGTAAAAATACCGAAAAAAAACTAATATCAAAGTTTGTCGGTGCAACATTAGGTATCTTATATAGAAGTTGGGTGCTTTTGCTGCCTTATAGGTGCTTATCGCATAGAAAAGGTCATACGTGTACGTATTTGTATCGTAGAGGTGATGGTGCGTATTGGTAGTTGTGGTGTATCATACGTGTATGTATGTATATTATATGTGTATCACACGTGCATACTCGGTTGGACAATGCCGGATGGGGACGGACATGTCAACCCAGCGCGTGGCCCGCGCCTCCCTGGCACGTACGGAGCCCGGACCAGCCACCAACACGTACGCTCTTCATCGATGGGCGTTGGGCGAGCATGCAAGCAGCGAGCGAAGTGTAGCAGGGCCACCAGGGGACGGGACCCGAGGTTCATTCTCGGCGGCGCCGCCGCACAGGGTAAGGTTCTCGAACGTGGCGTCGAGCAGGCCCCAAAGTCGCCGTCGCATGCATCCACGTTCCCGTCGCCTATCTCTTTGACTGGTGGGTGAGTCTTTCTCTCCCACCCGCTCTACGCGCGCGACGCGAGCGGGTGGACGTGTTAAAGAAGATACTAGGAAAGATGAGCAGTCTTTGTTTGCATTTGTTAGCTGCAGTGTCCAAATGCATCTAACAAAACGAGCCAACCCAGACCACAGCAAGCACTAACAAGTATACTAAATTTTTTCTAGGGATTAGGACAAGTCATGACCCCTGCTTTATAAAAATCAGTTACCTGAAGAATTAGGACACGTCTGGGATGTATCAGCAGCAGTATTAAACACAGAGTCAAACCCATAGTAGTTAACCACCACCTCCCCTTCTCTCTCTACTTCTCCTTGCAAGGGAACAAGATGAGGAAGCAAGGTTGAAGAACAGGAGCAAACAGAGCTTTTTAGATCATGATCCCAAGATGTGAGTACAGTAGTACAATGATATGATCGTCGATCGCCCACGCGTCGGACGATGCGTGCTGCCACTGCCCCCGGCGATATATGAGGCGCCACGGGGGAGCGCCGCCGCCGTCGGGCGGGAACCTGACTCTCTCATCCGGGTGCTGAACTGAACCTCCCTCCCCAGCAACGCGCTCCGGAACCTCGAGGTGCTCGTCGCTGCAGTTCCTTCCAGGCCGGCTTCCTTCAACGCCTTCCTTCTCCGGGACGTGACTGTTGGACGCGCTCACGGGCCTCCAGGAGCTCTCGCGGTGCCGCCCCGAAACGGCTAGCTCCGCGTACGTGCTCAACCTCCGGAACAACACGTTCGCGGGCCGGCGACATCGATCGGCCTAGACTTTGGCGCGCTCAAGTCAAGAACGTCGACCTCGGCGTCAACAGCTTCACGGGGCCCAATCCATCCCGGCGAGCCTCCCCGAGTGCAGGGGCATGACTTGACGGCACTTTTGTTTGGGGCCATCCTCCTCCGATCCTGGTGTTGCCGGCCGACCCTGCGCATCGGCGTCACCGTGAACCTCGACGACGCGACGCGCGGCACGCCGATCGAGGGTCAAGAAGCCGGCCAGCCGGAGTGGGTCGCCGCCAGCGGGAGGCAGTAAGAGAAGGCGGCCTTCGCCAGCCTAGGGCCGAACAGTTGGTCGGCGTGGCTGCATCCGAACCGGAAACCGTCGACGGCGTAAGCCGGGGTCAGCGTCAGCTTGTCGGAGCTGTACGTGCCGGTGCTGTTGGAGCCGTGGCCATACTCGACGATGTACTGGCAGAGCGACGAGCAGCCATTGAAGACGTCACGGCCGAGCCCCAGGCGGCACTCGCCGGAGTACGTTGCAGGAGAAGGCCGAGTACGTGGCCGATCTGCATGGCCGGGTCGAACACGGAGTTCTTCTGGCGGTGGCATGGCTCCGGGACGGGGCACGGGCGGCACAGCACCCACGAGACGTCGCTGCAGGTGTCGATGTGCATGGTCTGGGTGATCGCCGGCGTGCCGAGCCCCACGGTGACCACGTATATCTATTAACTTCCGGGCGCCGGCGGCGGGGGGCGTCGAGCAGCCGTACAGTACGTCGAAACCATCACGACACGAAGACGGGACGCCAAGGCACCGCGCCGTCGAAACCACCCGCAGACATCCTCTGCGCCTGTCAGATTCTTCTTCATTGACCTGTCCGTTATACAACAGTACTATTAATTGTAACAAAAAAAAATTCCAAACACATACTCGTCGGTCGGTTTGGTCGATCCGTGGTCGGTTCAATGACACCGTGAACCGACCGATGAACAAAGTCGCCAGTGATCTTGGGTCCGTATGGTGGGCGCCTGGGCGGTCCAACACCGTGGACTAACCGATGGACGGGCCACGAGCACACACGACGGCATCGGGCGTCCTCGATCGTGCCGCCAATCGAACCGTGTACCGCCTCGATCGATCCCTGGGCTGCTGCACGATGATGTGCGTCGCGTCGCGGCAGACCGTGCATGGTCCGTGCCTGCCTACCTTACTTTGACACGGTGCGACCGAGCCGATGTCCCGTGCGTGAGTGATCGATGGCCCTGATCGACGACGCATGGATGACCCGGCGGCGTGCATTGCACGGAACCACCCCCCGCCTTCCCCTCCCGGCACACGCCCGACGCCGTTGAAACGAATGAATATTCAACGGCCGGGATCGCCCAACAGGATGAGGCGTGGCAGATGCGGCGAGGGCGGACATGAACGGACCCGCCCAGCGCGTGTCCGGCCGGCATCGAGACCGACCGACCGGTCAGGCAGCGAGTTGGCGTTGGCCGCCGCAATGGCACGTGCGTCGCCACGAGCACGACGCCATCGGCCGAGTGTGCTCGATCGAGCCGCCGATCCAACCGTGTACCCCCGTGCTCCGCACCGATGCGCACGTCTCGTGTTCCGTCCTTTGCACGGAACCAGCGAGCGAGCCTCCCATCCCGTCCCCTTCCCTTCCCTCCCCTCCCCTCCCCAAAATAAGTAGTACGCCGCACTCTCCTTCCCCAATTCCAAATTCAAAATCGAAATCCCCCACCTCTCCGCCCCGCCCTCCCCGAGCACCAGAACCTCCACCGGCCACCCCAGAGCTCGCGGTCTCCCATGGCGGCCCCGGCCCGCCTCACCGTCGATTCCCTTGGCGCGGCTCTCGAGGCGTTCATGAACGCGCCCACCGCCCGCCGCGTGGTGGTCGTCTCCTCCGTCGAGGTCGCCCACTCCGCCTCCCTCGTCGCGTTCCTCGACTTGCAGGAGGGCCGCGACCTCTGGGAGATCGTGAACGGCGCCCGCCTCCACGAGCTCGCCTCGATCGACCGCCTCTTCCGCGCCATCGTCGTCGATGTGCTCCCGGTACTCGTCGCCGACCCCACCTCGCCGACCCTCTCCCTGCTGTCCCGCTACGCCGTCTACATCCAGTCCTCCGCCCCCGCCGTCGGCGGCGACTTCGAGCACAGCGCCACGCGCATCTGCCAGGACATGATCGCGTACGCCGACACCCCCTGCGACTCTCCGCCGCCGACCTGCTCCGCCGCCTCAAGATGTTCCGCTTGGAGAGAGTCACCATCTCCGACTCCAACCCCGACAGCAACGACGACGGCGGCGTGTTGGCGGGGATGATGGGCCTCGACCACATCCACGTGAACTCCTTCCGCCGCCTCGCGAGCCTTAGGGAGGAGGTCATCGACAGCCCCCCCGCCGAGCGCCGAGTGACCATCGACGCCCTCCCCACCTCCCACTCCTCCGCCCTCCTCGGTGTGGTGTACTTCGAGGGCAACGCCAGCGGGTGGGTCGTTCGCAACCTCGACCGCCTCACTGCCCTGGCGAACGTCGACGTCTCCTTCGAGCTCATCGGCCTCGGCCTCCTCCCCTTCCTCCACAACAACCCCACCAGCCAGCCCGCGCTTCAGTTCCTCTTCGACTACGTCCGCGGCGTCAGGGAGAAGGTCGGAGCCGTGGGCGGCGAGTTCGTCACGCACGCCACCGACATGTGCGACAATCTCATTGCGAACGGCACGCGCCCCCTCCCGCCCCCGGAGATGAGGATGGTTACGGAGCAGCTGCGCCGGGATCTCGATGTCTTCAGATCCCGCGACCTGTCCATCCACGAGTCCGACTCCACCGACGACTCCTCAGGTTCGTCTGACGCCTCCGACTCCACCGGCGAGTCCACCTCAGGTTCGTCTGACGCCTCCGACTCCACCAACGAGTCCACCTCAGGTTCGTCTGATGCCTCCGACTCCACCGACGAGTCCAGCACAGGTTCGTCTTAGGCACAGATGTATAGTGTTTGCCTGCGTTCCTTATGTGAGGGAGAATTCTGGCTTAACGAGTTGCTGCTAAGACTTGGCCATAGTGAGTTTTGGATGGCGAGACTACTGATGATATGTACCCGAATTATATTGCCTGTTAATCAATAATCTGAATACTCTGTTAATATGTACTTCGCCATAGAGTACTGATGATATAGGTCGTGATTGTTTGTGTTGATTGTTTATCCTTGTAGGATGTGCAATTGCTTCTCTGAAAGATATATTTTACTAGAACAGTAGTTCCTTCCGATATGCTCTGTAGATATTGCATTGTTGCTCATCAGTCTTTTGTCCATTTAATTGTTGCTCTTTAAAACTTACAGTAGCACCATTTCCATTTGAATGGAATGATTCCAAAATGCAATTGACTATTTTCAAGGAACTATATTCACTACCTGTGAGTTTGAAAAATATACAATGCGGTATGTATACTCTGTCAGAAATGTGAAAGACTCTGCATAATACAACTTGTCCTAGTTTATATCATTATATATGCTATAATAATTCCATCATCTGAAATAATAAAATTGGAAAGATTCAGATCTGAGAATAATTGTTTATTTTGGATGATCATAGGATTCAATACTATATTAAGCTTGATGACCATTATTTCTCATGGTTACCATATCAATTTGACCTTGGAACTATCCTCCTGCGTGTTTGAGGTTAAGAGTGGACACTGATGATATGTACCCGAATTATATTGCCTGTTAATCAATACTCTGATGGTAGCATCATGTCCGTGACTAGTGCATTGAATTTTGCTTTGAACTTGTTATTTGTCAGCTTGTATTCCTTAATTAGAGCACACCATCTTTCTTCAAATTCTGATGGTAGCATCATGTCCGTGACTAGTGCATTGAATTTTGCTTTGAACCCACAGTGCTTGGAATATTAATTCCAATTTTCGATTTTGCATTCCTTAGAACATGCCATTGGCACCATCTATGATTAGAGTGCGGCCAAGTTGTTTTCAGAGCTGCTTCCATTGCTGATGCTTGATCTGGAACATGAGAACATCAAAACCCTATTAGATAGGTCAACATTTCCGGGAATGATAAGTACGTGTAGTGATAACTGATTTGGTCACAGCAAAAATAACAGACTAACCAGTTAATATTATTGATAGCTTCACATTCCCCATAACTCTAGCAAAAGTGGAGAAAACCCATTCAAATGCTTCTGTAGTTTCAGCTGTCATTAGAACACCAGCAAATACAACTGTCTGGAAGTGGTTGTTGGCTCCAACAAATAAGCCAAACGACATCTTATAAAGATTTGTTCGATACGTCGTGTCAAATGTTACCACATCGCCGAAATGTGAATAGTCAACTTTGTTCTTGCCTGAGCACCACAACATATTCGTTATTGTTCCTTCACTATCAACATCCAAAGCAACAAAAAGCGTAGGGTCTGTCATTTTGAGTTGTTCTAAAACTGCAACTGTTTTGCCAATGTCATCTTTCAATTTCTCCTGGGCAAGTCGTGCACAGAGATTTCACTGTTCCTTTCCTGAATTCTGGCATCAAACTTAAGTTTGCATCGTTATTAAGAATGCTGCAAACTTTTCACAGGCTTACATTATTCTCCCTCAGATTCTTGACAAATAACTTTGTCGATGGGTCTATATCCCCGTGTGATTTCCACTGCTGCTTCTCATGATATCCTTCTGATAGTGAATGGTTATGCTCTGCAATGAATGTGCTGATGAACCATCCATGATCTTCAGTTCGATGTAGGCGCACCCTTGCTCTGCAACCTGTCCTGCATGAGGCAGCATTCATTTTCTTTTCAAAGCCTGCAGACAGAATCTATATTAGTTGAAGACCTATTGAAATAATGTCGCAGCTTTAGGTTTAACGAAAAGTTAAAGCCGTTTATTACATTCTAGAAACATACCTCACATGAACATACAAAATCAGCCCATAACATATATTGCTGATCATTTTCTCTGGATTTGCCACATCTAATACCGAAGCCAACCTCCCAGGAATACATGTTGTAAAACTCTTTAGCTTCTTCGTAAGAGTTGAAAGTTGTTCCTGTAGCTGGATAGAAAATATGAGGATGCCTCCTTGTGTTAGACATCTGAATAGCCCTGGTTATTGCACTCTGCTCTCCAGGGGAAATTCTATAATTTGGTCCTGACCTCCCTCCTCTTTTCCTGACCCATAAAGGAAAAAATAATTACTAATCAGCTATACTAGCTATCATATGGTTGCTCGACGCAATAGTGCTGGATCTTTTTTACCTCCTACGGTAAGCAACATGATTGAACGTCTGGCTGGATCTTTTTTACCTTTTACCTTGTACGAGAGTATTAACTCTGCATGTAAAAGAAGGGTGAGATAATCATCTTACAAATATATGTTGTCAAACTTTGATGAAAAAATAAGTTTCTGAAAATCGCATATGCAAACAAGCACAACTTTTCACAGAGAATAAATCATTTTAAGCACTGCAATCTTTAACAGGTTTCCTGTTTCGGTGAACTTCCTCTCTAAGCACGGTTGTAGTAGAGAAATGATGTTGTAGGCAGTCCACCATAATAAAGTATATTTGTTTCTTCGGGGTTGAAGTAAAATTTTAACTTAACCTATAGTCTGATTATACAATCTACATCTCATAAGATTGAAAAAACAGTCATACAAACTTAACTTTTGTGCTACCTTCCTAAATATGAAAACGTTAATGACCTACAAGTCAACACTAATTTTACACATCTGCAAATTTCTTGCTCCCTGCTTTAGATGAGACAACCAAACTTGTGACCTTGTCCGCATTAGTTCAAAACCTTAATCTAACAAACTGTAAGTAATAGATATAATGGTTGTTATGCAGAACATGTTAGAACTGCTCTGACACCTGCAACATAAGTATGGTTGCTTAACCTCGCAGTGCAAGACTAGAGTACCATTCCTTTTACCGGAGCACAATTCTCAACATTCCACGAAGGAATTTAAAAGCTCTATGTAAACTCCCTCTAATGTAAGTATTATCAACACCTCAAGCAAAAGTATTGAGAATGTCAAAATCGAACCATTCATGAGTCCTGTTGTTACTATAAAGCGGCGGCTGAGTATCATCTTCTTACTCGAGTGGTACGAAAAGATATTCGCAAAAAAAAAAGAGAGAAAAAACAAATTATGGATCATCGCTTTCAACGCACCTTCCCCTTTCTTCTTCCTCTGCCTGATTGGATCTGCCTTGACACTTGATTGCGTCGATGCCGTTACTCACTGATGCACAAGCTTCGGCGAGTTGGTTGAGTCCGCAGCGCGGTGCTTCGCCCGACACCGAGAAACCTCCTTCTCCTTCCATGACGGAGCGGTTGTTTGGGGCGTGTTTAGTTCTTTCATGACACCACGTATGATACAACTGGGAAGAAGACGATGGTCATAGGCGCATTTGAATATCGTCAGGAGCAGGGTGCACTAAATGTTTCCATCCGTCTTCATTAAATTCTCTCCAACCACAAGGGGAACTCGATTTCGAATCATCAATCTCCCGCCCACCTAAACAGTATTAGCAAACATTGATCTACTCTTACAGGTGCTCTATTACTTTAACCTTTCCCCGGGGTACTGTTCCATGGACAGCCGTCGGATTAGGTGGTGTAGCTACCACACGGCGTAGGAAATTCGCTTTGAGGTTCATGGACCAGGGGCCACGGTAGGTGTCGCCGGCATAGGTGCCGGAGCCGTCCTTGAACTCGCCCTCGTAGGTGGCGCCCGACGGCCACGACAACTTGCCCCGGCCGGTGGCCTTGCCGTGCCGCCACTCCCCCTCGTACATGCAGCCGTCCGTCCACAGGTACTTCCCCGCCCCGTGCGCTCCACGTACCCGCCGCCGTCGTCGCCGCCGGCCCACGGGCTGGGGATGCTGCAGCACCTTGCGCGTGGTCGTCGCCTCCCACGCCCTGACGACTGACGAGGGTGTGCTCGTGCATTGGACGCCCCAGCCTGTCGCGGTGCGTCTTCTTCTCCGCCGCCGCCGCTCCGGTGCCTTGGCTCGGCGCGCGTCGATGTGCTCGGCCGCGGATCTAGCACCGCCGGAGGCCGCGCAAGCGCTGCCTCCACGGCGGCATTGTTGGGGAAGAGAAGAGGGAGGTAATGGTGAGGAATGGACGGGGACACGCAAGCGAGCGACAAGGTAGGAAAGCAAGATATGTGTTTTGGGGACGGGCAGGAGGCATCTACAGCAGATTACCAAAATTCAATCTCCTATTATTGGTAATGTACTTTTTTGTCACCTCTTCCAGCAGATTACCAAAACCTCTTTACCTATAATTCCTTTTCATCCATCTCTCTTCCTCTCAATGTATAGAAACTCTATTTGATCGACTCTTTCTTAGCACAATAATTCAAACTTTTGTAAATGGGCCACATATAATTTTACAATATTCCAAATCCATAAATTTGAAATTCAAATTTCAAATTCAAACACAACTCTTAAGTCTCTGAACCTTGCAACTTTGGCAAATAGTAGTGGTTCACGTTGATGCAAATCTTTTAGAATACAAAAAAAAACTAGAATTCAGATGCAAAATTGATTTGCAGCCTTGAGAAGTTTTCAGAGCTTATATGAATGATAATAAGGTAAGCAATAAGTTTCAGCTGGCTGTTGTCTTCCCCCAACAGCCCTGCATCTGCTACTGAGACGAAACTAGAGGCCCTGCCTCATCAGAGTTGCCTGCAGCCCAGGAAAGGCCATGCCATTTTTGCCCAACGCTTGCCATGCTTGCTCTCGAACTCATTGTAAAACAAACAAAGAAGTGAACTTATCTGCACAAAGGAAAAGCATAGTAGAGATGACTTTCAATTCTGCATGAGCTAGGATCATATGCAAGTTTATAAATAGCTGAAGTTAAGCACAAGTGATATTTGAGAAATAATTGCAGCAAAAATATAAAGCCCAGCTTACTGCAAATTTATTGTTCATGAAGTTGCCACAAATGCTCAACAAGGTCATCACGGAGTTGATCGTGTGCTTCTCGGTCTTCAATCTTGCCATGCACTTCGAGAAATCTCTTGATTCGGTCTTTATCCTTCTCAGGCCTCACAGTTGTTCCCACATGCTCATAGTTGTAATCTCTTGATGCAAAATCTGCCAGAGATCGAAGGCTGTATCCCTCACCCACCTACACAGCTAGGTGGACTGGCAGTCCAGACTCACCATGACGGCGCTGGTTTCTCTGCATCCAGAGTGACCACATCCCATGTATGATCACCGCCCTGTCCTTCCTAGAACACACCCTGTCATCAAGCAAATCACTGGCCCATGAAGTCGGATGAAAGACAGGCAATTTAACCCCTGTGATCTTTTTAGCTTGTTCCCAGAAAATCCTTGCTATGGTGCATTCTGTCAACACATGTCGCACCGATACCTCCTCTGAACCACATGTTTCACAATGAGCAGTAGGTTCCAAGTGTCTCCGATGGAGCTCCTGCTTTGCCGGTGAAAAATCATGCATAACACGCCACCAAAACACCCTGACTTTGGGTGGTACTTCCAATTTCCATATCAGCCTCCACAGCCCCTCCATCGATGAACCCGGATTATCATAGCCTCCTACCGCTTGGTTTTGCACATCTTCTTGCAGTCGATATGCCGATCTGACAGAATAAATACCATGCTTCTCTTTCTCCCATGCCCAAATGTCCTCTCCTCTAGACACCATTGGCAGCTTGAGGATTGCAACAACATCAACAGGGAAAAAGATATCTCTGATAAGCCCCTCATTCCATGCTCCACTCTCAGTGGTGAGATCAGAAACTGTCTCGACGATCTGTGATGGACAGAGGAGGAGATGTGATGTAGACAGTGGCAATTTTGCATTGTGATGGGCCGTGGGCCCCAGGGGGTCAGCTGATGGCCAACAAAGCACACGCTAGGGTCATGATCATGGCCAGGGTACCTGCTAGCCAAAATGTGTGGTGGTTTTAGTAGCTTAAGCACTCTTTGGTTTGGGGCTAGCTAATTTTGTCACTCACACCCAATGCATGTGGAGGCCCTTGCCCCACCTATCCACATTAGTGTTGAAAAAGATGGGAGATTAAGCTGATGCTGTTCTTTGTAATTGGTTGCTTCCTCTTGTGGGGTTGCTTCCACTCGCTAGGATTTTCTGGGGCCTAGATGACATCCTCCCTACCCCTGTAGTCAAGCTAGCTCCCAACCTGTGTGGCATGCGGTGCTTCGTCCTAAAAGCAAAGCAATAGAAACACGACATGTAACAATCAATATAATGAGCAATTGAGAATTGGGGATCGTTTTATAATTTTGCCTCATAAACATGTTTAATCCTAGGCTATTATCATGTCGGAAATCTGTCTAAAACATATGGTTTAAGTGAACCACCGAAACCATACAAGTCATGTCAATCCAAAAATCGTAGAAAGGCTTTTGCTTTTCATATGGTCCATGATAGGAGTATTTGCAACTGGATGCATGAGTACTTTCAACCTTTCAACAAAGTGGCGTTTGTTCAAAAAGACATAGCATGACCACGTTGGAAATCGTATAAGCAAGTTAATTTCAGACAGAATCTGAACGACAACGACTCCTCTTTTCATATTCGAGGGTTCAATTCAGATCGTGCTCATTGCTTGCACGAACACACTTGTTCTACGCTGCCGATATAGACTCATCTTGTGTCGCTTCAACGGGTAGTGACAAAACTGACAATGTAAATGTTGTCGATCTCGTGGCTGTCAGTTTCAGTATAATGTCAAAAATTGGAGCCCCTGATCGTGCAACGGATGTGCTACAATATGAGACAATCGGACAAACACAAGGACTTCACTTTTTGGTCGTTTGATTAAGTATAGTTTATACAATTTTAGTGATGGATTAGTCCTTGGTTAATGGTTCCCACGATCGCAGTCAACAATTTGGAAAGATCGAGACAATCGGATGGACTGGAACCACAAACAGACCACCCGACAGGAGGGTTGTTCCTCAATCACCTTCTTGCTGAAGCAGCTGAACCTCATTTTCTCATGCCATTTTGCCAAGTCCCAAGATTTTTTTTATTTTTTTGGATACTCTGAAATTGTAAGATGCCTCATGCCTGACATGGCGCCATGGCAATATCACTTGACAGCTACTATTAGTAGAGGGTGACAATTGACACACATGTGCGGTTAAATCCTGCTTAGTCCTAGCTGATGATGTGTCGATGTGAGCTTAATCTGGGAGGCAAGCATAAAGCATCACTGTCCGGCTGTCCGGCCCCCAATCTTTACCACTGTTGAGGGGTGAGGTGAGGTGCTTCAATGGATGATGCTGTAAAAGAGAAAGCCGCAATTATAGTGCGTGAAAGAGAGGCGATAATTCGGAGGCAGGTGCACGGGCATGTAAATGATGAGATCCCAAGGCCGCCGCGTGCGCTTCTTATTCTTCTTCTTCTTCCTTGTGCTGGCTGCTGGTTACCATCTCTCCAAACAGTTGGTGCACACCAGTCACTGGACCAGACAGAGAGGCCTCCCGTTTCCAGGCTGCAGAGAGCACATCAATCATCGGCACATGTTCTTCCTGGATTAGACTCCCTTCAATCATGGGTTCCCAATCTGCAAACTAAGCATCCCAATGGCCACTAGAAGTAGCACTGTAGGCAGCGGATCCAGAGGTTGATCTTCAAGGTTGCCGCACAGTAAGATGTGGTTACTCTGTGGCTTCTGTGCCTGGCTGTGGACAACGATTGGTAGGGCTAATTTTCACTTTGCTATTGTTGTGCTGCTGCTTAATTACCAGTTCGAGTTCCATTTAGTATAGTTCTGAATAAGTACCAGCTACTTATCCTCTGATGAATTGATGATTGATTTATCCCTGGCCCTGAAGCAATGTGTTTTTCACCTCTCTGGTGCATACTGACGCCTCTTCATGTATGAAGTTTCCATTTTATAGTGCAGGCAACTATAAGACATGATCATGTATTTCCTTCCCTCTGCAGATAGCCTTCTGGCCCTTCTTGCTTCTTTACATCAATCGGACCGTTGAATGCTTGAGTTCAGGATGATGTGGTCATTATTACAACATCTGCTGATAATTCTCATCATCTAACTACTTAGTCGTTGTGGGCTTGGTGTATTGGATAGAACAACAATTCTTTGGTTGGTTGTATTTTGATTGGTTTGTGATGAAAACTCAAGTATTTGTACACAGGATGTCGTATACTACCTATTGTATTGGGAAATTTATTCCATTTTACGCTTATCTTTGGAGCTTTCACTTTGTTGTATGGCTGCACTATTGCATTTGCAGTTCGTCATGTGATGATCTTCAGATAAAGAATTTAGAAAGGAGTAGCGATACTTTTTCAAGATAACAAGATGCAAGAAAGCTGCAGTTCCTGCAATCAATTCTCTTCTTATTTGAAGCTGGTGGTAACTGACAAGGAATCTTATGTTGGAACGAAAAGGGGATGCCTCCTAATGTACTCCTCTTGTCTAAGAGCATTCATTTAATTTTTAGCATTTTCAGATAAACAAGCACACAAACAAGATAAACAATGAAGTCAAAGAATGTCTGGTTTCTTCCAATGTGAAGTACAGGCACAATATTAACCAAACTAACACAATTTTGGTGCCACCAAATACAACAAACAAACCATTAAGGAGTCATATATATATCAGATTTCTTCAAATGTTTGATAGATTTTATTAAAACAAGAAAACACAACAACGGTCATAACAATAAGTGATGATATCATTCAATCAGAGGAACCAGAATTCAGCTGACGATCAGTGACCACAAAGAAGAATCAGTGAAGTTGAGAGGAGTACCACTTCCCTTGGGTTGCTGGTTCGAAACTTCAAAGATGAGCAAGCCGCCATGGTCAACTAGGCAGAGCCAGAGAATCCTAAGCTGAGTTCTGCAGAGTTGGCGTGGAGAGGGAGGGCGTACCTAAGGGGGAGGAGAGTCCACCGTACCAACTTGGGCCCCAACCCGCCTCGGATTTTTTTTAAAATTTAATCCTTTTTTAATCAATATTTTAAAAATAATCCTGTTTCAAACTTATTTTCACCGTACACCCTTTTTGTCGCGCCAAATCATTTGGCGCGACAAAAGCACGTCGTCGCGCCAAATGATTTGGCGCGACCAAGCATTACACCGTGGCAAGAGAGTTGACCGGGGCCACCATGGGTCCCACCCCGTCGCGCCAAATGATTTGCCGCGACGGGCCAGTCGCGCCAAATCATTTGGTGCGACAGGGTTTGGACAAAATTTGAGCTAAGGAATAATAAATTTTACTATGATTTGGACAACATAATTTATTTTACCATGAATTAGTAGTATCACAATGGTGCTAACTTCGCATTTTCTGCATGCCTTGGACTATGATTTGGACAACAAAAAAAATTTAACTAACTTCGCATCTTTACCATGCCTAGGCTATAGCCAATTTTACTATGGGATGGATATCGTACGAGTTGCCTAACTCTGTAATTTTACCATGTATTAGGTTAATGAGAATGTGCCTAACTATGCATTTTTTCCATGCCTTGGACAAATCGAAATATGTCTAACTACGCAGAAGTACCATGGTTTGGTATGTTAGTATTTTACCATAGTTTGATTATAACAGCATTTACCATGCGTTGGTTAAAGCCAATTTTACCATGGTTTGGTTATATCCCAAGATCATAATTTTACCATGGATCGGATCACACTAAGCCAATTTTACCATGGTTTGGGTATGCATTTTTTAATGCCTAGGTTATAGTCAACTTAACCATGCCTTGGACAAATGGAAAATTTACCATGGTTTAGTTATATACAAACTTAACCATCCCCATGAAATTCAGCTGCCAAGTACAAAATTTAGTATGAAACGGATCACAATGTTATGGTTTGCAATAGAATTTGAATTTTTTAAAATTCAACTTTTTAAGTCATATTAAAAATTTGGAGTAAAATTTAGGACTTAGTCAAAATCTAAGTGACTAAACCATAGTAAAATTTAGGACTAAAATCTAATTGACTAAACCATAGTAAAGTTTAGGACTTAGTCAAAATCTAAGTGACTAAATCATAGTAAAATTTATAACTTCAAAATTTTGGCGCGACTGGCCCGTCGCGCCAAATCATTTGGCGCGACTGGCCGGCGCGACGGGGTGGGACCTATGGTGGCCCCGGTCAACTCTCTTGCCACGGTGTAATGCTTGGTGATTTGGCGCGACGACGTGCTTTTTGTCGCGCCAAAAAAGGGTGCACGGTGAAAATAAGTTTGAAACAGGATTATTTTTGAAATATTGATTAAAAAAGGATTAAATTTTAAAAAAAATCCCTCTGTTGCTTCTTGCCTGATGGTTTTGCCTCACAATGCAGTGGCTGGTAGGCAGGAACCAGGCGCGTGGGGGAGTGGTGGGACCAACTTGGGCAAAGAGCAATCAAGATGCACGCACGATTCCTAAAGCGCATCGATGGCTCAGAACATCCCTGCCCGGGCCGGCACCCTCGGAAAAACCATGCTCTCCCCCCATCGACCGATCGATCAGGTTCTGGTAGCTGTGGTGCCTGCAAGACGAACTGAAACCCGCAGCTGGCTCTGCAGATTCGATCGAATCAGCAGGCTCGCAACCCAGTGACTCACCTAGATCGATGAGAATGAGACAACAATGGCCGGCCGTCAAAACTGACGATGCCTAACAACCTGCGTGTACGCATTGAGCCTGTACTCCATCCACGTACAGACCCTGCCTGGGTACAGAGGCTATCAGACTACTACGTACAGTATACCACGAGTGTATAATAATTCCATCATCTGAAATAATAAAATTGGAAAGGTTCAGATCTGAGAATAATTGTTTATTTTGGATGATCATAGGATTCAATACTATATTAAGCTTGATGGCCATTATTTCTCATGGTTACCATATCAATTCGACCTTGGAACTGTCCTCCTGCGTGTTTGAGGGAAAGAGTGGACACGTTCAGGCTGCCGTGGTAACACTCGCTCATAGATCTAGTGGTGAGCGAGGTGCTGCCATTACTCCTTCTTTGCATACATGGTCGGCCCTGTTGTCATGACAAGACCTCACTGACAGCCAATTGTTGGGCACAAGCACAAGCACAACAAACAAACTAAGTTTCATCTCAAATTAAAACTAAAAAGGTTCCACATTTGCTCAACTGCAATAGCTTGATCAAGAAACACATCATGGTACATTAAATTAAAGTACTTAGGAATATCATACATGATGCAAGTGATTATGACTACTTATGGCATCGGCTACAAGGCTCCACAACAGTAAACTTAACTCTTTCAGGAACTTTATTCTCAATGTATGTTCTAATAGCCCCAAGCACTCTACGAGCTTCCCTTAGACCGTTGCCCTTGGAGGGGCACCGTCCAATTCCGTTGTCAGAACACCTGCTAGTAGAACCACAATTGGTGTCCAATGTAAGACACTCGAGTGACACTGCGTTCTTGAGGATATAACAGGTTAGCTCAACCAAGCCTTTTGCAGAGCTGAACCCTGTGATCTTCACATTCTTGAGGTGGCAATGCTGATCTTCAGTCATCTGCCTCAAATGTGGGGAATGTCCAAAAACTGTTTCATTGTCCATAGGTTTCTTCAACACCTATAAAGACAAAAAAAAAACATAATTAATTGAGCCAATAGATCGATTAGTCATCTTTGCAGGATAGAACGAAAAACATCTTACATCCAAGCTCAAAGTCTCCAAGGAAGGAGATGCTTCAAGGAAAGAAACCAGAGAAAAATAGTCATAAGGCGAGGGTCCTGACATCAGATAAATGGTCAGGTGCTTGAGGCAGAGGAATCTGGTAGGCAGCATTGGTGTATCGACCACCTGCATAAACAAATACGCCACATGTCATATTAAAATTATTATTCACAAGCTATGACTACTCAGATGTGCACATACTGCTAATCATCTACCACAAAAAGTTTTAGATTACCTCGTCACTGGAACATAAGTAAAGAGTATCAAGATTTGGCATAATGGATGGCAGCTCAGTACGAGCATAACAGATAACACCTGAACGTGACATGCGTAATGTCTTCATTTGCAAAGCTTCTCCAAGCAATAGTTTTGGTTTTCCGTAAAAGACTAAAGTGGAGAGATTTGGAGCTTTGCACTCTATCAATTTCAGGCTCATGTATCCAGAAGTCCTCAGGCAGCTGAAGTGCTGAAGCTCACAAGGTATCCTCAGGCAAATTATTCCCTTGCACCCAATCAGTTCCAACTTCTCTAAAGCAAGAGAATTCGAAAGAAGACCCTGTAACTCATCCTCCGTAATACGCACATGTGTAAGACGTACACTTGTTAGGTTTAGAAAGGGGCTGAGTTCAGCTGTGGGTTGGAAGGTACAACGACCAAGTTTAAGACACCGAAGTGAGTTCCTAACCCCATCCGATAAAAGCGACCTGGGAAACTTGCAGTTCTCTTTTAATGGATGCCAGATCGTAAGGTTGAGTTCTTCAATCCCTGGTTTAACAGCAACCCGAAGCCACCTTTTAAGATTGTCATAAGCGATACAAAATGGTCGGAGCTCCAATATCTTCACACCAATGCCTGAGTGATTTCTCATAATACAGTCAACTGCGTCTTTGAAATGACCACTGTACCTACATCCTTCAGGACTAAGTGCATCCTCATTGAAGGTGAGGTTGGGATAACACCTCCAGGATCGTAGAAAGGCATGCGACAGGCAAGCAGCACGAGCAGCATCACGCAGTGGCATTAGAGAATGGACATGATGCCAGATATCCTGCATGGGCAAGCATGGGAACCGAATGTTAACACTGGGATTGTCAAACTAAATTGTTACTTAAACCAGAGAGTAAAACGGTGGAACTACATGGAGTAGCATTCTACCCTGGATAGAACTTGACATGATTCACACAAGACTTGCTGCATTGCTTAGGTAGATAGTGAAACTGAATGTAACCTTGGTATGTACATTGAGCATTGCATCCAAAAGTATTTACCTAACTGAGGGTATTAGAGAGCCGAGTAGACAATGATATTGTTTGTTGTGCAATTGTGCCAACCAAAATGCACAGCATCACATGCAAATAGCCAATTGCATGTTATAAATAGGTTAAAGGAGCAAAGAACTCAAGAGAAGTCTATGCTAATTTAAGAGAAACTAAGATAACTATAGGAACCATACATCAAGATGGCAGCCTGGCAGGTGATCTAGATTTACGATAGACAGGAAATCTACTGATTTTTTTAGGAGAGTAAAGATCTGTTCTCTGTTTACAGATACTATTTAGCTCACATAGTCCAAAGAATTTGAGTTAACAACCGCATATCATGCCTGCAAGATAATCCACCCATCATCAAAATTGTGTGGCACATACCTCTGGAAGGTACGGGAGTGAGCATCCCATTGTTGTTTCGCCAGCTTGAGAATCACCACCACCGTTTTCTTTTAGAAAATAAGGATCGCCATCTTGCTGACAGGGCGAACCTTTTCTTTTATTCGCTGAAGCAACCGATCCATCTGCAACCCAACAAGCATGGTCATGGTCATCGACTAATCACGTATTGCATGAAGCAACAGAGGGGGAGAACTAGGCTTACTCGGGGCAAGGATTTTCCGGTGATCGTCGCCCTGCGCCATGAGAGCCGCCGCTGCAGCGCCAGTAGCCCGTAAGGACAGACGATCGACGTTTGCTCTGTCCACGGATCTATATACGGATCTATATGCAGCGCCAGGAGGAAGGAATCGCGCTGTCGGAGCCGACCAGGACTTGGAGTGGAAGGAGGATTACTGGGAAAGGAACTACAAGTCGACTGCAAGAAAACCAACGGGGAAACGCCGACTGCCGTATCAAACAAAGGAAGATTAAAATTAAAGTATCTAAAAAATTACAAAATAGCTCTAATCATTAGTATATGTTCCTCCATGGCTCTAATCATTAGTAGCTGGTTTATCAAATGACAAATGTGCTCACCTTTGACCTTGGCTGTTAATCTCAATGCAGTTGGCCACTTGGGGACTTGGCCAGTTGGCCTGCAGGCTGCTCCTTGCGCTTGCGCCAGTGCTCTGTGCTCGTGCGGCCGTGCGCCGCTGGCCGCTTGCTCCTGCCTCCTGGCCGATGGTCGCTGCGCCGCCGGCCGCCGCCGCAGCGCCGGACGCCGATGCGCCCTTGCCAAGATGCCGGCGGCGCCCAGCAAGGGAGAGGCCGCGACGCCGACGCGCGACGCGCCGAGCTGCAGACGCCGCCAGTGGCCGGCTGGCCGCAACGGTGGCTGCCGCCCGCACCGCAATCCGCCTTCCGCCGCCGCCCGCCCGCCCGCCCGCCGCAGCAATCCGCCGCCACCCGGTCGCCGCGCCTCTAGGGTTCAAGGGAAAGAGGAACGAGGAGAGCAGAGAGGTCTCGGATCAGGGTGGGAATGGGTTGGTGCTGGACTTGGGCCGCCTCTGGGTCGGCCTGGTGGCGAGAGGTGGTGGGGAGGGGAGGCGAGAAGAGCCACTGGGCTTTGGGTATACACAACCTCATCAAATTAAGCTGCATATTATTTATTTCTATCACAGAATCTCGACAGTAGTTGCTTAGTAGTTATTGACAAAATTTATATATCTTCTTTGTATGATGGAAATGAGATATGCATCAAATCAATCGCTATTTCACTCTATCCCCTTCTTGTGCAACAAGTTATAATGGATCAAATGTAGAAATAACAGAAACCGTATACAATAATTACATAAATTATAAATTGTATAACTTGGGAGATTAAACTTGTACACATATGAACTCTAACAATTAATAGAGAAATTAATTAGCAATCATCTCTTGATGTTACATTGATTGATATACCTAGAGATGGAAACTTTTTTTATCCCACCAATATCTTGAAACGTTTTTCCGTTGCTCAAGATCCTAGAACATATAATTGTCTATGTGTAAAGAACTGTTTTTAATATATATGTTTTTACCAATATCTGGTATTCTGGTGTATACTCAATTGTATGAAACCAACCCATTCATGTCAAATAGTGTTATGCTGTCTTTCAAACAATACAACTACTGATAGACTTCAGTGAAGTGAAGTTGTAATTTTTATCCAAATTCTAGAAACGTGGTGATGGACAGATGAAGGGATTGTTTCATTTCCGCCATCACCTCTCCTTCCCCGTGCTAGAGTTTGGTGTCACATTCTTGTATCAAATTCACAAAATTTCAAAAAAGGTCTAACACTATCATATTTTTCTCTTTACAGAAGTTAAAGTTTCTATTCTTTTAAAGTAAATGGACAAATTGTTGTGCTCGGAGTTATATGAGGTGCTGAAACAACCTGTACAATAAGAAGTTAAGCACATCCATTTGTGAGACAAGATGTAGCCCCAAGGGTGATTTGTACAACTAAGCTTTACCCATCTTGGAGTAAGAATTAGTACTAAGAATTAAACTTCGAATCCATTTGTAGATAAGGACAATTCTAGAAATTCCTTAATTCCAGCAAAGCTAATACCTTTTGTAAGGTAAAAAAAGGATTCCTGCATTCATGAGCACTGTAACAGACCAATTTCTGGGTCTTGCGGACAGTCTGCCGGTTTTGGCCGGACAGTCCGTCTCGCCCGACCCCGACCCCAGTCCGTCCCGCCCGACCCCGACCCTAGCGCCCGTCTCGCCCGACCCCGCCAGCGTCCGTCTCGCCCGACCCCGCCAGCGCCCGTCTCGCCCGACCCCGCCAGCGCTCGTCAGTCCGACCCCGCCAGCGCCCATCTCTCCGGACCCCGCCGGTTCGCCCGACCCCGCCGGTCCGTCCAGTTTTTATCCGCTCACCCTCGTTCCTTTCTTTCTCACTCTCGCTCCCTTTCTCGTGCCCGTGCCCCCCATGGCGACTGGGAGGCGCCCCTAGGGCTCCTCTACCCTTGAAACCCTCATCCTCATCCGTGGACTGTCGGAACTTCGCCGGAGGATCACCGGAGGTCGCCGGCACCGTCCCTATCCCTTTTCCTTCCATGGATTGAAGTTGAAGTCCCTGTCTCAAAGTTTTCTCTCTCCTTTCCCTAAAGCTCAAGTCAAGGAACTCGCCTGATCTACTCCCACGCCGCTCTCCATCGGTTTCTAGCACCTCACCGGAGTTCAACCCATCACCGGTGATCTATCTAATCCCTCGATTCGTTCTCTAACCTCCTTTGATTCGGGTTCTAGAAAACCTAGGGTTTCAAGCACCATTGTTGAGCTCGAGCTTCTAAAACTTGTTTCCCCTCAAATCCATCACTTGGAATCAACTCTCTACATCTCTAGGAACCCCTAGAATCAAACCCCGTTCGAAACCGCCGCCAGAGCAGGAGGTTGGCGAGGTCCAGCAAGACCCCACCGCCGATGACGCCCCCAACGACAGCCAAGGCAGGCACCTGTTTGAACTCTTTTTGGATCAATAAATTAATTGTGTGTTTTGTATGTGCATTAGTCAATGATCAGGTATATGTTTGCTTAGCTCCTATCTTATGCATTATCCATTCTTGATATAGAACAAACCTTCCTAGATGAGTATGTTTGTTAGGTGTCACGATTTTAATTGCTTAGCTATGCTTAGCTTCGGTAGAAATCGAGAGGTGGCAAGGTCACCACCACTCGCGAGCTATAGCTTATGCTTGCCTTAATCAATACTTGGATAGTTTGGAATGTTTTAAAATTTGAGCTACATAATGTTGATTTGAGACTTGAGCAAGTGTGCTAGGGTCAAGTGAGATTGGAGCTCACCTGACATAGACTTGCTTGAGTTGGTTAAGGACCGCGACTTTGATGCCGAGTTCTTGAGCACTTTTTCGTACAGACCACTTGCTGATTATGGGTAAGGTAAGTCAAGTAGCATAAGTCGCACCGTTCCTTGACCGGATTCGGTGCGGGGTGGGATGAGGTGTGATCAGGCAGCGTCCGGTACACCTATACACTCCCGGCCGTTCGTTCATAGTGGGGTGCGGGTATGTGAAAGAATGAGGGCATGAATCAACACTTATCCTAGGATCCAGGGTATGGTCGTTGGTCTTGCACCTCTTGTGGGAAAAGTTGTACACCCTGCAGGGTTATAATCTATTGCAATAGCCTCGCTCTAGGTTACGGAGCACGCTCTTGATACCCCGCTTTCACTGTAGAGTTACCAAATGTAGTTCATGGAAGATTGAACTCATATACTTTTGATCATCTTTACTTATGGTAATTGTTTGATGTGTGACTTAGAGTTAATAGGCTGCTAGGTCTTTACTTGTTTATATCATCATAGAACTTTGTAGATGCTTTTATGCAAATTAATTACTTATACCTTCCTATCCACTTAGCTAAATGCATGTTTATCTATTGGATAAGTCCTGCTGAGTACCCTTGTACTCACGGTGCTGCCGTTAAGTTGTTTTCAGGTGATCCACAATCGGAGGCCATCTTTGGGTACTTCTTTCTCGCGGACGGAGGTGCGGGCGAGGAGTGATGGTCATGGCTTGAAGAAGGCACTATCGCCACATAGTGTTAACCTTCTTCTTTTGAGTGAACCGTAGTTAGGTGATAAACTCTTTCCATTGCAAACTCTGTTAACATGTGTTGTAAATTAACTTGAACCTATTTTTGTAAAGTGATGGATTATGTTTGGGTTGCTATGGTTATGATGTTTTTGTTGTGCTTAGTGAGGTGTGTTTTAAATCCTGGGCAATGCTCATGACACATCTCAAGGACTACCAGGATTATTCTCTTTTAATTGAGTTGATCAGAGGTGATGACTTGATTAAACGAGTTTAATTTGGGCAGTTCCTCACAGTGTGGCATCAGAGCTGGTTAGCAGTTTAAGCATGGTTAATCACATAAAAATTGATGTGAGGCACGTTAGTAATAGGGTGGACCTCCATTTTCTTTTATGTGAGCTGTTGTGAGAGACGTATGTTGTGGCATGTCATCATGTTTAATTTATCATCATGTTGCATTTTATTAGACATTAACAGGTTCATAACCTTGCATTGTTGTGCATACATATCTCTACTTGCTCAATTATCTTGATCCTTTCTTAAATGATCCTTTTATCTATCTTTCATAGGAGGCTAGGACACTTGAGCTTTGATTTGCTTTCTCGCTTGAGTGGTCTTGGTCTTGTCCGAGGATTGCCTAAGTTGAGGTTCGAGAAGGATTTGGTTTGTGCTCCGTGTAGGCATGGCAAGATGGTAGCCACTCCTTACCCACCTCTGACTGAGCTGATGACTGAGCATCCAGGGGAGCTTTTGCATATGGACTTGGTTGGTTCAGCTCGCGTTCGCTCAGGTGGTGGGAAGTGGTACGTCCTTGTTGTTGTGGATGACTATTCTCGCTATGCTTGGGTCTTCTTCTTGGCTGACAAGGGTGAGACATTTGGTTTTGTTCGAGATCTGATTTTGAGGTTGAAAAATGAGAGACATGGTAATGCCATTTGAGCTATACGCAGTGACAATGGTACGGAATTCAGGAACTCTCATTTTGAAACTTTTTGTTGTGATCTTGGTCTTGAACATCAGTTTTCTACACCGTATGTTCCCCCTCAGAACGGTGTTGTGGAAAGGAAGAATCGGACCCTTTATGAAATGGCTAGGATGATGCTTGATGAGCATAGGACTCCTAGGAGATATTGGGCCGAGGCGGTGAATACCGCATGTCATGTTTCAAATCGCATTTTTCTTCGTGCTTTCAAAAAGAAAACCTGTTATGAGCTTATGCATGGTCGGGCTCCCAAAGTGAGTCACTTTTGAGTCTTTGGTTGCAAGTGCTTTATTCTTAAGAAAGGGAAATTGGATAAGTTTGAGGCTCGTTCTTCTGATGGAATTTTTCTTGGTTATGCTAATCATTCTAGAGCATATCGTGTGCTCAACCTTGAAACTAATCAAATCATGGAAACTTGCGAGGTAACCTTCGACGAGACAAAGCCATGTAGTTCGGTTGTCTTTGAGTGTGCAGGTGATGATGAGATGGATCAAACAATCTTTGAGGATGAGAAAGAGGATGGAGAAGAGGATGATGAAGATGGTGGTGTGCCGGTTGATCCTCGTGTACCCCCTACTTCCACTACGGTTGATGGTGGTCCTTCTCCGACTCGGACATCGACACATCAACATGAGCAAGGGCAAGATTGAGTGGAAGCTGCTACTGAGGGGGAGGCAATCTCCAGGCATGAGGCACCGAGGAGAGTACAAGCTGATCATCCTCCCTCCAGATCATTGGAAACATCGATGAACATACTACACGGTCGAGGTCCAGGAACATTTCTCACTTTGCTCATTCTATTTTGTTGCCTCTTTCGAGCCCAAAGATGTTGGACACACTCTATCTGATTCAAACTGGGTCAATGCCATGCATGTGGAACTTGAAAACTTTGAGAGGAACAAGGTGTGGGAGTTAGTTGAACCACCTCCAAATTGCCATCCCATAGGTACCAAGTGGGTGTACAAAAACAAACAGGGTGAGGATGGGGTGGTTGTGAGAAACAAAGACAGGCTGGTTGCACAGTGGTACAACCAGAAGGAAGGGATAGATTATGAGGAGACTTTTGCTCCTGTGGCTAGGTTGGAAGCAATTCGAATCCTTCTAGCATTTGCTATTGCTAAAGGGTTCAAATTGTTTCAGATGGATGTGAAGAGTGCCTTTTTGAATGGGTTCTTAGAGGAGGAAGTGTATGTGAAGCAACCTCCAGGTTTTGAGAGTGCAAAGTATCCCCACCGAGTGTACAAACTCCAGAAAGCTCTATATGGCCTAAAGCAAGCACCTGGAGCATGGTATGGTAGGTTGAGAGGTTTCTTGTTGGGTAAGGGGTTTGTGATGGGGTTGGTTGACAAAACCCTTTTCCTTCTCAAGCATGGCGATGACATTTTGATTGTTCAAATATACGTGGATGATATCATTTTTGGTGGCTCATCTCATGCTTTGGTTGCCAAGTTTGCAGAGGATATGAGCAGGGAGTTTGAGATGTCGATGATGGGTGAGCTGCAATTCTTCCTCGGGCTTCAGATCAAACAACACAAGGATGGGACCTTTGTACATCAAGGCAAGTACACCAAGGACATTCTGAAGAAGTTTGACATGAGCGACTCGAAGCCGATGACTACACCGATGAGTACCACTACGGCTTTGGACGCTGATGAGGACGGAGAACCCGTGGACCAGAAGGAGTACTGGAGCATGATCGGCTCCCTCCTCTACTTGATGGCAACGAGGCTGGACATACAGTTCAGTGTGTGTCTTTGTGCTCGTTTTCAGGCTTCTCTGAGGACTTCACATCGGCAAGCCGTCAAGAGGATTTTCAGGTACTTGAACTACGCTCCTGAGCTAGGTCTTTGGTATTCTGCCTTTCTGATGCTGATTTTGCTGGGTGTCATTTGGATCGCAAGTCTACCTCGGGTACTGTTAACACCAAATTTTGGGCCTCAGGGAGTCCGAGAGTTAGCCCAAAATTTCATCCGAGGATTGCCGATTTGGAGATAGGAAGAGGGGATCGGTAATTGGCAAAGATGACGTCAGCAGAATCGGCAATCGGCAGCGATCGGCTCAGGGGGCGCAGGATCGGCTATTCGACAAAGGCAAAGATGGCGCGCTTGAGGGCAAGTGTTGTGGACTCCGGCAGATAAAGGGAAAGCTTGGAGTCCAAGTTATCATTTAAATGGGTTATTTCCTTTATTTCGTAATCATAATTGGTTAGGTCTCGGTTAGACTTTGTCGGTATCTTTTTGAGTCGTATTCTATTAGGACTCGTGTCAACCCAGGGTATAAATATAAACCCTCGGTCATTGTAAAAAGTCTACAACAATCAATCAACAAACAACCCGGCTTCACGCCACCTTTTGAGTCCATTCAAGTCGTCGAGTTCGTGCAATCTCTTGAGGGGGCTCTATTCGATCCGCGGACCTCTAAGTTGCTTGTAATTTCCGACATGTCTTGTTTTATCTTGTTTTGATGTCATCAGGTGGACATGGGCTTGATAAATCAAGATAGTTATCGATGCTTAATCGGCTTTAGCATCATCCGGTGGACGTTAGATTTGGGTTGGTAGATCGGGTGTCATCCAGTGGACATAGATCTATTTCAAGTATTAAGGATCAACGGCTCTATTAGATTTGGCTCATCTAATAGATTCGTCAAGTTATCAGTGTTGTTTATGTTTTATGTTTATCTATTGATACAACACTTTTGCCCGATCTAGATTGATAGAGCTTGTCCTTACATCTTTTGTGTTTATAATCGTCTTCATGTTCATGCACGCTTATTTTATCATGATGATTGTTTACCTATGCTTAGTGGCCAAGTTTTATCAATCTTGATCGTTACATGTTGTGGGTTTGAGAATATTTAGATAAAAGTGGGTTTGAGGATTGATTTAGAGCTGCTTTGGCCTATAGAACAGCTTTACTTCGATTCAATAGTTTGCTTTGTTTAGATACGTCACGTTCCTGCTTCATGGACCACGAATCAGCTATTTTAGCCGATACTGTTATGCTTTCACGAGTAATGCATGTTTATAGATCTATCTAGAGAATGATTGAAATAGCTTTACACTACTGATTTATGGAAACCCACTGGCCGTTAGACCAGGTGAAAGTAAGTTGGTATGTCTAGCGAAAAGGGTTTGGAGAGACCGCTTTGGCCAATAGATCAGTCTCGACATACCTCTGTTCTTCATTATTTAGGTTATATTTATATGCATGGATTGCCCTTTATATGATTTGGTACTGACCAAGCTTGTTTTTGGTTAAATATTCATGCTATCATTGATATATTATTATGCATAGCTGATTCATCTTGATCTTTACTATTTATGGAGCTACCACATCTATTTTCGGCAATTATACTGTTCATGTTGTTATCGTACAATTTTGCCGATTATGTTACTTTATCGATTGACCGTCTCAGGAATCAACTTTCTAGTCATTTGCCATTCAATCTGGCTTCTTGAGCCGCATATTTGGAACTGTCTGGACTCACCCGGCATGTTCCACCTGAGATTACTGATCTGTTTCCTCCTTGTCAATTTACAGGTCAAATTGACTGGCACGCTTCAGAGTTGGTTTATTGGGCTGCTCCTTTCAAGCCACATCTTTCCGGCTTGTAGTGTGTTGAGCACGGCAAGTCACATTTCATGTCAACACACTTTTTGGCATGCTCAGTGGGACAGGAACATTTGCAATGGCGCCACAACCACCTTTCGACAATGATGCCATCCTTGACATCCACATTGAAGATCTGCCTGATGGTGCTAAGGATGTAGTCAACAAGGCAGTGGCAGAGTTTTGCTAAGAACAGGGGTGACAAGAAGAAATGTTACCTGGACTGGCTATTTCAGGAATGTTACCTGCTGTCAAGGAAAAATAATTGGGGCAACAGTTTGAAGACCTTGGTCAGTTGGCTCAAAGACTGGGGATGATTAGCATCCAGTTTCAGAACATGAGAAGGGAACCTCGTTTCCAGAAGGACAATGCTTTCACTAATATGTATCAACAGTTCCTTACTGGTACAACAGAAGATGACTATGAGGAAGAGGTTGCTTTCACATTGCCGATGGATTGGAGCAAGAAAGCAATAGAGGTCCCAAACACTTGGAGAAAGGAGGAAGGCGAGAACCGATATGATTTTGATGTGGCTAAATCTGAAAGATTATTTTCCTTGCTAGTACAAGAGGGAATTATCAAGTTACCTCTAAATCATAGCATGCTGGCTAATGGAGGAGTGAAGTCCAAGAAGTACTGTGGTTTGCATGATACAACCACTCATTCCATTAGCGAGTGCCGAATCTTCAAGCAAATGATCCAGAAAGCTATTCAATCAAAGCAGCTTATGTTCGGCAGCAGAAAAATGCAGATTGAGACAGAGCCATTCCCTCCAGTGAATATGGTTTCTGGTTTCTACCCAAAGGGCAAAGTAAAAGTTTTGACATCTAACAAAGCCAAGGAAGATGGAATAGTTGACCCAGAGTGACAGATATCGGCTAAGGAATATCAGCAGAATAGCCGATTCCAGAATAGCCGAACTAAAAAGGGTGAGTCATCGGGTGTTTCAAAACCAAGGGTCATGTCTCGTATCCTGTTGAATAAGTGGTAAAGACAATAAGAAAAAGAACATTACCAGCGAATGCAGGAGAAAGAACGCCAATATCACTATGAGCAGGAGTGATTTGCCCGAGAGCAAGAAGAATCGCATTGGAGCTGTGCATTTTTCCGACACTGCTGGAACGAAGGTTTGAAACTGCCAACTCGAAACAATTGCCCTGAGTGCAGCGATCGGTACAGGGAGTATAGGCAGTCGCAAATCAACCGCCGATCTGTTCATGACAGACTTGGGATTCGCTTCTATGAAGAGGATCGGTGCATAAAAATGATGATTATGGTTACCATGGTAAAAGAATTGCTAACCAAAGCTGGACAGAGTATGAAGACTCTAAAGAAGAAGAGTATGTTTGGCAGAAGGGCCAATGGTGTCCACCAGGACTAAGGAAGAGTCAGAAGAGACGTGTCCAGCGTCTGAGGAACCGAGAGCTGCAGCAGAAGAAGTCAGGCAAGGTCTGGCGTGTCAAGCACTCTGATAAGGAAAAAGCTGTAGCTGATGTGGGGATGGTCTTCATACTACCAGCAGAATTCATGGCACCTAAATATCAGGAGGTATATTCAAATTTTGATGAATCTGAGTTTAAAGAGTTATCCACTATGTTAACCTTAACCCAACAAGCTGTGTTTGACAAACCCGAGAGGTACCGGTAGTTAAAGGCTTTGTGTATCAATGGATTTGTCGATGGGAAACCTATAAGTAAGATGCTGGTGGATGGTGGCACTACTATCAATTCAATGCCTTATGCAACATTTAAGAAACTCGGCAAGAAAGATGATGGCCTGTTGATTACAGATATGCAATTGAAAGATTTTGGTGAAAACGTGTCTGATACAAAGGGAGCAATTAATGTTGAATTGACCATTGGGTCCAAGACTTTGCTCACAACGTTCTTTGTTATTGAAGGAAAGGGATCATATAGTTTGCTGCTTGGAAGAGATTGGATCCATGCTAATTGTTGCATACCTTCGACTATGCATCAAACTCTTATTCAATGGCATGAAGATAAGGTAGAAGTGATCAAAGTAGACTCCTCCATAAGTGTAGCTACAGTTGATCAAAACTACTGGGAATTTGAAGAGCCTGAATGCTTTTCTGGTAGGGAATACAGTGAAGAACCAATCAGGATCAATGAGGAGGGTCAACAGTCGATCCGAGCAGTCGGCTCTTTTAGTAATTTTTAATGGGGAATCCTATAGACGGCAACAAGGGTAAGTTGGGGCACGGTTTTATGTTGGCCGATAAGCTAGAGCAAATTGATATTGGACATGGTGACAAACCAAGATCGACATATATCAGTGCTAACTTAGACCCTGAATATAGAGCTAAGTTGATAGATTTGCTGAAAGAGTATAAAGATTGCTTTGCCTAGGACTATTCGGAGATGCCTGGTTTAGATCGATCTATTGTTGAGCATCGTTTGCCGATAAAGCCTGGGTACCGACCGTTCAAGCAGCCTCCACGGAAAATTTATAAGCCTCAAGTGCTTGCTGAAGTAAAGGCCAAAATAGAGAGATTGTTAGAGGCAAACTTCATCAGACCTTGCCAATACGCTGATTGGATTTCTAATATTGTTCTTGTATACAAGAAGAATGGTAAGATGCGGGTTTGTATTGAGATTTGAACAAAGCTACTCCAACGGATGGTTGCCTGATGCCGGTTGCCAATTTGCTAGTGGATGCAGCAGCTGGTCATAAGGTAATCAGTTTTATGGATGGCAATGCTGGATATAACCAAATTTCCATGGCAGATGAGGATATACCAAAGACAGCATTTAGATGTCCCAATCGTGTTGGTTTGTTCGAGTGGGTTGTCATGACATTTGGTTTAAAGAATGCTGGTGCAACTTATCAACGGGCTATGAATTATATTTTTCATAAGTTGATCGGCAGAATTGTAGAGGTATACATTGATGATGTAGTAATTAAGTCCAAGGATTACGAGGGACATTTAGCTAACGTGAAGGAAACCCTGGAGTGTGCTAGAAAGCATGGTTTGAAGATGAATCCAAATAAGTGTGCCTTTGGGTATCGGCTGGTGAATTTCTGGGTTTCTTGGTGCATCAAAAAGGAATTGAGGTTGGATAGAAAAGCATGAAAGCTATAGATGATGTTAGTCCTCCTACCAATTTGAAGCAGTTGCAATCCTTGCTCGGTAAGATCAATTTTGTGAGGAGATTCATATCAAATTTATCAGAAAGGATCTTGCTGTTCTCACCATTGTTGAAGTTGAAGAAAGATCAAGAGTTCAAATGGGGTTACGAACAACAAAAGGCTTTTGACGAGATAAAGGAATACATGAAGGCACCACCAGTTTTGGTACCGCCTCAGTTAGGAAAGCCTTTCAAGTTGTACATGGCGGTCGATAGCAAAATGATTGGATCGGCCCTTATGCAAGAAATTGAAGAAAAAGAGAGAGCAGTCTTTTATCTTAGCCGAAAGCTGTTGGATCCTGAAACAAGATATTCTCCTATGGAAAACTTTGCTTATGTGTTTATTATTCTTGCATTAAGCTTCGGCATTATTTATTATCTTCTGAGTGTGTGATTGTTTCGAAGGCTGATGTCATCAAGCACATGTTGTCGATGCCAATTTTGAATGGACGAATCAGCAAATGGATATTGGCTTTATCAGAATTTGACTTGAGGTATGAATCGGCTAAATCGGTTAAAGGTCAGGTAATTGCTGATTTTATTACTCGTCATCATAAATCTATTAATGGCATCATAAATATTGTGCCTTGGTGTTTATTCTTTGATGGGTCCTCATGCAAGAAAGGTGGTGGAGTTGGTATTCTCTTGATTTCCCCTTGGGGGGCAGTTTATGAATTTGCTATTCCAATTGAACCTGAGGTTACTAACAATCAAGCAGAATATGAAGCTTTACTTAGAGGACTTCAACTTCTTTGAAAAGTAGAGGCCGTTGCAGTTGAGATCTTTGGAGATTCAGAGCTGGTAATTAATCAATTGATTGGCCAATATGATTGCAAAGATGATATACTCAGGAGTTATTATGATGAGTGCAAAGAGTTGTTGAAAGAATTCTGGTTGGTATCTTTACATCATATCCCCAGAGAGCAGAACCAAGAAGTAAACAAGTTAGCTCAAAGTGCTTTTGGGTATTGGGAGAATCGGGAGGCTTTTGCTGTTGATGAATATGTCTTCAATACTGATGATCAGGCAGTCAATGACTGGAGAATTGAAATTGCCGATTATCTCAGGAATCCATCACAGAGGGTTTCCCGAAAGCTCAGGTACAAGGCCATTAAGTATGTTCTCCTTAATGATCAGTTGTATCACAAATCTATAGATGGAGTGTTACTCAAATGCTTAAGCCAAGATGAAGCAAAGAAGATGATGAGTGAAGTATATGAAGGATTATGTGGTGCACATCAATCAGCTTATAGGATGAAGTTGATAATCAGGAGAACATGATCAAGCCGTGGCCATTTAGAGTATGGGACATAGATTTAATTGGGCAAATTCATCCTCCATCAAGCAAAGGACACAAGTTCATATTGCTAGCTACAGATTATTTTACCAAGTGGGTCGAAGCAATTCCATTGAAGAAAGTTACTTTAGAGAATATGATTGAGTTTGTTAGAGAGCATATAATTTACCGATTTGGAATACCTCAGTCAATAACAACCGATCAGGGAACTCAGTTCATTTCATCGGAATTTTGAGACTTCGCTGAAGACATGGGGATGAAGTTGTATAATTCTAAATAAGATTATGATTAAGCTCATTAAAAAGAAGATTGATGAGAAGCCAAGAAAGTGGCATTCAACGCTTAGTGAAGCATTATGGGCTTATCGGATGGCTTGTCACGGGTCCACTAAAACTTCTCCCTACGAGTTGGTTTATGGACATCATGCTGTTCTACCATGGGAGATGCAATCTGAATCAAGAAGAATAGTATTACAGAAGGAGTTAACAGCCGGAAATTATAAGGATCTCATGATTGATGAATTGAAAGATTTGTATCAAATTCGGCTCAAGGATTTGGAGAATATTGAGAAGAATAAGGTTCAGGTTGCAATGTACTATGATAAGAAAGTTACAGTTAGGATTTCTTGGAAGGGGACTTAGTGTGGAAAGGTATTTTGCCGGCTGGAACTAAAGATCATAAGTTCGGCAAATGGTCACCTAATTGGGAGGGTCCTCTTCGGATTGTAAGACGTGTGCCTGGCAATGCTTATATTTTGAAGACGTTGAAGGGAGAAGAATACACTAGAGTGATCAATGGAAGATACCTCAAGAAATACTATCCTAGTATCGAGGTTAGCGCGTGAATAGTCGATTCCAGATGAATCCGGCTCGAATAGCCGATACCAAGTGTGTCGCCTTCAGAACAAAAAACCCCCAAACAGGGAAATAGCTGACACGGCATGTATCGCCTTTAGAGCAAAAACACAAAACAAAGAAAAGTTCCATTGACAGCAAGATGAAGTTCAAATTGTTCATGCAGAACATGAAGATTACAAAATAACAAGGTTACTGTCAGGAAGATGCATGACATTCAGGCAAAGAAACATCTAAGATGGAATCTTGTCATCACTTCTTGGCAGAGTCATCCTCCTTCTTCTTTAGGGCATCCTTCACCAAGTCAAAAGTGAGCTGCAGACGACGCGTCGAGTGTTCGCTGCCCTGGCGGTCGGCCGCCCGCACCAAGCTCTCGGTCGCCATGGTAAGGCAGTTGAGCCTCTCAGTCAGATCTAAAACAAGGCAAGTGAATAGAGTTGCAAGGAAAGATTATGACAAGGAATGATAGTTAGCCGAGGTGTGAACTTACTACCAATATGGGCTTCGAGGGCCATGCGGTGATTGTGTTCTGCTACGTGATGAGCAGTGGTGATGATCAGAACTCTTTCAAGATCTTTGCACTCGCGCTTGTTCTTGCGAAGCTCCTTGTGAAGACGCCTCACTTCTAAGGGTGCGTAAGAAGTGACTGACTCCTCAGAAGAATTAGAGGAGACAGGGATGGGGATGTAATTGGTCCCGAGCATGTTCTCTGGGAGAATGCCAAGACTGTTGAGAGAAAATCAGCAAAGATTGGATTCTTGAAAGGCAATCAAAAGGATGCAATCTTTACCTCGGTAGGCGTGGATGCTTGGATGGTTTTGGATTGTTTCCACCAACTGGTTCATCAGCTAGGCGCTTCCCTTTGTCCGCCATTGAAGTGCTCGCCAAGCCCTCCTGAAAAGAAAATGAGAAAGCTTGGCGTGATGAAATGAGTAAGAGGTTTATAGACCCAAGAGATGGCTTCATTATATTGGTTTGGCAGATATGTTGGGAGGTGAGAAAAGTTATTTGCATTAAATACGGAATACCAAACAACGCACTATCAAAGGCTGGTATGACTGTATGAAGCATTGAGTCGGCCGAAGTTTGGAATCAGAAAATTGGAGTCTCGGCTGTTTGACTGTATCGGCTAAAAGAGTAAATCGGGAGAATTAGCTGATTCGGTTAAAGGAATAATCGCGAAAGTAGAAAATCATGCAAGACATCACAGATTAGAAGCAAAATGCAGGTATCCAGGGAATAGAGTGCATACTTCATCAACAGAAATTAAAATTATTCATGGGACCTATCTGCCCTATTACATTCAGGCGCCAAAGATTTTGTTGATGATGCTTTGGGGATGAGTAGCGTCGGCGACGGCAGCAGCATGACCCAGATATTTCTCCTAAAGCTCAAAACCCTCCTCAGGATCACCATGAGGGAAGCCGACAGGGTGGACGGAGAGGTCGATACTGGACTGGCCCTCCAGCACCGCCGGCCCCATGGAGGTGCCAAAGCGGACCCCATGGATGGCCACTTCATCAATGCGGGTGTTAACCACATTCAAGCATGCTTCCGGCGTGTCACCCTCGGCGGCCACCTTGTCAGCGACATTGTTTGCCGCCGTGTTCATCCGCGCCAGCGGCTGGTCCTGTTCTAGAATCAAAAGTCAAAGGTTATGCATCAACGACAAGAGTGAAGAAGTACATATCAGAAATGGTGGTTACCATGAATGGCTGCCAGGAGCTGGGCTCTCTCGACCTCGTAGTCGTGGTGCTCAATGCCCAGATCCCTGGTGGCCTGGGCATAGTTCTCCCGCGCCTTGTCCCATTTGGCCCTGAACTGATGAACCTCGGCGTCGGTGTATCGAGCATCGGGGACCGGCGAACCAATGGGGCTCATCGAGTCAGACACATCCGAACTCGATGGACCCATGGGACTAGAGGAGCCTGAGGAGCCTGAAGAGCTCGAAGAGCCAGATGACACTGGCACGGGCTGGTTGCTTGAACCGGGCTACATCACCGTCGGTGATGGGAGGAGGTGCGTCTGGCCAGTGATGACCCTAGCACTAATAAACAAGAGGATCCAGATTCAAGAAGATGAACAGTGTTGCTACAGCATGTGGGCAAGAAATCAGATGTTACCCTGTACGCTGGTGACTCACCAGACGGCTTCCTCCCGCCTCCTCTTTCGCCGGGCGCTTGCTGTGATCGTCTTCGTCAGCCATTGATCTGGGATTCGAGGGTTTTCTTGGCAGGAGCTCTGGAGATGAGAAGAGAGAAGAGAAGAAAGCTGAGGCGTTTCAACGAATGAGACAAGTCCTAGGATTGATTTCAGTTTTATAATCAGGAAGTCGGAGACGTGGCGGATATCTCGGGCTACGTGAAAGGCAACCGCATTGAAGGGGAGTCCTGGCAACACGCGGGTGCGTTTCCCTTATTCTTGAAGGAACCGTTGTCAACTTGATCGAATCGGCTAAATAAAAGGGCGTGTGCAATTGGTTATTCAATTGAACAGAATGATCGGCAAAATGAGAAAATAGTCGATATTAATACTAAGGGACAAACAAAGTTGCCGATTCAAGAGTCTGGGAAGGCTGGAATACAAGTTCAGTTACAATAGTGCACATTACAAATTCAAGAACTGTTTGATGACACCAAGTGCTTTGGTCCTGATGGATTCAACCTCAGCCAGCTGATGTTTATTGTCTTCCTCAGTCCCTGTTATGCGCTCAAGCTTGGTCTTGATATTTTGGTGTTCTTCATACTTTGCCAATAGCTCCTTTTTGGTGGTTTCTATTGAATTTGGGAGATCGACAAGTTGAGCTTTGTGGGAATCAATCTTGGAGGATAGAGCTGCCAGTTTTATTTTCTAGATGAGCCTTCTCAATTTCCATTGCAGTGAGTTCAGGTTGGAGCTTATCGACAGTGGTCTGCATTGTTTTGAAAGAGGAATGCAATCTCTTGGCTTGGCTGGCATTCTCATTCTTTTCAGACAGAAGAGCTGATCTGGCAGATAGGTTATGCTTGGCTCTTTTCACTTTGCCATAGTGATCATCAATGCTGGCTATAAGAGATAAAGCCTTCGAGAGCTCGGGGGACAAGTTCTGATTAACTGACAGAAGAAGAGCCCTTGCTGGATCAGCATTACTCACCAAATCGGCCAAATCCCCTTCCAGTAAGGGCATGATCCCTTTCAGCTAGTTTTGGGTGTCTTCAGTGAGAGCCTGGGTTGATGAAGCCTCTTCACCTTTGTCGACCATAAACTCATCCATGGTGAAGGAGAAACTCAAGGATGGTTTTTCAATGCGCTACAAAGAACACTTGAATCAAGGATAGTATCTGATCAGAAAGAGGGATAGCCAGGAGATTTAAAGCCTCACTAAAGAAAAAGCCAGTGAAACTAGAAAGGGACTCACCTATGTTTTCATCGGCTATGTGCACGTTGCCACCTTCACTGCAATCCTGGGCAGAGGCTTGTCTGGATGATGAACCAATCTTGGGCTGTATAACAGAAGCACAAATTGGTAAAGGCCAAATCTAATTTGAAAAAGTGGAGAATGGAAATATGAGAGTTATACCTTTGGTTGTCGTTTGGCCACCTTTGATCTTGCCTTTCTAGGGAATGTTTGGCCTAATACAGGAGCTTTCCTTTTGCCGAGCTTAATGACGAGTTGGGGGCTCCAGCATCAGTGTTCATAAGTTCAGCTAGAGGAGCAGTGCTGCCTAAACTAGCAAGAGGACCAGCTCTGAAGTATATCACTGGGCGTCCTTGTCTGGTCCTAGATGGAGGTTCAAAGCCTGGGTCCTGTTGAAAAGAGAAAAGTGAAATGACAGGAAGCCAAATTTTGAAAGAAAGGGTGGCTAGTTCATACCTCTCCATTAGCTTTGAAATCTGGATCCAATGTATGGCAGCGGAGGTGGACAGGAGCATAGAAGATATGGCTGTGTAATTCTTCCAACCAAGAATCAAAGGTGGAGTGAGTAGCTTCAACCAGGGCCAGCTTTGTCAGATGATATGTGGGAAGAGATGATCCAAGCTCAAAAACCCTCTTTGCCTCTACACCATTCTGTATTCCTTCTCTGGGTTTCAGGAATCTTGAAAAATACAAGCTTGGATGGAGTTGGCCTAAACTTATCTGCCTAGCAACCAAATTTGGATAGTAAAACTCATAAGTATGTTTGGGGGGTCCTGCCATGCCGAAAGTCTACTGGTAAAGCACATGGCCTGATGATGGCATTGAAGATATTTTCAGCAGTTGGGTCGGCAAAGCAGTCTTCAAAGCTGATTTCTCAGGCAATGTTAGGTTTGAATTTGTTCTATATGGTAACCAATCCAGAATCTCTACATCAAAACCTCTATAAAAAAGCTTGAAAAACTGGCCTTTACCCTTATCAATGATAATTGCTGATGCTGCTTCACCATAAGTTTGGCAGGCCATGGTTTCTTTCTTAGCATTTTTAGCATAATTTGGAGAAGGGAAGCTTAGGTTGTGCAGTTCTAGGCTGATTAGCTTGTGCAGGTACAGGTTTAACCACAGTTGAACTAACCACCATGGTCCAGTCACACAAGATATTGGCTCATGTTTGAGAATCTGAGCAGTGACCTGATTCATCATGGAGTATATGGCTCCGAGAAGATATTTTTCCAAAGGGATGTCATGGCCTGCAGCCAAGTCTTCTGCTAGGTGAAGGTAATTCTGAGTTGGCTCACATGCTTGGTTGCAGAAGAGAAATCTATCTAGCCACATGTTCATAAAGGCCACACGCTCGGTTTCATAGACTGACCCGAAGGATTTAGCATGTTGAGCAATATAATTCTTCCAACCTCCATTGGTCTTGTTGATTGCTTCTTCTGGCCAAGTTCTTTGTATTGAAAGGGAGAAACGTCCCCTGTGATCTTCAGGCCAGTTAGCATGAAAATATCACCAAGAGTAATGCTCATTGGGCCATGACCAAAAACAAAGCAGTTAAGGGCATTTGACCAGAAGTAAGAAGACGCTATAAGCATTGATTCATTCCTTTTCATGTTAGACAGGGACAATAGAAGGCAATATCTTAGGTCGTGATCATTCCAAATGGATCCTTCTTTGTCAGACATTCTACGGTACCAGTTTCTCCATCCTTCAAGTGGTGTTGGCCAATTCTTGAAAAAGGTCTTCTGCCATCGAAGGGGGGAAAGATCAGTCACCTGGAAGGGAATTCTTTTGGCTTCTCTAGTGATGATTTCGGCTAGATCTGGATCACCCATTGGCCCAAGATAGTAAGCATCCTTAGTCATGGTGGAATGGATCAAAATCTCGTCCTTCAATTCCTTCAGATCCAAGAAGAAAGCAAAATTTCTTCAGAAAGAGGGGCAGATGAAATTGACTGTTGAAAAGAAGATATGAGTGAAATATACCTATGGAACTTTATCCCAGGTCGCCATTTGATGAAGAATCGAAGGAAAAAATTGAAATTTCTAGGGATTTCTGATTAGAGCGATTGGCGGCGGCTGCTCAAAGACTGGGACAGAGGTTTGAGGTTTCAATGGTGTTGACCTAGAATGACGACGGTTGCCGAGGATAGAAGAATAGAAGACTAAATTTTGGAATAAAATGATTTTTTATCCCAAAATTGGGGGGCATGTGTTAACACGAAATTTTGGGCCTCAGGGAGCCCGGGAGTTAGCCCAAAATTTCATCCGAGGATTGCCGATTTGGAGATAGGAAGAGGGGATCGGCAATCGGCAAAGATGACATCAGCAGAATCGGCAATCGGCAGTGATCGGCTCAGGGGGCACAGGTTCGACTATTCGACAAAGGCAAAGATGGCGCACTCGAGGGTAAGTGATGCGGACTCCAGTAGATAAAGGGAAAGCTTGGAGTCCAAGTTATCATTTAAAGGGGTTATTTCCTTTATTTTGTAGTCATAATTGGTTAGGTCTCGGTTAGACTTTGTCAGTATCTTTTTGAGTCGTATTCTATTAGGACTCGTGTCAACCCAGGGTATAAATATAAACCCTCGGTCATTGTAAAACGTCTACAACAATCAATCAACAAACAACCCAGCTTCATGCCACCTTTCGAGTCCAGTCGAGTCGTCGAGTTCGTGCAATCGCTTGAGGGGGCTCTATTCGATCCGTCGACCTCCAAGTTGCTTGTAAGTTCCACATGTCTTGTTTTATCTTGTTTTGATGTCATTCGATGGACATGGGCTTGATAAATCAAGATAGTTATCGATGCTTAATCAGGTTTAGCATCATTCGGTGGATGTTAGATTTGGGTTGGTAGATCGAGTGTCATCCGGTGGACATAGATCTATTTCAAGGATTAAGGATCAACGGCTCTATTAGATTTGGCTCATCTAATAGATTCATCAAGTTATCAGTGTTGTTTATGTTTTATGTTTATCTATTGATACAACACTTTTGCCCGATCTAGATTGATAGAGCTTGTCCTTACATCTTTTGTGTTTATAATCGTCTTCATGTTCATGCACGCTTATTTTATCATGATGATTGTTTACCTATGCTCTATTTGATCAGTCGACCTCCAAGTTGCTTGTAAGTTCCACATGTCTTGTTTTATCTTGTTTTGATGTCATTCGATGGACATGGGCTTGATAAATCAAGATAGTTATCGATGCTTAATCAGGTTTAGTATCATTCGGTGGACGTTAGATTTGGGTTGGTAGATCGAGTGTCATCCGGTGGACATAGATCTATTTCAAGGATTAAGGATCAACGGCTCTATTAGATTTGGCTCATCTAATAGATTCGTCAAGTTATCAGTGTTGTTTATGTTGTATGTTTATCTATTGATACAACACTTTTGCCCGATCTAGATTGATAGAGCTTGTCCTTACATCTTTTGTGTTTATAATCGTCTTCATGTTCATGCACGCTTATTTTATCATGATGATTGTTTACCTATGCTTAGTGGCCAAGTTTTATCAATCTTGATTGTTACATGTTGTGGGTTCGAGAATATTTAGATAAAAGTGGGTTTCAGGATTGATTTAGAGCCGCTTTGGCCTATAGAACAGCTTTACTTCGATTCAATAGTTTGCTTTGTTTAGATACATCACGTTCCTGCTTCATGGACCCCGAATCGGCTATTTTAGCCGATACGGTTATGCTTTCACGAGTAATGCATGTTTATAGATCTATCTAGAGAATGATTGAAATAGCTTTACACTACTGATTTATGGAAACCCGCTGGCCGTTAGACCCGGTGAAAGTAAGTTGGTATGTCTAGCGAAAAGGGTTTGGAGAGACCGCTTTGGCCTATAGACCAGTCTCGACATACCTCTGTTCTTCATTATTTAGGTTAGATTTATATGCATGGAATGCCCTTTATATGATTTGGTACTGATCAAGCTTGTTTTCGGTTAAATATTCATGCTATCATTGATATATTATTATGCATAGCTGATTCATCTTGATCTTTACTATTTATGGAGCTATCACATCTATTTTTGGCAATTATACTGTTCATGCTGTTATCGTACAATTTTGCCGATTATGTTACTTTATCGATTGACCGTCTCGGGAATCGACTTTCTAGTCGTTTGTGTTCAATCTAGCTTCTTGAGCCGCATATTTGGAACTGTCTGGACTCACCCGGCATGTTCCACCTGAGATTAATTATCTGTTTCCTCCTTGTCAATTTGCATGTCAAATTGACTGGCACGCTTCGGAGTTGGTTGATCGGGCTGCTCCTTTCAAGCCACGTCTTTCTAGCTTGCAGTGTGTTGAGCACGGCAAGTCACATTTTGTGTCAACAGGTACTTGTCAGTTTCTCGGTTCTTCTTTGGTTTCTTGGTCGTCTCGCAGGCAATCAAGTGAAGTTGAGAGGAGTCATATATATATATCAGATTTCTTCAAATGTTTGATAGATTTTATTAAAACAAGAAAACACAACAACGGTCATAACAATAAGTGATGATATCATTCAATCAGAGGAACCAGAATTCAGCTGACGATCAGTGACCACAAAGAAGAATCAGTGAAGTTGAGAGGAGTACCACTTCCCTTGGGTTGCTGGTTCGAAACTTCAAAGATGAGCAAGCCGCCATGGTCAACTAGGCAGAGCCAGAGAATCCTAAGCTGAGTTCTGCAGAGTTGGCGTGGAGAGGGAGGGCGTACCTAAGGGGGAGGAGAGTCCACCGTACCAACTTGGGCCCCAACCCGCCTCGGATTTTTTTTAAAATTTAATCCTTTTTTAATCAATATTTTAAAAATAATCCTGTTTCAAACTTATTTTCACCGTACACCCTTTTTGTCGCGCCAAATCATTTGGCGCGACAAAAGCACGTCGTCGCGCCAAATGATTTGGCGCGACCAAGCATTACACCGTGGCAAGAGAGTTGACCGGGGCCACCATGGGTCCCACCCCGTCGCGCCAAATGATTTGCCGCGACGGGCCAGTCGCGCCAAATCATTTGGTGCGACAGGGTTTGGACAAAATTTGAGCTAAGGAATAATAAATTTTACTATGATTTGGACAACAAAATTTATTTTACCATGAATTAGTAGTATCACAATGGTGCTAACTTCGCATTTTCTGCATGCCTTGGACTATGATTTGGACAACAAAAAAAATTTAACTAACTTCGCATCTTTACCATGCCTAGGCTATAGCCAATTTTACTATGGGATGGATATCGTACGAGTTGCCTAACTCTGTAATTTTACCATGTATTAGGTTAATGAGAATGTGCCTAACTATGCATTTTTTCCATGCCTTGGACAAATCGAAATATGTCTAACTACGCAGAAGTACCATGGTTTGGTATGTTAGTATTTTACCATAGTTTGATTATAACAGCATTTACCATGCGTTGGTTAAAGCCAATTTTACCATGGTTTGGTTATATCCCAAGATCATAATTTTACCATGGATCGGATCACACTAAGTCAATTTTACCATGGTTTGGGTATGCATTTTTTAATGCCTAGGTTATAGTCAACTTAACCATGCCTTGGACAAATGGAAAATTTACCATGGTTTAGTTATATACAAACTTAACCATCCCCATGAAATTCAGCTGCCAAGTACAAAATTTAGTATGAAACGGATCACAATGTTATGGTTTGCAATAGAATTTGAATTTTTTAAAATTCAACTTTTTAAGTCATATTAAAAATTTGGAGTAAAATTTAGGACTTAGTCAAAATCTAAGTGACTAAACCATAGTAAAATTTAGGACTAAAATCTAATTGACTAAACCATAGTAAAGTTTAGGACTTAGTCAAAATCTAAGTGACTAAATCATAGTAAAATTTATAACTTCAAAATTTTGGCGCGACTGGCCCGTCGCGCCAAATCATTTGGCGCGACTGGCCGGCGCGACGGGGTGGGACCTATGGTGGCCCCGGTCAACTCTCTTGCCACGGTGTAATGCTTGGTGATTTGGCGCGACGACGTGCTTTTTGTCGCGCCAAAAAAGGGTGCACGGTGAAAATAAGTTTGAAACAGGATTATTTTTGAAATATTGATTAAAAAAGGATTAAATTTTTAAAAAAATCCCTCTGTTGCTTCTTGCCTGATGGTTTTGCCTCACAATGCAGTGGCTGGTAGGCAGGAACCAGGCGCGTGGGGGAGTGGTGGGACCAACTTGGGCAAAGAGCAATCAAGATGCACGCACGATTCCTAAAGCGCATCGATGGCTCAGAACATCCCTGCCCGGGCCGGCACCCTCGGAAAAACCATGCTCTCCCCCCATCGACCGATCGATCAGGTTCTGGTAGCTGTGGTGCCTGCAAGACGAACTGAAACCCCCAGCAGGCTCTGCAGATTCGATCGAATCAGCAGGCTCGCAACCCAGTGACTCACCTAGATCGATGAGAATGAGACAACAATGGCCGGCCGTCAAAACTGACGATGCCTAACAACCTGCGTGTACGCATTGAGCCTGTACTCCATCCACGTACAGACCCTGCCTGGGTACAGAGGCTATCAGACTACTACGTACAGTATACCACGAGTGTATAATAATTCCATCATCTGAAATAATAAAATTGGAAAGGTTCAGATCTGAGAATAATTGTTTATTTTGGATGATCATAGGATTCAATACTATATTAAGCTTGATGGCCATTATTTCTCATGGTTACCATATCAATTCGACCTTGGAACTGTCCTCCTGCGTGTTTGAGGGAAAGAGTGGACACGTTCAGGCTGCCGTGGTAACACTCGCTCATAGATCTAGTGGTGAGCGAGGTGCTGCCATTACTCCTTCTTTGCATACATGGTCGGCCCTGTTGTCATGACAAGACCTCACTGACAGCCAATTGTTGGGCACAAGCACAAGCACAACAAACAAACTAAGTTTCATCTCAAATTAAAACTAAAAAGGTTCCACATTTGCTCAACTGCAATAGCTTGATCAAGAAACACATCATGGTACATTAAATTAAAGTACTTAGGAATATCATACATGATGCAAGTGATTATGACTACTTATGGCATCGGCTACAAGGCTCCACAACAGTAAACTTAACTCTTTCAGGAACTTTATTCTCAATGTATGTTCTAATAGCCCCAAGCACTCTACGAGCTTCCCTTAGACCGTTGCCCTTGGAGGGGCACCGTCCAATTCCGTTGTCAGAACACCTGCTAGTAGAACCACAATTGGTGTCCAATGTAAGACACTCGAGTGACACTGCGTTCTTGAGGATATAACAGGTTAGCTCAACCAAGCCTTTTGCAGAGCTGAACCCTGTGATCTTCACATTCTTGAGGTGGCAATGCTGATCTTCAGTCATCTGCCTCAAATGTGGGGAATGTCCAAAAACTGTTTCATTATCCATAGGTTTCTTCAACACCTATAAAGACAAAAAAAAACATAATTAATTGAGCCAATAGATCGATTAGTCATCTTTGCAGGATAGAACGAAAAACATCTTACATCCAAGCTCAAAGTCTCCAAGGAAGGAGATGCTTCAAGGAAAGAAACCAGAGAAAAATAGTCATAAGGCGAGGGTCCTGACATCAGATAAATGGTCAGGTGCTTGAGGCAGAGGAATCTGGTAGGCAGCATTGGTGTATCGACCACCTGCATAAACAAATACGCCACATGTCATATTAAAATTATTATTCACAAGCTATGACTACTCAGATGTGCACATACTGCTAATCATCTACCACAAAAAGTTTTAGATTACCTCGTCACTGGAACATAAGTAAAGAGTATCAAGATTTGGCATAATGGATGGCAGCTCAGTACGAGCATAACAGATAACACCTGAACGTGACATGCGTAATGTCTTCATTTGCAAAGCTTCTCCAAGCAATAGTTTTGGTTTTCCGTAAAAGACTAAAGTGGAGAGATTTGGAGCTTTGCACTCTATCAATTTCAGGCTCATGTATCCAGAAGTCCTCAGGCAGCTGAAGTGCTGAAGCTCACAAGGTATCCTCAGGCAAATTATTCCCTTGCACCCAATCAGTTCCAACTTCTCTAAAGCAAGAGAATTCGAAAGAAGACCCTGTAACTCATCCTCCGTAATACGCACATGTGTAAGACGTACACTTGTTAGGTTTAGAAAGGGGCTGAGTTCAGCTGTGGGTTGGAAGGTACAACGACCAAGTTTAAGACACCGAAGTGAGTTCCTAACCCCATCCGATAAAAGCGACCTGGGAAACTTGCAGTTCTCTTTTAATGGATGCCAGATCGTAAGGTTGAGTTCTTCAATCCCTGGTTTAACAGCAACCCGAAGCCACCTTTTAAGATTGTCATAAGCGATACAAAATGGTCGGAGCTCCAATATCTTCACACCAATGCCTGAGTGATTTCTCATAATACAGTCAACTGCGTCTTTGAAATGACCACTGTACCTACATCCTTCAGGACTAAGTGCATCCTCATTGAAGGTGAGGTTGGGATAACACCTCCAGGATCGTAGAAAGGCATGCGACAGGCAAGCAGCACGAGCAGCATCACGCAGTGGCATTAGAGAATGGACATGATGCCAGATATCCTGCATGGGCAAGCATGGGAACCGAATGTTAACACTGGGATTGTCAAACTAAATTGTTACTTAAACCAGAGAGTAAAACGGTGGAACTACATGGAGTAGCATTCTACCCTGGATAGAACTTGACATGATTCACACAAGACTTGCTGCATTGCTTAGGTAGATAGTGAAACTGAATGTAACCTTGGTATGTACATTGAGCATTGCATCCAAAAGTATTTACCTAACTGAGGGTATTAGAGAGCCGAGTAGACAATGATATTGTTTGTTGTGCAATTGTGCCAACCAAAATGCACAGCATCACATGCAAATAGCCAATTGCATGTTATAAATAGGTTAAAGGAGCAAAGAACTCAAGAGAAGTCTATGCTAATTTAAGAGAAACTAAGATAACTATAGGAACCATACATCAAGATGGCAGCCTGGCAGGTGATCTAGATTTACGATAGACAGGAAATCTACTGATTTTTTTAGGAGAGTAAAGATCTGTTCTCTGTTTACAGATACTATTTAGCTCACATAGTCCAAAGAATTTGAGTTAACAACCGCATATCATGCCTGCAAGATAATCCACCCATCATCAAAATTGTGTGGCACATACCTCTGGAAGGTACGGGAGTGAGCATCCCATTGTTGTTTCGCCAGCTTGAGAATCACCACCACCGTTTTCTTTTAGAAAATAAGGATCGCCATCTTGCTGACAGGGCGAACCTTTTCTTTTATTCGCTGAAGCAACCGATCCATCTGCAACCCAACAAGCATGGTCATGGTCATCGACTAATCACGTATTGCATGAAGCAACAGAGGGGGAGAACTAGGCTTACTCGGGGCAAGGATTTTCCGGTGATCGTCGCCCTGCGCCATGAGAGCCGCCGCTGCAGCGCCAGTAGCCCGTAAGGACAGACGATCGACGTTTGCTCTGTCCACGGATCTATATACGGATCTATATGCAGCGCCAGGAGGAAGGAATCGCGCTGTCGGAGCCGACCAGGACTTGGAGTGGAAGGAGGATTACTGGGAAAGGAACTACAAGTCGACTGCAAGAAAACCAACGGGGAAACGCCGACTGCCGTATCAAACAAAGGAAGATTAAAATTAAAGTATCTAAAAAATTACAAAATAGCTCTAATCATTAGTATATGTTCCTCCATGGCTCTAATCATTAGTAGCTGGTTTATCAAATGACAAATGTGCTCACCTTTGACCTTGGCTGTTAATCTCAATGCAGTTGGCCACTTGGGGACTTGGCCAGTTGGCCTGCAGGCTGCTCCTTGCGCTTGCGCCAGTGCTCTGTGCTCGTGCGGCCGTGCGCCGCTGGCCGCTTGCTCCTGCCTCCTGGCCGATGGTCGCTGCGCCGCCGGCCGCCGCCGCAGCGCCGGACGCCGATGCGCCCTTGCCAAGATGCCGGCGGCGCCCAGCAAGGGAGAGGCCGCGACGCCGACGCGCGACGCGCCGAGCTGCAGACGCCGCCAGTGGCCGGCTGGCCGCAACGGTGGCTGCCGCCCGCACCGCAATCCGCCTTCCGCCGCCGCCCGCCCGCCCGCCCGCCGCAGCAATCCGCCGCCACCCGGTCGCCGCGCCTCTAGGGTTCAAGGGAAAGAGGAACGAGGAGAGCAGAGAGGTCTCGGATCAGGGTGGGAATGGGTTGGTGCTGGACTTGGGCCGCCTCTGGGTCGGCCTGGTGGCGAGAGGTGGTGGGGAGGGGAGGCGAGAAGAGCCACTGGGCTTTGGGGATACACAACCTCATCAAATTAAGCTGCATATTATTTATTTCTATCACAGAATCTCGACAGTAGTTGCTTAGTAGTTATTGACAAAATTTATATATCTTCTTTGTATGATGGAAATGAGATATGCATCAAATCAATCGCTATTTCACTCTATCCCCTTCTTGTGCAACAAGTTATAATGGATCAAATGTAGAAATAACAGAAACCGTATACAATAATTACATAAATTATAAATTGTATAACTTGGGAGATTAAACTTGTACACATATGAACTCTAACAATTAATAGAGAAATTAATTAGCAATCATCTCTTGATGTTACATTGATTGATATACCTAGAGATGGAAACTTTTTTTATCCCACCAATATCTTGAAACGTTTTTCCGTTGCTCAAGATCCTAGAACATATAATTGTCTATGTGTAAAGAACTGTTTTTAATATATATGTTTTTACCAATATCTGGTATTCTGGTGTATACTCAATTGTATGAAACCAACCCATTCATGTCAAATAGTGTTATGCTGTCTTTCAAACAATACAACTACTGATAGACTTCAGTGAAGTGAAGTTGTAATTTTTATCCAAATTCTAGAAACGTGGTGATGGACAGATGAAGGGATTGTTTCATTTCCGCCATCACCTCTCCTTCCCCGTGCTAGAGTTTGGTGTCACATTCTTGTATCAAATTCACAAAATTTCAAAAAAGGTCTAACACTATCATATTTTTCTCTTTACAGAAGTTAAAGTTTCTATTCTTTTAAAGTAAATGGACAAATTGTTGTGCTCGGAGTTATATGAGGTGCTGAAACAACCTGTACAATAAGAAGTTAAGCACATCCATTTGTGAGACAAGATGTAGCCCCAAGGGTGATTTGTACAACTAAGCTTTACCCATCTTGGAGTAAGAATTAGTACTAAGAATTAAACTTCGAATCCATTTGTAGATAAGGACAATTCTAGAAATTCCTTAATTCCAGCAAAGCTAATACCTTTTGTAAGGTAAAAAAAGGATCCCTGCATTCATGAGCACTGTAACAGACCAATTTCTGGGTCTTGCGGACAGTCTGCCGGTTTTGGCCGGACAGTCCGTCTCGCCCGACCCCGACCCCAGTCCGTCCCGCCCGACCCCGACCCTAGCGCCCGTCTCGCCCGACCCCGCCAGCGTCCGTCTCGCCCGACCCCGCCAGCGCCCGTCTCGCCCGACCCCGCCAGCGCTCGTCAGTCCGACCCCGCCAGCGCCCATCTCTCCGGACCCCGCCGGTTCGCCCGACCCCGCCGGTCCGTCCAGTTTTTATCCGCTCACCCTCGTTCCTTTCTTTCTCACTCTCGCTCCCTTTCTCGTGCCCGTGCCCCCCATGGCGACTGGGAGGCGCCCCTAGGGCTCCTCTACCCTTGAAACCCTCATCCTCGTCCGTGGACTGTCGGAACTTCGCCGGAGGATCACCGGAGGTCGCCGGCACCGTCCCTATCCCTTTTCCTTCCATGGATTGAAGTTGAAGTCCCTGTCTCAAAGTTTTCTCTCTCCTTTCCCTAAAGCTCAAGTCAAGGAACTCGCCTGATCTACTCCCACGCCGCTCTCCATCGGTTTCTAGCACCTCACCGGAGTTCAACCCATCACCGGTGATCTATCTAATCCCTCGATTCGTTCTCTAACCTCCTTTGATTCGGGTTCTAGAAAACCTAGGGTTTCAAGCACCATTGTTGAGCTCGAGCTTCTAAAACTTGTTTCCCCTCAAATCCATCACTTGGAATCAACTCTCTACATCTCTAGGAACCCCTAGAATCAAACCCCGTTCGAAACCGCCGCCAGAGCAGGAGGTTGGCGAGGTCCAGCAAGACCCCACCGCCGATGACGCCCCCAACGACAGCCAAGGCAGGCACCTGTTTGAACTCTTTTTGGATCAATAAATTAATTGTGTGTTTTGTATGTGCATTAGTCAATGATCAGGTATATGTTTGCTTAGCTCCTATCTTATGCATTATCCATTCTTGATATAGAACAAACCTTCCTAGATGAGTATGTTTGTTAGGTGTCACGATTTTAATTGCTTAGCTATGCTTAGCTTCGGTAGAAATCGAGAGGTGGCAAGGTCACCACCACTCGCGAGCTATAGCTTATGCTTGCCTTAATCAATACTTGGATAGTTTGGAATGTTTTAAAATTTGAGCTACATAATGTTGATTTGAGACTTGAGCAAGTGTGCTAGGGTCAAGTGAGATTGGAGCTCACCTGACATAGACTTGCTTGAGTTGGTTAAGGACCGCGACTTTGATGCCGAGTTCTTGAGCACTTTTTCGTACAGACCACTTGCTGATTATGGGTAAGGTAAGTCAAGTAGCATAAGTCGCACCGTTCCTTGACCGGATTCGGTGCGGGGTGGGATGAGGTGTGATCAGGCAGCGTCCGGTACACCTATACACTCCCGGCCGTTCGTTCATAGTGGGGTGCAGGTATGTGAAAGAATGAGGGCATGAATCAACACTTATCCTAGGATCCAGGGTATGGTCGTTGGTCTTGCACCTCTTGTGGGAAAAGTTGTACACCCTGCAGGGTTATAATCTATTGCAATAGCCTCGCTCTAGGTTACGGAGCACGCTCTTGATACCCCGCTTTCACTGTAGAGTTACCAAATGTAGTTCATGGAAGATTGAACTCATATACTTTTGATCATCTTTACTTATGGTAATTGTTTGATGTGTGACTTAGAGTTAATAGGCTGCTAGGTCTTTACTTGTTTATATCATCATAGAACTTTGTAGATGCTTTTATGCAAATTAATTACTTATACCTTCCTATCCACTTAGCTAAATGCATGTTTATCTATTGGATAAGTCCTGCTGAGTACCCTTGTACTCACGGTGCTGCCGTTAAGTTGTTTTCAGGTGATCCACAATCGGAGGCCATCTTTGGGTACTTCTTTCTCGCGGACGGAGGTGCGGGCGAGGAGTGATGGTCATGGCTTGAAGAAGGCACTATCGCCACATAGTGTTAACCTTCTTCTTTTGAGTGAACCGTAGTTAGGTGATAAACTCTTTCCATTGCAAACTCTGTTAACATGTGTTGTAAATTAACTTGAACCTATTTTTGTAAAGTGATGGATTATGTTTGGGTTGCTATGGTTATGATGTTTTTGTTGTGCTTAGTGAGGTGTGTTTTAAATCCTGGGCAATGCTCATGACACATCTCAAGGACTACCAGGATTATTCTCTTTTAATTGAGTTGATCAGAGGTGATGACTTGATTAAACGAGTTTAATTTGGGCAGTTCCTCACAGTGTGGCATCAGAGCTGGTTAGCAGTTTAAGCATGGTTAATCACATAAAAATTGATGTGAGGCACGTTAGTAATAGGGTGGACCTCCATTTTCTTTTATGTGAGCTGTTGTGAGAGACGTATGTTGTGGCATGTCATCATGTTTAATTTATCATCATGTTGCATTTTATTAGACATTAACAGGTTCATAACCTTGCATTGTTGTGCATACATATCTCTACTTGCTCAATTATCTTGATCCTTTCTTAAATGATCCTTTTATCTATCTTTCATAGGAGGCTAGGACACTTGAGCTTTGATTTGCTTTCTCGCTTGAGTGGTCTTGGTCTTGTCCGAGGATTGCCTAAGTTGAGGTTCGAGAAGGATTTGGTTTGTGCTCCGTGTAGGCATGGCAAGATGGTAGCCACTCCTTACCCACCTCTGACTGAGCTGATGACTGAGCATCCAGGGGAGCTTTTGCATATGGACTTGGTTGGTTCAGCTCGCGTTCGCTCAGGTGGTGGGAAGTGGTACGTCCTTGTTGTTGTGGATGACTATTCTCGCTATGCTTGGGTCTTCTTCTTGGCTGACAAGGGTGAGACATTTGGTTTTGTTCGAGATCTGATTTTGAGGTTGAAAAATGAGAGACATGGTAATGCCATTTGAGCTATACGCAGTGACAATGGTACGGAATTCAGGAACTCTCATTTTGAAACTTTTTGTTGTGATCTTGGTCTTGAACATCAGTTTTCTACACCGTATGTTCCCCCTCAGAACGGTGTTGTGGAAAGGAAGAATCGGACCCTTTATGAAATGGCTAGGATGATGCTTGATGAGCATAGGACTCCTAGGAGATATTGGGCCGAGGCGGTGAATATCGCATGTCATGTTTCAAATCGCATTTTTCTTCGTGCTTTCAAAAAGAAAACCTGTTATGAGCTTATGCATGGTCGGGCTCCCAAAGTGAGTCACTTTTGAGTCTTTGGTTGCAAGTGCTTTATTCTTAAGAAAGGGAAATTGGATAAGTTTGAGGCTCGTTCTTCTGATGGAATTTTTCTTGGTTATGCTAATCATTCTAGAGCATATCGTGTGCTCAACCTTGAAACTAATCAAATCATGGAAACTTGCGAGGTAACCTTCGACGAGACAAAGCCATGTAGTTCGGTTGTCTTTGAGTGTGCAGGTGATGATGAGATGGATCAAACAATCTTTGAGGATGAGAAAGAGGATGGAGAAGAGGATGATGAAGATGGTGGTGTGCCGGTTGATCCTCGTGTACCCCCTACTTCCACTACGGTTGATGGTGGTCCTTCTCCGACTCGGACATCGACACATCAACATGAGCAAGGGCAAGATTGAGTGGAAGCTGCTACTGAGGGGGAGGCAATCTCCAGGCATGAGGCACCGAGGAGAGTACAAGCTGATCATCCTCCCTCCAGATCATTGGAAACATCGATGAACATACTACACGGTCGAGGTCCAGGAACATTTCTCACTTTGCTCATTCTATTTTGTTGCCTCTTTCGAGCCCAAAGATGTTGGACACACTCTATCTGATTCAAACTGGGTCAATGCCATGCATGTGGAACTTGAAAACTTTGAGAGGAACAAGGTGTGGGAGTTAGTTGAACCACCTCCAAATTGCCATCCCATAGGTACCAAGTGGGTGTACAAAAACAAACAGGGTGAGGATGGGGTGGTTGTGAGAAACAAAGACAGGCTGGTTGCACAGTGGTACAACCAGAAGGAAGGGATAGATTATGAGGAGACTTTTGCTCCTGTGGCTAGGTTGGAAGCAATTCGAATCCTTCTAGCATTTGCTATTGCTAAAGGGTTCAAATTGTTTCAGATGGATGTGAAGAGTGCCTTTTTGAATGGGTTCTTAGAGGAGGAAGTGTATGTGAAGCAACCTCCAGGTTTTGAGAGTGCAAAGTATCCCCACCGAGTGTACAAACTCCAGAAAGCTCTATATGGCCTAAAGCAAGCACCTGGAGCATGGTATGGTAGGTTGAGAGGTTTCTTGTTGGGTAAGGGGTTTGTGATGGGGTTGGTTGACAAAACCCTTTTCCTTCTCAAGCATGGCGATGACATTTTGATTGTTCAAATATACGTGGATGATATCATTTTTGGTGGCTCATCTCATGCTTTGGTTGCCAAGTTTGCAGAGGATATGAGCAGGGAGTTTGAGATGTCGATGATGGGTGAGCTGCAATTCTTCCTCGGGCTTCAGATCAAACAACACAAGGATGGGACCTTTGTACATCAAGGCAAGTACACCAAGGACATTCTGAAGAAGTTTGACATGAGCGACTCGAAGCCGATGACTACACCGATGAGTACCACTACGGCTTTGGACGCTGATGAGGACGGAGAACCCGTGGACCAGAAGGAGTACTGGAGCATGATCGGCTCCCTCCTCTACTTGATGGCAACGAGGCTGGACATACAGTTCAGTGTGTGTCTTTGTGCTCGTTTTCAGGCTTCTCTGAGGACTTCACATCGGCAAGCCGTCAAGAGGATTTTCAGGTACTTGAACTACGCTCCTGAGCTAGGTCTTTGGTATTCTGCCTTTCTGATGCTGATTTTGCTGGGTGTCATTTGGATCGCAAGTCTACCTCGGGTACTGTTAACAGCAAATTTTGGGCCTCAGGGAGTCCGAGAGTTAGCCCAAAATTTCATCCGAGGATTGCCGATTTGGAGATAGGAAGAGGGGATCGGTAATTGGCAAAGATGACGTCAGCAGAATCGGCAATCGGCAGCGATCGGCTCAGGGGGCGCAGGATCGGCTATTCGACAAAGGCAAAGATGGCGCGCTTGAGGGCAAGTGTTGTGGACTCCGGCAGATAAAGGGAAAGCTTGGAGTCCAAGTTATCATTTAAATGGGTTATTTCCTTTATTTCGTAATCATAATTGGTTAGGTCTCGGTTAGACTTTGTCGGTATCTTTTTGAGTCGTATTCTATTAGGACTCGTGTCAACCCAGGGTATAAATATAAACCCTCAGTCATTGTAAAAAGTCTACAACAATCAATCAACAAACAACCCGGCTTCACGCCACCTTTTGAGTCCATTCAAGTCGTCGAGTTCGTGCAATCTCTTGAGGGGGCTCTATTCGATCCGCGGACCTCTAAGTTGCTTGTAATTTCCGACATGTCTTGTTTTATCTTGTTTTGATGTCATCAGGTGGACATGGGCTTGATAAATCAAGATAGTTATCGATGCTTAATCGGCTTTAGCATCATCCGGTGGACGTTAGATTTGGGTTGGTAGATCGGGTGTCATCCAGTGGACATAGATCTATTTCAAGTATTAAGGATCAACGGCTCTATTAGATTTGGCTCATCTAATAGATTCGTCAAGTTATCAGTGTTGTTTATGTTTTATGTTTATCTATTGATACAACACTTTTGCCCGATCTAGATTGATAGAGCTTGTCCTTACATCTTTTGTGTTTATAATCGTCTTCATGTTCATGCACGCTTATTTTATCATGATGATTGTTTACCTATGCTTAGTGGCCAAGTTTTATCAATCTTCATCGTTACATGTTGTGGGTTTGAGAATATTTAGATAAAAGTGGGTTTGAGGATTGATTTAGAGCTGCTTTGGCCTATAGAACAGCTTTACTTCGATTCAATAGTTTGCTTTGTTTAGATACGTCACGTTCCTGCTTCATGGACCACGAATCAGCTATTTTAGCCGATACTGTTATGCTTTCACGAGTAATGCATGTTTATAGATCTATCTAGAGAATGATTGAAATAGCTTTACACTACTGATTTATGGAAACCCACTGGCCGTTAGACCAGGTGAAAGTAAGTTGGTATGTCTAGTGAAAAGGGTTTGGAGAGACCGCTTTGGCCAATAGATCAGTCTCGACATACCTCTGTTCTTCATTATTTAGGTTATATTTATATGCATGGATTGCCCTTTATATGATTTGGTACTGACCAAGCTTGTTTTTGGTTAAATATTCATGCTATCATTGATATATTATTATGCATAGCTGATTCATCTTGATCTTTACTATTTATGGAGCTACCACATCTATTTTTGGCAATTATACTGTTCATGTTGTTATCGTACAATTTTGCCGATTATGTTACTTTATCGATTGACCGTCTCAGGAATCAACTTTCTAGTCATTTGCCATTCAATCTGGCTTCTTGAGCCGCATATTTGGAACTGTCTGGACTCACCCGGCATGTTCCACCTGAGATTACTGATCTGTTTCCTCCTTGTCAATTTACAGGTCAAATTGACTGGCACGCTTCAGAGTTGGTTGATTGGGCTGCTCCTTTCAAGCCACATCTTTCCGGCTTGTAGTGTGTTGAGCACGGCAAGTCACATTTCATGTCAACACACTTTTTGGCACGCTCAGTGGGACAGGAACATTTGCAATGGCGCCACAACCACCTTTCGACAATGATGCCATCCTTGACATCCACATTGAAGATCTGCCTGATGGTGCTAAGGATGTAGTCAACAAGGCAGTGGCAGAGTTTTGCTAAGAACAGGGGTGACAAGAAGAAATGTTACCTGGACTGGCTATTTCAGGAATGTTACCTGCTGTCAAGGAAAAATAATTGGGGCAACAGTTTGAAGACCTTGGTCAGTTGGCTCAAAGACTGGGGATGATTAGCATCCAGTTTCAGAACATGAGAAGGGAACCTCGTTTCCAGAAGGACAATGCTTTCACTAATATGTATCAACAGTTCCTTACTGGTACAACAGAAGATGACTATGAGGAAGAGGTTGCTTTCACATTGCCGATGGATTGGAGCAAGAAAGCAATAGAGGTCCCAAACACTTGGAGAAAGGAGGAAGGCGAGAACCGATATGATTTTGATGTGGCTAAATCTGAAAGATTATTTTCCTTGCTAGTACAAGAGGGAATTATCAAGTTACCTCTAAATCATAGCATGCTGGCTAATGGAGGAGTGAAGTCCAAGAAGTACTGTGGTTTGCATGATACAACCACTCATTCCATTAGCGAGTGCCGAATCTTCAAGCAAATGATCCAGAAAGCTATTCAATCAAAGCAGCTTATGTTCGGCAGCAGAAAAATGCAGATTGAGACAGAGCCATTCCCTCCAGTGAATATGGTTTCTGGTTTCTTCCCAAAGGGCAAAGTAAAAGTTTTGACATCTAACAAAGCCAAGGAAGATGGAATAGTTGACCCAGAGTGACAGATATCGGCTAAGGAATATCAGCAGAATAGCCGATTCCAGAATAGCCGAACTAAAAAGGGTGAGTCATCGGGTGTTTCAAAACCAAGGGTCATGTCTCGTATCCTGTTGAATAAGTGGTAAAGACAATAAGAAAAAGAACATTACCAGCGAATGCAGGAGAAAGAACGCCAATATCACTATGAGCAGGAGTGATTTGCCCGAGAGCAAGAAGAATCGCATTGGAGCTGTGCATTTTTCCGACACTGCTGGAACGAAGGTTTGAAACTGCCAACTCGAAACAATTGCCCTGAGTGCAGCGATCGGTACAGGGAGTATAGGCAGTCGCAAATCAAATGCCGATCTGTTCATGACAGACTAGGGATTCGCTTCTATGAAGAGGATCGGTGCATAAAAATGATGATTATGGTTACCATGGTAAAAGAATTGCTAACCAAAGCTGGACAGAGTATGAAGACTCTAAAGAAGAAGAGTATGTTTGGCAGAAGGGCCAATGGTGTCCACCAGGACTAAGGAAGAGTCAGAAGAGACGTGTCCAGCGTCTGAGGAACCGAGAGCTGCAGCAGAAGAAGTCAGGCAAGGTCTGGCGTGTCAAGCACTCTGATAAGGAAAAAGCTGTAGCTGATGTGGGGATGGTCTTCATACTACCAGCAGAATTCATGGCACCTAAATATCAGGAGGTATATTCAAATTTTGATGAATCTGAGTTTAAAGAGTTATCCACTATGTTAACCTTAACCCAACAAGCTGTGTTTGACAAACCCGAGAGGTACCGGTAGTTAAAGGCTTTGTGTATCAATGGATTTGTCGATGGGAAACCTATAAGTAAGATGCTGGTGGATGGTGGCACTACTATCAATTTAATGCCTTATGCAACATTTAAGAAACTCGGCAAGAAAGATGATGACCTGCTGATTACAGATACGCAATTGAAAGATTTTGGTGAAAACGTGTCTGATACAAAGGGAGCAATTAATGTTGAATTGACCATTGGGTCCAAGACTTTGCTCACAACGTTCTTTGTTATTGAAGGAAAGGGATCATATAGTTTGCTGCTTGGAAGAGATTGGATCCATGCTAATTGTTGCATACCTTCGACTATGCATCAAACTCTTATTCAATGGCATGAAGATAAGGTAGAAGTGATCAAAGTAGACTCCTCCATAAGTGTAGCTACAGTTGATCAAAACTACTGGGAATTTGAAGAGCCTGAATGCTTTTCTGGTAGGGAATACAGTCGGCTCTTTTAGTAATTTTTAATGGGGAATCCTATAGACGGCAACAAGGGTAAGTTGGGGCACGGTTTTATGTTGGCCGATAAGCTAGAGCAAATTGATATTGGACATGGTGACAAACCAAGATCGACATATATCAGTGCTAACTTAGACCCTGAATATAGAGCTAAGTTGATAGATTTGCCGAAAGAGTATAAAGATTGCTTTGCCTAGGACTATTCGGAGATGCCTGGTTTAGATCGATCTATTGTTGAGCATCGTTTGCCGATAAAGCCTGGGTACCGACCGTTCAAGCAGCCTCCACGGAAAATTTATAAGCCTCAAGTGCTTGCTGAAGTAAAGGCCAAAATAGAGAGATTGTTAGAGGCAAACTTCATCAGACCTTGCCAATACGCTGATTGGATTTCTAATATTGTTCTTGTATACAAGAAGAATGGTAAGATGCGGGTTTGTATTGAGATTTGAACAAAGCTACTCCAACGGATGGTTACCTGATGCCGGTTGCCAATTTGCTAGTGGATGCAGCAGCTGGTCATAAGGTAATCAGTTTTATGGATGGCAATGCTGGATATAACCAAATTTCCATGGCAGATGAGGATATACCAAAGACAGCATTTAGATGTCCCAATCGTGTTGGTTTGTTCGAGTGGGTTGTCATGACATTTGGTTTAAAGAATGCCGGTGCAACTTATCAACGGGCTATGAATTATATTTTTCATAAGTTGATCGGCAGAATTGTAGAGGTATACATTGATGATGTAGTAATTAAGTCCAAGGATTACGAGGGACATTTAGCTAACGTGAAGGAAACCCTGGAGTGTGCTAGAAAGCATGGTTTGAAGATGAATCCAAATAAGTGTGCCTTTGGGTATCGGCTGGTGAATTTCTGGGTTTCTTGGTGCATCAAAAAGGAATTGAGGTTGGATAGAAAAGCATGAAAGCTATAGATGATGTTAGTCCTCCTACCAATTTGAAGCAGTTGCAATCCTTGCTCGGTAAGATCAATTTTGTGAGGAGATTCATATCAAATTTATCAGAAAGGATCTTGCTGTTCTCACCATTGTTGAAGTTGAAGAAAGATCAAGAGTTCAAATGGGGTTACGAACAACAAAAGGCTTTTGACGAGATAAAGGAATACATGAAGGCACCACCAGTTTTGGTACCGCCTCAGTTAGGAAAGCCTTTCAAGTTGTACATGGCGGTCGATAGCAAAATGATTGGATCGGCCCTTATGCAAGAAATTGAAGAAAAAGAGAGAGCAGTCTTTTATCTTAGCCGAAAGCTGTTGGATCCTGAAACAAGATATTCTCCTATGGAAAACTTTGCTTATGTGTTTATTATTCTTGCATTAAGCTTCGGCATTATTTATTATCTTCTGAGTGTGTGATTGTTTCGAAGGCTGATGTCATCAAGCACATGTTGTCGATGCCAATTTTGAATGGACGAATCAGCAAATGGATATTGGCTTTATCAGAATTTGACTTGAGGTATGAATCGGCTAAATCGGTTAAAGGTCAGGTAATTGCTGATTTTATTACTCGTCATCATAAATCTATTAATGGCATCATAAATACTGTGCCTTGGTGTTTATTCTTTGATGGGTCCTCATGCAAGAAAGGTGGTGGAGTTGGTATTCTCTTGATTTCCCCTTGGGGGCAGTTTATGAATTTGCTATTCCAATTGAACCTGAGGTTACTAATAATCAAGCAGAATATGAAGCTTTACTTAGAGGACTTCAACTTCTTTGAAAAGTAGAGGCCGTTGCAGTTGAGATCTTTGGAGATTCAGAGCTGGTAATTAATCAATTGATTGGCCAATATGATTGCAAAGATGATATACTCAGGAGTTATTATGATGAGTGCAAAGAGTTGTTGAAAGAATTCTGGTTGGTATCTTTACATCATATCCCCAGAGAGCAGAACCAAGAAGTAAACAAGTTAGCTCAAAGTGCTTTTGGGTATTGGGAGAATCGGGAGGCTTTTGCTGTTGATGAATATGTCTTCAATACTGATGATCAGGCAGTCAATGACTGGAGAATTGAAATTGCCGATTATCTCAGGAATCCATCACAGAGGGTTTCCTGAAAGCTCAGGTACAAGGCCATTAAGTATGTTCTCCTTAATGATCAGTTGTATCACAAATCTATAGATGGAGTGTTACTCAAATGCTTAAGCCAAGATGAAGCAAAGAAGATGATGAGTGAAGTATATGAAGGATTATGTGGTGCACATCAATCAGCTTATAGGATGAAGTTGATAATCAGGAGAACATGATCAAGCCGTGGCCATTTAGAGTATGGGACATAGATTTAATTGGGCAAATTCATCCTCCATCAAGCAAAGGACACAAGTTCATATTGCTAGCTACAGATTATTTTACCAAGTGGGTCGAAGCAATTCCATTGAAGAAAGTTACTTTAGAGAATATGATTGAGTTTGTTAGAGAGCATATAATTTACCGATTTGGAATACCTCAGTCAATAACAACCGATCAGGGAACTCAGTTCATTTCATCGGAATTTTGAGACTTCGCTGAAGACATGGGGATGAAGTTGTATAATTCTAAATAAGATTATGATTAAGCTCATTAAAAAGAAGATTGATGAGAAGCCAAGAAAGTGGCATTCAACGCTTAGTGAAGCATTATGGGCTTATCGGATGGCTTGTCACGGGTCCACTAAAACTTCTCCCTACGAGTTGGTTTATGGACATCATGCTGTTCTACCATGGGAGATGCAATCTGAATCAAGAAGAATAGTATTACACAAGGAGTTAACAGCCGGAAATTATAAGGATCTCATGATTGATGAATTGAAAGATTTGTATCAAATTCGGCTCAAGGATTTGGAGAATATTGAGAAGAATAAGGTTCAGGTTGCAATGTACTATGATAAGAAAGTTACAGTTAGGATTTCTTGGAAGGGGACTTAGTGTGGAAAGGTATTTTGCCGGCTGGAACTAAAGATCATAAGTTCGGCAAATGGTCACCTAATTGGGAGGGTCCTCTTCGGATTGTAAGACGTGTGCCTGGCAATGCTTATATTTTGAAGACGTTGAAGGGAGAAGAATACACTAGAGTGATCAATGGAAGATACCTCAAGAAATACTATCCTAGTATCGAGGTTAGCGCGTGAATAGTCGATTCCAGATGAATCCGGCTCGAATAGCCGATACCAAGTGTGTCGCCTTCAGAACAAAAAACCCCCAAACAGGGAAATAGCTGACACGGCATGTATCGCCTTTAGAGCAAAAACACAAAACAAAGAAAAGTTCCATTGACAGCAAGATGAAGTTCAAATTGTTCATGCAGAACATGAAGATTACAAAATAACAAGGTTACTGTCAGGAAGATGCATGACATTCAGGCAAAGAAACATCTAAGATGGAATCTTGTCATCACTTCTTGGCAGAGTCATCCTCCTTCTTCTTTAGGGCATCCTTCACCAAGTCAAAAGTGAGCTGCAGACGACGCGTCGAGTGTTCGCTGCCCTGGCGGTCGGCCGCCCGCACCAAGCTCTCGGTCGCCATGGTAAGGCAGTTGAGCCTCTCAGTCAGATCTAAAACAAGGCAAGTGAATAGAGTTGCAAGGAAAGATTATGACAAGGAATGATAGTTAGCCGAGGTGTGAACTTACTACCAATATGGGCTTCGAGGGCCATGCGGTGATTGTGTTCTGCTACGTGATGAGCAGTGGTGATGATCAGAACTCTTTCAAGATCTTTGCACTCGCGCTTGTTCTTGCGAAGCTCCTTGTGAAGACGCCTCACTTCTAAGGGTGCGTAAGAAGTGACTGACTCCTCAGAAGAATTAGAGGAGACAGGGATGGGGATGTAATTGGTCCCGAGCATGTTCTCTGGGAGAATGCCAAGACTGTTGAGAGAAAATCAGCAAAGATTGGATTCTTGAAAGGCAATCAAAAGGATGCAATCTTTACCTCGGTAGGCGTGGATGCTTGGATGGTTTTGGATTGTTTCCACCAACTGGTTCATCAGCTAGGCGCTTCCCTTTGTCCGCCATTGAAGTGCTCGCCAAGCCCTCCTGAAAAGAAAATGAGAAAGCTTGGCGTGATGAAATGAGTAAGAGGTTTATAGACCCAAGAGATGGCTTCATTATATTGGTTTGGCAGATATGTTGGGAGGTGAGAAAAGTTATTTGCATTAAATACGGAATACCAAACAACGCACTATCAAAGGCTGGTATGACTGTATGAAGCATTGAGTCGGCCGAAGTTTGGAATCAGAAAATTGGAGTCTCGGCTGTTTGACTGTATCGGCTAAAAGAGTAAATCGGGAGAATTAGCTGATTCGGTTAAAGGAATAATCGCGAAAGTAGAAAATCATGCAAGACATCACAGATTAGAAGCAAAATGCAGGTATCCAGGGAATAGAGTGCATACTTCATCAACAGAAATTAAAATTATTCATGGGACCTATCTGCCCTATTACATTCAGGCGCCAAAGATTTTGTTGATGATGCTTTGGGGATGAGTAGCGTCGGCGACGGCAGCAGCATGACCCAGATATTTCTCCTAAAGCTCAAAACCCTCCTCAGGATCACCATGAGGGAAGCCGACAGGGTGGACGGAGAGGTCGATACTGGACTGGCCCTCCAGCACCGCCGGCCCCATGGAGGTGCCAAAGCGGACCCCATGGATGGCCACTTCATCAATGCGGGTGTTAACCACATTCAAGCATGCTTCCGGCGTGTCACCCTCGGCGGCCACCTTGTCAGCGACATTGTTTGCCGCCGTGTTCATCCGCGCCAGCCGCTGGTCCTGTTCTAGAATCAAAAGTCAAAGGTTATGCATCAACGACAAGAGTGAAGAAGTACATATCAGAAATGGTGGTTACCATGAATGGCTGCCAGGAGCTGGGCTCTCTCGACCTCGTAGTCGTGGTGCTCAATGCCCAGATCCCTGGTGGCCTGGGCATAGTTCTCCCGCGCCTTGTCCCATTTGGCCCTGAACTGATGAACCTCGGCGTCGGTGTATCGAGCATCGGGGACCGGCGAACCAATGGGGCTCATCGAGTCAGACACATCCGAACTCGATGGACCCATGGGACTAGAGGAGCCTGAGGAGCCTGAAGAGCTCGAAGAGCCAGATGACACTGGCACGGGCTGGTTGCTTGAACCGGGCTACATCACCGTCGGTGATGGGAGGAGGTGCGTCTGGCCAGTGATGACCCTAGCACTAATAAACAAGAGGATCCAGATTCAAGAAGATGAACATTGTTGCTATAGCATGTGGGCAAGAAATCAGATGTTACCCTGTACGCTGGTGATTCACCAGACGGCTTCCTCCCGCCTCCTCTTTCGCCGGGCGCTTGCTGTGATCGTCTTCGTCAGCCATTGATCTGGGATTCGAGGGTTTTCTTGGCAGGAGCTCTGGAGATGAGAAGAGAGAAGAGAAGAAAGCTGAGGCGTTTCAACGAATGAGACAAGTCCTAGGATTGATTTCAGTTTTATAATCAGGAAGTCGGAGACGTGGCGGATATCTCGGGCTACGTGAAAGGCAACCGCATTGAAGGGGAGTCCTGGCAACACGCGGGTGCGTTTCCCTTATTCTTGAAGGAACCGTTGTCAACTTGATCGAATCGGCTAAATAAAAGGGCGTGTGCAATTGGTTATTCAATTGAACAGAATGATCGGCAAAATGAGAAAATAGTCGATATTAATACTAAGGGACAAACAAAGTTGCCGATTCAAGAGTCTGGGAAGGCTGGAATACAAGTTCAGTTACAATAGTGCACATTACAAATTCAAGAACTATTTGATGACACCAAGTGCTTTGGTCCTGATGGATTCAACCTCAGCCAGCTGATGTTTATTGTCTTCCTCAGTCCCTGTTATGCGCTCAAGCTTGGTCTTGATATTTTGGTGTTCTTCATACTTTGCCAATAGCTCCTTTTTGGTGGTTTCTATTGAATTTGGGAGATCGACAAGTTGAGCTTTGTGGGAATCAATCTTGGAGGATAGAGCTGCCAGTTTTATTTTCTAGATGAGCCTTCTCAATTTCCATTGCAGTGAGTTCAGGTTGGAGCTTATCGACAGTGGCCTGCATTGTTTTGAAAGAGGAATGCAATCTCTTGGCTTGGCTGTCATTCTCATTCTTTTCAGACAGAAGAGCTGATCTGGCAGATAGGTTATGCTTGGCTCTTTTCACTTTGCCATAGTGATCATCAATGCTAGCTATAAGAGATAAAGCCTTCGAGAGCTCGGGGGACAAGTTCTGATTAACTGACAGAAGAAGAGCCCTTGCTGGATCAGCATTACTCACCAAATCGGCCAAATCCCCTTCCAGTAAGGGCATGATCCCTTTCAGCTAGTTTTGGGTGTCTTCAGTGAGAGCCTGGGTTGATGAAGCCTCTTCACCTTTGTCGACCATAAACTCATCCATGGTGAAGGAGAAACTCAAGGATGGTTTTTCAATGCGCTACAAAGAACACTTGAATCAAGGATAGTGCAGAAGGCTAAAGGGTATGGAGCATAAATTGTGAAATCTGTTACCTTGTTAGTACTGGTATTTTGAGAGTTTTCTCCTGTTTGAGACAATGGTTCCTTGGAATGCACTTCTCCATCATCTGATTGATTACCAGCAATAGAGGTATCTGAGGGTGTCACATTTGTTTTCAGATTTTGGCCATGTTCTTCTTGCTGGTCCTCGGGATCAGAGGCTTGGGAGCTTTGGTGAGAGTTTGAATGATTAGATTCAGTATGAACAGATTATTCTTCAACCCTCGAGCTGCTTTTGAGCCAGAGTTGGTGGAATGTTGCCCAGTTCCAAGCTCTTTTGGTTCTTCATTTTCATCTGAAGGAGGTTCATTGGCCATTTCATCCAGAATAGTATCTGATCAGAAAGAGGGATAGCCAGGAGATTTAAAGCCTCACTAAAGAAAAAGCCAGTGAAACTAGAAAGGGACTCACCTATGTTTTCATCGGCTATGTGCACGTTGCCACCTTCACTGCAATCCTGGGCAGAGGCTTGTCTGGATGATGAACCAATCTTGGGCTGTATAACAGAAGCACAAATTGGTAAAGGCCAAATCTAATTTGAAAAAGTGGAGAATGGAAATATGAGAGTTATACCTTTGGTTGTCGTTTGGCCACCTTTGATCTTGCCTTTCTAGGGAATGTTTGGCCTAATACAGGAGCTTTCCTTTTGCCGAGCTTAATGATGAGTTGGGGGCTCCAGCATCAGTGTTCATAAGTTCAGCTAGAGGAGCAGTGCTGCCTAAACTAGCAAGAGGACCAGCTCTGAAGTATATCACTGGGCGTCCTTGTCTGGTCCTAGATGGAGGTTCAAAGCCTGGGTCCTGTTGAAAAGAGAAAAGTGAAATGACAGGAAGCCAAATTTTGAAAGAAAGGGTGGCTAGTTCATACCTCTCCATTAGCTTTGAAATCTGGATCCAATGTATGGCAGCGGAGGTGGACAGGAGCATAGAAGATATGGCTGTGTAATTCTTCCAACCAAGAATCAAAGGTGGAGTGAGTAGCTTCAACCAGGGCCAGCTTTGTCAGATGATATGTGGGAAGAGATGATCCAAGCTCAAAAACCCTCTTTGCCTCTACACCATTCTGTATTCCTTCTCTGGGTTTCAGGAATCTTGAAAAATACAAGCTTGGATGGAGTTGGCCTAAACCTATCTGCCTAGCAACCAAATTTGGATAGTAAAACTCATAAGTATGTTTGGGGGGTCCTGCCATGCCGAAAGTCTACTGGTAAAGCACATGGCCTGATGATGGCATTGAAGATATTTTCAGCAGTTGGGTCGGCAAAGCAGTCTTCAAAGCTGATTTCTCAGGCAATGTTAGGTTTGAATTTGTTCTATATGGTAACCAATCCAGAATCTCTACATCAAAACCTCTATAAAAAAGCTTGAAAAACTGGCCTTTACCCTTATCAATGATAATTGCTGATGCTGCTTCACCATAAGTTTGGCAGGCCATGGTTTCTTTCTTAGCATTTTTAGCATAATTTGGAGAAGGGAAGCTTAGGTTGTGCAGTTCTAGGCTGATTAGCTTGTGCAGGTACAGGTTTAACCACAGTTGAACTAACCACCATGGTCCAGTCACACAAGATATTGGCTCATGTTTGAGAATCTGAGCAGTGACCTGATTCATCATGGAGTATATGGCTCCGAGAAGATATTTTTCCAAAGGGATGTCATGGCCTGCAGCCAAGTCTTCTGCTAGGTGAAGGTAATTCTGAGTTGGCTCACATGCTTGGTTGCAGAAGAGAAATCTATCTAGCCACATGTTCATAAAGGCCACACGCTCGGTTTCATAGACTGACCCGAAGGATTTAGCATGTTGAGCAATATAATTCTTCCAACCTCCATTGGTCTTGATTGATTGCTTCTTCTGGCCAAGTTCTTTGTATTTAAAGGGAGAAACGTCCCCTGTGATCTTCAGGCCAGTTAGCATGAAAATATCGCCAAGAGTAATGCTCATTGGGCCATGACCAAAAACAAAGCAGTTAAGGTCATTTGACCAGAAGTAAGAAGACGCTATAAGCATTGATTCATTCCTTTTCATGTTAGACAGGGACAATAGAAGGCAATATCTTAGGTCGTGATCATTCCAAATGGATCCTTCTTTGTCAGACATTCTACGGTACCAGTTTCTCCATCCTTCAAGTGGTGTTGGCCAATTCTTGAAAAAGGTCTTCTGCCATCGAAGGGGGGAAAGATCAGTCACCTGGAAGGGAATTCTTTTGGCTTCTCTAGTGATGATTTCGGCTAGATCTGGATCACCCATTGGCCCAAGATAGTAAGCATCCTTAGTCATGGTGGAATGGATCAAAATCTCGTCCTTCAATTCCTTCAGATCCAAGAAGAAAGCAAAATTTCTTCAGAAAGAGGGGCAGATGAAATTGACTGTTGAAAAGAAGATATGAGTGAAATATACCTATGGAACTTTATCCCAGGTCGCCATTTGATGAAGAATCGAAGGAAAAAATTGAAATTTCTAGGGATTTCTGATTAGAGCGATTGGCGGCGGCTGCTCAAAGACTGGGACAGAGGTTTGAGGTTTCAATGGTGTTGACCTAGAATGACGACGGTTGCCGAGGATAGAAGAATAGAAGACTAAATTTTGGAATAAAATGATTTTTTATCCCAAAATTGGGGGGCATGTGTTAACACGAAATTTTGGGCCTCAGGGAGCCCGGGAGTTAGCCCAAAATTTCATCCGAGGATTGCCGATTTGGAGATAGGAAGAGGGGATCGGCAATCGGCAAAGATGACATCAGCAGAATCGGCAATCGGCAGTGATCGGCTCAGGGGGCACAGGTTCGACTATTCGACAAAGGCAAAGATGGCGCACTCGAGGGTAAGTGATGCGGACTCCAGTAGATAAAGGGAAAGCTTGGAGTCCAAGTTATCATTTAAAGGGGTTATTTCCTTTATTTTGTAGTCATAATTGGTTAGGTCTCGGTTAGACTTTGTCAGTATCTTTTTGAGTCGTATTCTATTAGGACTCGTGTCAACCCAGGGTATAAATATAAACCCTCGGTCATTGTAAAACGTCTACAACAATCAATCAACAAACAACCCAGCTTCATGCCACCTTTCGAGTCCAGTCGAGTCGTCGAGTTCGTGCAATCGCTTGAGGGGGCTCTATTCGATCCGTCGACCTCCAAGTTGCTTGTAAGTTCCACATGTCTTGTTTTATCTTGTTTTGATGTCATTCGATGGACATGGGCTTGATAAATCAAGATAGTTATCGATGCTTAATCAGGTTTAGCATCATTCGGTGGATGTTAGATTTGGGTTGGTAGATCGAGTGTCATCCGGTGGACATAGATCTATTTCAAGGATTAAGGATCAACGGCTCTATTAGATTTGGCTCATCTAATAGATTCATCAAGTTATCAGTGTTGTTTATGTTTTATGTTTATCTATTGATACAACACTTTTGCCCGATCTAGATTGATAGAGCTTGTCCTTACATCTTTTGTGTTTATAATCGTCTTCATGTTCATGCACGCTTATTTTATCATGATGATTGTTTACCTATGCTCTATTTGATCAGTCGACCTCCAAGTTGCTTGTAAGTTCCACATGTCTTGTTTTATCTTGTTTTGATGTCATTCGATGGACATGGGCTTGATAAATCAAGATAGTTATCGATGCTTAATCAGGTTTAGTATCATTCGGTGGACGTTAGATTTGGGTTGGTAGATCGAGTGTCATCCGGTGGACATAGATCTATTTCAAGGATTAAGGATCAACGGCTCTATTAGATTTGGCTCATCTAATAGATTCGTCAAGTTATCAGTGTTGTTTATGTTGTATGTTTATCTATTGATACAACACTTTTGCCCGATCTAGATTGATAGAGCTTGTCCTTACATCTTTTGTGTTTATAATCGTCTTCATGTTCATGCACGCTTATTTTATCATGATGATTGTTTACCTATGCTTAGTGGCCAAGTTTTATCAATCTTGATTGTTACATGTTGTGGGTTCGAGAATATTTAGATAAAAGTGGGTTTCAGGATTGATTTAGAGCCGCTTTGGCCTATAGAACAGCTTTACTTCGATTCAATAGTTTGCTTTGTTTAGATACATCACGTTCCTGCTTCATGGACCCCGAATCGGCTATTTTAGCCGATACGGTTATGCTTTCACGAGTAATGCATGTTTATAGATCTATCTAGAGAATGATTGAAATAGCTTTACACTACTGATTTATGGAAACCCGCTGGCCGTTAGACCCGGTGAAAGTAAGTTGGTATGTCTAGCGAAAAGGGTTTGGAGAGACCGCTTTGGCCTATAGACCAGTCTCGACATACCTCTGTTCTTCATTATTTAGGTTAGATTTATATGCATGGATTGCCCTTTATATGATTTGGTACTGATCAAGCTTGTTTTCGGTTAAATATTCATGCTATCATTGATATATTATTATGCATAGCTGATTCATCTTGATCTTTACTATTTATGGAGCTATCACATCTATTTTTGGCAATTATACTGTTCATGCTGTTATCGTACAATTTTGCCGATTATGTTACTTTATCGATTGACCGTCTCGGGAATCGACTTTCTAGTCGTTTGTGTTCAATCTAGCTTCTTGAGCCGCATATTTGGAACTGTCTGGACTCACCCGGCATGTTCCACCTGAGATTACTGATCTGTTTCCTCCTTGTCAATTTGCATGTCAAATTGACTGGCACGCTTCGGAGTTGGTTGATCGGGCTGCTCCTTTCAAGCCACGTCTTTCTAGCTTGCAGTGTGTTGAGCACGGCAAGTCACATTTTGTGTCAACAGGTACTTGTCAGTTTCTCGGTTCTTCTTTGGTTTCTTGGTCGTCTCGCAGGCAATCAAGTGAAGTTGAGAGGAGTCATATATATATCAGATTTCTTCAAATGTTTGATAGATTTTATTAAAACAAGAAAACACAACAACGGTCATAACAATAAGTGATGATATCATTCAATCAGAGGAACCAGAATTCAGCTGACGATCAGTGACCACAAAGAAGAATCAGTGAAGTTGAGAGGAGTACCACTTCCCTTGGGTTGCTGGTTCGAAACTTCAAAGATGAGCAAGCCGCCATGGTCAACTAGGCAGAGCCAGAGAATCCTAAGCTGAGTTCTGCAGAGTTGGCGTGGAGAGGGAGGGCGTACCTAAGGGGGAGGAGAGTCCACCGTACCAACTTGGGCCCCAACCCGCCTCGGATTTTTTTTAAAATTTAATCCTTTTTTAATCAATATTTTAAAAATAATCCTGTTTCAAACTTATTTTCACCGTACACCCTTTTTGTCGCGCCAAATCATTTGGCGCGACAAAAGCACGTCGTCGCGCCAAATGATTTGGCGCGACCAAGCATTACACCGTGGCAAGAGAGTTGACCGGGGCCACCATGGGTCCCACCCCGTCGCGCCAAATGATTTGCCGCGACGGGCCAGTCGCGCCAAATCATTTGGTGCGACAGGGTTTGGACAAAATTTGAGCTAAGGAATAATAAATTTTACTATGATTTGGACAACAAAATTTATTTTACCATGAATTAGTAGTATCACAATGGTGCTAACTTCGCATTTTCTGCATGCCTTGGACTATGATTTGGACAACAACAAAAATTTAACTAACTTCGCATCTTTACCATGCCTAGGCTATAGCCAATTTTACTATGGGATGGATATCGTACGAGTTGCCTAACTCTGTAATTTTAGCATGTATTAGGTTAATGAGAATGTGCCTAACTATGCATTTTTTCCATGCCTTGGACAAATCGAAATATGTCTAACTACGCAGAAGTACCATGGTTTGGTATGTTAGTATTTTACCATAGTTTGATTATAACAGCATTTACCATGCGTTGGTTAAAGCCAATTTTACCATGGTTTGGTTATATCCCAAGATCATAATTTTACCATGGATCGGATCACACTAAGTCAATTTTACCATGGTTTGGGTATGCATTTTTTAATGCCTAGGTTATAGTCAACTTAACCATGCCTTGGACAAATGGAAAATTTACCATGGTTTAGTTATATACAAACTTAACCATCCCCATGAAATTCAGCTGCCAAGTACAAAATTTAGTATGAAACGGATCACAATGTTATGGTTTGCAATAGAATTTGAATTTTTTAAAATTCAACTTTTTAAGTCATATTAAAAATTTGGAGTAAAATTTAGGACTTAGTCAAAATCTAAGTGACTAAACCATAGTAAAATTTAGGACTAAAATCTAATTGACTAAACCATAGTAAAGTTTAGGACTTAGTCAAAATCTAAGTGACTAAATCATAGTAAAATTTATAACTTCAAAATTTTGGCGCGACTGGCCGGCGCGACGGGGTGGGACCTATGGTGGCCCCGGTCAACTCTCTTGCCACGGTGTAATGCTTGGTGATTTGGCGCGACGACGTGCTTTTTGTCGCGCCAAAAAAGGGTGCACGGTGAAAATAAGTTTGAAACAGGATTATTTTTGAAATATTGATTAAAAAAGGATTAAATTTTAAAAAAAATCCCTCTGTTGCTTCTTGCCTGATGGTTTTGCCTCACAATGCAGTGGCTGGTAGGCAGGAACCAGGCGCGTGGGGGAGTGGTGGGACCAACTTGGGCAAAGAGCAATCAAGATGCACGCACGATTCCTAAAGCGCATCGATGGCTCAGAACATCCCTGCCCGGGCCGGCACCCTCGGAAAAACCATGCTCTCCCCCCATCGACCGATCGATCAGGTTCTGGTAGCTGTGGTGCCTGCAAGACGAACTGAAACCCCCAGCAGGCTCTGCAGATTCGATCGAATCAGCAGGCTCGCAACCCAGTGACTCACCTAGATCGATGAGAATGAGACAACAATGGCCGGCCGGCAAAACTGACGATGCCTAACAACCTGCGTGTACGCATTGAGCCTGTACTCCATCCACGTACAGACCCTGCCTGGGTACAGAGGCTATCAGACTACTACGTACAGTATACCACGAGTGTATAATAATTCCATCATCTGAAATAATAAAATTGGAAAGGTTCAGATCTGAGAATAATTGTTTATTTTGGATGATCATAGGATTCAATACTATATTAAGCTTGATGGCCATTATTTCTCATGGTTACCATATCAATTCGACCTTGGAACTGTCCTCCTGCGTGTTTGAGGGAAAGAGTGGACACGTTCAGGCTGCCGTGGTAACACTCGCTCATAGATCTAGTGGTGAGCGAGGTGCTGCCATTACTCCTTCTTTGCATACATGGTCGGCCCTGTTGTCATGACAAGACCTCACTGACAGCCAATTGTTGGGCACAAGCACAAGCACAACAAACAAACTAAGTTTCATCTCAAATTAAAACTAAAAAGGTTCCACATTTGCTCAACTGCAATAGCTTGATCAAGAAACACATCATGGTACATTAAATTAAAGTACTTAGGAATATCATACATGATGCAAGTGATTATGACTACTTATGGCATCGGCTACAAGGCTCCACAACAGTAAACTTAACTCTTTCAGGAACTTTATTCTCAATGTATGTTCTAATAGCCCCAAGCACTCTACGAGCTTCCCTTAGACCGTTGCCCTTGGAGGGGCACCGTCCAATTCCGTTGTCAGAACACCTGCTAGTAGAACCACAATTGGTGTCCAATGTAAGACACTCGAGTGACACTGCGTTCTTGAGGATATAACAGGTTAGCTCAACCAAGCCTTTTGCAGAGCTGAACCCTGTGATCTTCACATTCTTGAGGTGGCAATGCTGATCTTCAGTCATCTGCCTCAAATGTGGGGAATGTCCAAAAACTGTTTCATTATCCATAGGTTTCTTCAACACCTATAAAGACAAAAAAAAAACATAATTAATTGAGCCAATAGATCGATTAGTCATCTTTGCAGGATAGAACGAAAAACATCTTACATCCAAGCTCAAAGTCTCCAAGGAAGGAGATGCTTCAAGGAAAGAAACCAGAGAAAAATAGTCATAAGGCGAGGGTCCTGACATCAGATAAATGGTCAGGTGCTTGAGGCAGAGGAATCTGGTAGGCAGCATTGGTGTATCGACCACCTGCATAAACAAATACGCCACATGTCATATTAAAATTATTATTCACAAGCTATGACTACTCAGATGTGCACATACTGCTAATCATCTACCACAAAAAGTTTTAGATTACCTCGTCACTGGAACATAAGTAAAGAGTATCAAGATTTGGCATAATGGATGGCAGCTCAGTACGAGCATAACAGATAACACCTGAACGTGACATGCGTAATGTCTTCATTTGCAAAGCTTCTCCAAGCAATAGTTTTGGTTTTCCGTAAAAGACTAAAGTGGAGAGATTTGGAGCTTTGCACTCTATCAATTTCAGGCTCATGTATCCAGAAGTCCTCAGGCAGCTGAAGTGCTGAAGCTCACAAGGTATCCTCAGGCAAATTATTCCCTTGCACCCAATCAGTTCCAACTTCTCTAAAGCAAGAGAATTCGAAAGAAGACCCTGTAACTCATCCTCCGTAATACGCACATGTGTAAGACGTACACTTGTTAGGTTTAGAAAGGGGCTGAGTTCAGCTGTGGGTTGGAAGGTACAACGACCAAGTTTAAGACACCGAAGTGAGTTCCTAACCCCATCCGATAAAAGCGACCTGGGAAACTTGCAGTTCTCTTTTAATGGATGCCAGATCGTAAGGTTGAGTTCTTCAATCCCTGGTTTAACAGCAACCCGAAGCCACCTTTTAAGATTGTCATAAGCGATACAAAATGGTCGGAGCTCCAATATCTTCACACCAATGCCTGAGTGATTTCTCATAATACAGTCAACTGCGTCTTTGAAATGACCACTGTACCTACATCCTTCAGGACTAAGTGCATCCTCATTGAAGGTGAGGTTGGGATAACACCTCCAGGATCGTAGAAAGGCATGCGACAGGCAAGCAGCACGAGCAGCATCACGCAGTGGCATTAGAGAATGGACATGATGCCAGATATCCTGCATGGGCAAGCATGGGAACCGAATGTTAACACTGGGATTGTCAAACTAAATTGTTACTTAAACCAGAGAGTAAAACGGTGGAACTACATGGAGTAGCATTCTACCCTGGATAGAACTTGACATGATTCACACAAGACTTGCTGCATTGCTTAGGTAGATAGTGAAACTGAATGTAACCTTGGTATGTACATTGAGCATTGCATCCAAAAGTATTTACCTAACTGAGGGTATTAGAGAGCCGAGTAGACAATGATATTGTTTGTTGTGCAATTGTGCCAACCAAAATGCACAGCATCACATGCAAATAGCCAATTGCATGTTATAAATAGGTTAAAGGAGCAAAGAACTCAAGAGAAGTCTATGCTAATTTAAGAGAAACTAAGATAACTATAGGAACCATACATCAAGATGGCAGCCTGGCAGGTGATCTAGATTTACGATAGACAGGAAATCTACTGATTTTTTTAGGAGAGTAAAGATCTGTTCTCTGTTTACAGATACTATTTAGCTCACATAGTCCAAAGAATTTGAGTTAACAACCGCATATCATGCCTGCAAGATAATCCACCCATCATCAAAATTGTGTGGCACATACCTCTGGAAGGTACGGGAGTGAGCATCCCATTGTTGTTTCGCCAGCTTGAGAATCACCACCACCGTTTTCTTTTAGAAAATAAGGATCGCCATCTTGCTGACAGGGCGAACCTTTTCTTTTATTCGCTGAAGCAACCGATCCATCTGCAACCCAACAAGCATGGTCATGGTCATCGACTAATCACGTATTGCATGAAGCAACAGAGGGGGAGAACTAGGCTTACTCGGGGCAAGGATTTTCCGGTGATCGTCGCCCTGCGCCATGAGAGCCGCCGCTGCAGCGCCAGTAGCCCGTAAGGACAGACGATCGACGTTTGCTCTGTCCACGGATCTATATACGGATCTATATGCAGCGCCAGGAGGAAGGAATCGCGCTGTCGGAGCCGACCAGGACTTGGAGTGGAAGGAGGATTACTGGGAAAGGAACTACAAGTCGACTGCAAGAAAACCAACGGGGAAACGCCGACTGCCGTATCAAACAAAGGAAGATTAAAATTAAAGTATCTAAAAAATTACAAAATAGCTCTAATCATTAGTATATGTTCCTCCATGGCTCTAATCATTAGTAGCTGGTTTATCAAATGACAAATGTGCTCACCTTTGACCTTGGCTGTTAATCTCAATGCAGTTGGCCACTTGGGGACTTGGCCAGTTGGCCTGCAGGCTGCTCCTTGCGCTTGCGCCAGTGCTCTGTGCTCGTGCGGCCGTGCGCCGCTGGCCGCTTGCTCCTGCCTCCTGGCCGATGGTCGCTGCGCCGCCGGCCGCCGCCGCAGCGCCGGACGCCGATGCGCCCTTGCCAAGATGCCGGCGGCGCCCAGCAAGGGAGAGGCCGCGACGCCGACGCGCGACGCGCCGAGCTGCAGACGCCGCCAGTGGCCGGCTGGCCGCAACGGTGGCTGCCGCCCGCACCGCAATCCGCCTTCCGCCGCCGCCCGCCCGCCCGCCCGCCGCAGCAATCCGCCGCCACCCGGTCGCCGCGCCTCTAGGGTTCAAGGGAAAGAGGAACGAGGAGAGCAGAGAGGTCTCGGATCAGGGTGGGAATGGGTTGGTGCTGGACTTGGGCCGCCTCTGGGTCGGCCTGGTGGCGAGAGGTGGTGGGGAGGGGAGGCGAGAAGAGCCACTGGGCTTTGGGTATACACAACCTCATCAAATTAAGCTGCATATTATTTATTTCTATCACAGAATCTCGACAGTAGTTGCTTAGTAGTTATTGACAAAATTTATATATCTTCTTTGTATGATGGAAATGAGATATGCATCAAATCAATCGCTATTTCACTCTATCCCCTTCTTGTGCAACAAGTTATAATGGATCAAATGTAGAAATAACAGAAACCGTATACAATAATTACATAAATTATAAATTGTATAACTTGGGAGATTAAACTTGTACACATATGAACTCTAACAATTAATAGAGAAATTAATTAGCAATCATCTCTTGATGTTACATTGATTGATATACCTAGAGATGGAAACTTTTTTTATCCCACCAATATCTTGAAACGTTTTTCCGTTGCTCAAGATCCTAGAACATATAATTGTCTATGTGTAAAGAACTGTTTTTAATATATATGTTTTTACCAATATCTGGTATTCTGGTGTATACTCAATTGTATGAAACCAACCCATTCATGTCAAATAGTGTTATGCTGTCTTTCAAACAATACAACTACTGATAGACTTCAGTGAAGTGAAGTTGTAATTTTTATCCAAATTCTAGAAACGTGGTGATGGACAGATGAAGGGATTGTTTCATTTCCGCCATCACCTCTCCTTCCCCGTGCTAGAGTTTGGTGTCACATTCTTGTATCAAATTCACAAAATTTCAAAAAAGGTCTAACACTATCATATTTTTCTCTTTACAGAAGTTAAAGTTTCTATTCTTTTAAAGTAAATGGACAAATTGTTGTGCTCGGAGTTATATGAGGTGCTGAAACAACCTGTACAATAAGAAGTTAAGCACATCCATTTGTGAGACAAGATGTAGCCCCAAGGGTGATTTGTACAACTAAGCTTTACCCATCTTGGAGTAAGAATTAGTACTAAGAATTAAACTTCGAATCCATTTGTAGATAAGGACAATTCTAGAAATTCCTTAATTCCAGCAAAGCTAATACCTTTTGTAAGGTAAAAAAGGATTCCTGCATTCATGAGCACTGTAACAGACCAATTTCTGGGTCTTGCGGACAGTCTGCCGGTTTTGGCCGGACAGTCCGTCTCGCCCGACCCCGACCCCAGTCCGTCCCGCCCGACCCCGACCCTAGCGCCCGTCTCGCCCGACCCCGCCAGCGTCCGTCTCGCCCGACCCCGCCAGCGCCCGTCTCGCCCGACCCCGCCAGCGCTCGTCAGTCCGACCCCGCCAGCGCCCATCTCTCCGGACCCCGCCGGTTCGCCCGACCCCGCCGGTCCGTCCAGTTTTTATCCGCTCACCCTCGTTCCTTTCTTTCTCACTCTCGCTCCCTTTCTCGTGCCCGTGCCCCCCATGGCGACTGGGAGGCGCCCCTAGGGCTCCTCTACCCTTGAAACCCTCATCCTCGTCCGTGGACTGTCGGAACTTCGCCGGAGGATCACCGGAGGTCGCCGGCACCGTCCCTATCCCTTTTCCTTCCATGGATTGAAGTTGAAGTCCCTGTCTCAAAGTTTTCTCTCTCCTTTCCCTAAAGCTCAAGTCAAGGAACTCGCCTGATCTACTCCCACGCCGCTCTCCATCGGTTTCTAGCACCTCACCGGAGTTCAACCCATCACCGGTGATCTATCTAATCCCTCGATTCGTTCTCTAACCTCCTTTGATTCGGGTTCTAGAAAACCTAGGGTTTCAAGCACCATTGTTGAGCTCGAGCTTCTAAAACTTGTTTCCCCTCAAATCCATCACTTGGAATCAACTCTCTACATCTCTAGGAACCCCTAGAATCAAACCCCGTTCGAAACCGCCGCCAGAGCAGGAGGTTGGCGAGGTCCAGCAAGACCCCACCGCCGATGACGCCCCCAACGACAGCCAAGGCAGGCACCTGTTTGAACTCTTTTTGGATCAATAAATTAATTGTGTGTTTTGTATGTGCATTAGTCAATGATCAGGTATATGTTTGCTTAGCTCCTATCTTATGCATTATCCATTCTTGATATAGAACAAACCTTCCTAGATGAGTATGTTTGTTAGGTGTCACGATTTTAATTGCTTAGCTATGCTTAGCTTCGGTAGAAATCGAGAGGTGGCAAGGTCACCACCACTCGCGAGCTATAGCTTATGCTTGCCTTAATCAATACTTGGATAGTTTGGAATGTTTTAAAATTTGAGCTACATAATGTTGATTTGAGACTTGAGCAAGTGTGCTAGGGTCAAGTGAGATTGGAGCTCACCTGACATAGACTTGCTTGAGTTGGTTAAGGACCGCGACTTTGATGCCGAGTTCTTGAGCACTTTTTCGTACAGACCACTTGCTGATTATGGGTAAGGTAAGTCAAGTAGCATAAGTCGCACCGTTCCTTGACCGGATTCGGTGCGGGGTGGGATGAGGTGTGATCAGGCAGCGTCCGGTACACCTATACACTCCCGGCCGTTCGTTCATAGTGGGGTGCGGGTATGTGAAAGAATGAGGGCATGAATCAACACTTATCCTAGGATCCAGGGTATGGTCGTTGGTCTTGCACCTCTTGTGGGAAAAGTTGTACACCCTGCAGGGTTATAATCTATTGCAATAGCCTCGCTCTAGGTTACGGAGCACGCTCTTGATACCCCGCTTTCACTGTAGAGTTACCAAATGTAGTTCATGGAAGATTGAACTCATATACTTTTGATCATCTTTACTTATGGTAATTGTTTGATGTGTGACTTAGAGTTAATAGGCTGCTAGGTCTTTACTTGTTTATATCATCATAGAACTTTGTAGATGCTTTTATGCAAATTAATTACTTATACCTTCCTATCCACTTAGCTAAATGCATGTTTATCTATTGGATAAGTCCTGCTGAGTACCCTTGTACTCACGGTGCTGCCGTTAAGTTGTTTTCAGGTGATCCACAATCGGAGGCCATCTTTGGGTACTTCTTTCTCGCGGACGGAGGTGCGGGCGAGGAGTGATGGTCATGGCTTGAAGAAGGCACTATCGCCACATAGTGTTAACCTTCTTCTTTTGAGTGAACCGTAGTTAGGTGATAAACTCTTTCCATTGCAAACTCTGTTAACATGTGTTGTAAATTAACTTGAACCTATTTTTGTAAAGTGATGGATTATGTTTGGGTTGCTATGGTTATGATGTTTTTGTTGTGCTTAGTGAGGTGTGTTTTAAATCCTGGGCAATGCTCATGACACATCTCAAGGACTACCAGGATTATTCTCTTTTAATTGAGTTGATCAGAGGTGATGACTTGATTAAACGAGTTTAATTTGGGCAGTTCCTCACAGTGTGGCATCAGAGCTGGTTAGCAGTTTAAGCATGGTTAATCACATAAAAATTGATGTGAGGCACGTTAGTAATAGGGTGGACCTCCATTTTCTTTTATGTGAGCTGTTGTGAGAGACGTATGTTGTGGCATGTCATCATGTTTAATTTATCATCATGTTGCATTTTATTAGACATTAACAGGTTCATAACCTTGCATTGTTGTGCATACATATCTCTACTTGCTCAATTATCTTGATCCTTTCTTAAATGATCCTTTTATCTATCTTTCATAGGAGGCTAGGACACTTGAGCTTTGATTTGCTTTCTCGCTTGAGTGGTCTTGGTCTTGTCCGAGGATTGCCTAAGTTGAGGTTCGAGAAGGATTTGGTTTGTGCTCCGTGTAGGCATGGCAAGATGGTAGCCACTCCTTACCCACCTCTGACTGAGCTGATGACTGAGCATCCAGGGGAGCTTTTGCATATGGACTTGGTTGGTTCAGCTCGCGTTCGCTCAGGTGGTGGGAAGTGGTACGTCCTTGTTGTTGTGGATGACTATTCTCGCTATGCTTGGGTCTTCTTCTTGGCTGACAAGGGTGAGACATTTGGTTTTGTTCGAGATCTGATTTTGAGGTTGAAAAATGAGAGACATGGTAATGCCATTTGAGCTATACGCAGTGACAATGGTACGGAATTCAGGAACTCTCATTTTGAAACTTTTTGTTGTGATCTTGGTCTTGAACATCAGTTTTCTACACCGTATGTTCCCCCTCAGAACGGTGTTGTGGAAAGGAAGAATCGGACCCTTTATGAAATGGCTAGGATGATGCTTGATGAGCATAGGACTCCTAGGAGATATTGGGCCGAGGCGGTGAATACCGCATGTCATGTTTCAAATCGCATTTTTCTTCGTGCTTTCAAAAAGAAAACCTGTTATGAGCTTATGCATGGTCGGGCTCCCAAAGTGAGTCACTTTTGAGTCTTTGGTTGCAAGTGCTTTATTCTTAAGAAAGGGAAATTGGATAAGTTTGAGGCTCGTTCTTCTGATGGAATTTTTCTTGGTTATGCTAATCATTCTAGAGCATATCGTGTGCTCAACCTTGAAACTAATCAAATCATGGAAACTTGCGAGGTAACCTTCGACGAGACAAAGCCATGTAGTTCGGTTGTCTTTGAGTGTGCAGGTGATGATGAGATGGATCAAACAATCTTTGAGGATGAGAAAGAGGATGGAGAAGAGGATGATGAAGATGGTGGTGTGCCGGTTGATCCTCGTGTACCCCCTACTTCCACTACGGTTGATGGTGGTCCTTCTCCGACTCGGACATCGACACATCAACATGAGCAAGGGCAAGATTGAGTGGAAGCTGCTACTGAGGGGGAGGCAATCTCCAGGCATGAGGCACCGAGGAGAGTACAAGCTGATCATCCTCCCTCCAGATCATTGGAAACATCGATGAACATACTACACGGTCGAGGTCCAGGAACATTTCTCACTTTGCTCATTCTATTTTGTTGCCTCTTTCGAGCCCAAAGATGTTGGACACACTCTATCTGATTCAAACTGGGTCAATGCCATGCATGTGGAACTTGAAAACTTTGAGAGGAACAAGGTGTGGGAGTTAGTTGAACCACCTCCAAATTGCCATCCCATAGGTACCAAGTGGGTGTACAAAAACAAACAGGGTGAGGATGGGGTGGTTGTGAGAAACAAAGACAGGCTGGTTGCACAGTGGTACAACCAGAAGGAAGGGATAGATTATGAGGAGACTTTTGCTCCTGTGGCTAGGTTGGAAGCAATTCGAATCCTTCTAGCATTTGCTATTGCTAAAGGGTTCAAATTGTTTCAGATGGATGTGAAGAGTGCCTTTTTGAATGGGTTCTTAGAGGAGGAAGTGTATGTGAAGCAACCTCCAGGTTTTGAGAGTGCAAAGTATCCCCACCGAGTGTACAAACTCCAGAAAGCTCTATATGGCCTAAAGCAAGCACCTGGAGCATGGTATGGTAGGTTGAGAGGTTTCTTGTTGGGTAAGGGGTTTGTGATGGGGTTGGTTGACAAAACCCTTTTCCTTCTCAAGCATGGCGATGACATTTTGATTGTTCAAATATACGTGGATGATATCATTTTTGGTGGCTCATCTCATGCTTTGGTTGCCAAGTTTGCAGAGGATATGAGCAGGGAGTTTGAGATGTCGATGATGGGTGAGCTGCAATTCTTCCTCGGGCTTCAGATCAAACAACACAAGGATGGGACCTTTGTACATCAAGGCAAGTACACCAAGGACATTCTGAAGAAGTTTGACATGAGCGACTCGAAGCCGATGACTACACCGATGAGTACCACTACGGCTTTGGACGCTGATGAGGACGGAGAACCCGTGGACCAGAAGGAGTACTGGAGCATGATCGGCTCCCTCCTCTACTTGATGGCAACGAGGCTGGACATACAGTTCAGTGTGTGTCTTTGTGCTCGTTTTCAGGCTTCTCTGAGGACTTCACATCGGCAAGCCGTCAAGAGGATTTTCAGGTACTTGAACTACGCTCCTGAGCTAGGTCTTTGGTATTCTGCCTTTCTGATGCTGATTTTGCTGGGTGTCATTTGGATCGCAAGTCTACCTCGGGTACTGTTAACAGCAAATTTTGGGCCTCAGGGAGTCCGAGAGTTAGCCCAAAATTTCATCCGAGGATTGCCGATTTGGAGATAGGAAGAGGGGATCGGTAATTGGCAAAGATGACGTCAGCAGAATCGGCAATCGGCAGCGATCGGCTCAGGGGGCGCAGGATCGGCTATTCGACAAAGGCAAAGATGGCGCGCTTGAGGGCAAGTGTTGTGGACTCCGGCAGATAAAGGGAAAGCTTGGAGTCCAAGTTATCATTTAAATGGGTTATTTCCTTTATTTCGTAATCATAATTGGTTAGGTCTCGGTTAGACTTTGTCGGTATCTTTTTGAGTCGTATTCTATTAGGACTCGTGTCAACCCAGGGTATAAATATAAACCCTCAGTCATTGTAAAAAGTCTACAACAATCAATCAACAAACAACCCGGCTTCACGCCACCTTTTGAGTCCATTCAAGTCGTCGAGTTCGTGCAATCTCTTGAGGGGGCTCTATTCGATCCGCGGACCTCTAAGTTGCTTGTAATTTCCGACATGTCTTGTTTTATCTTGTTTTGATGTCATCAGGTGGACATGGGCTTGATAAATCAAGATAGTTATCGATGCTTAATCGGCTTTAGCATCATCCGGTGGACGTTAGATTTGGGTTGGTAGATCGGGTGTCATCCAGTGGACATAGATCTATTTCAAGTATTAAGGATCAACGGCTCTATTAGATTTGGCTCATCTAATAGATTCGTCAAGTTATCAGTGTTGTTTATGTTTTATGTTTATCTATTGATACAACACTTTTGCCCGATCTAGATTGATAGAGCTTGTCCTTACATCTTTTGTGTTTATAATCGTCTTCATGTTCATGCACGCTTATTTTATCATGATGATTGTTTACCTATGCTTAGTGGCCAAGTTTTATCAATCTTGATCGTTACATGTTGTGGGTTTGAGAATATTTAGATAAAAGTGGGTTTGAGGATTGATTTAGAGCTGCTTTGGCCTATAGAACAGCTTTACTTCGATTCAATAGTTTGCTTTGTTTAGATACGTCACGTTCCTGCTTCATGGACCACGAATCAGCTATTTTAGCCGATACTGTTATGCTTTCACGAGTAATGCATGTTTATAGATCTATCTAGAGAATGATTGAAATAGCTTTACACTACTGATTTATGGAAACCCACTGGCCGTTAGACCAGGTGAAAGTAAGTTGGTATGTCTAGCGAAAAGGGTTTGGAGAGACCGCTTTGGCCAATAGATCAGTCTCGACATACCTCTGTTCTTCATTATTTAGGTTATATTTATATGCATGGATTGCCCTTTATATGATTTGGTACTGACCAAGCTTGTTTTTGGTTAAATATTCATGCTATCATTGATATATTATTATGCATAGCTGATTCATCTTGATCTTTACTATTTATGGAGCTACCACATCTATTTTCGGCAATTATACTGTTCATGTTGTTATCGTACAATTTTGCCGATTATGTTACTTTATCGATTGACCGTCTCAGGAATCAACTTTCTAGTCATTTGCCATTCAATCTGGCTTCTTGAGCCGCATATTTGGAACTGTCTGGACTCACCCGGCATGTTCCACCTGAGATTACTGATCTGTTTCCTCCTTGTCAATTTACAGGTCAAATTGACTGGCACGCTTCAGAGTTGGTTTATTGGGCTGCTCCTTTCAAGCCACATCTTTCCGGCTTGTAGTGTGTTGAGCACGGCAAGTCACATTTCATGTCAACACACTTTTTGGCATGCTCAGTGGGACAGGAACATTTGCAATGGCGCCACAACCACCTTTCGACAATGATGCCATCCTTGACATCCACATTGAAGATCTGCCTGATGGTGCTAAGGATGTAGTCAACAAGGCAGTGGCAGAGTTTTGCTAAGAACAGGGGTGACAAGAAGAAATGTTACCTGGACTGGCTATTTCAGGAATGTTACCTGCTGTCAAGGAAAAATAATTGGGGCAACAGTTTGAAGACCTTGGTCAGTTGGCTCAAAGACTGGGGATGATTAGCATCCAGTTTCAGAACATGAGAAGGGAACCTCGTTTCCAGAAGGACAATGCTTTCACTAATATGTATCAACAGTTCCTTACTGGTACAACAGAAGATGACTATGAGGAAGAGGTTGCTTTCACATTGCCGATGGATTGGAGCAAGAAAGCAATAGAGGTCCCAAACACTTGGAGAAAGGAGGAAGGCGAGAACCGATATGATTTTGATGTGGCTAAATCTGAAAGATTATTTTCCTTGCTAGTACAAGAGGGAATTATCAAGTTACCTCTAAATCATAGCATGCTGGCTAATGGAGGAGTGAAGTCCAAGAAGTACTGTGGTTTGCATGATACAACCACTCATTCCATTAGCGAGTGCCGAATCTTCAAGCAAATGATCCAGAAAGCTATTCAATCAAAGCAGCTTATGTTCGGCAGCAGAAAAATGCAGATTGAGACAGAGCCATTCCCTCCAGTGAATATGGTTTCTGGTTTCTACCCAAAGGGCAAAGTAAAAGTTTTGACATCTAACAAAGCCAAGGAAGATGGAATAGTTGACCCAGAGTGACAGATATCGGCTAAGGAATATCAGCAGAATAGCCGATTCCAGAATAGCCGAACTAAAAAGGGTGAGTCATCGGGTGTTTCAAAACCAAGGGTCATGTCTCGTATCCTGTTGAATAAGTGGTAAAGACAATAAGAAAAAGAACATTACCAGCGAATGCAGGAGAAAGAACGCCAATATCACTATGAGCAGGAGTGATTTGCCCGAGAGCAAGAAGAATCGCATTGGAGCTGTGCATTTTTCCGACACTGCTGGAACGAAGGTTTGAAACTGCCAACTCGAAACAATTGCCCTGAGTGCAGCGATCGGTACAGGGAGTATAGGCAGTCGCAAATCAACCGCCGATCTGTTCATGACAGACTTGGGATTCGCTTCTATGAAGAGGATCGGTGCATAAAAATGATGATTATGGTTACCATGGTAAAAGAATTGCTAACCAAAGCTGGACAGAGTATGAAGACTCTAAAGAAGAAGAGTATGTTTGGCAGAAGGGCCAATGGTGTCCACCAGGACTAAGGAAGAGTCAGAAGAGACGTGTCCAGCGTCTGAGGAACCGAGAGCTGCAGCAGAAGAAGTCAGGCAAGGTCTGGCGTGTCAAGCACTCTGATAAGGAAAAAGCTGTAGCTGATGTGGGGATGGTCTTCATACTACCAGCAGAATTCATGGCACCTAAATATCAGGAGGTATATTCAAATTTTGATGAATCTGAGTTTAAAGAGTTATCCACTATGTTAACCTTAACCCAACAAGCTGTGTTTGACAAACCCGAGAGGTACCGGTAGTTAAAGGCTTTGTGTATCAATGGATTTGTCGATGGGAAACCTATAAGTAAGATGCTGGTGGATGGTGGCACTACTATCAATTCAATGCCTTATGCAACATTTAAGAAACTCGGCAAGAAAGATGATGACCTGCTGATTACAGATATGCAATTGAAAGATTTTGGTGAAAACGTGTCTGATACAAAGGGAGCAATTAATGTTGAATTGACCATTGGGTCCAAGACTTTGCTCACAACGTTCTTTGTTATTGAAGGAAAGGGATCATATAGTTTGCTGCTTGGAAGAGATTGGATCCATGCTAATTGTTGCATACCTTCGACTATGCATCAAACTCTTATTCAATGGCATGAAGATAAGGTAGAAGTGATCAAAGTAGACTCCTCCATAAGTGTAGCTACAGTTGATCAAAACTACTGGGAATTTGAAGAGCCTGAATGCTTTTCTGGTAGGGAATACAGTGAAGAACCAATCAGGATCAATGAGGAGGGTCAACAGTCGATCCGAGCAGTCGGCTCTTTTAGTAATTTTTAATGGGGAATCCTATAGACGGCAACAAGGGTAAGTTGGGGCACGGTTTTATGTTGGCCGATAAGCTAGAGCAAATTGATATTGGACATGGTGACAAACCAAGATCGACATATATCAGTGCTAACTTAGACCCTGAATATAGAGCTAAGTTGATAGATTTGCTGAAAGAGTATAAAGATTGCTTTGCCTAGGACTATTCGGAGATGCCTGGTTTAGATCGATCTATTGTTGAGCATCGTTTGCCGATAAAGCCTGGGTACCGACCGTTCAAGCAGCCTCCACGGAAAATTTATAAGCCTCAAGTGCTTGCTGAAGTAAAGGCCAAAATAGAGAGATTGTTAGAGGCAAACTTCATCAGACCTTGCCAATACGCTGATTGGATTTCTAATATTGTTCTTGTATACAAGAAGAATGGTAAGATGCGGGTTTGTATTGAGATTTGAACAAAGCTACTCCAACGGATGGTTGCCTGATGCCGGTTGCCAATTTGCTAGTGGATGCAGCAGCTGGTCATAAGGTAATCAGTTTTATGGATGGCAATGCTGGATATAACCAAATTTCCATGGCAGATGAGGATATACCAAAGACAGCATTTAGATGTCCCAATCGTGTTGGTTTGTTCGAGTGGGTTGTCATGACATTTGGTTTAAAGAATGCTGGTGCAACTTATCAACGGGCTATGAATTATATTTTTCATAAGTTGATCGGCAGAATTGTAGAGGTATACATTGATGATGTAGTAATTAAGTCCAAGGATTACGAGGGACATTTAGCTAACGTGAAGGAAACCCTGGAGTGTGCTAGAAAGCATGGTTTGAAGATGAATCCAAATAAGTGTGCCTTTGGGTATCGGCTGGTGAATTTCTGGGTTTCTTGGTGCATCAAAAAGGAATTGAGGTTGGATAGAAAAGCATGAAAGCTATAGATGATGTTAGTCCTCCTACCAATTTGAAGCAGTTGCAATCCTTGCTCGGTAAGATCAATTTTGTGAGGAGATTCATATCAAATTTATCAGAAAGGATCTTGCTGTTCTCACCATTGTTGAAGTTGAAGAAAGATCAAGAGTTCAAATGGGGTTACGAACAACAAAAGGCTTTTGACGAGATAAAGGAATACATGAAGGCACCACCAGTTTTGGTACCGCCTCAGTTAGGAAAGCCTTTCAAGTTGTACATGGCGGTCGATAGCAAAATGATTGGATCGGCCCTTATGCAAGAAATTGAAGAAAAAGAGAGAGCAGTCTTTTATCTTAGCCGAAAGCTGTTGGATCCTGAAACAAGATATTCTCCTATGGAAAACTTTGCTTATGTGTTTATTATTCTTGCATTAAGCTTCGGCATTATTTATTATCTTCTGAGTGTGTGATTGTTTCGAAGGCTGATGTCATCAAGCACATGTTGTCGATGCCAATTTTGAATGGACGAATCAGCAAATGGATATTGGCTTTATCAGAATTTGACTTGAGGTATGAATCGGCTAAATCGGTTAAAGGTCAGGTAATTGCTGATTTTATTACTCGTCATCATAAATCTATTAATGGCATCATAAATATTGTGCCTTGGTGTTTATTCTTTGATGGGTCCTCATGCAAGAAAGGTGGTGGAGTTGGTATTCTCTTGATTTCCCCTTGGGGGGCAGTTTATGAATTTGCTATTCCAATTGAACCTGAGGTTACTAACAATCAAGCAGAATATGAAGCTTTACTTAGAGGACTTCAACTTCTTTGAAAAGTAGAGGCCGTTGCAGTTGAGATCTTTGGAGATTCAGAGCTGGTAATTAATCAATTGATTGGCCAATATGATTGCAAAGATGATATACTCAGGAGTTATTATGATGAGTGCAAAGAGTTGTTGAAAGAATTCTGGTTGGTATCTTTACATCATATCCCCAGAGAGCAGAACCAAGAAGTAAACAAGTTAGCTCAAAGTGCTTTTGGGTATTGGGAGAATCGGGAGGCTTTTGCTGTTGATGAATATGTCTTCAATACTGATGATCAGGCAGTCAATGACTAGAGAATTGAAATTGCCGATTATCTCAGGAATCCATCACAGAGGGTTTCCCGAAAGCTCAGGTACAAGGCCATTAAGTATGTTCTCCTTAATGATCAGTTGTATCACAAATCTATAGATGGAGTGTTACTCAAATGCTTAAGCCAAGATGAAGCAAAGAAGATGATGAGTGAAGTATATGAAGGATTATGTGGTGCACATCAATCAGCTTATAGGATGAAGTTGATAATCAGGAGAACATGATCAAGCCGTGGCCATTTAGAGTATGGGACATAGATTTAATTGGGCAAATTCATCCTCCATCAAGCAAAGGACACAAGTTCATATTGCTAGCTACAGATTATTTTACCAAGTGGGTCGAAGCAATTCCATTGAAGAAAGTTACTTTAGAGAATATGATTGAGTTTGTTAGAGAGCATATAATTTACCGATTTGGAATACCTCAGTCAATAACAACCGATCAGGGAACTCAGTTCATTTCATCGGAATTTTGAGACTTCGCTGAAGACATGGGGATGAAGTTGTATAATTCTAAATAAGATTATGATTAAGCTCATTAAAAAGAAGATTGATGAGAAGCCAAGAAAGTGGCATTCAACGCTTAGTGAAGCATTATGGGCTTATCGGATGGCTTGTCACGGGTCCACTAAAACTTCTCCCTACGAGTTGGTTTATGGACATCATGCTGTTCTACCATGGGAGATGCAATCTGAATCAAGAAGAATAGTATTACAGAAGGAGTTAACAGCCGGAAATTATAAGGATCTCATGATTGATGAATTGAAAGATTTGTATCAAATTCGGCTCAAGGATTTGGAGAATATTGAGAAGAATAAGGTTCAGGTTGCAATGTACTATGATAAGAAAGTTACAGTTAGGATTTCTTGGAAGGGGACTTAGTGTGGAAAGGTATTTTGCCGGCTGGAACTAAAGATCATAAGTTCGGCAAATGGTCACCTAATTGGGAGGGTCCTCTTCGGATTGTAAGACGTGTGCCTGGCAATGCTTATATTTTGAAGACGTTGAAGGGAGAAGAATACACTAGAGTGATCAATGGAAGATACCTCAAGAAATACTATCCTAGTATCGAGGTTAGCGCGTGAATAGTCGATTCCAGATGAATCCGGCTCGAATAGCCGATACCAAGTGTGTCGCCTTCAGAACAAAAAACCCCCAAACAGGGAAATAGCTGACACGGCATGTATCGCCTTTAGAGCAAAAACACAAAACAAAGAAAAGTTCCATTGACAGCAAGATGAAGTTCAAATTGTTCATGCAGAACATGAAGATTACAAAATAACAAGGTTACTGTCAGGAAGATGCATGACATTCAGGCAAAGAAACATCTAAGATGGAATCTTGTCATCACTTCTTGGCAGAGTCATCCTCCTTCTTCTTTAGGGCATCCTTCACCAAGTCAAAAGTGAGCTGCAGACGACGCGTCGAGTGTTCGCTGCCCTGGCGGTCGGCCGCCCGCACCAAGCTCTCGGTCGCCATGGTAAGGCAGTTGAGCCTCTCAGTCAGATCTAAAACAAGGCAAGTGAATAGAGTTGCAAGGAAAGATTATGACAAGGAATGATAGTTAGCCGAGGTGTGAACTTACTACCAATATGGGCTTCGAGGGCCATGCGGTGATTGTGTTCTGCTACGTGATGAGCAGTGGTGATGATCAGAACTCTTTCAAGATCTTTGCACTCGCGCTTGTTCTTGCGAAGCTCCTTGTGAAGACGCCTCACTTCTAAGGGTGCGTAAGAAGTGACTGACTCCTCAGAAGAATTAGAGGAGACAGGGATGGGGATGTAATTGGTCCCGAGCATGTTCTCTGGGAGAATGCCAAGACTGTTGAGAGAAAATCAGCAAAGATTGGATTCTTGAAAGGCAATCAAAAGGATGCAATCTTTACCTCGGTAGGCGTGGATGCTTGGATGGTTTTGGATTGTTTCCACCAACTGGTTCATCAGCTAGGCGCTTCCCTTTGTCCGCCATTGAAGTGCTCGCCAAGCCCTCCTGAAAAGAAAATGAGAAAGCTTGGCGTGATGAAATGAGTAAGAGGTTTATAGACCCAAGAGATGGCTTCATTATATTGGTTTGGCAGATATGTTGGGAGGTGATAAAAGTTATTTGCATTAAATACGGAATACCAAACAACGCACTATCAAAGGCTGGTATGACTGTATGAAGCATTGAGTCGGCCGAAGTTTGGAATCAGAAAATTGGAGTCTCGGCTGTTTGACTGTATCGGCTAAAAGAGTAAATCGGGAGAATTAGCTGATTCGGTTAAAGGAATAATCGCGAAAGTAGAAAATCATGCAAGACATCACAGATTAGAAGCAAAATGCAGGTATCCAGGGAATAGAGTGCATACTTCATCAACAGAAATTAAAATTATTCATGGGACCTATCTGCCCTATTACATTCAGGCGCCAAAGATTTTGTTGATGATGCTTTGGGGATGAGTAGCGTCGGCGACGGCAGCAGCATGACCCAGATATTTCTCCTAAAGCTCAAAACCCTCCTCAGGATCACCATGAGGGAAGCCGACAGGGTGGACGGAGAGGTCGATACTGGACTGGCCCTCCAGCACCACCGGCCCCATGGAGGTGCCAAAGCGGACCCCATGGATGGCCACTTCATCAATGCGGGTGTTAACCACATTCAAGCATGCTTCCGGCGTGTCACCCTCGGCGGCCACCTTGTCAGCGACATTGTTTGCCGCCGTGTTCATCCGCGCCAGCGGCTGGTCCTGTTCTAGAATCAAAAGTCAAAGGTTATGCATCAACGACAAGAGTGAAGAAGTACATATCAGAAATGGTGGTTACCATGAATGGCTGCCAGGAGCTGGGCTCTCTCGACCTCGTAGTCGTGGTGCTCAATGCCCAGATCCCTGGTGGCCTGGGCATAGTTCTCCCGCGCCTTGTCCCATTTGGCCCTGAACTGATGAACCTCGGCGTCGGTGTATCGAGCATCGGGGACCGGCGAACCAATGGGGCTCATCGAGTCAGACACATCCGAACTCGATGGACCCATGGGACTAGAGGAGCCTGAGGAGCCTGAAGAGCTCGAAGAGCCAGATGACACTGGCACGGGCTGGTTGCTTGAACCGGGCTACATCACCGTCGGTGATGGGAGGAGGTGCGTCTGGCCAGTGATGACCCTAGCACTAATAAACAAGAGGATCCAGATTCAAGAAGATGAACAGTGTTGCTACAGCATGTGGGCAAGAAATCAGATGTTACCCTGTACGCTGGTGACTCACCAGACGGCTTCCTCCCGCCTCCTCTTTCGCCGGGCGCTTGCTGTGATCGTCTTCGTCAGCCATTGATCTGGGATTCGAGGGTTTTCTTGGCAGGAGCTCTGGAGATGAGAAGAGAGAAGAGAAGAAAGCTGAGGCGTTTCAACGAATGAGACAAGTCCTAGGATTGATTTCAGTTTTATAATCAGGAAGTCGGAGACGTGGCGGATATCTCGGGCTACGTGAAAGGCAACCGCATTGAAGGGGAGTCCTGGCAACACGCGGGTGCGTTTCCCTTATTCTTGAAGGAACCGTTGTCAACTTGATCGAATCGGCTAAATAAAAGGGCGTGTGCAATTGGTTATTCAATTGAACAGAATGATCGGCAAAATGAGAAAATAGTCGATATTAATACTAAGGGACAAACAAAGTTGCCGATTCAAGAGTCTGGGAAGGCTGGAATACAAGTTCAGTTACAATAGTGCACATTACAAATTCAAGAACTGTTTGATGACACCAAGTGCTTTGGTCCTGATGGATTCAACCTCAGCCAGCTGATGTTTATTGTCTTCCTCAGTCCCTGTTATGCGCTCAAGCTTGGTCTTGATATTTTGGTGTTCTTCATACTTTGCCAATAGCTCCTTTTTGGTGGTTTCTATTGAATTTGGGAGATCGACAAGTTGAGCTTTGTGGGAATCAATCTTGGAGGATAGAGCTGCCAGTTTTATTTTCTAGATGAGCCTTCTCAATTTCCATTGCAGTGAGTTCAGGTTGGAGCTTATCGACAGTGGTCTGCATTGTTTTGAAAGAGGAATGCAATCTCTTGGCTTGGCTGGCATTCTCATTCTTTTCAGACAGAAGAGCTGATCTGGCAGATAGGTTATGCTTGGCTCTTTTCACTTTGCCATAGTGATCATCAATGCTGGCTATAAGAGATAAAGCCTTCGAGAGCTCGGGGGACAAGTTCTGATTAACTGACAGAAGAAGAGCCCTTGCTGGATCAGCATTACTCACCAAATCGGCCAAATCCCCTTCCAGTAAGGGCATGATCCCTTTCAGCTAGTTTTGGGTGTCTTCAGTGAGAGCCTGGGTTGATGAAGCCTCTTCACCTTTGTCGACCATAAACTCATCCATGGTGAAGGAGAAACTCAAGGATGGTTTTTCAATGCGCTACAAAGAACACTTGAATCAAGGATAGTATCTGATCAGAAAGAGGGATAGCCAGGAGATTTAAAGCCTCACTAAAGAAAAAGCCAGTGAAACTAGAAAGGGACTCACCTATGTTTTCATCGGCTATGTGCACGTTGCCACCTTCACTGCAATCCTGGGCAGAGGCTTGTCTGGATGATGAACCAATCTTGGGCTGTATAACAGAAGCACAAATTGGTAAAGGCCAAATCTAATTTGAAAAAGTGGAGAATGGAAATATGAGAGTTATACCTTTGGTTGTCGTTTGGCCACCTTTGATCTTGCCTTTCTAGGGAATGTTTGGCCTAATACAGGAGCTTTCCTTTTGCCGAGCTTAATGACGAGTTGGGGGCTCCAGCATCAGTGTTCATAAGTTCAGCTAGAGGAGCAGTGCTGCCTAAACTAGCAAGAGGACCAGCTCTGAAGTATATCACTGGGCGTCCTTGTCTGGTCCTAGATGGAGGTTCAAAGCCTGGGTCCTGTTGAAAAGAGAAAATTGAAATGACAGGAAGCCAAATTTTGAAAGAAAGGGTGGCTAGTTCATACCTCTCCATTAGCTTTGAAATCTGGATCCAATGTATGGCAGCGGAGGTGGACAGGAGCATAGAAGATATGGCTGTGTAATTCTTCCAACCAAGAATCAAAGGTGGAGTGAGTAGCTTCAACCAGGGCCAGCTTTGTCAGATGATATGTGGGAAGAGATGATCCAAGCTCAAAAACCCTCTTTGCCTCTACACCATTCTGTATTCCTTCTCTGGGTTTCAGGAATCTTGAAAAATACAAGCTTGGATGGAGTTGGCCTAAACCTATCTGCCTAGCAACCAAATTTGGATAGTAAAACTCATAAGTATGTTTGGGGGGTCCTGCCATGCCGAAAGTCTACTGGTAAAGCACATGGCCTGATGATGGCATTGAAGATATTTTCAGCAGTTGGGTCGGCAAAGCAGTCTTCAAAGCTGATTTCTCAGGCAATGTTAGGTTTGAATTTGTTCTATATGGTAACCAATCCAGAATCTCTACATCAAAACCTCTATAAAAAAGCTTGAAAAACTGGCCTTTACCCTTATCAATGATAATTGCTGATGCTGCTTCACCATAAGTTTGGCAGGCCATGGTTTCTTTCTTAGCATTTTTAGCATAATTTGGAGAAGGGAAGCTTAGGTTGTGCAGTTCTAGGCTGATTAGCTTGTGCAGGTACAGGTTTAACCACAGTTGAACTAACCACCATGGTCCAGTCACACAAGATATTGGCTCATGTTTGAGAATCTGAGCAGTGACCTGATTCATCATGGAGTATATGGCTCCGAGAAGATATTTTTCCAAAGGGATGTCATGGCCTGCAGCCAAGTCTTCTGCTAGGTGAAGGTAATTCTGAGTTGGCTCACATGCTTGGTTGCAGAAGAGAAATCTATCTAGCCACATGTTCATAAAGGCCACACGCTCGGTTTCATAGACTGACCCGAAGGATTTAGCATGTTGAGCAATATAATTCTTCCAACCTCCATTGGTCTTGTTGATTGCTTCTTCTGGCCAAGTTCTTTGTATTGAAAGGGAGAAACGTCCCCTGTGATCTTCAGGCCAGTTAGCATGAAAATATCACCAAGAGTAATGCTCATTGGGCCATGACCAAAAACAAAGCAGTTAAGGGCATTTGACCAGAAGTAAGAAGACGCTATAAGCATTGATTCATTCCTTTTCATGTTAGACAGGGACAATAGAAGGCAATATCTTAGGTCGTGATCATTCCAAATGGATCCTTCTTTGTCAGACATTCTACGGTACCAGTTTCTCCATCCTTCAAGTGGTGTTGGCCAATTCTTGAAAAAGGTCTTCTGCCATCGAAGGGGGGAAAGATCAGTCACCTGGAAGGGAATTCTTTTGGCTTCTCTAGTGATGATTTCGGCTAGATCTGGATCACCCATTGGCCCAAGATAGTAAGCATCCTTAGTCATGGTGGAATGGATCAAAATCTCGTCCTTCAATTCCTTCAGATCCAAGAAGAAAACAAAATTTCTTCAGAAAGAGGGGCAGATGAAATTGACTGTTGAAAAGAAGATATGAGTGAAATATACCTATGGAACTTTATCCCAGGTCGCCATTTGATGAAGAATCGAAGGAAAAAATTGAAATTTCTAGGGATTTCTGATTAGAGCGATTGGCGGCGGCTGCTCAAAGACTGGGACAGAGGTTTGAGGTTTCAATGGTGTTGACCTAGAATGACGACGGTTGCCGAGGATAGAAGAATAGAAGACTAAATTTTGGAATAAAATGATTTTTTATCCCAAAATTGGGGGGCATGTGTTAACACGAAATTTTGGGCCTCAGGGAGCCCGGGAGTTAGCCCAAAATTTCATCCGAGGATTGCCGATTTGGAGATAGGAAGAGGGGATCGGCAATCGGCAAAGATGACATCAGCAGAATCGGCAATCGGCAGTGATCGGCTCAGGGGGCACAGGTTCGACTATTCGACAAAGGCAAAGATGGCGCACTCGAGGGTAAGTGATGCGGACTCCAGTAGATAAAGGGAAAGCTTGGAGTCCAAGTTATCATTTAAAGGGGTTATTTCCTTTATTTTGTAGTCATAATTGGTTAGGTCTCGGTTAGACTTTGTCAGTATCTTTTTGAGTCGTATTCTATTAGGACTCGTGTCAACCCAGGGTATAAATATAAACCCTCGGTCATTGTAAAACGTCTACAACAATCAATCAACAAACAACCCAGCTTCATGCCACCTTTCGAGTCCAGTCGAGTCGTCGAGTTCGTGCAATCGCTTGAGGGGGCTCTATTCGATCCGTCGACCTCCAAGTTGCTTGTAAGTTCCACATGTCTTGTTTTATCTTGTTTTGATGTCATTCGATGGACATGGGCTTGATAAATCAAGATAGTTATCGATGCTTAATCAGGTTTAGCATCATTCGGTGGATGTTAGATTTGGGTTGGTAGATCGAGTGTCATCCGGTGGACATAGATCTATTTCAAGGATTAAGGATCAACGGCTCTATTAGATTTGGCTCATCTAATAGATTCATCAAGTTATCAGTGTTGTTTATGTTTTATGTTTATCTATTGATACAACACTTTTGCCCGATCTAGATTGATAGAGCTTGTCCTTACATCTTTTGTGTTTATAATCGTCTTCATGTTCATGCACGCTTATTTTATCATGATGATTGTTTACCTATGCTCTATTTGATCAGTCGACCTCCAAGTTGCTTGTAAGTTCCACATGTCTTGTTTTATCTTGTTTTGATGTCATTCGATGGACATGGGCTTGATAAATCAAGATAGTTATCGATGCTTAATCAGGTTTAGTATCATTCGGTGGACGTTAGATTTGGGTTGGTAGATCGAGTGTCATCCGGTGGACATAGATCTATTTCAAGGATTAAGGATCAACGGCTCTATTAGATTTGGCTCATCTAATAGATTCGTCAAGTTATCAGTGTTGTTTATGTTGTATGTTTATCTATTGATACAACACTTTTGCCCGATCTAGATTGATAGAGCTTGTCCTTACATCTTTTGTGTTTATAATCGTCTTCATGTTCATGCACGCTTATTTTATCATGATGATTGTTTACCTATGCTTAGTGGCCAAGTTTTATCAATCTTGATTGTTACATGTTGTGGGTTCGAGAATATTTAGATAAAAGTGGGTTTCAGGATTGATTTAGAGCCGCTTTGGCCTATAGAACAGCTTTACTTCGATTCAATAGTTTGCTTTGTTTAGATACATCACGTTCCTGCTTCATGGACCCCGAATCGGCTATTTTAGCCGATACGGTTATGCTTTCACGAGTAATGCATGTTTATAGATCTATCTAGAGAATGATTGAAATAGCTTTACACTACTGATTTATGGAAACCCGCTGGCCGTTAGACCCGGTGAAAGTAAGTTGGTATGTCTAGCGAAAAGGGTTTGGAGAGACCGCTTTGGCCTATAGACCAGTCTCGACATACCTCTGTTCTTCATTATTTAGGTTAGATTTATATGCATGGAATGCCCTTTATATGATTTGGTACTGATCAAGCTTGTTTTCGGTTAAATATTCATGCTATCATTGATATATTATTATGCATAGCTGATTCATCTTGATCTTTACTATTTATGGAGCTATCACATCTATTTTTGGCAATTATACTGTTCATGCTGTTATCGTACAATTTTGCCGATTATGTTACTTTATCGATTGACCGTCTCGGGAATCGACTTTCTAGTCGTTTGTGTTCAATCTAGCTTCTTGAGCCGCATATTTGGAACTGTCTGGACTCACCCGGCATGTTCCACCTGAGATTAATTATCTGTTTCCTCCTTGTCAATTTGCATGTCAAATTGACTGGCACGCTTCGGAGTTGGTTGATCGGGCTGCTCCTTTCAAGCCACGTCTTTCTAGCTTGCAGTGTGTTGAGCACGGCAAGTCACATTTTGTGTCAACAGGTACTTGTCAGTTTCTCGGTTCTTCTTTGGTTTCTTGGTCGTCTCGCAGGCAATCAAGTGAAGTTGAGAGGAGTCATATATATATATCAGATTTCTTCAAATGTTTGATAGATTTTATTAAAACAAGAAAACACAACAACGGTCATAACAATAAGTGATGATATCATTCAATCAGAGGAACCAGAATTCAGCTGACGATCAGTGACCACAAAGAAGAATCAGTGAAGTTGAGAGGAGTACCACTTCCCTTGGGTTGCTGGTTCGAAACTTCAAAGATGAGCAAGCCGCCATGGTCAACTAGGCAGAGCCAGAGAATCCTAAGCTGAGTTCTGCAGAGTTGGCGTGGAGAGGGAGGGCGTACCTAAGGGGGAGGAGAGTCCACCGTACCAACTTGGGCCCCAACCCGCCTCGGATTTTTTTTAAAATTTAATCCTTTTTTAATCAATATTTTAAAAATAATCCTGTTTCAAACTTATTTTCACCGTACACCCTTTTTGTCGCGCCAAATCATTTGGCGCGACAAAAGCACGTCGTCGCGCCAAATGATTTGGCGCGACCAAGCATTACACCGTGGCAAGAGAGTTGACCGGGGCCACCATGGGTCCCACCCCGTCGCGCCAAATGATTTGCCGCGACGGGCCAGTCGCGCCAAATCATTTGGTGCGACAGGGTTTGGACAAAATTTGAGCTAAGGAATAATAAATTTTACTATGATTTGGACAACAAAATTTATTTTACCATGAATTAGTAGTATCACAATGGTGCTAACTTCGCATTTTCTGCATGCCTTGGACTATGATTTGGACAACAAAAAAAATTTAACTAACTTCGCATCTTTACCATGCCTAGGCTATAGCCAATTTTACTATGGGATGGATATCGTACGAGTTGCCTAACTCTGTAATTTTACCATGTATTAGGTTAATGAGAATGTGCCTAACTATGCATTTTTTCCATGCCTTGGACAAATCGAAATATGTCTAACTACGCAGAAGTACCATGGTTTGGTATGTTAGTATTTTACCATAGTTTGATTATAACAGCATTTACCATGCGTTGGTTAAAGCCAATTTTACCATGGTTTGGTTATATCCCAAGATCATAATTTTACCATGGATCGGATCACACTAAGTCAATTTTACCATGGTTTGGGTATGCATTTTTTAATGCCTAGGTTATAGTCAACTTAACCATGCCTTGGACAAATGGAAAATTTACCATGGTTTAGTTATATACAAACTTAACCATCCCCATGAAATTCAGCTGCCAAGTACAAAATTTAGTATGAAACGGATCACAATGTTATGGTTTGCAATAGAATTTGAATTTTTTAAAATTCAACTTTTTAAGTCATATTAAAAATTTGGAGTAAAATTTAGGACTTAGTCAAAATCTAAGTGACTAAACCATAGTAAAATTTAGGACTAAAATCTAATTGACTAAACCATAGTAAAGTTTAGGACTTAGTCAAAATCTAAGTGACTAAATCATAGTAAAATTTATAACTTCAAAATTTTGGCGCGACTGGCCCGTCGCGCCAAATCATTTGGCGCGACTGGCCGGCGCGACGGGGTGGGACCTATGGTGGCCCCGGTCAACTCTCTTGCCACGGTGTAATGCTTGGTGATTTGGCGCGACGACGTGCTTTTTGTCGCGCCAAAAAAGGGTGCACGGTGAAAATAAGTTTGAAACAGGATTATTTTTGAAATATTGATTAAAAAAGGATTAAATTTTAAAAAAAATCCCTCTGTTGCTTCTTGCCTGATGGTTTTGCCTCACAATGCAGTGGCTGGTAGGCAGGAACCAGGCGCGTGGGGGAGTGGTGGGACCAACTTGGGCAAAGAGCAATCAAGATGCACGCACGATTCCTAAAGCGCATCGATGGCTCAGAACATCCCTGCCCGGGCCGGCACCCTCGGAAAAACCATGCTCTCCCCCCATCGACCGATCGATCAGGTTCTGGTAGCTGTGGTGCCTGCAAGACGAACTGAAACCCCCAGCAGGCTCTGCAGATTCGATCGAATCAGCAGGCTCGCAACCCAGTGACTCACCTAGATCGATGAGAATGAGACAACAATGGCCGGCCGTCAAAACTGACGATGCCTAACAACCTGCGTGTACGCATTGAGCCTGTACTCCATCCACGTACAGACCCTGCCTGGGTACAGAGGCTATCAGACTACTACGTACAGTATACCACGAGTGTATAATAATTCCATCATCTGAAATAATAAAATTGGAAAGGTTCAGATCTGAGAATAATTGTTTATTTTGGATGATCATAGGATTCAATACTATATTAAGCTTGATGGCCATTATTTCTCATGGTTACCATATCAATTCGACCTTGGAACTGTCCTCCTGCGTGTTTGAGGGAAAGAGTGGACACGTTCAGGCTGCCGTGGTAACACTCGCTCATAGATCTAGTGGTGAGCGAGGTGCTGCCATTACTCCTTCTTTGCATACATGGTCGGCCCTGTTGTCATGACAAGACCTCACTGACAGCCAATTGTTGGGCACAAGCACAAGCACAACAAACAAACTAAGTTTCATCTCAAATTAAAACTAAAAAGGTTCCACATTTGCTCAACTGCAATAGCTTGATCAAGAAACACATCATGGTACATTAAATTAAAGTACTTAGGAATATCATACATGATGCAAGTGATTATGACTACTTATGGCATCGGCTACAAGGCTCCACAACAGTAAACTTAACTCTTTCAGGAACTTTATTCTCAATGTATGTTCTAATAGCCCCAAGCACTCTACGAGCTTCCCTTAGACCGTTGCCCTTGGAGGGGCACCGTCCAATTCCGTTGTCAGAACACCTGCTAGTAGAACCACAATTGGTGTCCAATGTAAGACACTCGAGTGACACTGCGTTCTTGAGGATATAACAGGTTAGCTCAACCAAGCCTTTTGCAGAGCTGAACCCTGTGATCTTCACATTCTTGAGGTGGCAATGCTGATCTTCAGTCATCTGCCTCAAATGTGGGGAATGTCCAAAAACTGTTTCATTATCCATAGGTTTCTTCAACACCTATAAAGACAAAAAAAAACATAATTAATTGAGCCAATAGATCGATTAGTCATCTTTGCAGGATAGAACGAAAAACATCTTACATCCAAGCTCAAAGTCTCCAAGGAAGGAGATGCTTCAAGGAAAGAAACCAGAGAAAAATAGTCATAAGGCGAGGGTCCTGACATCAGATAAATGGTCAGGTGCTTGAGGCAGAGGAATCTGGTAGGCAGCATTGGTGTATCGACCACCTGCATAAACAAATACGCCACATGTCATATTAAAATTATTATTCACAAGCTATGACTACTCAGATGTGCACATACTGCTAATCATCTACCACAAAAAGTTTTAGATTACCTCGTCACTGGAACATAAGTAAAGAGTATCAAGATTTGGCATAATGGATGGCAGCTCAGTACGAGCATAACAGATAACACCTGAACGTGACATGCGTAATGTCTTCATTTGCAAAGCTTCTCCAAGCAATAGTTTTGGTTTTCCGTAAAAGACTAAAGTGGAGAGATTTGGAGCTTTGCACTCTATCAATTTCAGGCTCATGTATCCAGAAGTCCTCAGGCAGCTGAAGTGCTGAAGCTCACAAGGTATCCTCAGGCAAATTATTCCCTTGCACCCAATCAGTTCCAACTTCTCTAAAGCAAGAGAATTCGAAAGAAGACCCTGTAACTCATCCTCCGTAATACGCACATGTGTAAGACGTACACTTGTTAGGTTTAGAAAGGGGCTGAGTTCAGCTGTGGGTTGGAAGGTACAACGACCAAGTTTAAGACACCGAAGTGAGTTCCTAACCCCATCCGATAAAAGCGACCTGGGAAACTTGCAGTTCTCTTTTAATGGATGCCAGATCGTAAGGTTGAGTTCTTCAATCCCTGGTTTAACAGCAACCCGAAGCCACCTTTTAAGATTGTCATAAGCGATACAAAATGGTCGGAGCTCCAATATCTTCACACCAATGCCTGAGTGATTTCTCATAATACAGTCAACTGCGTCTTTGAAATGACCACTGTACCTACATCCTTCAGGACTAAGTGCATCCTCATTGAAGGTGAGGTTGGGATAACACCTCCAGGATCGTAGAAAGGCATGCGACAGGCAAGCAGCACGAGCAGCATCACGCAGTGGCATTAGAGAATGGACATGATGCCAGATATCCTGCATGGGCAAGCATGGGAACCGAATGTTAACACTGGGATTGTCAAACTAAATTGTTACTTAAACCAGAGAGTAAAACGGTGGAACTACATGGAGTAGCATTCTACCCTGGATAGAACTTGACATGATTCACACAAGACTTGCTGCATTGCTTAGGTAGATAGTGAAACTGAATGTAACCTTGGTATGTACATTGAGCATTGCATCCAAAAGTATTTACCTAACTGAGGGTATTAGAGAGCCGAGTAGACAATGATATTGTTTGTTGTGCAATTGTGCCAACCAAAATGCACAGCATCACATGCAAATAGCCAATTGCATGTTATAAATAGGTTAAAGGAGCAAAGAACTCAAGAGAAGTCTATGCTAATTTAAGAGAAACTAAGATAACTATAGGAACCATACATCAAGATGGCAGCCTGGCAGGTGATCTAGATTTACGATAGACAGGAAATCTACTGATTTTTTTAGGAGAGTAAAGATCTGTTCTCTGTTTACAGATACTATTTAGCTCACATAGTCCAAAGAATTTGAGTTAACAACCGCATATCATGCCTGCAAGATAATCCACCCATCATCAAAATTGTGTGGCACATACCTCTGGAAGGTACGGGAGTGAGCATCCCATTGTTGTTTCGCCAGCTTGAGAATCACCACCACCGTTTTCTTTTAGAAAATAAGGATCGCCATCTTGCTGACAGGGCGAACCTTTTCTTTTATTCGCTGAAGCAACCGATCCATCTGCAACCCAACAAGCATGGTCATGGTCATCGACTAATCACGTATTGCATGAAGCAACAGAGGGGGAGAACTAGGCTTACTCGGGGCAAGGATTTTCCGGTGATCGTCGCCCTGCGCCATGAGAGCCGCCGCTGCAGCGCCAGTAGCCCGTAAGGACAGACGATCGACGTTTGCTCTGTCCACGGATCTATATACGGATCTATATGCAGCGCCAGGAGGAAGGAATCGCGCTGTCGGAGCCGACCAGGACTTGGAGTGGAAGGAGGATTACTGGGAAAGGAACTACAAGTCGACTGCAAGAAAACCAACGGGGAAACGCCGACTGCCGTATCAAACAAAGGAAGATTAAAATTAAAGTATCTAAAAAATTACAAAATAGCTCTAATCATTAGTATATGTTCCTCCATGGCTCTAATCATTAGTAGCTGGTTTATCAAATGACAAATGTGCTCACCTTTGACCTTGGCTGTTAATCTCAATGCAGTTGGCCACTTGGGGACTTGGCCAGTTGGCCTGCAGGCTGCTCCTTGCGCTTGCGCCAGTGCTCTGTGCTCGTGCGGCCGTGCGCCGCTGGCCGCTTGCTCCTGCCTCCTGGCCGATGGTCGCTGCGCCGCCGGCCGCCGCCGCAGCGCCGGACGCCGATGCGCCCTTGCCAAGATGCCGGCGGCGCCCAGCAAGGGAGAGGCCGCGACGCCGACGCGCGACGCGCCGAGCTGCAGACGCCGCCAGTGGCCGGCTGGCCGCAACGGTGGCTGCCGCCCGCACCGCAATCCGCCTTCCGCCGCCGCCCGCCCGCCCGCCCGCCGCAGCAATCCGCCGCCACCCGGTCGCCGCGCCTCTAGGGTTCAAGGGAAAGAGGAACGAGGAGAGCAGAGAGGTCTCGGATCAGGGTGGGAATGGGTTGGTGCTGGACTTGGGCCGCCTCTGGGTCGGCCTGGTGGCGAGAGGTGGTGGGGAGGGGAGGCGAGAAGAGCCACTGGGCTTTGGGGATACACAACCTCATCAAATTAAGCTGCATATTATTTATTTCTATCACAGAATCTCGACAGTAGTTGCTTAGTAGTTATTGACAAAATTTATATATCTTCTTTGTATGATGGAAATGAGATATGCATCAAATCAATCGCTATTTCACTCTATCCCCTTCTTGTGCAACAAGTTATAATGGATCAAATGTAGAAATAACAGAAACCGTATACAATAATTACATAAATTATAAATTGTATAACTTGGGAGATTAAACTTGTACACATATGAACTCTAACAATTAATAGAGAAATTAATTAGCAATCATCTCTTGATGTTACATTGATTGATATACCTAGAGATGGAAACTTTTTTTATCCCACCAATATCTTGAAACGTTTTTCCGTTGCTCAAGATCCTAGAACATATAATTGTCTATGTGTAAAGAACTGTTTTTAATATATATGTTTTTACCAATATCTGGTATTCTGGTGTATACTCAATTGTATGAAACCAACCCATTCATGTCAAATAGTGTTATGCTGTCTTTCAAACAATACAACTACTGATAGACTTCAGTGAAGTGAAGTTGTAATTTTTATCCAAATTCTAGAAACGTGGTGATGGACAGATGAAGGGATTGTTTCATTTCCGCCATCACCTCTCCTTCCCCGTGCTAGAGTTTGGTGTCACATTCTTGTATCAAATTCACAAAATTTCAAAAAAGGTCTAACACTATCATATTTTTCTCTTTACAGAAGTTAAAGTTTCTATTCTTTTAAAGTAAATGGACAAATTGTTGTGCTCGGAGTTATATGAGGTGCTGAAACAACCTGTACAATAAGAAGTTAAGCACATCCATTTGTGAGACAAGATGTAGCCCCAAGGGTGATTTGTACAACTAAGCTTTACCCATCTTGGAGTAAGAATTAGTACTAAGAATTAAACTTCGAATCCATTTGTAGATAAGGACAATTCTAGAAATTCCTTAATTCCAGCAAAGCTAATACCTTTTGTAAGGTAAAAAAAGGATCCCTGCATTCATGAGCACTGTAACAGACCAATTTCTGGGTCTTGCGGACAGTCTGCCGGTTTTGGCCGGACAGTCCGTCTCGCCCGACCCCGACCCCAGTCCGTCCCGCCCGACCCCGACCCTAGCGCCCGTCTCGCCCGACCCCGCCAGCGTCCGTCTCGCCCGACCCCGCCAGCGCCCGTCTCGCCCGACCCCGCCAGCGCTCGTCAGTCCGACCCCGCCAGCGCCCATCTCTCCGGACCCCGCCGGTTCGCCCGACCCCGCCGGTCCGTCCAGTTTTTATCCGCTCACCCTCGTTCCTTTCTTTCTCACTCTCGCTCCCTTTCTCGTGCCCGTGCCCCCCATGGCGACTGGGAGGCGCCCCTAGGGCTCCTCTACCCTTGAAACCCTCATCCTCGTCCGTGGACTGTCGGAACTTCGCCGGAGGATCACCGGAGGTCGCCGGCACCGTCCCTATCCCTTTTCCTTCCATGGATTGAAGTTGAAGTCCCTGTCTCAAAGTTTTCTCTCTCCTTTCCCTAAAGCTCAAGTCAAGGAACTCGCCTGATCTACTCCCACGCCGCTCTCCATCGGTTTCTAGCACCTCACCGGAGTTCAACCCATCACCGGTGATCTATCTAATCCCTCGATTCGTTCTCTAACCTCCTTTGATCCGGGTTCTAGAAAACCTAGGGTTTCAAGCACCATTGTTGAGCTCGAGCTTCTAAAACTTGTTTCCCCTCAAATCCATCACTTGGAATCAACTCTCTACATCTCTAGGAACCCCTAGAATCAAACCCCGTTCGAAACCGCCGCCAGAGCAGGAGGTTGGCGAGGTCCAGCAAGACCCCACCGCCGATGACGCCCCCAACGACAGCCAAGGCAGGCACCTGTTTGAACTCTTTTTGGATCAATAAATTAATTGTGTGTTTTGTATGTGCATTAGTCAATGATCAGGTATATGTTTGCTTAGCTCCTATCTTATGCATTATCCATTCTTGATATAGAACAAACCTTCCTAGATGAGTATGTTTGTTAGGTGTCACGATTTTAATTGCTTAGCTATGCTTAGCTTCGGTAGAAATCGAGAGGTGGCAAGGTCACCACCACTCGCGAGCTATAGCTTATGCTTGCCTTAATCAATACTTGGATAGTTTGGAATGTTTTAAAATTTGAGCTACATAATGTTGATTTGAGACTTGAGCAAGTGTGCTAGGGTCAAGTGAGATTGGAGCTCACCTGACATAGACTTGCTTGAGTTGGTTAAGGACCGCGACTTTGATGCCGAGTTCTTGAGCACTTTTTCGTACAGACCACTTGCTGATTATGGGTAAGGTAAGTCAAGTAGCATAAGTCGCACCGTTCCTTGACCGGATTCGGTGCGGGGTGGGATGAGGTGTGATCAGGCAGCGTCCGGTACACCTATACACTCCCGGCCGTTCGTTCATAGTGGGGTGCGGGTATGTGAAAGAATGAGGGCATGAATCAACACTTATCCTAGGATCCAGGGTATGGTCGTTGGTCTTGCACCTCTTGTGGGAAAAGTTGTACACCCTGCAGGGTTATAATCTATTGCAATAGCCTCGCTCTAGGTTACGGAGCACGCTCTTGATACCCCGCTTTCACTGTAGAGTTACCAAATGTAGTTCATGGAAGATTGAACTCATATACTTTTGATCATCTTTACTTATGGTAATTGTTTGATGTGTGACTTAGAGTTAATAGGCTGCTAGGTCTTTACTTGTTTATATCATCATAGAACTTTGTAGATGCTTTTATGCAAATTAATTACTTATACCTTCCTATCCACTTAGCTAAATGCATGTTTATCTATTGGATAAGTCCTGCTGAGTACCCTTGTACTCACGGTGCTGCCGTTAAGTTGTTTTCAGGTGATCCACAATCGGAGGCCATCTTTGGGTACTTCTTTCTCGCGGACGGAGGTGCGGGCGAGGAGTGATGGTCATGGCTTGAAGAAGGCACTATCGCCACATAGTGTTAACCTTCTTCTTTTGAGTGAACCGTAGTTAGGTGATAAACTCTTTCCATTGCAAACTCTGTTAACATGTGTTGTAAATTAACTTGAACCTATTTTTGTAAAGTGATGGATTATGTTTGGGTTGCTATGGTTATGATGTTTTTGTTGTGCTTAGTGAGGTGTGTTTTAAATCCTGGGCAATGCTCATGACACATCTCAAGGACTACCAGGATTATTCTCTTTTAATTGAGTTGATCAGAGGTGATGACTTGATTAAACGAGTTTAATTTGGGCAGTTCCTCACAGTGTGGCATCAGAGCTGGTTAGCAGTTTAAGCATGGTTAATCACATAAAAATTGATGTGAGGCACGTTAGTAATAGGGTGGACCTCCATTTTCTTTTATGTGAGCTGTTGTGAGAGACGTATGTTGTGGCATGTCATCATGTTTAATTTATCATCATGTTGCATTTTATTAGACATTAACAGGTTCATAACCTTGCATTGTTGTGCATACATATCTCTACTTGCTCAATTATCTTGATCCTTTCTTAAATGATCCTTTTATCTATCTTTCATAGGAGGCTAGGACACTTGAGCTTTGATTTGCTTTCTCGCTTGAGTGGTCTTGGTCTTGTCCGAGGATTGCCTAAGTTGAGGTTCGAGAAGGATTTGGTTTGTGCTCCGTGTAGGCATGGCAAGATGGTAGCCACTCCTTACCCACCTCTGACTGAGCTGATGACTGAGCATCCAGGGGAGCTTTTGCATATGGACTTGGTTGGTTCAGCTCGCGTTCGCTCAGGTGGTGGGAAGTGGTACGTCCTTGTTGTTGTGGATGACTATTCTCGCTATGCTTGGGTCTTCTTCTTGGCTGACAAGGGTGAGACATTTGGTTTTGTTCGAGATCTGATTTTGAGGTTGAAAAATGAGAGACATGGTAATGCCATTTGAGCTATACGCAGTGACAATGGTACGGAATTCAGGAACTCTCATTTTGAAACTTTTTGTTGTGATCTTGGTCTTGAACATCAGTTTTCTACACCGTATGTTCCCCCTCAGAACGGTGTTGTGGAAAGGAAGAATCGGACCCTTTATGAAATGGCTAGGATGATGCTTGATGAGCATAGGACTCCTAGGAGATATTGGGCCGAGGCGGTGAATACCGCATGTCATGTTTCAAATCGCATTTTTCTTCGTGCTTTCAAAAAGAAAACCTGTTATGAGCTTATGCATGGTCGGGCTCCCAAAGTGAGTCACTTTTGAGTCTTTGGTTGCAAGTGCTTTATTCTTAAGAAAGGGAAATTGGATAAGTTTGAGGCTCGTTCTTCTGATGGAATTTTTCTTGGTTATGCTAATCATTCTAGAGCATATCGTGTGCTCAACCTTGAAACTAATCAAATCATGGAAACTTGCGAGGTAACCTTCGACGAGACAAAGCCATGTAGTTCGGTTGTCTTTGAGTGTGCAGGTGATGATGAGATGGATCAAACAATCTTTGAGGATGAGAAAGAGGATGGAGAAGAGGATGATGAAGATGGTGGTGTGCCGGTTGATCCTCGTGTACCCCCTACTTCCACTACGGTTGATGGTGGTCCTTCTCCGACTCGGACATCGACACATCAACATGAGCAAGGGCAAGATTGAGTGGAAGCTGCTACTGAGGGGGAGGCAATCTCCAGGCATGAGGCACCGAGGAGAGTACAAGCTGATCATCCTCCCTCCAGATCATTGGAAACATCGATGAACATACTACACGGTCGAGGTCCAGGAACATTTCTCACTTTGCTCATTCTATTTTGTTGCCTCTTTCGAGCCCAAAGATGTTGGACACACTCTATCTGATTCAAACTGGGTCAATGCCATGCATGTGGAACTTGAAAACTTTGAGAGGAACAAGGTGTGGGAGTTAGTTGAACCACCTCCAAATTGCCATCCCATAGGTACCAAGTGGGTGTACAAAAACAAACAGGGTGAGGATGGGGTGGTTGTGAGAAACAAAGACAGGCTGGTTGCACAGTGGTACAACCAGAAGGAAGGGATAGATTATGAGGAGACTTTTGCTCCTGTGGCTAGGTTGGAAGCAATTCGAATCCTTCTAGCATTTGCTATTGCTAAAGGGTTCAAATTGTTTCAGATGGATGTGAAGAGTGCCTTTTTGAATGGGTTCTTAGAGGAGGAAGTGTATGTGAAGCAACCTCCAGGTTTTGAGAGTGCAAAGTATCCCCACCGAGTGTACAAACTCCAGAAAGCTCTATATGGCCTAAAGCAAGCACCTGGAGCATGGTATGGTAGGTTGAGAGGTTTCTTGTTGGGTAAGGGGTTTGTGATGGGGTTGGTTGACAAAACCCTTTTCCTTCTCAAGCATGGCGATGACATTTTGATTGTTCAAATATACGTGGATGATATCATTTTTGGTGGCTCATCTCATGCTTTGGTTGCCAAGTTTGCAGAGGATATGAGCAGGGAGTTTGAGATGTCGATGATGGGTGAGCTGCAATTCTTCCTCGGGCTTCAGATCAAACAACACAAGGATGGGACCTTTGTACATCAAGGCAAGTACACCAAGGACATTCTGAAGAAGTTTGACATGAGCGACTCGAAGCCGATGACTACACCGATGAGTACCACTACGGCTTTGGACGCTGATGAGGACGGAGAACCCGTGGACCAGAAGGAGTACTGGAGCATGATCGGCTCCCTCCTCTACTTGATGGCAACGAGGCTGGACATACAGTTCAGTGTGTGTCTTTGTGCTCGTTTTCAGGCTTCTCTGAGGACTTCACATCGGCAAGCCGTCAAGAGGATTTTCAGGTACTTGAACTACGCTCCTGAGCTAGGTCTTTGGTATTCTGCCTTTCTGATGCTGATTTTGCTGGGTGTCATTTGGATCGCAAGTCTACCTCGGGTACTGTTAACAGCAAATTTTGGGCCTCAGGGAGTCCGAGAGTTAGCCCAAAATTTCATCCGAGGATTGCCGATTTGGAGATAGGAAGAGGGGATCGGTAATTGGCAAAGATGACGTCAGCAGAATCGGCAATCGACAGCGATCGGCTCAGGGGGCGCAGGATCGGCTATTCGACAAAGGCAAAGATGGCGCGCTTGAGGGCAAGTGTTGTGGACTCCGGCAGATAAAGGGAAAGCTTGGAGTCCAAGTTATCATTTAAATGGGTTATTTCCTTTATTTCGTAATCATAATTGGTTAGGTCTCGGTTAGACTTTGTCGGTATCTTTTTGAGTCGTATTCTATTAGGACTCGTGTCAACCCAGGGTATAAATATAAACCCTCAGTCATTGTAAAAAGTCTACAACAATCAATCAACAAACAACCCGGCTTCACGCCACCTTTTGAGTCCATTCAAGTCGTCGAGTTCGTGCAATCTCTTGAGGGGGCTCTATTCGATCCGCGGACCTCTAAGTTGCTTGTAATTTCCGACATGTCTTGTTTTATCTTGTTTTGATGTCATCAGGTGGACATGGGCTTGATAAATCAAGATAGTTATCGATGCTTAATCGGCTTTAGCATCATCCGGTGGACGTTAGATTTGGGTTGGTAGATCGGGTGTCATCCAGTGGACATAGATCTATTTCAAGTATTAAGGATCAACGGCTCTATTAGATTTGGCTCATCTAATAGATTCGTCAAGTTATCAGTGTTGTTTATGTTTTATGTTTATCTATTGATACAACACTTTTGCCCGATCTAGATTGATAGAGCTTGTCCTTACATCTTTTGTGTTTATAATCGTCTTCATGTTCATGCACGCTTATTTTATCATGATGATTGTTTACCTATGCTTAGTGGCCAAGTTTTATCAATCTTGATCGTTACATGTTGTGGGTTTGAGAATATTTAGATAAAAGTGGGTTTGAGGATTGATTTAGAGCTGCTTTGGCCTATAGAACAGCTTTACTTCGATTCAATAGTTTGCTTTGTTTAGATACGTCACGTTCCTGCTTCATGGACCACGAATCAGCTATTTTAGCCGATACTGTTATGCTTTCACGAGTAATGCATGTTTATAGATCTATCTAGAGAATGATTGAAATAGCTTTACACTACTGATTTATGGAAACCCACTGGCCGTTAGACGAGGTGAAAGTAAGTTGGTATGTCTAGTGAAAAGGGTTTGGAGAGACCGCTTTGGCCAATAGATCAGTCTCGACATACCTCTGTTCTTCATTATTTAGGTTATATTTATATGCATGGATTGCCCTTTATATGATTTGGTACTGACCAAGCTTGTTTTTGGTTAAATATTCATGCTATCATTGATATATTATTATGCATAGCTGATTCATCTTGATCTTTACTATTTATGGAGCTACCACATCTATTTTTGGCAATTATACTGTTCATGTTGTTATCGTACAATTTTGCCGATTATGTTACTTTATCGATTGACCGTCTCAGGAATCAACTTTCTAGTCATTTGCCATTCAATCTGGCTTCTTGAGCCGCATATTTGGAACTGTCTGGACTCACCCGGCATGTTCCACCTGAGATTACTGATCTGTTTCCTCCTTGTCAATTTACAGGTCAAATTGACTGGCACGCTTCAGAGTTGGTTGATTGGGCTGCTCCTTTCAAGCCACATCTTTCCGGCTTGTAGTGTGTTGAGCACGGCAAGTCACATTTCATGTCAACACACTTTTTGGCACGCTCAGTGGGACAGGAACATTTGCAATGGCGCCACAACCACCTTTCGACAATGATGCCATCCTTGACATCCACATTGAAGATCTGCCTGATGGTGCTAAGGATGTAGTCAACAAGGCAGTGGCAGAGTTTTGCTAAGAACAGGGGTGACAAGAAGAAATGTTACCTGGACTGGCTATTTCAGGAATGTTACCTGCTGTCAAGGAGAAATAATTGGGGCAACAGTTTGAAGACCTTGGTCAGTTGGCTCAAAGACTGGGGATGATTAGCATCCAGTTTCAGAACATGAGAAGGGAACCTCGTTTCCAGAAGGACAATGCTTTCACTAATATGTATCAACAGTTCCTTACTGGTACAACAGAAGATGACTATGAGGAAGAGGTTGCTTTCACATTGCCGATGGATTGGAGCAAGAAAGCAATAGAGGTCCCAAACACTTGGAGAAAGGAGGAAGGCGAGAACCGATATGATTTTGATGTGGCTAAATCTGAAAGATTATTTTCCTTGCTAGTACAAGAGGGAATTATCAAGTTACCTCTAAATCATAGCATGCTGGCTAATGGAGGAGTGAAGTCCAAGAAGTACTGTGGTTTGCATGATACAACCACTCATTCCATTAGCGAGTGCCGAATCTTCAAGCAAATGATCCAGAAAGCTATTCAATCAAAGCAGCTTATGTTCGGCAGCAGAAAAATGCAGATTGAGACAGAGCCATTCCCTCCAGTGAATATGGTTTCTGGTTTCTTCCCAAAGGGCAAAGTAAAAGTTTTGACATCTAACAAAGCCAAGGAAGATGGAATAGTTGACCCAGAGTGACAGATATCGGCTAAGGAATATCAGCAGAATAGCCGATTCCAGAATAGCCGAACTAAAAAGGGTGAGTCATCGGGTGTTTCAAAACCAAGGGTCATGTCTCGTATCCTGTTGAATAAGTGGTAAAGACAATAAGAAAAAGAACATTACCAGCGAATGCAGGAGAAAGAACGCCAATATCACTATGAGCAGGAGTGATTTGCCCGAGAGCAAGAAGAATCGCATTGGAGCTGTGCATTTTTCCGACACTGCTGGAACGAAGGTTTGAAACTGCCAACTCGAAACAATTGCCCTGAGTGCAGCGATCGGTACAGGGAGTATAGGCAGTCGCAAATCAACCGCCGATCTGTTCATGACAGACTTGGGATTCGCTTCTATGAAGAGGATCGGTGCATAAAAATGATGATTATGGTTACCATGGTAAAAGAATTGCTAACCAAAGCTGGACAGAGTATGAAGACTCTAAAGAAGAAGAGTATGTTTGGCAGAAGGGCCAATGGTGTCCACCAGGACTAAGGAAGAGTCAGAAGAGACGTGTCCAGCGTCTGAGGAACCGAGAGCTGCAGCAGAAGAAGTCAGGCAAGGTCTGGCGTGTCAAGCACTCTGATAAGGAAAAAGCTGTAGCTGATGTGGGGATGGTCTTCATACTACCAGCAGAATTCATGGCACCTAAATATCAGGAGGTATATTCAAATTTTGATGAATCTGAGTTTAAAGAGTTATCCACTATGTTAACCTTAACCCAACAAGCTGTGTTTGACAAACCCGAGAGGTACCGGTAGTTAAAGGCTTTGTGTATCAATGGATTTGTCGATGGGAAACCTATAAGTAAGATGCTGGTGGATGGTGGCACTACTATCAATTCAATGCCTTATGCAACATTTAAGAAACTCGGCAAGAAAGATGATGACCTGCTGATTACAGATATGCAATTGAAAGATTTTGGTGAAAACGTGTCTGATACAAAGGGAGCAATTAATGTTGAATTGACCATTGGGTCCAAGACTTTGCTCACAACATTCTTTGTTATTGAAGGAAAGGGATCATATAGTTTGCTGCTTGGAAGAGATTGGATCCATGCTAATTGTTGCATACCTTCGACTATGCATCAAACTCTTATTCAATGGCATGAAGATAAGGTAGAAGTGATCAAAGTAGACTCCTCCATAAGTGTAGCTACAGTTGATCAAAACTACTGGGAATTTGAAGAGCCTGAATGCTTTTCTGGTAGGGAATACAGTCGACTCTTTTAGTAATTTTTAATGGGGAATCCTATAGACGGCAACAAGGGTAAGTTGGGGCACGGTTTTATGTTGGCCGATAAGCTAGAGCAAATTGATATTGGACATGGTGACAAACCAAGATCGACATATATCAGTGCTAACTTAGACCCTGAATATAGAGCTAAGTTGATAGATTTGCCGAAAGAGTATAAAGATTGCTTTGCCTAGGACTATTCGGAGATGCCTGGTTTAGATCGATCTATTGTTGAGCATCGTTTGCCGATAAAGCCTGGGTACCGACCGTTCAAGCAGCCTCCACGGAAAATTTATAAGCCTCAAGTGCTTGCTGAAGTAAAGGCCAAAATAGAGAGATTGTTAGAGGCAAACTTCATCAGACCTTGCCAATACGCTGATTGGATTTCTAATATTGTTCTTGTATACAAGAAGAATGGTAAGATGCGGGTTTGTATTGAGATTTGAACAAAGCTACTCCAACGGATGGTTACCTGATGCCGGTTGCCAATTTGCTAGTGGATGCAGCAGCTGGTCATAAGGTAATCAGTTTTATGGATGGCAATGCTGGATATAACCAAATTTCCATGGCAGATGAGGATATACCAAAGACAGCATTTAGATGTCCCAATCGTGTTGGTTTGTTCGAGTGGGTTGTCATGACATTTGGTTTAAAGAATGCCGGTGCAACTTATCAACGGGCTATGAATTATATTTTTCATAAGTTGATCGGCAGAATTGTAGAGGTATACATTGATGATGTAGTAATTAAGTCCAAGGATTACGAGGGACATTTAGCTAACGTGAAGGAAACCCTGGAGTGTGCTAGAAAGCATGGTTTGAAGATGAATCCAAATAAGTGTGCCTTTGGGTATCGGCTGGTGAATTTCTGGGTTTCTTGGTGCATCAAAAAGGAATTGAGGTTGGATAGAAAAGCATGAAAGCTATAGATGATGTTAGTCCTCCTACCAATTTGAAGCAGTTGCAATCCTTGCTCGGTAAGATCAATTTTGTGAGGAGATTCATATCAAATTTATCAGAAAGGATCTTGCTGTTCTCACCATTGTTGAAGTTGAAGAAAGATCAAGAGTTCAAATGGGGTTACGAACAACAAAAGGCTTTTGACGAGATAAAGGAATACATGAAGGCACCACCAGTTTTGGTACCGCCTCAGTTAGGAAAGCCTTTCAAGTTGTACATGGCAGTCGATAGCAAAATGATTGGATCGGCCCTTATGCAAGAAATTGAAGAAAAAGAGAGAGCAGTCTTTTATCTTAGCCGAAAGCTGTTGGATCCTGAAACAAGATATTCTCCTATGGAAAACTTTGCTTATGTGTTTATTATTCTTGCATTAAGCTTCGGCATTATTTATTATCTTCTGAGTGTGTGATTGTTTCGAAGGCTGATGTCATCAAGCACATGTTGTCGATGCCAATTTTGAATGGACGAATCAGCAAATGGATATTGGCTTTATCAGAATTTGACTTGAGGTATGAATCGGCTAAATCGGTTAAAGGTCAGGTAATTGCTGATTTTATTACTCGTCATCATAAATCTATTAATGGCATCATAAATACTGTGCCTTGGTGTTTATTCTTTGATGGGTCCTCATGCAAGAAAGGTGGTGGAGTTGGTATTCTCTTGATTTCCCCTTGGGGGCAGTTTATGAATTTGCTATTCCAATTGAACCTGAGGTTACTAATAATCAAGCAGAATATGAAGCTTTACTTAGAGGACTTCAACTTCTTTGAAAAGTAGAGGCCGTTGCAGTTGAGATCTTTGGAGATTCAGAGCTGGTAATTAATCAATTGATTGGCCAATATGATTGCAAAGATGATATACTCAGGAGTTATTATGATGAGTGCAAAGAGTTGTTGAAAGAATTCTGGTTGGTATCTTTACATCATATCCCCAGAGAGCAGAACCAAGAAGTAAACAAGTTAGCTCAAAGTGCTTTTGGGTATTGGGAGAATCGGGAGGCTTTTGCTGTTGATGAATATGTCTTCAATACTGATGATCAGGCAGTCAATGACTGGAGAATTGAAATTGCCGATTATCTCAGGAATCCATCACAGAGGGTTTCCTGAAAGCTCAGGTACAAGGCCATTAAGTATGTTCTCCTTAATGATCAGTTGTATCACAAATCTATAGATGGAGTGTTACTCAAATGCTTAAGCCAAGATGAAGCAAAGAAGATGATGAGTGAAGTATATGAAGGATTATGTGGTGCACATCAATCAGCTTATAGGATGAAGTTGATAATCAGGAGAACATGATCAAGCCGTGGCCATTTAGAGTATGGGACATAGATTTAATTGGGCAAATTCATCCTCCATCAAGCAAAGGACACAAGTTCATATTGCTAGCTACAGATTATTTTACCAAGTGGGTCGAAGCAATTCCATTGAAGAAAGTTACTTTAGAGAATATGATTGAGTTTGTTAGAGAGCATATAATTTACCGATTTGGAATACCTCAGTCAATAACAACCGATCAGGGAACTCAGTTCATTTCATCGGAATTTTGAGACTTCGCTGAAGACATGGGGATGAAGTTGTATAATTCTAAATAAGATTATGATTAAGCTCATTAAAAAGAAGATTGATGAGAAGCCAAGAAAGTGGCATTCAACGCTTAGTGAAGCATTATGGGCTTATCGGATGGCTTGTCACGGGTCCACTAAAACTTCTCCCTACGAGTTGGTTTATGGACATCATGCTGTTCTACCATGGGAGATGCAATCTGAATCAAGAAGAATAGTATTACACAAGGAGTTAACAGCCGGAAATTATAAGGATCTCATGATTGATGAATTGAAAGATTTGTATCAAATTCGGCTCAAGGATTTGGAGAATATTGAGAAGAATAAGGTTCAGGTTGCAATGTACTATGATAAGAAAGTTACAGTTAGGATTTCTTGGAAGGGGACTTAGTGTGGAAAGGTATTTTGCCGGCTGGAACTAAAGATCATAAGTTCGGCAAATGGTCACCTAATTGGGAGGGTCCTCTTCGGATTGTAAGACGTGTGCCTGGCAATGCTTATATTTTGAAGACGTTGAAGGGAGAAGAATACACTAGAGTGATCAATGGAAGATACCTCAAGAAATACTATCCTAGTATCGAGGTTAGCGCGTGAATAGTCGATTCCAGATGAATCCGGCTCGAATAGCCGATACCAAGTGTGTCGCCTTCAGAACAAAAAACCCCCAAACAGGGAAATAGCTGACACGGCATGTATCGCCTTTAGAGCAAAAACACAAAACAAAGAAAAGTTCCATTGACAGCAAGATGAAGTTCAAATTGTTCATGCAGAACATGAAGATTACAAAATAACAAGGTTACTGTCAGGAAGATGCATGACATTCAGGCAAAGAAACATCTAAGATGGAATCTTGTCATCACTTCTTGGCAGAGTCATCCTCCTTCTTCTTTAGGGCATCCTTCACCAAGTCAAAAGTGAGCTGCAGACGACGCGTCGAGTGTTCGCTGCCCTGGCGGTCGGCCGCCCGCACCAAGCTCTCGGTCGCCATGGTAAGGCAGTTGAGCCTCTCAGTCAGATCTAAAACAAGGCAAGTGAATAGAGTTGCAAGGAAAGATTATGACAAGGAATGATAGTTAGCCGAGGTGTGAACTTACTACCAATATGGGCTTCGAGGGCCATGCGGTGATTGTGTTCTGCTACGTGATGAGCAGTGGTGATGATCAGAACTCTTTCAAGATCTTTGCACTCGCGCTTGTTCTTGCGAAGCTCCTTGTGAAGACGCCTCACTTCTAAGGGTGCGTAAGAAGTGACTGACTCCTCAGAAGAATTAGAGGAGACAGGGATGGGGATGTAATTGGTCCCGAGCATGTTCTCTGGGAGAATGCCAAGACTGTTGAGAGAAAATCAGCAAAGATTGGATTCTTGAAAGGCAATCAAAAGGATGCAATCTTTACCTCGGTAGGCGTGGATGCTTGGATGGTTTTGGATTGTTTCCACCAACTGGTTCATCAGCTAGGCGCTTCCCTTTGTCCGCCATTGAAGTGCTCGCCAAGCCCTCCTGAAAAGAAAATGAGAAAGCTTGGCGTGATGAAATGAGTAAGAGGTTTATAGACCCAAGAGATGGCTTCATTATATTGGTTTGGCAGATATGTTGGGAGGTGATAAAAGTTATTTGCATTAAATACGGAATACCAAACAACGCACTATCAAAGGCTGGTATGACTGTATGAAGCATTGAGTCGGCCGAAGTTTGGAATCAGAAAATTGGAGTCTCGGCTGTTTGACTGTATCGGCTAAAAGAGTAAATCGGGAGAATTAGCTGATTCGGTTAAAGGAATAATCGCGAAAGTAGAAAATCATGCAAGACATCACAGATTAGAAGCAAAATGCAGGTATCCAGGGAATAGAGTGCATACTTCATCAACAGAAATTAAAATTATTCATGGGACCTATCTGCCCTATTACATTCAGGCGCCAAAGATTTTGTTGATGATGCTTTGGGGATGAGTAGCGTCGGCGACGGCAGCAGCATGACCCAGATATTTCTCCTAAAGCTCAAAACCCTCCTCAGGATCACCATGAGGGAAGCCGACAGGGTGGACGGAGAGGTCGATACTGGACTGGCCCTCCAGCACCGCCGGCCCCATGGAGGTGCCAAAGCGGACCCCATGGATGGCCACTTCATCAATGCGGGTGTTAACCACATTCAAGCATGCTTCCGGCGTGTCACCCTCGGCGGCCACCTTGTCAGCGACATTGTTTGCCGCCGTGTTCATCCGCGCCAGCCGCTGGTCCTGTTCTAGAATCAAAAGTCAAAGGTTATGCATCAACGACAAGAGTGAAGAAGTACATATCAGAAATGGTGGTTACCATGAATGGCTGCCAGGAGCTGGGCTCTCTCGACCTCGTAGTCGTGGTGCTCAATGCCCAGATCCCTGGTGGCCTGGGCATAGTTCTCCCGCGCCTTGTCCCATTTGGCCCTGAACTGATGAACCTCGGCGTCGGTGTATCGAGCATCGGGGACCGGCGAACCAATGGGGCTCATCGAGTCAGACACATCCGAACTCGATGGACCCATGGGACTAGAGGAGCCTGAGGAGCCTGAAGAGCTCGAAGAGCCAGATGACACTGGCACGGGCTGGTTGCTTGAACCGGGCTACATCACCGTCGGTGATGGGAGGAGGTGCGTCTGGCCAGTGATGACCCTAGCACTAATAAACAAGAGGATCCAGATTCAAGAAGATGAACATTGTTGCTATAGCATGTGGGCAAGAAATCAGATGTTACCCTGTACGCTGGTGATTCACCAGACGGCTTCCTCCCGCCTCCTCTTTCGCCGGGCGCTTGCTGTGATCGTCTTCGTCAGCCATTGATCTGGGATTCGAGGGTTTTCTTGGCAGGAGCTCTGGAGATGAGAAGAGAGAAGAGAAGAAAGCTGAGGCGTTTCAACGAATGAGACAAGTCCTAGGATTGATTTCAGTTTTATAATCAGGAAGTCGGAGACGTGGCGGATATCTCGGGCTACGTGAAAGGCAACCGCATTGAAGGGGAGTCCTGGCAACACGCGGGTGCGTTTCCCTTATTCTTGAAGGAACCGTTGTCAACTTGATCGAATCGGCTAAATAAAAGGGCGTGTGCAATTGGTTATTCAATTGAACAGAATGATCGGCAAAATGAGAAAATAGTCGATATTAATACTAAGGGACAAACAAAGTTGCCGATTCAAGAGTCTGGGAAGGCTGGAATACAAGTTCAGTTACAATAGTGCACATTACAAATTCAAGAACTATTTGATGACACCAAGTGCTTTGGTCCTGATGGATTCAACCTCAGCCAGCTGATGTTTATTGTCTTCCTCAGTCCCTGTTATGCGCTCAAGCTTGGTCTTGATATTTTGGTGTTCTTCATACTTTGCCAATAGCTCCTTTTTGGTGGTTTCTATTGAATTTGGGAGATCGACAAGTTGAGCTTTGTGGGAATCAATCTTGGAGGATAGAGCTGCCAGTTTTATTTTCTAGATGAGCCTTCTCAATTTCCATTGCAGTGAGTTCAGGTTGGAGCTTATCGACAGTGGCCTGCATTGTTTTGAAAGAGGAATGCAATCTCTTGGCTTGGCTGTCATTCTCATTCTTTTCAGACAGAAGAGCTGATCTGGCAGATAGGTTATGCTTGGCTCTTTTCACGTTGCCATAGTGATCATCAATGCTGGCTATAAGAGATAAAGCCTTCGAGAGCTCGGGGGACAAGTTCTGATTAACTGACAGAAGAAGAGCCCTTGCTGGATCAGCATTACTCACCAAATCGGCCAAATCCCCTTCCAGTAAGGGCATGATCCCTTTCAGCTAGTTTTGGGTGTCTTCAGTGAGAGCCTGGGTTGATGAAGCCTCTTCACCTTTGTCGACCATAAACTCATCCATGGTGAAGGAGAAACTCAAGGATGGTTTTTCAATGCGCTACAAAGAACACTTGAATCAAGGATAGTGCAGAAGGCTAAAGGGTATGGAGCATAAATTGTGAAATCTGTTACCTTGTTAGTACTGGTATTTTGAGAGTTTTCTCCTGTTTGAGACAATGGTTCCTTGGAATGCACTTCTCCATCATCTGATTGATTACCAGCAATAGAGGTATCTGAGGGTGTCACATTTGTTTTCAGATTTTGGCCATGTTCTTCTTGCTGGTCCTCGGGATCAGAGGCTTGGGAGCTTTGGTGAGAGTTTGAATGATTAGATTCAGTATGAACAGATTATTCTTCAACCCTCGAGCTGCTTTTGAGCCAGAGTTGGTGGAATGTTGCCCAGTTCCAAGCTCTTTTGGTTCTTCATTTTCATCTGAAGGAGGTTCATTGGCCATTTCATCCAGAATAGTATCTGATCAGAAAGAGGGATAGCCAGGAGATTTAAAGCCTCACTAAAGAAAAAGCCAGTGAAACTAGAAAGGGACTCACCTATGTTTTCATCGGCTATGTGCACGTTGCCACCTTCACTGCAATCCTGGGCAGAGGCTTGTCTGGATGATGAACCAATCTTGGGCTGTATAACAGAAGCACAAATTGGTAAAGGCCAAATCTAATTTGAAAAAGTGGAGAATGGAAATATGAGAGTTATACCTTTGGTTGTCGTTTGGCCACCTTTGATCTTGCCTTTCTAGGGAATGTTTGGCCTAATACAGGAGCTTTCCTTTTGCCGAGCTTAATGATGAGTTGGGGGCTCCAGCATCAGTGTTCATAAGTTCAGCTAGAGGAGCAGTGCTGCCTAAACTAGCAAGAGGACCAGCTCTGAAGTATATCACTGGGCGTCCTTGTCTGGTCCTAGATGGAGGTTCAAAGCCTGGGTCCTGTTGAAAAGAGAAAAGTGAAATGACAGGAAGCCAAATTTTGAAAGAAAGGGTGGCTAGTTCATACCTCTCCATTAGCTTTGAAATCTGGATCCAATGTATGGCAGCGGAGGTGGACAGGAGCATAGAAGATATGGCTGTGTAATTCTTCCAACCAAGAATCAAAGGTGGAGTGAGTAGCTTCAACCAGGGCCAGCTTTGTCAGATGATATGTGGGAAGAGATGATCCAAGCTCAAAAACCCTCTTTGCCTCTACACCATTCTGTATTCCTTCTCTGGGTTTCAGGAATCTTGAAAAATACAAGCTTGGATGGAGTTGGCCTAAACCTATCTGCCTAGCAACCAAATTTGGATAGTAAAACTCATAAGTATGTTTGGGGGGTCCTGCCATGCCGAAAGTCTACTGGTAAAGCACATGGCCTGATGATGGCATTGAAGATATTTTCAGCAGTTGGGTCGGCAAAGCAGTCTTCAAAGCTGATTTCTCAGGCAATGTTAGGTTTGAATTTGTTCTATATGGTAACCAATCCAGAATCTCTACATCAAAACCTCTATAAAAAAGCTTGAAAAACTGGCCTTTACCCTTATCAATGATAATTGCTGATGCTGCTTCACCATAAGTTTGGCAGGCCATGGTTTCTTTCTTAGCATTTTTAGCATAATTTGGAGAAGGGAAGCTTAGGTTGTGCAGTTCTAGGCTGATTAGCTTGTGCAGGTACAGGTTTAACCACAGTTGAACTAACCACCATGGTCCAGTCACACAAGATATTGGCTCATGTTTGAGAATCTGAGCAGTGACCTGATTCATCATGGAGTATATGGCTCCGAGAAGATATTTTTCCAAAGGGATGTCATGGCCTGCAGCCAAGTCTTCTGCTAGGTGAAGGTAATTCTGAGTTGGCTCACATGCTTGGTTGCAGAAGAGAAATCTATCTAGCCACATGTTCATAAAGGCCACACGCTCGGTTTCATAGACTGACCCGAAGGATTTAGCATGTTGAGCAATATAATTCTTCCAACCTCCATTGGTCTTGATTGATTGCTTCTTCTGGCCAAGTTCTTTGTATTTAAAGGGAGAAACGTCCCCTGTGATCTTCAGGCCAGTTAGCATGAAAATATTGCCAAGAGTAATGCTCATTGGGCCATGACCAAAAACAAAGCAGTTAAGGTCATTTGACCAGAAGTAAGAAGACGCTATAAGCATTGATTCATTCCTTTTCATGTTAGACAGGGACAATAGAAGGCAATATCTTAGGTCGTGATCATTCCAAATGGATCCTTCTTTGTCAGACATTCTACGGTACCAGTTTCTCCATCCTTCAAGTGGTGTTGGCCAATTCTTGAAAAAGGTCTTCTGCCATCGAAGGGGGGAAAGATCAGTCACCTGGAAGGGAATTCTTTTGGCTTCTCTAGTGATGATTTCGGCTAGATCTGGATCACCCATTGGCCCAAGATAGTAAGCATCCTTAGTCATGGTGGAATGGATCAAAATCTCGTCCTTCAATTCCTTCAGATCCAAGAAGAAAGCAAAATTTCTTCAGAAAGAGGGGCAGATGAAATTGACTGTTGAAAAGAAGATATGAGTGAAATATACCTATGGAACTTTATCCCAGGTCGCCATTTGATGAAGAATCGAAGGAAAAAATTGAAATTTCTAGGGATTTCTGATTAGAGCGATTGGCGGCGGCTGCTCAAAGACTGGGACAGAGGTTTGAGGTTTCAATGGTGTTGACCTAGAATGACGACGGTTGCCGAGGATAGAAGAATAGAAGACTAAATTTTGGAATAAAATGATTTTTTATCCCAAAATTGGGGGGCATGTGTTAACACGAAATTTTGGGCCTCAGGGAGCCCGGGAGTTAGCCCAAAATTTCATCCGAGGATTGCCGATTTGGAGATAGGAAGAGGGGATCGGCAATCGGCAAAGATGACATCAGCAGAATCGGCAATCGGCAGTGATCGGCTCAGGGGGCACAGGTTCGACTATTCGACAAAGGCAAAGATGGCGCACTCGAGGGTAAGTGATGCGGACTCCAGTAGATAAAGGGAAAGCTTGGAGTCCAAGTTATCATTTAAAGGGGTTATTTCCTTTATTTTGTAGTCATAATTGGTTAGGTCTCGGTTAGACTTTGTCAGTATCTTTTTGAGTCGTATTCTATTAGGACTCGTGTCAACCCAGGGTATAAATATAAACCCTCGGTCATTGTAAAACGTCTACAACAATCAATCAACAAACAACCCAGCTTCATGCCACCTTTCGAGTCCAGTCGAGTCGTCGAGTTCGTGCAATCGCTTGAGGGGGCTCTATTCGATCCGTCGACCTCCAAGTTGCTTGTAAGTTCCACATGTCTTGTTTTATCTTGTTTTGATGTCATTCGATGGACATGGGCTTGATAAATCAAGATAGTTATCGATGCTTAATCAGGTTTAGCATCATTCGGTGGATGTTAGATTTGGGTTGGTAGATCGAGTGTCATCCGGTGGACATAGATCTATTTCAAGGATTAAGGATCAACGGCTCTATTAGATTTGGCTCATCTAATAGATTCATCAAGTTATCAGTGTTGTTTATGTTTTATGTTTATCTATTGATACAACACTTTTGCCCGATCTAGATTGATAGAGCTTGTCCTTACATCTTTTGTGTTTATAATCGTCTTCATGTTCATGCACGCTTATTTTATCATGATGATTGTTTACCTATGCTCTATTTGATCAGTCGACCTCCAAGTTGCTTGTAAGTTCCACATGTCTTGTTTTATCTTGTTTTGATGTCATTCGATGGACATGGGCTTGATAAATCAAGATAGTTATCGATGCTTAATCAGGTTTAGTATCATTCGGTGGACGTTAGATTTGGGTTGGTAGATCGAGTGTCATCCGGTGGACATAGATCTATTTCAAGGATTAAGGATCAACGGCTCTATTAGATTTGGCTCATCTAATAGATTCGTCAAGTTATCAGTGTTGTTTATGTTGTATGTTTATCTATTGATACAACACTTTTGCCCGATCTAGATTGATAGAGCTTGTCCTTACATCTTTTGTGTTTATAATCGTCTTCATGTTCATGCACGCTTATTTTATCATGATGATTGTTTACCTATGCTTAGTGGCCAAGTTTTATCAATCTTGATTGTTACATGTTGTGGGTTCGAGAATATTTAGATAAAAGTGGGTTTCAGGATTGATTTAGAGCCGCTTTGGCCTATAGAACAGCTTTACTTCGATTCAATAGTTTGCTTTGTTTAGATACATCACGTTCCTGCTTCATGGACCCCGAATCGGCTATTTTAGCCGATACGGTTATGCTTTCACGAGTAATGCATGTTTATAGATCTATCTAGAGAATGATTGAAATAGCTTTACACTACTGATTTATGGAAACCCGCTGGCCGTTAGACCCGGTGAAAGTAAGTTGGTATGTCTAGCGAAAAGGGTTTGGAGAGACCGCTTTGGCCTATAGACCAGTCTCGACATACCTCTGTTCTTCATTATTTAGGTTAGATTTATATGCATGGATTGCCCTTTATATGATTTGGTACTGATCAAGCTTGTTTTCGGTTAAATATTCATGCTATCATTGATATATTATTATGCATAGCTGATTCATCTTGATCTTTACTATTTATGGAGCTATCACATCTATTTTTGGCAATTATACTGTTCATGCTGTTATCGTACAATTTTGCCGATTATGTTACTTTATCGATTGACCGTCTCGGGAATCGACTTTCTAGTCGTTTGTGTTCAATCTAGCTTCTTGAGCCGCATATTTGGAACTGTCTGGACTCACCCGGCATGTTCCACCTGAGATTACTGATCTGTTTCCTCCTTGTCAATTTGCATGTCAAATTGACTGGCACGCTTCGGAGTTGGTTGATCGGGCTGCTCCTTTCAAGCCACGTCTTTCTAGCTTGCAGTGTGTTGAGCACGGCAAGTCACATTTTGTGTCAACAGGTACTTGTCAGTTTCTCGGTTCTTCTTTGGTTTCTTGGTCGTCTCGCAGGCAATCAAGTGAAGTTGAGAGGAGTCATATATATATCAGATTTCTTCAAATGTTTGATAGATTTTATTAAAACAAGAAAACACAACAACGGTCATAACAATAAGTGATGATATCATTCAATCAGAGGAACCAGAATTCAGCTGACGATCAGTGACCACAAAGAAGAATCAGTGAAGTTGAGAGGAGTACCACTTCCCTTGGGTTGCTGGTTCGAAACTTCAAAGATGAGCAAGCCGCCATGGTCAACTAGGCAGAGCCAGAGAATCCTAAGCTGAGTTCTGCAGAGTTGGCGTGGAGAGGGAGGGCGTACCTAAGGGGGAGGAGAGTCCACCGTACCAACTTGGGCCCCAACCCGCCTCGGATTTTTTTTAAAATTTAATCCTTTTTTAATCAATATTTTAAAAATAATCCTGTTTCAAACTTATTTTCACCGTACACCCTTTTTGTCGCGCCAAATCATTTGGCGCGACAAAAGCACGTCGTCGCGCCAAATGATTTGGCGCGACCAAGCATTACACCGTGGCAAGAGAGTTGACCGGGGCCACCATGGGTCCCACCCCGTCGCGCCAAATGATTTGCCGCGACGGGCCAGTCGCGCCAAATCATTTGGTGCGACAGGGTTTGGACAAAATTTGAGCTAAGGAATAATAAATTTTACTATGATTTGGACAACAAAATTTATTTTACCATGAATTAGTAGTATCACAATGGTGCTAACTTCGCATTTTCTGCATGCCTTGGACTATGATTTGGACAACAACAAAAATTTAACTAACTTCGCATCTTTACCATGCCTAGGCTATAGCCAATTTTACTATGGGATGGATATCGTACGAGTTGCCTAACTCTGTAATTTTAGCATGTATTAGGTTAATGAGAATGTGCCTAACTATGCATTTTTTCCATGCCTTGGACAAATCGAAATATGTCTAACTACGCAGAAGTACCATGGTTTGGTATGTTAGTATTTTACCATAGTTTGATTATAACAGCATTTACCATGCGTTGGTTAAAGCCAATTTTACCATGGTTTGGTTATATCCCAAGATCATAATTTTACCATGGATCGGATCACACTAAGTCAATTTTACCATGGTTTGGGTATGCATTTTTTAATGCCTAGGTTATAGTCAACTTAACCATGCCTTGGACAAATGGAAAATTTACCATGGTTTAGTTATATACAAACTTAACCATCCCCATGAAATTCAGCTGCCAAGTACAAAATTTAGTATGAAACGGATCACAATGTTATGGTTTGCAATAGAATTTGAATTTTTTAAAATTCAACTTTTTAAGTCATATTAAAAATTTGGAGTAAAATTTAGGACTTAGTCAAAATCTAAGTGACTAAACCATAGTAAAATTTAGGACTAAAATCTAATTGACTAAACCATAGTAAAGTTTAGGACTTAGTCAAAATCTAAGTGACTAAATCATAGTAAAATTTATAACTTCAAAATTTTGGCGCGACTGGCCGGCGCGACGGGGTGGGACCTATGGTGGCCCCGGTCAACTCTCTTGCCACGGTGTAATGCTTGGTGATTTGGCGCGACGACGTGCTTTTTGTCGCGCCAAAAAAGGGTGCACGGTGAAAATAAGTTTGAAACAGGATTATTTTTGAAATATTGATTAAAAAAGGATTAAATTTTAAAAAAAATCCCTCTGTTGCTTCTTGCCTGATGGTTTTGCCTCACAATGCAGTGGCTGGTAGGCAGGAACCAGGCGCGTGGGGGAGTGGTGGGACCAACTTGGGCAAAGAGCAATCAAGATGCACGCACGATTCCTAAAGCGCATCGATGGCTCAGAACATCCCTGCCCGGGCCGGCACCCTCGGAAAAACCATGCTCTCCCCCCATCGACCGATCGATCAGGTTCTGGTAGCTGTGGTGCCTGCAAGACGAACTGAAACCCCCAGCAGGCTCTGCAGATTCGATCGAATCAGCAGGCTCGCAACCCAGTGACTCACCTAGATCGATGAGAATGAGACAACAATGGCCGGCCGTCAAAACTGACGATGCCTAACAACCTGCGTGTACGCATTGAGCCTGTACTCCATCCACGTACAGACCCTGCCTGGGTACAGAGGCTATCAGACTACTACGTACAGTATACCACGAGTGTATAATAATTCCATCATCTGAAATAATAAAATTGGAAAGGTTCAGATCTGAGAATAATTGTTTATTTTGGATGATCATAGGATTCAATACTATATTAAGCTTGATGGCCATTATTTCTCATGGTTACCATATCAATTCGACCTTGGAACTGTCCTCCTGCGTGTTTGAGGGAAAGAGTGGACACGTTCAGGCTGCCGTGGTAACACTCGCTCATAGATCTAGTGGTGAGCGAGGTGCTGCCATTACTCCTTCTTTGCATACATGGTCGGCCCTGTTGTCATGACAAGACCTCACTGACAGCCAATTGTTGGGCACAAGCACAAGCACAACAAACAAACTAAGTTTCATCTCAAATTAAAACTAAAAAGGTTCCACATTTGCTCAACTGCAATAGCTTGATCAAGAAACACATCATGGTACATTAAATTAAAGTACTTAGGAATATCATACATGATGCAAGTGATTATGACTACTTATGGCATCGGCTACAAGGCTCCACAACAGTAAACTTAACTCTTTCAGGAACTTTATTCTCAATGTATGTTCTAATAGCCCCAAGCACTCTACGAGCTTCCCTTAGACCGTTGCCCTTGGAGGGGCACCGTCCAATTCCGTTGTCAGAACACCTGCTAGTAGAACCACAATTGGTGTCCAATGTAAGACACTCGAGTGACACTGCGTTCTTGAGGATATAACAGGTTAGCTCAACCAAGCCTTTTGCAGAGCTGAACCCTGTGATCTTCACATTCTTGAGGTGGCAATGCTGATCTTCAGTCATCTGCCTCAAATGTGGGGAATGTCCAAAAACTGTTTCATTGTCCATAGGTTTCTTCAACACCTATAAAGACAAAAAAAAAACATAATTAATTGAGCCAATAGATCGATTAGTCATCTTTGCAGGATAGAACGAAAAACATCTTACATCCAAGCTCAAAGTCTCCAAGGAAGGAGATGCTTCAAGGAAAGAAACCAGAGAAAAATAGTCATAAGGCGAGGGTCCTGACATCAGATAAATGGTCAGGTGCTTGAGGCAGAGGAATCTGGTAGGCAGCATTGGTGTATCGACCACCTGCATAAACAAATACGCCACATGTCATATTAAAATTATTATTCACAAGCTATGACTACTCAGATGTGCACATACTGCTAATCATCTACCACAAAAAGTTTTAGATTACCTCGTCACTGGAACATAAGTAAAGAGTATCAAGATTTGGCATAATGGATGGCAGCTCAGTACGAGCATAACAGATAACACATGAACGTGACATGCGTAATGTCTTCATTTGCAAAGCTTCTCCAAGCAATAGTTTTGGTTTTCCGTAAAAGACTAAAGTGGAGAGATTTGGAGCTTTGCACTCTATCAATTTCAGGCTCATGTATCCAGAAGTCCTCAGGCAGCTGAAGTGCTGAAGCTCACAAGGTATCCTCAGGCAAATTATTCCCTTGCACCCAATCAGTTCCAACTTCTCTAAAGCAAGAGAATTCGAAAGAAGACCCTGTAACTCATCCTCCGTAATACGCACATGTGTAAGACGTACACTTGTTAGGTTTAGAAAGGGGCTGAGTTCAGCTGTGGGTTGGAAGGTACAACGACCAAGTTTAAGACACCGAAGTGAGTTCCTAACCCCATCCGATAAAAGCGACCTGGGAAACTTGCAGTTCTCTTTTAATGGATGCCAGATCGTAAGGTTGAGTTCTTCAATCCCTGGTTTAACAGCAACCCGAAGCCACCTTTTAAGATTGTCATAAGCGATACAAAATGGTCGGAGCTCCAATATCTTCACACCAATGCCTGAGTGATTTCTCATAATACAGTCAACTGCGTCTTTGAAATGACCACTGTACCTACATCCTTCAGGACTAAGTGCATCCTCATTGAAGGTGAGGTTGGGATAACACCTCCAGGATCGTAGAAAGGCATGCGACAGGCAAGCAGCACGAGCAGCATCACGCAGTGGCATTAGAGAATGGACATGATGCCAGATATCCTGCATGGGCAAGCATGGGAACCGAATGTTAACACTGGGATTGTCAAACTAAATTGTTACTTAAACCAGAGAGTAAAACGGTGGAACTACATGGAGTAGCATTCTACCCTGGATAGAACTTGACATGATTCACACAAGACTTGCTGCATTGCTTAGGTAGATAGTGAAACTGAATGTAACCTTGGTATGTACATTGAGCATTGCATCCAAAAGTATTTACCTAACTGAGGGTATTAGAGAGCCGAGTAGACAATGATATTGTTTGTTGTGCAATTGTGCCAACCAAAATGCACAGCATCACATGCAAATAGCCAATTGCATGTTATAAATAGGTTAAAGGAGCAAAGAACTCAAGAGAAGTCTATGCTAATTTAAGAGAAACTAAGATAACTATAGGAACCATACATCAAGATGGCAGCCTGGCAGGTGATCTAGATTTACGATAGACAGGAAATCTACTGATTTTTTTAGGAGAGTAAAGATCTGTTCTCTGTTTACAGATACTATTTAGCTCACATAGTCCAAAGAATTTGAGTTAACAACCGCATATCATGCCTGCAAGATAATCCACCCATCATCAAAATTGTGTGGCACATACCTCTGGAAGGTACGGGAGTGAGCATCCCATTGTTGTTTCGCCAGCTTGAGAATCACCACCACCGTTTTCTTTTAGAAAATAAGGATCGCCATCTTGCTGACAGGGCGAACCTTTTCTTTTATTCGCTGAAGCAACCGATCCATCTGCAACCCAACAAGCATGGTCATGGTCATCGACTAATCACGTATTGCATGAAGCAACAGAGGGGGAGAACTAGGCTTACTCGGGGCAAGGATTTTCCGGTGATCGTCGCCCTGCGCCATGAGAGCCGCCGCTGCAGCGCCAGTAGCCCGTAAGGACAGACGATCGACGTTTGCTCTGTCCACGGATCTATATACGGATCTATATGCAGCGCCAGGAGGAAGGAATCGCGCTGTCGGAGCCGACCAGGACTTGGAGTGGAAGGAGGATTACTGGGAAAGGAACTACAAGTCGACTGCAAGAAAACCAACGGGGAAACGCCGACTGCCGTATCAAACAAAGGAAGATTAAAATTAAAGTATCTAAAAAATTACAAAATAGCTCTAATCATTAGTATATGTTCCTCCATGGCTCTAATCATTAGTAGCTGGTTTATCAAATGACAAATGTGCTCACCTTTGACCTTGGCTGTTAATCTCAATGCAGTTGGCCACTTGGGGACTTGGCCAGTTGGCCTGCAGGCTGCTCCTTGCGCTTGCGCCAGTGCTCTGTGCTCGTGCGGCCGTGCGCCGCTGGCCGCTTGCTCCTGCCTCCTGGCCGATGGTCGCTGCGCCGCCGGCCGCCGCCGCAGCGCCGGACGCCGATGCGCCCTTGCCAAGATGCCGGCGGCGCCCAGCAAGGGAGAGGCCGCGACGCCGACGCGCGACGCGCCGAGCTGCAGACGCCGCCAGTGGCCGGCTGGCCGCAACGGTGGCTGCCGCCCGCACCGCAATCCGCCTTCCGCCGCCGCCCGCCCGCCCGCCCGCCGCAGCAATCCGCCGCCACCCGGTCGCCGCGCCTCTAGGGTTCAAGGGAAAGAGGAACGAGGAGAGCAGAGAGGTCTCGGATCAGGGTGGGAATGGGTTGGTGCTGGACTTGGGCCGCCTCTGGGTCGGCCTGGTGGCGAGAGGTGGTGGGGAGGGGAGGCGAGAAGAGCCACTGGGCTTTGGGTATACACAACCTCATCAAATTAAGCTGCATATTATTTATTTCTATCACAGAATCTCGACAGTAGTTGCTTAGTAGTTATTGACAAAATTTATATATCTTCTTTGTATGATGGAAATGAGATATGCATCAAATCAATCGCTATTTCACTCTATCCCCTTCTTGTGCAACAAGTTATAATGGATCAAATGTAGAAATAACAGAAACCGTATACAATAATTACATAAATTATAAATTGTATAACTTGGGAGATTAAACTTGTACACATATGAACTCTAACAATTAATAGAGAAATTAATTAGCAATCATCTCTTGATGTTACATTGATTGATATACCTAGAGATGGAAACTTTTTTTATCCCACCAATATCTTGAAACGTTTTTCCGTTGCTCAAGATCCTAGAACATATAATTGTCTATGTGTAAAGAACTGTTTTTAATATATATGTTTTTACCAATATCTGGTATTCTGGTGTATACTCAATTGTATGAAACCAACCCATTCATGTCAAATAGTGTTATGCTGTCTTTCAAACAATACAACTACTGATAGACTTCAGTGAAGTGAAGTTGTAATTTTTATCCAAATTCTAGAAACGTGGTGATGGACAGATGAAGGGATTGTTTCATTTCCGCCATCACCTCTCCTTCCCCGTGCTAGAGTTTGGTGTCACATTCTTGTATCAAATTCACAAAATTTCAAAAAAGGTCTAACACTATCATATTTTTCTCTTTACAGAAGTTAAAGTTTCTATTCTTTTAAAGTAAATGGACAAATTGTTGTGCTCGGAGTTATATGAGGTGCTGAAACAACCTGTACAATAAGAAGTTAAGCACATCCATTTGTGAGACAAGATGTAGCCCCAAGGGTGATTTGTACAACTAAGCTTTACCCATCTTGGAGTAAGAATTAGTACTAAGAATTAAACTTCGAATCCATTTGTAGATAAGGACAATTCTAGAAATTCCTTAATTCCAGCAAAGCTAATACCTTTTGTAAGGTAAAAAAAGGATCCCTGCATTCATGAGCACTGTAACAGACCAATTTCTGGGTCTTGCGGACAGTCCGCCGGTTTTGGCCGGACAGTCCGTCTCGCCCGACCCCGACCCCAGTCCGTCCCGCCCGACCCCGACCCTAGCGCCCGTCTCGCCCGACCCCGCCAGCGTCCGTCTCGCCCGACCCCGCCAGCGCCCGTCTCGCCCGACCCCGCCAGCGCTCGTCAGTCCGACCCCGCCAGCGCCCATCTCTCCGGACCGCGCCGGTTCGCCCGACCCCGCCGGTCCGTCCAGTTTTTATCCGCTCACCCTCGTTCCTTTCTTTCTCACTCTCGCTCCCTTTCTCGTGCCCGTGCCCCCCATGGCGACTGGGAGGCGCCCCTAGGGCTCCTCTACCCTTGAAACCCTCATCCTCGTCCGTGGACTGTCGGAACTTCGCCGGAGGATCACCGGAGGTCGCCGGCACCGTCCCTATCCCTTTTCCTTCCATGGATTGAAGTTGAAGTCCCTGTCTCAAAGTTTTCTCTCTCCTTTCCCTAAAGCTCAAGTCAAGGAACTCGCCTGATCTACTCCCACGCCGCTCTCCATCGGTTTCTAGCACCTCACCGGAGTTCAACCCATCACCGGTGATCTATCTAATCCCTCGATTCGTTCTCTAACCTCCTTTGATTCGGGTTCTAGAAAACCTAGGGTTTCAAGCACCATTGTTGAGCTCGAGCTTCTAAAACTTGTTTCCCCTCAAATCCATCACTTGGAATCAACTCTCTACATCTCTAGGAACCCCTAGAATCAAACCCCGTTCGAAACCGCCGCCAGAGCAGGAGGTTGGCGAGGTCCAGCAAGACCCCACCGCCGATGACGCCCCCAGCGACAGCCAAGGCAGGCACCTGTTTGAACTCTTTTTGGATCAATAAATTAATTGTGTGTTTTGTATGTGCATTAGTCAATGATCAGGTATATGTTTGCTTAGCTCCTATCTTATGCATTATCCATTCTTGATATAGAACAAACCTTCCTAGATGAGTATGTTTGTTAGGTGTCACGATTTTAATTGCTTAGCTATGCTTAGCTTCGGTAGAAATCGAGAGGTGGAAAGGTCACCACCACTCGCGAGCTATAGCTTATGCTTGCCTTAATCAATACTTGGATAGTTTGGAATGTTTTAAAATTTGAGCTACATAATGTTGATTTGAGACTTGAGCAAGTGTGCTAGGGTCAAGTGAGATTGGAGCTCACCTGACATAGACTTGCTTGAGTTGGTTAAGGACCGCGACTTTGATGCCGAGTTCTTGAGCACTTTTTCGTACAGACCACTTGCTGATTATGGGTAAGGTAAGTCAAGTAGCATAAGTCGCACCGTTCCTTGACCGGATTCGGTGCGGGGTGGGATGAGGTGTGATCAGGCAACGTCCGGTACACCTATACACTCCCGGCCGTTCGTTCATAGTGGGGTGCGGGTATGTGAAAGAATGAGGGCATGAATCAACACTTATCCTAGGATCCAGGGTATGGTCGTTGGTCTTGTGCCTCTTGTGGGAAAAGTTGTACACCCTGCAGGGTTATAATCTATTGCAATAGCCTCGCTCTAGGTTACGGAGCACGCTCTTGATACCCCGCTTTCACTGTAGAGTTACCAAATGTAGTTCATGGAAGATTGAACTCATATACTTTTGATCATCTTTACTTATGGTAATTGTTTGATGTGTGACTTAGAGTTAATAGGCTGCTAGGTCTTTACTTGTTTATATCATCATAGAACTTTGTAGATGCTTTTATGCAAATTAATTACTTATACCTTCCTATCCACTTAGCTAAATGCATGTTTATCTATTGGATAAGTCCTGCTGAGTACCCTTGTACTCACGGTGCTGCCGTTAAGTTGTTTTCAGGTGATCCACAATCGGAGGCCATCTTTGGGTACTTCTTTCTCGCGGACGGAGGTGCGGGCGAGGAGTGATGGTCATGGCTTGAAGAAGGCACTATCGCCACATAGTGTTAACCTTCTTCTTTTGAGTGAACCGTAGTTAGGTGATAAACTCTTTCCATTGCAAACTCTGTTAACATGTGTTGTAAATTAACTTGAACCTATTTTTGTAAAGTGATGGATTATGTTTGGGTTGCTATGGTTATGATGTTTTTGTTGTGCTTAGTGAGGTGTGTTTTAAATCCTGGGCAATGCTCATGACACATCTCAAGGACTACCAGGATTATTCTCTTTTAATTGAGTTGATCAGAGGTGATGACTTGATTAAACGAGTTTAATTTGGGCAGTTCCTCACAGTGTGGCATCAGAGCTGGTTAGCAGTTTAAGCATGGTTAATCACATAAAAATTGATGTGAGGCACGTTAGTAATAGGGTGGACCTCCATTTTCTTTTATGTGAGCTGTTGTGAGAGACGTATGTTGCGGCATGTCATCATGTTTAATTTATCATCATGTTGCATTTTATTAGACATTAACAGGTTCATAACCTTGCATTGTTGTGCATACATATCTCTACTTGCTCAATTATCTTGATCCTTTCTTAAATGATCCTTTTATCTATCTTTCATAGGAGGCTAGGACACTTGAGCTTTGATTTGCTTTCTCGCTTGAGTGGTCTTGGTCTTGTCTGAGGATTGCCTAAGTTGAGGTTCGAGAAGGATTTGGTTTGTGCTCCGTGTAGGCATGGCAAGATGGTAGCCACTCCTTACCCACCTCTGACTGAGCTGATGACTGAGCATCCAGGGGAGCTTTTGCATATGGACTTGGTTGGTTCAGCTCGCGTTCGCTCAGGTGGTGGGAAGTGGTACGTCCTTGTTGTTGTGGATGACTATTCTCGCTATGCTTGGGTCTTCTTCTTGGCTGACAAGGGTGAGACATTTGGTTTTGTTCGAGATCTGATTTTGAGGTTGAAAAATGAGAGACATGGTAATGCCATTTGAGCTATACGCAGTGACAATGGTACGGAATTCAGGAACTCTCATTTTGAAACTTTTTGTTGTGATCTTGGTCTTGAACATCAGTTTTCTACACCGTATGTTCCCCCTCAGAACGGTGTTGTGGAAAGGAAGAATCGGACCCTTTATGAAATGGCTAGGATGATGCTTGATGAGCATAGGACTCCTAGGAGATATTGGGCCGAGGCGGTGAATACCGCATGTCATGTTTCAAATCGCATTTTTCTTCGTGCTTTCAAAAAGAAAACCTGTTATGAGCTTATGCATGGTCGGGCTCCCAAAGTGAGTCACTTTTGAGTCTTTGGTTGCAAGTGCTTTATTCTTAAGAAAGGGAAATTGGATAAGTTTGAGGCTCGTTCTTCTGATGGAATTTTTCTTGGTTATGCTAATCATTCTAGAGCATATCGTGTGCTCAACCTTGAAACTAATCAAATCATGGAAACTTGCGAGGTAACCTTCGACGAGACAAAGCCATGTAGTTCGGTTGTCTTTGAGTGTGCAGGTGATGATGAGATGGATCAAACAATCTTTGAGGATGAGAAAGAGGATGGAGAAGAGGATGATGAAGATGGTGGTGTGCCGGTTGATCCTCGTGTACCCCCTACTTCCACTACGGTTGATGGTGGTCCTTCTCCGACTCGGACATCGACACATCAACATGAGCAAGGGCAAGATTGAGTGGAAGCTGCTACTGAGGGGGAGGCAATCTCCAGGCATGAGGCACCGAGGAGAGTACAAGCTGATCATCCTCCCTCCAGATCATTGGAAACATCGATGAACATACTACACGGTCGAGGTCCAGGAACATTTCTCACTTTGCTCATTCTATTTTGTTGCCTCTTTCGAGCCCAAAGATGTTGGACACACTCTATCTGATTCAAACTGGGTCAATGCCATGCATGTGGAACTTGAAAACTTTGAGAGGAACAAGGTGTGGGAGTTAGTTGAACCACCTCCAAATTGCCATCCCATAGGTACCAAGTGGGTGTACAAAAACAAACAGGGTGAGGATGGGGTGGTTGTGAGAAACAAAGACAGGCTGGTTGCACAGTGGTACAACCAGAAGGAAGGGATAGATTATGAGGAGACTTTTGCTCCTGTGGCTAGGTTGGAAGCAATTCGAATCCTTCTAGCATTTGCTATTGCTAAAGGGTTCAAATTGTTTCAGATGGATGTGAAGAGTGCCTTTTTGAATGGGTTCTTAGAGGAGGAAGTGTATGTGAAGCAACCTCCAGGTTTTGAGAGTGCAAAGTATCCCCACCGAGTGTACAAACTCCAGAAAGCTCTATATGGCCTAAAGCAAGCACCTGGAGCATGGTATGGTAGGTTGAGAGGTTTCTTGTTGGGTAAGGGGTTTGTGATGGGGTTGGTTGACAAAACCCTTTTCCTTCTCAAGCATGGCGATGACATTTTGATTGTTCAAATATACGTGGATGATATCATTTTTGGTGGCTCATCTCATGCTTTGGTTGCCAAGTTTGCAGAGGATATGAGCAGGGAGTTTGAGATGTCGATGATGGGTGAGCTGCAATTCTTCCTCGGGCTTCAGATCAAACAACACAAGGATGGGACCTTTGTACATCAAGGCAAGTACACCAAGGACATTCTGAAGAAGTTTGACATGAGCGACTCGAAGCCGATGACTACACCGATGAGTACCACTACGGCTTTGGACGCTGATGAGGACGGAGAACCCGTGGACCAGAAGGAGTACTGGAGCATGATCGGCTCCCTCCTCTACTTGATGGCAACGAGGCTGGACATACAGTTCAGTGTGTGTCTTTGTGCTCGTTTTCAGGCTTCTCTGAGGACTTCACATCGGCAAGCCGTCAAGAGGATTTTCAGGTACTTGAACTACGCTCCTGAGCTAGGTCTTTGGTATTCTGCCTTTCTAATGCTGATTTTGCTGGGTGTCATTTGGATCGCAAGTCTACCTCGGGTACTGTTAACACCAAATTTTGGGCCTCAGGGAGTCCGAGAGTTAGCCCAAAATTTCATCCGAGGATTGCCGATTTGGAGATAGGAAGAGGGGATCGGTAATTGGCAAAGATGACGTCAGCAGAATCGGCAATCGGCAGCGATCGGCTCAGGGGGCGCAGGATCGGCTATTCGACAAAGGCAAAGATGGCGCGCTTGAGGGCAAGTGTTGTGGACTCCGGCAGATAAAGGGAAAGCTTGGAGTCCAAGTTATCATTTAAAGGGGTTATTTCCTTTATTTCGTAATCATAATTGGTTAGGTCTCGGTTAGACTTTGTCGGTATCTTTTTGAGTCGTATTCTATTAGGACTCGTGTCAACCCAGGGTATAAATATAAACCCTCAGTCATTGTAAAACGTCTACAACAATCAATCAACAAACAACCCGGCTTCACGACACCTCTTGAGTCCATTCAAGTCGTCGAGTTCGTGCAATCTCTTGAGGGGGCTCTATTCGATCCGCGGACCTCTAAGTTGCTTGTAATTTCCGACATGTCTTGTTTTATCTTGTTTTGATGTCATCAGGTGGACATGGGCTTGATAAATCAAGATAGTTATCGATGCTTAATCGGCTTTAGCATCATCCGGTGGACGTTAGATTTGGGTTGGTAGATCGGGTGTCATCCAGTGGACATAGATCTATTTCAAGTATTAAGGATCAACGGCTCTATTAGATTTGGCTCATCTAATAGATTCGTCAAGTTATCAGTGTTGTTTATGTTTTATGTTTATCTATTGATACAACACTTTTGCCCGATCTAGATTGATAGAGCTTGTCCTTACATCTTTTGTGTTTATAATCGTCTTCATGTTCATGCACGCTTATTTTATCATGATGATTGTTTACCTATGCTTAGTGGCCAAGTTTTATCAATCTTGATCGTTACATGTTGTGGGTTTGAGAATATTTAGATAAAAGTGGGTTTGAGGATTGATTTAGAGCTACTTTGGCCTATAGAACAGCTTTACTTCGATTCAATAGTTTGCTTTGTTTAGATACGTCACGTTCCTGCTTCATGGACCACGAATCAGCTATTTTAGCCGATACTGTTATGCTTTCACGAGTAATGCATGTTTATAGATCTATCTAGAGAATGATTGAAATAGCTTTACACTACTGATTTATGGAAACCCACTGGCCGTTAGACCAGGTGAAAGTAAGTTGGTATGTCTAGCGAAAAGGGTTTGGAGAGACCGCTTTGGCCAATAGATCAGTCTCGACATACCTCTGTTCTTCATTATTTAGGTTATATTTATATGCATGGATTGCCCTTTATATGATTTGGTACTGACCAAGCTTGTTTTTGGTTAAATATTCATGCTATCATTGATATATTATTATGCATAGCTGATTCATCTTGATCTTTACTATTTATGGAGCTACCACATCTATTTTCGGCAATTATACTGTTCATGTTGTTATCGTACAATTTTGCCGATTATGTTACTTTATCGATTGACCGTCTCAGGAATCAACTTTCTAGTCATTTGCCATTCAATCTGGCTTCATGAGCCGCATATTTGGAACTGTCTGGACTCACCCGGCATGTTCCACCTGAAATTACTGATCTGTTTCCTCCTTGTCAATTTACAGGTCAAATTGACTGGCACGCTTCAGAGTTGGTTGATTGGGCTGCTCCTTTCAAGCCACATCTTTCCGGCTTGTAGTGTGTTGAGCACGGCAAGTCACATTTCATGTCAACACACTTTTTGGCACGCTCAGTGGGACAGGAACATTTGCAATGGCGCCACAACCACCTTTCGACAATGATGCCATCCTTGACATCCACATTGAAGATCTGCCTGATGGTGCTAAGGATGTAGTCAACAAGGCAGTGGCAGAGTTTTGCTAAGAACAGGGGTGACAAGAAGAAATGTTACCTGGACTGGCTATTTCAGGAATGTTACCTGCTGTCAAGGAGAAATAATTGGGGCAAAAGTTTGAAGACCTTGGTCAGTTGGCTCAAAGACTGGGGATGATTAGCATCCAGTTTCAGAACATGAGAAGGGAACCTCGTTTCCAGAAGGACAATGCTTTCACTAATATGTATCAACAGTTCCTTACTGGTACAACAGAAGATGACTATGAGGAAGAGGTTGCTTTCACATTGCCGATGGATTGGAGCAAGAAAGCAATAGAGGTCCCAAACACTTGGAGAAAGGAGGAAGGCGAGAACCGATATGATTTTGATGTGGCTAAATCTGAAAGATTATTTTCCTTGCTAGTACAAGAGGGAATTATCAAGTTACCTCTAAATCATAGCATGCTGGCTAATGGAGGAGTGAAGTCCAAGAAGTACTGTGGTTTGCATGATACAACCACTCATTCCATTAGCGAGTGCCGAATCTTCAAGCAAATGATCCAGAAAGCTATTCAATCAAAGCAGCTTATGTTCGGCAGCAGAAAAATGCAGATTGAGACAGAGCCATTCCCTCCAGTGAATATGGTTTCTGGTTTCTTCCCAAAGGGCAAAGTAAAAGTTTTGACATCTAACAAAGCCAAGGAAGATGGAATAGTTGACCCAGAGTGACAGATATCGGCTAAGGAATATCAGCAGAATAGCCGATTCCAGAATAGCCGAACTAAAAAGGGTGAGTCATCGGGTGTTTCAAAACCAAGGGTCATGTCTCGTATCCTGTTGAATAAGTGGTAAAGACAATAAGAAAAAGAACATTACCAGCGAATGCAGGAGAAAGAACGCCAATATCACTATGAGCAGGAGTGATTTGCCCGAGAGCAAGAAGAATCGCATTGGAGCTGTGCATTTTTCCGACACTGCTGGAACGAAGGTTTGAAACTGCCAACTCGAAACAATTGCCCTGAGTGCAGCGATCGGTACAGGGAGTATAGGCAGTCGCAAATCAACTGCCGATCTGTTCATGACAGACTTGGGATTCGCTTCTATGAAGAGGATCGGTGCATAAAAATGATGATTATGGTTACCATGGTAAAAGAATTGCTAACCAAAGCTGGACAGAGTATGAAGACTCTAAAGAAGAAGAGTATGTTTGGCAGAAGGGCCAATGGTGTCCACCAGGACTAAGGAAGAGTCAGAAGAGACGTGTCCAGCGTCTGAGGAACCGAGAGCTGCAGCAGAAGAAGTCAGGCAAGGTCTGGCGTGTCAAGCACTCTGATAAGGAAAAACCTGTAGCTGATGTGGGGATGGTCTTCATACTACCAGCAGAATTCATGGCACCTAAATATCAGGAGGTATATTCAAATTTTGATGAATCTGAGTTTAAAGAGTTATCCACTATGTTAACCTTAACCCAACAAGCTGTGTTTGACAAACCCGAGAGGTACCGGTAGTTAAAGGCTTTGTGTATCAATGGATTTGTCGATGGGAAACCTATAAGTAAGATGCTGGTGGATGGTGGCACTACTATCAATTAAATGCCTTATGCAACATTTAAGAAACTCGGCAAGAAAGATGATGACCTGCTGATTACAGATATGCAATTGAAAGATTTTGGTGAAAACGTGTCTGATACAAAGGGAGCAATTAATGTTGAATTGACCATTGGGTCCAAGACTTTGCTCACAACGTTCTTTGTTATTGAAGGAAAGGGATCATATAGTTTGCTGCTTGGAAGAGATTGGATCCATGCTAATTGTTGCATACCTTCGACTATGCATCAAACTCTTATTCAATGGCATGAAGATAAGGTAGAAGTGATCAAAGTAGACTCCTCCATAAGTGTAGCTACAGTTGATCAAAACTACTGGGAATTTGAAGAGCCTGAATGCTTTTCTGGTAGGGAATACAGTGAAGAACCAATCAGGATCAATGAGGAGGGTCAACAGTCGATCCGAGCAGTCGGCTCTTTTAGTAATTTTTAATGGGGAATCCTATAGACGGCAACAAGGGTAAGTTGGGGCACGGTTTTATGTTGGCCGATAAGCTAGAGCAAATTGATATTGGACATGGTGACAAACCAAGATCGACATATATCAGTGCTAACTTAGACCCTGAATATAGAGCTAAGTTGATAGATTTGCTGAAAGAGTATAAAGATTGCTTTGCCTAGGACTATTCGGAGATGCCTGGTTTAGATCGATCTATTATTGAGCATCGTTTGCCGATAAAGCCTGGGTACCGACCGTTCAAGCAGCCTCCACGGAAAATTTATAAGCCTCAAGTGCTTGCTGAAGTAAAGGCCAAAATAGAGAGATTGTTAGAGGCAAACTTCATCAGACCTTGCCAATACGCTGATTGGATTTCTAATATTGTTCTTGTATACAAGAAGAATGGTAAGATGCGGGTTTGTATTGAGATTTGAACAAAGCTACTCCAACGGATGGTTACCTGATGCCGGTTGCTAATTTGCTAGTGGATGCAGCAGCTGGTCATAAGGTAATCAGTTTTATGGATGGCAATGCTGGATATAACCAAATTTCCATGGCAGATGAGGATATACCAAAGACAGCATTTAGATGTCCCAATCGTGTTGGTTTGTTCGAGTGGGTTGTCATGACATTTGGTTTAAAGAATGCTGGTGCAACTTATCAACGGGCTATGAATTATATTTTTCATAAGTTGATCGGCAGAATTGTAGAGGTATACATTGATGATGTAGTAATTAAGTCCAAGGATTACGAGGGACATTTAGCTAACGTGAAGGAAACCCTGGAGTGTGCTAGAAAGCATGGTTTGAAGATGAATCCAAATAAGTGTGCCTTTGGGTATCGGCTGGTGAATTTCTGGGTTTCTTGGTGCATCAAAAAGGAATTGAGGTTGGATAGAAAAGCATGAAAGCTATAGATGATGTTAGTCCTCCTACCAATTTGAAGCAGTTGCAATCCTTGCTCGGTAAGATCAATTTTGTGAGGAGATTCATATCAAATTTATCAGAAAGGATCTTGCTTTTCTCACCATTGTTGAAGTTGAAGAAAGATCAAGAGTTCAAATGGGGTTACGAACAACAAAAGGCTTTTGACGAGATAAAGGAATACATGAAGGCACCACCAGTTTTGGTACCGCCTCAGTTAGGAAAGCCTTTCAAGTTGTACATGGCGGTCGATAGCAAAATGATTGGATCGGCCCTTATGCAAGAAATTGAAGAAAAAGAGAGAGCAGTCTTTTATCTTAGCCGAAAGCTGTTGGATCCTGAAACAAGATATTCTCCTATGGGAAACTTTGCTTATGTGTTTATTATTCTTGCATTAAGCTTCGGCATTATTTATTATCTTCTGAGTGTGTGATTGTTTCGAAGGCTGATGTCATCAAGCACATGTTGTCGATGCCAATTTTGAATGGACGAATCAGCAAATGGATATTGGCTTTATCAGAATTTGACTTGAGGTATGAATCGGCTAAATCGGTTAAAGGTCAGGTAATTGCTGATTTTATTACTCGTCATCATAAATCTATTAATGGCATCATAAATATTGTGCCTTGGTGTTTATTCTTTGATGGGTCCTCATGCAAGAAAGGTGGTGGAGTTGGTATTCTCTTGATTTCCCCTTGGGGGGCAGTTTATGAATTTGCTATTCCAATTGAACCTGAGGTTACTAACAATCAAGCAGAATATGAAGCTTTACTTAGAGGACTTCAACTTCTTTGAAAAGTAGAGGCCGTTGCAGTTGAGATCTTTGGAGATTCAGAGCTGGTAATTAATCAATTGATTGGCCAATATGATTGCAAAGATGATATACTCAGGAGTTATTATGATGAGTGCAAAGAGTTGTTGAAAGAATTCTGGTTGGTATCTTTACATCATATCCCCAGAGAGCAGAACCAAGAAGTAAACAAGTTAGCTCAAAGTGCTTTTGGGTATTGGGAGAATCGGGAGGCTTTTGCTGTTGATGAATATGTCTTCAATACTGATGATCAGGCAGTCAATGACTGGAGAATTGAAATTGCCGATTATCTCAGGAATCCATCACAGAGGGTTTCCCGAAAGCTCAGGTACAAGGCCATTAAGTATGTTCTCCTTAATGATCAGTTGTATCACAAATCTATAGATGGAGTGTTACTCAAATGCTTAAGCCAAGATGAAGCAAAGAAGATGATGAGTGAAGTATATGAAGGATTATGTGGTGCACATCAATCAGCTTATAGGATGAAGTTGATAATCAGGAGAACAGGATCAAGCCATGGCCATTTAGAGTATGGGACATAGATTTAATTGGGCAAATTCATCCTCCATCAAGCAAAGGACACAAGTTCATATTGCTAGCTATAGATTATTTTACCAAGTGGGTCGAAGCAATTCCATTGAAGAAAGTTACTTTAGAGAATATGATTGAGTTTGTTAGAGAGCATATAATTTACCGATTTGGAATACCTCAGTCAATAACAACCGATCAGGGAACTCAGTTCATTTCATCGGAATTTTGAGACTTCGCTGAAGACATGGGGATGAAGTTGTATAATTCTAAATAAGATTATGATTAAGCTCATTAAAAAGAAGATTGATGAGAAGCCAAGAAAGTGGCATTCAACGCTTAGTGAAGCATTATGGGCTTATCGGATGGCTTGTCACGGGTCCACTAAAACTTCTCCCTACGAGTTGGTTTATGGACATCATGCTGTTCTACCATGGGAGATGCAATCTGAATCAAGAAGAATAGTATTACAGAAGGAGTTAATAGCCGGAAATTATAAGGATCTCATGATTGATGAATTGAAAGATTTGTATCAAATTCGGCTCAAGGATTTGGAGAATATTGAGAAGAATAAGGTTCAGGTTGCAATGTACTATGATAAGAAAGTTACAGTTAGGATTTCTTGGAAGGGGACTTAGTGTGGAAAGGTATTTTGCCGGCTGGAACTAAAGATCATAAGTTCAGCAAATGGTCACCTAATTGGGAGGGTCCTCTTCGGATTGTAAGACGTGTGCCTGGCAATGCTTATATTTTGAAGACGTTGAAGGGAGAAGAATACACTAGAGTGGTCAATGGAAGATACCTCAAGAAATACTATCCTAGTATCGAGGTTGGCGCGTGAATAGTCGATTCCAGATGAATCCGGCTCGAATAGCCGATACCAAGTGTGTCGCCTTCAGAACAAAAAACCCCCAAACAGGGAAATAGCTGACACGGCATGTATCGCCTTTAGAGCAAAAACACAAAACAAAGAAAAGTTCCATTGACAGCAAGATGAAGTTCAAATTGTTCATGTAGAACATGAAGATTACAAAATAACAAGGTTACTGTCAGGAAGATGCATGACATTCAGGCAAAGAAACATCTAAGATGGAATCTTGTCATCACTTCTTGGCAGAGTCATCCTCCTTCTTCTTCAGGGCATCCTTCACCAAGTCAAAAGTGAGCTGCAGACGACGCGTCGAGTGTTCGCTGCCCTGGCGGTCGGCTGCCCGCACCAAGCTCTCGGTCGCCATGGTAAGGCAGTTGAGCCTCTCAGTCAGATCTAAAACAAGGCAAGTGAATAGAGTTGCAAGGAAAGATTATGACAAGGAATGATAGTTAGCCGAGGTGTGAACTTACTACCAATATGGGCTTCGAGGGCCATGCGGTGATTGTGTTCTGCTACGTGATGAGCAGTGGTGATGATCAGAACTCTTTCAAGATCTTTGCACTCGCGCTTGTTCTTGCGAAGCTCCTTGTGAAGACGCCTCACTTCTAAGGGTGCGTAAGAAGTGACTGACTCCTCAGAAGAATTAGAGGAGACAGGGATGGGGATGTAATTGGTCCCGAGCATGTTCTCTGGGAGAATGCCAAGACTGTTGAGAGAAAATCAGCAAAGATTGGATTCTTGAAAGGCAATCAAAAGGATGCAATCTTTACCTCGGTAGGCGTGGATGCTTGGATGGTTTTGGATTGTTTCCACCAACTGGTTCATCAGCTAGGCGCTTCCCTTTGTCCGCCATTGAAGTGCTCGCCAAGCCCTCCTGAAAAGAAAATGAGAAAGCTTGGCGTGATGAAATGAGTAAGAGGTTTATAGACCCAAGAGATGGCTTCATTATATTGGTTTGGCAGATATGTTGGGAGGTGAGAAAAGTTATTTGCATTAAATACGGAATACCAAACAACGCACTATCAAAGGCTGGTATGACTGTATGAAGCATTGAGTCGGCCGATGTTTGGAATCAGAAAATTGGAGTCTCGGCTGTTTGACTGTATCGGCTAAAAGAGTAAATCGGGAGAATTAGCTGATTCGGTTAAAGGAATAATCGCGAAAGTAGAAAATCATGCAAGACATCACAAATTAGAAGCAAAATGCAGGTATCCAGGGAATAGAGTGCATACTTCATCAACAGAAATTAAAATTATTCATGGGACCTATCTGCACTATTACATTCAGACGCCAAAGATTTTGTTGATGATGCTTTGGGGATGAGTAGCGTTGGCGACGGCAGCAGCATGACCCAGATATTTCTCCTAAAGCTCAAAACCCTCCTCAGGATCACCATGAGGGAAGCCGACAGGGTGGACGGAGAGGTCGATACTGGACTGGCCCTCCAGCACCGCCGGCCCCATGGAGGTGCCAAAGCGGACCCCATGGATGGCCACTTCATCAATGCGGGTATTAACCACATTCAAGCATGCTTCCGGCGTGTCACCCTCGGTGGCCACCTTGTCAGCGACATTGTTTGCCGCCGTGTTCATCCGCGCCAGCCGCTGGTCCTGTTCTAGAATCAAAAGTCAAAGGTTATGCATCAACGACAAGAGTGAAGAAGTACATATCAGAAATGGTGGTTACCATGAATGGCTGCTAGGAGCTGGGCTCTCTCGACCTCGTAGTCGTGGTGCTCAATGCCCAGATCCCTGGTGGCCTGGGCATAGTTCTCCCGCGCCTTGTCCCGTTTGGCCCTGAACTGATGAACCTCTGCATCGGTGTATCGAGCATCGGGGACCGGCGAACCAATGGGGCTCATCGAGTCAGACACATCCAAACTCGATGGACCCATGGGACTAGAGGAGCCTGAGGAGCCTGAAGAGCTCGAAGAGCCAGATGACAGTGGCACGGGCTGGTTGCTTGAACCGGGCTACATCACCGTCGGTGATGGGAGGAGGTGCGTCTGGCCAGTGATGACCCTAGCACTAATAAACAAGAGGATCCAGATTCAAGAAGATGAACAGTGTTGCTACAGCATGGGGGCAAGAAATCAGATGTTACCCTGTACGCTGGTGACTCACCAGACGGCTTCCTCCCGCCTCCTCTTTCGCCGGGCGCTTGCTGTGATCGTCTTCGTCAGCCATTGATCTGGGATTCGAGGGTTTTCTTGGCTGGAGCTCTGGAGATGAGAAGAGAGAAGAGAAGAAAGCTGAGGCGTTTCAACGAATGAGACAAGTCCTAGGATTGATTTCAGTTTTATAATCAGGAAGTCGGAGACGTGGCGGATATCTCGGGCTACGTGAAAGGCAACCGCATTGAAGGGGAGTCCTGGCAACACGCGGGTGCGTTTCCCTTATTCTTGAAGGAACCGTTGTCAACTTGATCGAATCGGCTAAATAAAAGGGCGTGTGCAATTGGTTATTCAATTGAACAGAATGATCGGCAAAATGAGAAAATAGTCGATATTAATACTAAGGGACAAACAAAGTTGCCGATTCAAGAGTCTGGGAAGGCTGGAATACAAGTTCAGTTACAATAGTGCACATTACAAATTCAAGAACTGTTGATGACACCAAGTGCTTTGGTCCTGATGGATTCAACCTCAGCCAGCTGATGTTTATTGTCTTCCTCGGTCCCTGTTATGCGCTCAAGCTTGGTCTTGATATTTTGGTGTTCTTCATACTTTGCCAATAGCTTCTTTTTGGTGGTTTCTATTGAATTTGGGAGATCGACAAGTTGAGCTTTGTGGGAATCAATCTTGGAGGATAGAGCTACCAGTTTTATTTTCTAGATGAGCCTTCTCAATTTCCATTGCAGTGAGTTCAGGTTGGAGCTTATCGACAGTGGCCTGCATTGTTTTGAAAGAGGAATGCAATCTCTTGGCTTGGCTGGCATTCTCATTCTTTTTCAGACAGAAGAGCTGATCTGGCAGATAGGTTATGCTTGGCTCTTTTCACTTTGCCATAGTGATCATCAATGCTGGCTATAAGAGATAAAGCCTTCGAGAGCTCGGGGGACAAGTTCTGATTAACTGACAGAAGAAGAGCCCTTGCTGGATCAGCATTACTCACCAAATCGGCCAAATCCCCTTCCAGTAAGGGCATGATCCCTTTCAGCTAGTTTTGGGTGTCTTCAGTGAGAGCCTGGGTTGATGAAGCCTCTTCACCTTTGTCGACCATAAACTCATCCATGGTGAAGGAGAAACTCAAGGATGGTTTTTCAATGCGCTACAAAGAACACTTGAATCAAGGATAGTGCAGAAGGCTAAAGGGTATGGAGCATAAATTGTGAAATCTATTACCTTGTCAGTACTGGTATTTTGAGAGTTTTCTCCTGTTTGAGACAATGGTTCCTTGGAATGCACTTCTCCATCATCTGATTGATTACCAGCAATAGAGGTATCTGAGGGTGTCACATTTGTTTTCAGATTTTGGCCGTGTTCTTCTTGCTGGTCCTCGGGATCAGAGGCTTGGGAGCTTTGGTGAGAGTTTGAATGATTAGATTCAGTATGAACAGATTATTCTTCAACCCTCGAGCTGCTTTTGAGCCAGAGTTGGTGGAATGTTGCCCAGTTCCAAGCTCTTTTGGTTCTTCATTTTCATCTGAAGGAGGTTCATTGGCCATTTCATCCAGAATAGTATCTGATCAGAAAGAGGGATAGCCAGGAGATTTAAAGCCTCACTAAAGAAAAAGCCAGTGAAACTAGAAAGGGACTCACCTATGTTTTCATCGGCTATGTGCACGTTGCCACCTTCACTGCAATCCTGGGCAGAGGCTTGTCTGGATGATGAACCAATCTTGGGCTGTATAACAGAAGCACAAATTGGTAAAGGCCAAATCTAATTTGAAAAAGTGGAGAATGGAAATATGAGAGTTATACCTTTGGTTGTCGTTTGGCCACCTTTGATCTTGCCTTTCTAGGGAATGTTTGGCCTAATACAGGAGCTTTCCTTTTGCCGAGCTTAATGATGAGTTGGGGGCTCCAGCATCAGTGTTCTTAAGTTCAGCTAGAGGAGCAGTGCTGCCTAAACTAGCAAGAGGACCAGCTCTGAAGTATATCACTGGGCGTCCTTGTCTGGTCCTAGATGGAGGTTCAAAGCCTGGGTCCTGTTGAAAAGAGAAAAGTGAAATGACAGGAAGCCAAATTTTGAAAGAAAGGGTGGCTAGTTCATACCTCTCCATTAGCTTTGAAATCTGGATCCAATGTATGGCAGCGGAGGTGGACAGGAGCATAGAAGATATGGCTGTGTAATTCTTCCAACCAAGAATCAAAGGTGGAGTGAGTAGCTTCAACCAGGGCCAGCTTTGTCAGATGATATGTGGGAAGAGATGATCCAAGCTCAAAAACCCTCTTTGCCTCTACACCATTCTGTATTCCTTCTCTGGGTTTCAGGAATCTTGAAAAATACAAGCTTGGATGGAGTTGGCCTAAACCTATCTGCCTAGCAACCAAATTTGGATAGTAAAACTCATAAGTATGTTTGGGGGGTCCTGCCATGCCGAAAGTCTACTGGTAAAGCACATGGCCTGATGATGGCATTGAAGATATTTTCAGCAGTTGGGTCGGCAAAGCAGTCTTCAAAGCTGATTTCTCAGGCAATGTTAGGTTTGAATTTGTTCTATATGGTAACCAATCCAGAATCTCTACATCAAAACCTCTATAAAAAAGCTTGAAAAACTGGCCTTTACCCTTATCAATGATAATTGCTGATGCTGCTTCACCATAAGTTTGGCAGGCCATGGTTTCTTTCTTTGCATTTTTAGCATAATTTGGAGAAGGGAAGCTTAGGTTGTGCAGTTCTAGGCTGATTAGCTTGTGCAGGTACAGGTTTAACCACAGTTGAACTAACCACCATGGTCCAGTCACACAAGATATTGGCTCATGTTTGAGAATCTGAGCAGTGACCTGATTCATCATGGAGTATATGGCTCCGAGAAGATATTTTTCCAAAGGGATGTCATGGCCTGCAGCCAAGTCTTCTGCTAGGTGAAGGTAATTCTGAGTTGGCTCACATGCTTGGCTGCAGAAGAGAAATCTATCTAGCCACATGTTCATAAAGGCCACACGCTCGGTTTCATAGACTGACCTGAAGGATTTAGCATGTTGAGCAATATAATTCTTCCAACCTCCATTGGTCTTGATTGATTGCTTCTTCTGGCCAAGTTCTTTGTATTTAAAGGGAGAAACGTCCCCTGTGATCTTCAGGCCAGTTAGCATGAAAATATCGCCAAGAGTAATGCTCATTGGGCCATGACCAAAAACAAAGCAGTTAAGGGCATTTGACCAGAAGTAAGAAGACGCTATAAGCATTGATTCATTCCTTTTCATGTTAGACAGGGACAATAGAAGGCAATATCTTAGGTCGTGATAATTCCAAATGGATCCTTCTTTGTCAGACATTCTACGGTACCAGTTTCTCCATCCTTCAAGTGGTGTTGGCCAATTCTTGAAAAAGGTCTTCTGCCATCGAAGGGGGGAAAGATCAGTCACCTGGAAGGGAATTCTTTTGGCTTCTCTAGTGATGATTTCGGCTAGATCAGGATCGCCCATTGGCCCAAGATAGTAAGCATCCTTAGTCATGGTGGAATGGATCAAAATCTCGTCCTTCAATTCCTTCAGATCCAAGAAGAAAGCAAAATTTCTTCAGAAAGAGGGGCAGATGAAATTGACTGTTGAAAAGAAGATATGAGTGAAATATACCTATGGAACTTTATCCCAGGTCGCCATTTGATGAAGAATCGAAGGAAAAAATTGAAATTTCTAGGGATTTCTGATTAGAGCGATTGGCGGCGGCTGCTCAAAGACTGGGACAGAGGTTTGAGGTTTCAATGGTGTTGACCTAGAATGACGACGGTTGCCGAGGATAGAAGAATAGAAGACTAAATTTTGGAATAAAATGATTTTTTATCCCAAAATTGGGGGGCATGTGTTAACACGAAATTTTGGGCCTCAGGGAGCCCGGGAGTTAGCCCAAAATTTCATCCGAGGATTGCCGATTTGGAGATAGGAAGAGGGGATCGGCAATCGGCAAAGATGACATCAGCAGAATCGGCAATCGGCAGTGATCGGCTCAGGGGGCACAGGTTCGACTATTCGACAAAGGCAAAGATGGCGCACTCGAGGGTAAGTGATGCGGACTCCAGTAGATAAAGGGAAAGCTTGGAGTCCAAGTTATCATTTAAAGGGGTTATTTCCTTTATTTTGTAGTCATAATTGGTTAGGTCTCGGTTAGACTTTGTCAGTATCTTTTTGAGTCGTATTCTATTAGGACTCGTGTCAACCCAGGGTATAAATATAAACCCTCGGTCATTGTAAAACGTCTACAACAATCAATCAACAAACAACCCAGCTTCATGCCACCTTTCGAGTCCAGTCGAGTCGTCGAGTTCGTGCAATCGCTTGAGGGGGCTCTATTCGATCCGTCGACCTCCAAGTTGCTTGTAAGTTCCACATGTCTTGTTTTATCTTGTTTTGATGTCATTCGATGGACATGGGCTTGATAAATCAAGATAGTTATCGATGCTTAATCAGGTTTAGCATCATTCGGTGGATGTTAGATTTGGGTTGGTAGATCGAGTGTCATCCGGTGGACATAGATCTATTTCAAGGATTAAGGATCAACGGCTCTATTAGATTTGGCTCATCTAATAGATTCGTCAAGTTATCAGTGTTGTTTATGTTTTATGTTTATCTATTGATACAACACTTTTGCCCGATCTAGATTGATAGAGCTTGTCCTTACATCTTTTGTGTTTATAATCGTCTTCATGTTCATGCACGCTTATTTTATCATGATGATTGTTTACCTATGCTCTATTTGATCAGTCGACCTCCAAGTTGCTTGTAAGTTCCACATGTCTTGTTTTATCTTGTTTTGATGTCATTCGATGGACATGGGCTTGATAAATCAAGATAGTTATCGATGCTTAATCAGGTTTAGTATCATTCAGTGGACGTTAGATTTGGGTTGGTAGATCGAGTGTCATCCGGTGGACATAGATCTATTTCAAGGATTAAGGATCAACGGCTCTATTAGATTTGGCTCATCTAATAGATTCGTCAAGTTATCAGTGTTGTTTATGTTGTATGTTTATCTATTGATACAACACTTTTGCCCGATCTAGATTGATAGAGCTTGTCCTTACATCTTTTGTGTTTATAATCGTCTTCATGTTCATGCACGCTTATTTTATCATGATGATTGTTTACCTATGCTTAGTGGCCAAGTTTTATCAATCTTGATTGTTACATGTTGTGGGTTCGAGAATATTTAGATAAAAGTGGGTTTCAGGATTGATTTAGAGCCGCTTTGGCCTATAGAACAGCTTTACTTCGATTCAATAGTTTGCTTTGTTTAGATACATCACGTTCCTGCTTCATGGACCCCGAATCAGCTATTTTAGCCGATACGGTTATGCTTTCACGAGTAATGCATGTTTATAGATCTATCTAGAGAATGATTGAAATAGCTTTACACTACTGATTTATGGAAACCCGCTGGCCGTTAGACCCGGTGAAAGTAAGTTGGTATGTCTAGCGAAAAGGGTTTGGAGAGACCGCTTTGGCCTATAGACCAGTCTCGACATACCTCTGTTCTTCATTATTTAGGTTAGATTTATATGCATGGATTGCCCTTTATATGATTTGGTACTGATCAAGCTTGTTTTCGGTTAAATATTCATGCTATCATTGATATATTATTATGCATAGCTGATTCATCTTGATCTTTACTATTTATGGAGCTATCACATCTATTTTTGGCAATTATACTGTTCATGCTGTTATCGTACAATTTTGCCGATTATGTTACTTTATCGATTGACCGTCTCGGGAATCGACTTTCTAGTCGTTTGTGTTCAATCTAGCTTCTTGAGCCGCATATTTGGAACTGTCTGGACTCACCCGGCATGTTCCACCTGAGATTACTGATCTGTTTCCTCCTTGTCAATTTGCAGGTCAAATTGACTGGCACGCTTCGGAGTTGGTTGATCGGGCTGCTCCTTTCAAGCCACGTCTTTCTAGCTTGCAGTGTGTTGAGCACGGCAAGTCACATTTTGTGTCAACAGGTACTTGTCAGTTTCTCGGTTCTTCTTTGGTTTCTTGGTCGTCTCGCAGGCAATCAAGTGAAGTTGAAAGGAGTCATATATATATATCAGATTTCTTCAAATGTTTGATAGATTTTATTAAAACAAGAAAACACAACAACGGTCATAACAATAAGTGATGATATCATTCAATCAGAGGAACCAGAATTCAGCTGACGATCAGTGACCACAAAGAAGAATCAGTGAAGTTGAGAGGAGTACCACTTCCCTTGGGTTGCTGGTTCGAAACTTCAAAGATGAGCAAGCCGCCATGGTCAACTAGGCAGAGCCAGAGAATCCTAAGCTGAGTTCTGCAGAGTTGGCATGGAGAGGGAGGGCGTACCTAAGGGGGAGGAGAGTCCACCGTACCAACTTGGGCCCCAACCCGCCTCGGATTTTTTTTAAAATTTAATCCTTTTTTAATCAATATTTTAAAAATAATCCTGTTTCAAACTTATTTTCACCGTACACCCTTTTTGTCGCGCCAAATCATTTGGCGCGACAAAAGCACGTCGTCGCGCCAAATGATTTGGCGCGACCAAGCATTACACCGTGGCAAGAGAGTTGACCGGGGCCACCATGGGTCCCACCCCGTCGCGCCAAATGATTTGCCGCGACGGGCCAGTCGCGCCAAATCATTTGGTGCGACAGGGTTTGGACAAAATTTGAGCTAAGGAATAATAAATTTTACTATGATTTGGACAACAAAATTTATTTTACCATGAATTAGTAGTATCACAATGGTGCTAACTTCGCATTTTCTGCATGCCTTGGACTATGATTTGGACAACAAAAAAATTTTAACTAACTTCGCATCTTTACCATGCCTAGGCTATAGCCAATTTTACTATGGGATGGATATCGTACGAGTTGCCTAACTCTGTAATTTTACCATGTATTAGGTTAATGAGAATGTGCCTAACTATGCATTTTTTCCATGCCTTGGACAAATCGAAATATGTCTAACTACGCAGAAGTACCATGGTTTGGTATGTTAGTATTTTACCATAGTTTGATTATAACAGCATTTACCATGCGTTGGTTAAAGCCAATTTTACCATGGTTTGGTTATATCCCAAGATCATAATTTTACCATGGATCGGATCACACTAAGTCAATTTTACCATGGTTTGGGTATGCATTTTTTAATGCCTAGGTTATAGTCAACTTAACCATGCCTTGGACAAATGGAAAATTTACCATGGTTTAGTTATATACGAACTTAACCATCCCCATGAAATTCAGCTGCCAAGTACAAAATTTAGTATGAAACGGATCACAATGTTATGGTTTGCAATAGAATTTGAATTTTTTAAAATTCAACTTTTTAAGTCATATTAAAAATTTGGAGTAAAATTTAGGACTTAGTCAAAATCTAAGTGACTAAACCATAGTAAAATTTAGGACTAAAATCTAATTGACTAAACCATAGTAAAGTTTAGGACTTAGTCAAAATCTAAGTGACTAAATCATAGTAAAATTTATAACTTCAAAATTTTGGCGCGACTGGCCCGTCGCGCCGGCGCGACGGGGTGGGACCTATGGTGGCCCCGGTCAACTCTCTTGCCACGGTGTAATGCTTGGTGATTTGGCGCGACGACGTGCTTTTTGTCGCGCCAAAAAAGGGTGCACGGTGAAAATAAGTTTGAAACAGGATTATTTTTGAAATATTGATTAAAAAAGGATTAAATTTTAAAAAAAAATCCCTCTGTTGCTTCTTGCCTGATGGTTTTGCCTCACAATGCAGTGGCTGGTAGGCAGGAACCAGGCGCGTGGGGGAGTGGTGGGACCAACTTGGGCAAAGAGCAATCAAGATGCACGCACGATTCCTAAAGCGCATCGATGGCTCAGAACATCCCTGCCCGGGCCGGCACCCTCGGAAAAACCATGCTCTCCCCCCATCGACCGATCGATCAGGTTCTGGTAGCTGTGGTGCCTGCAAGACGAACTGAAACCCCCAGCAGGCTCTGCAGATTCGATCGAATCAGCAGGCTCGCAACCCAGTGACTCACCTAGATCGATGAGAATGAGACAACAATGGCCGGCCGTCAAAACTGACGATGCCTAACAACCTGCGTGTACGCATTGAGCCTGTACTCCATCCACGTACAGACCCTGCCTGGGTACAGAGGCTATCAGACTACTACGTACAGTATACCACGAGTGTATAATAATTCCATCATCTGAAATAATAAAATTGGAAAGGTTCAGATCTGAGAATAATTGTTTATTTTGGATGATCATAGGATTCAATACTATATTAAGCTTGATGGCCATTATTTCTCATGGTTACCATATCAATTCGACCTTGGAACTGTCCTCCTGCGTGTTTGAGGGAAAGAGTGGACACGTTCAGGCTGCCGTGGTAACACTCGCTCATAGATCTAGTGGTGAGCGAGGTGCTGCCATTACTCCTTTGCATACATGGTCGGCCCTGTTGTCATGACAAGACCTCACTGACAGCCAATTGTTGGGCACAAGCACAAGCACAACAAACAAACTAAGTTTCATCTCAAATTAAAACTAAAAAGGTTCCACATTTGCTCAACTGCAATAGCTTGATCAAGAAACACATCATGGTACATTAAATTAAAGTACTTAGGAATATCATACATGATGCAAGTGATTATGACTACTTATGGCATCGGCTACAAGGCTCCACAACAGTAAACTTAACTCTTTCAGGAACTTTATTCTCAATGTATGTTCTAATAGCCCCAAGCACTCTACGAGCTTCCCTTAGACCGTTGCCCTTGGAGGGGCACCGTCCAATTCCGTTGTCAGAACACCTGCTAGTAGAACCACAATTGGTGTCCAATGTAAGACACTCGAGTGACACTGCGTTCTTGAGGATATAACAGGTTAGCTCAACCAAGCCTTTTGCAGAGCTGAACCCTGTGATCTTCACATTCTTGAGGTGGCAATGCTGATCTTCAGTCATCTGCCTCAAATGTGGGGAATGTCCAAAAACTGTTTCATTATCCATAGGTTTCTTCAACACCTATAAAGACAAAAAAAAACATAATTAATTGAGCCAATAGATCGATTAGTCATCTTTGCAGGATAGAACGAAAAACATCTTACATCCAAGCTCAAAGTCTCCAAGGAAGGAGATGCTTCAAGGAAAGAAACCAGAGAAAAATAGTCATAAGGCGAGGGTCCTGACATCAGATAAATGGTCAGGTGCTTGAGGCAGAGGAATCTGGTAGGCAGCATTGGTGTATCGACCACCTGCATAAACAAATACGCCACATGTCATATTAAAATTATTATTCACAAGCTATGACTACTCAGATGTGCACATACTGCTAATCATCTACCACAAAAAGTTTTAGATTACCTCGTCACTGGAACATAAGTAAAGAGTATCAAGATTTGGCATAATGGATGGCAGCTCAATACGAGCATAACAGATAACACCTGAACGTGACATGCGTAATGTCTTCATTTGCAAAGCTTCTCCAAGCAATAGTTTTGGTTTTCCGTAAAAGACTAAAGTGGAGAGATTTGGAGCTTTGCACTCTATCAATTTCAGGCTCATGTATCTAGAAGTCCTCAGGCAGCTGAAGTGCTGAAGCTCACAAGGTATCCTCAGGCAAATTATTCCCTTGCACCCAATCAGTTCCAACTTCTCTAAAGCAAGAGAATTCGAAAGAAGACCCTGTAACTCATCCTCCGTAATACGCACATGTGTAAGACGTACACTTGTTAGGTTTAGAAAGGGGCTGAGTTCAGCTGTGGGTTGGAAGGTACAACGACCAAGTTTAAGACACCGAAGTGAGTTCCTAACCCCATCCGATAAAAGCGACCTGGGAAACTTGCAGTTCTCTTTTAATGGATGCCAGATCGTAAGGTTGAGTTCTTCAATCCCTGGTTTAACAGCAACCCGAAGCCACCTTTTAAGATTGTCATAAGCGATACAAAATGGTCGGAGCTCCAATATCTTCACACCAATGCCTGAGTGATTTCTCATAATACAGTCAACTGCGTCTTTGAAATGACCACTGTACCTACATCCTTCAGGACTAAGTGCATCCTCATTGAAGGTGAGGTTGGGATAACACCTCCAGGATCGTAGAAAGGCATGCGACAGGCAAGCAGCACGAGCAGCATCACGCAGTGGCATTAGAGAATGGACATGATGCCAGATATCCTGCATGGGCAAGCATGGGAACCGAATGTTAACACTGGGATTGTCAAACTAAATTGTTACTTAAACCAGAGAGTAAAACGGTGGAACTACATGGAGTAGCATTCTACCCTGGATAGAACTTGACATGATTCACACAAGACTTGCTGCATTGCTTAGGTAGATAGTGAAACTGAATGTAACCTTGGTATGTACATTGAGCATTGCATCCAAAAGTATTTACCTAACTGAGGGTATTAGAGAGCCGAGTAGACAATGATATTGTTTGTTGTGCAATTGTGCCAACCAAAATGCACAGCATCACATGCAAATAGCCAATTGCATGTTATAAATAGGTTAAAGGAGCAAAGAACTCAAGAGAAGTCTATGCTAATTTAAGAGAAACTAAGATAACTATAGGAACCATACATCAAGATGGCAGCCTGGCAGGTGATCTAGATTTACGATAGACAGGAAATCTACTGATTTTTTTAGGAGAGTAAAGATCTGTTCTCTGTTTACAGATACTATTTAGCTCACATAGTCCAAAGAATTTGAGTTAACAACCGCATATCATGCCTGCAAGATAATCCACCCATCATCAAAATTGTGTGGCACATACCTCTGGAAGGTACGGGAGTGAGCATCCCATTGTTGTTTCGCCAGCTTGAGAATCACCACCACCGTTTTCTTTTAGAAAATAAGGATCGCCATCTTGCTGACAGGGCGAACCTTTTCTTTTATTCGCTGAAGCAACCGATCCATCTGCAACCCAACAAGCATGGTCATGGTCATCGACTAATCACGTATTGCATGAAGCAACAGAGGGGGAGAACTAGGCTTACTCGGGGCAAGGATTTTCCGGTGATCGTCGCCCTGCGCCATGAGAGCCGCCGCTGCAGCGCCAGTAGCCCGTAAGGACAGACGATCGACGTTTGCTCTGTCCACGGATCTATATACGGATCTATATGCAGCGCCAGGAGGAAGGAATCGCGCTGTCGGAGCCGACCAGGACTTGGAGTGGAAGGAGGATTACTGGGAAAGGAACTACAAGTCGACTGCAAGAAAACCAACGGGGAAACGCCGACTGCCGTATCAAACAAAGGAAGATTAAAATTAAAGTATCTAAAAAATTACAAAATAGCTCTAATCATTAGTATATGTTCCTCCATGGCTCTAATCATTAGTAGCTGGTTTATCAAATGACAAATGTGCTCACCTTTGACCTTGGCTGTTAATCTCAATGCAGTTGGCCACTTGGGGACTTGGCCAGTTGGCCTGCAGGCTGCTCCTTGCGCTTGCGCCAGTGCTCTGTGCTCGTGCGGCCGTGCGCCGCTGGCCGCTTGCTCCTGCCTCCTGGCCGATGGTCGCTGCGCCGCCGGCCGCCGCCGCAGCGCCGGACGCCGATGCGCCCTTGCCAAGATGCCGGCGGCGCCCAGCAAGGGAGAGGCCGCGACGCCGACGCGCGACGCGCCGAGCTGCAGACGCCGCCAGTGGCCGGCTGGCCGCAACGGTGGCTGCCGCCCGCACCGCAATCCGCCTTCCGCCGCCGCCCGCCCGCCCGCCCGCCGCAGCAATCCGCCGCCACCCGGTCGCCGCGCCTCTAGGGTTCAAGGGAAAGAGGAACGAGGAGAGCAGAGAGGTCTCGGATCAGGGTGGGAATGGGTTGGTGCTGGACTTGGGCCGCCTCTGGGTCGGCCTGGTGGCGAGAGGTGGTGGGGAGGGGAGGCGAGAAGAGCCACTGGGCTTTGGGTATACACAACCTCATCAAATTAAGCTGCATATTATTTATTTCTATCACAGAATCTCGACAGTAGTTGCTTAGTAGTTATTGACAAAATTTATATATCTTCTTTGTATGATGGAAATGAGATATGCATCAAATCAATCGCTATTTCACTCTATCCCCTTCTTGTGCAACAAGTTATAATGGATCAAATGTAGAAATAACAGAAACCGTATACAATAATTACATAAATTATAAATTGTATAACTTGGGAGATTAAACTTGTACACATATGAACTCTAACAATTAATAGAGAAATTAATTAGCAATCATCTCTTGATGTTACATTGATTGATATACCTAGAGATGGAAACTTTTTTTATCCCACCAATATCTTGAAACGTTTTTCCGTTGCTCAAGATCCTAGAACATATAATTGTCTATGTGTAAAGAACTGTTTTTAATATATATGTTTTTACCAATATCTGGTATTCTGGTGTATACTCAATTGTATGAAACCAACCCATTCATGTCAAATAGTGTTATGCTGTCTTTCAAACAATACAACTACTGATAGACTTCAGTGAAGTGAAGTTGTAATTTTTATCCAAATTCTAGAAACGTGGTGATGGACAGATGAAGGGATTGTTTCATTTCCGCCATCACCTCTCCTTCCCCGTGCTAGAGTTTGGTGTCACATTCTTGTATCAAATCCACAAAATTTCAAAAAAGGTCTAACACTATCATATTTTTCTCTTTACAGAAGTTAAAGTTTCTATTCTTTTAAAGTAAATGGACAAATTGTTGTGCTCGGAGTTATATGAGGTGCTGAAACAACCTGTACAATAAGAAGTTAAGCACATCCATTTGTGAGACAAGATGTAGCCCCAAGGGTGATTTATACAACTAAGCTTTACCCATCTTGGAGTAAGAATTAGTACTAAGAATTAAACTTCGAATCCATTTGTAGATAAGGACAATTCTAGAAATTCCTTAATTCCAGCAAAGCTAATACCTTTTGTAAGGTAAAAAAAGGATCCCTGCATTCATGAGCACTGTAACAGACCAATTTCTGGGTCTTGCGGACAGTCTGCCGGTTTTGGCCGGACAGTCCGTCTCGCCCGACCCCGACCCCAGTCCGTCCCGCCCGACCCCGACCCTAGCGCCCGTCTCGCCCGACCCCGCCAGCGTCCGTCTCGCCCGACCCCGCCAGCGCCCGTCTCGCCCGACCCCGCCAGCGCTCGTCAGTCCGACCCCGCCAGCGCCCATCTCTCCGGACCCCGCCGGTTCGCCCGACCCCGCCGGTCCGTCCAGTTTTTATCCGCTCACCCTCGTTCCTTTCTTTCTCACTCTCGCTCCCTTTCTCGTGCCCGTGCCCCCCATGGCGACTGGGAGGCGCCCCTAGGGCTCCTCTACCCTTGAAACCCTCATCCTCGTCCGTGGACTGTCGGAACTTCGCCGGAGGATCACCGGAGGTCGCCGGCACCGTCCCTATCCCTTTTCCTTCCATGGATTGAAGTTGAAGTCCCTGTCTCAAAGTTTTCTCTCTCCTTTCCCTAAAGCTCAAGTCAAGGAACTCGCCTGATCTACTCCCACGCCGCTCTCCATCGGTTTCTAGCACCTCACCGGAGTTCAACCCATCACCGGTGATATATCTAATCCCTCGATTCGTTCTCTAACCTCCTTTGATTCGGGTTCTAGAAAACCTAGGGTTTCAAGCACCATTGTTGAGCTCGAGTTTCTAAAACTTGTTTCCCCTCAAATCCATCACTTGGAATCAACTCTCTACATCTCTAGGAACCCCTAGAATCAAACCCCGTTCGAAACCGCCGCCAGAGCAGGAGGTTGGCGAGGTCCAGCAAGACCCCACCGCCGATGACGCCCCCAGCGACAGCCAAGGCAGGCACCTGTTTGAACTCTTTTTGGATCAATAAATTAATTGTGTGTTTTGTATGTGCATTAGTCAATGATCAGGTATATGTTTGCTTAGCTCCTATCTTATGCATTATCCATTCTTGATATAGAACAAACCTTCCTAGATGAGTATGTTTGTTAGGTGTCACGATTTTAATTGCTTAGCTATGCTTAGCTTCGGTAGAAATCGAGAGGTGGCAAGGTCACCACCACTCGCGAGCTATAGCTTATGCTTGCCTTAATCAATACTTGGATAGTTTGGAATGTTTTAAAATTTGAGCTACATAATGTTGATTTGAGACTTGAGCAAGTGTGCTAGGGTCAAGTGAGATTGGAGCTCACCTGACATAGACTTGCTTGAGTTGGTTAAGGACCGCGACTTTGATGCCGAGTTCTTGAGCACTTTTTTGTACAGACCACTTGCTGATTATGGGTAAGGTAAGTCAAGTAGCATAAGTCACACCGTTCCTTGACCGGATTCGGTGCGGGGTGGGATGAGGTGTGATCAGGCAGCGTCCGGTACACCTATACACTCCCGGCCGTTCGTTCATAGTGGGGTGCGGGTATGTGAAAGAATGAGGGCATGAATCAACACTTATCCTAGGATCCAGGGTATGGTCGTTGGTCTTGCGCCTCTTGTGGGAAAAGTTGTACACCCTGCAGGGTTATAATCTATTGCAATAGCCTCGCTCTAGGTTACGGAGCACGCTCTTGATACCCCGCTTTCACTGTAGAGTTACCAAATGTAGTTCATGGAAGATTGAACTCATATACTTTTGATCATCTTTACTTATGGTAATTGTTTGATGTGTGACTTAGAGTTAATAGGCTGCTAGGTCTTTACTTGTTTATATCATCATAGAACTTTGTAGATGCTTTTATGCAAATTAATTACTTATACCTTCCTATCCACTTAGCTAAATGCATGTTTATCTATTGGATAAGTCCTGCTGAGTACCCTTGTACTCACGGTGCTGCCGTTAAGTTGTTTTCAGGTGATCCACAATCGGAGGCCATCTTTGGGTACTTCTTTCTCGCGGACGGAGGTGCGGGCGAGGAGTGATGGTCATGGCTTGAAGAAGGCACTATCGCCACATAGTGTTAACCTTCTTCTTTTGAGTGAACCGTAGTTAGGTGATAAACTCTTTCCATTGCAAACTCTGTTAACATGTGTTGTAAATTAACTTGAACCTATTTTTGTAAAGTGATGGATTATGTTTGGGTTGCTATGGTTATGATGTTTTTGTTGTGCTTAGTGAGGTGTGTTTTAAATCCTGGGCAATGCTCATGACACATCTCAAGGACTACCAGGATTATTCTCTTTTAATTGAGTTGATCAGAGGTGATGACTTGATTAAACGAGTTTAATTTGGGCAGTTCCTCACAGTGTGGCATCAGAGCTGGTTAGCAGTTTAAGCATGGTTAATCACATAAAAATTGATGTGAGGCACGTTAGTAATAGGGTGGACCTCCATTTTCTTTTATGTGAGCTGTTGTGAGAGACGTATGTTGCGGCATGTCATCATGTTTAATTTATCATCATGTTGCATTTTATTAGACATTAACAGGTTCATAACCTTGCATTGTTGTGCATACATATCTCTACTTGCTCAATTATCTTGATCCTTTCTTAAATGATCCTTTTATCTATCTTTCATAGGAGGCTAGGACACTTGAGCTTTGATTTGCTTTCTCGCTTGAGTGGTCTTGGTCTTGTCCGAGGATTGCCTAAGTTGAGGTTCGAGAAGGATTTGGTTTGTGCTCCGTGTAGGCATGGCAAGATGGTAGCCACTCCTTACCCACCTCTGACTGAGCTGATGACTGAGCATCCAGGGGAGCTTTTGCATATGGACTTGGTTGGTTCAGCTCGCGTTCGCTCAGGTGGTGGGAAGTGGTACGTCCTTGTTGTTGTGGATGACTATTCTCGCTATGCTTGGGTCTTCTTCTTGGCTGACAAGGGTGAGACATTTGGTTTTGTTCGAGATCTGATTTTGAGGTTGAAAAATGAGAGACATGGTAATGCCATTTGAGCTATACGCAGTGACAATGGTACGGAATTCAGGAACTCTCATTTTGAAACTTTTTGTTGTGATCTTGGTCTTGAACATCAGTTTTCTACACCGTATGTTCCCCCTCAGAACGGTGTTGTGGAAAGGAAGAATCGGACCCTTTATGAAATGGCTAGGATGATGCTTGATGAGCATAGGACTCCTAGGAGATATTGGGCCGAGGCGGTGAATACCGCATGTCATGTTTCAAATCGCATTTTTCTTCGTGCTTTCAAAAAGAAAACCTGTTATGAGCTTATGCATGGTCGGGCTCCCAAAGTGAGTCACTTTTGAGTCTTTGGTTGCAAGTGCTTTATTCTTAAGAAAGGGAAATTGGATAAGTTTGAGGCTCGTTCTTCTGATGGAATTTTTCTTGGTTATGCTAATCATTCTAGAGCATATCGTGTGCTCAACCTTGAAACTAATCAAATCATGGAAACTTGCGAGGTAACCTTCGACGAGACAAAGCCATGTAGTTCGGTTGTCTTTGAGTGTGCAGGTGATGATGAGATGGATCAAACAATCTTTGAGGATGAGAAAGAGGATGGAGAAGAGGATGATGAAGATGGTGGTGTGCCGGTTGATCCTCGTGTACCCCCTACTTCCACTACGGTTGATGGTGGTCCTTCTCCGACTCGGACATCGACACATCAACATGAGCAAGGGCAAGATTGAGTGGAAGCTGCTACTGAGGGGGAGGCAATCTCCAGGCATGAGGCACCGAGGAGAGTACAAGCTGATCATCCTCCCTCCAGATCATTGGAAACATCGATGAACATACTACACGGTCGAGGTCCAGGAACATTTCTCACTTTGCTCATTCTATTTTGTTGCCTCTTTCGAGCCCAAAGATGTTGGACACACTCTATCTGATTCAAACTGGGTCAATGCCATGCATGTGGAACTTGAAAACTTTGAGAGGAACAAGGTGTGGGAGTTAGTTGAACCACCTCCAAATTGCCATCCCATAGGTACCAAGTGGGTGTACAAAAACAAACAGGGTGAGGATGGGGTGGTTGTGAGAAACAAAGACAGGCTGGTTGCACAGTGGTACAACCAGAAGGAAGGGATAGATTATGAGGAGACTTTTGCTCCTGTGGCTAGGTTGGAAGCAATTCGAATCCTTCTAGCATTTGCTATTGCTAAAGGGTTCAAATTGTTTCAGATGGATGTGAAGAGTGCCTTTTTGAATGGGTTCTTAGAGGAGGAAGTGTATGTGAAGCAACCTCCAGGTTTTGAGAGTGCAAAGTATCCCCACCGAGTGTACAAACTCCAGAAAGCTCTATATGGCCTAAAGCAAGCACCTGGAGCATGGTATGGTAGGTTGAGAGGTTTCTTGTTGGGTAAGGGGTTTGTGATGGGGTTGGTTGACAAAACCCTTTTCCTTCTCAAGCATGGCGATGACATTTTGATTGTTCAAATATACGTGGATGATATCATTTTTGGTGGCTCATCTCATGCTTTGGTTGCCAAGTTTGCAGAGGATATGAGCAGGGAGTTTGAGATGTCGATGATGGGTGAGCTGCAATTCTTCCTCGGGCTTCAGATCAAACAACACAAGGATGGGACCTTTGTACATCAAGGCAAGTACACCAAGGACATTCTGAAGAAGTTTGACATGAGCGACTCGAAGCCGATGACTACACCGATGAGTACCACTACGGCTTTGGACGCTGATGAGGACGGAGAACCCGTGGACCAGAAGGAGTACTGGAGCATGATCGGCTCCCTCCTCTACTTGATGGCAACGAGGCTGGACATACAGTTCAGTGTGTGTCTTTGTGCTCGTTTTCAGGCTTCTCTGAGGACTTCACATCGGCAAGCCGTCAAGAGGATTTTCAGGTACTTGAACTACGCTCCTGAGCTAGGTCTTTGGTATTCTGCCTTTCTAATGCTGATTTTGCTGGGTGTCATTTGGATCGCAAGTCTACCTCGGGTACTGTTAACACCAAATTTTGGGCCTCAGGGAGTCCGAGAGTTAGCCCAAAATTTCATCCGAGGATTGCCGATTTGGAGATAGGAAGAGGGGATCGGTAATTGGCAAAGATGACGTCAGCAGAATCGGCAATCGGCAGCGATCGGCTCAGGGGGCGCAGGATCGGTTATTCGACAAAGGCAAAGATGGCGCACTTGAGGGCAAGTGTTGTGGACTCCGGCAGATAAAGGGAAAGCTTGGAGTCCAAGTTATCATTTAAAGGGGTTATTTACTTTATTTCGTAATCATAATTGGTTAGGTCTCGGTTAGACTTTGTCGGTATCTTTTTGAGTCGTATTCTATTAGGACTCGTGTCAACCCAGGGTATAAATATAAACCCTCAGTCATTGTAAAATGTCTACAACAATCAATCAACAAACAACCCGGCTTCACGACACCTTTTGAGTCCATTCAAGTCGTCGAGTTCGTGCAATCTCTTGAGGGGGCTCTATTCGATCCGCGGACCTCTAAGTTGCTTGTAATTTCCGACATGTCTTGTTTTATCTTGTTTTGATGTCATCAGGTGGACATGGGCTTGATAAATCAAGATAGTTATCGATGCTTAATTGGCTTTAGCATCATCCGGTGGACGTTAGATTTGGGTTGGTAGATCGGGTGTCATCCAGTGGACATAGATCTATTTCAAGTATTAAGGATCAACGGCTCTATTAGATTTGGCTCATCTAATAGATTCGTCAAGTTATCAGTGTTGTTTATGTTTTATGTTTATCTATTGATACAACACTTTTGCCCGATCTAGATTGATAGAGCTTGTCCTTACATCTTTTGTGTTTATAATCGTCTTCATGTTCATGCACGCTTATTTTATCATGATGATTGTTTACCTATGCTTAGTGGCCAAGTTTTATCAATCTTGATCGTTACATGTTGTGGGTTTGAGAATATTTAGATAAAAGTGGGTTTGAGGATTGATTTAGAGCTGCTTTGGCCTATAGAACAGCTTTACTTCGATTCAATAGTTTGCTTTGTTTAGATACGTCACGTTCCTGCTTCATGGACCACGAATCAGCTATTTTAGCCGATACTGTTATGCTTTCACGAGTAATGCATGTTTATAGATCTATCTAGAGAATGATTGAAATAGCTTTACACTACTGATTTATGGAAACCCACTGGCCGTTAGACCAGGTGAAAGTAAGTTGGTATGTCTAGCGAAAAGGGTTTGGAGAGACCGCTTTGGCCAATAGATCAGTCTTGACATACCTCTGTTCTTCATTATTTAGGTTATATTTATATGCATGGATTGCCCTTTATATGATTTGGTACTGACCAAGCTTGTTTTTGGTTAAATATTCATGCTATCATTGATATATTATTATGCATAGCTGATTCATCTTGATCTTTACTATTTATGGAGCTACCACATCTATTTTCGGCAATTATACTGTTCATGTTGTTATCGTACAATTTTGCCGATTATGTTACTTTATCGATTGACCGTCTCAGGAATCAACTTTCTAGTCATTTGCCATTCAATCTGGCTTCTTGAGCCGCATATTTGGAACTGTCTGGACTCACCCGGCATGTTCCACCTGAGATTACTGATCTGTTTCCTCCTTGTCAATTTACAGGTCAAATTGACTGGCACGCTTCAGAGTTGGTTGATTGGGCTGCTCCTTTCAAGCCACATCTTTCTGGCTTGTAGTGTGTTGAGCACGGCAAGTCACATTTCATGTCAACACACTTTTTGGCACGCTCAGTGGGACAGGAACATTTGCAATGGCGCCACAACCACCTTTCGACAATGATGCCATCCTTGACATCCACATTGAAGATCTGCCTGATGGTGCTAAGGATGTAGTCAACAAGGCAGTGGCAGAGTTTTGCTAAGAACAGGGGTGACAAGAAGAAATGTTACCTGGACTGGCTATTTCAGGAATGTTACCTGCTGTCAAGGAGAAATAATTGGGGCAAAAGTTTGAAGACCTTGGTCAGTTGGCTCAAAGACTGGGGATGATTAGCATCCAGTTTCAGAACATGAGAAGGGAACCTCGTTTCCAGAAGGACAATGCTTTCACTAATATGTATCAACAGTTCCTTACTGGTACAACAGAAGATGACTATGAGGAAGAGGTTGCTTTCACATTGCCGATGGATTGGAGCAAGAAAGCAATAGAGGTCCCAAACACTTGGAGAAAGGAGGAAGGCGAGAACCGATATGATTTTGATGTGGCTAAATCTGAAAGATTATTTTCCTTGCTAGTACAAGAGGGAATTATCAAGTTACCTCTAAATCATAGCATGCTGGCTAATGGAGGAGTGAAGTCCAAGAAGTACTGTGGTTTGCATGATACAACCACTCATTCCATTAGCGAGTGCCGAATCTTCAAGCAAATGATCCAGAAAGCTATTCAATCAAAGCAGCTTATGTTCGGCAGCAGAAAAATGCAGATTGAGACAGAGCCATTCCCTCCAGTGAATATGGTTTCTGGTTTCTTCCCAAAGGGCAAAGTAAAAGTTTTGACATCTAACAAAGCCAAGGAAGATGGAATAGTTGACCCAGAGTGACAGATATCGGCTAAGGAATATCAGCAGAATAGCCGATTCCAGAATAGCCGAACTAAAAAGGGTGAGTCATCGGGTGTTTCAAAACCAAGGGTCATGTCTCGTATCCTGTTGAATAAGTGGTAAAGACAATAAGAAAAAGAACATTACCAGCGAATGCAGGAGAAAGAACGCCAATATCACTATGAGCAGGAGTGATTTGCCCGAGAGCAAGAAGAATCGCATTGGAGCTGTGCATTTTTCCGACACTGCTGGAACGAAGGTTTGAAACTGCCAACTCGAAACAATTGCCCTGAGTGCAGCGATCGGTACAGGGAGTATAGGCAGTCGCAAATCAACTGCCGATCTGTTCATGACAGACTTGGGATTCGCTTCTATGAAGAGGATCGGTGCATAAAAATGATGATTATGGTTACCATGGTAAAAGAATTGCTAACCAAAGCTGGACAGAGTATGAAGACTCTAAAGAAGAAGAGTATGTTTGGCAGAAGGGCCAATGGTGTCCACCAGGACTAAGGAAGAGTCAGAAGAGACGTGTCCAGCGTCTGAGGAACCGAGAGCTGCAGCAGAAGAAGTCAGGCAAGGTCTGGCGTGTCAAGCACTCTGATAAGGAAAAACCTGTAGCTGATGTGGGGATGGTCTTCATACTACCAGCAGAATTCATGGCACCTAAATATCAGGAGGTATATTCAAATTTTGATGAATCTGAGTTTAAAGAGTTATCCACTATGTTAACCTTAACCCAACAAGCTGTGTTTGACAAACCCGAGAGGTACCGGTAGTTAAAGGCTTTGTGTATCAATGGATTTGTCGATGGGAAACCTATAAGTAAGATGCTGGTGGATGGTGGCACTACTATCAATTTAATGCCTTATGCAACATTTAAGAAACTCGGCAAGAAAGATGATGACCTGCTGATTACAGATATGCAATTGAAAGATTTTGGTGAAAACGTGTCTGATACAAAGGGAGCAATTAATGTTGAATTGACCATTGGGTCCAAGACTTTGCTCACAACGTTCTTTGTTATTGAAGGAAAGGGATCATATAGTTTGCTGCTTGGAAGAGATTGGATCCATGCTAATTGTTGCATACCTTCGACTATGCATCAAACTCTTATTCAATGGCATGAAGATAAGGTAGAAGTGATCAAAGTAGACTCCTCCATAAGTGTAGCTACAGTTGATCAAAACTACTAGGAATTTGAAGAGCCTGAATGCTTTTCTGGTAGGGAATACAGTGAAGAACCAATCAGGATCAATGAGGAGGGTCAACAGTCGATCCGAGCAGTCGGCTCTTTTAGTAATTTTTAATGGGGAATCCTATAGACGGCAACAAGGGTAAGTTGGGGCACGGTTTTATGTTGGCCGATAAGCTAGAGCAAATTGATATTGGACATGGTGACAAACCAAGATCGACATATATCAGTGCTAACTTAGACCCTGAATATAGAGCTAAGTTGATAGATTTGTTGAAAGAGTATAAAGATTGCTTTGCCTAGGACTATTCGGAGATGCCTGGTTTAGATCGATCTATTGTTGAGCATCGTTTGCCGATAAAGCCTGGGTACCGACCGTTCAAGCAGCCTCCACGGAAAATTTATAAGCCTCAAGTGCTTGCTGAAGTAAAGGCCAAAATAGAGAGATTGTTAGAGGCAAACTTCATCAGACCTTGCCAATACGCTGATTGGATTTCTAATATTGTTCTTGTATACAAGAAGAATGGTAAGATGCGGGTTTGTATTGAGATTTGAACAAAGCTACTCCAACGGATGGTTACCTGATGCCGGTTGCCAATTTGCTAGTGGATGCAGCAGCTGGTCATAAGGTAATCAGTTTTATGGATGGCAATGCTGGATATAACCAAATTTCCATGGCAGATGAGGATATACCAAAGACAGCATTTAGATGTCCCAATCGTGTTGGTTTGTTCGAGTGGGTTGTCATGACATTTGGTTTAAAGAATGCTGGTGCAACTTATCAACGGGCTATGAATTATATTTTTCATAAGTTGATCGGCAGAATTGTAGAGGTATACATTGATGATGTAGTAATTAAGTCCAAGGATTACGAGGGACATTTAGCTAACGTGAAGGAAACCCTGGAGTGTGCTAGAAAGCATGGTTTGAAGATGAATCCAAATAAGTGTGCCTTTGGGTATCGGCTGGTGAATTTCTGGGTTTCTTGGTGCATCAAAAAGTAATTGAGGTTGGATAGAAAAGCATGAAAGCTATAGATGATGTTAGTCCTCCTACCAATTTGAAGCAGTTGCAATCCTTGCTCGGTAAGATCAATTTTGTGAGGAGATTCATATCAAATTTATCAGAAAGGATCTTGCTGTTCTCACCATTGTTGAAGTTGAAGAAAGATCAAGAGTTCAAATGGGGTTACGAACAACAAAAGGCTTTTGACGAGATAAAGGAATACATGAAGGCACCACCAGTTTTGGTACCGCCTCAGTTAGGAAAGCCTTTCAAGTTGTACATGGCGGTCGATAGCAAAATGATTGGATCGGCCCTTATGCAAGAAATTGAAGAAAAAGAGAGAGCAGTCTTTTATCTTAGCCGAAAGCTGTTGGATCCTGAAACAAGATATTCTCCTATGGAAAACTTTGCTTATGTGTTTATTATTCTTGCATTAAGCTTCGGCATTATTTATTATCTTCTGAGTGTGTGATTGTTTCGAAGGCTGATGTCATCAAGCACATGTTGTCGATGCCAATTTTGAATGGACGAATCAGCAAATGGATATTGGCTTTATCAGAATTTGACTTGAGGTATGAATCGGCTAAATCGGTTAAAGGTCAGGTAATTGCTGATTTTATTACTCGTCATCATAAATCTATTAATGGCATCATAAATATTGTGCCTTGGTGTTTATTCTTTGATGGGTCCTCATGCAAGAAAGGTGGTGGAGTTGGTATTCTCTTGATTTCCCCTTGGGGGGCAGTTTATGAATTTGCTATTCCAATTGAACCTGAGGTTACTAACAATCAAGCAGAATATGAAGCTTTACTTAGAGGACTTCAACTTCTTTGAAAAGTAGAGGCCGTTGCAGTTGAGATATTTGGAGATTCAGAGCTGGTAATTAATCAATTGATTGGCCAATATGATTGCAAAGATGATATACTCAGGAGTTATTATGATGAGTGCAAAGAGTTGTTGAAAGAATTCTGGTTGGTATCTTTACATCATATCCCCAGAGAGCAGAACCAAGAAGTAAACAAGTTAGCTCAAAGTGCTTTTGGGTATTGGGAGAATCGGGAGGCTTTTGCTGTTGATGAATATGTCTTCAATACTGATGATCAGGCAGTCAATGACTGGAGAATTGAAATTGCCGATTATCTCAGGAATCCATCACAGAGGGTTTCCCGAAAGCTCAGGTACAAGGCCATTAAGTATGTTCTCCTTAATGATCAGTTGTATCACAAATCTATAGATGGAGTGTTACTCAAATGCTTAAGCCAAGATGAAGCAAAGAAGATGATGAGTGAAGTATATGAAGGATTATGTGGTGCACATCAATCAGCTTATAGGATGAAGTTGATAATCAGGAGAACAGGATCAAGCCATGGCCATTTAGAGTATGGGACATAGATTTAATTGGGCAAATTCATCCTCCATCAAGCAAAGGACACAAGTTCATATTGCTAGCTACAGATTATTTTACCAAGTGGGTCGAAGCAATTCCATTGAAGAAAGTTACTTTAGAGAATATGATTGAGTTTGTTAGAGAGCATATAATTTACCGATTTGGAATACCTCAGTCAATAACAACCGATCAGGGAACTCAGTTCATTTCATCGGAATTTTGAGACTTCGCTGAAGACATGGGGATGAAGTTGTATAATTCTAAATAAGATTATGATTAAGCTCATTAAAAAGAAGATTGATGAGAAGCCAAGAAAGTGGCATTCAACGCTTAGTGAAGCATTATGGGCTTATCGGATGGCTTGTCACGGGTCCACTAAAACTTCTCCCTACGAGTTGGTTTATGGACATCATGCTGTTCTACCATGGGAGATGCAATCTGAATCAAGAAGAATAGTATTACAGAAGGAGTTAACAGCCGGAAATTATAAGGATCTCATGATTGATGAATCGAAAGATTTGTATCAAATTCGGCTCAAGGATTTGGAGAATATTGAGAAGAATAAGGTTCAGGTTGCAATGTACTATGATAAGAAAGTTACAGTTAGGATTTCTTGGAAGGGGACTTAGTGTGGAAAGGTATTTTGCCGGCTGGAACTAAAGATCATAAGTTCAGCAAATGGTCACCTAATTGGGAGGGTCCTCTTCGGATTGTAAGACGTGTGCCTGGCAATGCTTATATTTTGAAGACGTTGAAGGGAGAAGAATACACTAGAGTGATCAATGGAAGATACCTCAAGAAATACTATCCTAGTATCGAGGTTGGCGCATGAATAGTCGATTCCAGATGAATCCGGCTCGAATAGCCGATACCAAGTGTGTCGCCTTCAGAACAAAAAACCCCCAAACAGGGAAATAGCTGACACGGCATGTATCGCCTTTAGAGCAAAAACACAAAACAAAGAAAAGTTCCATTGACAGCAAGATGAAGTTCAAATTGTTCATGCAGAACATGAAGATTACAAAATAACAAGGTTACTGTCAGGAAGATGCATGACATTCAGGCAAAGAAACATCTAAGATGGAATCTTGTCATCACTTCTTGGCAGAGTCATCCTCCTTCTTCTTCAGGGCATCCTTCACCAAGTCAAAAGTGAGCTGCAGACGACGCGTCGAGTGTTCGCTGCCCTGGCGGTCGGCCGCCCGCACCAAGCTCTCGGTCGCCATGGTAAGGCAGTTGAGCCTCTCAGTCAGATCTAAAACAAGGCAAGTGAATAGAGTTGCAAGGAAAGATTATGACAAGGAATGATAGTTAGCCGAGGTGTGAACTTACTACCAATATGGGCTTCGAGGGCCATGCGGTGATTGTGTTCTGCTACGTGATGAGCAGTGGTGATGATCAGAACTCTTTCAAGATCTTTGCACTCGCACTTGTTCTTGCGAAGCTCCTTGTGAAGACGCCTCACTTCTAAGGGTGCGTAAGAAGTGACTGACTCCTCAGAAGAATTAGAGGAGACAGGGATGGGGATGTAATTGGTCCCGAGCATGTTCTCTGGGAGAATGCCAAGACTGTTGAGAGAAAATCAGCAAAGATTGGATTCTTGAAAGGCAATCAAAAGGATGCAATCTTTACCTCGGTAGGCGTGGATGCTTGGATGGTTTTGGATTGTTTCCACCAACTGGTTCATCAGCTAGGCGCTTCCCTTTGTCCGCCATTGAAGTGCTCGCCAAGCCCTCCTGAAAAGAAAATGAGAAAGCTTGGCGTGATGAAATGAGTAAGAGGTTTATAGACCCAAGAGATGGCTTCATTATATTGGTTTGGCAGATATGTTGGGAGGTGAGAAAAGTTATTTGCATTAAATACGGAATACCAAACAACGCACTATCAAAGGCTGGTATGACTGTATGAAGCATTGAGTCGGCCGATGTTTGGAATCAGAAAATTGGAGTCTCGGCTGTTTGACTGTATCGGCTAAAAGAGTAAATCGGGAGAATTAGCTGATTCGGTTAAAGGAATAATCGCGAAAGTAGAAAATCATGCAAGACATCACAGATTAGAAGCAAAATGTAGGTATCCAGGGAATAGAGTGCATACTTCATCAACAGAAATTAAAATTATTCATGGGACCTATCTGCCCTATTACATTCAGACGCCAAAGATTTTGTTGATGATGCTTTGGGGATGAGTAGCGTCGGCGACGGCAGCAGCATGACCCAGATATTTCTCCTAAAGCTCAAAACCCTCCTCAGGATCACCATGAGGGAAGCCGACAGGGTGGACGGAGAGGTCGATACTGGACTGGCCCTCCAGCACCGCCGGCCCCATGGAGGTGCCAAAGCGGACCCCATGGATGGCCACTTCATCAATGCGGGTGTTAACCACATTCAAGCATGCTTCCGGCGTGTCACCCTCGGCGGCCACCTTGTCAGCGACATTGTTTGCCGCCGTGTTCATCCGCGCCAGCCGCTGGTCCTGTTCTAGAATCAAAAGTCAAAGGTTATGCATCAACGACAAGAGTGAAGAAGTACATATCAGAAATGGTGGTTACCATGAATGGCTGCCAGGAGCTGGGCTCTCTCGACCTCGTAGTCGTGGTGCTCAATGCCCAGATCCCTGGTGGCCTGGGCATAGTTCTCCCGCGCCTTGTCCCATTTGGCCCTGAACTGATGAACCTCGGCGTCGGTGTATCGAGCCTCGGGGACCGGCGGACCAATGGGACTCATCGAGTCAGACACATCCGAACTCGATGGACCCATGGGACTAGAGGAGCCTGAGGAGCCTGAAGAGCTCGAAGAGCCAGATGACACTGGCACGGGCTAGTTGCTTGAACCGGGCTACATCACCGTCGGTGATGGGAGGAGGTGCGTCTGGCCAGTGATGACCCTAGCACTAATAAACAAGAGGATCCAGATTCAAGAAGATGAACAGTGTTGCTACAACATGGGGGCAAGAAATCAGATGTTACCCTGTACGCTGGTGACTCACCAGACGGCTTCCTCCCGCCTCCTCTTTCGCCGGGCGCTTGCTGTGATCGTCTTCGTCATCCATTGATCTGGGATTCGAGGGTTTTCTTGGCAGGAGCTCTGGAGATGAGAAGAGAGAAGAGAAGAAAGCTGAGGCGTTTCAACGAATGAGACAAGTCCTAGGATTGATTTCAGTTTTATAATCAGGAAGTCGGAGACGTGGCGGATATCTCGGGCTACGTGAAAGGCAACCGCATTGAAGGGGAGTCCTGGCAACACGCGGGTGCGTTTCCCTTATTCTTGAAGGAACCGTTGTCAACTTGATCGAATCGGCTAAATAAAAGGGCGTGTGCAATTGGTTATTCAATTGAACAGAATGATCGGCAAAATGAGAAAATAGTCGATATTAATACTAAGGGACAAACAAAGTTGCCGCTTCAAGAGTCTGGGAAGGCTGGAATACAAGTTCAGTTACAATAGTGCACATTACAAATTCAAGAACTGTTTGATGACACCAAGTGCTTTGGTCCTGATGGATTCAACCTCAGCCAGCTGATGTTTATTGTCTTCCTCGGTCCCTGTTATGCGCTCAAGCTTGGTCTTGATATTTTGGTGTTCTTCATACTTTGCCAATAGCTCCTTTTTGGTGGTTTCTATTGAATTTGGGAGATCGACAAGTTGAGCTTTGTGGGAATCAATCTTGGAGGATAGAGCTGCCAGTTTTATTTTCTAGATGAGCCTTCTCAATTTCCATTGCAGTGAGTTCAGGTTGGAGCTTATCGACAGTGGCCTGCATTGTTTTGAAAGAGGAATGCAATCTCTTGGCTTGGCTGGCATTCTCATTCTTTTTCAGACAGAAGAGCTGATCTGGCAGATAGGTTATGCTTGGCTCTTTTCACTTTGCCATAGTGATCATCAATGCTGGCTATAAGAGATAAAGCCTTCGAGAGCTCGGGGGACAAGTTCTGATTAACTGACAGAAGAAGAGCCCTTGCTGGATCAGCATTACTCACCAAATCGGCCAAATCCCCTTCCAGTAAGGGCATGATCCCTTTCAGCTAGTTTTGGGTGTCTTCAGTGAGAGCCTGGGTTGATGAAGCCTCTTCACCTTTGTCGACCATAAACTCATCCATGGTGAAGGAGAAACTCAAGGATGGTTTTTCAATGCGCTACAAAGAACACTTGAATCAAGGATAGTGCAGAAGGCTAAAGGGTATGGAGCATAAATTGTGAAATCTGTTACCTTGTCAGTACTGGTATTTTGAGAGTTTTCTCCTGTTTGAGACAATGGTTCCTTGGAATGCAGTTTTCCATCATCTGATTGATTACCAGCAATAGAGGTATCTGAGGGTGTCACATTTGTTTTCAGATTTTGGCCGTGTTCTTCTTGCTGGTCCTCGGGATCAGAGGCTTGGGAGCTTTGGTGAGAGTTTGAATGATTAGATTCAGTATGAACAGATTATTCTTCAACCCTCGAGCTGCTTTTGAGCCAGAGTTGGTGGAATGTTGCCCAGTTCCAAGCTCTTTTGGTTCTTCATTTTCATCTGAAGGAGGTTCATTGGCCATTTCATCCAGAATAGTATCTGATCAGAAAGAGGGATAGCCAGGAGATTTAAAGCCTCACTAAAGAAAAAGCCAGTGAAACTAGAAAGGGACTCACCTATGTTTTCATCGGCTATGTGCACGTTGCCACCTTCACTGCAATCCTGGGCAGAGGCTTGTCTGGATGATGAACCAATCTTGGGCTGTATAACAGAAGCACAAATTGGTAAAGGCCAAATCTAATTTGAAAAAGTGGAGAATGGAAATATGAGAGTTATACCTTTGGTTGTCGTTTGGCCACCTTTGATCTTGCCTTTCTAGGGAATGTTTGGCCTAATACAGGAGCTTTCCTTTTGCCGAGCTTAATGATGAGTTGGGGGCTCCAGCATCAGTGTTCTTAAGTTCAGCTAGAGGAGCAGTGCTGCCTAAACTAGCAAGAGGACCAGCTCTGAAGTATATCACTGGGCGTCCTTGTCTGGTCCTAGATGGAGGTTCAAAGCCTGGGTCCTGTTGAAAAGAGAAAAGTGAAATGACAGGAAGCCAAATTTTGAAAGAAAGGGTGGCTAGTTCATACCTCTCCATTAGCTTTGAAATCTGGATCCAATGTATGGCAGCGGAGGTGGACAGGAGCATAGAAGATATGGCTGTGTAATTCTTCCAACCAAGAATCAAAGGTGGAGTGAGTAGCTTCAACCAGGGCCAGCTTTGTCAGATGATATGTGGGAAGAGATGATCCAAGCTCAAAAACCCTCTTTGCCTCTACACCATTCTGTATTCCTTCTCTGGGTTTCAGGAATCTTGAAAAATACAAGCTTGGATGGAGTTGGCCTAAACCTATCTGCCTAGCAACCAAATTTGGATAGTAAAACTCATAAGTATGTTTGGGGGGTCCTGCCATGCCGAAAGTCTACTGGTAAAGCACATGGCCTGATGATGGCATTGAAGATATTTTCAGCAGTTGGGTCGGCAAAGCAGTCTTCAAAGCTGATTTCTCAGGCAATGTTCGGTTTGAATTTGTTCTATATGGTAACCAATCCAGAATCTCTACATCAAAACCTCTATAAAAAAGCTTGAAAAACTGGCCTTTACCCTTATCAATGATAATTGCTGATGCTGCTTCACCATAAGTTTGGCAGGCCATGGTTTCTTTCTTTGCATTTTTAGCATAATTTGGAGAAGGGAAGCTTAGGTTGTGCAGTTCTAGGCTGATTAGCTTGTGCAGGTACAGGTTTAACCACAGTTGAACTAACCACCATGGTCCAGTCACACAAGATATTGGCTCATGTTTGAGAATCTGAGCAGTGACCTGATTCATCATGGAGTATATGGCTCCGAGAAGATATTTTTCCAAAGGGATGTCATGGCCTGCAGCCAAGTCTTCTGCTAGGTGAAGGTAATTCTGAGTTGGCTCACATGCTTGGCTGCAGAAGAGAAATCTATCTAGCCACATGTTCATAAAGGCCACACGCTTGGTTTCATAGACTGACCCGAAGGATTTAGCATGTTGAGCAATATAATTCTTCCAACCTCCATTGGTCTTGATTGATTGCTTCTTCTGGCCAAGTTCTTTGTATTTAAAGGGAGAAACGTCCCCTGTGATCTTCAGGCCAGTTAGCATGAAAATATCGCCAAGAGTAATGCTCATTGGGCCATGACCAAAAACAAAGCAGTTAAGGGCATTTGACCAGAAGTAAGAAGACGCTATAAGCATTGATTCATTCCTTTTCATGTTAGACAGGGACAATAGAAGGCAATATCTTAGGTCGTGATCATTCCAAATGGATCCTTCTTTGTCAGACATTCTACGGTACCAGTTTCTCCATCCTTCAAGTGGTGTTGGCCAATTCTTGAAAAAGGTCTTCTGCCATCGAAGGGGGGAAAGATCAGTCACCTGGAAGGGAATTCTTTTGGCTTCTCTAGTGATGATTTCGGCTAGATCAGGATCGCCCATTGGCCCAAGATAGTAAGCATCCTTAGTCATGGTGGAATGGATCAAAATCTCGTCCTTCAATTCCTTCAGATCCAAGAAGAAAGCAAAATTTCTTCAGAAAGAGGGGCAGATGAAATTGACTGTTGAAAAGAAGATATGAGTGAAATATACCTATGGAACTTTATCCCAGGTCGCCATTTGATGAAGAATCGAAGGAAAAAATTGAAATTTCTAGGGATTTCTGATTAGAGCGATTGGCGGCGGCTGCTCAAAGACTGGGACAGAGGTTTGAGGTTTCAATGGTGTTGACCTAGAATGACGACGGTTGCCGAGGATAGAAGAATAGAAGACTAAATTTTGGAATAAAATGATTTTTTATCCCAAAATTGGGGGGCATGTGTTAACACGAAATTTTGGGCCTCAGGGAGCCCGGGAGTTAGCCCAAAATTTCATCCGAGGATTGCCGATTTGGAGATAGGAAGAGGGGATCGGCAATCGGCAAAGATGACATCAGCAGAATCGGCAATCGGCAGTGATCGGCTCAGGGGGCACAGGTTCGACTATTCGACAAAGGCAAAGATGGCGCACTCGAGGGTAAGTGATGCGGACTCCAGTAGATAAAGGGAAAGCTTGGAGTCCAAGTTATCATTTAAAGGGGTTATTTCCTTTATTTTGTAGTCATAATTGGTTAGGTCTCGGTTAGACTTTGTCAGTATCTTTTTGAGTCGTATTCTATTAGGACTCGTGTCAACCCAGGGTATAAATATAAACCCTCGGTCATTGTAAAACGTCTACAACAATCAATCAACAAACAACCCAGCTTCATGCCACCTTTCGAGTCCAGTCGAGTCGTCGAGTTCGTGCAATCGCTTGAGGGGGCTCTATTCGATCCGTCGACCTCCAAGTTGCTTGTAAGTTCCACATGTCTTGTTTTATCTTGTTTTGATGTCATTCGATGGACATGGGCTTGATAAATCAAGATAGTTATCGATGCTTAATCAGGTTTAGCATCATTCGGTGGATGTTAGATTTGGGTTGGTAGATCGAGTGTCATCCGGTGGACATAGATCTATTTCAAGGATTAAGGATCAACGGCTCTATTAGATTTGGCTCATCTAATAGATTCGTCAAGTTATCAGTGTTGTTTATGTTTTATGTTTATCTATTGATACAACACTTTTGCCCGATCTAGATTGATAGAGCTTGTCCTTACATCTTTTGTGTTTATAATCGTCTTCATGTTCATGCACGCTTATTTTATCATGATGATTGTTTACCTATGCTCTATTTGATCAGTCGACCTCCAAGTTGCTTGTAAGTTCCACATGTCTTGTTTTATCTTGTTTTGATGTCATTCGATGGACATGGGCTTGATAAATCAAGATAGTTATCGATGCTTAATCAGGTTTAGTATCATTCGGTGGACGTTAGATTTGGGTTGGTAGATCGAGTGTCATCCGGTGGACATAGATCTATTTCAAGGATTAAGGATCAACGGCTCTATTAGATTTGGCTCATCTAATAGATTCGTCAAGTTATCAGTGTTGTTTATGTTGTATGTTTATCTATTGATACAACACTTTTGCCCGATCTAGATTGATAGAGCTTGTCCTTACATCTTTTGTGTTTATAATCGTCTTCATGTTCATGCACGCTTATTTTATCATGATGATTGTTTACCTATGCTTAGTGGCCAAGTTTTATCAATCTTGATTGTTACATGTTGTGGGTTCGAGAATATTTAGATAAAAGTGGGTTTCAGGATTGATTTAGAGCCGCTTTGGCCTATAGAACAGCTTTACTTCGATTCAATAGTTTGCTTTGTTTAGATACATCACGTTCCTGCTTCATGGACCCCGAATCGGCTATTTTAGCCGATACGGTTATGCTTTCACGAGTAATGCATGTTTATAGATCTATCTAGAGAATGATTGAAATAGCTTTACACTACTGATTTATGGAAACCCGCTGGCCGTTAGACCCGGTGAAAGTAAGTTGGTATGTCTAGCGAAAAGGGTTTGGAGAGACCGCTTTGGCCTATAGACCAGTCTCGACATACCTCTGTTCTTCATTATTTAGGTTAGATTTATATGCATGGATTGCCCTTTATATGATTTGGTACTGATCAAGCTTGTTTTCGGTTAAATATTCATGCTATCATTGATATATTATTATGCATAGCTGATTCATCTTGATCTTTACTATTTATGGAGCTATCACATCTATTTTTGGCAATTATACTGTTCATGCTGTTATCGTACAATTTTGCCGATTATGTTACTTTATCGATTGACCGTCTCGGGAATCGACTTTCTAGTCGTTTGTGTTCAATCTAGCTTCTTGAGCCGCATATTTGGAACTGTCTGGACTCACCCGGCATGTTCCACCTGAGATTACTGATCTGTTTCCTCCTTGTCAATTTGCAGGTCAAATTGACGGGCACGCTTCGGAGTTGGTTGATCGGGCTGCTCCTTTCAAGCCACGTCTTTCTAGCTTGCAGTGTGTTGAGCACGGCAAGTTACATTTTGTGTCAACAGGTACTTGTCAGTTTCTCGGTTCTTCTTTGGTTTCTTGGTCGTCTCGCAATCAATCAAGTGAAGTTGAGAGGAGTCATATATATATATATATATCAGATTTCTTCAAATGTTTGATAGATTTTATTAAAACAAGAAAACACAACAACGGTCATAACAATAAGTGATGATATCATTCAATCAGAGGAACCAGAATTCAGCTGACGATCAGTGACCACAAAGAAGAATTAGTGAAGTTGAGAGGAGTACCACTTCCCTTGGGTTGCTGGTTCGAAACTTCAAAGATGAGCAAGCCGCCATGGTCAACTAGGCAGAGCCAGAGAATCCTAAGCTGAGTTCTGCAGAGTTGGCGTGGAGAGGGAGGGCGTACCTAAGGGGGAGGAGAGTCCACCGTACCAACTTGGGCCCCAACCCGCCTCGGATTTTTTTTAAAATTTAATCCTTTTTTAATCAATATTTTAAAAATAATCCTGTTTCAAACTTATTTTCACCGTACACCCTTTTTGTCGCGCCAAATCATTTGGCGCGACAAAAGCACGTCGTCGCGCCAAATGATTTGGCGCGACCAAGCATTACACCGTGGCAAGAGAGTTGACCGGGGCCACCATGGGTCCCACCCCGTCGCGCCAAATGATTTGCCGCGACGGGCCAGTCGCGCCAAATCATTTGGTGCGACAGGGTTTGGACAAAATTTGAGCTAAGGAATAATAAATTTTACTATGATTTGGACAACAAAATTTATTTTACCATGAATTAGTAGTATCACAATGGTGCTAACTTCGCATTTTCTGCATGCCTTGGACTATGATTTGGACAACAAAAAAAATTTAACTAACTTCGCATCTTTACCATGCCTAGGCTATAGCCAATTTTACTATGGGATGGATATCGTACGAGTTGCCTAACTCTGTAATTTTACCATGTATTAGGTTAATGAGAATGTGCCTAACTATGCATTTTTTCCATGCCTTGGACAAATCGAAATATGTCTAACTACGCAGAAGTACCATGGTTTGGTATGTTAGTATTTTACCATAGTTTGATTATAACAGCATTTACCATGCGTTGGTTAAAGCCAATTTTACCATGGTTTGGTTATATCCCAAGATCATAATTTTACCATGGATCGGATCACACTAAGTCAATTTTACCATGGTTTGGGTATGCATTTTTTAATGCCTAGGTTATAGTCAACTTAACCATGCCTTGGACAAATGGAAAATTTACCATGGTTTAGTTATATACAAACTTAACCATCCCCATGAAATTCAGCTGCCAAGTACAAAATTTAGTATGAAACGGATCACAATGTTATGGTTTGCAATAGAATTTGAATTTTTTAAAATTCAACTTTTTAAGTCATATTAAAAATTTGGAGTAAAATTTAGGACTTAGTCAAAATCTAAGTGACTAAACCATAGTAAAATTTAGGACTAAAATCTAATTGACTAAACCATAGTAAAGTTTAGGACTTAGTCAAAATCTAAGTGACTAAATCATAGTAAAATTTATAACTTCAAAATTTTGGCGCGACTGGCCCGTCGCGCCAAATCATTTGGCGCGACTGGCCGGCGCGACGGGGTGGGACCTATGGTGGCCCCGGTCAACTCTCTTGCCACGGTGTAATGCTTGGTGATTTGGCGCGACGACGTGCTTTTTGTCGCGCCAAAAAAGGGTGCACGGTGAAAATAAGTTTGAAACAGGATTATTTTTGAAATATTGATTAAAAGAGGATTAAATTTTAAAAAAAATCCCTCTGTTGCTTCTTGCCTGATGGTTTTGCCTCACAATGCAGTGGCTGGTAGGCAGGAACCAGGCGCGTGGGGGAGTGGTGGGACCAACTTGGGCAAAGAGCAATCAAGATGCACGCACGATTCCTAAAGCGCATCGATGGCTCAGAACATCCCTGCCCGGGCCGGCACCCTCGGAAAAACCATGCTCTCCCCCCATCGACCGATCGATCAGGTTCTGGTAGCTGTGGTGCCTGCAAGACGAACTGAAACCCGCAGCAGGCTCTGCAGATTCGATCGAATCAGCAGGCTCGCAACCCAGTGACTCACCTAGATCGATGAGAATGAGACAACAATGGCCGGCCGTCAAAACTGACGATGCCTAACAACCAGCGTGTACGCATTGAGCCTGTACTCCATCCACGTACAGACCCTGCCTGGGTACAGAGGCTATCAGACTACTACGTACAGTATACCACGAGTGTATAATAATTCCATCATCTGAAATAATAAAATTGGAAAGGTTCAGATCTGAGAATAATTGTTTATTTTGGATGATCATAGGATTCAATACTATATTAAGCTTGATGGCCATTATTTCTCATGGTTACCATATCAATTCGACCTTGGAACTGTCCTCCTGCGTGTTTGAGGGAAAGAGTGGACACGTTCAGGCTGCCGTGGTAACACTCGCTCATAGATCTAGTGGTGAGCGAGGTGCTGCCATTACTCCTTCTTTGCATACATGGTCGGCCCTGTTGTCATGACAAGACCTCACTGACAGCCAATTGTTGGGCACAAGCACAAGCACAACAAACAAATTAAGTTTCATCTCAAATTAAAACTAAAAAGGTTCCACATTTGCTCAACTGCAATAGCTTGATCAAGAAACACATCATGGTACATTAAATTAAAGTACTTAGGAATATCATACATGATGCAACTGATTATGACTACTTATGGCATCGGCTACAAGGCTCCACAAGAGTAAACTTAACTCTTTCAGGAACTTTATTCTCAATGTATGTTCTAATAGCCCCAAGCACTCTACGAGCTTCCCTTAGACCGTTGCCCTTGGAGGGGCACCGTCCAATTCCGTTGTCAGAACACCTGCTAGTAGAACCACAATTGGTGTCCAATGTAAGAAACTCGAGTGACACTGCGTTCTTGAGGATATAACAGGTTAGCTCAACCAAGCCTTTTGCAGAGGGAAGAACCAATCAGGATCAATGAGGAGGGTCAACAGTCGATCCGAGCAGTCGGCTCTTTTAGTAATTTTTAATGGGGAATCCTATAGACGGCAACAAGGGTAAGTTGGGGCACGGTTTTATGTTGGCCGATAAGCTAGAGCAAATTGATATTGGACATGGTGACAAACCAAGATCGACATATATCAGTGCTAACTTAGACCCTGAATATAGAGCTAAGTTGATAGATTTGCTGAAAGAGTATAAAGATTGCTTTGCCTAGGACTATTCGGAGATGCCTGGTTTAGATCGATCTATTGTTGAGCATCGTTTGCCGATAAAGCCTGGGTACCGACCGTTCAAGCAGCCTCCACGGAAAATTTATAAGCCTCAAGTGCTTGCTGAAGTAAAGGCCAAAATAGAGAGATTGTTAGAGGCAAACTTCATCAGACCTTGCCAATACGCTGATTGGATTTCTAATATTGTTCTTGTATACAAGAAGAATGGTAAGATGCGGGTTTGTATTGAGATTTGAACAAAGCTACTCCAACGGATGGTTACCTGATGCCGGTTGCCAATTTGCTAGTGGATGCAGCAGCTGGTCATAAGGTAATCAGTTTTATGGATGGCAATGCTGGATATAACCAAATTTCCATGGCAGATGAGGATATACCAAAGACAGCATTTAGATGTCCCAATCGTGTTGGTTTGTTCGAGTGGGTTGTCATGACATTTGGTTTAAAGAATGCTGGTGCAACTTATCAACGGGCTATGAATTATATTTTTCATAAGTTGATCGGCAGAATTGTAGAGGTATACATTGATGATGTAGTAATTAAGTCCAAGGATTACGAGGGATATTTAGCTAACGTGAAGGAAACCCTGGAGTGTGCTAGAAAGCATGGTTTGAAGATGAATCCAAATAAGTGTGCCTTTGGGTATCGGCTGGTGAATTTCTGGGTTTCTTGGTGCATCAAAAAGGAATTGAGGTTGGATAGAAAAGCATGAAAGCTATAGATGATGTTAGTCCTCCTACCAATTTGAAGCAGTTGCAATCCTTGCTCGGTAAGATCAATTTTGTGAGGAGATTCATATCAAATTTATCAGAAAGGATCTTGCTGTTCTCACCATTGTTGAAGTTGAAGAAAGATCAAGAGTTCAAATGGGGTTACGAACAACAAAAGGCTTTTGACGAGATAAAGGAATACATGAAGGCACCACCAGTTTTGGTACCGCCTCAGTTAGGAAAGCCTTTCAAGTTGTACATGGCGGTCGATAGCAAAATGATTGGATCGGCCCTTATGCAAGAAATTGAAGAAAAAGAGAGAGCAGTCTTTTATCTTAGCCGAAAGCTGTTGGATCCTGAAACAAGATATTCTCCTATGGAAAACTTTGCTTATGTGTTTATTATTCTTGCATTAAGCTTCGGCATTATTTATTATCTTCTGAGTGTGTGATTGTTTCGAAGGCTGATGTCATCAAGCACATGTTGTCGATGCCAATTTTGAATGGACGAATCAGCAAATGGATATTGGCTTTATCAGAATTTGACTTGAGGTATGAATCGGCTAAATCGGTTAAAGGTCAGGTAATTGCTGATTTTATTACTCGTCATCATAAATCTATTAATGGCATCATAAATATTGTGCCTTGGTGTTTATTCTTTGATGGGTCCTCATGCAAGAAAGGTGGTGGAGTTGGTATTCTCTTGATTTCCCCTTGGGGGGCAGTTTATGAATTTGCTATTCCAATTGAACCTGAGGTTACTAACAATCAAGCAGAATATGAAGCTTTACTTAGAGGACTTCAACTTCTTTGAAAAGTAGAGGCCGTTGCAGTTGAGATATTTGGAGATTCAGAGCTGGTAATTAATCAATTGATTGGCCAATATGATTGCAAAGATGATATACTCAGGAGTTATTATGATGAGTGCAAAGAGTTGTTGAAAGAATTCTGGTTGGTATCTTTACATCATATCCCCAGAGAGCAGAACCAAGAAGTAAACAAGTTAGCTCAAAGTGCTTTTGGGTATTGGGAGAATCGGGAGGCTTTTGCTGTTGATGAATATGTCTTCAATACTGATGATCAGGCAGTCAATGACTGGAGAATTGAAATTGCCGATTATCTCAGGAATCCATCACAGAGGGTTTCCCGAAAGCTCAGGTACAAGGCCATTAAGTATGTTCTCCTTAATGATCAGTTGTATCACAAATCTATAGATGGAGTGTTACTCAAATGCTTAAGCCAAGATGAAGCAAAGAAGATGATGAGTGAAGTATATGAAGGATTATGTGGTGCACATCAATCAGCTTATAGGATGAAGTTGATAATCAGGAGAACAGGATCAAGCCATGGCCATTTAGAGTATGGGACATAGATTTAATTGGGCAAATTCATCCTCCATCAAGCAAAGGACACAAGTTCATATTGCTAGCTACAGATTATTTTACCAAGTGGGTCGAAGCAATTCCATTGAAGAAAGTTACTTTAGAGAATATGATTGAGTTTGTTAGAGAGCATATAATTTACCGATTTGGAATACCTCAGTCAATAACAACCGATCAGGGAACTCAGTTCATTTCATCGGAATTTTGAGACTTCGCTGAAGACATGGGGATGAAGTTGTATAATTCTAAATAAGATTATGATTAAGCTCATTAAAAAGAAGATTGATGAGAAGCCAAGAAAGTGGCATTCAACGCTTAGTGAAGCATTATGGGCTTATCGGATGGCTTGTCACGGGTCCACTAAAACTTCTCCCTACGAGTTGGTTTATGGACATCATGCTGTTCTACCATGGGAGATGCAATCTGAATCAAGAAGAATAGTATTACAGAAGGAGTTAACAGCCGGAAATTATAAGGATCTCATGATTGATGAATCGAAAGATTTGTATCAAATTCGGCTCAAGGATTTGGAGAATATTGAGAAGAATAAGGTTCAGGTTGCAATGTACTATGATAAGAAAGTTACAGTTAGGATTTCTTGGAAGGGGACTTAGTGTGGAAAGGTATTTTGCCGGCTGGAACTAAAGATCATAAGTTCAGCAAATGGTCACCTAATTGGGAGGGTCCTCTTCGGATTGTAAGACGTGTGCCTGGCAATGCTTATATTTTGAAGACGTTGAAGGGAGAAGAATACACTAGAGTGATCAATGGAAGATACCTCAAGAAATACTATCCTAGTATCGAGATTGGCGCGTGAATAGTCGATTCCAGATGAATCCGGCTCGAATAGCCGATACCAAGTGTGTCGCCTTCAGAACAAAAAACCCCCAAACAGGGAAATAGCTGACACGGCATGTATCGCCTTTAGAGCAAAAACACAAAACAAAGAAAAGTTCCATTGACAGCAAGATGAAGTTCAAATTGTTCATGCAGAACATGAAGATTACAAAATAACAAGGGTACTGTCAGGAAGATGCATGACATTCAGGCAAAGAAACATCTAAGATGGAATCTTGTCATCACTTCTTGGCAGAGTCATCCTCCTTCTTCTTCAGGGCATCCTTCACCAAGTCAAAAGTGAGCTGCAGACGACGCGTCGAGTGTTCGCTGCCCTGGCGGTCGGCCGCCCGCACCAAGCTCTCGGTCGCCATGGTAAGGCAGTTGAGCCTCTCAGTCAGATCTAAAACAAGGCAAGTGAATAGAGTTGCAAGGAAAGATTATGACAAGGAATGATAGTTAGCCGAGGTGTGAACTTACTACCAATATGGGCTTCGAGGGCCATGCGGTGATTGTGTTCTGCTACGTGATGAGCAGTGGTGATGATCAGAACTCTTTCAAGATCTTTGCACTCGCGCTTGTTCTTGCGAAGCTCCTTGTGAAGACGCCTCACTTCTAAGGGTGCGTAAGAAGTGACTGACTCCTCAGAAGAATTAGAGGAGACAGGGATGGGGATGTAATTGGTCCCGAGCATGTTCTCTGGGAGAATGCCAAGACTGTTGAGAGAAAATCAGCAAAGATTGGATTCTTGAAAGGCAATCAAAAGGATGCAATCTTTACCTCGGTAGGCATGGATGCTTGGATGGTTTTGGATTGTTTCCACCAACTGGTTCATCAGCTAGGCGCTTCCCTTTGTCCGCCATTGAAGTGCTCGCCAAGCCCTCCTGAAAAGAAAATGAGAAAGCTTGGCGTGATGAAATGAGTAAGAGGTTTATAGACCCAAGAGATGGCTTCATTATATTGGTTTGGCAGATATGTTGGGAGGTGAGAAAAGTTATTTGCATTAAATACGGAATACCAAACAACGCACTATCAAAGGCTGGTATGACTGTATGAAGCATTGAGTCGGCCGATGTTTGGAATCAGAAAATTGGAGTCTCGGCTGTTTGACTGTATCGGCTAAAAGAGTAAATCGGGAGAATTAGCTGATTCGGTTAAAGGAATAATTGCGAAAGTAGAAAATCATGCAAGACATCACAGATTAGAAGCAAAATGCAGGTATCCAGGGAATAGAGTGCATACTTCATCAACAGAAATTAAAATTATTCATGGGACCTATCTGCCCTATTACATTCAGACGCCAAAGATTTTGTTGATGATGCTTTGGGGATGAGTAGCGTCGGCGACGGCAGCAGCATGACCCAGATATTGTTGGAAATATGCCCTAGAGGCAATAATAAATTGGTTATTATTATATTTCCTTGTTCATGATAATCGTTTATTATCCATGCTATAATTGTATTGATTGGAAACTCAAATACATGTGTGGGTACATAGACAACACTGTGTCCCTAGTAAGCCTCTAGTTGACTTGCTCGTTGATCAAAGATGGTAAAGGTTTCCTAGCCATTGACATGAGATGTCATTTGATAACGGGATCACATCATTAGGAGAATGATGTGATGGACAAGACCCAAACTACGAACGTAGCATATGATCGTGTCAGTTTATTGCTATTGTTTTCTGCATGTCAAGTATCTGTTCCTTTGACCATGAGATCATACAACTCCCTGACATCAGAGGAGTACCTTGTGTGTATCAAACGTCGCAACGTAACTGGGTGACTATAAAGGTGCTCTACAGGTATCTCCGAGGGTGTCTGTTGGGTTGGCATGGATCAAGACTGGGATTTGTTACTCCGTATGACGGAGAGGTATCTCAGGGCCCACTCGGTAATACAACATCACAATGAGCCTTGCAAGCAATGTGACTAAAGTGTTAGCCACGAGATCTTGTATTACGGAACGAGTAAAGAGACTTGCCGGTAACGAGATTGAACTAGGTATAGAGATACCGACGATCGAATCTCGGGCAAGTAACATACCGAAGAACAAAGGGAACAGTATACGGGATTAACTGAATCCTTGACATAGAGGTTCGACCGATAAAGATCTTCGTAGAATATGTAGGAGCCAATATGGGCATCCAGGTCCCGCTATTGGTTATTGATCGTAGAGGTGTCTCGGTCATGTCTACATAGTTCTCGAACCCGCAGGGTCTACACACTTAACGTTTGGTGACGATTAGTATAGTTGAGTTATTTTGTTGGTGACCGAAGGTTGTTCGGAGTCCCGGATAAGATCCCGGACATGACGAGGATCTCCGGAATAGTCCGGAGGTAAAGATTGATATATGTGATAATAGTGTTTTGATCTCCGGAAGAGTTCCGGAGTTCACCGGAAGGGGTTCCGGATGTTTACCGAAGTGTTCGGGTGCAGCAACACTTTATATGGGCCAAAGGGATAAAGCCCACGAGGTATTGGAAAGTGCAAAAGGAAGTTTTGCTGCTGCCTTAAGATGGTAAGGCAGTACTACCGCTACTGTAGCAGCGGTACTACCGCTTAAGCTAGTCAAGCGGCACTACCGCTACTGTATCAGCGGTACTACCGCTTAAGCTGGTCAAGCGGTACTACCACTACTGTAGCAGCGGTACTACCGCTTGTGCGCGGTACTGCAGGGATCCGAGTTGGACTCTTTCCCTGCGGGCCAAACCGACCTTGTGCGGGCAAAACCGACCTGGAGGAGGCTTTTACTCCAAGTTTAGACCCCAAGGCTCAACATATAAATAGAGGGGCAGGGCTAGCACACGGGATACATTAGATTGCCCCAAGCCGTGTGCCGGCAACCTCTAGTTCCTCCTACGTCATAATTTCAGTAGTGCTTAGGCGAAGCCCTGCTGAAATAGTTCCTCACCAACATCACCACGCCGTCGTGCTGCTGGAACTCTTCTTCTTCTCCGCTCCCTCTTGCTGGATCAAGAAGGCGGAGATCGTCATCAAGCTGTACGTGTGTTGAACGCGGAGGTGCCGTCCGTTCGGCACTAGTTCGTGATCGGATCGAGGGACGACTTGCGATTTGGATCGCGGAGACGTTCGACTACATCAACCGCGTTTCTTAACGCTTCCGCTTAGCGATCTACAAGGGTATGTAGATTCACTCTCCCTCTCGTAGATGCTCATCACCATGGATAGATCTTGTGTGTGCGTAGGAAATTTTTTGTTTCCCATGCAACGTTCCCCAACAGTGGCATCATGAGCTAGGTCTATGCGTAGATGAGATCTCGAGTAGAACACAAACGAGTTGTGGGCGTGGGTGTATACATATTGCTTGCCGTTACTAGTTGATATTTGATTCGGCGGTATTGTGAGATGAAGCGGCCCGGACCGACATTACGCGTACGCTTACGCGAGACAGGTTCCTTCAACTAACATGTAACTTCGTTGCATAAAGATGGCTAGCGGGTGTCTGTCTCTCTCACTTTAGTTGAATCAATTTCAATGAAGAGGGTTCTTTTAGAAGATCAAAAAGCAATCACTACACCACGTTGTCGTTTTGCGTAGGTAAGAACGGTTCTTGCAAACCCGTAGCAGCCACGTAAAATTTGCAACAACAATTAGAGGACGTCTAACTTGTTTTTGCAGGGTATGTTGTGATGTGATATGGCCAATTACATGATGAGATATATGTGATGTATGAGATGATCATGTGTTGTATAGAATATCACGACTTGCATGTCGATGAGTACGGCAACTGGCAGGAGCCATAGAGTTGTCTTTAATTATTGTATGACCTGCGTGTCAATCATTAAGCGCTATGTAATGCTTTACTTTATCGCTAAACGTTAGCTATAGTCGTGGAAGCAACAGTCGGCGCGACAACCTCATGGCGACACGTTGATGGAGATCAAGATGATGGAGATCATGGTGTCATGCCGGTGACGATGGAGATCATGCCGGTGCTTTGGAGATGGAGATCAAAAGCACGAGTTCATGGCCATATCATGTCACTTATGATTTGCATGTGATGTTAATCCTTTTATGCATCTTATTTTGCTTAGGACGACGGTAGCATTATAAGGTGATCCCTCACTTAAATTTCAAGATAAAATTGTGTTCTCCCCGAATGTGCACCGTTGCGAAAGTTCGTCGTTTCGAGACACGCCGTGATGATCGGGTGTGATAGACTCTACGTTCACATACAACGGGTGTAAGCCATGTTGCACGTGCGGAACACTCGGGTTAAACTTGACGAGCCTAGCATGTACAGACATGGCCTCGGAACACAAGAGACCGAAAGGTCGAACATGAGTCATATAGTAGATATGATCAACATGAAGATGTTCACCATTGAAACCACCTCGACTCATGTGATGATCGGACTTGAGTTGGTGGATTTGGATCATGTTACACTCGAATGATCGGAGGGATGTCAATTTGAGTGGGAGTTTTTAAGTAATATGATTAACTAAACTCATTATCTAGAACAATAGTCTAAGTAGTCTTTGCAATATTTATGTTGTAGATCATGGCTCGCGCAGTAGCACCCCTGAATTTTAATGCGTTCCTAGAGAAAGCTAAGTTGAAAGATGATGGAAGTAACTTTGTGGACTGGGCCCGTAATCTAAGGATTATCCTTACGGCTTCCCAGAAGGCTTATGTCCTTGATGCACCGCTTGGTGATCCACCCGCTCCAGTTGAGTCTCTAGACGTTGTGAACGCCTGGCAGGCTCGTTCTGATGATTACTCAATAGTTCAATGTGCATTATTGTATGGCTTAGAACCGGGACTTCAAAGACGTTTTGAACGTCATGGAGCATATGAGATGTTCCAGGAGTTGAAGTTTATCTTTCAGAAGAATGCCCGGATCGAGAGATATGAGATCTCCGATAAGTTCTATGCTTACAAGATGGAGGAGAACGAGTCTATCAGTGATCACGTACTCAGAATGTCTGGGTACTCCACCCGTCTGGCTGAATTGGGGATGCCCCTTCCGCCAGAGGCTATCACTGACAGAGTTCTTCAATCATTGCCACCTAGCTACAAGAGCTTCGTGTTGAACTATAACATGCACGGGATGAACAAGTCAGTCGCCGAGCTGTTTGCGATGCTGAAAGTCGCTGAGTCTGAAATTCAGAAGGAGCATCAAGTGTTGATGGTCAATAAAACCACTAGTTTCAAGAAAAATGGCAAGGGTAAGAAGGGTAACTCCAAGAAGAGTGGCAAAGCAGTTGCTCCTCTCGTGAAGAAACCCAAGGCTGGACCCAAACCAGAAACTGTGTGTTTTCATTGCAAGGGAACTGGACACTGGAAGCGGAACTGCCCCAAGTATTTGGCTGACAAGAAGGCGGCCAACAACAAACAAGGTATATATGATATACATGTTATTGATGTGTACCTTACCAACTCTCGTTGTAGTGCCTGGGTATTTGATACCGGTGCGGTTGCTCATATTTGCAACTCAAAACAGGAACTGCGGAATAGACGGAGGCTGGCAAAGGACGAAGTGACGATGCGCGTGGGAAATGGTTCCAAGGTTGATGTGATCGCCGTCGGCACGCTCGCTCTTCGATTACCATCGGGATTAGTGATGAACCTGAATAATTGTTATTTAGTGCCTGCGTTAAGCATGAACATTATATCTGGATCTTGTTTATTGCGAGACGGTTAATCATTTAAATCAGAGAATAATGGTTGTTCTATTTATATGAGTAATATCTTTTATGGTCATGCACCCAATGTGAGGGGTTTATTCTTATTGAATCTCGATAGTAATGATACACATGTTCATAACATTGATGCCAAAAGATGTAGAATTGATAATGATAATACCACTTTCTTGTGGCACTGCCGTTTAGGTCATATTGGCGTAAAACGCATGAGGAAGCTCCATGCTGATGGACTTTTAGAGTCACTTGATTTTGAATCACTTAACACATGTGAGCCATGCCTCATGGGCAAGATGACTAAAACGCCGTTCTCTGGAACAATGGAACGGGCAAGTGACTTATTGGAAATCATACATACTGATGTGTGCGGTCCAATGAGCATTGAGGCGCGCGGTGGTTATCGTTACTTTCTCACCTTCACTGATGACTTAAGTAGATATGGGTATATTTACTTAATAAAACACAAGTCTGAAACATTTGAAAAGTTCAAGCAATTTCAGAGTGAAGTTGAGAATCATCGTAACAAGAAGATTAAATTCCTACGATCTGATCGAGGAGGAGAATATCTGAGTTATGAGTTTGGCAGTCACTTAAGACAATGTGGAATTGTTTCACAACTGACACCGCCTGGAACACCACAGCGTAATGGTGTATCCGAACGTCGTAATCGAACCTTATTGGATATGGTGCGATCTATGATGTCTCTTGCCGATTTGCCACTATCGTTTTGGGGTTATGCATTAGAGACAGCTGCATTCACTTTAAATAGGGCACCATCAAAATCCGTTGAGACGACGCCATATGAACTTTGGTTTGGCAAGAAGCCAAAGCTGTCGTTTCTTAAAGTTTGGGGATGTGATGCTTATGTCAAAAAGCTTCAGCCTGAAAAGCTGGAACCCAAAGCGGAAAAATGCGTCTTCATAGGATACCCAAAAGAGACAGTTGGGTATACCTTCTACCTCAGATCCGAAGGCAAAGTGTTTGTCGCTAAAAACGGAACATTTCTTGAGAAAGAGTTTCTCTCGAAAGAATTGAGTGGGAGGAAGATAGAACTTGATGAGGTTGTTGAACCTTTACTTCAACCTGAGAGTAGCGCAGCGCAGAAAGTTGTTTCTGTGGAGCCTACATTAGCTGAAGAGGAAGTTAATGATGATGATCATGAAGCTTTGGATCAAGTTGCTATCGAACCTCGTAGGTCGACAAGGACGCGTACTGCTCCTGAGTGGTACGGCAACCCTGTCTTACAAGTCATGTTGTTGGACAACGATGAACCTACGAGTTATGGAGAAGCGATGATGGGCCCGGATTCCGAGAAGTGGTTAGAGGCCATGAAATCCGAGATGGGATCCATGTATGAAAACAAAGTATGGACTTTGGAAGTATTACCTGAAGGGCGTAAGGCTATTCAGAACAAATGGATCTTTAAGAGGAAGACGGACGCGGACGGTAATGTCACCGTCTATAAAGCTCGACTTGTGGCAAAGGGTTTTTCACAAGTTCAAGGAGTTGACTACGATAAGACCTTCTCATCCGTGGTGATGCTTAAGTCTGTCAGAATCATGTTAGCAATAGCTGCCTTTTTCGATTATGAAATTTGGCAGATGGATGTCAAAACAGCGTTCCTTAACGGTTTCCTTAAGGAAGAGTTGTATATGATGCAACCAGAAGGTTTTGTCGATCCAGAGAATGCTGACAAAGTTTGCAAACTCCAGCGATCCATTTATGGACTGGTGCAAGCGTCTCGGAGTTGGAATCTTCGCTTTGATGAGGTGATCAAAGCGTTCGAGTTTATACAAGTTTACGGAGAAGCTTGTATTTACAAGAAAGTGAGTGGGAGCTCTATAGCGTTTCTAATATTATATGTGGATGACATATTACTGATTGGAAACAATATAGAAATGTTGGAAAGCGTGAAGGAATATTTGAACAAAAGTTTTTCAATGAAGGACCTAGGAGAAGCTGCTTTCATATTAGGCATCAAGATCTATAGAGATAGATCAAGACGTTTAATAGGACTTTCACAAAGCGCATACCTTGATAAAATTTTGAAGAAGTTCAAAATGGATCAGTCCAAGAAGGGGTTCTTGCCTGTTTTGCAAGGTGTGAAGTTGAGTAAGACTCAATGCCCAGTGACTGCAGAAGATAGAGAAAAGATGAGTGTCATCCCCTATGCTTCAGCCATAGGCTCTATCATGTATGCAATGCTGTGCACAAGACCCGATGTCAGCCTTGCCATAAGTATGGTCGGAAGGTTTCAAAGTGATCCAGGAATGGAACACTGGACGGCGGTCAAGAATATCCTGAAGTACCTGAAAAGGACTAAGGACATGTTTCTCGTTTATGGAGGTGATCAAGAGCTCGTCGTAAAGGGTTAGGTTGATGCAAGCTTTGACACTGATCCGGATGACTCTAAGTCGCAAACCGGATACGTATTTATTCTTAATGGGGGTGCGGTTAGCTGGTGCAGTTCCAAGCAAAGCGTGGTAGCTGATTCTACATGCGAAGAGGAGTACATCGCTGCCTCGGAGGCGGCGAAGGAAGGTGTCTGGATGAAGGAGTTCATGACAGATCTTGGAGTAGTGCCTAGTGCACTTAACCCAATGACTCTGTTTTGTGATAATACTGGTGCCATTGCTCTAGCCAAGGAACCAAGATTTCACAAGAGGACCAGACACATAAAGCGACGTTTCAATTCCATCCGCGATTACATCAAGGAGGACGACATAAATATTTGCAAAGTACACACGGATCTGAATGTTGCAGATCCGATGACTAAACCTCTTCCAAGGGCTAAACATGAACAACACCAGAACTGCATGGGTGTTCGATTCATTACAATGTAAATCACATAGTGATGTGAACTAGATTATTGACTCTAGTGCAAGTGGGAGACTGTTGGAAATATGCCCTAGAGGCAATAATAAATTGGTTATTATTATATTTCCTTGTTCATGATAATCGTTTATTATCCATGCTATAATTGTATTGATTGGAAACTCAAATACATGTGTGGGTACATAGACAACACTGTGTCCCTAGTAAGCCTCTAGTTGACTAGCTCGTTGATCAAAGATGGTTAAGGTTTCCTAGCCATTGACATGAGATGTCATTTGATAACGGGATCACATCATTAGGAGAATGATGTGATGGAGAAGACCCAAACTACGAACGTAGCATATGATCGTGTCAGTTTATTGCTATTGTTTTCTGCATGTCAAGTATCTGTTCCTTTGACCATGAGATCATGCAACTCCCTGACATCGGAGGGGTACCTTGTGTGTATCAAACGTCGCAACGTAACTGGGTGACTATAAAGGTGCTTTACAGGTATCTCCGAGGGTGTCTGTTGGGTTGGCATGGATCAAGACTGGGATTTGTTACTCCGTATGACGGAGAGGTATCTCAGGGCCCACTCGGTAATACAACATCACAATGAGCCTTGCAAGCAATGTGACTAAAGTGTTAGCCACGAGATCTTGTATTACGGAACGAGTAAAGAGACTTGCCGGTAACGAGATTGAACTAGGTATAGAGATACCGACGATCGAATCTCGGGCAAGTAACATACCGAAGAACAAAGGGAACAGTATACGGGATTAACTGAATCCTTGACATAGAGGTTCGACCGATAAAGATCTTTGTAGAATATGTAGGAGCCAATATGGGCATCCAGGTCCCGCTATTGGTTATTGATCGTAGAGGTGTCTCTGTCATGTCTACATAGTCCTCGAACCCGCAGGGTCTACACACTTAACGTTTGGTGACGATTAGTATAGTTGAGTTATTTTGTTGGTGACCGAAGGTTGTTCGGAGTCCCGGATAAGATCCCGGACATGACGAGGATCTCCGGAATAGTCCGGAGGTAAAGATTGATATATGTGATAATAGTGTTTTGATCTCCGGAAGAGTTTCGGAGTTCACCGGAAGGGGTTCCGGATGTTTACCGAAGTGTTCGGGTGCAGCAACACTTTATATGGGCCAAAGGGATAAAGCCCACGAGGTATTGGAAAGTGCAAAAGGAAGTTTTGCTGCTGCCTTAAGATGGTAAGGCAGTACTACCGCTACTGTAGCAGCGGTACTACCGCTTAAGCTAGTCAAGCGGTACTACCGCTACTGTATCAGCGGTACTACTGCTTAAGCTGGTCAAGCGGTACTACCGCTACTGTAGCAGCGGTACTACCGCTTGTGCGCGGTACTGCAGGGATCCGAGTTGGACTCTTTCCCTGCGGGCCAAACCGACCTTGTGCGGGCAAAACCGACCTGGAGGAGGCTTTTACTCCAAGTTTAGACCCCAAGGCTCAACATATAAATAGAGGGGCAGGGCTAGCACACGGGATACATTAGATTGCCCCAAGCCGTGTGCCGGCAACCTCTAGTTCCTCCTACGTCATAATTTCAGTAGTGCTTAGGCGAAGCCCTGCTGAAATAGTTCCTCACCAACATCACCACGCCGTCGTGCTGCTGGAACTCTTCTTCTTCTCCGCTCCCTCTTGCTGGATCAAGAAGGCGGAGATCGTCATCAAGCCGTACGTGTGTTGAACGCGGAGGTGCCGTCCGTTCGGCACTAGTTCGTGATCGGATCGAGGGACGACTTGCGATTTGGATCGCGGAGACGTTCGACTACATCAACCGCGTTTCTTAACGCTTCCGCTTAGCGATCTACAAGGGTATGTAGATTCACTCTCCCTCTAGTAGATGCTCATCACCATGGATAGATCTTGTGTGTGCGTAGGAAATTTTTTGTTTCCCATGCAACGTTCCCCAACAGATATTTGTCCTAAAGCTCAAAACCCTCCTCAGGATCACCATGAGGGAAGCCGACAGGGTGGACGGAGAGGTCGATACTGGACTGGCCCTCCAGCACCGCCGGCCCCAAGGAGGTGCCAAAGCGGACCCCATGGATGGCCACTTCATCAATGCGGGTGTTAACCACATTCAAGCATGCTTCCGGCGTGTCACCCTCGGCGGCCACCTTGTCAGCGACATTGTTTGCCGCCGTGTTCATCCGCGCCAGCCGCTGGTCCTGTTCTAGAATCAAAAGTCAAAGGTTATGCATCAACGACAAGAGTGAAGAAGTACATATCAGAAATGGTGGTTACCATGAATGGCTGCCAGGAGCTGGGCTCTCTCGACCTCGTAGTCGTGGTGCTCAATGCCCAGATCCCTGGTGGCCTGGGCATAGTTCTCCCGCGCCTTGTCCCGTTTGGCCCTGAACTGATGAACCTCGGCGTCGGTGTATCGAGCATCGGGGACCGGCGAACCAATGGGACTCATCGAGTCAGACACATCCGAACTCGATGGACCCATGGGACTAGAGGAGCCTGAGGAGCCTGAAGAGCTCGAAGAGCCAGATGACACTGGCACGGGCTGGTTGCTTGAACCGGGCTACATCACCGTCGGTGATGGGAGGAGGTGCGTCTGGCCAGTGATGACCCTAGCACTAATAAACAAGAGGATCCAGATTCAAGAAGATGAACAGTGTTGCTACAACATGGGGGCAAGAAATCAGATGTTACCCTGTACGCTGGTGACTCACCAGACGGCTTCCTCCCGCCTCCTCTTTCGCCGGGCGCTTGCTGTGATCGTCTTCGTCAGCCATTGATCTGGGATTCGAGGGTTTTCTTGGCAGGAGCTCTGGAGATGAGAAGAGAGAAGAGAAGAAAGCTGAGGCGTTTCAACGAATGAGACAAGTCCTAGGATTGATTTCAGTTTTATAATCAGGAAGTCGGAGACGTGGCGGATATCTCGGGCTACGTGAAAGGCAACCGCATTGAAGGGGAGTCCTGGCAATACGCGGGTGCGTTTCCCTTATTCTTGAAGGAACCGTTGTCAACTTGATCGAATCGGCTAAATAAAAGGGCGTGTGCAATTGGTTATTCAATTGAACAGAATGATCGGCAAAATGAGAAAATAGTCGATATTAATACTAAGGGACAAACAAAGTTGCCGATTCAAGAGTCTGGGAAGGCTGGAATACAAGTTCAGTTACAATAGTGCACATTACAAATTCAAGAACTGTTTGATGACACCAAGTGCTTTGGTCCTGATGGATTCAACCTCAGCCAGCTGATGTTTATTGTCTTCCTCAGTCCCTATTATGCGCTCAAGCTTGGTCTTGATATTTTGGTGTTCTTCATACTTTGCCAATAGCTCCTTTTTGGTGGTTTCTATTGAATTTGGGAGATCGACAAGTTGAGCTTTGTGGGAATCAATCTTGGAGGATAGAGCTGCCAGTTTTATTTTCTAGATGAGCCTTCTCAATTTCCATTGCAGTGAGTTCAGGTTGGAGCTTATCGACAGTGGTCTGCATTGTTTTGAAAGAGGAATGCAATCTCTTGGCTTGGCTGGCATTCTCATTCTTTTCAGACAGAAGAGCTGATCTGGCAGATAGGTTATGCTTGGCTCTTTTCACTTTGCCATAGTGATCATCAATGCTGGCTATAAGAGATAAAGCCTTCGAGAGCTCGGGGGACAAGTTCTGATTAACTGACAGAAGAAGAGCCCTTGCTGGATCAGCATTACTCACCAAATCGGCCAAATCCCCTTCCAGTAAGGGCATGATCCCTTTCAGCTAGTTTTGGGTGTCTTCAGTGAGAGCCTGGGTTGATGAAGCCTCTTCACCTTTGTCGACCATAAACTCATCCATGGTGAAGGAGAAACTCAAGGATGGTTTTTCAATGCGCTACAAAGAACACTTGAATCAAGGATAGTGCAGAAGGCTAAAGGGTATGGAGCATAAATTGTGAAATCTGTTACCTTGTCAGTACTGGTATTTTGAGAGTTTTCTCCTGTTTGAGACAATGGTTCCTTGGAATGCACTTCTCCATCATCTGATTGATTACCAGCAATAGAGGTATCTGAGGGTGTCACATTTGTTTTCAGATTTTGGCCCTGTTCTTCTTGCTGGTCCTCGGGATCAGAGGCTTGGGAGCTTTGGTGAGAGTTTGAATGATTAGATTCAGTATGAACAGATTATTCTTCAACCCTCGAGCTGCTTTTGAGCCAGAGTTGGTGGAATGTTGCCCAGTTCCAAGCTCTTTTGGTTCTTCATTTTCATCTGAAGGAGGTTCATTGGCCATTTCATCCAGAATAGTATCTGATCAGAAAGAGGGATAGCCAGGAGATTTAAAGCCTCACTAAAGAAAAAGCCAGTGAAACTAGAAAGGGACTCACCTATGTTTTCATCGGCTATGTGCACGTTGCCACCTTCACTGCAATCCTGGGCAGAGGCTTGTCTGGATGATGAACCAATCTTGGGCTGTATAACAGAAGCACAAATTGGTAAAGGCCAAATCTAATTTGAAAAAGTGGAGAATGGAAATATGAGAGTTATACCTTTGGTTGTCGTTTGGCCACCTTTGATATTGCCTTTCTAGGGAATGTTTGGCCTAATACAGGAGCTTTCCTTTTGCCGAGCTTAATGATGAGTTGGGGGCTCCAGCATCAGTGTTCATAAGTTCAGGTAGAGGAGCAGTGCTGCCTAAACTAGCAAGAGGACCAGCTCTGAAGTATATCACTGGGCGTCCTTGTCTGGTCCTAGATGGAGGTTCAAAGCCTGGGTCCTGTTGAAAAGAGAAAAGTGAAATGACAGGAAGCCAAATTTTGAAAGAAAGGGTGGCTAGTTCATACCTCTCCATTAGCTTTGAAATCTGGATCCAATGTATGGCAGCGGAGGTGGACAGGAGCATAGAAGATATGGCTGTGTAATTCTTCCAACCAAGAATCAAAGGTGGAGTGAGTAGCTTCAACCAGGGCCAGCTTTGTCAGATGATATGTGGGAAGAGATGATCCAAGCTCAAAACCCCTCTTTGCCTCTACACCATTCTGTATTCCTTCTCTGGGTTTCAGGAATCTTGAAAAATACAAGCTTGGATGGAGTTGGCCTAAACCTATCTGCCTAGCAACCAAATTTGGATAGTAAAACTCATAAGTATGTTTGGGGGGTCCTGCCATGCCGAAAGTCTACTGGTAAAGCACATGGCCTGATGATGGCATTGAAGATATTTTCAGCAGTTGGGTCGGCAAAGCAGTCTTCAAAGCTGATTTCTCAGGCAATGTTAGGTTTGAATTTTGTTCTATATGGTAACCAATCCAGAATCTCTACATCAAAACCTCTATAAAAAAGCTTGAAAAACTGGCCTTTACCCTTATCAATGATAATTGCTGATGCTGCTTCACCATAAGTTTGGCAGGCCATGGTTTCTTTCTTTGCATTTTTAGCATAATTTGGAGAAGGGAAGCTTAGGTTGTGCAGTTCTAGGCTGATTAGCTTGTGCAGGTACAGGTTTAACCACAGTTGAACTAACCACCATGGTCCAGTCACACAAGATATTGGCTCATGTTTGAGAATCTGAGCAGTGACCTGATTCATCATGGAGTATATGGCTCCGAGAAGATATTTTTCCAAAGGGATGTCATGGCCTGCAGCCAAGTCTTCTGCTAGGTGAAGGTAATTCTGAGTTGGCTCACATGCTTGGCTGCAGAAGAGAAATCTATCTAGCCACATGTTCATAAAGGCCACACGCTCGGTTTCATAGACTGACCCGAAGGATTTAGCATGTTGAGCAATATAATTCTTCCAACCTCCATTGGTCTTGATTGATTGCTTCTTCTGGCCAAGTTCTTTGTATTTAAAGGGAGAAACGTCCCCTGTGATCTTCAGGCCAGTTAGCATGAAAATATCGCCAAGAGTAATGCTCATTGGGCCATGACCAAAAACAAAGCAGTTAAGGGCATTTGACCAGAAGTAAGAAGACGCTATAAGCATTGATTCATTCCTTTTCATGTTAGACAGGGACAATAGAAGGCAATATCTTAGGTCGTGATAATTCCAAATGGATCCTTCTTTGTCAGACATTCTACGGTACCAGTTTCTCCATCCTTCAAGTGGTGTTGGCCAATTCTTGAAAAAGGTCTTCTGCCATCGAAGGGGGGAAAGATCAGTCACCTGGAAGGGAATTCTTTTGGCTTCTCTAGTGATGATTTCGGCTAGATTAGGATCGCCCATTGGCCCAAGATAGTAAGCATCCTTAGTCATGGTGGAATGGATCAAAATCTCGTCCTTCAATTCCTTCAGATCCAAGAAGAAAGCAAAATTTCTTCAGAAAGAGGGGCAGATGAAATTGACTGTTGAAAAGAAGATATGAGTGAAATATACCTATGGAACTTTATCCCAGGTCGCCATTTGATGAAGAATCGAAGGAAAAAATTGAAATTTCTAGGGATTTCTGATTAGAGCGATTGGCGGCGGCTGCTCAAAGACTGGGACAGAGGTTTGAGGTTTCAATGGTGTTGACCTAGAATGACGACGGTTGCCGAGGATAGAAGAATAGAAGACTAAATTTTGGAATAAAATGATTTTTTATCCCAAAATTGGGGGGCATGTGTTAACACGAAATTTTGGGCCTCAGGGAGCCCGGGAGTTAGCCCAAAATTTCATCCGAGGATTGCCGATTTGGAGATAGGAAGAGGGGATCGGCAATCGGCAAAGATGACATCAGCAGAATCGGCAATCGGCAGTGATCGGCTCAGGGGGCACAGGTTCGACTATTCGACAAAGGCAAAGATGGCGCACTCGAGGGTAAGTGATGCGGACTCCAGTAGATAAAGGGAAAGCTTGGAGTCCAAGTTATCATTTAAAGGGGTTATTTCCTTTATTTTGTAGTCATAATTGGTTAGGTCTCGGTTAGACTTTGTCAGTATCTTTTTGAGTCGTATTCTATTAGGACTCGTGTCAACCCAGGGTATAAATATAAACCCTCGGTCATTGTAAAACGTCTACAACAATCAATCAACAAACAACCCAGCTTCATGCCACCTTTCGAGTCCAGTCGAGTCGTCGAGTTCGTGCAATCGCTTGAGGGGGCTCTATTCGATCCGTCGACCTCCAAGTTGCTTGTAAGTTCCACATGTCTTGTTTTATCTTGTTTTGATGTCATTCGATGGACATGGGCTTGATAAATCAAGATAGTTATCGATGCTTAATCAGGTTTAGCATCATTCGGTGGATGTTAGATTTGGGTTGGTAGATCGAGTGTCATCCGGTGGACATAGATCTATTTCAAGGATTAAGGATCAACGGCTCTATTAGATTTGGCTCATCTAATAGATTCGTCAAGTTATCAGTGTTGTTTATGTTTTATGTTTATCTATTGATACAACACTTTTGCCCGATCTAGATTGATAGAGCTTGTCCTTACATCTTTTGTGTTTATAATCGTCTTCATGTTCATGCACGCTTATTTTATCATGATGATTGTTTACCTATGCTCTATTTGATCAGTCGACCTCCAAGTTGCTTGTAAGTTCCACATGTCTTGTTTTATCTTGTTTTGATGTCATTCGATGGACATGGGCTTGATAAATCAAGATAGTTATCGATGCTTAATCAGGTTTAGTATCATTCAGTGGACGTTAGATTTGGGTTGGTAGATCGAGTGTCATCCGGTGGACATAGATCTATTTCAAGGATTAAGGATCAACGGCTCTATTAGATTTGGCTCATCTAATAGATTCGTCAAGTTATCAGTGTTGTTTATGTTGTATGTTTATCTATTGATACAACACTTTTGCCCGATCTAGATTGATAGAGTTTGTCCTTACATCTTTTGTGTTTATAATCGTCTTCATGTTCATGCACGCTTATTTTATCATGATGATTGTTTACCTATGCTTAGTGGCCAAGTTTTATCAATCTTGATTGTTACATGTTGTGGGTTCGAGAATATTTAGATAAAAGTGGGTTTCAGGATTGATTTAGAGCCGCTTTGGCCTATAGAACAGCTTTACTTCGATTCAATAGTTTGCTTTGTTTAGATACATCATGTTCCTGCTTCATGGACCCCGAATCGGCTATTTTAGCCGATACGGTTATGCTTTCACGAGTAATGCATGTTTATAGATCTATCTAGAGAATGATTGAAATAGCTTTACACTACTGATTTATGGAAACCCGCTGGCCGTTAGACCCGGTGAAAGTAAGTTGGTATGTCTAGCGAAAAGGGTTTGGAGAGACCGCTTTGGCCTATAGACCAGTCTCGACATACCTCTGTTCTTCATTATTTAGGTTAGATTTATATGCATGGATTGCCCTTTATATGATTTGGTACTGATCAAGCTTGTTTCGGTTAAATATTCATGCTATCATTGATATATTATTATGCATAGCTGATTCATCTTGATCTTTACTATTTATGGAGCTATCACATCTATTTTTGGCAATTATACTGTTCATGCTGTTATCGTACAATTTTGCTGATTATGTTACTTTATCGATTGACCGTCTCGGGAATCGACTTTCTAGTCGTTTGTGTTCAATCTAGCTTCTTGAGCCGCATATTTGGAACTGTTTGGACTCACCCGGCATGTTCCACCTGAGATTACTGATCTGTTTCCTCCTTGTCAATTTACAGGTCAAATTGACTGGCACGCTTCGGAGTTGGTTGATCGGGCTGCTCCTTTCAAGCCACGTCTTTCTAGCTTGCAGTGTGTTGAGCACGGCAAGTCACATTTTGTGTCAACAGGTACTTGTCAGTTTCTCGGTTCTTCTTTGGTTTCTTGGTCGTCTCGCAGGCAATCAAGTGTAGCCTAATCCACCACAGAAGCTGAGTATGTTGTCGCAGCCAGTTGCTGTTCCCAGCTCCTTTGGATCACCTATACCATGACTGACTGGTGAGGAGTATTCCCATGTTCCTTTGTTTTGTGATAGCACCAGTGCCACAAGCGTAGCCAAAAATCCTGTGCTTCACTCAAAAACCAAACACATAGAAGTGAGATACCACATTCTGAGGGACAATGTGGAGAAGGGAAACATTGCTTTGATCCATGTACCTACCCAAGACCAACTAGCCGATATTTTCACAAAGCCACTTGACCAAGCTACCTTTGTTCGCTTGCGAGGGGAACTTGGTGTGTGCTTTCCGTTTTGAGTTGGTTCTTGGAGCTTCACTTGTAGCATATGTATCATACATGCATTTTCATTTTGATGTATAAACCATGGTAGGATAGCCATCTTTGTATCATGTTTGCATTGTTAGGATGAGCTTCTCCTATATGCTTTGATTGCTATCTTATGCTACTTGTGAGATGCTATGTAGGTTGGTAGTAACTTGTGTGATATGCAGTTATGCTCTTGATGGTTGTTGATGTATATACATGCTGAGATAACTATTTTTGTATAAAATGTGAAATATCTATGGTCTCCCATGAGTTAGTGTTTATCCATGTTTTGCTTATGCTTGATGACTAGCTTTTGAGTAGCTTTTGCATGTATATCATGATTCTTTTCAATTGGGTCAAAGACCATTTTGTCATTGTCAATGTTTAGCCCATGATGCACCCCTTGAGGGAGCATGGCTCTTTTGTGTCGCAAAGACACCTCATGTACCATGGTAAAATGTGCAAAATTGAAAAATGATGCTTTATGTGCAAAATTACAATGTGTGTTATGCTTAATGATTTATATGCTTGGGTGCTTATGTTGTTACATGTTGTCTACCAAGAGAAGTCTCTGTTTAGAAGTAGACACATGGTTTCAACGAGCTTTGACATGAGTAGGGATGCTTTGTGGGTGTTTGCAATGATCTTTTGTCAAGAATGTGATGTCCTTGTATAAGCTATGATTTTCTGGTTTGTCTAGCTGAGTGAATCATGTATGAATACTTGCTCATGGGGTGACATCTTTTTATGATGGATAAACTTGTTTACTTTGTTTTGTCACATGCTTATATCATCATATCCTTCTTGTGGCAATGCTATCGCTCTTTGTGATGGACTAGCTTACATCTCGTCTCATTTGTAGCATTTTATAGCTATTTGAGCCTATTTGAGAAGCTTGGTAGCTTGTATATGCTTTGACATGCATTTTGCATTCTCTTGCTTTACCTTGATATCATGCATTGTCAACAAGGGGGAGAAATGGTGCATTCCAATTCAGTTTGAGAAAAAGGGTTGAAAATTTCATATTCATGCATTTTGTTTTGCATCCAGAGGGATAATCAGTTCGGGGGGAGAACTTGAGTTTGCATGCACATGTTCAGGGGGAGTTTGCATTTGTGCAGGGGAAGCTCCTTGTCTTGCCTGAGTTAGTGCTTTGTGCTTTGCTCTTTTGCCGGTGGTGTTGAGCCCCGTTTGCCTCTTCTTGAGGAATCGACGGTTTGTGAGCTTTCGATTTGCTACATGATCGGTGTTGAGCCTTTTGCCTCTTCTTGAGGGATCATGTGAGATTTTGTCTCGGTTGTGTCAAGCCATTGCCCTTGTCTTAGGGGACCGAGACTTTCTCATTCAAGTGATCTTGTTTTGCTTGTTCTTTGGCTTTTGATCACTTGATTGAGTTCTTTTTTGGTTCTTTCTAATTTTTCTTTAAATTTGAATTGGTGACTATGTGTGTTGTCAATGCACTCATCAAGGGGGAGATTGAGGACCAGGAGTGTCCGAGGACCAGTGGATGGTCGCTCCTTAGTGATGAGTGATTGACAACATGGTGTGGACTGACTGCGAACACATGGTTTTTTCATAACCATCGTGGAGCACCCTTGTTGTTGTGATGAGCGATTGTCAACACGAACACTTGTGGTTCGCGGTTGGTTCGGTGGTTCTACTGCTCCCCTGGCACAGGGTTATGTGTCGAAACGGTGTCTCTTGGCTCGTGATGTGCAGGTGTGGAGTCCGGAGGCGGTGGCAGCGGTCGGGAGAAGGTCAAGTAGGGTGTGCCGTGCCGACGGACCGGTGCGGTGAAGGGCAAACACTAGGCTTGGACTGACGGACCAGACGGCCGGGTGGCCAGCCGCGGTGGCTGACACTTGGGACATCGACAAGCGCAAGTGTACACGGCAGGGGATGCGTACGCGGTACGATACTCGCGGGCGGTTTGGTGGTTTGTCCTCAAAACCATCGACGACGGTTTGGTGGTATTGCCTCAAGACCACCGGTGGCGGGTTTCGCGGGTTTGGGCCTCAAAACCCGGGCGGAGGTCCCAATGCGGACGGACGGCACGTGGCGGAATCGGGGAGATTGCGTCGAAGCAAGGCTACCGGTGAGAAAACGCGGTGGCTGTCGGATCAAAGGAAACCAAGAGTTGGACCAGAATACCCCTAGGGTTCGCTGGTTCGCTTCTAAATATGTAGGGGCAAATGGGGAATGTGTAATAGCCTCTAAATAAGAGAGTGAGGCAGCCCCAAGCTCTCTCTCTTCTTTTTCCCATTTTTCTTTTTCCTGCTATTTTCCTCTCTTGCTACGGTTGAGATGAGAGGAGCACGTGAGAGAATTTGTAGCTGAAAATTGAAGCTTGTGAACCTGTTCTTTTGGTGAGGGAATGGAGGCCCAAATCCTCCTCGTGTCCTCCGGGATTTTTCATTCATCTCTGTGATTTTCGTTCTTCACTGTGATGTGGTTTTCGTTTCTGTTACCCTCCTGTTGCTCGTGCTGAAATTTCTTAGCTTCACGAATTTTCTGTTTGAATTAAGTGATGATCTTTCAGACGTAGCCTGTTGTCTCTGTCATGAATCGTTGTGCCAAGTTTGAGAGCATGGGGTTTTGTTTCCAGCAAGTTCCTTGAATTTTCGGATCTGGGAGACCTGTTGTTCTTCCTGGTTCTTCTCTGTTTGAGCCCGTCGGGCTCCTGTTCTTTGCTGGGTACGGTGTTGGTGCAAGGGAATAGGACCTGGCAGCAACGCTACAAGCACCGGCGTACAGGCGTCGTGTGAGCTCGCTGAGCAGCGTTCTCTGCAGTCCAGGTTTGTTCCTCCCCAGCGGCACCTTGCGTCCAGCCTGAACAGCTTCAGTTTCCAGGTGCGTCAGGCTCAGGCACCAGCAGTCGTGTTCTTCTCTCAGGCAAGTTTCATTGGCAAGTGTTGCAATTCAAGTTGAGTACGTAATTCCATTAGTTTGCATCCGTGATCTACTTCTAGCAATCATGAGTTTTTTATTGGATCATTAATTTATATCACCTTGGTTGGAGTAGTATTCACGGTGGGCAAAATTTGCTGCTTGCTTTGCACTGCTTGTATGGTCCGGTGTTTTTCTCCTGCAGGTTCAGGTTGCAAGCAAATCGGCTCTTGTGCTTTTTGGTCAGAAACCAGGCAGCAGTGCGTTCATCTCCCTCTGTAGGTGTGCGTGTAACTTGTTCTGGTCAAAAGTTTGCTTCTTGTATCACGTGGTGGTGTCCAGCTCTCACGAAGTGCTGCTTTGCTCTGTACTTGAATTTTCATTTGGACAGAAAGCTATCTTCTTGCTTTTGTGTTTGTCCAAGGCAAACTTTGGCTATTCAAAGAAGTATTATTACTTCCTGTTGGTGTTCACGGTATGCAAGGTTGTGGCTTTCCAGTGAGCTCTCAATTTGTCTAGTTTGGCTTGAGGTGAATGAACGATTTTTCCAGTGATTTTCCAGTGAATTTTCACTAGCCCTGATTTCCTGTTTTGGGCGTACCTTGGTCGTTCGTACTCCGATTCGCATTCCGTCAGTTGCGTTGGGTTTCTTTCGCCCTAAAGAATTTATCTAGGTACTCCCGTCACCGGTTGGCATGAGTACTTTAGATTTGGGGCTTTGCGTGTTTAGCGGTGAATTTGGGACAGTGGCCTAATTATTTCGCGAGAAATTTTGAGGCTCCCATTCACCCCCCCTCTGGTCGCCTTATCTGGTCCTTCAATTGGTATCAGAGCCGGTTAAGGACCACTTTCACCTTAATCGGTCCGTGATCCGCAGAAGGCGACATGTTGCAACGTAGGTCGGGCAAGCCGCCCCTGTTCGATGGGCAGAACTACCCGTACTGGAAGATCCGGATGCAAGCGCATCTACAAGGGATCGATTCGCGTGCTTGGGAGATCATTGAGAATGCTAACTATGTAGTTCTTCCTGCTCGTGTTACTCCTGAACAGATCGAGCAACACAATGCAAACAACGTTGCTCGTGCTGAGCTTTTCGCTGCTCTTTCAATTTCTGAGTTTGATCGTGTCTCCGATTGTGTGACGGCTCGTGAGATCTGGAGGAGGCTTCAAAGCTTCCATGAGGGTACAGCCCATGTCAAAATGTCGGGGGGATGACCCCCGGGTAGGCAACGGAGCCCGGATCCCTTTCGGGAAAACGTCAGGAGCAAGACAAGTCCTTCCGGCCGGCTAGCCGCGCACGCCGGCTCCCCAGCGCGAGCCGGCTCGGCACGGCAACCCGGCCTGGCCGTCTGGCCCATGCCGGCTGGCCGCGAGGCGACGAAGCCTTAGCGGCGAAGTAAACATCGATACCAGCGTTCCCCCCTTTACGCTGACAGAGTGGGCAAGGCTGCAGCTTTCCCCCACACACCCGCCCGACTCGGGCGGTGTCAGGGACGGGCGGTCCAATAGCATGGCGGCACCGGCCTCCCTCTGGCGACGGACGGGACGCGCCACTGTGTGTAACACCCCTTGTAATTAGCTACAGTAATCACCTTGTTGATAATGCCATGTCATCATATTTTGCCAAGCATAAGCATCATTTGCATCAAAGTGCATTTCAAATTCAACTCAAATTGCAATTTAAATCTCAAGTGAAACTCAAAGTTGTTCAAAGTCAGAAACTAAAATGTTCAACACATTATAAATAATTCTGAGACAATTATAAAATTATGTGCAACATTAATTAAATTGGTTAAGTGGCCCTAACAACCTCAACAGTAGCTAATAATAATAATTTAACACTAAATTAATTAATGGGATTTAAAATGAAATCATATTTTGATCAAACCAGTTTTTGGTGTATGAGAATAATACACTGAGAATTGTGGGCTAAGTCACACATTTGTTAAAATTCATTTAATACTAAAACAATTAGCAAAACAGTGCACTTGGGCCGCAAGTGCACAGTAGCCAGCCCAGCCCGCCACCACGCTCGTCTCCCTCCTCCGCGCGCTGTCGCGCGCGCCGGCCGACACGGCGACAGCCGCCACGCGCCGGCCATCCGCCGCCTCCCCGGCTAGGTTAAGAGCCTCCCCGGCCTCCCCTCCCTCTCCCGTGTAACCCTAGATCGACAGAGCCCCCTCTCGTCCCCTCCCTCGCTCTCGTTCGAGATCCGCAGAAGGTCGCCGTCACCGCCACCGCTCGATCCCGCGGCCATCGCCGCCGCATTGCCTCCCCGACGTGCCCATCTGCTCCGCCATCGTCTTCTCCTTCGTCGCCGACCACGCGTTCGACCTGGAGCCCGCCACATCGTCCGAATCGAGCCGTCTTCCCCGTCGGGCGCCGCCGGCAATCCCCGTCGTCTCCGGCCTCCGTCTGCGCTCCTAAGCCGTCGAGGGCCTTTCTTGGCCGCACGGTGAGCTTCTCCTTCCCGCCACTCCTCTCCTCGCGCCCCGTAGTTCTCCCTAGCGAGCTCACCGCCGTTGCCGCATTCGGCCGCCGCCCGAGCTCGCCGCTGCCGTCGCTTCCGGTCACCGTTGCCCGCGCCGTTGGGCTAGATCGAAGCGGCACTCCTGCCGCGTTCGAATGAGCCCGCACGCGCGCGCTAACTCCCACCGTAGCCGCTCGCCCGCGACGCGCCCGAGAACCACCGCCGCCACCCGTCGTCGCCGGCGCCTCTCCGGCCACTCCCGCGTCCAACCGGTCACCCCACGCGGCGCGCGCCGCTCCCCTCGTCCGTTAGAGCTCAAGAACGGCCGAAATGGCCCACCGTAGGCGAAACGCGGGCTCGCCGGAGTTGCTCGCCGCCGTCGGGCTCGGCGGAGCACTCCGGTGGCCGGCGTCCTGGGTGGCAGCCACGTGGCACGGCGGGCCCCGCCCCTGTGTCGCTGCCAGTGCGCCCCGCGGGACCCAGTTGACCCGGTCAGCGCGGCCCCGCCCGCTGACGTGTGTGTCCCGCGCGGTTAAATCATTTTTAATAAATTGAAAATGTTAATTAATTAGTTATTTAGATTAATCACTCACTGACAGATCGGGCCCGCCTGTTAATTAGGGTAATTAGATTAAACTGACTCTGTTTAATTAGTCCAAAGGCTGACATGTGGGTCCCACTGGACCCACAGGTCAGATTTGACCAGTCAAACGCACTGTTGGGTGCTGATGTCATGCATGCGTCATGCTGACGTCAGCAGGTCACTGTTTTGGATAATGTTGTGGATAATTCGAATTAATTAATTAAATAAATTCAGAAAATTAATAAAACTTTGAAAATTCATATCTTTTAAACCGTAAGTCAGATGAAAATAATTTATATATGTAAAATGATCAGAAAAATATGTAGATTCTGAATATGTGATCAAAACACCTGTCCAACACTCCTAGATAGCTGAACATACAACTTTTTGACTGATTTCGATAAATGAATAGTGTCCAACTTTAATTAAATAAATCCAGATAAATTCCTAAATTCACTAAATCATTTAGTTAGTCATTAAAACACATCTGCTTATCATTCTAGGCATGTCATGCATCGTGATGCATTTGTCTGCTTTATATTTATTGTTTCTTCCCCCTCCTCTCTCGTTAGACGCCGAGACAGACGCCGACGCCCCCGAGTTCGACTACACCCCCGACGACCAGCCGACAGACGATCAGCCCCTCTCTGCAGAGCTTCCAGGCAAGCAAACCCCCTTGACGCATGCCTATATCACCTATTCCTTCTCCCTCCTGCTTGCATTAGAACTTGCTGCTACTTTGCTTTGTCCTATTCTGATGCATAGCCTGTCCTTGTTACTGTTATTTGACACCTGCCATATTATCCAAACTGCTTAGTATAGGTTGGATGGACAACCATCTGTGGCCCCTCTCCCTTGCTGTAGTTGCTCCGCTTTAGTATCTGTGCCCCGATCGATCCAATCGACGGGCCAAGAACAACACATCACTGCACACCCCCCCTAAATTGCTCGACACTGCAGAGCTGGCATCGAGTGCCGAGGGTGATACCTCCTAGCTCACTTCCGATGGTGCCTCTGTAGAATAGCTAACCGGATGTGTGTTACCGAGGGTGATTCATCTTTCATCACTTCCGCTAAGCTACCGTCGTGCAACTCCTCAAGTGGGAATCCATCGAGGGTGATTCCTCGGATCCCTTCCCGATACTTGGCCACACAGTTACTTTGGCCTTTATTTCAGGCGGGTCTACCTCGAGAGGTACCCGCGGGGTAATGGAAAGTCAGACTGGCCCGCAATGTGTCGATCAACCGAGGCCGGACATCACCAGGAACAAGGGTGTGCGGCCGAAGTTAATCGGGCATTGTTGGTCGAGAGAACAATACTAAAGGCGGGTAATACCCGCGAGTGATAAATACGCCTAACGGAACTGGGTATTTGATCTGAGTGGGTTGTCGTGCCCAATACGCACTACCACCACGTGGGATAATGGTTTAATGGGGCCCTCTACTTCGTAGTATCAGCCGAAAGCTCTTCAGACGTCACAGTTCATCCTTGCGGCCTGATTGCCGGGATTGGGCTGGTACTTCACTGGGTTGTTCAGTGTCGCGCCTGCACCCCGGCCAGCCACGCAACGTGCAGGAGTGCAAAGGGCGACGGGCCCAGGACCCCTTCGCACTTAGGTTTAGACCGGCGTGTTGACCTCTCTGCTGAGCTCTAGGTCGGGCTGCGATGTGTCGATCAGCCAAGGCCGGGCATTACCCAGTCAGTGTGTCCGGCCAGAGTTAATCGAGCGTGTTGGGTAACAGTAGTGCACCCCTGCAGGGAAGTAATCTATTCGAATCGCTGTGTCCATGGTAACAGGACGCTCGGAGTTGTTCCCGGATCTATGACAACTACAAACTGATGATGATTCATATTAAACTGTTAATACTGCTCTCGGGATCGCTTTCTCGTAGGGAGTCGAGAAAGGATCTCAGGGCATTGCTTGTGTATGACAACATGTATGTTACTACTACCTACTCTCTTCTAATGCTGCAAGACTGCTTGAAGATGCTAGTCTTCGATAGGCTAGGCCTTCTCTCTCTATTCTGGCACTTCTGCAATATAGTCCACAGATACAGCCTTTCATTTGATACAAGTGCATATGTAGTTTAGTTCAGATGTCAGTCTTGCGAGTACTTTGGATGAGTACTCACGGTTGCTCTGCTATTCTTTTCTCCCATACCCAATTGATGATACATCAGTCGACGGAGCCCAGGAGTCAGACGCCACCGCAGGAGCTTACTACCAGGAGGGTCCAGACGGTACTTACTACTGGATCGAGCCAGCCGACGAGGAGTAGTTAGGAGGTTCCCAGGCAGGAGGCCTGCGCCTTTTCGATCCGCTGCCTATGTTTGTGCTAGCCATCTTATGGCACCTTTGTCTAACTATGTCTGTACTCAGATATTTGTGTGACCGACTTATGTATTCGGGCCTCCGTGCCCCTGGTTTGTAATATTTGTAGACTTATGCTTTTATTTGAGTTTAGAGTTGTGTTGTGATATCTTCCCGTGAGTCCCTGTGCTTGATCGTGCACGTTTGCGTGTATGATTAGTGCACGATTAAGTCGGGGGCGTCACAAGTTGGTATCAGAGCCGACTGCCTGTAGTAAGCCCCTCTCCAACTCCTTGGCCGCAGTTGAGTCTAGTATTTCCGAAAACTATTGTACTAACATGGCTGTGTGGCTTACGGGCCCACGTCGCCAACGGGGTGGTATTAGGATCTTTTATTCCTCTTCTATACTCTGGGACTCTGAATCCTTTTCCTTTCGGGTTAAATGAATTTTACTAACGCCGACACTAGGATCCCGTAATCTCGTCCACCCGGAGAGCTGGTTTATCTGTGCTTGTTCCTTACCATTGATCTGATTAGTCTGATAATCATATTTTCCTTTACATTATTTTGCTTAACCTTCTTCTCCAAGTTATTGTACTTCTCATTGTCATTTGACAATCCTGTGTTTCCTCTGTTTCAGATGCACCGTGTGTTCCCACAGCGCCCTACGACGCAGCTTGTGCTTCGCACTACTGCTCGTGATGCCCCTGGTTTTCCAGCTGTCCTGATCGCCCTCCTGACCAGACTTGGCTACCGCTGGTACCCCGAGTACATGGTTTACGAGGATTACCGCGAGTTCAACCAGGAGCAGTACCATGCTGATGTTCGTATCTATGATCAGCGATGACTCAGACACCGAGTTGCACCTTTTTCACGGTATCGGTGTGACGATTGAGATGGCAGTCCATGATGCTGCCTATTCTGCTGTCGCACGACTCCGTGGAGAGCATAGTAGCTTGGATGACTCTGAGTTCCGATACATTCCGTATGCACCTACTGGAGATGCTACTGGATACTACACAGCTATCTGTGCCCCTTACCAGCGTCGTCGATACGACCCGCACGTGTTGATTCAGTGCACTGAGGCTCTAGATCGCGCTAACCGGGCTCTTACCGTCGAGCTGTTTGCCACTCGAGCACGTCTTTACGATGCTTTGACGCAGTTGCTACCAGATGTTCGTGCAGGGAGATATCCGGAGTTTGTCCTTTACCCGCGCAGGACTCAGATGCCGGCAGGTATCGATTGGCCTGCTGTTGGAGGTCACAGGCCTGCGCGTGGACCTCTTCTTTCAGTTTGAGACCGGGTTCTGCATCAGAGTGTACACGGGGAGCAGGACTTTTCTGCTACAGAGGTTCATCGTCCGCACTTGCACTTGCAGTTACCCCGTTTCAGTGGTTTTTCCCGACGTTGATGTAGCCTTTGCTATACCTCGTTGTGTAGTTCCTCACCGCGTGCCTGCGCGCCGCCTAGCATGTCTTTTTCCTTAATTTTACGCCGTTACGCTGTCCGCATGTAACCGACTCTGTGTATGGATCTGTATGTTTTAATTGACTACTGTTATGTATCTATTGCACTACTTAATCGTTGTCGTGTTACATCATCTTTGATACTAAATGTTGGCAGTTGCTTTTACAAAACTACCCCCTGTTAAATTTTAGCAGGATGGTTAGGCCAGGTGCCTGTGGTCGTGGTCGTGGCCGTGTCCCCGAAAACCCACCACCGCCAGACTATATGGCCGCAATGATGCAACAATTTGAGCTCAACCGTCAGTTCATGACTAATATCATGGCTCAGTTCCCGCATCAGAACAACCAGAACCAGAACCCAGCTTCAATAACACTGTCAGAATTTGTGCGTCTCAACCCCACTATTTATCGCCACTCTGAACAGCCGCTGGACGCAGATGACTGGCTTCGCGATATCGCGTATGAGATGGAGTCTGCTAGTGTCGCCCCTGACAACTATGTCACCTTTGCGACCTAATTTCTGAAGGGACCTGCTGCTCAATGGTGGTCCACTCACAAACGTTCACTGCCAGCTGGGACAGTCGTTACTTGGGATGAGTTCCAAGCTGCCTTCCGTGCTCGCTATATTCCGCAGGGAATTATGGACCGGAAGAAGACCGAGTTCCGCAACCTCGTTCAGGGCAACAAGTCCGTCGAAGCCTATCAGCGGGAGTTTCTCAACTTGTCCCGCTACGCTGAAGATGACATCCCAACTGATGCTCGTCGACAGGAGAAGTTTCGTAGTGGACTCCACCCAGACCTCGAGCTTGCCCTTGCTGCTCAAGACTTCCCCGACTTTGCAACTCTTGTGAACAAGGCTATTCTGGTTGAAACCGCTCAGGCCAAGCATAAGGAGTCACAGAAGCGTTATCATGACATGGGCTCATCTTCGGGCTCAGCACAGAAGCGTCGCATCTGGATTCCCAATAGTGTGTACCGCCCACCTGCTCCTGCGTCGAGACCCTCTTATGCTGCACCCCGTCTGCCTCCTCCACCACCGAGGCAGCCAAGAGTTCAAGCTGCTCCGCCCAATGTTCCTCTTCGTCCTGAGGACGGTCTATGCTTCAAGTGCCGCAAGCCAGGTCACATGGCTAAGGACTGTCGTCAGGCTCAGAATCAGCTGGCGTTTCCTCGTAATGGCCGTGGCAATGGTCGTGGCAACAATCAGGCCCGCAACTATAATACTGGGTCTGCTGCTTATGGTCGTGGACATGCTTACAACATTGATATTGAAGAAGTCCAGGATCAGCCTGCTACTGTGATGGGTACCCTTCTCGTAAACTTTGTACCCGCTTCTGTTTTATTTGATTCAGGAGCATCTCATTCATTCATGTCTGAAGCATTTGCATTATCACATGACATTGCATTTGATAAAATGAACCTACAAATGGTTGTCCGCACCCCTGGAGGCCACTGTCGTACCTCCGTGATGGCACACAATGTCTCTGTGGAAATTGAAGGGTTGGAATTCCTTGTTTCACCCATTATCCTGAAGTCTTCCACCATAGATCTCATTCTGGGGATGGATTGGTTGAAGGCACACACTGCTTATATCAATTGTGCCACCAAGGTCGTCCAACTCCTTCACCCCTCAGATGAGATAGTGAACTACGCTGCCCGGATTTCCCGGAATGCTGAAGCCCAGATATATGCTCTGAATGCTTTGAACGCCTCACCGCTTGAGGGGATCGAGAACGTTCCGGTCGTCCGTGACTTTCCGGACGTCTTTCCGGAGGAACTTCCAGGAATAACCCCGGTTAGAGCTGTCGAGTTCGTCATCGATTTGAAGCCTGGCACTACCCCTATTGCGAAGCGTCCTTATAAGATGCCTCCGCATGAACTTCTCGAGCTCAAGGAAGAAATTGACAAGTCATTGAAAAAGGGTTTCATCCGCCCCAGTTCCTCTGCTTGGGGAGCACCTTCTCTCTTTGTTAAGAAGAAGGATGGAACTAACCGATTGGTCCAGGACTATCGGCCCATTAACCAAGCCACAATCCAGAACAAATATCTGCTGCCCCGGATTAATGATCTTTATGATCAGCTTGCTGGATCCTCTGTGTTCTCGAAACTCGACTTGAGGTTGGGTTATCATCAGATCCGAGTTCGAAAGGAGGATATTCCGAAGACCGCATTCGTTACTCGCTATGGATCATACGAGTACACTGTTATGTCCTTCGGATTGACCAATGCTCCAGCAACCTTCTCCCGGTTGATGAACTATATCTTCATGGACTACCTCGACAAATTTGTCGTGGTCTACTTGGATGATATCCTTATATATTCCAAGAATGAAGAAGAACACGCTGAACATCTTCGGCTTGTATTGGAGAAACTTCGAGAACACCAGTTATATGCCAAGTTCTCTAAGTGTGAATTCTGGTTATCCGAGGTGACTTATCTTGGTCACGTGATTTCCAAGGATGGCATTGCCGTTAACCCCGAGCGAGTTCAGGCTATTCTTGACTGGACTCCCCCGAAGAATGTCAAGCAAGTCAGGAGTTTTCTCGGACTTGCTAGTTATTGCCGCCGATTCGTCGAGAACTTCTCGAAGATTGCAAAGCCATTAACTGACCTGCTCCACAAAGGTGTTAAATTTGAATGGACAGAAAAGTGCCAAGAAAGCTTTCAGACGCTTAAAGATAAGTTGACATCTGCCCCAGTGTTAGCACCCCCGGATTCTCAAAAGGATTTCGTGATTTACTGCGACGCATCTCGTCAAGGATTAGGCTGTGTCCTAATGCAAGAGCGCAAAGTAATTGCTTATGGCTCTCGTCAATTGCGTCCTCATGAGGAGAATTATCCGGTACATGATCTCGAGCTTTCTGCGGTTATTTATGCTCTGAAGCTGTGGCGACATTACCTTCTTGGTAATCGTTGCGAGATATATACCGATCATCTGAGTTTGAAGTATCTGTATACTCAACCAGACCTGAACCTTCGTCAACAAAGGTGGCTCGAGACAATAGCCGATTATGATATGAATATCTCCTATACCCCTGGCAAGGCTAATGTTATGGCCGATGCTTTGAGACGCAAGGCTTATTGCAACAACCTCATGGTTCAGGAAGCGCAACCTATGCTTTATGAAGAGCTTCGCAAACTGAACCTTCACATTGTTCCTCAGGGTTATCTTAATACCCTGGTGGTTGAGCCAGACCTCGAGTCCGACATCAAGACACTACAGAAATACGACTCTGATGTCGAGAAGATTAAGAAATACCTATCCAAGGGTAACTCTTCATTCTATCATGTTGGAGATGATGGTGCCTTGTTTTTCAAAGGTCGCCTAGTGGTCCCCAGAAAGCATAATCTGGACTCTCGTCCGGATGTTATGAAAGAAGCACATGACACGCCTTTGTCTATTCACCCTGGTAGCACCAAAATGTACCAAGACATTCGTCAGCGGTACTGGTGGCCCGATATGAAACATGATATTGCTAAGTATGTTGCTGAGTGTGACGTTTGCCGTCGCATCAAAGCAGAACACCAAAGGCCTGCTGGAACTCTGCAACCCCTTGAAATTCCGGAATGGAAATGGGACAAAGTCCAAATGGACTTCATTACTGGTTTTCCCAGATCGCAGAAGGGTCATGATGCTATCTTTGTCGTCATCGACCGATTCTCGAAGGTTGCTCACTTTCTTCCCGTCAAGGAGACTATCACTGCTAGTCAGCTAGCGGAATTGTATGTCTCCTGAATTGTGTCACTCCATGGTGTTCCGTTGGAGATCAGTTCAGATCGTGGCAGCCTCTTTACTTCCAGATTTTGGAGTAGTTTCCAAGAAGCCATGGGAACTCATCTGTCCTTTAGCACTGCTTTTCACCCTCAGTCTCAGGGTCAAGTCGAAAGAGTCAACCAAGTGCTTGAAGATATGCTTCGGGCTTGCGTTATCTCATTCGGTAAGAAATGGGAGGAATCTCTTCCATATGCCGAATTCTCTTATAACAATGGCTATCAAGCTAGTCTGAAGATGGCACTGTTTGAAGTTCTCTATGGGCGTAAGTGTCGGACCCCTCTGAATTGGTCAGAAACTGGGGAACGTTCGCTCATTGGACCGGACATTATTCAACAAGCTGAAGAACAAGTCCGCATTGTCCGTGAACATCTGAAAACTGCTCAGTCTCGTTAGAAGAGCAACTATGACCGAAAGCACAAGGTAATGGTCTATCAACCTGGTGAGCAAGCTTACCTTCGTGTCACTCCGATGAAGGGCACTCATCAGTTCGGAATCAAGGGCAAGTTAGCTCCTCGCTACATTGGCCCGTTCCGCATTCTCGCTCATCGTGGAGAAGTGGCATATCAATTGGAATTGCCACCAAACCTTTCTCAGGTGCATGATGTCTTTCATGTATCTCAACTTCGTCGCTGCTTCAAGGATCCCATTCGAGCTGTGGATCATGAAGTGCTTGAATTGCGAGAAGATCTGTCTTATCCGGAGTACCCGATCCGCGTTCTTGATCAAACTGAACGTCGGACCCGTCAGAAGTCGATCAAATTCCTCAAAGTTCAGTGGTCAAATCATTCTGAGGATGAAGCCACTTGGGAACGCGAGGATCGTCTTCGCGAAGAATACCCCTCTTTCTTTCAGTCTTCCTCTTAGTTCTCGGGACGAGAATTCTTGTTAGAGGAGGAGAATTGTAACACCCCTTGTAATTAGCTACAGTAATCACCTTGTTGATAATGCCATGTCATCATGTTTTGCCAAGCATAAGCATCATTTGCATCAAAGTGCATTTCAAATTCAACTCAAATTGCAATTTAAATCTCAAGTGAAACTCAAAGTTGTTCAAAGTCAGAAACTAAAATGTTCAAAACATTATAAATAATTCTGAGACAATTATAAAATTATGTGCAACATTAATTAAATTGGTTAAGTGGCCCTAACAACCTCAAACAGTAGCTAATAATAATAATTTAACACTAAATTAATTAATGGGATTTAAAATGAAATCATATTTTGATCAAACCAATTTTTGGTGTAAGAGAATAATACACTGAGAATTGTGGGCTAAGTCACACATTTGTTAAAATTCATTTAATACTAAAACAATTAGCAAAACAGTGTAAAAGAAAAGATATAGGAAAAAGTAAAGAAAAGGGGCAATGGCTTACTGTGCACTTGGGCCGCAAGTGCACAGTAGCCAGCCCAGCCCGCCACCACGCTCGTCTCCCTCCTCCGCGCGCTGTCGCGCGCGCCGGCCGACACGGCGACAGCCGCCACGCGCCGGCCATCCGCCGCCTCCCCGGCTAGGTTAAGAGCCTCCCCGGCCTCCCCTCCCTCTCCCGCGTAACCCTAGATTGACAGAGCCCCCTCTCGTCCCCTCCCTCGCTCTCGTTCGAGCTCGCCCGAAGGTCGCCGTCACTGCCACCGCTCGATCCCGCGGCCATCGCCGCCGCATTGCCTCCCCGACGTGCCCATCTGCTCCGCCATCGTCTTCTCCTTCGTCGCCGACCACGCGTTCGAGCCGGAGCCCGCCACATCGTCCGAATCGAGCCGTCTTCCCCGTCGGGCGCCGCCGGCAATCCCCGTCGTCTCCAGCCTCCGTCTGCGCTCCTAAGCCGTCGAGGGCCTTTCTTGGCCGCACGGTGAGCTTCTCCTTCCCGCCACTCCTCTCCTCGCGCCCCGTAGTTCTCCCTAGCGAGCTCACCGCCGTTGCCGCATTCGGCCGCCGCCCGAGCTCGCCGCTGCCGTCGCTTCCGGTCACCGTTGCCCGCGCCGTTGGGCTAGATCGAAGCGGCACTCCTGCCGCGTTCGAATGAGCCCGCACGCGCGCGCTAACTCCCACCGTAGCCGCTCGCCCGCGACGCGCCCGAGAACCACCGCCGCCACCTGTCGTCGCCGGCGCCTCTCCGGCCACTCCCGCGTCCAACCGGTCACCCCACGCGGCGTGTGCCGCTCCCCTCGTCCGTTAGAGCTCAAGAACGGCCGAAATGGCCCACCGTAGGCGAAACGCGGGCTCGCCGGAGTTGCTCGCCGCCGTCGGGCTCGGCGGAGCACTCCGGTGGCCGGCGTCCTGCGTGGCAGCCACGTGGCACGGCGGGCCCCGCCCCTGTGTCGCTGCCACTGGGCCCCGCGGGACCCAGTTGACCCGGTCAGCGCGGCCCCGCCCGCTGACGTGTGGGTCCTGTGCGGTTAAATCGTTTTTAATAAATTGAAAATGTTAATTAATTAGTTATTTAGATTAATCACTCGCTGACAGATCGGGCCCACCTGTTAATTAGGGTAATTAGATTAAACTGACTCTGTTTAATTAGTCCAGAGGCTGACATGTGGGTCCCACTGGACCCACAGGTCAGATTTGACCAGTCAAACGCACTGTTGGGTGCTGATGTCATGCATGCGTCATGCTGACGTCAGCAGGTCACTGTTTTGGATAATGTTCTGGATAATTCGAATTAATTAATTAAATAAATTCAGAAAATTAATAAAACTTTGAAAATTCATATCTTTTAAACCGTAAGTCAGATGAAAATAATTTATATATGTAAAATGATCAGAAAAATATGTAGATTCTGAATATGTGATCAAAACACCTGTCCAACACTCCTAGATAGCTGAACATACAACTTTTTGGCTGATTTCGATAAATGAATAGTGTCCAACTTTAATTAAATAAATCCAGATAAATTCCTAAATTCACTAAATCATTTAGTTAGTCATTAAAACACATTTGCTTATCATTCTAGGCATGTCATGCATCGTGATGCATTTGTCTGCTTTATATTTATTGTTTCTTCCCCCTCCTTCTCTCTCGTTAGACGCCGAGACAGTCGCCGACGCCCCCGAGTTCGACTACACCCCCGACGACCAGCCGACAGACGATCAGCCCCTCTCTGCAGAGCTTCCAGGCAAGCAAACCCCCTTGACGCATGCCTATATCACCTATTCCTTCTCCCTCCTGCTTGCATTAGAACTTGCTGCTACTTTGCTTTGTCCTATTCTGATGCATAGCCTGTCCTTGTTACTGTTATTTGACACCTGCCATATTATCCAAACTGCTTAGTATAGGTTGGATGGACAACCATCTGTGGCCCCTCTCCCTTGCTGTAGTTGCTCCGCTTTAGTATCTGTGCCCCGATCGATCCAATCGACGGGCCGAGAACAGCACATCACTGCACACCCCCCCTAAATTGCTCGACACTGCAGAGCTGGCATCGAGTGCCGAGGGTGATACCTCCTAGCTCACTTCCGATGGTGCCTCTGTAGAATAGCTAACCGGATGTGTGTTACCGAGGGTGATTCCTCTTTCATCACTTCCGCTAAGCTACCGTCGTGCAACTCCTCGAGTGGGAATCCATCGAGGGTGATTCCTCGGATCCCTTCCCGATACTTGGCCACACAGTTACTTTGGCCTTTATTTCAGGCGGGTCTACCTCGAGAGGTACCCGCGGGGCCGGACATCAACCGAGGCAGGAAAGTCAGACTGGCCCGCAATGTGTCGATCAACCGAGGCCGGACATCACCAGGAACAAGGGTGTGCGGCCGAAGTTAATCGGGCATTGTTGGTCGAGAGAACAATACTAAAGGCGGGTAATACCCGCGAGTGATAAATACGCCTAACGGAACTGGGTATTTGATCTGAGTGGGTCGTCGTGCCCTATACGCACTACCACCACGTGGGATAATGGTTTAATGGGGCCCTCTACTTCGTAGTATCAGCCGAAAGCTCTTCAGACGTCACAGTTCATCCTTGCGGCCTGATTGCCGGGATTGGGCTGGTACTTCACTGGGTTGTTCAGTGTCGCGCCTGCACCCCGGCCAGCCACGCAACGTGCAGGAGTGCAAAGGGCGACGAGCCCAGGACCCCTTCGCACTTAGGTTTAGACCGGTGTGTTGACCTCTCTGCTGAGCTCTAGGTCGGGCTGCGATGTGTCGATCAGCCGAGGCCGGGCATTACCCAGTCAGTGTGTCCGGCCAGAGTTAATCGAGCGTGTTGGGTAACAGTAGTGCACCCCTGCAGGGAAGTAATCTATTCGAATAGCCGTGTCCACGGTAACAGGACGCTCGGAGTTGTGCCCGGATCTATGACAACTACAAACTGATGATGATTCATATTAAACTGTTAATACTGCTCTCGGGATCGCTTTCTCGTAGGGAGTCGAGAAAGGATCTCAGGGCATTGCTTGTGTACGACAACATGTATCTTACTACTACCTACTCTCTTCTAATTCTGCAAGACTGCTTGAAGATGCTAGTCTTCGATAGGCTAGGCCTTCTCTCTCTATTCTGGCATTTCTGCAATATAGTCCACAGATACAGCCTTTCATTTGATACAAGTGCATATGTAGTTTAGTTCTGATGTCAGTCTTGCGAGTACTTTGGATGAGTACTCACGGTTGCTCTGCTATTCTTTTCCCCCATACCCAATTGATGATACATCAGTCGACGGAGCCCAGGAGTCAGACGCCACCGCAGGAGCTTACTACCAGGAGGGTCCAGACGGTACTTACTACTGGATCGAGCCAGCCGACGAGGAGTAGTTAGGAGGTTCCCAGGCAGGAGGCCTGCGCCTTTTCGATCCGCTGCCTATGTTTGTGTTAGCCATCTTATGGCACCTTTGTCTAACTATGTCTGTACTCAGATATTTGTGTGACTGACTTATGTATTCGGGCCTCCGTGCCCCTGGTTTGTAATATTTGTAGACTTATGCTTTTATTTGAGTTTAGAGTTGTGTTGTGATATCTTCCCGTGAGTCCCTGTGCTTGATCGTGCACGTTTGCGTGTATGATTAGTGCACGATTAAGTCGGGGGCGTCACACTGTGCCTCGTGCCTAGGCTGACGCCGGACAGGACGCGCCACAGTGCCTCGCGCCTAGGCTGACGAGAGACAAGACCCGCACCGGGCAGGTGCGGTGCATCTGGCGACCCGGCGACCCGGCAGCCCGGCGACCCGGCCGCTGAGTCCGAGTCAATGACACCAGGGTCCCACACCCGTGTATAATTACCCCTTGTAACCCTGGGGGTCGGCCTATAAGACCCCCAGGGAGGCCTCCGTGCAGAGGGGTTGAGCTCAGCTTAGATCGATCGACCAGTTAGCAAAGCATTCGTTCGGATAGTTCAGTAGCAATATACACACGAACACAGCTCCAGGAGCAACCTTGTAGCCCTCGTGCTTCCCTTACACCATTCGGCAGGACTAGGGGTGTTACCTCTCGAGAGGGCCCCGAACCTGGGTACGTCTTGTGTCTCGCACTCGCTCGTATCAACCTCGCCTCCAGAACCCACCGGCGTCCTATCGTAGCCCCACCATTCAAGCCATTCCATGGCATCTGCCGTGAATCACGCACTCCCTGCGAGAATACCACGACAGTTGGCGCCCACCGTGGGGCTGCTCGCGGCGTCGGCCGGAGTCAAGTTTCGTACGAGGCCCTTCACCAGCTCCGGCGAACGCATCGTGCACGGTTTGGTCCGTGCACCTGGCACGTGCAAACCGGGCGGCTGCAGCGCTGCGCCGGGCACGGGCGTCGGCTGCCCCGCCAGCTGCTTCATCGTCCCCTTCGGCGCGCTGCGCGTCTTCGTCGCGCTCGTCCCCGAAGTGTTTCCCGGCGAAGTGTGCGACTACACCGACTCGCCTGTCCCCATCAGCCGCGCCGTCCCCGACGACATCGCCGCTCTCTGCGTCCGCGCATAGGTGCTCACCATCGGCACTAGTTCCGGCTCCCCGCGCGCCAAGGAGAAGGCTGCCGCGGCCGCCGTCTTGGTTGCGGCTCCGCCTCGCCGGACTGACCCGCTCCGCGATACGATCCGGAGTCTGCAAGCCCCCATCACGCCCGACGCCGACACGGCTGCTGCGGCGACCCTGCTCAACGAGGACCGCCAGCATCTGCTGCTCGAGGCCACGGAGCTAGCGGCGACCCGGCGCCGGCTGGAGTCCTTCCAGCGAGAGTACGACAGCGTTCACGGCCTCACTCCGCCCGCCGTTGAGCCCAGCCGGGTCGCGGAGGTGCGGACCCGTGGCGGCGCGCTCGGCCGTGCGCTAGGCGCAGGCCGACCCGTCTACGACACCCCCGTCAAGAACATGCGCGCGGCGCAGGCCGCGATGGCCGACCTCGAGTTCCTGGAGGGTGAGGAGCTGCAGCAGCAGCAGCAGCGCATCCGCGACCTCATCACCGCGGCGAAAGAGCAACAACAACGCTTCGACCCGGCCCAGCCATCCGGCTCCGCCTCAAGGAGAACCGGGGACCCGGAGAGGGCTCTCCGGGACGCGCGCCAGACATCTTTGCACGCCACTAGCGCGAGCCGCTCTGGCCGGCACCGGTCCGGCCGGAGCCGGCACAACCGCGTCACCACCGCTGGAAACGACAACGCTGGCGAGACGGCCGGCGACGGCCGGGTTCAGCAGACAGAGCCCCCCGTGCGGCCGGCTCAGCGTTCCGAGCCGGCCCCGGATGCTCCTGCTCCCCGCGGTCCCGTAGCCGACCGAATCGGCCTCCGCGTTCCCGTGGCTGACCGGCTCACCCCCCGCGAGCCTTACGACGAAAGCGACGCCCGTCACCGCATCGACCGGCTGGCGCGCTCCACGGCCCTGGAGGAGGAAAGCTCTGTTGGTCCGGCGTGCTTCGGCCCCCGCATTCGCGGAGAACCCTTCCCCAAAGGCTTCTCGCTGCCCCACGACTCGCCAAAGTACACCGGCGCCATGAAGCCGGAGGACTGGCTAACCGATTACACCACAGCTGTCGGCATAGCCGGCGGCAACCGGTGGGTGGCCGTCCGATACGTCCCCCTCATGCTGCTCGGCTCGGCCCGGACGTGGCTTAACAGCCTCCGAGCCGGCAGTGTGAACTCGTGGCTGGATTTTGAAGACGCGTTCGTCCGCAACTTCACCAGCACCTACAAGCGACCCGGCAAGCCTCGCCAGCTCTCCATGTGCGTCCAGAAGCCGGGCGAGCCCCTGCGCGACTTCCTCACCCGGTGGACGGAGCTTCGCAACTCCTGCGAAGGGGTCCACGAGGTCCAAGCCGTCCAATACTTCATCGACGGGTGCCTAGACGGCACTCTGGTCAAGCACCGGCTGGTGTGCGACGAGCCAGAGACCCTGGCGGAGCTCCTGGTCGTGGCGGACAAGTACGCTACGGCCGACTCCGCGATGAATATGAAGGTCACGATCGACACGGACGGAAAGCTTCTCCCGGCCCAGCCGGCTCCCACCAAGCCGGCTGGCGACAACAACCAGCGCCGGCAAGACGGCAACAACAACGGCAAGCGCCGGAACGACCAGCCGGCGCCTCGCTACGACAATCGGCAAGTCGCCGCCGTGGAGAGGGTGCAGCCGGCCGAGCAAGGCGCCAGCCAGCGCCCACGCACCGGCAAGGCCGTCTGGCAGCCCAGGCTAACCTTCGAGCAGTCGCTCGACGCTCCCTGCAAAAACCACAGCGGCACGAATCCATCGACGCACACGCTCCGGCAGTGCAGCTTCTCGCAGCGCTTTTTGAAGGGCAACCTTCCACCCCCGCCGCCTGGAGCCGGCCCGCAGCAGCCGCCGCTTCCGTCTCCTCCGCCGCCTCCGACAGCCGGCGCCCTCGCCAACGACCCCTACCCACAGCAGGACGCGGCCTACGTCGTCTTCACCAGCGAAGGGGATGACAAGCATGCCAAGCGCAAGCACGCGGCCGAGGTGAACGCCGTCCTCCCTGCGGTTCCCCAGTACATGCACTGGTCCGATCGGCCGGTGAGCTGGACCCGGGAGGACCATCCGGCCGTCATGCCCACGCCGGGCGGCTACGCCCTCGTGCTCGACCCCACCCTCGTCTCCGAGACGCGCACCTGCCGCTTCTCGCGGGTGCTAATCGACGGCGGCAGCAGCATCAACATCCTGTACCGCGACACGATGACCAAGCTCGGCATCGAGGCGCGGCAGCTGGAGCCGACCCGGACAGTTTTCCATGGCATCATGCCGGGAATCTCCTGCTCCCCGATCGGCCGAGTCCGGCTCGACGTCCTATTCGGCTCCAGCAGCCATTTCCGCCGCGAGCTGATCTGGTTCAAAGTGGTCGACCTGGCCAGCCCCTACCACGCGCTGCTGGGCCGGCCCGCGATGGCCAAGTTCATGGCGGTCCCCCACTACGCCTACCTCAAGTTGAAGATGCCGGGTCCCAAGGGCCTCATCACCGTCGTCGGCGACTACAAGAAATCACTCGAGTGCGCCAAAGCCGGCTCCCAGCTGGCCGAGTCGCTGGTCATCGCCGAGGAGTGGCGCCAGCTCGACAGGATCGTGGCGCTGGCCAACGCGCAGTCGGCTGTGCCGGCTCCGCCCAAGCCGGCCGACGAAGCCTCCTTCAAGCCGGCCAAGGACACAAAGCGGGTCCCGCTCGACCCGGCCGACCCCAGCTCCAGCAAGTTCGTCGTCGTGGGTGCCGGCCTCGACAGCAAATAGGAAGGCGAGCTCGTCGATTTCCTCCGTGAGAATCAGGATATCTTCGCATGGTCCCCCAAAGACATGCCGGGTGTCCCGAGGGAATTCGCCGAGCACAAACTTCACGTCCGCAAGGACGCCAAGCCCGTCCGCCAGCCGCTACGCCGCTTCTCCGAAGAGAAGCGAAGAACCATTGGCGAAGAGATCGCCCGGCTGCTCAAAGCCGGGTTCATCATGGAAGTGTTTCACCCCGAGTGGCTGGCGAACCCGGTCCTCGTCCTGAAGAAAAACAGTACTTGGCGCATGTGTATCGATTACACCAGCCTGAACAAGGCGTGCCCCAAGGACCCGTTCGCTCTGCCCCGGATCGACCAAGTCATCGACTCCACAGCCGGCTGCGAGCTCCTGTCCTTCCTCGACGCCTACTCCGGCTACCACCAAATCAAGCTGGACCCGGCCGACGCCCTCAAGACGTCCTTCATCACGCCCTTTGGGGGCATACTGCTACATCACCATGTCGTTCGGGTTGAAAAACGCCGGCGCCACCTTCCAGCGCTGTATGCAGAAATGCCTGCTGCCCCAGCTCGGCAGAAATGTGCACGTCTACGTCGACGATATCGTGGTGAAGACCAAGCAGCACCTCACGCTCCTGGCCGACCTCCAGGAGACCTTCGCCAATCTGCGCCGGTTCCGGATCAAGCTCAACCCGGAGAAATGCGTCTTCGGCGTGCCGGCTGGCCAGCTACTCGGTTTCCTTGTCTCGGCGCGCGGCATCGAGGCCAACCCGGAGAAGATCAAGGCGATCGAGCGCATGCGTAAGCCGACCCGGCTGCGCGACGTCCAGAAGTTCACCGGCTGCTTGGCCTCTCTCAGCCGGTTCATTAGCCGGCTGGGGGAGAGGGCCCTGCCTCTATATCAGCTAATGAAGAAGACGACGGCGTTCGAGTGGAGCGACCAGGCGGACGAAGCTTTCCGTGACCTCAAGCGCACGCTGTCAACCGCGCCCGTCCTGGCCGCGCCGGCTGAGAAAGAGCCCCTCCTGCTCTACATCGCCGCCACCTCTCGCGCGGTCAGCACGGTGCTGGTCGTCGAGCGCCCCGAAGACGGCAAGGTGCAGCCGGTCCAGCGTCCGGTGTACTACCTGAGCGAGGTACTCTCCGCCTCCAAGCAAAACTACCCCCACTACCAGAAGATGTGCTACGGTGTGTACCTTGCCGCCAAGAAGCTGCGGCAGTACTTCCAAGAGCACGCCATTACCGTGGTGAGCACGGCCCCCATCGGCGAGATCATGGGCTGCCGAGATGCCTCTGGCCGGGTGGCCAAGTGGGCCATCGAGCTAGCCGGCCACACCATCCTCTACGAGCCGCGCACCACCATCAAGACCCAAGCGCTGGCCGACTTCCTCGTCGACTGGGCCGAGACCCAATACCTACCACCGGCTCCGGAGTCGACTCACTGGCGCATGCACTTCGACGGCTCCAAGATGCGCAACGGCTTGGGAGCCGGCATCGTCCTGTCCTCCCCCAAGAACGACCGGCTGCGGTACGTGCTCCAAATCCATTTCGCCGCCTCCAACAACGTGGCCGAGTACGAAGCTCTCGTGCACGGCCTCCGGCTGGCCAGGGAGATCGGCATCCGGCGCATCCTCTGCTACAGTGACTCGGACCTGGTGGTGCAGCAAGTTTCTGGCGACTGGGACGCCAAAGACGCCAACATGGCCAGCTACCGCTTCCTGGTCCAGCAGCTCTCCGGCGGTTTCGACGGCTGCGAGTTCCTCCACGTCCCGTGCACCGACAACGAAGCGGCCGACGCCCTGGCCAAAGTGGGCTCCACCCGGCAAGCCATTCCGTCCGGCGTCTCCCTCGAGCACCTCCGGAAGCCGTCCATTAAGCCATCGGCCGAGTCGGAGTCCATCTTCGTCCCGGACGACCCCAGCCCTCCCAACCCTGGGATCTTTGGCCCAAGCTCGGGGACTGCCGTCTCCAGCCCGGGGGCTGCCGTCTCTGGCTCGGGGACTGCCGTCTCCAGCCCGAGGATTGCCGTCTCCGGCTCGGGGGCTGCCGGCTCTAGCCCGGGGACTGCCGGCTCCGCCTCGGGGGCTGCCGTCCCGGATCCCATCCCGGCGGCTGTCCTCACGGTGGTGACGGCACCATCTTGGGCTCAGCCGATCCTGGCCTTCTTGGAAGACGGCGAACTTCCAGCCGGCGAAACTAAAGCCCGGCAAGTGCAGCGGCGCGCGTCCGCCTATAGCATCATCAACCACGAGCTCGTCAAGCGCAGCGCGACGGGCGTGTTCCAGCGCTGCGTTGAGCAGAGCAAAGGGATCGAGATCCTCCTCGACATCCACCAGGGCGAGTGCGGGCACCACGCCGCCTCCAGATCCCTGGTGGCCAAAGCATTCTGGCACGGCTTCTACTGGCCCACGGCCCTGCAAGACGCCGAAGAGCTGGTCCTCAAGTGCGAGGGCTGCCAACGCTTCAGCAAGCGCAGCCGCCAGCCGGCTTCGACCCTCCAAACCATCCCGATCACCTGGCCATTCGCCGTCTGGGGACTCGACATGGTTGGGCCCTTCAAGACCGCCCGAGGCGGCATGACGCATCTCCTCGTCGCCATCGACAAATTCACCAAGTGGATCGAGGCCCGGCCGATCAAGAAGCTCGACGGGCCCACGGTCGTCCGATTCATCAAGGATATTGCGGTTCGCTACGGCGTGCCGAACAGCATCATCACCGACAACGGCACCAACTTCGCCAAGGGCGCGCTGGCCCACTACTGCTCTGCATCCGGCATCCGGCTCAACTTGGCCTCCGTCGCACATCCTCAGTCGAACGGCCAGGTCGAGCGGGGAAACGGCCTCATCCTAGCCTGCGTCAAGCCGCGACTCGTCGAGCCGCTCGTGTGCTCACCCGGCAGCTGGCTCGACGAGCTGCCGGCCGTCCTCTGGAGCCTCCGGACGACGCCGAACCGCTCCACCGGGTTCACCCCATTCTTCCTCGTCTACGGAGCCGAAGCCGTCATCCCAACCGACGTCGAGTTTGACTCGCCTCGTGTAACGATGTACACAGAAGCCAAAGCAAAAGAAGCACGCGAAGACGGCGTTGATCTGCTCGAAGAGGCGCGCCTCCTGGCCCTCTGCCGGTCAACCATCTACCAGCAAGGCCTGCGCCGCTACCACAGCAAGAAGATCAAGCCCCTCGCGTTCCGCGAAGGCGACCTCGTACTCCGGCTCGTCCAGCGGACAGCCGGCCAGCATAAGCTGGCCTCCCCCTGGGAAGGCCCCTTCATCATCAGCAAGGCTCTCTGCGACCGGAACGCATACTACCTCATCGACGCGCAGAAGCCGAACAAGCGCAAGCGCGATGCGGCCGGCGAGGAGTCCAGCCGGCCCTGGAACGCGGAGCTCCTCCGTCCGTTTTACAGTTAAACCCACGTATGTATGTATCACCATCTTTTGAACTTAATAAGAGCAGGCAGCCCCCCCGTTTTATTTCTCCCGCCGAGTCGCCAGTCGGCTCGGGGGCGCGGGGGCTCCCTTTTATCCGCTATATTCTGTGTCTACACACAACCATGTTTTGTCTAAATTGCCCCGCCGAGTCGGCGTACCCGGCTCGGAGGCTCGGGGGCTAGCCGGTTAGACCACGCCCCGCTCTTTCTTCCTTAGTCCGTCTCGACGCGCACGATGCGCCAAAGCCCTCTATTTGCCAGCCACAGTCCGCAACCCGGCTGTCCGGCCGGCAAGAGCCAAAGGCCGCAAGCATCACCACGCAAGAATGACTAAGGGAGACAGCCCGGCATGGCCAACCCGGCTTAACCCGTTTTCCCTCGCTTATTCGCCGCACGACCGGCTGCGCGCCAGGCGGCCCCGCCGCCTGCCGCCAGCCGGCCCAGTGGGTGTTTCGCTCGCGCTCAACGTCCAAAAAATCCTAAGTATTGTGCGTTCACTCTCAAAGCCGAGTTCCCGTCCTAGCCACAGTCCGCAACCCAGCTGTCCGGCTAGCGGGAAGGAAGCCCAGAGAAACAACAAACAAGAAAAGGCCCAAGGCCGAACAGCAAAAAGTGAAATCACCACGGCAGAAAGTGGGATTGAATGCAAAAGTTATACACAGCATGGGCCTTCGGCCACAAGTTCATTACAATGAAGCTACACCCCCAGTGGGTGGACCTGCTACCTAACAAAAATTCGAGTTCATGAAAGATAGAGGGGAGGCGATCCTAAGCGGCGCCGCCGTCGTCTCTGGCCGGCGCCGGCTCGGCCGAGGTGGATGCGGCCGCCGGGTCGGGTTCGGCGCTCTCCACCAACCTCTCGGCCGTGGCGTCGTCGTCCGCGTCGGTCTCGCCGTCGGAGTAGGCGCCCGTCTCGGCCGAGCTGCCGTCCGGGTCGTCGAGCAGCAGGCCGAACGTATCGGCAGGGAGCTCCTCGCCGTCTTCCGTCCGCTCGACGACGAACTCGTCGTGCAGGGCGAACATCGCCAAGTAGCTGGCCCGCGCGGCGATCCGCGGCGCCCGCGCCGCCAGGTCCTCCTCCGCGCCGGCCCGCATCGCCGCCAGACGGTCGAGGTCCAGGCCGAGATACCACGACAAGACGAAGCGAAGCGCCGTCTCCGCACCAGCCCGGGCCGCGGAGGCCCTCCACGCGCCGAGTCGCTCGACCCCGGCCTCCAGCCACCGCGCCAGCCGGCTGACGCTGTTCGGCGCCACCGCGTTGGGCCAGAGGCCGCTCGCCACGCTCAAGCTGGCCTCGAACAGCCGGTGCATCTGCCCCTCCACGGCCCGAAGACGAGCCTCGCCGGCAAGGACGAGCTCCGAGAAGGACCAGGCGGCGTAGACATCGATCTCCGCCCCCTACTCGCGCTGCTCGGCCCGGTGGGCGTACACGGCCGCGTCGGCCGCCTCCTGCGTGTCCGGGAAGACTCCTGCCAAGGGAAAGAAACAACTTAGTCAAAGAATGCAGCTTGCCGGCTACGCCAGCCGGCCCAAATGGAGAAACGATACTTACGGGCGAAGACCTCCTCGAGGTGCTGCGCCTCGCTCAGCATCCCGTTCTGCCGAACCGACGACGCGCGAGCCTGGGTTTCGAGCTCGGCGACCTTCTTGCCGGCGTCCGCTAGCTCCTCGGCCGCCTTGCCGCGCTCCTCCGCCAGCCGGCCCAGCTCCGCCCGGTGGGCCTCCTCCGCCCCGGCCTTCTCGGCCATCAGCCGGTCCACCTCGGCCTGGAGCCGGTCGCGGTCGCCGACGGCGAGGTCGCGCTGCTGGCCGGCTTCGGCAAGCCGGCCTTGAAGGCCTGGCACCTCGTCCGCGACAGCTGCATGACAAGTTTCCCGGTCAGATACCGGAAGCGAAGACTAGAAGGCCAAGTCAAAACTCTAAGATTCGACCCGGCTGCTTCGCAGTCCGGCCCGAATCTCGGGGGCTACACCCAGTGGGTGCGCTGGCGCGCACCCACTGAAGGCATGCAAACGTACCTTGAACCCGGCGCAGCTCCTCCTCCTTGGCGGCGAGCTGGGTCTCGGCCTCGCGGAACCGCGCGCGGAGCCGATTGTACGCGCTGGCCCGGAGGTCGTACAGATGGTGCACGCGAAACAAAGGGTCAGCAGAATGCAAAGACAGCCATAAGATTCGAACCGGCTGCTCCGCAGCCCGGCCGAACCTCGGGGGCTACACCCAGTGGGTGCGCTGGCGCGCCCCCACTGATTCAACAATCAAGACGGACAGAAGAAAAACTCACCGTGATCGCCAGCTCCAGCTGCTTCTCCCGTGCCTGCTCCTCCCGGACGAAGGCCTGCAGGCGCTCACCTCGGGCGCGAAGTTGCGAGCGCAAGGCATGCGCCGCTTCGTCCTCCCGGGTGCGCGCCCCCCCGACGGCCTCGCTAGAGCTCGCCCACGGCTGCTGCTGCGCGGTCCCGGCGCTGGATCCGCTTCCACCCGGCCGGTCGGGGTTCGTGGCGGTTTGGGGCGGCACCACCACCAAGGCGCCGTCACCTCCTGTCGCGGCCTCCGCGGCCGGCGTCGGCTGAGCTTGGCCGGATGGCACGGCGTCCGCCTCGCGCCTCTCCCCGCCGTCCTCGCCTCCCTCCGCCGGGTTGGCCCGGGGCGGCGTGTCCATGACGATCTCCTCGTCAACGTCCGACCCATCGCCGGCCGGCTCCGCCCTCCCTTCCGGCTCGACCGCTCCCTCCGGCTGCGGCTCGACGACAGTCTCCGTCGGCGCCGAGCCCCTCTCCATCTCCGGCCAGGCCGGATCCGCGGTAGGCCGGGCCCGCTTCACGGAGGCCCTCTCCCACGCCCGGGCCGAGGCCTCCTGCAGCGCCTGCTCGGCCTCAGCCCGGTCCCGCCAGGCGGCACACGTCGCCGCTTCAAGATCTTGGCCGGACTGACGGGCCTCGATCTCCTCCTCCGCGGTCTGGGTCGGCTCGCGGTCGATGGCGCTGCTCCGGGTCTTCCACCAGGCGAGCTCGCCCGCCGCGGCCTCCGTCGCCGCCACCGCCAAGTCAAGGGCCGACCTGTGCACGGCCGGTTCGTCACGACGAAGACACAAGGAAGAAAAAGACAAACCGCAAGACGACAGTTGGCGCCCCACAAATTCAGCAAGCAGAAACACTTACCCGATGACCGTCGGGGCCTCCGGCCTCGGTCCCACGGACGGGGCGAGCCGCCACTTCTTCTTCACGACGGCCCTCGCGCGCGCCGGTCCCTCCGCCGGGCGTTTCGCGGCCGGCCTCTCCTCGACCGCCTCCTTCCCGTGCGGCCGGCTGACGGTCGCCGCCGCGCGAGCCGGCCCGGCACCGGCCGCTTTCCGCAGCCGTCTTGGGGGGTCGACGCTTGCGTCCTCCCCAGCCGAGGGCGCTGCACCGTGGGCGGCGGTCAGGTTCTCCTCGTCGTCATCCGGCCAGTCCCGCAGTAGATCTGGAGGCGGAGACTTACCTGCAACCCGCGACCCGCCGGCTGCGGCGTCGGCCAGGCGCGCCTCGACCGCCCCCTCCTCCGCCTCGGCGCCGACCTCCTCCACGTCCGAGTCGGGTAGGTCGGCCAGCAGAAACGGGGGATTCGTCCCGTCGTGGTTCCGCTGGCCGGCGAACAGCTGCGGCCATCCCGCGGCGTCAGGACGCAAGAATAAACTCGAAGCAGCGAAATACAAAGACCAGGGACTCACCGCAGGCGCCGGGTCCTCCCGGTGATACGGCTCCATCCCGAAGCTCCACTCGCCCTCCTTCAGCGCCGCCTTGGAGATGTAGTTGACCCACTGGACGATCCCAGCCGGCGACAGCTCCTTGGTCGACATCCGGGTCGGGTCATGCCGGCCGCTCATGTCGCAGATCCGGTGCGCCCGGCGCTGCAGCGGCAGAACCGGGCGGGCGATGAAAGCCGCGATGAGATCAGCCGGCTTCAGCCCCTCGCTTTTCGTCAGCTCCCGGACCCGGCTGCAGATCTTCTCCATCTCCTTCGACGGGTTCTTAGGGTAGTAGCCCCAATTCGGCTTCTGGAGCGGCGGCGCGTTGACGAACGGCGGCAGGTTGATGACGTCGGCGGCCGGGTCGGCGTTCCGGACGTAGAAGAACGTCGTCTGCCACTTCTTGGCTGACTCCTCGAGCGGCAACTTGGGGAAGGGCCCGTTCGGCCGGCCGGTGACCACCGCCCCACCGCAGTCGGACCAGGCACCGGCTGTCGCACCCTGCTACTTGAGGAAGAACATCTTTGCCCACAGATCTACGGTCGGCAGCATCCCGAGGTAACCCTCGCAGAGTGTGACGAACCCGGCGACCTGCAACACGGCGTTGGCGCCGAGGTGGTGCGGCTGCAGCCCGAAGGAGTCGAGCCACTCGCGGAAGAAGAGGCTCGCGGGAAGGCCGAGCCCGCGCTCGAAATGCGAATAGAAGACCACGCGCTCGCCCGCCCGCGGCGCCGGCACCCTCTCCAAGCCCGGCGTGCGCGCGAGCAGCGCCTCCGCCGGCGGCAGCCGCTTCGTGCGGCAGAGGTACTGGATGTTCTGCTCCGTCAGGACGGAACCCTCCCAAGAGCCCTTCGGAAGCGCCATTGATGGGGTTTCCGCGGGCGGCGAGTCTCGGCGATGGGGAGGAGGAAGAAAGGAGGAGGGCGGCGCGCTGCAGGCTTCGGGTCGCGGCGCGCGGCAGGTGTCGGAGAGGCGTGCAGAGGCGGCAGCGTTTCGCTCGAGCTCGACGGAGGAGAGGAGGCAGAGGAAAGGCGAGGGGCAGGGGTGCGTGCGTGGGCGTCTCCGTCGCGCACCCCCTCCCTCTCGTTTTTATAACTGCACGAGGTCGTGGGGGAGTGGGATCGTCTGCGCCCACGAACCCCACTCCCCGCACCGTGCGCGCGCGTTCCCAACGCGCATTAACTACGCGGGGAAGCGCAATCGCCAACCGACACCGCAGTTAATCCCCGCGCGCGGGCCGAGGGCGTGTAGTGGCGGGCCCAAACCGCAGGCACGTCCCGTCGCGCGCGTGGGCTGGCAGGCCTCACCCGCCGCAAGGCTGCACGTGGCGGCCCGTCGAGCTGCGGCGGGCGTAAATTGGCGTACGAAGCAAGGCTCATCCAACGGGCATTTCCATTTCCCGCCCGGGCCGGGGTGCCACGACCCGGTCCCCGGAAGCCGGCCTCCAACAGGCGATCCCGGCGTCCGCCGCCGCGGAGCCGGCCAGCGGCTAGGCGAAGCCGTCCGGCCAGACTTCGGCGCTTCATCAACAAAACCGGCTCCTCGGGGTGGTAAGCTGCAAAGGCCCCCCTGCCTGAAGCCGGCGAACCTTCGCAGCTTCGGGGACTACTGTCGGGGGGATGACCCCCGGGTAGGCAACGGAGCCCGGATCCCTTTCGGAAAAACGTCAGGAGGAAGACAAGTCCTTCCGGCTGGCTAGCCGCGCACGCCGGCTCCCCAGCGCGAGCCGGCTCGGCACGGCAACCCGGCCTGGCCGTCTGGCCCATGCCGGCTGGCCGCGAGGCAACGAAGCCTTAGCGGCGAAGTAAACATCGATACCAGCGTTCCCCCCTTTACGCTGACAGAGTGGGCAAGGCTGCAGCTTTCCCCACACCCCCGCCCGACGCGGGCGGTGTCAGGGACGGGCGGTCCAATAGCATGGCGGCACCGGCCTCCCTCTGGCGACGGACGGGACGCGCCACTGTGCCTCGTGCCTAGGCTGACGCCGGACAGGACGCGCCACAGTGCCTCGCGCCTAGGCTGACGAGAGACAAGACCCGCGCCGGGCAGGTGCGGTGCATCTGGCGACCCGGCAGCCCGGCGACTCGGCGAACCGGCTGCCCGGTGACCCGGCCGCCGAGTCCGAGTCAATGACACCAGGGCCCCACACCCGTGTATAATTACCCCGTGTAACCCTGGGGGTCGGCCTATAAGACCCCCAGGGAGGCCTCCGTGCAGAGGGGTTGAGCTCAGCTTAGATCGATCGACCAGTTAGCAAAGCATTCGTTCGGATAGTTCAGTAGCAATATACACACGAACACAGCTCCAGGAGCAACCTTGTAGCCCTCATGCTTCCCTTACACCATTCGGCAGGACTAGGGGTGTTACCTCTCGAGAGGGCCCCGAACCTGGGTACGTCTTGTGTCTCGCACTCGCTCGTATCAACCTCACCTCCGGAACCCACCGGCGTCTTATCGTAGCCCCACCATTCAAGCCATCCCATGGCATCTGCCGTGAATCACGCACCCCCTGCGAGAATACCACGACACAAAACCAGACTCTACGAGACATACAAGCAAGAGTACGAGAATTTCTCCCAAGTTGATGGGGAGACTGTTGATACGATGTTTTCTCGCTTTACTACCATTGTGAACAACATGCGAGCTAACAATGCAGATATGCCCTATGATGATCATCAGAGAGCACTCAAGCTTCTATATGTTCTAGATCGGAGGGTTTGGGAGGTGAAGGTGCAGGCGACTCCGGCAAGTACGACTACACCAAGCGCAAGGACAAGCATGAGTCCTCCTCTCATAAGTACGAGCACAAGAAGAACTTCAACCCCGAGCGCATGAAGAGGAAGTTCTTCGATCAGCTGGAGGCAAAGCAGCGAGCCCTCGTCGTGTCCTTCAGTGACATCGACTCCGACGGCGACTCACCACCAAGCGATGATGAGTCCGAGAAGAAGGTCGAGAACAAGTTCAACGGCCTCTGCTTCTACTCCAACAGCAGTCGAGGCGGCTACTGCACCATGGCTCTTGATGGGACAACTACCGGCAACGACGACGAGGTCGACACCCAATCTGAGGTAGAACCCACAATCGAGTCCCTTCTTGCTGAGCTTGACTCTGTGAATGATACTATGCTTAAGCAAGATGCTTTACTTGTTCGTGCTGCTAAAGAACGCAATGACTTTAACAAAAAGCTTGCAGTAGCACTTGAAGAGCTTGAGCTAGCTAGGAAGGATAGGGTTGTAGTTTCTGATGAGACTGATTGTGATTCATGCGCGATTCATATGTCCAGTCTTGCTACTTTACAATCCAAGTATGCAGCTTTGGTCGATAAGTTTGATGAGGATAGGGCCAAGCCTGACATGTTGAATGCTTGTGCCAAGTGTGAGGCTTTAGAGATGGAGCTTGGAAACTGTAGGCTTGATAAGAAACATACCGAAGAGGAAAACACATTCCTTCGGTCCATGTTGAGTTGGCTTTCTTGCAGTGAGCCGCAGTTGGGCATGATGTTGAGTCAGTACAAGAGGGGTACTGACACAACGGGTTTAGGCTTTGCTACAGGTGGGAAGGGTGATAATGTCTTTGGCAAAGTTGGTGAGCACAGTGGTTTGAGTCCGAGTGAGAAATCCACAAATGCTCCCAAGCTCATTAAGATCACTCCACCTAACCCTCTGAGCCTACCAAGCCCATTGTGAAGGATGGAGTGTTTGAGGAACCTTCCAAAGCTCCACCTCAAAAGCAAGTGTGGATTCTAAAACCCAACCACCTCAGGAACCCACTTGACACACCTCCTAACATTTCTGATAAGCCCCTTCCTAAAGCACCTCCAAGAGTGAACCAAATCCACAAAAGAGTGAGTCATCCACCACCCAAGAGAGAGGTTTACCACTGTGACTATTGCAAGAGGGATGGTCACTTGTTTGAGTTTTGCTTTAGGAGGAAGAGAGATGAAAGGCGTGAGTCTGAGTTTTACCAGCAGAACGTGCATCGCCCTTCTCATGGCATGCATGGTTCACCCGCTCAGAGGCACACTACTAGACCGAGAGGTGTAAGACCTCAAGGTGCTAGGCCTCAGTTTGTGAGACCACGAGATGGTCGTGCCCGGCGAGGTCCTAGTCGTTCTCAATACGAATCCAGGTCTCGTGGCAGTGGCTCTCAGTCCTACACCTCTAGCGGACCACGTTTTCCCTTTCGTGGTGATCGCTCCTTTCCCATAGGACATGAAATGTATGGTGTTTTTCCTAACTCTTTCCCAGGGCAAATGACTCAGCACTGGTTTACTCCTCATTTTGCTAACCCCAGTGTTGGATCATTTGCTCATCCCATGTCTTTCTATTGATGCAGCATGCGAGGTTGGAGGACATATGGCTTGTTGATTCCGGGTGTTCGCGCCACATGACTGGAAATTCAAATTGGTTCTCCAGCCTCAACCCCATGATGTCCAAAGAGTATATCACATTTGGGGATAATGGTAAAGGTAAGGTGCTTTCTCGTGGGTCGGTAAGGCTCAATGAGAACTTTGTTCTTAAGGATGTTGCCTTAGTTTCGAGCTTGCATTTCAATCTGCTTTCGGTCTCGCAACTTCTTAGGGATGGTTTCGAAGTGCGCTTTAAGCCTGATCTTTCTCATATTCTGGATTCTCGTGGTGATCTTGTGTGTACGATTGTGCCTTTTGGTCTTGTCTTCCGAGCCGATTTTTCTCGTTCTTTCGGTGAGTCTCGGTGTTTGGTGGCAGGCACTTCTTCCGAGCTTTGGAAGTGGCATAGGAGACTTGGTCATTTGAGTTTGGACTTGCTTGCAAGGTTGATCTCACTTGATCTAATCCGAGGATTGCCTAAGCTAAAGTTTGAGAAGGATTTGGTTTGTCACCCGTGTCGTCACGGGAAGATGGTTGCCGCTTCTCATTCTCCTGTGAATCAAGTGATGACCAAACAACCCGGCGAGCTACTTCACATGGACACTGTTGGTCCAGCTCGGGTTCGGTCGGATGGAGGGAAGTGGTACGTTCTAGTGATCGTTGACGATTTTTCTCGGTACTCTTGGGTCTTTTTCATGGAGAGTAAGGATGAGGCTTTTTCCCATGCACGTGATTTGATTCTTAGGCTGCAAAATGAGTGTCCCAAGAATGCCATGAGAGCTATACGCAGTGACAATGGCACAGAATTCAAAAACTCTCATTTTGAAGCCTTTTGCAAGTCTTTGGGTCTCGAGCACCAGTTTTTGTCTCCTTACGTGCCGCAGCAGAATGGGATTGTTGAACGCAAAAATCGGACCCTTGTTGAGATGGCCAGGACGATGCTTGATGAGCATAGGACTCCTAGGCGGTATTGGGCCGAAGCAATCAACACAGCTTGTCATGTTTCAAATCGCATCTTTCTTCGAGCCTTCTTGAATAAGACTTCATATGAGTTGCTGTTTGGACGGCTTTCGAAGGTGAGTCATTTCAGAGTCTTTGGATGCAGGTGCTTCATTCTTAAGCAAGGTAACTTAGACAAATTCGAGTCTAGATCTTCTGATGGCATTTTTCTCGGTTATGCTTCTCACTCTAGAGCTTATAGGGTGCTTAACCTTGAGACTAACCGTGTCATGGAGACTTGTGAAGTTACCTTTGACGAAACCACACCTTGTTCTTCTCCTGTCTTTGAGTGTGCAGGTGTTTAGGAGATGGGTGAAAGCATCTTTGTGGAGGAGGAGCAGGACGATGCCGATTGGGGTGATCCCGAGCCGACTCCACCGGCTGCCCCTCTCGACCCTGCGACGACGATGACTGTTCGTGGCCCTGATACTTCTTCTTCAACTTCATGGGGGCCGAACGACCAGTTTCACTCGCTTGCACCCGAGGGAGCTCCTGCTACTGCTGAGGGGGAGGCTACTTCATCAAGGACGGCGCCTTTGCACATTCAGCACCGTCATCCTCCTGAAACCATGATCGGTAACCTCAATGAGCGTGTCACTCGCAACAAGTCCTATCACATCTCTCATTTCGCACATTCTGCTTTCGTTGCCGATTTTGAGCCCAAAGATATTGGACACGCTATGTCTAACGCTGATTGGATCAATGCTATGCATGAGGAGTTAGAGAACTTTGAGAGAAACCAAGTTTGGGTCCTAGTGCCTCCACCTCCACAGTGTCATCCCATAGGTACCAAGTGGGTGTTCAAGAACAAGCAGAGTGAGGATGGTGTCATAGTTAGGAACAAGGCTAGGTTGGTTGCTCAGGGTTTTTGCCAGAAAGAGGGGATAGATTTCGAGGAAACCTTTGCTCCTATTGCTCGTTTAGAAGCCATTAGGATCCTTTTAGCCTATGCAGCTTCGAAGGGGTTCAAGCTATATCAGATGGATGTGAAGAGTGCTTTTTTGAACGGGTACATAGAGGAGGAAGTGTATGTGAGGCAACCCCCTGGTTTTGAGAATCCTAAGCACCCAGACCATGTCTACAAACTCCACAAAGCCTTGTATGGTCTCACACAAGCCCCTAGAGCATGGTATGCAAGGTTGAAGTCCTTTTTGCTTGGGAAGGGTTTTACCATGGGCTCTGTTGATAAGACTTTGTTTCTCCTCAAGCAAGTCAAAGATACTCTCATTGTTCAGATTTACGTGGATGATATAATCTTTGGTGGCTCTTCACATGCCCTTGTGGCGAAGTTTTCTGATTTGATGAGCAGGGAATTTGAGATGAGCATGATGGGCGAGTTGACGTTCTTCCTCGGCTTGCAAATCAAGCAAACCAAGGATGGGATGTTTGTGCACCAAGGGAAGTACACCAAGGACTTGCTGAGGAAGTTCGACATGGGCAAGGCCAAGCCTCTTTCGACACCCATGGCGACTACGACGGTGATGGACGAGGATCTTGAAGGAGAAGCCGTGGACCAGAAGGAGTACCGTAGCATGATCGGGTCGTTGTTGTACCTGACGGCGACAAGACCGGACATCAAGTTCGCGGTCTATCTTGGTGCGCGGTTCCAGTCTTCACCACGCACTTCTCATCGCCAAGCCGTCAAGCGGATCATGAGGTATCTACGCTTCACTCCTGAGCTCGGTCTTTGGTACTCGACCACTTCCACCCTCTCTCTCTCGGGTTACTCTGATGCTGATTATGCTGGGTGTCGTGTTGAGAGAAAGTCAACTTCTAGAACTTGTCAGTTTTTGGGTTCGTCTCTTATTTCTTGGTCCTCTCGCAAGCAGTCTTCCGTAGCTACCTCCACTTGTGAATCTGAGTATGTTGCTGCTGCTGCTTGTTGCTCTCAGTTGCTTTGGATAGTTGCTACCTTGAGAGATTTTGGCCTAGAATACACTCGAGTGCCTATTTTCTGTGATAGCACAAGTGCCATAAGTGTAGCCAAAAACCCAGTGCTCCATGCTAAAACCAAGCACATTGAGGTGAGATTCCACTTCCTGAGAGACAACTATGAGAAGGGAACCATAGATTTGAGGCATATTCGCACCGAACACCAAATAGCTGACATTTTCACCAAACCTCTCGACCAAGCCCAGTTTGCACACTTGCGAGGGGAGTTGGGTGTTTGCTACCCATTTTAGTTGTGGGTCGCTTTCGTTCTTGTATATTAGTCTTCTTTTCTTTCTTTTGCTTTTGTCTTTGTATCATATTGCACTTCATGACATCATGTATCATATTTCATATGCTGAGCTTCATTTGTATAGCTTGTTGATTGAGATTATGCTCTTGTTGATATGTCTTATGGATACATGATGGTAATAGCAGCTTAGGCTCCTTTTGATCATATTGACACATGTTATGAGCTAAGCCTGTTTTACAATGTGAACTTGATTAATGAATGTTGAAATCTGAAAAATTGTTCACCCTTGAGATGGCAACTAGCATGTGTAGGATGTGTTGAGATCCATGTGCTTTCATATGTATGCTTTAGTTGCTATGTCTCATGTTTCTTGAATCATACACTTAGCTCGGATCTCTTGATAATCTTGTGCTAAAACTTGATGTCTAAGCTAAGAAATGATGAAAAGATTTTGAGTTGGATCTTTACTGTCCCACGGCAATGTCACAAGATGGCTTCCCACTTGCACTAAGGGATGAACTTGGGCATTGTAGTGCTAGTCCACAACCACTCGTGACGAGACAGCTTCCCACTTGCACATAGGGATGAACTCGGCGTGGTTGAAAAACATGATAAAAATAACAAGATCTTTCGGCGGACAGTTTAATCCTCTCACATACACATGACTGAAAATAACCTTGTAATCCGCTGTAAACTCTGATCAATGTTGAAGTTGCAAGTGTTAAGTGCTTTCTTGAGTCATGATGTATGATCGTTATATGGGGTAGTTCACTTCGGTATACATATGCTAGCACTAGTTTGATTTCCTGCTTATATGTGCTATGTGCAATCCTCTCTGGTGAACACCTTTTATATAATGCTTAAAACTGGTCAAAATGCTTATGTTTCATATTTCGTCTCATTTGATCAGTTTGAGCATTGGCTTTGTCTTGCGCCTATTGTAATACATATGCCGTACCAACTTGAGCATGCTTTTAGTTAACTTGCTATACTCCTGAAGCTTTGTATATTTGCATTGTATATCTTGTGCATTTCATAGCATGTTTTGAGAGAATTTGCTATCTTGTGAGCTTGATAAGTGCTTTTGTCAACAAGGGGGAGAATGATTCCACAAATCCAAAGTGTGCATTCATGATGCATTTGTGAGGTTGATGCACTTGTCAAGGGGGAGTTGCACATTTTGCTAGACGCGTCGAGCCGTTTGCCTCTATCTTGAGGGTCTAGTTGTTTCAGGTGGTGTTGAGTTCTTGCTCTTTGCTTTGCTCATTGCAAGTGATCCGTTTCGAGCTTTTCTGTGGCTTTGGTCATTTGAGTAGGCTTTCTCTGGCTTTGTGTTGGTGTTGACAATGCACTCATCAAGGGGGAGATTGCGAACACATGGTTTTTTTATAACCATCGTGGAGCACCCTTGTTGTTGTGATGAGCGATTGTCAACACGAACACTTGTGGTTCGCGGTTGGTTCGGTGGTTCTACTGATCCCCTGGCACAGGGTTATGTGTCGAAACGGTGTCTCTTGGCTCGTGATGTGCAGGTGTGAAGTTCGGAGGTGGTGGCAGCGGTCGGGAGAAGGTCAAGTAGGGCGTGCCGTGCCGACGGACCGGTGCGGTGAAGGGTGGACGCTAGGCTTGGACTGACGGACCAGACGGCCGGGTGGCCAGCCGCGGTGGCTGACACTTGGGACATCGACAAGCGCAAGTGTACACGGCGGGGGATGCGTACGCGGTACGATACTCGCAGGCGGTTTGGTGGTTTGTCCTCAAAACCATCGACGACGGTTTGGTGGTATTGCCTCAAGACCACCGGTGGCGGGTTTCGCGGGTTTGGGCCTCAAAACCCGGGCGGAGGTCCCAATGCGGACGGACGGCACGTGGAGGCATCGGAGAGATTGCGTCGAAGCAAGGCTACCGGTGAGAAGACGCGGTGGCCGTCGGATCAAAGGAAACCAAGAGTTGGACCAGAATACCCCTAGGGTTAGCTGGTTCGCTTCTAAATATGTAGGGGCAAATGGGGAATGTGTAATAGCCTCTAAATAAGAGAGTGAGGCAGCCCCAAGCTCTCTCTCTTCTTGTTCCCGTTTTTCTTTTTCCTGCTGTTTTCCTCTCTTGCTACGGTTGAGATGAGAGGAGCACGTGAGAGAATTTGTAGCTGAAAATTGAAGCTTGTGAACCTGTTCTTTTGGTGAGGGAATGGAGGCCCAAATCCTCCTCGTGTCCTCCGGGATTTTTCATTCATCTCTGTGATTTTCGTTCTTCACTGTGATGTGGTTTTCGTTTCTGTTACCCTCCTGTTGCTCGTGCTGAAATTTCTTAGCTTCACGAATTTTCTGTTTGAATTAAGTGATGATCTTTCAGACGTAGCCTGTTGTCTCTGTCATGAATCGTTGTGCCAAGTTTGAGAGCATGGGGTTTTGTTTCCAGCAAGTTCCTTGAATTTTCGGATCTGGGAGACCTGTTGTTCTTCCTGGTTCTTCTCTGTTTGAGCCCGTCGGGCTCCTGTTCTTTGCTGGGTACGGTGTTGGTGCAAGGGAATAGGACCTGGCAGCAACGCTACAAGCACCGGCGTACAGGCGTCGTGTGAGCTCGCTGAGCAGCGTTCTCTGCAGTCCAGGTTTGTTCCTCCCCAGCGGCACCTTGCGTCCAGCCTGAACAGCTTCAGTTTCCAGGTGCGTCAGGCTCAGGCACCAGCAGTCGTGTTCTTCTCTCAGGCAAGTTTCATTGGCAAGTGTTGCAATTCAAGTCGAGTACGTAATTCCATTAGTTTGCATCCGTGATCTACTTCTAGCAATCATGAGTTTTTTATTGGATCATTAATTTATATCACCTTGGTTGGAGTAGTATTCACGGTGGGCAAAATTTGCTGCTTGCTTTGCACTGCTTGTATGGTCCGGTGTTTTTCTCCTGCAGGTTCAGGTTGCAAGCAAATCGGCTCTTGTGCTTTTTGGTCAGAAACCAGGCAGCAGTGCGTTCATCTCCCTCTGTAGGTGTGCGTGTAACTTGTTCTGGTCAAAAGCTTGCTTCTTGTATCACGTGGTGGTGTCCAGCTCTCACGAAGTGCTGCTTTGCTCTGTACTTGAATTTTCATTTGGACAGAAAGCTATCTTCTTGCTTTTGTGTTTGTCCAAGGCAAACTTTGGCTATTCAAAGAAGTATTATTACTTCCTGTTGGTGTTCACGGTATGCAAGGTTGTGGCTTTCCAGTGAGCTCTCAATTTGTCTAGTTTGGCTTGAGGTGAATGAACGATTTTTCCAGTGATTTTCCAGTGAATTTTCACTAGCCCTGATTTCCTGTTTTGGGCGTACCTTGGTCGTTCGTACTCCGATTCGCATTCCGTCAGTTGCGTTGGGTTTCTTTCGCCCTAAAGAATTTATCTAGGTACTCCCGTCACCGGTTGGCATGAGTACTTTAGATTTGGGGCTTTGCGTGTTTAGCGGTGAATTTGGGACAGTGGCCTAATTATTTCGCGAGAAATTTTGAGGCTCCCATTCACCCCCCCTCTGGTCGCCTTATCTGGTCCTTCACTGACTCTTGGCCTAGTACTGCAGGTGTTGGATGCGGCTTGGTTTGCGTTGTTGCAGGTGAAGAACAGGCGTGAAAGGTCTTAGCTAGAGTGGCCTCTAGGTGATGGAGAGACAAGTAGGCTTGGTTCGAGGGACCCGGTGGACGACGGGATCAAGTGCGGTCTGCATGGTGCAAGAAGAGCAAGACAAAGTCGTGTACAAGGAGCCGGTGCGAGGCGGCGGCCAAGTCAAGGAACGAGTAGACCGTCCGGGCACCGGAGGTGAAAGGCTTGGCACGCTCGAAGCTTGGCGTGGAGGTCGTGCGAATCGTGTGCGGGGTTTGTTGGTTTGGCCACAAAACCAACCCACGATGGTTTCTCGGTTTGGGCCTCAAAACTGAACCCGAGGGCCCGGCGCAACGGAGACGTGATCCAGGTGCGACGGGAAGCTTCGAGGCAGGGGACACGCGGCGTGATCGCGGAGCTTGCGTCGAAGGAAAGCAAGGCCGCGGTGGATGTGTATCCGCTTGATGAAGATACCTATGGCTTTCCAGTATTTCCCCTGATCCTTTTAAGTTGTAGGGGTAGTTTGGTCTTTTGCTCCACCGGATGACTTGATATAAATAGGGCCTTAGGGATGGATGGCAACTCATCTCTCTTTGGACTGCTTCTCATTTTCTTTTCCATAGGCTAGCCATGAGCATCATGGGCATCTGCTAGGGGTAGGATGAAGGGAGGAGGCTAGTCTAGTTTGTAAAGAATCATTCCTCTGTGTGTATGGAAGATTTGGCGGATTAATTCTCTCCTTCTCAATTCCCGAGTGCTTTTTCTTTGCATTTTCAGAGCTCTTTTTGTGGGATTTTTGTTCGTCGATTTTGGGGGCGTTTCCTCTCGGATTTCTTTGAGGGGATCATCCATGAGTACTTGGTGACTCTTTTCCTTATGATCTTGCACCCTCAAACATCGAGAATCGCCTTTGATTTGATGATTTTTGGATGAACATGAGTTCTTGGTGTTCGTGACTTGGATGAACATGAGTTTTAGGTCTTGATCTTTTAGGGATAGCTTCTGCATGAGGTAGATCTACTTGTCCTAAAGTTTCGCATCCAACCGTTGGGTGAATCGGGAGATCCATCGATTGGAAGTTTGGAGTTGACCCGCGGGTTCCTCGAGTTCATCTCGGATTTTGAACACGGACAGTCCGTGAGTCCATGACGGACGGTCCGTGAGGGTCGTGTTCGTGACAAAAAGATTTGGAGTTTTCCGGGTCTATTCATGGACGGTCCGTGCCTCCCCTTGGACAGTCTGTGACGCTGACAGATGGTCTTTGGCAGCTAGACGGACAGTCCGTATAAGGCCGATTTGTCTCTGGATGTTTCTGAGTTGATTACGGACGGTCCGTGGTGTCTTGACGGATGGTCCGTGAGATTGACGGACGGTCCGTGGTGCCTTCATGGACGGTCTCTCCTAGGGTCGGCAGATTGACTAAGTGTTTCGTTTTCAGCTTTGTGCTTCCGCTTCTTTCGTTTTGTTCGGTCGTTGTAGCTAGAATCATTCCTAAGGTTAGTAGGTCTGTTGTGACTATGTAATCTTGACGATTGGCTTGTGTTTGAGATCCTACACTTGTGCGAGTCGCTCAGAGTTGATTTTGGGACATAGGCCGAGTTCATCTCTTTGAGAAGAATTTTTATCGGCTCCCATTCACTCCCCCCCTCTCTGGTCGCCAATCCGGTCCTTCAGCCCACACCAAGGACTTCGACTCCGACCTCCTCGAGAGCACAAGTATGAATGTTGAGTTTGCTAACATTTGGCATGCAATTGGATGGGATGCTTTTGTGCCTATTTCAGAGGAGGGCTCTCGTTCCCTCACCATCCAGTTCTTATGCACCTTGCAATACAAGGATGACGGCCTTTCCTTTTGCCTCTTTGGGCAAGAGTACGTGCGTACTTGGAAAGAGCTAAGTTTTTTGCTTGGTTTTCATAAGAAGTGCAGGATCGACTTCGAGAAAGCCGTCCGAGATTTTGATCGTCATTCCTTCTGGACGAGCATCTCCGGTCACGTGGTAATCGGTAACTTCAAACCTCGCTACAATGATATTCATCATCCTACTTTGAGGTTCATGCATAAGTGGCTTGCTATTTCGCTTTTCCCTAGAGATGATGTTAGACCTGTTTGTAATGATGAGCTTAAAATTCTTTATGCCATGGTAAATAAAATTAAGGTTTCTCCTGTTAAGCCCATGATCATGCAATGGTTAGATAATTTTAAGATGTCTTGTCCTATTGAGTGTACCTCTTTGATTACCCGCATCGCCGCGAGAGTCGGGGCACTCCAAGGTAATGCTGTGCTTTACATTCAACCTGAACGCATTCACCTTAATAAAGCATTCTTTGTTCAAGGTCATATTCTTAAACATGCTTCGGATCAGTCTCTTGTGTTCTTCTTCCCCGGTTATACAAATGAGATCCCGTTACCTAAACCGGGACTTCATTTGTATTAAGTCGCGGGCGCTAACCTTTCCGCTCCTACCATGAGAAGAAGCTCGTAGGAGTAGTGTGTCTGGCAGGGAAACCCGAAGTAGGTCAAGAACAGAAGCGAACAAGACATATCAGCCGCCACAGTCCCAGCAGATTCTACAGCAGATGTACCAGGCGGGATGGGTTCCAGCTGGACAGATGCCCGGGCAGGTCCTCGTGTATCACCCAGGCTGGGGTCAACCCTCGCAACCACATGAAGCTGGAGGCTCGTCGTGGCATGGTTCATAGATGCCGGCATACTCACCTGGGTATCAGCCCGGTTGGGATCAGCCACCGCAGCCACACGAAGCGGGAAGCTTGGGCTGGCAGAGCGCAAGCAGCGCAGATTGGGAGCAAGGACGACCATTTCACCTCACTTCGTCCAGCTCCAGGGGTCCTTGGATGTTCGGTGTGTGACGTTCTCCCTCGGCAAGAAGGCGTAATGACCTTGCAGATCTCACAAGCCGAGTGAACGACCTCGACGTTCGGGCAGGTGACATTCAAAACTCCAGTGCGTCACGGTGCATCTTCTTCTCCGCCGCCGCCGCTCCGGTGCCTTGGCTCAGCGCGCGTCGATGTGCTCGGCCACGGACCTAGCACCGCCGAAGGCCATGCAAGCGCTGCCTCCACGGCGGCATTGTTGGGGAAGAGAAGAGGGAGGTAATGGTGAGGAATGGACGGGGACACGCAAGCGAGCGACAAGGTAGTAAAGCAAGATATGTGTTTTGGGGACGGGCAGGAGGCATCTACAGCAGATTACCAAAATTCAATCTCCTATTATTGGTAATGTACTTTTTTGTCACCTCTTCCAGCAGATTACCAAAACCTCTTTACCTATAATTCCTTTTCTTCCATCTCTCTTCCTCTCAATGTATAGAAACTCTGTTTGAACGACTCTTTCTCAGCACAATAATTCAAACTTTTGTAAATGGGCCACATATAATTTTACAATATTCCAAATCCATAAATTTGAAATTCAAATTTCAAATTCAAACACAACTCTTAAGTCTCTGAACCTTGCAACTTTGGCAAATAGTAGTGGTTCACCTTGATGCAAACTTTTAAAAATAGACATAAAATAGACATAAAAAATCAGAGTTCCCCCAAAACCACCACGAGCTTTGGTTATTAACATCATAATGTTGAACCTTTGCCCACCAAAACTTTTCAAAATTCAGCCATTGGCATCGAGCTATAACATCCTAAAAATTGATCCTTTAAAAATAGACATAAAATGATTGAAGTTTGAATTTTTGTGCTCATGAAACATAGGAGAATGCGGCGCGACTTTGGAAACAAAGGAACGACCCACCGATCCACTAGAAACGCATCCTCACCCACGTCTCCATATGCCGACACCCACAAACAGTACCCTAACCAAGTCCTAAAAATGTGCCAAACAAAGCACCTTGGGCCCAACACCACTTGCTGAATGCAAATGGGGCATCGCTGGGGCCAAGGGTCCCTGGGCTCGAGCTCCGCTCGCCTTCTTTTTGGTTTAACGCCGCTTCGGACCATCAAGCTGGCCCAAACCCTTGAGGGGCTACTATTAGGGGAAGGCCTTCGATATGCCACCTTGTCCTAGCCTTGCCGAAACCTTGAACCCTCTACCGCTCTTTTCGTTTACATCCAAGGGAACAACCGGTGTGGTTCATTGGATGGGGGTTTGTGGACGACCCTCGGTGGGACACTTGCCACCACCACGCTCAACAACACCCTCAGTGAAGGACGCTATGCTAATAATGCTCTAGACGAAGGAAATTTGGTCATGTGTCTCATGTCGAGTGTCGCTCGTGAGGCCTTTCGAACAAGAGGCAGCCCTCGCTTGATTGGCTCTATGCTGTCAGGTGCAGGATGGAAGTCGGTGGTCCTCATCACCAATAGAGTACTCCCTCCATCTCAAATTCTAAGTATTTCCAAGAATCTTGGAGAGTCAAAGCATTTTAGGTTTGACCAAATTTATACGATAAGATAATAACAATTAGGATGCAAACTAAGTATCAATGAATTCTTTGTTAATTATATTTTCATAGTATACTTATTTCATATCATAAATCCTTCTATTTTTTTTATAATTTTGGCCAAACTTTATATGATTTAACTCTCCAAGATTCTTGAATGACTTACAATTTGAAACGGACGGAGTAGTTGATAGATCTGCGCGATGCTCTGCACGGTGAGGGCAATTTGTAATTTCCTACACCCGTAGGTACGTCCTATAAATAACACAAGTGGGTGGCACAGCGAGGGTAGGAGGGCAGGCGAAGCCTCACAGTCCCATGTCCTCCTCGCTAGGTATACGCGTGTGACCATGTGAGTTTCATTGCTACCAATGTGATGGTATATGTATGTGTGTGGGTTTCAGTGCTATACAATCACATTTCGATATGTTTGAATTTCATTGCTACGAATGTGATGGTATATTGGTGCCAATCCTCACATCTATGCGGGATGGTAGGGTAAGCAAATTGGGGGACCAAAGAAAAAGTGTTCCATGATCCATTGCGCAGGCAGCTCCGCAGCTGGGAATGACGATTCTTTTGAAGGCTGCGGGGGTATGTAATCATGCATGTGCATTGTCAAGTTTGGGATCAGGTTCTCATAGATAGGCATACAGATACAGAAAAAGCACAAGTAGGGTCCTCTTTTTTTTTTTTTTTGAAAAATTAAGTAGGGTACGTCCCTTTTGTGGAAAGGCTGCCATCATATGGGAGGGAGAGAGCTATATTTCCACATTCGTCTGAGTTTTGTTTTGGTACGTGGATTGTGAGTAGTGAAAGTGAAATAGGACTGCAAGCCTGTGTGTCGACTAGAGAAAAAACATTTCTATTTTCTTTTAATTCAAAGATATGCACACTCGTGCATATTCAAGAAAAAAGAAAAAAAAAGATGAGGGCTTATGGATTGCATCATGTCGTCTCGCTCCTTTCCTTCTACAAAAATTAGGCTATACAATGGCGTTTGGCCACTAATCCCACTTTAAGGAGGTGACCACACAAGGAAAAGCAAAGCTACCTCAAACAAGTTCAGCTATCATCATCTGAAGAGATTATAGGCATATGGTGCAATCATGAATCAGTGCGGCACTCTAGTATTTTCCGTGCATGTACGGATGCGGATTAGAATTGACTAATGCTCAGTTTGCTCTCATTATTCTTTTTAGTCGTCGCCAAAAATCATGATCAGTCTCAGCGCATGCAATTGCATGCAAAAGTTGATCAGTAATGGAAAGATCCAAAAGGGGGTACGGTGACTGTATTCCTGGGAAGTTAATTTAATAATATTGAAAAAAATCGTCTTTCCTGTTGAAAGATGACTAGATCTTTAAACTTCAAACTACTATATTTTGTTAACTATTAGTGTTAAAAAAAGCCGTCACATGGCCTAAAAATTATATTTTTTTTAAAAGTTGATATCATTAGATTCTATGATGATCTAACTGCTTATATTAAAACACTACCACACAACCCCTCTTTCGGTCACCTTGATGCCGTGTCTACTATGGATTTTCTTCACATGAGGAAGCTGGTCTCTCCTCGTCGCCTGCACAATGATATTGATGTCGCACCACAATCAAAATGGCGGGTTGCCGCCTCCAAGGCCACCATGCCTTTACCGGAAGGTTAGAAAGACCCAAAGCGCTCCAAGTCTCTAGGATTTACCGTTGCCACGGCTCATTGGGCCACAAAGACCTAAACCCTCTTGTACATTGGGTCCTCTTATCAGATGATGCATCGCCTTATCTTTCGTTGTCCACCATATCATCCGGCAGGGTTTCTGACTGTTGTTGTTGCCACTTATGGCTCTGATCTCCACCAATGATCCGATGGTCTTGATCTTCAAGTCTCTAACTGTGCGAGCTACCTTCTATGCACCAATGATCCATTGGTTGATTCTTCTTTTCACCATATCATCCAGTGGCCATTGTCTTTCTAGCAAACTTTCTGGCCGACCTTGATGAAAGAGTATCCCAACTTGCGGTATTGCCAATCATATATGCCCATGACATGTATAGGTCGCGAGGCTATATTCCAATCTCAAGGCGAGTCTACGAATTCGCATAGTCTACTTCTTGTACACACTTTATTTGTATGTTTCTCCCTTTTGGCTTTCGGTACTTTTCTTTCTTTCTATATTATAGTAGATCCAATACCTCTTCCATTGCAATTCTTTACCATTGTCTATCTTCAAACCCATATGTAACTTTTGCTCAAAAAAAAGACCATATGTAACTTTGAATCTTTCTAAGCTGCCAGAAGCTTAGTTGTTTAGGGTGTAAAGTGAGATAGGAATGTTATTGCACATGTTTTTGGCACAGCTGGCGAAACGTACAACACGTACAGTAGTGCAGTACTGTATGGAGGTCCGCGTCGGGCATCTGATTGCTCAAGATTATACACCATTTATAAGTACTCAATAAAGCTATATCTTTATAAGAAAAAAAATGTTTAAGCTTCGAGAACATGGAGATACACTCTCCTTAGCAGCCTATATATTCTCGACTCAGCATATACTAAGTGTCTAAGTCTTTGAAAATTTGAACTGATTGTACGTATGATATGAGTTCGGAGAAGACCTTCCAGAGGTAGCCAACATCACAGAAAGTTGACCACAATGTTCTGTCTTCTATCTGCCTTTTTCCATCCACTGGCTTATCACATCTTTTTCGGGTATGGGCACTCTATCGATCGACTTGTCAGCAAAGCATCTAGAAACAGTTGAACTAATCAAAATGATGGTTCGTTTAGTGCACACGTGTGTTTGTTAAGCCCAGTAGTACTCCCTTGAGGAGTAAACCTTACTAGAAAGTTTGTGCACGATTTGTATACACGTCATAATCAAGGACTTATTCGTCGCCATTTAAAGTGACATATTAAAGCTGATAATCGTTTAGAAAGGTTAATGGACGCTTTTACTCTATTGTTGAATGCATGTTACTCAGGATATCGATTAAGATTTGTGCATAATACCAATGCAAGAAGCAACTATAACTAATTATAATTACTAAATTCTTCTTCAAAAAGGAAGAGATAAATTATAACAAATGCTCCTTTTAAATTGTAAGTCGCTTTGACTTTTTTGGTTCATCTATTTTGCTATGTATGTGGACATATTATTATATCTAAATACACAACAAAGTGGATGTACCTAAAAAAATCAAAACGACTTATAGTTTGAAAAAAAAAAGTATATAGGTAGAGAATTATACATTATTTTCTTGAAATACACATGAATTGCTCACTTACACTTTGATCAAAGTTATATAAAAATATTAATTTTTATGTTACAAAATAAATATCACTTGATTAATTATATAATATATTTTCTAAATTAGTTACAAATATATTTTCATACTAAACCAAGTCAAAAACATAAATGTTAATATATTTACTACAAATTTAATTAAAGTTAAGATAATTTGATTGATACACTAATCCTATAGTTGAACCTATTTATATTTATATATACGGAGGAAGTACCATACAAATATTTATTGAAACAAAAGTACTATATACAAATACAATACAATACTCCATGTGCATGGTCAGGATTATGCAGCCTTCCGATGCTTCCACATCCGCGCCGGTCAGGCTGGTGTAGGTACGTGCCTACAGTCTGGTGAGCCTACGGAGCGAGGTGGATGGCTGGTGTGTTGGTCATCGATAGAGCGAGAGGCTGGTGTGGTCCGTGAAGGCCGAGAGTGCGGCGCCGGCCGGTGAGCCGGCGATCGAGTGCACGGGAGTGGCGGCGCAAAGGTTGGTGGAAGTTGATGAAAGGCACAAGAGCAAAGCGCGGTGCCTACTGCCTATTAATGTTCAGTTTCCATTTTCATTGTGTTTCTTCTCTTTTTTTCCTCTTTCTTTCTGTTTGGTGTTTAACTAGTAAGCGTGCACGTGCAATGCACGTATAACCCTATGACAAGATTTTATCGTGCAACTATACAAACATCCCGTAAAATAACTCTTACGGAAAGGTTTTTACATGAGCTATTGAAGTTGCTCTTATACCATATTAACGTTGCGTTCATGATGAATTTGACATTATCAAAATGGATTGGCAGCACGTCCAAAAGAATTGGATTGATAAACCGAACATCAAGTATACAATGTCAAATGTATACAAAGATTGAGCTCCCATGAATGTCTATGGGAAAGCCAGTAAATTAAACAGTGTAGTATAAAACTAACAACATGACCTGGATGACAGAAATTGGTGGTTCAAAGTTACAAAATCAACTCATGATCCTAGCACATATCTAACAATACTTGTAATGAACTGGCCATATGCTATTTTATTTAAATGCATACATACCAAGAAATGTCCACGTTCCGGTAGCATACAGCTTCACCTCCTAGCATCACCAATGCATTAACGCTATGAACTCATGTTGAAACATCACAACCGAAACTCTGCTCTGTCTTGCCACTTCTGGTTCATTCAGGTTTAGGAGAGCATAGTTCTGTTGTAGAACACAAGACAATTAGCATCATAAACTTTTGACATATTTTTTGTTGTTGTTTCAAAACAGAATATAATCTATATAAAATTATCACCAAGCTAGTCAGAAATTAGAGAAGAGTAATAGTTAAGCAAACAACCTAAATACATGGGGGATTACTCTATACACATGCCCAGAAAATTAGAGAAGAGTAATAGTTAAGCAAACATAACACTCTCATTAAGCGATTAAAAGTTTCTCATGATATCTATGGTATAATAATAGAATAAACAAACCAAATAAAAGCTATATATGATTACTGAAAATTTGCTATCAAGAAAAGTAATGCTGTTGGAGCAAGATGATCTGAATGAAAATCAAATGGAGCCGAATTCTGAACCTACTTATTGCGGTTAGCTCGTCTAACAATGGATTAATTCCTGATCGATGAGATATATGCTCTTAGCATTACTAAAATAAAGGATACCTGATCGATGAGATGTATTCCCTTGGAATTGCTCGAAATCAAAGAGTTCACTTTCAAATACCCAACATCTGAGTTAGAACTTTATATCTCTAATTATACTCTACCCAAAAAGCATTTCAATTACTTGCAAAACCTGCAATCACCAAGACATCAAACGCTTGCAGCAATAGAGCATCGTATCTTCCATTATATAGTGATAGCCTATGAAAGACAAAGCTAAACCAGTTCAACAAAAGGCAAAGAATCTTCAGGCTCTGTACCAACAATGGGATTGCTCCTATTTTCGATAGGCTACAGACATGGAAAAGATGCAGTTGATGGGTGGCCTGAAGATGATAGCGCCACGGCGGCCAGCAGCGGCGAGGAGGCCATAGAGAAAGTCGGGGGCGTGAGGGACACAAGAGACAAGGTAGGTGGTGTCAGGTGTGCTCGTAAGAGCTCCGGTGTTGAAGTACGTATTTGCCACATCGTAGCTGCCGGCGCACACAGCAAACACGCTGTAGGCTAGGATCAATGAAATACCTGCATCTGGTGTGCGCAGGCGACCTATTTGTCGCCTCCACGAATTCCCGCGTCTCCGCACACTGATAACAAGTCTATTTCTGATAAGTTAACAAGACCGAGGAACGAATTCCCGCGTCTCCACACACTGACAACACAAATAGTTAACAAGTCTATTTATGATGCCAATTTTAGTTCCATGCTCTCAAAAACATCTTATAGGGAAATCACAGCAATTTAAAGCCTAGGCGTATATGCACCACACTTGTAGCCACCAACAAGATTGTTAGCTAGAAAAACGAAAGATACTTCTAAACACTAACAACATGAACATAGATAATCCATAGCACAGGGGGATAACTGAGGAGGAGAAGAGGCTTACCACCAGTTTTGTCTTTGCCTGTGGCAGCGAGGATGGCACCAACAACTTCCTATAAAGCATGCTTCAATTCCACGCACACGAGCTGCATGTCAACCTCCACATCTGAAATTGTTAACAGGAGCATAATTTGTGAAGTGTTTGTCAAACGCCCAAGAAAACAGTACATGAAAATTTTCATAGGACACTCAGTATTGTGTAAATATCACCAACTTGTGCACGAATCTTAAAGAAATGCACCCATGATAGTATATAAAACAATATGGCTATGTCTTGTACTCTCATCCAGAAACAATATTGTAGTTGACATCGAATAGCAAATATATTTTTTCCCTTCCTCTTCCTATTCCTATTCACCATTTTTTTGCCCCATCCTCTTCCTATTTATCCTCTTTCCCTTCACAACTCACAAGCAACGCCGCCACGCCATGACTAAGGAAATGGCGCCAGTGCCATCGTCCCGGGACGTTCTGCTGCGCCATTCCACTCCTCCGCTATTGCGCGGCTGCGTGCCTGCGGACTATACTGCGTGAAGCTTGTGCACTCGTGTTGCTGCGGCTGTAGCGCTTCAGCTGCCGACGTTCGTTTCGGCTCTTCGCTACGCGGTAAGCGCTAATCAATGGCCAACAATGGGAGTTCCTGGGCTCAAGGCTCAAATAACTCTGTCTGTCAGGCTATTCCAGTTTTCCTTTTCCCCAGCCACCACGGCTCACTCCAAGTAATCAAGCTGCCGGCGACGTGCATACACATACATGTATAATCGTTTCTACAACTAATAAGGTAGGGTAGGGCGGCCGTGACAATGGTCATGGTCGCCTGAGTTTCACCATGGAAAAGAAACACCATGATTCTCGATGCCTTACACCATGGGAATAATACTATAGGGATTGAGAGGGAGACATGTCATTGTCGCTACCTTGTAGATACCGATGGATGGAGCTGCTGGCAGCAGGAAGAACGACGACGGCAGGGAGGAGACTTGTGGGGGATCTCGAACCGGAAAGGAGCTGGCGGTGGAAGGCTCCGCACCGCCGCGCTGCGGGCTCACGCGCGGTCGCGTGGGGGAGGCTGGGCAGGCGCCGGAGAGGCGACGGGGAGCCGACGGTGGCGTGCTCGGCAGCAAGACAAGGAGCGGCGGCGGTTGGGGCCAACAGGCCCTGGGGGCGTTTTTTTAGCTCCGTGGGGAGAGGGATGAGCGGCGGCCATCAGAGGAGGATCAGCCGGCGGCGGCGGGCGGCACTCGCGTCTGCCAGAGGAGAGTCGAGGTCGCGATTTGGGTCGAGGGGAAGGAGTCTGCCAGGCAGAACATTTAATCTGAGGCGTTAATTCGTGGGGCTGATCGCTGATGTAATATGGATTGTTAGATGTGATTTAGTGGGATTGATCAGACGTCTCTGATAATCCTGTGTACACTTTTTGTTGTGTCTATAGGGTAATTTAAGTTTGCTCTTTTACTAGTAGTGAAGATAATGTTAGGAGAGATCAGTCGGCTAAGTATAGTATAGCCGTTGGATTACTTGTATACTGTATGTAATCCCCCTGCTGCAATAAGCAGGGTCGTCTTGGAGATCATGGTCAAGGTGCCTGATATCAAGATATTATGAATAAAATTATTCTATTATCACACGCCGTGTTCAAATGTTTTGTACTACTCAAAACAGTATCCTGTCTAGTCATCACTTGTCCGAAATACTTTTTGTATATAAGATCGGACTAATGTTAGTTAAATTTTAGTAATAATCAAGAGCATTTACCTGCGTCCTACGAGCCTACACTCTGTCAGTCGTATAAACAAAAAGATGTTTGGTTGGTTGCCCCAACAGTTGGGCGCTACACGCGCCCACTGCATCCGGGCCCTGCTCCCGCGTCAGGTGCAAGGTCGAGATGACGGACCAGAGGGGGGTGAATAGTCTTTTCTAATTTTTATCGCACCGGCGAACCGAAACAAATGTGGAATTAAACTAAACGGTCTAGCCAAGACTTCACCCCTCTAACTATGACTCTAGATGCACCTTGTAAAAGATCCTAAACAAGATAGCAAGGTACCAAACTAGCTAGTGCTCACCTAATTAAGTCTAGCTTGCAAGGTCACACAAACCTAAGCAACTAGTACTCTAGCAACCGAGGGAGCACCTACACAAATCTAATGAGCAAAAGCATAAAACCAACCTAAGCTCACTAGATGCTCAAGGACAAGGCTACACAAGCCGAACCCAAGAGCTCAATTCACTTAGCTACACAAACTAAGCGATGCAAGGGATATACTTCTAGCTACACGAGCAAGAAGGCAATTAGAGAGCTACACAAGCTATCTAAACACAAGAGCAACTACACAAGCTATATATATGATGAAATATAAATAAAAAGCTTGTGACAAAGATTGCAAACCACCGCGAAGTGTGGAACAAGATGACACGGCGATTTTTCACCTGGTTCACTTGGTTGCCACCAAGCTACGTCCAGTTGTGTCGACCAACACCCTTGTGGTTCCTCCGGTGTGGCTCGCAAGCCACTTGCCTCGCAAGGCACTCCCTCGTAAGGGAACCGCGAGCGAACCCATACACAATTGGTTCTTCGGTTTGACTCGCAAGCCAATTGCCTCGCAAGGCAAGCTCTCTCAAGAGCACCGCAAGACCTCGCTGTGTTGAGTGAGGTAACTCAATGACACGAGCAATCCACTATTATTACTCTTCGCGATCCCCGCGAGGTGAGCACCAACCTCTCACAAATCGACCTTCGGAGCACCGCACAATCTCCGTTGCGTGCCTCACGAAGTCTCCAGCCACCAAGTCGTCTAGGAGGTGGCAACCTCCAAGAGTAACAAGCTCGCAAGCTTGCAACACGATCACCTAGTGCCATACGATGCTATCTCTCAAAGCAATCGTACTAGAATCGCTCACTCACACTCTCCAATGATCTCAATCAAGTATGTGTGAGTTAGAGGGCTTCCAAGCACCACAAAGCAAGCCACCAAGGCCCTTGTGTGCTCAGCAACCGGCCATGCCCGGCCAAGACATCTATTTATAGCCCCAAGGGCTCAACTAGCCATTACTAGCCGTTGCACTGAAAACGTGATCTCCGGACGCGTCCGGAGCCTACCTCTGGACGCGCCACCCGGCGTCCGGACCGTTCACAATTCACATGCGAAAACGACTCGGTTCAAAACGGCCACGCGGACGCGTCCGGACGTCACCTCCGGACGCCCGCTTGCCACTGTAGAGCGTCCGGCCTTCACACGCTCGAATCAACGGAAACTAGTCGTTACGGCCGTCCGGACGCGTCCGGCGCTCAGCGCCCGCGTCCGGACCGGCGCGTCCGGCGGTTGGCCTCCCCGCAGTGCTCACTGGACAGCGTCCGGCGCCGCGTCCCGCGCCCGAGCGGCCTCACCTTGCCACGCCATCCGGACGCTGACGCCAGCGTCCACTGCTGGGTGTCAGACGCGTCCGGAGCTCGCAAGCTCGACTGCCACGCGCTACTTCAACAGTCCGCGCCTCCAGCGACCGGAGCCTCTCTGCTCAGCGTCCGGAGCTACAAAAAATGCAATTTGAAGCCTCCGACAACCGCTATCACAACCACCATGCTACCCAACAAGTATACCAATTTGAAACCGCGAGTTAGCATGTTTTCAACAACATTTTGCATCCGACGCAATAGAAAATATTCATCTCATTTTCCCAAAAGCGCCGAATCCTCCCTCGCACGCTCGGGGGGAGGGTGAGCGGTACCCAAACCCATCTCAACCCTGCAAACACCATCACCTTAGCAAAATGTGCCAACACCACCAAGTGACATCACCATGTGCTCGTGTGTTAGCATTTTCTCAATCATTTTCAAAGGATTTTCTCTTGATCTCACAACGCCACTCGATCCTAGCAACATCGCAATGTTAGATCGCTCAAGTGGCACTAGATGACCGATATGCAAACTCATTTGCCCCTCTTGATAGTATGACCTATCAATCCTAAACCCGGTCATCAACTTCTCTACACACCTCATGACCGGTGAAATGAAATGCCCTAGGTTATACCTTTGTCTTGCGCATCTCCATTTCCACCGTCACCTCCAACGTGCCAATGCAACGCATGCACGACACGATCAACAAATGGTATGATTCACTTCACATCATCACATGACCGTCTTGGTCCGTCGATCTTGACTTCACTTGCTCTTCTCCGTTGCGTCGGTCCATCGGCGCCAAGTCTTGCCCAAGCTTCACCATCGCAATGGTCCTTCGTTTCCAAGCCTCAACTTGCCCTTCACACTTGCAACCGGTCCTTCGAGCCAAGCCTCATCTTGGTCTTCACCATGCTTAGGTCACATGACTCCATGTCATGTCTCATATGCAATGAGCTCCTTCATCATCACATGTGTTGAGCTTCACAACGTCTCCAAGCCATTTCCATCTCCATGGCATATGTTGCTCACACACATGTACCTGTGGACTAATCCTGTGTATCTCAACCATAAACACATTAGTCCACCTAAAGTTGTCACTCAATTATCAAAACCAAACTAGGGACTTTCACCATGCCTTTTTTTTTGACAACAAACACATTATATTATATTATCACAACAGCCGTTTTACATAAAGGTCCTCAAAAGAAGACCAAATTACAACGAAGTCCTGCCTAAGGACTGAAGCTACTGCAATGGCGATGGCGAAGACGAAACCGTCGGCGGAGGGTCGCTGGGGCGTGGAGAACGCATGCACCCGGATGGATGACCTCGCAAAGCGTAGGTTGAAGTTGGGACGGAAGAGCTTGCGCTGAAGAAGCACACCGGCAGCCGATAGATGCAGTTGGAGACATCGCCGGAGATTGAAGAAGCTCAGGCCCGGATCCCAGGTGAGGACGGAGTAGCCGAACCATCGCCAGCAGAGGAGCAGCCTTGCCGAAGCAGGAAGCAGCATAACCGGCGACTGTTGTGGAGAAGCGGACGACGGAGGTGGTATAGCGGAGGGGAGCGGATTTCGTTGGTGGAGATGGAGTCGGGGAATACGGTGGAGGGATCCGCGGGGAAGAAGGAGATAGACCGAGTTTATTTTATTACCACTAACCTCGGATGCGGCGGCGACGAAGACGACCATGGCAGCCATGGCGACGACGGTGGCGACGGCGAATCCAGGACGGGAATACCACAACGGGAGACTCTCAAACATACTAAAGCTACTAGATACAAAATACTGGACGGGGCCCCCACCAGCCCGCTCCGGCGAGCTCGCCGGAGGCGGAATGGAGGGGGCCGGTAGGGCGCCGCTCGACTCTTTGGGAAGAAGGAAGACGGGTTTCACAGTATGAGCTTTAGCAACCTGTTGAGACTTGCCTCCCGCGCCAGGCCTTGAATATAGAATGAGCTCCATGGGCTTACGCGCGTCAGTCACACATGGTAGTCAAGCAGCATAATCCACTCGTAGAGACAATCAAATATCATCTTGGTTTTTTTCATCCGGTCATGCAACCTCACTAAATGCTCTCTCTTTCTCTATTCCACACCTCATGTATATTCCTGTATCCGGATGTGTACAATGCAACCTCCATGCACAAACCAAACACACTATGTTGCAGCAGAAACGTAGACCTTGTTGCACTGTCACCTGAACGACTTGTAGCTCGAAGATTCATGTAACGGTGCGGTCATGCAATCTCTTATAATACGTGTTGGACTTGGAATATGTTCCGATGTAGGATGCACACGGATGTGTGTGATTCTAATTCGTATGAGCACGGGTCATAATAAGTCTAATCATAGGCGAAACAGTGAGAAATGTGAGCCAATTGTAGAAAGTAAAAAAAATTGTTGATGTTAATTAATATTATGGGTGGATAACTGGATATAAGTATAGATTATAGATAGATAGATATGAAATATAGATTAAATATCAAGGGGACGAGATATCCAAATCAACTAATAAGATTGAACATTTGTGTAACATGCATGGATACAAATTTTGATGATGTTGGAGCATTGTTGTGTTTTCTTTCATTTGTATGAGCACGGTGGGCTAAGCAGGAGCATCGAGTGTTAAAAAAACACACGAGGTATCCAGGATTTGTATTTGTATGTATGAAGGCGTGCCGCGCGTGCGTCTCGAGGAAAAGACAGCCGCCTGCAGTAACTTTAGAGTCTTTAACGGAGCTGAGAAAAGGGCCTGTCTAATCCAGAGAGTGAACCCCAGCGGCCCAGGCTCTACGTGCCTAGCATTTGGTAAATTAACAAAATTATTAGGGGTAATAAGGTTCTCAGCAATTCAAAGTTACCCATTGATCCATATGATTAACAATATTTTTGGGCTTAAAACTACCTCTTGTCCTACTCTAGGCCTTGTTTGGTTGTATTCATATTTCCATCAATCCACATACATTAGTATAGATTGGAATAGATAATTAATTAACTATTTCAACCTTAATCCACTTCAATACATGTGAATTAAGGTGGATACGAGTATAGCTAAACATGCCCTTCATGATAACACATTTGGTCATTCGTTGCACAACTATTCTGAGACTAATTCTACAAGTAAATGCCCCTTATAAATTATAGTTTGATCGTGAGTCAAACTACTCTAGTCAAACTACTCTGACTTTCACTAAGTTTATAGAAAAATACACCGGTACCAAAGCGATTTGATTTAGTTTCCAACAAAATATGTATGAATTGATAGCGGATTAGTTATTTGAACTTGTAGTTCAGCTGCTCGTTATTTGAAGTCGTCATAATTTGTTCAGCCGTTTGTTTCAGCCGGCTTATCAGTCATAATGCGACTTATTATCTCTCACAGAACACTATCGAAACACTATTGAGACAACCAAAAACAACCGAGAAAACCATAAGTCAAATAGCCATGTTTTCCAAAAAAACTTTGTCAAAGATTTATCTAAGTTTAACTTTCAATAAAGCTAAAATTAATGAACAATAATTTGAAACGGAGGACCGCATAATATGATTTCGTATTTTGCTAATGCATAAGCGCTCAGTTTATCATGTATCGGTGCTGGCATTTTGCAGTAATCCGGATATGGCTTCGTGACAACATTTCAGGTTGGGGATCTCCTACACGGTATTTTGTGTCAAAAAAAACATTTAAAGTTATTTTTTTATGTGGGTTTAGATGCCGCGCCATTTCCGTTTCCTTTTGTCAATGGTAGATGTCGATATAACTAACTAGGTGATTCCCCGCGCGTTGCTGCGGGAACTTATCCAAAATCAAGTGCTGAATTTTGTATGGAAATAGAAATGCAATCAACTTCTGGTATGAGAAACTATACATACCAAGTGAACTATGGAATATCAATCAAAGAGTTCTCAATCAAGTCTTCCCCACGCGTTGACGTGAGTCCTGTGAGGGTGACTTAAGATGATTGGTGATCAAAGATCTAAAATTCATAGGAGCAAATAAGGAGTATAATATTAAATATCATTGGCTATTTCGTTCTTGAATGATTACTAAAGGACGTGTGAGTTGGCATATCAAAATCCCATAGGAATTGATAAAGATGCTCTGATGGCAGACATTCCCTTCCATCCTCCATTGCGGTTTATAATAATAATATAATACAATGAGAAGATGAAATCGATTAGTAATGCTACATGAATTCATAATATAATTTGATCAGTCATGGTCTCATGGACCAATAGAAATCTGTTTTGGAACTGCAAGTGCAGAGAGGAAAATAACTGTTGGAAAGATCAAAGGAATAGAAAAAAGAAAAAGGAAGGGGAAATAATTGAACCGCCAGCACCTTTCCTTCCAGAACAGGCAAACGAACTCGTGTAGAACAAAATCCATGATCGGTCTACAAAACACCGAAATCAGGATGCCTTTCCCGAGATCATGGCCCCTCTGCCACGAAACTCCTCCCCAGTCCATCTACCGCATCCCCTCTGAATGGAGCCCGGCCACGACCATTATCGGCGGCGCCCGGGTGAGCTGGGCCACTCGCGGTGGCGGCGCGCGGTTGAGACCGAGGCATGAGCCGTGTGCGTCATCATCGTCCTGCGCCTGCTGCTTGTTGTCGTCGCACCAGTGGAGGGGCGCCGGCACCTGCTGCTCGACGGTTGCAACGGCTCGGAGAGGAAACAACAACGACGACGTGCAGGCGATCTCGGCCGGCCCGCGGATGCAACGGCGAGGAGAAACAACAGTGCACGGGCGAGGTCTGCCAGTTGTGGCGGCGTGCCGGCATGCTGGTCCACGAACATCAGCCACCAGCACTGGGGAGGGGGTGCAAGCACCTTCTGCTGTGGTGGATGCAGAGGCGAGGAGGAGAAATGACAATTGCAAGGGAGCATTCAGGTTTAAATTGGGCATCACGTTGGTGGAGTGGTGGGGAAATCTGCTGCGGAGCGATCAGTTTCACATTAAAGCGTCGTTGCCTCTTCATCTTCAGTTTGCCTCAAATAACTCAATGGAAACGGATCAGGGAGGTAAAGAGCTTGAACGACTCCAAGATGCAGGAGTCGACGGGAGTTTACGAAATAGGGAGAGGCAGGCTGAAATACGTTAGCGAAGAGGGACACCTACTTTAAATTGGACAGTTGGATTAATGGTGATGATGTGGAGTAAGAATAGGCTAGAGAAATTGGCTAGTGGGCATTAGTTTTATAGGAGTTTAAGATGCACTTATCCATTTTCTTATTTCTTCTGTGAATGCGCATCAACATCTCGAGCTAACTTCATATGGTAGCAAAAAAAAGTGGGAAGTGATTAGAGAAAAAAGAAAAAGGCAAAAGGTTAATGGATGGAAAGAATGAAAAAAATGGTAAAGGGAAGTAGAACCAAAGCTGCGGTGAAAGTGAAACCAATCAATTGTTGTTTTATCTACGCCAGCATGTTTTCAAAATCTTTGGTCGTACCATGCCCTACTCGATTCTGTCCTCCTTAGCAAGCAAAGTGACACAGGTGTCATGTCCTTTCATTTCTTGAGATATGTTAATTCTTGCATGCAAGTCTTAGAGAGTTTCGACAGTTGATTTTTTTTTACCTCATATCTGCATCGGAATTTATGTTCCAAGGATGTTGAGTATACGATATTAAATAATTTTTTTTGAAAGGGATATTAAACAATTACAAATTTAAGAAATTCAAACGTAGGTTTAGCATGACAAGATGAACTCAAATCAAAAAATGTTCAAATACAAAGTTTCATAACTTTTCGAGATCTACAAACTTTATTTTGGGTGTTTTTCCATCCGAGGTCGTTTAAAAAATTAGATTTTTTTTATTTTTTGAAGTTTGACGTAGTTTAGCATGATAAGATGAACTCAAATAAAAAAGTTTTCAACTAATATATTTCATAACTTTTCGAGATCTACAAACTTTATTTTGGGTGTTTTTCCATCCGAGGTCGTTTTCAAAAATTAAAATTTTAGTACTTCATTTTAATGGTCGGCGTGCGAGAACCATTTGTAAGGGCGGTTGGATATTGAACCCCCTTACAAGAAAATGGGTAGGGCTCTTACAAATCATTTTTGTAGTAGTGATTGGACCAGTCGTCTCTGTCTCTATACATCAATTTGTGTAGATAGCTAGAAACATGCGTTGTCCCCAACAAATTAATTTTTAGGGGTGGCTCAAAATCTAGCTTCTCTCTCTTAAAAACGGTTTCTCTAAAAATCATAACTCGGGTTGAAAAAGTAGCATTTTATCAATCTAGGAACCCACCACTAGGAGGTTTGATCGTCGCGGATCACAAGGCACAAATAACTTGCGCACATGCACCCAGTGAGATCGAAACCAGCAAACTCAAGCCTCATGCATACCCCACTAACTACTCTATCTCAAAGTCACTACTAATTGAAATGTAGATACATTACTTTTGTATTCACTTTACTAGAGTTAAAAATGAATACTTGGAGCCCAAGATGAATTTGAATAGAAATGGTGTCAACCGGAAAGTTGAAGAAAAGTACTATAGCTTTGGTTTAGATTGATTGAAAATTGTTTGAATTTTAAAATATGAGAAATTCAAATAGAATTTTCCTCGCACAAATGATTTAAGATGAAAAACTTGTCAACTACAAATTTGCTTTAGTGTCTATCTGAGGTCGCTCAAAAATATTAACTTTTATAGCTTTAGTGTTCTTCTATCTGCCGCCCCCCTACCCTTGTAAATTCTCTTGTAAGTATAGTCTCTCTCTTGTACTCCTTTTTATTTTGTACTTTTAATAAAAGTTTTTATACACCGTGGGGAACTTCCCCACGGTTTTTGCGTAAAAAAAATATTAACTTCAAAATATGAGTTCAAATTCAATTTTAGGACCACGTATATTATCAACTACAATATATTAGATCTTTTCAAGATCTATAACTTTGGTTAGTGTCAATTCTCCATCCAAGGTCATTTCAAAAATTCAAAGAAAAATGAGTTTCAAAATTTGAGGACACTTTAAACAGAGTTTGCGGGATCTAAATGAATTTCAAATGAAAATATCATCAACTATAAACTTGTGGGTCCCTTCAAGATACAATACTTTGATATAATTTTGTATTTATCTAACTTTGTTTGAAAAAGTTAAAGTTGTAGGTCCTGTATAAAGATATAAAGCTTTGATATAAAGTTTGTGTTTATCCGACTTCATTTAAAAAGTTTATAAATCTTATTGTGTCATACCTATTTTTAGAAGGCCAAATCACTAACCGTCTTTAGAAATCTATTTCTAGTGCCAGATTGGCGTAGAAACCATTTTTAGAGACAAACTTTGATTAAGTTGTTGCTGTAAAAAATACCTTCAATGTTAAAAAGATGTTTTATGGTACCAAATAATAATGTAATAAAAATACGTGTTACATCCCATTTAGTAACACTAGTACAGAAAGTGACATTAGAAGCGCTTAAATCGTGTTTTTAGCCGCGACTAATTTGGCCGACATCCTAAAATGAGTGACGTTTTGGGTTTTCGTACCACAAGTTGACTGAATTTGCAGAAAAATATGAGTGATATTTGTAAAATAAATTTATTAAAAAACTAGACTTAAAGATCTTTCTGATGATACTGCTTACTTAGCATAAATATTTATATATTTTAATATATAATTAATCAAATATATTTCTAGGAAATCAAGAAAGGACACTTATTTTGGGACTGAAGGAGTATCTGTAAAGACCGATGAGCGGTCGTGTCACTTGCCTCCAAAAAGCATTATTTTGTATCAGTAGTGTATCATATCTTCTATTTTTAGGAAACACAAGGATTTACAAATAATCCCCAGGTGTGTTTTTGTATATGGACAAGCAACACTGCAGCGGGTTATTACAACAGCATCAACAACAAAAAATCAATAGGGTGGCCAAAAGGAGATCGACATTCTTAATTTTCCCCCCTAGCTAGTCTAGGCCGGTAGAAAAACGAGGCAACAGATTTTATCTTTCCACTGTCTCCTCACTATAGATTGATATTCGCTCTCGACAGGGTTCTTCGACTAGTCTCGTCACCAGCGATCTTGGATCGCCGGAGTTGTCCCTTGCAGTTAACGGCTTGTTAGCGACGGTGACACTCGTCCAGTGTTCTCTCGGCCGGTGTGGAAGGACACGATTGACAACACGTGCGGGTAAGCGACGCCTCAGAGCAGATGATCTCGACACAAAAAGTTGAGACACGCATCCAATTTGTTCAACGGATGCATGCGTATTGGACCATATATGAGCACGACTCGTGTACGGTCGACGATTTCGGCGTTGATTACCTGCAAAATAAATCCATACAATCAGCTCCGGCCCCTTGGTATACAGCTAGAAAAGCCACCATCAATGTTTGGAAAATCCATATACTTGTAGGACAAAATATTCTCCAATGCATGATAGCTAATTCTAAACGGAAAAAAGCACTGATAACCTGGTCCTCCTGACACGTCAACCATCTGCCGAACCGAAATAGCAGCAAGCGGCCAAGCTTGTGCCCGAGTGGCCAGTCATGGCACGTCAGCTTCTGACAGATCCGTCGTTGCCACGGACCGTACGTCGAGCAGGACACACTAGCGACGGCGTTTCAACCGTTTCTCCCGTGATGGCAAGTGATCATCAGCAGATGAGGCTCGTGGCTGATGTGAACCTCGCAAGTCGCATCGTTTTCGACAGATACAACTTCTGCCAAGTGAATCACAAACCTGCCAACATATCCCTATCCAACTGCACTGGACCACATAATGGAT